>OX621234.1:21781298-23187548 GCA_951640165.1 Pseudoips prasinana
GTATAAATAATGAGGATTGATAGGATTAAATTGTTGGATTATTAGGATTTAAATGACATTAACAGGGGCTCTACCGGCTAAGTCGCCGAACATCGTTTTCGTGAATGGCGTTCAAATAAATAATGTTTAAAAATGACTTAATCAGTCGTTAAATCGGCTCCCATGACCACATGTGACGTCATAAATGGTCCGGAATCAATTGTCAACGTTGAAGCTGATTTAAAGATTCATTAAGTCATTTTTAACCTTTATTTATTTGAACGCCATTAACAAAAACGATGTTCTGCGACTTAGCCGGTAGAGCCCCTGGATTGGTTTTAAGACCCGTTCAATGGCTTTGTCTGAAAAGAATGTTCTGTGCTAACACGCTGTCTTTACCTTACGGTTAACTAAAATAACATGAGATGCAGCTGTTTCGAACAATATTAGCAACTTATTTTACGTTTTCATCGTTGAAAGTCAGTACTATTTGGCAAAAATTAAATTTATCTCAATTATATTGTTCATATGTGGCGTCCGTTTCTTCTACTGAATTGATTATATAATAACTAGTTGAGATCTCCGTCAGTACTCTTTATTCTGTGTCTCCGTTGTATTGGCCTTAGTGGCTATTATTATTTTACTATTATTATTATTTTATAAATTAATTTTTAATCGTCACCAGAGGCTGACGAAAAAAAATAAATTTTTGAGCGTGTTTTGACGCCTAGAAAAATGTCTCTACGTTGTTCTCGGCGTCAAAACACGCTCAAAAATTATTCTGTTCTCAAATCAAGAGTACCATACAAAATATATAAGAAAATCAATTGTCTTCATTCAAGTAGACCTATTTTCACCGTAATTATTGTACTAGTTGATTGTTTATTGTTTACGAGGAATCTGTAAGAACATTCTTAATCTTGCCATACACTTACAATTTTAATGATATAATATGTTACGCATATGATTATGTCAGAGTACTAAGTAAATAAAATGAATGAATTTGTGGAACTATTAATTTATAATATTTAATAGTATTTCAACAAGATTTTAATAAATTATATTGCAAAGATTGACGACGAACTGTTTTTAATGAAGGAGTATAATCTAACACCGAAGAAGGAATAACAAAATATCCAATAATATGACTAACAAATTATGTCCATCAGGTGATGCATCCATCAGTGATGCATTTTATATATGGTTCAGATAACTCCTGAATATCGTTGATTGGGATCAGTCCTTAGATCGGAGAGGTTAAACATCTAGGCCACCCGTAGATCGGTGGCATCCAAAGTTGTTTAATTATTCTGAACTTTTGCAAAGCTGTTTTCGATTCCAGTAGTAGTCGCTAGATAATAGTATAAACTATATCAGAGGCCTGCTAGGCCTGTTAACTCTGACTGAACAACTCTGATACTAGGGTATCCACTGACCATACGATAAGTAAGTAAGTCTCCTATTCTAATATCTTTCACGGTTTATAAACGTTGAAATCCGTGAGTAAAATTTGATATTAAATTTACATTGTACTGCGTACATCTAGACATGCCTACTCTTTTATCGATATATATATGTGTGTTGACCAATTTAAAATTATAATTTTTTTTTATATTGAGGGTAGTCAATAGCTATTATACCTAATCAGCTCCAGTCTCTCACAAAGTTCTATTTTATAAAAAGATTATTAGTGTATGATGTTAAGACTTAACTTTCACAAAGATGAGAGATTAAATATATATTATTATTAATAATAATAATAAATCGTTATTTGCTTTAAACACAGTAAATAAAGGTGTCAAAGTTACAATACATGCGATTGTTATGTCCACATGTTTAGCTATGCAAGTCAATAGCATGCAAATATTACTTAAAAAACTAAGAGGTGATTCTAAATACTATATACATTTTAGTGGTAATTATCGATAATATAATCATAAACATCTGCAAAAATAAATTATACATTTGTTCAAATTAACTCTATTAAATATTGCACATGTTTATGTCTTGTGATTAAAAAAGTCTTTTATGTCATAGAAGTTATTACATATTATATACTAGTTAAGTACATATATTTTGATGTAATTTAGTTGGTGTCGTGTTTAACTTATTATTTACATAAAACGTGTGTCAGTTAAAGTCCGAATACTGCTATTGATAAGTTGCTTTTTGTATAAAAACCTAGCTTTGCATGTTTATGTGCGATATAATCAGATATTCGAGACGAGAAAGGTACTGAAATTCAATTGGTATTGATATATTTGTATTGCGGGCGAGACCTGCACCTTATCGCAGGTCTTCTGCAAGGAGCTCACATCCTGCAAGCGAAAATAAGATCCCCGTGGAAGAAAATGTCCGACTATGACGGGTCTCATCTCCTTATTTCACATTACGTAGAAAAAGTGCACAATAACATATTACTCATAACTCACATAATGTTATGTTTATATTATTATATATATTACTCGTATGATAAGCAACATAATGCCATGTTTTATTATTTTTATTAGTTATGCGTTACGTTTGACGTTTAAGTTGTATAGCAAAGGTAAATTTACATTCCATGCTATAAGATAGCTTGTTATATTTGAACTGTTATGTGATCACTACACCAACGTTAAGTTCCAGACTATTCATAGTTGTGTAATGGTCTAGTCTCTACCTTATAATATTTGAATGTATTATATACTTTGGTCTTTGTTGTTATGACACTTGCTCCGAAATAATTAAAAAATATATTACCTATACATTTTTTTATTATTTTGGAGCAAGTGTATGCATTGCGCAACCAGCAATATTCCATCATTCATTGTGCCTCCTGAACAATGAGTTATTACCTGCTTTTAATGTATAATTTTTCTGTATATCTGATCAGATGTGTGCTATGAGGGCATTGTGAAGTTTGGTAATCTAGCTACTATCCTTGCCGGAAACCCAAACATGACAATTGGTCATGGTACTTATACTACGTAGTCAAAGTGTGCGCATTCCCATTACATTCACTCGTGAATCCTGACAAGTTAAACCTCGTCGGCTAAAATCTTAACTATTTAAGTATAATAATTAAAATGTGACCATGTATGATATAGTTAATTACTTCCATCAGTATACTGTATTAAGAGAGTGCTTTCCAAGCGAAATCTTCTACAAACAACGCAAGGTGCTCACAACTTGGTTTATTGATAAAGAAATAAATACTTATAAGTTTATATTGCTTCATTTATTTCTTTCTCTTGTATTTAGGTACAAAACATCGCTTTGCAAGTCTCTTCACTGACGTATAGTCTGTAATATAATTAATTATAAATTTTCTACATTATACATAAATTAGTAGCTATCATAAAACATTACATATTTGTATGTATGGTTATCAACAATTAATTTCAAAGACTGTCGATAATTATCACCTCTTATTCAATTTGAACAAACAATTTCTATGGAGTGTATCAAGTAAATAAGCATACGTCCCGGTTATGGACAACAGTTGCCGTAGCCTATGGGCACTGGCATAACATTGGGCATTGTTACTGCTTCCTCTTTAGAAAACGTTTTATTTCTTACGGATATTTCTCTACAACGAAATGATTATAGTAAGTACAATGTCTTCAATTCAAAAAGAAAACCCATTAGATAAATTTCAATATCATAAAATTTGTATGTAAAAAGAGGGCTGCTACAGAAATATCAAACTTGCTGTCCAGGGAGCAGTAAATTAAGTAAGGAGGTAGTAATATGAGTTTGCTATTTACAATCTAACGTACTATAAGGTCAAAGCTTGTCTAACAATATCACGACGTTAAAACAAACAATTAAGACATTTTACTACAATTTTAATTAGATGGACTTAATTACATTTGGTGGGTTGCCACTTTATCATAATGTAAAAATAGTGTTGCCCTGAATTATAAAGTTTAGTTATTTTAGATTTGAGTAGATCAGAGATTTAATGTAGTAACATTTTCAGAATATAAACTGTAGTTATGTATACCTATTAAAATAGGTATCTTATATCCAAATGAAATTGCACTGTAATTCAGATCGGTAAGCTGTAATTAGGTACAACAAATTCAAACTACGGGTTTAATGGATATCCTAGTTATGCCAGTATATATGCGTAGCGAAAATAATCGCATATACATTCTGGGAGCAAGATGAAAATGGATAGGCAAATACTGCAAGCTGTGTGGACCGCCTAATCATCATCATATGCGCTATTTACGAGAAAATGTTTTGTTTTGCCCAATTACAAAGTATTTATATTATTATATAAGAGATCTGAACTAATTTTTTAATAAAATTTAATGCATCCTTTCCGATTTGCACTTTTAATGAGTGCAAATCGATAAATAAATAAAATTGACTATATTGGTCGTATAACAACACCAGGCTTGAACGCTTGTAACATTATAAAAATGTCCATTTAACCTCTGAGTTTAGTCAATCTAATTAAAAATCAAACTAAAGTATTTTGCGTTCGAATTAGATGTTTGTAAATCTGAGAAAACCTCGTAGTTATACAACTTAGCTTAAGCTACAATGTAATTTTAGTTGAATTCTGTATGTGATACTGACGTAAAATTATTATTTGTGACTATATTATAGTATGTATGCTAAAAATATCAACGAAATAATGAAGTAGGTAACTATAATGACTATAACAATACCTTTGCTATTAAGGCCGACTTATATTTTAAGAGTTTTCTGACGATTTTGTCTTGGTTATTCGTTTTTCTATAGAGGATATTTTAATAAATTATACAAAATAAGTGGCAGTTTTTTTTGCATTTTATGTATTTCTTCTCGAGTGCTCATTTATGGAGATGTGGGGCGTAGCCAGTTGCGTGGTATGGCTTGTCGTAGTGTGTCATGTTCATTCAGCCGGCTCTGTCACACGAGAGATTACAAATAATGTACTACTTGGATCGCTCTTTCACCACAGTCTACACGAACACGTCGCATCTCCATAAAAGAGCTCAGCCGCAGAAACATTGCGAGCAATATAATACAACCATCTGCCTGTATTATATTGATCGATATGATATTTTGTATGTACACACAGAGAAATTAAAAGTAAAGATTAGTACAAACGCATTGCTCATTTCTGATGTCCTTCCAACAGGCCCGCGAGAAGTGAAATAGTATGAAAGAGGAATTGTGGTGTAGATAATTTTAAAGATAGATAAAACCGGAGTAGTCAGAAGAATATTAATAAACTTACAAATACCTAAATAAATACATGAAAATTCCTTAACTATAAATATTCATCAACACACAGAGAGATGCGTTTGGCGTTTCTTATTCTAGGCGGACGTGAGTCGGCTGACCGCGCGGTTAGTAAAGGATTGGGACTAGAAATCAGTTTAATGGGATAAATATTTTAGGAGGGATATATCTAAAGTGCGACCTGCAATCCTTGTCTGGTGAGTGAGTAAGAGTTTGAAAAGGTGAGATTTTCATTTCCATGAGCAGGAAATACTGGAGACATTTTAGCCTAAGGAAGGAGAAATGTATCTTCTGAGTAAGCCACTTGAGCTTTCCACGTCAAGTTGCTATCTAAAATTATACCTAGATTGCTGACGGCATCGGTGTAAAGGGATAGGCGTATTATTGAGGTATATCATCGGAAAAGAAGTAAACTCCAAGGTGGGTATTTGACGGTCGCCAGTTATGATAGCCTACGATTTCGTAGGGTTAATGTGCAAGCCATAAGACTCAGCCCAGAGATTATGGTAAGATCTCCGTTAATGGCGGCGCATGACTCAAAGACAAGTAAAATGGCGGTAAAGCTACAAATAATCAAAGATAGAAGTTACTTTATAGAAATAGAAAATAATAGGAGTAAGGATGATGCAATGCTGTTTCAACAAATTTCTTTATAAGAGTTTTACTAGGAGGGATTTTCCGACAGATTAGCTGGATACCAAAGAATTTGACGATTAATAACAGGTAGATAACGGCAACTAGGTACCTAAAGGTATTATTTATTGCTTACGCCATGTAAAGTAACTCAGTGTTTGGTTTGCTATTTACCAAAAGAAAGAAATACAATAAATAGAGCTCGAACAATATTTTTGTTGAAATTTGCATAACATTATTACATATACTGTCCGGATTCAATATCGTACGTATGTGGATTAACTAGGACGTTATATATATATGGGCTGAGTCTTATAGCTTGCACATTAACCTTATGAAATCGCCCCTAAATCTACCACCTTGCATTTTACTTCTTTTCCTATGATACAAGTACCTCAGTAATACGCCTATCCCTATACACCGATACCGTCACAAATCTAGGTATATATATATATATGATTGAAATTTGTGTATTACAATATAGTAATACCCATGTAATATACAAATTTGAATCAGACGGTAACAGCAGTATAAGAAATTTTGCTAAGTTATTATTTTCAGTAGGGCTTTGGTATCATCGCAGGTCCAAGTAATCAGTTCCATTTATTTAAAACAATTTTAGCTTCGTAGAAACTCAACGTGTGCATTTTGATGGATTTATTAATTTTGTTATTTATGAACGGTTTTAGGTAGGCGCAGTATCTTCTTGCGATCATTGTGTTAACCGGGACATTTGGGAGGCTAAAGATACGTTTCTTAACCATCTCCTCATACCTACTTAGTTGTCGGTTGCAAGTTATTCTTTATGACACAAAAGAGTTATTTTTGTACAGACGCCAGCACATCCAATCTGTCAAATTTCTTTTATAGATTTTCAACTTTAACACAAAAGCATAAGGTTCACTTTCAATTGGAGAAATTTGACAGATTGGGGTAGCTTGATGTGCTGGCGTCTGTTCGATCCGTCGTCTGACGCTGAGAACACTGGATTTGCTGTATAGAGTTTGGTGGTCGGGTACCATTTCGGCTGGGCTTTGTTGAGTTACTCGGTTAGCATGTCAGTATTTAGGTACCTCAATAATATTCACTAGTGATCTTAGACTCTCTTTTTATTAGAGTATGCTTTAGAAAATAGCACTGCGTGTGAGGTTAGTTATCTACCCTTGGATACAAAACAATAACTGCACGTGTGGCGCAGTAGGTACTTAGTTATGGTAACCGTATTGTTACTACCTCGGGGCCCACCTTGTTTGGGTACCTACCTAAGATTGTGGCCAATTGTGAGGCGTTCGACCCTACACCGATAGTGTTCTGCATTAGAAAACATTTGAAATGTATTTTTTAACATTAATCTTATTTAGATTAACCTTGTTACTTCGACCTATCCGTCGAATAAAGTAACTGGACGGGCCTGTTGGCGTGGTTAGTAGATACGCTGCCTTTCACGCCGCAGGTCGTGGGTTCGATTCCCACCCGGGAAAATTTTTTGTATGAATGAACAGTCAAACAGACATGTTTGTCCTGAGTCTGGGTGTAAATTATCTATGTAAGTATGTATTTACAATAAAAATAGTATATTATGTAGTATTTTTTTTTCTTCTTCATATAATTATCTGGTTTCCATGGTATATAATAATTTTTTCTAGCTATTTTATTATTTATAGAAAAATTATGTAAAATGTTATAGGTACCTACTTACTTCCTGGGACATTATTCACACACGGCCATCTGATCCCAAACTAAGCAGAGCTTTAGTTTGGGATCAGATGGCCGTGTGTGAATAATGTTGCAGAAGTAATAATAATAATATCCTGGGACATTATTCACACACGGCCATCTGATCCCAAACTAAGCAGAGCTTTAGTTTGGGATCAGATGGCCGTGTGTGAATGTGAATAATGTAATATAGGTAAATTACAATGTTTCATCAAAATCCGTTACATTATATTATACAAATAATTTTGATGAAACATTGTAGTTTACCTATATAATAATATAACTATAGGTAAACTACAATCTTTTATCAAAATCCGTTCTGCAACAAACATCCATCCAAACTCACAAACTTTCGCATTTATAATAATTAAGTAGTAAGGTAAACTTTAAATACCAACGTGGTGATAATAGGTCTTTACCTATGAAATTGCCGTTTTGTATGAAAAAATTTAAACGAATTTTTTTCATGAATTTTTTTATTTGTATTAATCGAAGTAATCACCCATGCAATCAATGCATCTTTGCCATCGCAGTGGCAGTTTATTGATGCCCTTCTTAAAGAAATCAGCTGGACGGGAGGCAACAAATTCTTCAAAGGCATTTTGTACTGCCTCTCGGGTATTGAATTTTTTTCCCGCCAAGAAGTTATCCAAATTCTGGAAAAAGTAGTAGTCTGTAGGCGCAAGGTCTGGTGAGTAGGGCGGATGACGGAGAGCTTCCAACCCCAGTTCTTGCAACTTGGAGACCGTCTGCTGTGCAGTATGAGGTCGCGCGTTGTCGTGCAGGAGCAGCGGAGACGAGCGATTGACCAATGCTGGTTGGAGATGCGCCAGCTTCTCCATCATTGTGCTCAGTTCTTCACAGTACACATCTGCAGTAATGCTCACCCCGTTTGGTAAGAAGCTGTGATGAATCACACCGGCGCTAGACCACCAAACAGTGACCATCACTTTTCTAGGGGTAAGTTTTCGTTTAGGGCATTGTTTAGGTGCTGAACCAGGATCCAACCAACTTGCTGAGCGCTTGCGGTTATCAAACAGAATCCATTTTTCATCGCAGGTAACAATGCGGTTCAAAATTCCTTCATTTGTGTGTCTGTTGAGCAGTGCAAGGCACGTCTCGACGCGTACTTCGCGCTGGCGATCATTGAGTTCGTGGGGCACCCATTTGTCAAGCTTTTTTACCTTGCCAATTTGACGCAAATGGACCAATATTGTTTTGACGCTAACGTCGAAAGCTGCTGCTAATTCAGCCGTAGATTGTGTATCATCAGCTTCCACAACCGCCTTTAATTCGTCATTGTCGACCAAAGTCTTCGGACGACCGCGAGGTTCATTTTTCAGGTCGAAATTTCCAGAACGGAAGCGAGCAAACCAATAACAGGTGGTGCGTTGGTTTGTAGTGTTAGCTCCGTAAACGTCGTTGATGTTGCGTGCCGCTTGTGCCGCGTTGCTGCCACGACGGTACTCATATTCCATAATTACTCGAATTTTTAACGTATCCATGATGACGAAAAAGATTGAAATGCGATGAAAATGTAACACTAATCAATAAAGAAATGACTACTTTTGGAAAAAAGAATCCATGTTTTTAAAATAAAATTAATTTGAAATTAGAATTCTTAGCCAAACAAAAATTATTTTGATTTGAAATGGCCAGTACTGCAGAACGGCAATTTCATAGGTAAAGACCTAATATATCGGAATGGGATTGTTCGGATGACCTAAATATTAACAACATAGGTAGGTATATAGCATAATACGACTATTACATAGGCCACGTAACGTGAGTTTTATAGCAATTAGTGCCAGCGACCGAAACCTATGAGACAAGCTCAGGCGTTATAGAGGTACAGAACAGATATGGGTTGGAGAAAGTTTTATCCTACTAATGCGATTTCTTCTCAGTCTAGAATTCAATACCCATGTCCAATTTAAAAGTTTACGAGCAAGGAGACTTACTTAATGAGAATAAAGTAGCGTAGACGTGTCGGCTTAACGCGGATTAAGCAGTTAATCATTTGATCAATCAGTCAAGGCACTCAATCATATTACTGCGTTCAAAGTAAGTAATGTTATAGAGAATCTGATAGATAGGAATAATTATATTATTGGAAAGAGGTAGAGTATTATTGCCGTGCAGTAATTAATGGTGTCACCTGTAATATCTACTTATATGAGAAAAGTTTACCTCCTTAACTGATATTGGCTAAATGAAATATTTCGATAATATCTAACTATTGTAAGAATTAAATTTTTAGTTATCTACTTAAGTGAAAGTATGAAATAAGAAGAAAGTTAGCTAGAAATAATGAGCCTGTTTATTCGTCTCATTTTGACTTCTGCTTAGGTTTATTTTGTTTTGTTTTCATTTATTTATATTTTTTTTTAAATTTCCGAATAAGTACGTGGGCTTACGTAAGGATAGAACTGTAGTCCCCTCGTTAAACAACACAATTAAGTGATGATATAAAACGAAAGCATTAATGACGAGAGTAACTCAATTCTTCCCACTGAATACTAAAATACGACCGCGAACGAGTCACGACCACTAACGTCCTCCATTACCCTTAGTTTGCATTCGTATTGATCAAATACCCTCTCCGATCTCCAATTGGACGAGAGGGATGTATTTTCGCGTATTAACGTAGAACGACAATTACATCCAGACTCAGAACAACTATTTATGGGTCACACAAACAGTTGCCGGCGCGAGTCTCGAACCCGCGACACAAAGCGGCGAAGCGACTGTCTTAACCGCTGCGCAACATGTTCTTTTTCCATGTGGCTCGATCTATGTTCCAGTAAAGCAGCGAAAGCCTACTAGGCTAACTGTAAACATCATGTAACATTAGAAAAACACTTTAATATAAAACAGCTAACAGTAATGTGCGACTTTCAAAATGATTAATGTTAAAAATTTATGTATATAAATATATACATAAATTTTTTGGTATATATTTATTGAGTACAGCCCCATTAGAAACATTAATATTTCGCGCAGATAATTTACAACCATGGTTACTAATACATATGACAATTACGGTGTAGGTACATAATAATTTTACGTAACATTTATATGTAATTAAATAAAGTATAAAATTACACTTAAATTATATTACACTAACTGTGCTCCGCGGTTTTACCCGCGTTAAATTTTATAAGTTATAGCTTACCAAATTTTAAAAATCTCTTCAGCCAGCTCAGCTTCAGACGTGGAGAAGTAACAAACACACACTCACAAACTTTATTACACTAGCATTATAATATTAGTGCGATACGACAGGAAAACTGCGATTATGAAGTGAAATAAAATAAAACAAAAATACCTAAAACTAGATTAGTTAAGCTAATAATAATATAAATACAAAACAAACAAAAACAACCATATACCTACCTACAATAAATTAAGTAGGTAGGTAACTGATATGGCGTCTTCAGATCAGTAAAATTTGTATGAATCCCTAATAAATACAGTTTATTCAATTCCAAATATTAATTTATCTATTTATTTACATATTTTTGTAGGATTTATTGAATTATGTACCTATATATATATATGTACATACAATAAATCTGTAGAAAAATAGTTTTTGTACATCGAAAATAGTAAAAAAGGAAATAGCCAGTGTGTGAATTACTAACAGAACCCATTTCCAGCATTTTAGGAATGTTTGTCTGTTTCGAAACCAATAAAATAAACTATAACTTTTATACGTAGAAATGGTACGCGACTTGGATTATTAGGTAGTTACTTAGATTTTGTTTCATTCCAATCGGTTCACTCTAGCAATAGATCAATAACTGATGTTGAACTACATATTGGATAGATGTCGTTGTGCATATGGCCTCATTTTTCTGAATGAACTAACGTTGATAGTTGAACTCATATTCGATAGATGTCGTTGTGCATGTGACGTAATTTTTCCTGAATCGCGGTGTTAAGATTTTCCGCGGAAGAATTACCCTCGCCCATGTCTATCTTGCCAATTGGGTAGTGTTGGTGTTGGTGGTTGGTTGGTGTTGAATGTTTTGAATGGTTTCGAAAAAAGTTTGTCTTAAAGTTTGTTGTTCTCCAAAATTGGTTATTAGAAAAATCTGTTTTGTTTGGTCTAACTAATATATTTAAGTACAAGGTTGGATTTGTTATAACTATAGTGCCATTCGACTGACTGTTATCGATTTGTTTCTAACGTAAACGTAGGTACATTAGATTACAGTAGATTCGAATTCAATCGAGCCTGTCCGTTCGTTGTTTAAAATGCGAAAGTAACGTCTCTCGACGAAGTCGCGGGCACAACTAAGTAGTTGATAAATATATTAACTTAATAGGTATTCCCACTTCGTGCTATAATTGTCGACAAAAGAATATTTGTATTTGGGAATTCTGTCCTCGAAAGAAAAATGATTATCCAAAGCTATTTATTCTCACTGCAGCATTATATTACATTGATTGTCGTTTAATTGCGGCAATTCTTAGTATTTATTGTTCATTTCAGTATTTCGGTGCTATTAAGAGTCCAAAATTGCTGTGTGAAATTGCTATTAGCCTTAATGGCCTTTCCCAGATGGATTGTGTAGCTGGAGTTTATAATGTAAGTACTTACCTAAGTTATTTCATTTTGTTCACAATAGGTCTGAAGAATTTTAATTTTACTAAACAAACCGCTATGTACAGTCTCAATAAATAAGTATATGTGCAGGGCCCAAATGTACTCGCTTCTATTTTCAACTAAATAACCTAATTATTAAGAAATCGGGATTTTTACCCTGACTTCTAATAGAAGATACCTACAGGTATCTTAGAATGCAAAGCTACGAACATTTCGATTACTTGAACTAGCTTTAAGATGAATAACTAAAACAAAATCAGTGCAGCCGTTTGGGAGTTACGATGCTGCAGCTGACACATACCTACATGTTAAACTTAAAGCTACTATTAGAACTTCAAGAAACATAACATTTGAATTCGTCAAGCTAAGTGAGCCTATCTTCGCTGGATAAGGAATCCAAATGAATAAAAAGTACCTAATTTACTCGTAATTAGTCGTGGACCACTAAATACCACACCACTTGTTTAAGTGGTATAAGTCACCACATTTTAAGATTTAAAATAGGACCGTAACTACTATAGAAACAATATTAAACTATTTGTTATGCATACTAGCATTTTTTAAATGTATGTCGTATAAAGTATAGTAAAGTTCCTTGATTCATATGAGATACTTAATAATAGGTCTTTACCTATGAAATTGCCGTTTTGTATGAAAAAATTTAAACGAATTTTTTTCATGAATTTTTTTATTTGTATTAATCGAAGTAATCACCCATGCAATCAATGCATCTTTGCCATCGCAGCGGCAGTTTATTGATGCCCTTCTTAAAGAAATCAGCTGGACGGGAGGCAACAAATTCTTCAAAGGCATTTTGTACTGCCTCTCGGGTATTGAATTTTTTTCCCGCCAAGAAGTTATCCAAATTCTGGAAAAAGTAGTAGTCTGTAGGCGCAAGGTCTGGTGAGTAGGGCGGATGACGGAGAGCTTCCAACCCCAGTTCTTGCAACTTGGAGACCGTCTGCTGTGCAGTATGAGGTCGCGCGTTGTCGTGCAGGAGCAGCGGAGAAGAGCGATTGACCAATGCTGGTTGGAGATGCGCCAGCTTCTCCATCATTGTGCTCAGTTCTTCACAGTACACATCTGCAGTAATGCTCACCCCGTTTGGTAAGAAGCTGTGATGAATCACACCGGCGCTAGACCACCAAACAGTGACCATCACTTTTCTAGGGGTAAGTTTACGTTTAGGGCATTGTTTAGGTGCTGAACCAGGATCCAACCAACTTGCTGAGCGCTTGCGGTTATCAAACAGAATCCATTTTTCATCGCAGGTAACAATGCGGTTCAAAATTCCTTCATTTGTGTGTCTGTTGAGCAGTGCAAGGCACGTCTCGACGCGTACTTCGCGCTGGCGATCATTGAGTTCGTGGGGCACCCATTTGTCAAGCTTTTTTACCTTGCCAATTTGACGCAAATGGACCAATATTGTTTTGACGCTAACGTCGAAAGCTGCTGCTAATTCAGCCGTAGATTGTGTATCATCAGCTTCCACAACCGCCTTTAATTCGTCATTGTCGACCAAAGTCTTCGGACGACCGCGAGGTTCATTTTTCAGGTCGAAATTTCCAGAACGGAAGCGAGCAAACCAATAACAGGTGGTGCGTTGGTTTGTAGTGTTAGCTCCGTAAACGTCGATGATGTTGCGTGCCGCTTGTGCCGCGTTGCTGCCACGACGGTACTCATATTCCATAATTACTCGAATTTTTAACGTATCCATGATGACGAAAAAGATTGAAATGCGATGAAAATGTAACACTAATCAATAAAGAAATGACTACTTTTGGAAAAAAGAATCCATGTTTTTAAAATAAAATTAATTTGAAATTAGAATTCTTAGCCAAACAAAAATTATTTTGATTTGAAATGGCCAGTACTGCAGAACGGCAATTTCATAGGTAAAGACCTAATATAACTTCATTTGAGGTTCCAGAGTTTTTGGTAATCAAAAATTGGCCAATGCCTTGCCCGCCGGTTTGGGATTTAGAGGAGACACAGTTTTGATAATAGGGTAAGGTAGGGTAGCAGAAGGACTCAGTTAGTGTCGACTAGGATGTCCCCCAAGGTTTGTGGTTCGGACTGCGTCCAATTGACTAGTGTTGTTCTAAAAGAGCAAAAATTTGACTCAATACTCGGTATAGTTGGCATGGTTACGTTTCCACCGGGGACCACTAGAAAAGTGGATTTTCGAGACACAAATTAATTTGAAAAAAAGCGTTGGGTTGATAAAAGCGCTACTTCTCCAATCGAATAAACATGTCGGGTGGCCGCGAGAGACCGATGAGCCTACAGCGAGCGCACGCAAAGATGAGATCAGGTGGTAGAATCATTTTTGGCCAATAACCAAGACGCTGTAGGGAAGGCATGCGAGTGCGTTTTTCCTCGGAATTCTAAGAGTCAAAGGCTGCGTTCTACTCAGTTATCACGCACATCGTGCGGGAGCTTCCATCGATTGAACTCATTAATTGCTGGAACCTCTCGGAAATTATTGTTCACTTGTTTTTGCACGTGAGTCGTGAGTGAGTCGACGGCATTGAGGGTCTGTTTGGTATCTAAAAGAGAGGCGATTGTGTCTCGGTTTAGTAATAACCTGCATAGCAATGAAATGACAATTTTTCATAATCTTACACTGCACAGTTTTTATATCTACTTAATTCAGTAGTTCATATTTACTAGTCGCTTTAGAAAATCTGTATTAAATTCTAAAACAAAACTTTGTCATCACAAAGTTAGTACTTTCAGAGTGTAGACTATGCAAATTTATTCACACGTCTGGATGGAGCGCTATAGTATTTTGGTCTTAACTGATTTAACTCAAGTTTTAGAAATTTGTGACCCTTACTATGATTTGATTTGTTTGGTTGGTTTGTATCGGCTTGCTGCTTAAATGTGCGTGGCCATCTTGCGAACATGACTTACATACATGTTCGTAAGACCACCACGCATCATAAGATGTATGTTTGAAAAAATACTATGAGAATTAAAAGGAGTTATTCAATGCCATTCGTTATTAAAGTGGCGCAATATGGGCTGTGTGGTGACGGCGGTGAATATCAGAATATCATCACCCCATGTCATCCCGTGGGGGCCATAAAAGTCGACCCGAGGGAATATCTACCAGAGGACGGGCAGCTGCTTCCTCCTGAGCATTATGACCATCTTACTGCGATCGCCACCCCATCTACCAAGCTTGTCCAGCCGTGGACTTTATCAGCTGTACCTACTGATGATACCTATACTAATATGGTGCCGGTGCAGCATGTCAGAATCTTCGGGCAGTCTTGATTTGGAATTTGAAGTTGAACTTGAAGGAATTCGTCCCATGTTAATATTTAAAATATAATACGCCGTAGAAAACTTAATGCAGCCTGCATTGAGTTGTCTACGCCATTTTTGCTTAGTATTGAAAGCGCATCGCTACAGATCACTCTTAATAATGCCCATGATCATGATTGCCACATATATTTGAGGCCGACGTGTAAGCTTCTCATCAATGACAAACAATTAGTTAGAAAATCAGATTAGCCAACAATATTACGATTTGGCTCCAAACTGTGAGTGTAGTGAACATTTGTTTAATAAATAAATTATACGTGTGAGTCAGATTAATAAGAACCAATTTTAAATTTTAATTTAATTAATGTAGGCCAATTTAAAAAAATATATATAAGATGCAAAATAAACAGAAATACTGTCCTTGAATTACCTGTTGGCTGCATTGGATAATAATATGAGAGATGGACATTGACCTATATGTATTCTATGGAATAACAATAAAGTAGTAGCGTTTTTGAATGGTATACAATAACGTAGAAAGTTGCTGTTTGCGGTATCAGGTTTTTCAGGCAGGTATTTAATTCTGTGTGAAGCTAAACGAAATATGTTGGCAATTATGTTGATATTTTATTTATCACATAAGCAGAAAAAAGAATAGGGTATATAAATGAATAATTTCTCTACTACTACCACGGCCGTAACAATAAGTGCCTCACTCGCGTATTTAGGCTTGGATTACAAGTCTCATTTTAATTATATATTAATTTGGTATGTGTGTGTCGTTGGTGCTAATAATCGGTGTCGACACATTCTTAGTATCAATGCCGCTCCTCACATTCATGGACGTGATGTTGATCGGTTACTGACGGTGGTAACAACAATTTTGCGTTATTTTTATGTATTCACAACAATATCACATTATTGGCGTCATATTGGTTTGTTTGTAAGTACCTAGTTATATATTTTATTGAATAAACTGGTACGGAACTCGTCAAAATGTCGTGGTAGAAAATTAATTAAAACTTGCAATCCAAAATTGTAGGTCTTAAAACATAAATATATATTTACTTACTTTAAACTATTATGTAACCACCATTCTAAACAATCATTTTGAGGGGTGGTCACTACGGTCCGTAGTAAATGATTCATGGTTCTAAATAAACTACGACAACCCTTTTTTATAATAATAATTAAAAAAATTACAAAATAATTTAGCATGTAACGATTGGCTTTACATATAATACGCATATACATATAATAAATCTGAATAATTGTACACCAAAACTAACTCCAAATAAAATGCAATATTGGATAATAGGATAACCAACAGAACCCATTTATAACATTTTTAGAATTCTTGTCTGTTTGTATTGTCTATGTACGCATCACTAAAAAGTGCGAAACCAATATAGATAACTTTTATACCTATTTAAAAATCGTACACCGCTTGAAGTATTACTTAGTTTTTGTTACATCCCAATCGGTTCACTTTATAAAGAGATATTAGATTTTAAAATGTTCAAGAAGAAAAATAGCACACGTTTCAGTTACTTGAAGAACTAATGTTTATGGTTGGACTCCATATTCGATAATCGTTGTGCATGTGACGTCATTAATTTAATTTGGTGTTAAGATTTTCCGCGGTAGAATGACCCTCGCTCGTTTCTACAAAATAGATTAAAAGAGGTTTTTATTCACGTAATAGTACAAACGCCAGCACATCCAGCTACCCCAATCTGTCAAATTTCTTTTATAGATTTTCAACTTTATCACATAAGCATTAAAGTTCACTTTCAATTGGGGAAATTTGACAGATTGGGGTAGCTGTGCTGGCGTCGGTACTTAAAAAATCGCTTGTATTCAATAAATTAAAAAAATCTGTCCCTATCGTCGTTCTCTTTTTCGCTCTCGCGGTGCAATGTGCAATATTTTAAATCATTACGCCATATTTTACTAGCGTTAGACTACGTAGTACTATTATCAAACAATAAAACCGTAGATATAAGCAATACCTAAAATATTTTAGCTAATTTTTTATGTACGGCATAACCTTTTGGGTTTAGACGGTAATATTTTTTGTACATATTTCAATCTACACCAGACAGGTCAATTCAACAAGAATCTGCGATCTGGTATTTTGACGGTCACCGTAACCTAGTTGTTAGTGCTCATGCCTATGAAGCTGGTGGTCCTGGGTTCGAATCCCGGTAAGTGCAGTGTTTTTGAGTCATGGATGTTTTTAATGTTTATAAGTATTTATCTATCTATATTAGTATGTATATCGTCGACTAGTACCCATAGTACCAGCTTTACTCAGTTTGGGGCTAGGATCACCTGTGTGACACGGTCCCTAGATTTTATTTATATTATCTTAGGGGCCATTACTAAATGTATCTCCAAAAAATCCAATTGACATTTTGTATTAAAAATAAATAATTTTAACGAATTTTATAATAACGTGGTCATTACGTAAACTAAGTTGACCACCATCTATTAGAATGATGTTCATAATTGTCAGTTGTGATAGCCATCTAGCCCTTCATAACTATTAACAAGTAGCAAGTTGGCCCTCATCGCCATAGACACATGTATGGTTGGCGAGAAGTTAAGTGCAGAGCCATGTAGTGGCGTTCGCACGACAGACTGACGGATGGCGGAGAGGGGCCAAGCCGCATCTTGCGCGGCCCATGTGAGTCCGATACATAGATCTACGAAATGTGAGATATATTTATTCGTTTCTAGTTTTGTATTCTTTCTAAAAAAGGACATTTTTAGGTTACACATGTACCTCGCTTAGGTACGCTATTCGTAAAATTGCTCCTGTAGTTAGAAATTTTAATGTTCTCGTTTTAGTCTTAATGGAGATTGGCCAATTGCGCGGGACATGTTATAGTGCATAAGTGCATACGTAAACACAGGGGCACTTTCTATTTGTATTTCTTTCATGATCTGATGGCTCTGCTACCTGCAGGAGGCTTTACGTGCTTTACGAGGTACGTGAGTGTAGGTAATACCGCCAACTCCCAGACTTCAGCCTGAAACAAAATGAATTGGGGACATGGGGACAGCTGGGAGGGTGTCTTTAATATTGCTCAAAATGGTCTTAGCATGGTTTGTAACTGGTTGCAAACTAATATACTATCCCTAAACATTAATAAGACAAAATATTTAACATTTGCTCTCAGAAAAAATTTACTCCCGCCTGTAAGCTTGAATATTGTCGTTGAAACTTATTCTACATGTCGAACAACCAGAACTTACACCACTCTCCAAAGAACGGACTCCATAAAATACCTGGGCATTACTATTGACCATTGTCTTACCTTTACGCCACATATCAAGAGCTTGGTTACACGCTTGCGCAAGCTGATATACTTATTCAAAAATCTTCGTCACATAGCCGACGCCAAGATCATCAGGACTGTATATCATGCTCTGTGTCGCTCCATTACTGATTACTGCATTACATCTTGGGGAGGTGCTGCAAAGTCTCACCTCATTGAAGTCGAAAGAGCCCAGCGGGCTATCCTCAAGGTAGGTGCTGGACTTCCATTCAGATTCCCTACAGTAGAGCTTTATAGACAATTGAATACTCTCACCGTGAGACAAAGCTTTATCCTGTATACCGTGCTTAAGAAACACTCGGAACTCCATTATGATCCTAACATAAATAAAGATAAGCGTCTTAAGGGTAAGGTATGTAAACCTTTTCACGCCAAAACTGCTCTGTCCCATAACTTCTATTGCTTCCTCGGGCCATACTTGTACAACAAAATAAATACCGAAATTAATATATTTCCCCGCCTTAAAACAACCTCTAAAATCCTAGTTACAAAATATCTGCTGTCTTTGAATTACGACGAAACAGAAAAGCTACTTTCTCCATTAACATAACTGCAACTTGCTGTCTCCAGTAACTACTACTCTAGATCTCGTGAAGTAGTTACCAGTAGACGGACTGTTATATTATGTTTATAAGTTTATTTTTATTTAGTGTGTACATACACTTATATAGTTGTTACACTCCCATTGTGCTGTTTCCTCCTTCACTCACACTTCAACTCACATACTTCACTTCACACTCCAACTCACAACATCTCACAATTCCCTCACACAGTTCACAATATACACGCTTTAAAGCTAAAGATGATTATAACATTTCTAGTATCTGTATTCTTTGTGTGTATGTCAACTGGTATCTTATTGTTATCCTACAGTAAACTAACTGAGTGAGGGGACCTGGTGACTTGTAATACAGATTTTATTTTTAAATCTACAACAGGCACCAGTCTCTCACAAAGTAGGTCACTAGGTAATTTAACAAAATGTACTATTTCTACTTATTGTAAATCTTTGTGAGAGGATAAATAAACGTTTATTATTATTATTATTATTAATTCTAAAATTTAAGGCCCGACCCGTGATTTGAACCCAGGTCCTCATTATCTGAGGTTCAACACGCTACTGCTAGGCTGATGAGGGAGTCACGCAGAATTTATTTACGAATATGAAGTCGAATACTGCACTGTTTCCCCATGGAAATACATTTTAGTAGATTATCGTTATCAGGTTAAATCTATCGAATACTATTTAAATTAAACTGATCACCTGAGAAGGTTGCTTGTAATTTATACTCAATATCACTCGGAAGGCTCATAACTCATTTAAGGATATCAAAAGTAATATGAGAGTGTTACCGACTGGTTGGTCCTACTATTAGGTATATTTGTATTATTAATTATACAAATGTACAGACGGCAGCACATCAAGCTAACCCAATCTGTCAAATTTCCCCAATTGAAAGTTAAGCATAAGGTTTATGCTTATGTGATAAAGTTGAAAATCTATAAAAGAAATTTGACAGATTGGGGTAGTTAGATGTGCTGGCGTCTGTTCTTGATAGTACAAGTGCTGATTGAATTTCATTGTGAGTTTATTATTTCATGTGTTTAAAGTGATGTCAAATATAATATTTGAAAACATCTGGACTATAGACCTAGTCTGTCCGCAAGGTTAATCTTTTTACATTAAATGTTAATAAATATTTCAATAGTAACAAGTTATTTTGCTACTGCATATCTTTTTATTTAGTAATTTGTGTAGACACCGAGCAGCCGAAAATCAACATTATTTAGTCTTAAATAGTCTTATCCGCTAATAGAGTTGGAACTTTCACAGCTCATGGTTCACATCCGTAATGTCCTTCTCAATTCATGCTCCCCTGAGCGTAGAGTTTATCATGCGACTGCTGCTACACGTTGCAATCTAAACTGATTCTAGCCTTGGTTTGAGAATCAAACCGTTTTTACCAACAGCAGACTTCAGCAATATGTTGCTGTAATCTGCTGTTGGCAAAAAGGCTACGGCCTAGATAGAAAACTAGTTCTTATCTAAGCAATGCTGCTGCAGTCTATTGTAAAGTATATCCAAAACTTTACGGCATAAACCAACCAGCCGTAATCAGAAAACTTTGGAATTTAAGTTTAAGTATTAAAAATATAGAGTCATTAATCTAAATATGTCTAGCAGCCTAATAGTTCGAAACGCTCTTTGCCAACAAGGTGAAAATTTATACGACGTGCATTCGGCTCATTATCACACGTAAGTCCGGTGTTTGTACACGCCGCTACTTCTATTCCAAGCCCTTCAAAATTGCCTACCATCAACAATTGGATAAAACAAGCGCTTAAATATGTTTTCTATTTAGTTTCGTTTGTGGTCACGGCAGCCAAATATGGGGTATATTTTGGTTGTTACGTCCCGTCATCACCGTCGTTCCAGGTTAAGGTCTCTGCACACAGCGGGCGCGGCGCGGCGGGACGGGACGGCGACGCGACACTGAGGAGTTGTAATGTACTAGATATTACGGGCGACGCCACACACAGCGTCGCGTCGAGCGGGACGGCTCTGTGTGGCGTCGCCCGTAATATCTAGTACATTACAACTCCTCAGTGTCGCGTCGCCGTCCCGTCCCGCCGCGCCGCGCCCGCTGTGTGCAGAGACCTTTAATTGTAGGTTCGTAGGCTAATTGTAAACCTCAAGTTAAAAATATAATGGTAGCCTCGTAGAATAAATTGATACTTAAAGAATTGCAACATTGTTTTTAGCTAATACTGTTTTATTTGTGACACGAGCTTAGTATATAAAGAAAAAATATAAAGAAATATAAATATTTACTACATGAAGTTTTCCTGTCAACCGTACGGGCATCTCGGTCGAAATTTGATGGGCCAGCTAGCGTGGTTGGTAAATACTTACATTTCACGCCGCAGATCCTGGGTTTGATTCCCACCTGACGAGAGGCATACTATAGTGCGTAATTCAAAACGACTAGCGACATGACCGGCTTTACGTGTAAATACCAACTCACAAAACCACGTTTAGCCATATTTGAACCCAACATTTGCAGTTGAAAATGATATCGTTAGATCAAAAATTGATTTTATACTCAATTTACTGTATCAGGTGATATATTAAATTTTGTTGGTGCTCACTTAATAGAAAATATATAATCATCTCTTAAATGTGAAAGGTGAGTATAGGGCAAAGGCGCAAATAACTTTAAAAGTCTAAGATGTAAACCTACTAGTCTTCGTCTTAGATAATGAGTGGTGCAGTGGTCTAGTTAGTCGGCTCGCTACTATGCTCGTGTTGATGTTCGGGTTCTTTGAAAATACCATTATTTGTATGACTATATGTATGAGATAGTTGTTCTAAATCGGGGTGTGTTCTTGCTAGTGAGTTACCTTAGTGTTTGTAAAGTCCTCTGGCATACTAGGTTTAATTTCCTGACAGAGAGCGTTATGTATCAACGAAAAATATATTTAAATAATCGTTGTTATCTTGACTGTGTATTAATCTATGAAGGTGTGGTGTATATGAGACCCTAATAATATAAGTAGTTAATTATATGTAAGTATCTACCTATAAGTATCTATTTGAATTATCATCACACAATTACCTTCTTCATTTTGCACATATTTTTCCTTTTGCTCGTTGATTTTAAATAACACATATGTGGATTATACTTAATTCATTTATATTAACTCAATATCGATAGTGCAAACTAGTGTGTGGGGTAGTTTGCACTATCATACCGTGGTAGTCATGGATACCAACGGAAGGTCAGCGCTGGGTGTAACCCAGCAAATGATGAGATGGTGACCCTTTCGGCAGGACATACAGGACCTATTGCGTAGTGTTAAACTATGTTATTGTTTGTTTTAGATATTTATTTAGTTAGTTTTGTTTGTGTATGTCTATTGTCGAATACATGTATTTCTTCTTCTTCTATGTAATTAGCTATTAACTATTTAAAGAGTAATAATAACAAGTAAAAATACATCTGGCGTTTGTTTATCGAGCAATCACTCAGGGTAGTCGCAAACGGGACGTATTGACGGCTCTATCAGTGAGCAGCCGATGCATACGCGGTCGGCAAACACCTATCACCCCATCCCCAGCGAGCAAACGCGTGCCAAAATTTGATAAAGTCCTCGGTTCATGTTTAATTATACGACATTAAAGGCGAATATACACATTCAGTGTGTCGCTAGTGCGTGATCACTGCTCTCCATTATCATTTTCGATCACTTGGGAAAGCCACCGTTATGGTTGATTTACTGTTCAAATGTTTATTGTTTATACTGTCAATGGCAATATTAGACTTGGTAACGTTTTAACTTGATTCTTTTCATGTGATTCGACGTAGGTTTTGGAATTATTATGTTACTTACTTATCATGTGGGCAGTGGTTACCCTAGTGTCAGAGTTTTTGACAAAGTTAACGACTGTTGCCTAATGGCTACAACCGGGACCAACAGCTTTAAAGCGCCCTCCGAAACACGGAGACGCTCAGAAATTAAACCACTTTGGCGGTCACCCATCTATGGACTGACCGCGAGCCTAGTTGCTTGACCTCGCCATTCAGTTAAAGACCGGTGAGAGCTTTGAGCGCCTTACATGATTATGTTTACAATCTATCACTACTTTTGTTAATCATTATAATTATTAAGTATTAAAGTACTTTAGGTGCAATGGTTACCTTAATGTCAGAGTTTTAAAAATATTTCTATCAGCTTGACTGCGTATCCGTAGGTATTTTCCAAGTCCCAGTTCTTACTCTCTTAGTAATTGTACTATACCGTTTATTTAGGAGTCAATACTTGGCAACCCTTTCCAGATATCATCGCGAAAAATGCAAGAATGATTAACGCGTAAGTGACACCATAGGTATATTGGCTACGGTAAACATTTACCACCAGGATGGCTGTTTGATTTTTGACAATTTGGTTTTATAATAAAAAAAAACTAGCCAAGTGCGAGCCGGACTCGCGCATGAAGGGTTCCGTAGCAGCAAGTATTTCAGTTGATTAAATGGAAGCAAATTGCCGTTTACAATTTATGACGTATTAAAAAAAATTACTTGCTATATCTCGTTCAAACCAATTTTCGTTGTTAGTTTGCATCATATATTTTTTCTAGTTGTATCCGTCTCTTATTTTAGAAGCTCCTGTAACTTCTAAAATAAGAGACGGATACAACTAGAAAAAATTCATTTGGAAGTGTATCACTTTTTTCTAAACTATTCAGTTAAGAAAAAAATGATATTAGACTCCTCAATATCATTTTTAAAGACCTATCCAGACCCCACATGTATGGGAAAGATAAAAAAATAAAATTTCGAGTCTGTTCTAAGTATGTGGACCCCCAAAATTATTGTTTTTTTTCTATTTTTGTGTAAAAATCTTAATGCGGTTCACCGAATACATCTACTTACCAAGTTTGAACAGTACAGCTCTTATAGTTTTGGAAAAAAGTGGCTGTGACATACGGATGGACAGACAGACAGACATGACGAATCTATAAGGGTTCCGTTTTTTGCCATTTGGCTATGGAACCCTAAAAACCGGCCAAGTGCGAGTCGGACTCGCCCATGAAGGGTTCCGTAGTAGCAAGTATTTCAGTTGATTAAATGAAAGGTAAATTGCGGTTTACGATTTATGACGTATTAAAAAAACTACAAGACTTACTAGATCTCGTTCAAGACAATTTTCGTAGTTATTTTACATGGTAATTGTACATCATTATATTTTTAACCGACTTCCAAAGGAGGAGGTTCTCAAGTTCACCGGTATTTTTTTTTTTTTATGTATGTACACCGATTACTCGGAGATTTATGATCCGATTTACGTGATTCTTTTTTAGTTTGATGTGGAATAGTTGCCATTTGGTCCCATAAAAATTTTATATAGATTGGCCCAGTAGTTTTCATTTTATTGACTTTTTTGTATGAAATTTTTGTTTAAGTGGACGATGTCGATGATGCACAGACGTTTGTAAATCTTAGCTAGTCAAGCTAGACTCATCCTGTTCAAGTGTGTCTTGGCATGAACGTAAACAACAATTTCAGACGTCTAGCGTTTAATACGCTTCCAAAAAAAGCTTAAATACGTCTTTTTTTTTGGAAGCGCATGTAGGCGCACCTTTTAGCACCAGCGTATTTTTTTATGTACCTACGTACACCGATTACGCTGAGATTTATGAACCGATTTACGTGATTCTTCTTTAGTTTGATGCGGAATAGCTGCCATTTTTAGGGTTCTGTAGTCAAATGTCTTTCACAAAGGTTCTTCTTGATTTGTCATGTCTGTATGTCTGCCCGTCCGTATGTAACAGCCACTTTTTTCCGAAACTATAAGAACTATACTGTCTAATCTTGGTCAGCAGATGTATTCCGTGAACCGCATTAAGATTTTCACACAAAAATAGAAAAACAAACAATAAAATTTGGGGGTTCCCTATACTTACTTAGAACTGAATTTAAAAAAAATTCATTAAATTATACATGTGGGGTATCTATGGATAGGACTTCGAAAATGATATTGAGGTTTATAATATTGCGCGAGAGACACTTCCAAAGGCGTAAAATGCTCCCCCCCCCCTGTAACTTCTAAAATAAGAGAATCATAAAACTAAAACAAATAGATGATGTACATTACCATGCAAACTTCCACCGAAAATTGGTTTGAAAGAGATCTAGTAAGTAGTTTTTTTAATGCGCCATAAATCGTAAACCGCAATTTACCTTCCATTCTATCAACTCAAATACTTGCTGCTACGGAAAGAAACATTCCGCCTTTAACGGGCGACTCCGACTCATTATCTAATCAATGATAAATAAGACCTAGGCTATCAGCCCTCTGCTCAGTAGACTCGTTGGCTAATCGATCATTAATAAGACCTAGTCTTCATAGACTCATACCCTCTGTTCAGCAGACTAGATGGCTATTCGATCATAAGATCATTCGATTCATAATAAGATCTAGTGTATAAGCCCTCAGCACACAGACTCGTTAGCTAGATGATCATAAATACGGCCTAACCTATGCGCTTGCTGTTCAGACTTTCATAAATCTTGGCTAGTCTAGACTCGTACTGTGCAAGTTTTCTTAGAGTGAACGTAATTTTATGTAGTTGTTCTTACTTTACAAACGGCCTTTTAGATCATTCACTGTCCCACAAGAACGTGAAAAAGAGTTTCGAATAACATTTTTTCGGAAGATGTTTCTTTTTTCCGTTCTCGTTTGTTGGGATCTATAGTTTTAAGGCGCGCGGCACCTTTCGAAGTTCTAACCATAGCTAGACACTAAAAAGTAACAAATAAAAAAAACTTCGTTTAAAAAAACCGACTTCAAAAACTAAAAAGTATAAAAAAAATATCTTAATAAAGATTTAATTTAATACATCACTTATAATATAATATTAATGAAATAATATAATTTGTATGTGCTGCCTATTGATAGGTTTGAAGTCGGTGCCAAGCCCTAAGCAAAATAAAAGTTAATATTACATACAGCTTTCATACTTTGTGATGAAACTCCTACACTAAAGATTAACCTAAGTAAATAAACTTAAAG
This sequence comes from Pseudoips prasinana, assembly GCA_951640165.1. NCBI lineage: Eukaryota > Metazoa > Arthropoda > Insecta > Lepidoptera > Nolidae > Pseudoips > Pseudoips prasinana. The sequence goes on from OX621234.1 coordinate 21,807,654, forward strand.
AACAATATGAATTAATATGAAACAGATGAAACTGTATCATAAAAATATATGACGACCGTCAACGACGTCTGCACGCTTGGGTTGTTTGTGTAGAAATACGAAGCTATCTATCCCGCTGAAAGTAACGCGCGGCGAGTGTGGTACCTACTATTACATTTGGCTTGGCACCGACTTCAAACCTATCAATAGGTAGCTCATACAAATTATATTATTTCATTAATATTATATTATAAGTGATGTATTAAATTAAATCTTTATTAAGATATTTTTTTTATACTTTTTAGTTTTTGAAGTCGGTTTTTTTAAACGAAGTTTTTTTTTATTTTTAGTTTTATCATTCTCTTATTTTAGAAGTTACAGGGGGGGGGGGGAACCTCATTTTACCACTTTGGAAGTGTCTCTCGCACAAACTATTCAGTTTAAAAAAGATGATATGAGAAACCTCAATATCATTTTTGAAGACCTAAGTATCCATAGATAATCCACATGTATGGGTACGATATAATTTTTTTTTTTGAGTTTCTTATCGATCTATGGGGACCCCCCAAAATTATTGTTCTTTTTCTATTTTTATGCGAAAATCTTAATGCGGTTCACAGAATACATCTACTTACCAAGTTTCAAGAGTACAACTCTTATAGTTTCGGAAAAAAGTGGCTGTGACATACGGACGGACAGACAGACAGACATGACGAATCTATGAGGGTTCCGTTTTTTGCAATTTGGCTACGGAATCCTAAAAAGAGTATAATATCATTAATGCCAGTCAGTGTCTAGCCAGAGAAGTGCAAGGTTAACTGGACGAGACAGTGGATCCTTCGTGAGGAAATCTAAGGTCAGCTTAGCAATCTCGAGGAGATGGTGGACTTCATTAAGTTTTGAGTGAAGTTGTCTCTATCAGTGTCGACAGTGAAGAAAGTTTGCATTTTTATAGTCTTTTATTTCAGGTAATTTGGTTTACAGCTGAAAACACCGTACTGACAGCTGAAGGGAAAAAGGGTAAGTTGGCAAACCATCAGAAGGTGCAGATTGTGCTGTTTATCGGTGCGACGGATGAAAACTCAATCTCTGATATAGCCAGGTTCCCCTGGTTTCCTTTCCTGGCACGGCGACTACACCAGAGACTTGACACAAGTGGCGGTTCAGGGTAGAGTTTAAGTAGTCTGTGCATTCGGGAACGCTGCGTTCCGTGGGCAGCCTTTTAGCTGGGTATACTTTCACAGTCACAAGTACTCAAAAACACAAGCACATGTATTAAAAAAAAGAAATACTATTCCTTGCCTCATTTAAAAGATCGCTGCCGTTTAGCCAGGGTTTACAGGTACCCGGTAGTTTCTATCCCCAAAATAATATTAGACATATTTTAAAATAATAAAATAATATAATTAAAATAATTCATTATTTAATAAACAATTAAAGTATATTGGCGTCATAAGAAATACGTACTCAAGGACGGACGAGGCCATCCCTCTTAATTAAGATTTTCAGTGCACAGCTAAGCTTCTTATTGTTTTAGAATTAACTAGGTACTTAATAATAATCTTGACACAGAGTTTGTTAATATCCATTTTATGAATTCATTTAATTATTGCGTTCCATTATTAACTTACAATGTTACAATATTGAAAACAGACTAAGTCATCTACTAAATAATTGTGCTCATTCGATAATAATTATCTATTATTTAGTGGAGAACTTAGTCCGTTCGTCATTACATTTAATTCATGATTTGAGATTTGATTCATGATCCAAAAAGTATATTGAATCACACTAATGTTATTAAGGCGCAACTTTGTGCGTGTGTATGTTTGTTACTTTTTCACGTCTAAACGGCTGGAGCTGGAGATTTTAATAAAATTTGGTATGGAGTTTGCTGACATCTGGATTAACAAACAGGAAAAAAATTACTAAATGTATCGCTAGTTTAAATATATATACTATAACAAACTTCGCTTCACCAATTATAATCGCAATGATATTAGAGAATTCCATATTAATAAGTTTTAAAAAAATATTTTAGCCACATTAAGTAAACAAAAATATTATTTAAGTGGCAAAAGTGCTGGGGAATGAGCTGCTCGAAGTCAACATACATAAAAATATGTAAATAATCGTAATAAAAAAAATTAAAAAAGGATTCTCACTGAGTTTTCTGGCAGTATTTCTCAGTGGCTGCTACGCCATGCACTGCACAGTAGGGTAAAAAATAACGATTAGACATTTTTTTAGGTGAATATTGAATTATAATTTGAAAAAATAAATAAATATATTTTTTTTCGTGGGAGGTTAAGAAAACAGTGCATTACGTACATAGTAACATTTAGGATAAATATTTGATACTTATAAATTAGTTTCATGACATTTTTCACAAATTCAAATCATGTAAGTCAGATTAGTAGTAATATTATTACTACTAATCTGACTTTCACACCTATAAATATACCAGTTCCGTCTATTAATAAAAAAAAATGAATGACTCGTATTTTTGATGTATTGGTGTGACTATTAGAAACAGACTACAAAGTATTAAAAGTTCCCCCTGTTAAAATGTGTCGTCAACAACATCAACCCATTCGTCACGCGCTGTGTCCATAATCATATGCACGCTCTATGTTCCATTTTTAGCAATTTTATATTAAATGTACCTACACATAGATACAAAATCTATACGTATTTTATATACTTGGTCTTATAGAATTATGTGAATTCAAGTACAGAACTCCATATAGCATGTATGTGTGAGCTGAATTCTTCACAAATTAATAAAATGGAGGCTGGAGTCAAGAGACTTCATATGATTTTGTAAAGTATTTTTTCCTCTTTATGTCTTCATCATCGTCATAACAGCTGTAATAATTCACTTCTGAACAAAAGCCTCCCCCAAGAATCTTGCCATAATCCCCACGCTTGGCGATTGCAGTATACTGGTTATATCATACTGCGATCATTCAGAAAGACGCTGCTGCCCGTCCTCTGGTAGATATTACATATTACCACGGCTCGGTTCTACGCCCCCCACGGTGTTCGAGTTTAGTGTTCGATTGTATTTATTTGCAAATCCTGTGGAATATATTGGCCTTATATTTTTATTCTCTGTCTTAGAATTTTTTTTTGCACTTCCAAAGGATTGTAGGCCAATTTATATACTTACGATTAAATTCTATTTATTTTTTGATGTGGCATTCGGAATGCCTTCACATGCCGCCCACGGGAGGGTATGTTAGACTTGCACCGACGAAACCTAACCTGCCGTGGACTTTTATTGGCTCCCGGCGGGGGGACCACGGGACGGGAACACGGGTATGTTGCTCCAGTCACCCATTTTGTACCGTGGCCCATGTTCTTGGGACATGTATCCTGGGAGGACTTTGATTTGTCCTCCGGATTACCGACTCCTGACAGTTAGGCACAGCGACTGAACCACAAACAGATCGCTGTTGTCCCGGGCTGCTTGCACGTTGTGACAGTAGAGGACACTTCTCTTACTGCAACGACAGCCCCGAGGGGGAGTATGGCTATCGGCTGCCGCTACCACTTCGACGCCTCCTGTTTATGAGTTGGATCGAGTCTCTCCCGATCCCAGTTAGCGGCCTCTTTCTTCTTTCTTTCTTTTGGAGAATTACTCCTTCGCAGAAGGAGGCCACGACGTCCCTTTTGATGGAGTCACCCGCCAGCATCCCACTTGCGATTGCTAGTGGGGACAGATTCCGTCCCATCTCTGCCACCAGGGCTCGCCTTTCGGCCTTCCAAGTAGGGCACTCAGCAAGAGTATGCTGGGCAGAATCTAGGTCGCTCTCGTAGAGGTAAATGATCAAACACCTAAACTATTGTCGCTTTTGGGTTTCAAACCCAGGACTAGTAAAATAACGTATTATTCGTGTAATTTTTACATTCCGAGCGTATATGTGTGTCCGTGTAACTGGCCTTCTATATAATTCATCAGATAACATTACATTCTATTGTATTTTATATTTATGTACCAATTACGTCGAACTTGTAGATTACACTAAAGTGATTTCCTGCAACGACAGTCTCATCATAGCAAGCTCCGTGGCTTATACCCACTGTAGACATAGAGAGGTACGAAATCATTATATAGCATTAAGCTATTTGAAGATTTAGGCTAGAATAGACAGCGACTTGGATTATTGAACTACGATGGCCCTTGTCATAAAGACATTGTGCCGTAATGTAACATAATTCTATCGTCGCTTAAAATTACTCTATATTGGCAATATAAGAGATGAATTAATATCTATTATATTGCATAAATTATGTACAAGTTATAAAGACATTAGAATAAGTATATTACATATATCCAGAGCATACCTATTGAAATAAGGAAATAAAACTATCAACAAAGCAAAGTTGAGACTGAATGGATACGTAGCACCGTATAATTTCTATATTATTTTCTATCGAATTTCTATTAAAATTTACAATAAAATTGTATTTAAAATGTGCTATAATATTACAATGGTGATAGTCACATTATCCTTTTATAGGGCAAAGTATTCATAAGCCATTGTCGGTCCAATGACAGTCGTATTTATTGGTCCGCCATCTTTTGAAATTCACTGAAGTGGTTTCTTTCTTTAGAAAATTCACTTCTAATGGGACGTTTTGCAAATGATTTTCTAACGACATATTTGTTAATCATCTTTGACTGGTTTGACAGTTTGATTAGCTTTAATTGGATAGAGTTTTATATAAAGAGTAGTGTCTGGACGGGCGCATACATATTTAAAATTTTATGATTATTCTTAAAATTGTATTCTGCCCGTAGTAAAGAAAATCGTATGTAGTAATAAAGGACTCCTATAACGACTAAAATATTATTATGTCTTATTCATTTGGGATTTACAATGGATAATTACTGCTTCGGAGAAAAGTGGAAAGGTGTTAGTTTAGAGAACTTTTCGTCGATACTAATATTTTAGGTTCTAATACTGACTGTGGCTTTTTACGATATTATAGTATTGGTTTCTTAGAAGGTATGGTTCATTTGCTCAAAGAGTAGCCCGACCTCGGAAGTACCTCCACCTTTCCGAAGACGTTCTTTAATAATAACATTAATAATTTAATGTTGTATTTCTGCGTGTGAGTTCGCTTGCGAGAGCTCATCGGGGTGGGGGAAGGGCCAGTAACACTTGTTTGCTGACTCTAAAAAGACAGCAACGCACCCACGACGTTGTGTTGTTGTTGATGGGCAGCGGTGATCACTTACCATCAGGTGACCCACTTGCTTGTTTGTCGCCCTCTGACATAAAAAAAAGATCTGTCAAATAATTATGAAGTTTGTACGCAAACACCACAAAACGAAAACTATTTATATGAATAAAAATACCATTTGCCCGCGAGTTTGTTTGCGAGGCATACTAACAGAGTTTTTTAGTTCTTGACAATAATTTTAGGCGTTGCTATACGATAAAGTATAACAGTGAATTGATTATTTCTTTAAAAGTAAATTTTGCCTGCACGTGTGTAGTGCAGCGGCTACGACAGTCGCCTAACCGCTTCGTGTCGTAGGTTCGAGTCCCGCGCCGGAAAACTATTTGTGTGACCCATAAATAGTTGTTCTGAGTCTAGGTGTCATTTGTGTCCGTCTATTATACGTTTGTAAAGTACCCCGCAATACAGGGATTAGATTCCTTATTATTAAAAAAGGTGCCTCTTAGTACTTATTTTTTTTTATACTTAAATAAATTGAGTGACCTTTAACGGCAACCCTGTTCTGTATAATTTGACCTTGAAACAAATGGTCTATTTCTCCCAAAGGCCAAAGAAGTGGCATATGGTAATTTTTATAAGCGATTGGCGTTTTAGGAGTTATCCTTCTGTATTAGTCACAAGTCCCACTTTTGAGTTTTTAGGAAGAAAAAAATAATGACGTAAATCTGAAAAGAATTAATAACTCACTATCCAGAATCGATTTTCCAAAAATAAAAATGGAAAAACATGCGTCCAAGAATGTTTTATTCGACAATATTCATTTAAAATAAATATTTTAGATATTTCATCATCATCATCATTACAGCTAAATAAGTCCACTGGTGGACAAGCCTTCCTCAAGAATTGTCTTGGGGGGATATGCCATAATCGCCACGCTTGGCAGGCGGGTTGGCGATCGCAGTAAGATGGTCATAGTAATCAGAAGGAAGCTGCTGCCCATCCTCTGGTAGATATTCCCTCGGGTCGACTTCTACGCCCCCCACGGGATGAGATGGGGTGATGATATTCTGATTCTGATATTTGTCGCCGTCACCACACAGCAGCCGTCACCACACAGCAGCATTGATTTTAGATATTTAAGACTTTAGAATTAATTTGAATTTTTCTAAGTTAACATAATAATAATAATATGTAGGAATAATGTCACACAGATCATCCTAGCCCCAAACTAAGCAAAGCTTGTACTATGGGTACCAGGCGACGATATACATACTTATATAGATAGATAAGTACTTAAATACATAAAAAACATCCATGAATCAGAAACAAATATTCGTGCTCATCACACAAATATTTGCACTTACCGGGATTCGAACCCAGGACCACCAGCTTCGTAGGCAGGAGCACTACCAACTAGGCTACGGTGACAGTTAAGCAAATTATTTTTTTTATAAATACACGTATTCGAAACAGACACGTGGATGTTTTCGTCATACATTTTAAATGAGTACCTTGATCGACTAAAGCTATAAGCAGCAAAGGGTTTTTTTGGTCACATCAAACACTGTGTTTGGTTTCAATTAGTTTGATCCCAATTGGTTGTTGGAAACAAGCGTTGAAGTCAGTTCTTTAAAACGTTAATATAGCGTCATCTGTATGTGAAACTTTCTGAAAAATATACTTACTGATTTCCCACGAAAGCAATTTTGTCGCTGACAAGTCTCAAGTACAAAGCATTAGTCTTAGTAAAACATTATTATACCGTAAACCAATAAAACAATTAGATATTAATTGGAATGATATATTTAAGTTTACTTACCCTCATAAGCACTCTATTTATATATATAGATCAATATATGCCGCTTACCTACCTAGAATTAATTTTCTTTAAAACTTACACATATGTAAATTACCAATAATACCACGTCCACCACTGTTTTATTGTATAAACCTATTAGAATGAGCACTGTTTCCCGAAATACAGGCTATATATAGCCTAGTTTGGGAGACAGTACTAGTACTTTTTGTGAAGTTGTGCATTCACTATTCTGTAATAATTAGTTGGTAACTATTATTCTGTTCAAATAAACATTTTTTTTATCTCTATTTTTAGACAAATTGATTTTTTTCGCAAAATATTTTCAAGAATTATTGGTGTTTTTACGCAATGAAAAAATATTAACAGGATCTCTACAATTTCGTGTAACTAGCCAACCTACCCTAACTTTTAAATTGTTACATAGAAAACCTCACAATTAAGCAGCCAGCTCCATTGATATAAGAAATATGTAGTTTAAATATCTACTACTCATCTTTCATTCAATTTTTGGATTTCAATATTACTAATAGTAAAATGTAGAAAGCTTAGAGATGTACCTACTCTGGAATCTTCTTTCGGCATAACTATATTAAGGTGCAATATAAAAGGGCAAAAGTGTCGAGAGTACCTACCTGACTTCATTATGATGCAAAGAACCGTTGTTGTTGTTGTATTTTGATCAGCATGCTTGTAAATATATCTTGCACATATTTTGCAAACTGATTGTCTACAAGGTATTCACACAAATGCTTTGTTATGTGATGTATACCTAGAAAATTTAGTAAAATAATCGAGTGAAAATTTACTAATATCACAGAACTATGCTATTTTTGTTCTACACTAGGAGAGAGGCGATGATTTCTGCCTTTAGCTGACAAATCGAAATGAATGCCGTATAGAGATGTAAATAGCTGCAACTTGGCAATGTCAATTCGAGTTACATTTTTAATGAAATGGGAGGGTAAACAAAGTTCATTAGTAGCTTGCCGCCAAAGCTACACTCGTAAAAATGAAAAAGGGAGAAAAGGGATTTCACAAAGCCGAGCTCAATTTGGATTCAATGAGCCGCGAATTGGTAATGCTAAACGCTCCGTGAGGGCTTAAATATCCCTACTAAACATAGTTAAGTGTACATTGCTTTTCATAGCTGTAGGTATGTTAATGTTGGCCCGACTGTTGTGTTCCATATTTGGTTCGCAGAAATTAAATTCTGCCAACGGACTAACTATAGTAGTTGGCTCCATTTTGAATTATCTAAAATAGATACGAGTAGGCCGATACTCAAATCAGTCATTGATTTCAGAAAAAAATATATGAAATGTAGCTAATACATAAAAAAATAGATACAATATGCTTGGAAAATAACACTCTATTTACTTTTTCTAATAATTTCGTTAAAATATCATTTCGTTGCATATTATGATATGTCGCCGTATTAGATATTGTTGACGTGCAATATAAAGATTCGGGCCACGATTATAGTATTTCTTATGTCGTGCAAAAATTAAACTATTTGCTGGTTTAATCAAATTGTAGCATAAGAAATATGTATAGTGGCACTAAAGTAGCTGACAACAGCCAAAATCATGGTATCATAATGGAGTGTGTTAAATACATAATAAACAAATATTTAAAAAAATAGGGTGAAATATGCCAAAATCTATTAATGTGCGTTCACCACTCCACCATCGCAGCGTGGCATTCAGACCACAACATCATCCATTCAACATTATTGTAACGCAATTAAGACGCTTTTAACGCCATCTTACCGAAACCAACGCGATCAACTCGCCTAGAATGCCAATACTCAGCTAGAAACAATACCAGCAGATAGCGCTTTAATAAATTATTGATTATTGAATACTTATTAAATCATAGTTTTTGTAATGAACTGTTATTAAATTTTTGACTTAAAATAAACATACTAGATACTAATACTGCAAACAATTTTTTTGACGAGTTGTTTGGCTCTTGTAACAAAAAGACGAACAAATATGGATATTCCAATTTTATTATCGTTTACAAGCATACTATTTTCAAGACGCTACTTTGTTGATTTGGTAGATATGTTTTAGAAAAACTATGTCAGGTATATGATTTGAGTTCGTTTTTTTAATGAATCTTAAAAAAATACCCTATCATAATTTCTATGTGCATGCTACTTTAAACGCTACTCAATATACAGGATATCTGAAAAATATAGGTCCGGAAGTACGTATGCTGCCTTTAAAAAAAAGGCAACTGTTCCAAAGACTTGTCAAGAGTAACTATATTATAAAGATATGAATATATATTACTATTTATTGTTTGCAATATACTTCTATAATGTGCGTTGTGTATAAGTACTATTTAGAATGTCTTTCAATGTCTCCATTCTCTGGTATACCTATAACTACTTTTACCGTCTGGAAGAGATTATATTTTTAACTTCTATTAAATTGCTATTCCTTTTGGTCTACCATAAAGAATTTTTTCAATCTATATATACACTCAGGGGCACATTTAACCGTCCACTCATCTCGAACTGCTTAACGTTTGGTTATGTTAACTTACGCTTTGCGTACTAGGCGTTACTTCTTAAGTGGGTATATCTGAAATAAATAAATCAATCATACCCGCGTTTTGTTTACTTTTGTGGTTTTTATTCAACAATAATCAGTTTAATCGTAATTTGACAGTCTCGCCCCATGTTTTATGTGACGGATACATTTGATTTAAAACGTTGTGATACCATTTCTTCGAATAAAACCTAGGTATTGGCCTGCCGTGATTTCATTTACACCAAAAAAATGCCACTGGACGCAGCTGGGGCAGCTAGGGCTGTAGCACTTGCAGACGCTGGGTTTAGCCAGCGTCGGATTGGACGGATGCTTGGATATCCACGATCCACAATTCAAGATGCTATCCGGCGTTACAGAGAGACTGGTTCCTACACAAGAAGGCCAGGGCAAGGTCGTAGAAGGTGTACATCAGAGAGAGATGATCGTTACATCGTCTCGAACGTTCTTCGGAATCGGTTTACAACTGCTCCTGAGGCTCGTAACCGCTTGTTTGAGGTACGAAATGTAAGTGTGAGCCTAAGAACAATAAGAAGAAGGTTAGCTGAGAGGGATCTGAGAGCATTTCGACCAGTTCGAGTCCCAGCGCTGACCGCAACTCACAGAAGAGCGAGACTTGCATTTGCTCGAGAACATTTAAATTGGACTTCGGAACAATGGAAGGCAGTTCTCTTCTCGGATGAACCAAGAATAGCTTTACGAGGTCCTGATGGACGTCAGCGCGTGTATAGACGCCGTGGTGAAAGGTTTGCTGAATGTGCTGTGGTTGAAACAGTAGGCTACGAGGGAGGCTCTATAATGGTGTGGGGTGGCATTTGTTATGACGCCCGTACAGAATTGGTCATCTTCGATAGAGGCAGCGTTAATGCTCACAGGTACGTGACAGAAGTTTTAGAACCACACGTGATGCCTTTTGCGCCATTCATTGGCGATAATTTTGTTTTAATGCACGATAATGCTCGTGCACACACCGTGAGAATTGTCAGCGATTACTTGGACGCCGTCGATATTCAGCGATTACCATGGCCAGCTCGCAGTCCTGACCTGAACCCAATAGAGCATGTATGGGACAACCTAAAAAGACGAATTCGGGGTCGTACACCAGCTCCTACCACCATCAGTGAGCTAAAAACTGCAGCTGTTGAGGAGTGGCAGAACATTCCCCAAAGCGACATCCAAGACATAATTGACGGGCTTTCTAATCGATTGCAGGAGGTCATTAGGGCCAGAGGAGGAAATACACATTATTAATCCGGTAATTTAGAGCACACTTTTTTTTTAAATTGACATTTTGCTAATTTTTATTTTTTGTAAGAAAAGTGCATATTCAATTTTTTTTAAATTTTGTCTTAATTAAACCATTTCACAACATACACATGTTTAATTTATTTTCGTGGAGGTTCACCCAATGTGACATTATAACAAAATTAATTAAATTACCATAGAATTTTGAAGAAATCTACAAAATATAGGTGGCCGGTTAAATGTGCCCTTGAGTGTATTATTATCTTTTTTGATTTTTCTTAGACTAGGTATCTGATACAATCAGGGTTATACCTACCTGTAACGATTGCGATAGATAGTCTCATCTATTCCACAGCCTAACGTGCACTCCAAAGTCCTTAAAATAGCTATATCCCTAAAATAACTAGGCTTCATATCAATTTGTCACTTAATCTCAATTGTTCGGGAATCAACTCGCCAACTCCCGCGCGCAAATGCCCGAACCGTCTAGTCTTAAAATCAATGCATTTATTAGTTGTTCTAAATTGAAATACAATAATAGTATGAATTTAACGAAAATAATATGATATTTTTTATTTGAGGTATTCAAACATTCCCCATAATAAATAAATAGTGACAAGTCTATAAACTAATAGCGAATAAAAAAGAAATCCTTTTTAATATCGTACTCATTAATTATATTTAAATAAGAAACGCCAGTTTTTGAGTTATTCTGGTCATATTGCTATTTATTAATCGAAGTCTCGTATTCGAGTTTAGAAGCTAACCCAGGTAAAATAAGTTTACCTTTTATTACTGATTAAAAACACGATGAAGTATTGAAATAATAACATTTATTCAGCACATCGGTATTAAAATATTATATTTGTCAAGTTCACAATGCAGCACTATATATATATAGTCAAATACAATATTGAAGTAAAAAAATTACTTGTCCATCTATGTAGTCAATTTTATGACAATCTAGGACACAAATACCTACGTTTCCGTTCTATATAGTATTTATGTATGAGGTTTCGCTTAACGCTTAAGTACCTCCTACATCATTATATAAACAAGTTTTTTACTAAGGTACTTCTACTTACAGAATAGGATTGTATGACAAATTAACGATATATACCTATTTCATTATTAATACAAATATATTACTATCTGAAACTTATATTTGACTAAATTTATAGTGTTATAAATTAGTCCTAGATTCGAATCCCAGTAAGTGCAAATATTTGTGTGATGAGCACGAATATTTGTTTCTGAGTTATGGATATTTTCTATGTATATAAGTATTTATCTATAGATCATCCTAGCACCAAACTAAGCAAAGCTTGTACTATGGGTACCAGGCGACGATATACATACTTATATAGATAGATAAATACTTATATACATAGAAAATGGTAAATAAATATAAACATCTTTGGAGAACTAACACACTGCCATCTGATCGCGAACTAGACAGAGCCTGTACTATGGCAACCAGACCACTAATAAACATAGGTATACATTTGTATATACATACATTATGTAGATATATAACACCCAGTAACGGAACAACTAATCTTGTTCATTACATAAAGTTTTGTCACGGGCGGCAATCAAACCCACGACCACTGGGTTAGCAGTCAGGGTCAATAACCACTAGACTAACATACCAGTCCAAGAGGTTATTTAAGTTTTTTAATATTTATTGTCAATATTTATACATGTAGTTAGGTTTTACTAGGTACATTTTATCTGAATGGTTCCATCTATATTGTGCTAAACGTGCTTTTAGGTATATTTTCCTATTAAAGTAAGAACATAGATTTGAATCCAAGTAGGCAGGTTCTTGCAGACCCGACTGACAAATCGGGTCTATGGCTTAGTGGTGTTTACAGAGTGTCTCGGGTTGGAGTGGTAGCAATATAAAGATGATCGGTCGACACGTTGCCTCATGTATAATGTGCATACAAATTTAAGTGGGTGAGGCACCCGGGGGGTGAAGACGCTCGGCGACACTGACGGCTGTACAGCACATCCTTATGATAAGAGTGTGGAGGAGGAGGCTACACGTGTCCGCCCGTTCCGCGGCGCCTCCCCGGACACATGTAAGTGAATGGTGAATTTTGCTCGCCCAAAGTGTTGCCTGCCCCTGCTTTATATTTTCCCAAAGTCTACGTAGGCTCATGTTACCTCTAATATTTTGGTGTCGTCGTTAGAATTCTTTTACTTTTTCGGCCATTACACACCCATGATAAAAAGCATCGCACAATAAATTTAGAATAACAGGCATATACGTCTGTACATCCAGCACATCAAGCTACCCCAAAATGTCAAATTTCTCCAATTGAAAGTGAACCTTATGCTTATGTGATAAAGTTGAAAATTTATTAAAGAAATTTCACAGATTGACGTAGCTGGATATGCTGGTTCTGTAATAGAACTAATAAAATATAATAGATAAACACAAATCAATTGTAAAGTAAAAGAAACAGGCCTTTACTTTACAATTGATTTGTGTTTATCTATTATATTTTAAATGAAGTACTTCAAGCAATCTGAATGGTTGAAAACATTATATCCCAATGTCTTATTTGAAGGCAAAATATAGTTGCGCAAAAGTCACATAGACAATAACTGCTACAAGAGGTCGCATTCGACGGGCCGGTTGGCGTGGTTGGCAAATGCTTGCCTTTGAAGCCAGAGGTCATGGGTTCGATTCCCACCCAGGACAGATATTTGTGTGCATGAAGATGTCTGTTTGTTCTGAGTCTGGGTGTAATTTATCTATATAAGTATGTATTTACAAAAGAAATAAATAGTATATGTAGTATATCAGCTATCTGGTTTCCATAGTATAACAAGCTCTGCTTAGTTTGGGATCAGATGGCCGTGTGTAAATAATGTCCCTGGATATTATTATTTCGCAACTTACGGATTTACTAGAAAAACTACTCTCCACACATATTCGTTTCTCCAACTGTGGGAAAATACTGTAAATCGGCAACACTTGTCCGCTATGAACGGCTGCCATACGAATTCTGCGTCGTTCAGAGTTTGTCCTACTCTATATTTACATGAATCGAGAAAGATTTTTGTACTCGATGTAGACAAAGCCAGTTTCCGTTTTGCAGCGAATATTCTCAAACTCCGACACTTTTGCGTTTGTTTCGGGTTGATGTCAACTATTTTGAACTGCTAATACCAAATTCAAAACTAAACGGTATTTGAGTTATGAATTTGAATTAAAAACACTGGTTTTTAACATTTCAATGTCTGCTCTACATGAATTCGATAGAATAAAGGTAAATTAAAATATTTAAAAACTGCTTAATTTTTTAAAGAAATTGTATTAAGTAATTAAACACGATAGCTTTGTATTTACTAAATATAATAGAATTACGCCCCGAGAGATATTACATATTGATTCATAGACGAAAGGAATCCTGTAACATAGACGTATGTAGGTACGAGGTACTCTGTATAATTCTCTGTAGGTACCTACAAAATTTTCTAATGTTCTTATAATGGCAATTTGGAGCTCGTTGAGAGAGCTTGTAAGGTGTCTATACTACATCAATTCAAAATGTGACAACTTAAATAGATAGTTTAACTTCTAGTATATATTTCTTATTTATACAAAAGAAATAAGGCTGTCCACTGTGTAGTTATCGACTGTTCTTTGCATTTTTATTAGAGAAAAAATCCCAAACATATTTATATAAACTTTATTTTCTTAGTATAACTTTAAAAAAACACAAGCTCTAATTTAATAAACCAGATTCTGGTAAGTGCATTATTTAATTCCTAAATCCGATATTTGTATTTGAACCGTATCATCACATGTCCCAAATAATACATGGCCGGTTTCTGGTATAATTACTACAAAGACATGTGTATTTAAACTTCGTTATAAACCCGTTTACTAAGCACCTCGACATGGCTTTACAAAATAATTCCCTCTCGTTGGGCTGGTTATGTAATAATAACGCTTTTAGTACGTTGAATTCAGCGTTGTTCGTAAGGAAGCCTACATGAGTGTTTATATTAACATACAAAGTTTGGATGCTCCCTATTCTAAAGGAAACACCCTTTAAGGGGTGGTGTTATTAGTATAAGCAAAAGACATAAAGTTCCCCCTCCAGACGCGGTGTGCATACAATAGAGTTGGCATTGATTTTGAGTTAAATATCACCCCTTTTGCCGTCGCGGTGCATTGTTGTACATCGAACGTGTACAAACATAGTGACATGAATTATTGTTACTGGTTCTTTTATCTCTTTCATTGTAGTCATTAATCAGGAGCAGAATATGCGTTTGATGGCTGCTCGCGATCTCACACCGGGAGCAGCCATAACAGGCCGCTATGTTGTATTATAACACGTTAGTACAGGATTTTGTTCGGAAATTCAAACGTTTCAATACAATATTGTTCAATTTGAGCTGTGCTGTTGTCAATATAACGTAACTATTACTTCCTTTTGCGGGCGGATAAGTCGGTAATCCTTGTATCAGAGTAGTTCAAGCCGCATAGTAGGCCTATGACATGGTTTAACGACTGCTGTCTAATGTATACAATCTGAACCGCTAGCTTAACGAACTCTCCATAGCAGAGATGCGTTTGTTAGCATAGGAGATGCTGCAATATTAAACCTATAAGTATTATGTAAACCGTAACTGATCAGAGAGGTTAAGCAACTAGGCTCGCCGTCAGTCCATGAATGGATAACCACCAAAGTGTTTTAATTTCAGAGTTTCTCCGTACTTAGGAGAGCATATTTAGTCGGTCTCCGAGGTGGAGTTTAGAAAACAGTCGTTGAGCCATGTCAGAAGCCTACTGGGTGCTTTGAACATTTCTAAAACCGCGATAACTACTGCCCATACGATAAATAACCGATCACTTACCGACTGGTAAAGGTCCATCTAGCTTCTAAAAGATACCTATCTATATACATATCTATAGTACCTACTAACTAATAATATTTTCTTTTACATCAATCATTATCAATTAGGTACTTACAATATCCATTTTTGCACGAAACTATTCCAATTCCTTTTAGTTTAGACAGTTGTGCCAATATTTTTTTAAGACTCTACGATACTCTCCTTTGACACATCCGGCAAAATCTATGGCATTTATGTTCCATGGAATTACCTGCTTTCATCTGTATTTGTGAATGGTAATCTGTAAACATAAGCTGTTAAAATTCACTCTTTGACGTAAGCCGTGTATACTTTAGTATAGATAACCCTTTTTCAATAACCAGCTTGTATTATAAGCCTCTTGAATGTCAGTTTTGCTCGAATACTTTACTGATGCGGTGACAGTTTTGAAAAAGATACTAAAAGGATACACCTGTATAAAATTTTTGTTGTTACCTGAAAATTTTGAGAGAAATGTAACCCTCAAACGGCTATTTTTATTACATTTAGAAGCTACTATTTTAGCTAAATATTATATGCAATTAGTTCTACATCAAAAAAATATAACTTTCGATGTCTTAGCGATTCTGTCTGTGACACCACTAAACTAATTTAATTTCATTAAATCTTTCTCTAACATTGCTAGTATTAAATTACCTACTAGGGCTCACATAGAACTGTCAAACTAACGTAGTTTGAGATTTCTAAGTGAGTTTTTTTTAGTAAACTTAGCACTAATACGCGCATGGGGCCCTTAATCATTAGTCCACAGTTTCTAACGTGTCGTTAATTTTTACTCAGTATTTCGCACCAAAACTATCGCCAACCAACAAAAGATGCCCTGTCCTTTTCATAACAACTCGACATGTTAAAAAGAAATGGCATGATATAAAAATTAGTCAAGGCTCCAAGTTTTTAGTATAATCATAATCACCCAGAGAGTTTAACAGTTGAGTATATAAAATTCAATTAAAACATCTTTATTTCGGAGAACATTGATCCATTTAGGTTAAGTAACAAATAAAGTGCTAATAAAGAAGTGACTAATACATCATGGGAGACCAACATCTTTCAATAAATCAGTCTCCTCGAGAACTTCATTCATTGAATGATAGGTATTTTCTACAAAAATTGTAAATAATATTGGATTAGATTTAACTTTGAACCCTAGAGAAACATTCTGGAATCCGAAAGCACGCAAAAACAAATCATAAGTAGGTAATGATGAATTTAATCAAAAGTAATAAAATTACCCAGTTAACTTAAATAAAAGCAACCTTTATTTGAATTCTCACGAACGTGGCATGGAATGTCGCAACGCTAAATCCCGCAAGCTTACTAAGTCAACTCTGCCGAAAAAAATATACAATATGTTCACATCGCTTTGTCCTTTTATACATATTTAATCTCCGGAGAGTCTACAAAAAACAATGATTTCACGGTACAGCATTAACGCATGTAGGCATAACAGAGAGGTGAACCCAAAGTAAATACAAGACCATATATTAAAATGTTGTCAATCCTATTTACAGACATTTTACTCCGTGTTTATTTTATAAATCTATTGTATGCATGGCGGTTGAAATTATGGGATTTTGGGTCAATATTGACGCGGGCCGGGTTTGTCGGTCGTTGCATTTAACACGTCCCACCGGTACAAATAAACGCAGTGGGCTTGTGGTGCATTGCTACGCTAATAGATGGCGTTGGGATACCCATTTCTCTTCAATTTGCTTTGCTTCTTACTAACTTACTTCTTGCTGTCGTCTTGCTTCCGTGTTCTACAAAGTAGGTACTAACTCATATAGTGGTTGTATGCTCCCGCTCTATGTATTCTTTATCTATGTACCTATAGGTACGTATCATTATAATTGTGTATACCGAGAGAAGGGTATAACCACAGAACATATATTTCCAGACTCGTTATTGTATAAACTAATTAATAATGCTATCTGATGCACCTAACTAGTATACCACTACTATTATAATTTAGTACCAATTAAAGTTAAATATAGTTTTATGAAATTTTATGGAAGAACTTCAGCCGTTAACAGTTAGGTATTTCATTACCCAACGTTCGTCTTTTATCAATTTAACTACGGAGGTAGTCATTATTACGCACATGCTTGTTAGTATAAATACATGGTACAATTTAAATCATGGCGCCGCGCCGCTCTTTATGAACTTTCACTGAAATTTAACATTTGCGTATCTTTGATATACATCATTCAGATAAAACGCAAGTGAAATACTAATATGATACCGATTAAAAATATAATATTTAAAAGAACAATTTAAAAAGATATTATAATAATAATTGAAATAATTAATCATTCCTCCCTATGGTTCGTATTGTTTCTGACCGTGACAAGTAGTAAATCCTCCAAATAAGTGGTTCAAAATTATTTAAAAGTGCACTAATATTATTTTTAAAAACTTTTCGGAAAATAGATGCACTTAATTTAACAAATATATTTGAAAAGACTGTATGAATTTTGTTTATATTTGAATATTTTATTAATAGATGTTTGTCAATTTAGTTATTTTAATTTAAAGGGTAAAAAATACCGGTGACCGGCAATTGTGGAGATCTTTGGGAGAGGCCTTTGTCCAGCCGTGGACATGTTCTGACTATTTACAAGCGCTTTTTTAAAGTCAACGTGATTTAAACCTTTTTATATTTTTTAAGACGTCTTTCGGTTGATATGAGGATGATAATGATGATACCTCCGAAATATGTCACATGTTAATTTTATTCAAATTGAATAATAATGTTTGGGTTTAAGGGAAATAAGTGTTCAAGTTTGCGTTCTGTTTTAATGTTGTTATTTAATTATATCATGATTATGAACTAGTAATTTTAAGGTTTAGCGGTACCTAAGTAACACCTTGTATGCCATTGTGAAAATTAAATACTTTTTAAAACGCTTTAGTCAGTGTTATTCTTTAAGGTAAATAAACGTATGTTCAGCCTGTAGAAAGTGTTTTAATTTTTCGTCTAGATATCAGGTAACAAGGGCATTTCATTAGATAATAGTCGTTAAGGCATATCAAAAGCCTACTTTAATAATGACGTCCTAGCCGAGAACCGGCCACGGCGGCCAGTCTTAAAGGAGACTAGCCATCTGCGCGGGACATATTATAGTGCACAAGTGTGTGCGCCAACACAGGAGCACTTTCTATTCCATCACTCTCATGATTCGATGGGACGCCTAGGCGACACGACCGGAAAGAGGTCAGGTACAGGACAGACGACTTTACGTGCTCTCCGAGGCACGGGGGTATAATACCGCCAACTCCCAGACTTCGAGCTGATATTAAGATTATTTAGTTTTACAGAAAAATCCCAAAACCACTTTCGGCCCGATCCAGGATTTGAACCCAGGACCTCGTAATCTGCGGTTGAACACGCAACCGCTAGACCAACGAGGCAGTCTAACTGATACTCTGACACTACTGCCCATATAAATATACAAGGGGTAGCATAAACTGTGGACGTAACTTGAGGAGCTTGATTTGCCTATAAATCTGAATATCTTGTAACATGTAAAAAACACATATAAATATTTTACTGCCCATACTTTAATAACAATCAGGTGATGCATTTTATATTGGGCACCAAAATTATTAATAATATCCTGGGACATTATTTACACACGGCCATATGATCCCAAACTAAGCAAAGCCTGAGCTATGGAAAACAGACATTTTCCTTAGTTAACCTGCAACCCCCAGACTCCTCCGGGGGATCCATATTGGAAAACAGACAACTGATATAGGAACCTACTACATATTATTATACTACTATATATAGATAAATTTCACCCAGACTCCGGATAAATAGACATATTCATGCACACAGATATCTGTTTTGGGTGGGAATCGAACCCACGACCTCCAGCGTGAAAAGCAAGCATTTGCCAACAACGCCAACAGGCCCGTCAAAAATATTATTGTAGTCTTTCCCAAACATTTTGTGCAACAATTCTTAATTGTTTTAGTTTTATGGGTATTGCTCCTTAAGTTACATCCACTATTTATGCACATTTTAAGAGATAAACTGAACTATGAACATTTGTTAGTAGTGTAATTTTTATTTTCTTTTACTTGTTTTATAGTTTTATTTAACGTAAATAAATTAGGTATACCTAGTCAATCTATCTAAATGAGAACCTATCGAATAGAAAATCTAGTAACTGGTAATATTTTATTGGTACGGTCATACTTGCTTCCGGAAACCTCTTTAAATGAGAAAGTTTTCTCGGAATCCATTTGGTGAAATCAGTACCTACTCTATTTTCACCTCTTAAACGTGAGTTATCTTCCTTTCTTTATCCATTTCTGACGAGATCTGCATTCAATCTAAATTGATGTAGGTAACTACCAGGTTATGAGTACAAACGATTTTCTTAAAAACTCAAAACCTTTGTTGAAACACGACGAGTAGATGAGTTTTCTATCCAGTTTATTTAAAGAACAGAATATGTGTGTAGTAACATTTGACGGAATGTAATAAAAGTTATTGGAGCTGATCTTATATTAATATTTGGTTATTAATAATGACTTACAATGAAAAACATTACAACCAGATGACAGTAATGAAAACTTTCATCCGCGTTATATCCTGCCGTCCGTAAGTTAGACCATCCTTTAACACAAGATGTTTCTTTAGTCGTGAGTAAATAACGCTAGGTAAAAAAAAATTACTCAACAGTTTATGGTTACCCTGTTTACTTGTAATATAGTAATTTCTAATGGCAAAACATACGTAGTTATTTTTTATTTTCTTTTGTTTGAGTACGTACTCGTTATTTTAATATGTTTGATAAGAAATTAATAGGTAACGTATACAGCCATAGAATATAATTTTCTAGATTATATGACATTGCATTTTGATGTTCTAATTTATTATATAAATGATACTGGTCAGAATTATATTTTATTGATACTTACTCACACTTCTCATTGCTACATTTTTGGGAAAGATAGAGTGGTAGTTTCCCCTTGCTACATAACACATAGAAACTAGTAGGTTTATGATAATAGGACATCTAATCCAAAGTGACCAGTTTATCACAAATACAATAGAAGGGGAGATAGACGCAAGAAGAAAGAGAGGAAGACCGAGACGAGAGTTTACTGATCAACTTAAAGAAAAATTACAAGTGGACAGTTATCAAGAACTAAAAGAGATGGCTCTACAACGGGATAACTGGAGAATGATACACATAGAAGTGCCAAGCACTTAAATTTTGGAGAGATGGGACTTAATCACACTGTTACCAACTACTATATATTAGAATCACATAATATACAGCCGCACAAAACTATTGTAACGGCTCTGCGCAGTAAGATCCGTGTCCCCATAATTAGAACTGCGTTAGATGTCTCTACGAATTTATTCAGAAAAAAATGGAGGACGACACCCTTATTTGAAGTTTTTTTAGAGAATCAAGGACTTATCATTATGACTTCCCATATTAGCCATATTATATATGAACTTAAATGTATGGTAAGTTAAGAACTGTAATAATCTAAAACTATGAAACGTAAAAAAAATCTTAGGTTGCACCCTAATTTCTTATAGATAATAATAATAATAATATCTAGGGACAATGTCACACAGGTCATCTTAGCCCCAAACTAAGCAAAGCTTCTACTAAGGGTACCAGATAAAAGTTATAATTTTATAATATTTGAGTAAAAGCTCGCTGTAATAAGACAATACTATAATACAATCTTTATACTTTACAATTTGTCTTACTATACCGTTCAATCTTCAAAAAATGTAGTAACTATAAACTTTTAGATATGACCTTCAGTTCCTCCAGCGATTTATATTTATCCTCTCTATAGTTGTGAAATCTTATCATGTCTATATGTCCTCATCTTACGAACAAAATCAATTTGCACAGGGTCAAGTCCGGCGAATACGGGGTATGAAGCATCAATGTTGTCTTAACTTTTTGTCGAAACATCTCAGGGCGTTTTAACGACGCAATTGGGATAATTGTTTTTTAGCCGCACCATGTAATACTTCTAGGTTTTAATTCTGATTGCATAACTCGTTGTTGTAATTGGGAGCATGCAATTGTATTGTACTCCAAGGCAACATTAATGATAAACTTGACTGTGCTGATTTTTCTCTTCTCGATTCTTCCATTGTGATGATTGTACATTACGTTTATTGTCATATAGGAGATACGACGATAAACGTAAGGTACTTGATTACGACTCGTTTGAGCAAATCTGGGTCATCACTAACTTTATGCAACATTGACTAAACGTTGCGTTTTTGTGAATTTAGTGGTCACCTAAGACACACCGAGCATGTTGGTGATATTCATTTCACAAGATCCATAAGAGCACCAATCATGTCTCCACCTCCTTTACACAGAAAGGCGAATGCAAAAAAAAGTGATCATGTGGAATATATCTTCAAGGAATTCAATATTTTTCGCTGCCCATATTTGAAATTGCCGAATACAATGATACGCTTCATACTATTATTTCTAACTAAAACCATTGTTTTTTCAAAAATCCTCACAATACTAAAATTAATTCTTGTATCGCGGGGTACTTTACAAATATAATTGACAGACACACAAGTTGTCTTCTGTGCGAGAATCGAACCCGGGACACCAAATAGCGGGGTGGCAGACACAAACAGACAACAATTTTACTCAGTTTATTATTATTATATCGTATTAATAATGACATATATTTTATATTAAGGACAATAATAATTCAATGTAGAGATATGGAGAAATATCAAAATCGGTTCGTAAAACAAGAAATCATGTACCATAAGAATGTCCTCCTTCTTCTTGTAGTTGGTTATCAATTTTGCTGTATTATACTTGAACGTCAGTATTTACCTCGGTTGGTACTGTACACATTAAGAATTCGTCATTCGACTAAAGTTCGTCATGTTGTGCTTACAGGAATGGGAGGGGATATTTATTTAATATTAAGGAAGACCAACAGCACATAAAAACAATCATTAGTAATTGAAGGTCAATTACAGATCTCTACGAATAGACAGTGATATATATAATATATATGTGATCAGCTTAAATTAACTTATCTAAGTCTAAGTGTTAAATTTTGAGAAAAAGTCTAGGCTGAGTACCCGTCTCACTGTTTCAGTTTTATTGACAAATAGGTCAAAATTAAAAGATTTTATTTGTTTATTTAACAAATTTACCTACTGTATTTGTATTGTCGGTCACCGTTGCCTAGTTGGTAGTGCTCCTGCCTACGAAGCTGGTGGTCCTGGGTTCGAATCCCGGTAAGTGCAAATATTTGTGTGATGAGCACGAATATTTGTTTCTGAGTCATGGATGTTTTCTATGTATATAAGTATTTATCTATCTATATAAGTATATATATCGTCGCCTGGTACCCATAGTACAAGCTTTGCTTAGTTTGGGGCTAGGATGATCTGTGTGACATTGTCCCGAAATATTATTATTATTGTTATTGTGTATTGGCTTACCGGAGTTGCAGTGGTGGGTAAGAGGGAGGGATTAGTCCAGATTAAATAAAAAAATTGCGAGATCTAACGTGTAAATTCCATTGACTGGAAGTGTTGATAGAAAACTTGATGCTAATTATTGGGTATTTATTTCCCTATAATATAACGTGGCTATCTTCCAAGTTCACCGAAAGAGCAATAGGAAGGCCGTATTATAAGCTCTCCATGTACATCTGACTCTTCATCTCGGTGGCACCTTGAGTCGTAGTCCTAACCCTAAATCAAATCAAATCAAATCTTTATTTGCTCAATGATTATAAATATGGTACATAAGGTCTTAATGAAAAGGTTATAATCCAACATATTCTGACCTGAGGTCGTGCAAATACGTGAGGCGACATATACGTGTTCCTCACATATATGTCGCCTAAATTTGATAAAGAGATTTTACGGGTTGTTAGGTACATAGTTGGTATATCGTATAATTGATGTAATCGAATCAAACTTAATAAAACTAATTAATCTATAGTGAGTATCATATATGTCCGTAGGCGGAGGCAGAGAGTTAATAGGTGCGCACGGCACTGGCATTACGCGTTTCAATTGCATGCGACCTCGTTTTATTAATTTATCTATATATACACATTTGTAATTACTTAGAGGTTCTTCTGTTAAATAACAATAATTTGATAAAATCTTAGTTTGTTGACATTAAGTACACATACATTCCGTGCGCAACAGAATTAGTCTATAACTTCAAAACTATATTGTTACCTATATTTTCAAAACAAAATTAAATATATTATTAAATTAAATTGGACTAAGATTGTGTTCAGTTCAGAATAATAATGTTTCCATAATTTTCATAAAAATAAACTCATTTTTATTATTTGATATTTGTGTATTTTTATAACAAACACATACAGTAAACTAAATCAAATCCAACGGGCTTGGGGGATTGGTAATTTTACTACGCTTGCTTCCCGAGTTCCGTATAGATGATTTCTATGGTATCCAATACAAAAGATTTGCATCCTTGTTACGAAGGGAATGAAGTAGTGCCCACGGTCTACTGGTTGTAGTTGGTCGATATCTCATTAGCTATCTAATGAAATGCTGAGTAACAAGTTACAGACAGAGGCTAGACTTATCTCAGATCAAAAAAATGATTTTTGATTTAGTTTTCTGAGATTGTATTGGAGTAGGAAGAGATCGCAGGAGCTGGTTTTCTGTAAAATGTATATAAAAATTGGCAGTATGGTAAGCCAACTTATTGCTTCCACAGGCAGGTCGCTACACTCGCTGTAAACATCCATAATGTCACCCAACAACCAGATTCTTGAAACTCTTATCTATGCAAAGCCATTTAATTTTACTAGTGACCAGGCCAGTCAAATTGAATGGTTCTTATAACCCGAATTAAATAGCACTAACTCTTGCACTGTTTTTGGTCTTATAACCAAGAGCGTGAGTGGTTGAGTATGCCTAGCAGCTTGCAGCTTTTTCAATTTATTATCGAGTAGCAAAGCGGACCCACTTATTCGGTACAGTATATTAATACTCCATCGAAAGTGCAGCTGACATATATTTTATAAAGTTCAACAATCAAGTTATTTATAAATTAAAAAGTATTGATGCAGTTATACGTCCTTGATCAGCACCGCAGTTTGCTTTCTATTTTCCAGAATATTCACAAAAAATTTTGCTTACACTTGAATACAGTTTATGCCACAAAATGTCATATCCCATGAAAACAAAAACCCTCCAAGAGAAGAAAGTGAAGTAAGAACACATACAGAACTTAATGCACACTTTAGATGCTCAATAATGAGACTATCATACCTTGGTAATTTTCTATGTTTCGTACTACCTATGACCACCACTACCACATGTTTTGGCCTAGTATGAAGGGTCGCCCCGGAAATAATAGCCTTAACACCGACAGCCTACGCTTATAGGCAAGGTATTCTCAGTACATATCTTACTGGTTTGTATCCAAAAGTTTTTAAAATAATCGGCATTGTAATGAGACGCCAATATGTTCAATTGCATCTGTAAATGATTGTCTTCTCATCATTTGAGTTTTGATTAAAATTATTTCTTGGTCCTTACTATTTTATATAATAATACCCGATAGTAGAGTTCCTGAGTGAGTCCAAACTAAATACGCAGAATGTGCATGCCCAAGAGCATACCTGATATGCTTGCTCCCACCTATTCGAAGGTTTTTTAGACTTTTACGATTAAAATTGTTCAGTTCATGTGTTGTTATTGCGACAAAAATTACTCGCATAGTTCTTACAAAAGCAAAAAGACCATTCCACGGTGGAGCTATTAATGATTAGTTATACACGACACAGTGCTTCAATATTCTGAAATACAGTAGTACCCACCAACTTAAATATTCCTAAATATGCAAATCAGGTAAGACTCTCGGGTATCTTTTTTGACAGTGTAATATTGTTAAACTATGCCATCTAGAAGGGTACCCATAGAATATCTAAAAATATACTGTTCTTCAGCAATAGTTATAGAGTGGTCTTTATTAGCTATGGGATATAGAAATGGGATAGTTTTTATAATGGAAATCTTACATTGGTAGCAAATCAAATCTTATTTCTTAGTTACTTTTACACAATATTGTTCACAACTGCAACAGAGCAAACACCTTGCTCCTGTGCCAGTTAATTAACCTAACCAATTGCTTTTCTTCCTGGTTTTGTTCGTATTTATATTGGAGTAGCTCTCATTGTTACAGGGCGCATCTAGCTGCCGCCACCTAAATCTTTCACCTTGGAGTACCTGTTTTAACGTTTACTTTTCCCCAAACTCCAACCACTACCACTAAGCAGTAGGTATTACGTCTAGTGATAACACACGTAACATAATTACATAATCATATAATTTTAAGTAATGTGAGTCAATATTTTTGCCAGAAGTAACTACACTAGATGTATTCCATTATCCTTTCTTCAGTTATTGAACCACACATCCATTGTCAAATTAAATAACGCGGGACATTTAAAAAGGTAAATTAAACGTGGCATCTCGAACAAAGAGTTATTCGGTAAAATGCCGTGTCGGCATACACAAGGCGCGCCGGGATGTCATTAGCGAAAGCTCAGCCTTTCTAATGCCTAACTGCGCACCGCCTCCCATTGTCACCGCAATAATGAGCAACTAACGATTTAAGCCCCTGCAGTCTCTTTATTATGGGCTAAATGTAAGAATTCGATGAAAATATTACATATTGCAGAGGTGGCGAAAGTCCGAGGTGAATATGTAGAAATGTGCATAATTTCTACTTGTTTTCCAAACGTTCAGGTACGCTATTCGGTGAGTTTAAGAGTTATATAGGTATACGAGCGAAAATCAGTAAGTACATTAAATTTATTTCTTACGTAAATGTGACATTTGGCTTAGATCTAAGCTGTCAGGTGGGTAGGGTGGTAGATAATTCTTAAATTTTGAATGGACCCACGACCTCAGGCGACAAACGTCAGGATCACTACCCTCACCGCTGAGGTCGTGGGTTCATTTCCCACCCGGGGCAAATCTGAGTGTGATATTTGAACATGATTTTTTGTTCTGTGTCATTGATTGAATAAAAAAGATTGAATATGGGAACACAAATTAGTTGAAGAACAGCGCATACATCCATACATGTAACCTGTTCAATGGCGGGAGTAGTAAACGATCACCTGTACTAGATAAAAGTCAGTATTCATGTGGACGTGTAAGCTGGCGCATTGTTTTGATATTCCATTCCTAAGGGTGGGAGGCATCGCCATTGGAATGAAGAAGAAAATTAAAATCCTTGGTCTCGTCATCGACAGTTGCTAAAAGTTTAATACAGTAATGAATTATGTCGATAAGTAGCAGTAGTAATATGTGTAGCCGTCGAAAACGTCGAGAACAGACAACAGGTAGCTGGGGAGTCAATACGGAAGAAATCTGGACCAAAATACGGTCATCAAACCAATAATTAAGAATGGGACAGGCATCGTGCTCAGGCTGTGGGGAAACTGGGAGTGCAGAAACAACTAAATGAACTCCAGAGACGATTCTTTCAAAAGCTTTCCAGATCTCACCGTACGGTTTCACTTAATGCAGCGCTGTGACTGGGACACCAGATTCCCCTTGAAAGCTCGCACTTGCGAGAATTATGAAAAATTTATATAAGATAGCAGCTGAGATCATCAAAAACGCCAAGCTTATATTGAAAACGTTAGATGATATCATGGTGAATGGTGAAACTGAAAATTGCAATCCTTGTTGACAGCCCATTGCAGATAAAATTTCGTTATATGTTAACCATATTATATCCACCGTAACACTGCTATTTAAATTATGTAGCGGTTAAGGCATGTAGCTGTTTGCTTTAAGAGCAAAAAGATTTGCACCGCAAAGGATTTTGCACATATCCGTGTTTACTCAGCCTGTAGATTTCCACAACCGTCAAAGTCCTTAAAAGTATTTTGTCCGTTTCTCTATTTCAACTACATAACAAATCTTTTAAATATTGAAGTCTATACCAACTGTGGATCCCCTTTAGAATGAAGCCACGGCTATACATACTGTCTGCCCATTTCATCAAATTATGTTGAAGGCTCAGGAAGAAGAAGGTTTTCTATCACAGTTGGATCTCTTCCGGTTTTAACCATATTTAGCATAGAGACGTCCTGTCGTCTCATTGACAAGATAAAGTCTATCTCACTGTCCGTTTTACGTCATTACGTCGTTCGTGTTATTTCACGTCGCCGCAGTGTGCGAGTGTTATATGTTGCTGGGGTCGTCGGTTTTGGTAACACGGAATCTCCCAGGGATTTTAAGCACGCCTTGCCTTACTTTTACCAAGGATAGGAATAAGGCTGCCGTGGACTGGAGGTCGCGGTTTTGTGGTCTCCATCATTTTGGAGGAAATTCCATGATCGCGGCGCCGTTCCCAGATTCTACTCACAACTAGGTATTTTGATTTTCTTGCGTTGATAAGATTTATCCGCAACATCCTCAAGACTTGAGAGAGTGTATGAAATTGTATATCTTTGCTCGACGGTTTGAGTTTATTTGTTATTATCATCATATAACTATTTAAAGAAACGACGGAAACCTTATTTAATAAATCACTATTTAAACTTCATAAATAAACACGCAGAAAAAAAATATTTTTCACTTATGTTAATGTTTTATCCGTGAAGAGATTTAACAGTTAGTTATTTTCTAAACTATTAAATTAAGGACGGACTTGATTACGAAGAAATGCAGACAGAATTATTGAAATGATTGAAGAATAAGTAGCGCAAATTGAAAGAGATTGATAGGACGATGATGTTCTAGAGAATGCAATGGAAGATTTCAGAATTGCTAAAGAATTGGTATCTGAAGATTAGCTCGAAAAAAATATAAAAGGTTTAAGTGTAAACCAAAAACGTTTTTAGACAAGATCAGTAAGATTTTATTAGATGAATCTACAACTTTGAGAATATTTGTTAGTAGCACAGGTGGCAAGTGAATAAGAAATTCAATACTGGTTTTAGTAGCGAATGAATCAGTTAGTTGCAGTAGCTGCACTGACTAGTATTGCCGCTTTTAATTTAAACGGTCTAACAATATATACGCCTATGGAGCACTAAATTGTTCCGAAGTATACTATCAGACCAAGTGCTTAATTTTTAAGATGTGACTTAAAAGAGATAGTAATTTTAATAATTGATGAAGTGACAGAATTGATTCACAAATTTGATTTCAAAATTGATTTACAAATTTGATTTCAAAATTGATTTACAAATTTGATTTCAAAATTGATTTACATTAATGAAGTTCTTTCTTCGCTTAACAGAAATATATACCGCTGCGCTGACGACGGATGGAAAAAATTACCAATTTTCGGTGAAATGTGGAATCGTTTAAGAATGGATATAGTAACAAGTTAAGGCAGTTGTACTTTATCAAATCGTATCCTCAAACTAACCACTAAATAAAAACTATCGGCTTAAAGAAATCTTTGGGAGTCGGGTCCATCGCGTGGTAGAGGAGTGAACACTCGACTGAGTCTTGCAGATACTTGCGACTCAGATGTCAGATGTCAGACTCTGTCTCTCAGTGTTCCCCCCTCTTCCTAGCCACATTTGAAATAAACCGCTTTGGATACTCTTTCTAATTTAGAACTCACTGAAATTCTTGATAATCCTAAGTCTTTTAATAGGTTGTAGAGGGATTTTGCTGGTATATCTCTCGCACCCACTTCCACGGGATATAAATTACCCACGAAGCCGTTTTTGGTTAATTCATTTGATAAGTCGTAACACTTGATGCTGGTTTCCCACGGCACGGTAAGCTCTATGAAGCAAAAAGATACGGAACGGAAAATTAAGGAACCTGAAATAATAGCTGACATAAAAACATACTCAGCATTAATATTACAATAAAATTTCGCCAAGCGTTTTGGAATAGAAGTTCAAATATTCAATAAATTGCCAAATTATTTAAAAGTATTGATCGAATCAATTTACTTAAGAGAGGTAGAGGATATAAATTAATGAAGTAATGTCGGGACCACACGTAGTGGATACAAGGCGTCTGCAAGCGTACTGACAAATTAACTCAAATAACAAGATGGCGGGTGTGTTAAATGTTGTCAAAGTGGAAACAAATTTTTATTTTCTTGAAAAATAAATAGTAATGGCGTTTAGAACATGACGTAACCTTGTACGGACATCATAGCTAGTTAGATAAATTTTAATGATTGGTGTGTATTTTTTAAAATCTTTTAATAGATATTTATTAATTTGGGAAAATTAATACTGAAAAAATATTAACAGCCGATATTCCGTACTTATATAATATTTACTACGTTACTACCAAGTAATATCATTACTATTGGTAACAAATCTTATTTTAATAAAGCGATATTTTTAAGACTACGTATAGTAGGTAACGTTAAAGGTAATAAATCTTCGTATTATTACAAATTGATATCATACATTACGGCATTATTGCAAACCTGGAAAGGTATTTAAAGGATTGTAACAATTAAACAACTAAAGAAAATTATAGTTATATTTTTAACTTCTATTTTGATCGTTTGACATGCACTTTCATGCATTATTGAAAACAAACCGCTACGTGCGCGTGTTCTTAAGGCTACGTGCTTATAGATGTACATTTGCATGCTCCAAAATGTGCCAGTCAGTAGCAATTTGGACTGATTAAGC
The DNA here is from genome assembly GCA_951640165.1 of Pseudoips prasinana. NCBI lineage: Eukaryota > Metazoa > Arthropoda > Insecta > Lepidoptera > Nolidae > Pseudoips > Pseudoips prasinana. The sequence goes on from OX621234.1 coordinate 21,838,041, forward strand.
GAATCTAAGCTTTTAAGCATATACACGCGTATCACAACAATAATATATGCGTCTAAAATCTGTTGGGAGTGAAAACACCCAATGTATTAGTATTTAACTTATCTGACAGCTATGCTTTTATAACTCCGTTCATAACTACAAATGTATTTATTTATTAGATTTCAAACATATTTCCGTTCTAAGAAATCTGAAATGACCCCTAAAATTATTTTACCAGGACCTTTTTGTCCGCAAAAATGATCGCTTCACTACAAAGTTACTTTACTACATAATCTGATACTTGTATTGAATCACACGATCTTATTTTAAGAGAACGATGCAGTCAACTCTGATACAATTAGACATAGTTGGAATACTCAAAAACCGCTCAATCATCGCGTTTGTTGATATAAATAGCATGATTGACGGTAAGCGGCATCGAAGATGTAACTAGCCGAGGGTTCTTTCTGTGGACTCTCAGTACAAACGAAATCCCACCTCGTGTTTACATTCGTGTGATTTATCAACGTTCGTGGATCAGCGTCACCTAGCTTTTAGATAATCCCGTAATTAAACATACTGTACAAACAATGTACGATATTGCTTTTTGAAAGTTTTTGACGCACAACCACACCTGATATGTTTGAACATCATAATGTAGTGTTTGTTTGTGTTTTGTGGTAAGTGTGAAACTAGACGGTGAGGTTTTTGTTGTTTATCCGTGAAGACAATGGGCTAGAATTCATTCTTAAATATTATTAGTTAGTACCGGATGGGCTGGATTAATAAGTTTACATGTACACTTTTCAGCACTGTGTCAATACAAAATGTGCCGATTTACGGTGTGCCGTGATATCACAGTATTAAATAAATAATACCTAATAATAAATTATGAATTTTAATTAAGACCCTTGATGTCTTAAGTAGCCCGTTTCTAACACGTACTATACTTACTATCGTTCTTGTCATGCTTGTATCGTAGATTTAGTACCTCTAGTGGCTTCGTAGTTAAAGAAGTCAACTTTTTACTGCCACGTGTTTTAATTTCAATCTCCACACAGAATAACTACTAGTAAGAACTTGGTAGTATGTACGATTAGTAGTTCTAAGAGTCGGTGTGCTTTGTATGCATACTTTTCTTGTTTATAAAGCTCTCACGATACAGGGGCTTATTTCCATAGTGTGATTAAAAATATCTAAATAAAAAAGATGTAAATTTTATTATTTAGATTTCAATGAAACACCGGATTAAGCACAATAGTCCAATAAGGAGGATCGGTAACGAGTACGGGCGGTAACCAATCGCCCAAGTTCCTATCTAACATGCGTTTTGTATCTACATATTATCGCAGGTGTTCCCGCACTTTTGTCTGCACAACAATATTCCTTTTGAATTGGCTTTATTCTTAGTCATTCTTTAACTTTAAAATAACTTCTTTTTCTATTCCTACTTGTTTTATCCGACGCAGAATGGCAGGGAGAAACTGCATCTAGCCATAAGACGCCCTTTGTTTATTATAATAGAAACTGTGAAGTCATTAAGTTAGAAATTCTGGTGTGCAATATAGTTAGAGTTATTGTATTGTATTCATTTAAAGTTAACGTCGTTCTATACACATTCTTATTAATATCTTCTCTTAAATTTTATTACCAATATATCCTTCTTCAATAAATTTACTTTTACATGTTATTATGACAGTAACAAAACAAAATATATTTGAGAGATGATTTGGAATTATAATGGGGAATATATAAATGCTTTTAACGAGCACATTTTTTCTGATATACTTAATTAAAAGTCTTTCACGTCAAAATTTGTCATTAAATCCGGTTTTAGTGCTATGTCAGATTCAAGATATCTAATTTCTTAAAAAAATTTATACATTACTTTCATGTAAAAATACAAACTTACAAAGTTATGCATGAAAAGGCAGTAAGTTGGTACCTGGTGTATCATCTCTTAGTAACTTTTTACGACACCCACGGGATGGTGGCCACGTTATTCTTCCTCGACAGGAAACCACACGGTTGATAATCTATTAATATATATTCTATTATTGATGATAATCTATTATTATATATGTTTAATTATCAATAATGTGTTTATATTTATACGAAGTTGTTTATAATGAGATTTATGTAGTAAATAAGTACGACATTTCGTAAATGTACAATAGTGAACCTGCCATATTATCTCTGCATCATCCAAACTGGCAGAGAATGCCTTTGGCATTAAGTCCGCTTCTCTACTGTCATGTGCAAAAGTTTTAAATATATAAATAAAATAGAATAATAATTGAGACTTGAAGGAACTTTAAAATTGTTTACTTTAAGAGCGCTTGAATTGGTAGTACGAAGCCACTTGCCACGGATTATTGAAACTAGATGTCACAGGGTGTGGATTAGATTGAGTTGAAGTTGTGATTTTTACTGTATGCTATGTTTGACATTTACGTATAGTTTTAAAATGTCACATAGTTTGGAGTTTTGCATAACTGAATATTGTATGCGTTAACAAAGTACATTTTAGGTTTATTTAAATGATTAAAACTCTTTCTTTCTGCTTTGTATGTTTTATGTTCCATTGTGTATATTTTCTTTCATATTTTACAATTTAAGATATAATAAGGTTATAAATAAATTTAAACAATCTGTGTTATTGTAATTTTAATTTGTGTAGAAAGTAAAAAATCATAATAAAAAAGTAATTTTAATCGTTTATTTTTGGTGGATATAATGCATTGTCATTTATACTTTTTTAGTAAACAATAATATGTCTAACTAAAATAAGATGTTTAAGATACTGTTTGATATGAAAAGAATTCATTGTTACTAGTTCCGGAGCCAGTTCCGGAATCAGATATCCAGTATTGGAACTCAATTCTGCAATTGACTGTTTCCGATATTGCATGCCCTAGTTGTTAGAGAATATATGTTTTAACGTTCTTTTATTGATAGTGCTATTTCAATTTGTTTCTATTCTTAAAGTTTAAGAATGAGATATAAAATCATATGTGAATACGAAATGAGATTTAAAGAATGACTTAACGAATTTATTGGGCTTGCCACCAATCAAATAATTTTGTCAGGTTCATAAGTGGCAATAAATATTATAATAGCGGTATACTGAGTATACATAGCAAAGTATAGAGTTAGTACTTAAACCTTTATATGATATTTATGTTCGACTTTTCTTAGATCTCTATTGGTAAATATTGCCTAAAATATATAACCAATTATATTGTTTAAGCGCCTATGTTACGTGTTTTGATTTATGGCACAATCGTAACAAGTGATAGAACAATACCCTTGAATGAAAACTTTGGGTTTAAATATGTTTTCCTATACTTACATATTTATTTTTATTATAAGTGTAATAAATATCTGCTTAATAGGGATGTTATGTGCCTTATTTCGACGAGTGCTATCACTCAACTACTTAAAATTACCTTTGTAATTTTCTAGTCTTAATTAATGGAATTCAAATTAGCCATTATAATATTAACCATAAGAATTTGTATCAGTACGAACTCAGCGATTTGATCTTCATCTAGATTTTCTTTATAATACGTTGAATAATGCGAGAGGGCACGCCAAAAGTGTTAAGTTTAATTCACTACACCCAATATCAAGGCGCTTCTAGTAGTTGAGCGTGGTTCATCAATTGCAATCTGTGATGTTACTTTGTGTTTTAAATGTAAAAGGTATCAAGTGCAAATCTAAGTCACTTTACTTTCCTTCACTTTCCTTCACCGTGAATTAGGTTTTTTATTTAGTTGTTATTATTTTGAATCACTATATTTACAGTCACTAGCATACGTAACTTAACAGCTTGTTATAAGTCTAACAAAGGTGCGGATACTCAATGCGCGAGTCCAACTTTGATTGGCCGTTTTAATTTTATGTAAAGACTTTAAAAATGAATAGGCTAATATAATATGAACTTAAACCTAAGTGTAATTACCCATAATTATCATACACTTTTAATTTGACATAAAAGTAGTAATTTCCGAATATATTGGACTGAGTAAGCATTTGAGGTAAAATATCATTTGCTCAATATTTTCCTTAATAAATAGTCAAATATTTGTTAAAATAATATTAATATGTTAAAACACCCAATGTCAGATTTATTAATTGAGTTTTAAACCATTCAAAAGATTTAAAAGGTTTGTATAGAAGCTAAATCTTAATACATACGAGATAAATAAAAAAAAATAGGTCATAAAATAAATTCAGTTAGGAAAATAATTAGTACTGAAACTGGTAAAAGTAGATTAAGATATCAAACGGTAATATTGAACAATCTCAATTATCATTTATTTATTATTTTACTAACCAAGAATTGAAACTGTTAACCTTCCAGTTCCGCTACTTTTACAAAGAAAATAAGAAACATTTACTCAATTTTACTAGCGTTAGTTGACGCAGGAGCACCAGAAAGCAGCCCCTGCTTATTTACCGACTACGAAAAGGGAGGGTTATGTTTTTACCATTTCATAAGTAACCCTGATAAACTTATATTTTATGTTGAAATTTCAACATTATAATTATTATCTTGTTCAGAATGAAATGATATTTCATTAAATTTAAAAGAGTAGTCCCCTTTGTTTCATAAGATCGATCGGTAGTCAATAAAGTTGAACTCCCCTCGTATTTACTCGGTCTCAAGCAGCCAGTTTAATGTAAATAACACAACTTCAGATAGTTTACTTCCATAATTAGTTTCTGCCTTATACAGTTGCAGAATTGATGCCTGCTTTGATAAAATTTAATTCTATCAGATAACATTTTATTACAAATATATGAGTGTTATGAATTATTATTTAAAACTCCTAAATAATTTTGCTCGGCATTACCAAATATTAATTAAATACTGTAAAAGTACACTTATTGGCTTATAAAGTCACAATACTGTTCCTGTAATTAACGACGCTGAATATTTAATATTGAGTCTTTCCACTACCAATATAAATGGCTGATGATGCTTTCAAATGATAAAAAATAAGCTGCAGATACTCAGCCATAATAGCGACGTATCTATGGGCTTCTTAATTTAACCAGATACGCCAACGGTTCATCCGCTCAAAATGCATGTGCTGATTTATTTCGGAACACGTTAATAAAATTCTTGTTACGCGTGCAACGTTTTTTTTTAGTAGGCAAGGCGAATGCCTAAGCATGCTACCCGCAAAAAGTGTCTGCGAGTGGGTATGTCAGAGTTGCACTGACTGAACCTACCTGCCGTGAACTTCTCTTGGCGCCTGATGGGGGAGCATTGGGAACGCGGGAATGCTGCCCCGGTGCCCCATTTTGCGCCATGTACCAGATGGTCGGGACGCTACCCTGGGAGGGCTGGGGATTGCCCTACCCTACTGCCGACTCCTGCCAGTCCGGCACAGCGACTGTGCCACAAACAGTGAGCAATAATCGTACAGTTCTCCCCGCCTTCAATATAACAATGTATTTATGATACTTGTGGGGCTACCCCGTTTCCGTAGTGCGTCAGTTTGCAGATTGCTTTTACGCAACAATGCGTAAAATGTGTGCTTCCCTGGTACGCAGCGTGTGGGGCAGCCCCAACAGCATCATACGCATGGTTACCAGTGGACTGGACTGTAAATACGTTGGTCACTGTTGTCCTGTCTCCAGTGGCAAACTTTATTTATTTACGTATTCCTTGTTTTAGTTTAATATCTGTGATACCTAACACAATCGTAGGTTTTACTAAGAATCTTGTTAGGTCTTGGTTCCTCGAATAAAGAAAAATTCTATTCTATTCTAATAATGTATACTATTGCCTCATCGTCGTCATTCCATTTGACATCGACGCGTATTACAGCCAAGTGTATGTTTGTGAATCCCTGCTTTTGTAACAAAAGAGCACAAACGGGCAGTATGCGTAACAGTATACATAGAAAGCCCTCGTAATGTTTGCCTTCGTGTGATTTATTGGCTTCGTCGGATTTAGAGGCACGCACTCGGCCTTAGTCTCCGCGGTGTTATGTTACGTTCCTATTAGATACACCCCCGCTTTAGTGAGGTCGCAAGCTCGTCACAAGTGATTTGTTAATCAAATAATGTGATAGGTCAAATACATTATAATAAGCGAGGGATGGGAACATTTATGTTTCTTTTAGATAGATCGATGACTCTTTATTGCAAACCAAAGACAAAAACTTAGAACAACAAAAATTACATTAAAACTGAAATAGTAGGTACAGGTATCAGACATATCGTTAAAAGCGACTTCTTCCAGGCAACCGATGAATGGATCAGAACTTTACTTATGTATGTTTATGTGTCTAATAACAAATATATATTTTTAAGCCTTAAGTGTTAGATCATATACCTAATCATTCTGCTTTGAATGATCACATAACAGTTATCATATCAGCCGAATGACGTCCACTGTAAGACAAAGGCTTCGCTAAAAGCAATGGAGGTTTGTTCAAGATTAGGAGAAGTATGCCATAATCGCTAACCTTGACAGACGGGTTGGTGCCCCTGCGTAATGTTATTTTATGTTGGTCATAGTTCACCCTGCTGCCTGATCTCTGGAAGGATTGCCTCGGGATGTGATGGGGCGGTGATATTCTTTGCAGTCGGCCATACAGCACATTAAAAAGTAAGAGATCATTAAATGCAACAGAACTATTAAGTACTAACGTTTAATTTAAAAAATATTTCTTATTCATATAAAAATGAAAAGAAACAGTGCATGCCGATCCCCACTTACTAAAAAATGTTAACAATAGTGACAAGAAAAGTGTTTGTAGTATATAATTCTAAAATTAAATTTAGTTAACTATAAAAATTATTAAAAATTATTTTTTTTTATAAATTATTTATACGTTAAATTACAATATTCTGTCATTACTTTAGAGAGCCCGTCCTTTTTCTGTGTTACGAAAGGTTATTTACTCTTTATTGTAAACCAAAAGATAACATTAACACAGGAATAACATTATGCATTACAAATTTAATAATTGGCTGCCTTATCATTAAATGTCCTTCGAGAAAACCTAAGTGTTATGTGTTGATGTATGATTTTATTATTATTTATCTTTTTGGAAAATATTTTTTGATGTTTAACATCTTTCCTCTCGGCTGTTTGATATACTTCAACGGAGTGATTTTGAAAAGGGGACGGAAATGTGTTGCAGGAAACCGGGAAATTGTGCATGCGCGCGCTATTTGATTTGACCAAGGACCGCGCGCTATCTGATATGACGTAGGAGCTTGCGCATTAGCGGGTAGATGTTGCCAACCCATTTTATTTAAGGCTGGTACCAGGACTTACCTACTGTCGGCCAACATAGTTTATGTGATAATTTGACCAACTTTACGCTAAATTGGTTCCACTTATTGATTTACATTTCACATTCCAGTTGTTACACATTATATGCCTCAACTGTAAGACTCACTCATTATTATAATAAAGAAAAAATAAAAGCTTCATAATGTTGGACCAATTTGCTTCTAATACGCTTTATAGAGGTATCAATTATAATATGATTTGTTTATACTATAAGTCAGCAAACCAACTTGGTAGTCTTTGGACGCTAGAAAAAACCCGGGCATCTTTCATTCATTACCCATAATACCCATCCCTTTCTTTTCCTAGATGAGTTTGGCAACCTTACCCATTAATATTATATTCTAAACGGAGACAAATATTAGAGATATTATTCCGCATAAAGAAACACATACCATACCAACAATATGAATATCTCTATTTGTTCACATAAATTTATTTATTTAGAACTATCCAGTAACTAAGCAGTTTCAACTGGCGTCAATATGGTGATTGTGATGATGGTTATAACACACATTCAAAGTGCTTACGATCACAGACATACATTTTAAATAATTTCTAGTAACTAAAATGTTTGAAGTGACTTAAATATTTTGATTTTCATTTACGGATGTTCCTCTTGATCTTAGAGATATCGATATTAGGGGCGAATTATCCAGTAAATAAAAAGTATTTCTTTTTATCCTGGCTGCAGAAACATTTTCACGGTGTAAACGCTCTTGGAGATGGAGATATTAATTTGATATCTATAGCAGCTAAGACTCATGGCATATTTTTTTCATATAGACATTACAAACGCCAATCAGATGCAGTCCAGGTAACCTAGTGACTAAATGATTTACAAAGGCAGCCATTTTGTTACGTTTTGTTGTCTCTCAACAAAACGTGACCATATGATGAGTAACTATTGTTAAGTTTCACCTCTATACATTTAATATGTCTTTTGTTAACTTAGCCACAGTGTTGTATTGATAAGGGGATGGAAGAGGTTCGCTACACTCTCTTAATTAATAGTTGAAGCTTATAAAAATGTAACCAGAATACTCATCATAGCCAAATGCTCTCACCGGTCCGTAAGTGATCGGCGAGGTTAAGCAACTAGGCTCCGGGTAAATCCACAGATGGGGGAAAGAGAAAAAAAAATCTGAGCGTCTTCGTGCTTCGGAGGGTACGTTAAACTGTCGGTCCCGGTTGTAGGCAACAGTCGTTCAACCATGTCAGAGACCTAATGGCCGCTTGAACAACTCCAACATTATGGTAGCTATTGTGCTTACGAGGACTAACTAGAAATAGTTATACCAACTGAAAATGCCAGTAAGGTCCAATACTTTTTCCATAACTATAAACCACAGTTGTTGTATGAGCATTGTGCACTTATGCAATATCTACCGTTTCAACAAGATAACCATCGTAGATTTATGCGATGTTTAATTTTCCCATTGTTATTTTGAATAACTATTCAAATTTAAGAATGAAAAGTATATAATAGTAAATAGTATATAATCCTTATTATAATCTATTTAATGGTATAGCACACTATCCTCTGCAGATATTTTCTATGTCAAGTGAGATTAATATTATTCTGTTCGGTATTTAAAAAAAATATATTTGTGTTACTAAATATGGATATATTGCATGTGGATACACATATGACACTATTATTGCCGGAAAGTCATATAATTAAAAAAACCGACCAAGTGCCAGTCGGTCTATCGCACGAAGGGTTCCGTACCATTATCTATAAAAACGCAAAAATGTCCTTTTTGTTGTATGGGAGCCCCTTAAAAATCTATTTATTTTATTTTTTAGTATTTGTTGTTATAGCAGCGATGGAAATACATCATCTGTGAAAATTTCAACTGTCTAACTATCACGGTTCATGAGATACAGCCCGGTGACAGACGGGCAGACAGACCGCGAAGTCTTAGTAATAGGGTCCCGTTTTACCCTTTTGGTACGGAACCCTAAAATGTAAAGCTTAGTACTTGTTTTCATTTCTGAACAAGAATATTAAAGTTCCAAAAGGCAGGTTTTGTATTCTGGTAGATACCTTTTTAGTGTCTCGCTATGGTATTATGGCATATTTTTTTTTAATAGGACTTATAACAAGTAATAAATTATCTTTGCGATGGAAAGATTAACGGTGTCTGTGGTATTCTTTTCGTTATTGTTTCGGTCTTCGTAAACTAGGATGCAATGAAATCTAAAAGCCACCTACGTGATTAATATTAAAGTATATAAGACTAAAATCATAACCAATTTACATAGGCATGACACCTAAAATGTCAATGTAATCCCATTGAAGTGGTTATGGTACGCGTCGGTCGACGGGCGACAATGAAGAGGAGGGAACTCGGTGTCATCTGCTTTCAACATAATTAAAATCACTTTAAATAATGCCACTAAGCACCCAACCCCGCCGAGGTTTTATTTTAAAAAGTGCTATTAGCATTAAATTTAGTTTTGCGGATGATTATGTCGCCCTCAGGCCCGGGAGCACATTAACTGCTCACAATTTTTGTGAATTATTGTTTCGACCGTACTCTGCCGCCTTTTATAATGCTTATAGCAAATTTTGACTGCTGAGAATGTTAAATTGTAAGGAACGGATTTCCAAACGAAACTCATTGTAATTTAAATGTATTTGATTACATTAGTAATTATTATTTTTTTATTCTGTTTTCAAAATGCATAATTGCGCTCTGACAAAGAGAACGTAATGTTTCCACTTACCTATGACTATATTAGGAGTGAACGTCATGGGGGGCACCGGAGCAGCGTACCAGTGTTCTTGGGGTCCTCCCATCAGGCGCCAAGAGAAGTCCACGGCAGGTTAGGTTTAGTAGGTGCGAGTCCGACATACCCACCCGCAGACACTTTTTGCGGGTGGCATGCGTAGGCATTTCCCCTGCCTTAACAAAAAAAAATGTCAACGTCATGTGGCTAGTGATATGTATTTGTGAAATATAATACCGTAGGGCGTTCATAGAGTTTCTATAAAATTTTGATATAAGATTACCTAAATTAATTATACAAATTAAATATTTTTTTAACTAGAACAGGCTAGTTGAGATAATTTGTTAGTAAAGAAAAATAACGCCCGCACTAGGGGAATGAATCCTTCATTGCGGGTGCTTGTCAAACAGGTAGCTCGTGGACTCTAAGCACACTCAAGATCAGAACAACAATTTAGTTGACACTCGTGCAGTGATCACGAACTTAGAGATAGGTTGAGACCACTTTAACAAATCTGAGACAAAGGTAAAAACTGCTCACCAGCATCATCATATCAGCCGAAAGACGTCCACTGCTGGACAAATGCTTACTCCGAAGATGTCCACAGTAGGCGAACTAAGTTAACCGACATAGCCCGAACAGCAGAATTATTCTTGAGTAACGACTATGTACCTGGTCAGCCTACATGATGGACTGATGATATTGTGTAGGTTGCTGGAAAAAGCATGCAAAGAAGCTTTGTGGGCTGCTGAGAATGATGATGAGCTATGCCCCGCGGTTTCACCCGCGTTAAACATTATAAACTATAACCTATGTGTTATTCGGTTATATAAGCTATATTACTACAAATTTTCATCAAATTCTGTTCCGTAGTTTTTGCGTGAGACAGTATCGAACATCTAAACATCCATACTCACAAACTTACACATTTACAATTACAGTAGGATAAGGCATTAAAAAAATACGTTAAATGTATTTTAATTGTACTATTTTTTACTTCCAATTAAGATTAAAAAGAAGTGTTGACACGCCACAGCGCCACCTACACGTAATGTACCTACTGTATAAGTACAATCGGAACATAAAGTTTGCTCAGAACACGCTTATCGGATAAATCGGAGGCAAAGAATCGGAAAGAGAAACAATCGTCCGGGGGTAGGGATTCTTTTAATTTATCCATCGCAGTTTTAAATCGGTGTTAAGATTCAGGACTCGTAACGTTTTTTCAATTATCGGCGTTGATCTCTACGCGGCTTTACGATAGCTACCGAGTCTCGAACACGCCAAGACTCGGTCTTTGATAAAAGAAAAAAAAATGTTCTTAAACTTGCCGTTTTGCTTTCCATTCGACCGGGCACGTCAATGAGTTGGACTTTTTTTAATACAGAAAATACAACAGACATATTTCTATGAATGTACGTACAGCATTTTTCATATAAATATTAGTAGCTAGTTTCAATCACAGAGTTTGAATTTAAAAAAACAAGCAGGAAAGCATTTTTCCAGCAGTACATATAAATCTATTGTAGTAATAAAGAAGTGGATTGAGCAAATAAAATCTACATTTACATTGACCAGCTGGATACCCAATGTTTCTTAGTGTGTGTCGGCCGCAAAATATTGCGTAGTTGGACAAAGCTCTTTAAAGTTCTTTAATGGATTTTCTATTTTAGATTTAGTTTAGATACCTATGTGATTTAGAAACTGAAATGTTCAATAATGGTTTAGTGTGTATTTAAATTAAAATTAAGTAAGTAAGTATTGTCTGCTTTGTGACTGTCGGCAAAGATTATCACCCCATCTGATCTCGTTGGAGGCGTAGTAGTTATCTCAAGGGAATGTCTTGAGAACGGGCAGCAGTGTTTCTCTGTGTATTACCATCATACTGCGATCTCCAACCCGTGTGCCAAGCGTGGCGATTATGGCATGTCCCTCAAAACGATGGTCACAATATCTCCATTGTGGGAATCTTTTGGGGAGGCCTTTGCCTAGCAGTTGACGTCATTTACTAAATACTTTGTAATACACATCATTTTAGGAGGTAGTCCACCAAGGGCACCTATCTGAATGGCACCTGCGTAAATGGCACCTAGCCTAGTCTAGGAAAGGCACCTATCAATATTTTTGGCAGGTGCCCTTCGTGGATTAAATTTATTTTTTACATTCTTGGCCACGAAGAGCACCTACGACTCTGTAACCTAGGTTATCAAATGAAAGACATCGATAACATTTCCTTGCTAACCCTTTCGGAGGATATATTAAGTTCGTCATACTTTGGGTACTCTGGCGCTTTATTGTTGGAGCGGTGACGTTCAAGCGCGGCCACGTGATAAACAGTCGTAACATGTTGAAATTAAAAATATTGATAGGTGCCTTTCGTAGACTAGGCTAGGTTCCATTCGCGCAGGTGCCATTCAGATGGGTGCCCTTGGTGGACTACCTCCATTTTAGGATAGGCTGAATGTGTCGTTGGCCTGAGTCTGGGTGTAATTACCTATATAGGTATGTATTTACAAGTGAGAAGTAGTATATCAGTTATCTGGTTTCTACATTACAAGCTCTGCTTAGTTTGGGATCAGAAGGCTTTGTGTGAATAATGTAATTAGACATATAATAATATGGCCAACTACATAGTTAGAAGAAGTTTTACTCAATGTTTCACAAAAGGTTCTAGTTATTTCATAACCCTGTATAAATAAATAAAGTAATATGTTATCAAAACATCTAACAAAGAGCCAAATAGTTATTAAACAATGCTAAATGTCTTGATATTACATTAAAAAGTACATTATAAAGCTAAACCAAAACCCACAATGGGCCCATAAAAACGGTACCTTCTTACATATAAACATAAATATGAGTAGTAAACCTGACCACGGTTCGTGGCTTCTATACCCAAGCACTATCTATAAAATTAAACAATGGGCCTGACCCACGCCCTTCCATTACAACTCGACGGCGACGTTTAACACATTCAGATAATCTCACTAAATCGCCATAATCTCAACTCGGGGCGAAACTTAATTCAATTCCACGTTAATTTACTTATTTGAAAATGAGAGCACTTGCGATACAGAGTTATCAGGGACGGGCCCCCTCTGGAATTAGGGCCTGGTGGAGCATCGGGATAATCTTTTTACGAATAAATCACGATATGAGCCTCGGTTTTATACCACTATGCCATCAACACGTAACCTATCTACTTATACTGGCATGTCAGGAAACAATTAAAGTGATTCAATTAATTAAATGTATGCGTTACGAGTATTTAATTGTTAGTTTAGGGCTCTGTATTCTTACTGTCCGTCTATGTATTCAGCTATAGTTCGTAAATGGGCCAAGTTATATACCTCAACAAAACGGCAACTTGACCAATGCGATATGCTAATTTTAATAAAAAAGAATTCTAAGAAATATAACAAATACAAACGAAGATTCTGACTGCATGCACGTGTGGCGCAGCGGTTAAAACAGTCGCCTAGCCACTTTGTGTCCCGAGTGTATTTCCCGCACAGGATAACTATTTGTGTGACCCATAAACAGTTGTTCTGATGTTGGATATACTTTGTGTCCGGATGTCCGGTTGGATAAACTTTACAAACATATTATTATATGTTTATATGCTTGTAAAGTTTCTTCTTCATCAAGTGCGGGCAGGCATTGTCTTTAAAACGAAAAAATAAATATATTATCAAAATAATATCATCATACAGCTGTAAAAAGTCCACAGCTGGACAAAAGCCTCCCCAGAGAATCATCTTGAGGGAATATGCCATATGGCATATTGGCAGATGGGTTGGCGATCGCAGTAGATAGTCATAGTAATCAGAAAGAAGCTGCTGCCCGTTTTCTGGTAGATATTCCCTCGGGTCGACTTTTACGCCCTCCACGGGAAGAGATGGGGTGATGGATATTCTGATATTCGTCGCCGTCACCACACTGCAATCAATAGATATAATATAATATCATAATAATATCTTTCACTTATATCACCGGAAGACGCAGCGTGGGCAGGCCCCCTACAAGATGGACTGATGATCTTGTGCGGGTCGAAGGAAACTGCTGGATGCGAATAGCGCAAGACCGGCAATTGTGGAGATCTTTGAGGGAGGCCTTTGTCCAGCAGTGGACGTCTTTCGGCTGATATGATGATGATGATTTCACCAAAACAAAGTTCAGTACTTACAATTGAGTCGGGCGGTTTTTTTCATTTATTTATTATTTAGATTAGAATAGAATAGAATATAGTTTATTTGTAAGAATATCTATACATATCATAAAATCGTAGGAAAGTTAAAACTGTACATTAATTATTTTTTTAAAAGGATACTTGGGTCGTGATCTACCAACGATATCGAACCCAAAAATACAGTTTTTAGAATTTTTGTCTGTGTGTCTGTTTGTCTGTATGTATGTCCGGGCTAAACTTAAAAAGTACTGCATGGATTTACTTCAAATTTTGCATGAATATTACTAAGAGCTCGGGCCAACATAATATAGGCTACATTTTATCACGCTATCACCTACGGGGGAGGAGCTGTGACAATTTATAAAATTTAACGCGGATAAAACCGTGGGGCACAACTAGTAGTACAATAAAGGAATATAGGTGTTACAAATGCGAAAGTTTCATATATTCTACCAATTCTGGTGTACAAATACTATCTTATAACTATAAAATCTATGAACAATTTAAAATGACTTATAAAAAGAACGTACATTATAATGTCTATCTTAATAGTATCCGTCGTTTTTATTAATAATGTTTACGTGATGTAGATAGGTATAACACTTTGACTTAAAATCCTGTTAATATTACAAATGCGAAATTTTGCGAGTATGGATGTATATAGATGTATGGATGTTTGTTAACCGTTGTGTAAATGTGCCCCGCGGTTTCAACGGCGTTAAACTTTTAAATTATAGTCTATGTCTTAATCAGATAATATAAATAAGTTATACTACTACAAAGTTGCAGCAAAATCTATTCGTAGTTTCTGTGTGAAAGAGTGACAAATATTCATACATCCATACTCCAAAACTTTTGCATTTATAATATTGATGTCTTCCCGGCCGAATTTCGACCACGGCGGCCATTCTCAATGGAGATTAACCAATTGCGCAGGACATATTATAGTGCACAAGTGTGTGCGCAAACACAGGGGCACTTTCTATTCCATCACTCTCATGATCCGATGGGACGACTAGCGACACGACCGGAAAGAGGTCAGGTACAGGACCGATGGCTTCACGTGCTCTCCGAAGCACGGGGGTGTAATACCACCAACTTCCAGACTTCGGGCTGATGCTGAGAAATTTCTTTTTACGGAAAAATCCCAAAATCACTTTTTAGCCCGACCCGGGATTTGAACGCAGGACCTCATTTTCTGCGGTTGAACAGGCTACCGCTAGACCAACGAGGCAGTCAATTATAATATTAGTAGGAATATAAAGCGGCGTATTACTTTCCCACTGCAGCGCAAGGGCCTTCTCTCACAATGAGAGTAGATAGGTCATGATCGAGTACGCTGGCCTCCTTTCCTTTGGCAGACTTCACAGGCCATCAAGAACATTTCGGAGAACTTTCAGTCATGCTGGTTTTCTCACAGTTAGTTTTAGGTTTTAATTAAGTTTCCTGTTTAAGTTGAGATTTGGGAAAATGATTTGTAAAATGTGGTCTTAACTAAAGCCCAGCTTCATAATTAGTTTAATATATACATAAATAGAGCTTAATGTTCAAACGCAGACGTTTGAGTATGCTAATTACAGTTTTATAAAACCAAGAAGGTTCTACCTCGAGTATTGATTGCTAGTTGCTGAACACTGAACAGAAGCTATTTACGTTCAATGCAAAAGACTGACCTTGTTTTCTAAATCAACAATACTTATTATAGTATTGTTGTACTAATATAAATATATTACTATAGTAATACTTACTATAGTTGGTACGTGTTAGTATAAAGTTTAAAACTTATATTTGTATCCCTGTCGGATACGGTCGTCAGACTAGATAAGTGAAAGGAGAGGCTCAGAAACTTTGATTGCACGTGTGGCGCAGCGGCTAAGACTGTCGCCTCGCCGCTTCTTATCGCGGGTTTGAGTCCCGCGTCGGACTACTATTTGTGTGACCCACAAATAGTAGTCCGTTAGTTACCTAATAGTAATTGGGTATAATTTGTGTCCGTCTGTTATATGTTTGTAACGTACCCCGCGACACAGGGATAAGATAAACTAGTATGGGCTTTGCCTTTAAAAAAAATCAGAAACGCATGAGTCATGTCATGTACGTCGCAACCGTCAAAGACTACGACAACCACTTACTAGCAGGTGGACGGTATGCTAGTTGCCGACTAAGTAGAACAAAAAGAAATGCTAGCAACAGACAGTCATAATAATTATAAGGTTTATTTTGGAAGCGGAATCCTAATTGATATCTAGATAGTATCTTCCTTCATTTCTCGAGTGTTTGATTTGATTTTTTTTATAACCTTTAAACTGGAGGAACTGGCTTCGTTGCTTGTTCTGATGATTTATTTTCTTTATTTGTTCTGGCAAAAAATACAAAACAATACCTCATTTGGTATCTGCGAACATGTTTTTGGAATGCTCTGAATTCCTTTTAAGTTCTATGCATAACCGATAGTTCTTTTAGGTGCATTATATATATATGTATGTGAAATTGGTTTTGTTTAGGTACTTCAGCACAGACGCTTCAGGCGCTCATAACTACGAGTAGTTGCCTTCACTAGCTTGGATGCAAAAAAACGTACCTACATTAATTGCAGTACCTACAAAAAGCATTATTACATGAAGACTGCCAAAGTGATTTCAATACTTAATTATTATTGGGCCAAAAGATTTATTTATGAAAAAATAAAAAAAAGGAATTTGAGGAATAACGTTCTTGTAATAGTTAACTTTATTAGAACTAATACCTGAACGTGTACTTTGAATTTTTATACCCAATTTGAATCACTTAGTTTTGTAAAAAGATCCACTATCAGTAAGTTTGGATAACCAATTTTTAAATTTACTGATTCTTAATTTTTAATCCTGATTCATGTCATTTCGGAGTTTTAACGACAGATCGATGAACAAACGGAATTAATCGCACAACAAATGATCCTTTTTATTATTTTTCTATCATATAACCTTTATCAATGACATATAAATATATACTTAAAAGAGAAAAGGAGCGGCTTGAACTTAATATAGTCTAAGTACATGTCCCCGTTGTTCTCTCCCAACCGTCCACTGGCCACTAAACATGGACGCGAGCAAAACAATTACTGTACTTGTATATTGTTAACCGGCTACCGTCACTTAGAAAAAATAGAACAAAATGTACGAACGGGTCCGAAATGAGAATACGAGGATAACTGGATGTAATTTGATACAAATCCACTCATGACTGCCACCTCTCTCCGTGTGCACTTTGAGACAATTTTACAGTAGACCGCTTTTTGTATTCCCGTAACAATGTAGGAAACGCTTTTTAACTGGAATGCTTTTTGAATGTTAGGCGAAATCCCTAAAATGATTTTATAAATTCATCGACTGTTTCGGTTTTTTTATTGACTTTATAAAAGAAGTTTATGGACATTAATTTCTTAGGAAATATGTGTTGAAGCGAGAGCCGAGAACCGGAATTTATATGTCTTTAATATGTCACGTCACGGTTTTCCAACTGCAATAGAGAGAGAATATGGTTGATTCTTTTCATTCTATATACATAGGATATGGGCGGGATACCTATATATTATATGACAGATAATAGCTAATAAGACACTTCTGTGGTACATATTGCGCAAGTCGTTAATCTTAGATCATTTACGAATTGCGCATTTATTAAACAAATTTGAAATGTTGTATAGATGCCCGAAGACAAAGCCAGGTTTTTATTATTATGAATAAATAAATATCTATGGACGACTAACACACTGACATTCGATCCAAACTAGGCAGAGCCTGTAGATAAAATGGTAACCACAAAACTGATGAACATACTTATATATTTATAAGTGCATACATATTTTACATAATAACACACAGACACAGAAAAAATGATCGTGCACGCCACTCAAAGATTTTTCCTGGATGGGGATCGAACCCACAACCTCTGGCTTAGCAGTGAGGGTCACTAACCACTAGGCCAACAGGCCAGTCGGAATATAAATATATAGTTTATTTATTTTACGTCTTCATATCAACATCTGTAATACTTATATAATAATATAATTATTAAGTTAAAAATACATTTTATATGTTCGGGAACAGCATCATTTCTACATACGTGACAAATGAATGCAATACACAAGTCGATATGTAAGTGATCTGATCTTAAGCTTGCGGTGAAACATAAAGTCCACCTCTTTGATTGATTGAATTACGTTAGTTTTATCTATATTTAATATATTCCATACTCCTAAAGTCCAGTTCGTATAATTTATACTTATGTAGGTTATTCAGTAGCCTGCAAATGAAAAATCACAAATTTATGCAAACTTAAATATGTCTCATTCATGCCACTTAAATTATTCGTGTGTATAATTCATTATAATAACTTTCTGCGAAATATTCGCTTTAAACTAAGACAATCTATCACACTAGCCATTTACTTCTAAAATTTAGTAGAAGATTGAGCATAAACCATGTATAGGTGGGCGCATCTGAACGTTTATCAGAAACAACTATTAATAATGTGTCATTCCGATTTTTTATTTAAGTTTAATGGGAATGTCTAACATAGAAATGATTTTAAACGAACAGGTGAATTATTATCAGTGCTTTATCCGGTAGCCCTACAAAATAATGTAACTAATAGCCGATAATAATTTTATGCGTTTGTGCACGAAGAAATGATAAATCTCATTGTTTAAATCAGTGGAAGAGATAGGCAAGGAGCTGGGGCGTAGTGATGTCGCTGTGTATTTTTAGGTTACGTCAGATCGGTCGGGCCGCGGCCGCAGATACGTCGCCGTGTCGCCGACCGCCGCAAACGCCGCTTGACATTAACAAATTACATCGGCTGTCAACTTTCTGAAACAATATACCAGTTGGCGTTTAAGTTATCTCGGAACTTTTCGTCTCGTGTAGATAAAATGTTGTAATACTAAAATGTCATTATGCTCGGTCGAGAGGCCAGTACTCGTAAGTCACACAGGAGATAATATTTCATTGGGCGCGGTGCGGCCCTCGCTTCGGTCTACGATATCGTTTCAGTTAGTATCGCAGTTACCGAATCGATTTGTTATGTTATCTCCGTTACTTTGTTTGAGGTTGATAGGTCAACTTTAAGGTAAGTATCGTTCACGAATACTATTATATAAGTAATTTGATATTTAACAAAATAACAGTAGAGTTGGCTTACTTAATGCTTGTACTCTGTTGTTAACACTTACTTTATTATTATTATTATTTGTTTCTTTTCTAATGTATGCAAGAAAACTTAAGTAAGTTAGGTGGTAAGAAGGTTCTTAAGGAGAGCATAGCGCTAATTCGCTCTAAGAGTTATGCAACTGTTGAAGTAGGTAGTGCTTACAGAAAATACTCCAGGTAGTTATACTGTTATTAAATTATATTTTTATTAAAGTTATTATACTGTTACTCGTAAGTGCGTGTGGGTCGGGTTGCCAGCGCTCATTGAGGAGGGACAAACGTGAGCATCACGTCAGTGAGTCTATGTATGTGCAAGCGTTATAGGCTTTGGCAGCAGCTTACTATCAAGTGACAATATCAACTAAGCACTTTTCATTATTCGTAATGGAAAATAAAATCACTGAAATCTAATTTGGGACTGTCTAGAAATAAATGTTCTTATTATTATTCATAAAAAATGGAGAGTAAATTTAATATACATACATACAGACAATACGCATGGTGTTGGGTGTATGTATATTGTATAGCAATCATATTATCAGGTATTAGTTTACAAGATACAAAGCAGAAAAAATATTTATCATAACATTACTACTACTATTGACACCCACATCGCTACTCGTGCTCTTTACGTTTATCATAAAAAAATCACATTCTGAATCTTTACATGTACCTATATTTACTTTATGAACCCAAATTTTAGACACATTTCCTTACAAAATACACATTTATCTATTGTAGGGAAACAATAAACGATAGATTAGTCACGGAATTTATAATATCAACATAATAAGTAGTTTCTGTTTGACGTGTATAATTTTGAATGGGATTAAACTTACCAATCTGACAGAAAGGTACGGAAGATAGCATCGCGGACATTTCGAGTTTTACAGTAACATATTACCTTTTTAGACAAACGCAAACGGTACAAACCAGCCCACGTTCTTTGACAATCAGTGGGCCCCGACTTAAAAAAACTAATCACACGAGATTTTTTATTACTCTTTGGGAGTGAAGCTACAAGTGATTTGTCCAGGGCAATCTATCATTCAAGCACTATGGGAATAATTAGTGTCAGCGAGCGCATCCGGACGGAGTGCGCGCCAACAATGAGCCGCGTGACGCACCATTCAAACAAACCATTAATAATTTTGAACGCTAGTTTTTCTAAGACGGATTCACTCTTGTAAATAAATGGTACAGCGGATTCTTAACTACCTACTTACGGCGACATTTTTTACGGCTACGAGCCGTTAGGCGGTTAATGTCGCCGCCGTGGTTGAGAAACTATGCTTCAGATGGTTTTGTATAACGCGCACTAACATGCATTGAAAAGGCTCTACATTAGTTTTCTGTTGTTTTTCTGCTACTTAAGTGATGTGCGAAAGCTCTATTCTAAAGTAATTTGAATGCGAATGCGGCAATAAAGAAATTGTATTAGGACGCAGTGCAGGCTCAAGACATATTACAAGTATCTTTATCATCCATACTTTTGTTTGTACTCGAAAATATTTAAAAATGGTTGAGGGAACGCAAACGGTCACGGTCGCACACCGCGTTTTGTAGGAACCGAACCGGTGTGAATGACCTTTGTTTCGTTCCAAGATATGTTTTAATACGCATTTTAATAAAGCTGGTATTGTTTAGGCTGTTGTGGAATACATTAAGCTTGTCGTCAGATACGTGTTTATTTCAATTTAATTAAACACATTCACTGAGAATAATTATTATGCTAAGCAAAATATTTTTGAATAAATACTTGGCTCCATTTCTATGTCCACGCTATGTGGAATTTGACATGCTTATTACGTAAGTAATACATAATGTTAAATATGTTTAAATTAAGTTAAACCCTACGAATATTCTCTGGGAAAGGTATTTAGATGACCTATTTACCTAAAAACTACATGTGCACATATACTTTGCTTATTTTAATGTATTCTCGTACATAATTAGACGTACGAACAATAAATAATGTTTTACATACCAAAGTGTATCCGACGTACTTAGACCGTAAATATTTGACTTAAGTTAGAAATAAAACAAAACTACTATCAACTTACATGGTGAGAATAATTCTACCTTGTGCGTAGGTTTAGGTTTTAGTAATCCTGCACTTAACTGTCTGGCTGACGGCATAGAATGTCGCCACCCCTTCTCATCCCGTGGGGGGCGCAGAAATCATTCCAGGAGAGTATCTCTCAGAGAACGGACAGCAACGTCTCTGTGTACTAATATCATCATACTGAGATCGCCAACCCGTAAAACAAGCGTGGCGATTATGGCATTATTGAGGGAGGCTCTTGTAGAGCAGTAGACGTCATTAGGCTGACACGACATATCCTTAGATTTTATTATTTTCTTTTTCTATACAGAGGTGACTGGAAAGGTAGCTCCACCTTGTGTATGGTTTATGAGTAATGTTGATAGATCTCAACAGGAAAGGAGGAAGGATTGCTAACGCATGACTAATGCCGTGTCATAAGCTACGGTGACCGCTTACTATAAAGAGAACCATTGGACTGTATACTTGTTCGCCGATTTGGAAGTTTAACCTTAAGATGGCTTCCATTGAAACTGAAGAGTAATAATAATTTCCATTGATATACAATTGATAATTCTTTTGCTCAAGGCTAAAATTTAGGGAGGGCCAAAAGCTTTATCGGTTTTTATGTGAGCTACTTTTTATAGAGATAAATACATTCTATATCGAGCAAATAAAACATGCAAGGGAAACTTGGAAGATTGTTAGATACTTTCTTGTCAAGTTATTGCTCTGACTTTGAAAAGTTTACTTCAAACCTTTGGTAGATACATTTTAGAAATATCATCATCATCATCATCAGCGTGATATCGTCCAATGCTAACAGTAGGCCTTCTCCAATTGTTTACAACGTCGCTATTTGGAGAGGTTTGCAGTAGTTACCACGCTTCACCACAGTTAGGTGGTAGCTAGTACACTGATCAGATAACGTTACTGCCCGACTACTTGCTGTATCCCTTAGTCGCCTTTTACGACTCGCACTGGGTTTAATTGGACCGCTCTGTTATTCATGTAGAAATATAACATACCGGAAAATAGAACATTAGTGTTCATTGCTACCTTGTACCTTAAAATTAGAAAAGAACAAAACCACTATAATTATCTTCAGTTACGTCCATTGCTGGAACAGTGGTAGACGTTTTTCGATACGAAAGTTTTCCGGAAGATAGGTTGAGCTGTCATATCCAGTTGTAGTCTTTAGATAACTGTAGTTAGCCATGGCTTATTATGCGGTGACGGAAGATGACTCCTTACAACTATATACTGATTTTAAAACTTTAAAATAGCAACAGTTTGCTTGTAAATCGAAGTAATTTACAGAAAGCAAACCATATTTTGCTTTCGGTTTTATAATTAATTTTGTCTTATCCTACTAATATTATATGTTTGTTACTTCTTCACAACTAAACGGCTGGAGCGATTTTAATAAAATTTGGTATGGAGTTAGCTGACACCCTGGATTGACGCATGGGCTATAATTTATAAAATTTAAACGCGGGTAAAACCGCGGGGCCATGCTAGTTATAAATATAACAGAATTAAAAGTCGTTATTCCCTCGAAAAGAAAGCTGTGGAACATTTAATTAATAATGTGTTACTTATAATAGAGGTATTTGTGTATTCTACTTATATATATCTGTGTGGCTGACGGCATAGAGTTTTGCCACCCTATCTCAGCCCGTGGAGGGCATAGAAGTCGTCCTGAGGGAATATCTCCCAGAGAACGGGCAGCAGCATCTCTATGTGTTCTATGACCATCATACTGCGATCGCTAACCCAACTGCCAAAAGTGGGGATTATGACATACCCCTCCAAATGGTGTCCAATTACTCCGTTGTGAAAATCTTTTACGGAGGCCTTTGTCTAGCAGTGGACGTCATTTGGTGGACACGATATATCCTTAGATTTTATTATTTTCTAATTGCATAGTCCTCATAGTGCACCTATGCGTTTTGTACATTTTATTGGCATAAATTTTAAATAAACGAATATTACTATCTCTATGCTTATTTTATAACAAGGTGTGTGTGTGTGTGTGTGTGTTGAATTGGTTACCAAAATATAGTTAACTGTTGTTTCTGGGGGTTGTGAGGACAATGACATTTATCTCCAAACTTCCGTAGAGAAAATTGCTACAAAACCCAGGGACATGGTTTTGTATAGCAAATAAAAATTAACAAGACGCTGTTCACACGTCATTTAACTAATACAAAAAGAAATACAAGCCCAAAATACGTTTATCCAGCATTAAAATTTATGGTAATTAAATTACTTCGTACCTAATGGCTAAAATAGGTAATAATGTACGGCAAGTGTTCCGTACACAAAGACTGTAATTATATTGTTTAAAGATAGACAAGTATAAGCGCTTTGTTTAATTAAACGAAGAAAGAAGTTGCTAGTATTTTTAAGTTTAAATGCGCTCTGTAATAATAAAAAGTATAATAATTAATCATATGGCAGCGAACACATGGCAGCAAGTATATTATTGCTCAGGTGTAGGAGCAGACAAACAAAGTCCGCTGTTTAGGTTTGGGACCTATCTCGTAAGGTAAATTTCATTTTCTTGCTTTAGAATAAAAAAAGTTATCTTAATAATAAGTCCTAAATTTTTTTTTCTACCAGAGGTTAAAGAATGATCATCTTTTTCGTGTAGCCGCTCGAATCGGTCCAGTAATACTAGTTCAAATATTTTTTTTTTCGACGGCATGTGCCTCTATTCACACTATCGTCCGATAAAGCAATGATAGTCTTGTAGGTTAACTGTAAATAACGTGTTATGTGGTTTAACAGGATCACACTTTTTGGGTTTGTTAGAAACGTGGATTTCTTACTTTAGGGCAGTGTTGTTTCATAGTTTTTAACCATTTAAGAAACAACGGGTAAGCCTCCACCTAATTTATTTTTCTAGTACCTATACAAGTTTCAAGTATTTAAGGATTACATTATTGCTTATAAGGATTATTTAACCAGACATGTCAAGCGTTATTGTATTAAAATAATTTAAATAAAACATGCAATTTGACTTGGTGTTTTGTTGTTTATTAAAAATATATTTTTAACTATGATAATTAGTTTTCTGAATACATTTATAGTAATAAAATACTACTAATGTATACAAAATACCTACTTCATATTAGCTACTACGTCATAGATACGGAGATAAAATATAAATGAAGTATGAGTATAGGTGGTCACACATTAAATTCAGTTAGCATAACTCGCTTATTACTAGAAAGGTATAGCATAAGTTCTCATTCTCTAAATACACAAAGCTTATGCACCTTATGTAGGTTTAACTGACTTTTATTCAACGTGTAGGTATTATCTAATTATTCGTACCTCGCTATGCGTATATAGCTAATATAAATGTGTGTTTAATGTAAAACTTACAAAGAGAACCCTAAATTTCAAATAAAATTATAACAATGGCGATTAACCTCCTCTAAGATATTTTCTGAATGGGGCTTCACTTTGTGTAATAAAGAACTGGTTCATAATTAGCGCTGTATATTAAATATAATGTCTAAAACGTGATAATAAGGAAGTAATGTAAGCAAGATCATTATAATAAAAATAGAGATTTCTTTATGTGTACAACTAAATGAGTGAACGTCGTCGTATTAATTGCTTTACAGCAGCTGTTAACATGTATGAAATACAGCTAGCTACACAACAGGCGGCCGTGTTCTTTTTTGGCTCTAACTGGAGTTTGAGCTACATATACAATGTTTTCAATTAATATACTAAAGTCTGATGATTGCGTATTAATAAATCCAACCGATTGATGTGTGAGAAATAAATTAACCAGAAAATATATTAATAAAATGTTATTCCTTCTTTGAGACTGAATATCAAAGCAATGAAATCCGGGCCGATTTTTCGGTATCATTGGCGCGATTACACAGAAGACGCGACTCCGTCGACAGATTTAACGAGTCGGCCAAACAACGCCCTCACAGATATCTTTCACCTGAATATTTAGCTGTTTGAGTAAAAATAAATCTTTCCGTTTCTCGGAATAACAACAGTGTCAAGTCAACTCGCTTTAGAGCAAAGATTATATTTGTCATCGAGGATCGTATTAAGCTCGTTTACTGGGTGTCGCGGACGCGGTAAACGATTTAGTTGGAATAACCGCCGCAGGCTCCCACACATGAAACAGATGTTTTGTCATCGCACCACCTTTCCACTATACTACAAATACTCTCTCTTTTAGTCCCGACAAAACAAAAATAAATAAAATAATAATATACGCTTAGAAGACGCCTGTCTACTATTTATAGAGCTGTCATCTTAGCTTAAAGACCTAATGAGCCGTTTCTAATATCGTGTGGTAGTTATCATTCAGTTTCCCTGTTTGTTCACGTAATTACCTACCATCCTCACTTGCAAGCACTCACCGCTCGTCGAAACTTCAAATACTTAAGGAGAAGTTATACTCACAAGTTCATACACATGCTAAGTATTGTACAGACAATCAATTTAAGTACCTAATACGAAGACAAGTCTTAACCCTAGATGACGTACATATGACAAAAGCTATTTGCAAGTGCATATGTATACCTATTCATTACATTTATTTTAGGCGTCCATAGCCAGATGTTCCTACCGATTCGTAAGTGATTGGCGAAGTTAAACAACTAGGCTCGCGGTCAGTCCATAGATGGGTGACTGCCAAAGTGGTTTAATTTCTGAGCATCTCCGTACTTCTACGGGCACCATAAGCTATGTTGATCGTGGCCGTGAGGCAACAGTTGTTGTGCCATGTCAGAACCCTAATGGGTAGAACAACTCTGACACTAGGGTAATCACTGCCCATACGATAAGTAAGAAAGTAAGTATTACATTTATTTGTTGTACTAAGATAATGGAGAAAAAAAATGTAAACTTACACTATATTCCCATTGACTGCCTCATCGGTCTAGCGGTAGCGTGTTCAGCCGCAGATAATGAGGTGCTGGGTTCAAATCCCGGGTCGGGCCAGAAGTGATTTTAGGACTTTTCTGTAAAGAGAAATAATTTCTCAGCATCAGCCCGAACTCTGGGAGCTGGCGGTATTATACCCCCATGCCTCGGAGAGCACTTAAAGCCGTTGGTCCTAGGCCTGATCTCTTTCCGGTCGTGCCGCTAGTCGTCCCATCGGATCATGATAGTGATAGAATAGAAAGTACTCCTGTGTTTGCACACACCATAAAAAAAGATACCTAATTTAATAGTTAAATAATTTTTAAAATTAATTAGGCCACTTAATGGTTTCAGTCGCAGGTAGAACCTCTTTGCCAGATAAAAATATACTTTTGGTTATTAGAGAAAAGTAACTCATAACTACATAGAAGATAGTCTTTAAAAACAGTTGAAAACTTGTGGTAATCCAGAAAAACATTCAGAAATTTAAATGCAAAGGGCTAACAGTATTGGAAAATCCTTTAGAATTAAGCTCCGTAAAAGCTATCAAGGGCAATAACATGGAGCGTAGTCAGGAGCGTCGCCGACGACGGATTGGAGAAATATCCGGCATTAGCCCGCCCCGGCACCTGTCCGTTCACACTCGACCTCCGGAATTTTTCAGTATTGCCGATGCAAAGTTTCTCGTTAATATGCAAATTAAGAATTATCTGCACGGAGGACGCGGGACTTAGGGGTCACTTTCAAATAACGCAAAGTACACCGCTAAATGAAAATTTGAACTTCACGCCCTGATTCTACGCGGACCCGTTTAAAGATTTAGCATAATTACGAGTTTATATTTTTGTTGTATGTATATGTTTATTGTGGTATACATATATTAACATATAATTACGCGTGAAATTCGTGGCTCACATAATGTAACTAACGAACTAAAAATTTTAATAATGTGTTACAGTGCTTAGTTAATTCAAGCAAACTATAAAGAGAGACATAAAACTGTTTACTGCCTGCATTAGCTCATTAAGAAAACAACTATTCTTTTACTAAGTATGGGTACCTGGCGAATCTTAAACACATTCGTTTCTGTATAATGAGGCAACTGCCTTGATAAGTTTATTAATTTAAATTTTATTGTAATAATATGGGGGAGATAACGTTCGTGTGCTAGTCTTAGAGATGAGGACTCGTGTTTCACAATGGGCAGTTTCGTGGAATGTTTGTATATTTATAATTGTATACGAATCTTTAATAATTAAGACCGAATTTGCGAGGAAACTGCTAAAAATAACGGTAAAAAATATTTGTACACAGTGAAAATACATATAGCAAATTTAATGACTCTAGTTATACATACAATGGTGAGATATTTCGTGGTTGTAACAGTCGGCGGCAAACTCAGGGCTGCAGCAAATTACCGCTTGACCACATAAAGATTCCGCAGCATTGCGACCGAGTGTTACCAGTCAATTAATCGCCATGCGTGCGGAAAGAGATTTATTACGAGCACTTGAGAGGATTCTCTAACAAAACTTAACCTACCGTCATTTATTCCTAATATTCACTCGGTTACTAATTGCAGCTTCGTCGAATCTCCTAACGACACACATAGGAGTATTAGACCAAAAAATCCAGTCTAAATTATTTGATGTTTTTTTCTTCATTGTTATGAAATGAAACACGATAAGAAACCTTTTCCAAGTATGTTTATATTAAATACAATGAATTTTTTTATATACATTATACAAAACAAAAAAAAAACAATAATAAATAATGCAAATTTAAAAAATAGAATTAGAAACAGGTTAAAATTACATACTATCGGAATCATAATTTTCATTTACTTCACCGAAGCTATCATAGGTACTTGAAATCAAAATTTCCATTGCCTCCTTTCAGAAGTACTTGGATTTTTTGCACGTTTATTTCTGCTGCAACTTATTAGGGGATCAGATGTTAACAAAAGTCTATTTAATACATCTCTATTGCAATCTATCCTACTAAATTTCCGAGCAAAATCTATGCGATACTTTCGCAAATGTTTATTCCTAGCCTCTGATGCCTCCTCCGATAGTTGTCTAATTTGCAGAATGGCTTGTTGAATGACTTCGGCCCCATGCATTAAAATTTTGTGTTGGTGACATGGGATGCCACTCATACAGCTCTACATACATTTTTGCTGTTCTTTGGTCAAACGAATAAAATTTTTCATGGTCAATGTTGAAACCACTTGATAAAACCTCTAATATTGTATTAAATCGTTTAATCAACGATATATCAATACCAGTGATCCTAGAAGATGATTCTGGGTCATTGAAAAATCTTCTGGATGTGTTGCCATCGTTACTGTTTCCAAAGCCTACTTTTGGAATGTCGACAAGCAAACCCATTTCGTCCCTGAAACATTTTTGTATCCGCACTTTGGTTTCCTTTACAATTTCTTTTTCGTCCTTAGATCGGGCTTGCCACTTTTTGAGAGGTGCTATATACGCCAAATGCAACAATTGCTCGAAAAATCGGATTCCGGCATGGAGGATCGAAACTGGTTTTAAAAAGCCTCAAAGAACGACTTAAAATACTCCTTTCTTCGACTGGGCATGTTGTGAGCCGTACGAGGTTTTCTTCCAACGAAATGAACTTTTCTTCAAGTTTTTTTTCCTTTAAACTCTTACATTATGTTATATAATTACAATCTACTAAGTTTCTTTACCATCTCTGAGGGATCTGTAACAAAAGTTAGCAGAAGTAGTAGATTTTCATATTTTGAATATTTTTACCTAAAATTTCAAAATTCTACAAAAAATAAAGGTGAACGTTTGTGAACGACTTTATTGCATATACATGTAGACAAAGGTCTTAAATATATGCTAACATAATAATTGAAAGGCGACAAGGCGCGACACTTGGTCAAATCCACTATGATATCTCAAATTTAGTAAAAAAATCGAGTATAAAAAGGTGTTACCAATATCGACTCAGTAAGTGAGGAAATCGGGAAAGAACTAGATAAAATTTATTTTATAATATCGTACATACCTTCTATTTCTATACCCGATGGTTGTTTTTCTCGTAGTCCACTACACGCAGCCATTTTACACAGATAATTTAGTGTCACAAAATAGAGCACCAACAACAAAGCAATGCGATTCCGACAACGACTAAGTTCCGACTGGTCAGGTAGTCAAATGGCCAGGGCGCGAGGATAGGTGGGGGCTGCCCCTCAATAAACCGGTTACTAGGCTACATGAAAAGTGCATTTTAAGTGTCATTACATTTTGTTTGTGAACCTGACTTTTGACCGGATTTATGCCTCTAATACTCCTATGTGCGACATAAAGAAACACCGTATGGGCCGGACAAACTCCTAATTGTTTAAATGATTGCTTACAAATGAAGTTGTATTTGAAATCGATGAACACTTAATTCTCCGATTTTAATTCATGAGCGCTCTAAATATGCGATCCGTCTTGGTCCAAGCAGATTGAAGACCCGCATTAATTTATCTTTTAAATAAAGCCTATGAAAAAAAAACCTCAACAATTGTTTATTTGAGATTCCAACAAAATAACATTTAGTCGGTATGACAAAACCAACGTTGGACAGCATTGTTGGCGGAATACTAATATGGCTTAAAGAAGAAATAAAGAATCGCATAATGTTGTGTCGTATTTGTAATATGGACATCGATAAATCATAGGGAACCGACCACAATCGTTCCGATGACATGGCACGCTAACAAAAAATAATACAAGCCATCATTCAGATGCCCCGTAGAATTGGGTGGGAGCTAAGTTCACCTATAGGGTTGAAAAATGAAAATATTATTAAGAAATATGTTCTAATTTGCAAGTTGCAACAGACTATAAAGATACTTGTGTACTCCAAAGTACACGAGAAACATGGTCGAACTTTTTAATATAATTTTTATTTAACCTTTAATTTTAAAACCCGAGTTCAAATAATTAAGAATCAAATAGACTAATGATTCAAAATATTTATTAAATGTCTTTTTAATATTAAATCTTAGGTAATCAGAATTTATAAAAAATATATTTGATGTAGTTGATCTAGTTTTTGGCAACCTTGGAGGATCGCATCTCAAGTACAAGCAAAAGACGTTTTTATAGTGAATATCTATATGACGTTTTTTCCTTATTCTATCTATTCGTTGTATTTACATCTCAGGGAGAATATAATAATGTTTAGTAGGTACTGTTTAATAATCATCTACGTCACCGAAGATAAACTGTCCCAATGGTGTATACCGATAGATTTCGTCTGCTTCATTGAATGCAAGTCTATAATATAATGTCATACATTTTTGTGAAATTAGTTATCACTTATGTTATTATATGTACCTACCTAACTTGTAATAGTTCTTTTTGACACGAATGCACGAATAGCAACAAAATATTTTGTTGTAGTAATCTTCCATTCTCACTTGGATTACTTGCATGAAATTGTGCTTATCCACGTGGGAGAAAGGTTTCAACGTATTTTAAAGTATGCATACATTCCCTTGACGATCCCGACTCATTGTTTGTGACCACAGAAAGAGCAAAACACCAACCAAGATGGAGATGTCCAATATTTTAGATGGCATAGCAGTCGTCGCTAAGAAATCGGAATTCCTGCCTCAAGGATTCTCCATGAGCGTGATGCTAAAAAACGCCAGTAATCATATGTTAATAAAGTCTTTATTTCTTTGACATTTTCTTTGTACAATGAGACTGTATCGCGACGTTTGAACAACGCTTTAGTAACCAGGTATGCAATAGATAACCATGTTTTATGCTAATCCTATAAACAGAAACATAACTTACAAATTTTCGAGAGCCTTCTTAAACTTTTAACTTGAACCCCGAGGAAGTGGGCTTTATTACCGAGCACCTACGAGTAAATCCAAGTGTGCACATAAAATTATGAGAGCAATCAACCCGTAGATTGTTATGTTGACTTTTGCCCGTCATCGGCTATTAAGATTTCTTTGTTATAGAAACATGTTGGACTATTTACACAACACGTTGCTCTGAGCGCTTTGTAAAAATAAGCCTTTTTTTTCTTAGGTTGTTGTCGGTCAGTATATATCGATCTCACGGGTTTGAATGAAATCCTCAAGTCACTTAGTACGATGCGACGTTAGAATTTGCTTGTAACATAATGAATCGTTCGATAGCTTTATTATATGAACCGAATGACGGCGATATAGTGTGGTAAAGGCTTAACAAAGCATGCGTCTTGAGGTGACAATGATGCGTGATTGCTGCGTGAGAGTTTGTAATTGAATTGTAAACTTTAATACATAATTCACTATGAATCACATTACAAAAATGTTGATTGGCCTTGGGAAAATATGAATAAATACCGTAATACTTTGTGTTTCATATCTAACGCGTGTAGGGCGAGTGATTGTTAGGAAATACCTTACCTACCGATCGCAAAAGGTATTTAAGGGATTTTAAGTAGATTCTTGTTCAGTGTTTTTAAAACTAACATATTTCGGATTTGGATTATCACATTATTTGTATGCATTAATCTCCTATCCTTTGAAATATATATTACAGACGACAATAACAGCTAACTTAAATATAAACAAGTTTATTGTACCTGTCTGTCATGTGTTTATTCCTGACATGAAAATATTATATTTATCGATTTTCTAGTGAAGTGCAGTGTGAGGTTCAATGAAAATGTACTCGTACTTACTACCTACTTAATTGTGACGCTATCAAGGTCGAACTGTATTCGCCGAAGTACGAGTAGCGTCGACTGTTTCAGAGATTTAAACTACTAAGCGACATAATATTCGAAAACTGAGTAAAAATATCATGTCAATAGTAAGTTTAGATAAAAAAAATTAATCTTGTAAACTTAGATTTTAAGATTAGTGTACACCCTATCGAAGTAAGATTCTAAGTATTTGGGCATTAATATAGTAATACAAAAGAAAAATGTTTCTCATTATTTCTACGGAGATGAAGAGTGGTAGGTTTCAACGGGGTCATCGTCATAGTCATCATAAGAAATTTCATAAAACTACCTGCACCGCTAATGCCGCTGAGTGGTTTTAATTATCTCTACTGTATTCCACCGCCAAAATGACGGGATCATTAAGTCATAAAAGACAATTTTCTATAATAAATTAAATTAAAAAGTTATTTTTCTTATAGACTTGAAAAATGAAAAAAATTAGGCTTGTTTGTGATAATAATAATATGGTTAACGAAATCTAGCAAAGCAAGCTATACAAGCCGCATAGGATTTTAAGAACACATTTAGAAATAACATTAAATTTATTATACAAATGATGATAGTTACTTAGCTGGCTTATTTAACTTTAATTATGAAAATTTATATAGTTTAAGATATAATAGGTTGGAGAAAAAGTTTCCTCGCATTTTTTAAGAAAATTCAAAACATTTTTTAATGTAGTTTATTTACATTTAACTAAAGTATGTAGGTACATTTAACGTTATTGAACAAAATGTTGTTCGATAACTTTTTGCCATCTTGTAAGTAGGGACATGATCCCATTGCTATAGAAATTTTGGGACTTCTGATCAAAATACCGCGACAAGTGGTTTGGCAGTCCTCTCGTGATGTTAACCTGACACTGCCTAAAGAATTCTGAAGAAACCGAAACAGATAGTAATCTGAAACAGGTAGCCCTGCCTGGTGGTAAGAGCTCATAATGAATCCCACCACACACACATCATCACCTTGTTACGAGTTAACCCGGGTTTCGCCACAGTCTGTGGAGCCTGACCGGCCTTTGACCACGACCTTTTTCGCACGTTCTTGTCGTACTTGATCAAATTTTCATCACCAGTTTCTTCAAAAATGGTTCGGTTTCATTACGTCGTAATAAAGAATCACAAATGAGTACATGATTCGTTGGGTTACTTTCAGTGAGCTCGTGAGGTACCCAAATATCGAGCTTTTTGTGTACCCAGTTTTTTTCAAATGCGCCAAAACTGATTAGTGGTCGATTCCCAGTTTTACAACTGCGTCGTAACTACTGACATGCCGATCTTGCTCCACTTTTTCAAATATGGCATCCATTTTATCCGTCATAGGGTGAATAGAGCGACGTGCATCTTTGACATCAAAATTTCCGGATTGAAAACCAAATTTGTGCTACTCTCACAGATACTGCGCTAGGTCCATAAACATCGCAAATTTTGTTTGCAGCTTGCGTTGCATTTTTACCTATTTTGTAGTAAAATTTAATATGTATCGAATTTCTTCATTAGATTCACTCATCTTGACAGTACGAAAAACAAATGAAAATCACACATTTACCTCATTTGAATTTGGAATTCTGGTATTTAAAATTAAACTTTCAATGAAACCAAAACCAGCCAGATACAAATAGTATAGCCAAAGAGATTTTATGACAAGTTCATACATACTATAACGCAAAAAGACTTTTCGTCTAACCTAATATTTTACAACAACTTGTCTGAACGGTTCTGTCTATATTAAGGTAAGAATTCAATATTATTATTATTACGTATCTTGTGTTTAGAACGATGGTCGTGTTCTAATGCTATTGCCGTATCCAATGCGCCGCAACTGAGAAAACCTTTTTTTTTTTTTTTTTTTGTTTTGGCAGTGGGAATGCCTTCGCATGCCACCCGCAAAAAGTGTCTGCGGGTGGGTATGTCGGACTTGCACCGACTAAACCTAACTGCCGTGGACTTCTCCTGGCGCCTGATGTGGGAGTCCCGGGAACGCGGGTATGCTGCTCCGGTACCCCCCTTTTGCGCCATGCCCCAGATGGTCGGGACACGTACCCTGGGAGGACTCCTTTGGATTGCCCTCCCCTATTGCCGACTCCTACCAGTACGGCACAGCAGATCGCTGTCATCCCGGAGCCGCTT
Source organism: Pseudoips prasinana (assembly GCA_951640165.1). Classification (NCBI taxonomy): domain Eukaryota; kingdom Metazoa; phylum Arthropoda; class Insecta; order Lepidoptera; family Nolidae; genus Pseudoips; species Pseudoips prasinana. The sequence goes on from OX621234.1 coordinate 21,872,287, forward strand.
GTACATGGCGGCAGTAGAGGACACTTCTCACACTGCCGCCGCGGCCCCGAGGGGAGTTGCGCTAACGGCTGCCGCCGCCGCCCCGACGCCTCCTCCATCTACGAGCGGGATCGGCTCGTTCCCGATCCCGCTCGGTGGCCTCCTTCTGCAGCAGGACTGCCTCACAGAAGGAGACCACGGCGTCCCATTTGGTGGAGTTGCCAGCCAGCATCGCATACACGACTGCTGGCGGTGAAAGATCCCGTCCGATCTCAGCGACCAGGACTCGCCTCTCGGCCTCCCAGGCCGGGCACTCCTCCAGTGTATGCTGGGCAGAGTCCAGGTCGCTCCCGCAATGGTGACAATGTGTCGTCACTTCTCGGCCGATCGGTGAGTATCTGAGTCAGTCTGTAGGTGACGTAACCGCCCTTTCTTCCCACCCAGGCCTCGAGGTGAGGCAGGATAGCACCGACGGCACGTTGGCGCACGTTTAGTCGCAACTCAAGCCGTGCGCGCCACCGAATTAGTACGCGCCGGTGTGCATCCCGTCTATACTCAATTAGCGTCCGGTCTGGCGCGCCCCCGATCCCCTGGCGGAGGCGTATTTCGGTAAAAACCTCCGCGTCGACCGCCACCAGTAGATCAAAAGGTGGGAGGCGCGCCAGGAGTGTCACCGCCTCAAAGGATACCGTACGGTATCCTCGTGCGATCCGTATGGCCACCACACGCTGCAGGCTATTAAGAATAGCTCTGCAGCGGGAGGCGCCCGTCAGGCGTTCAGACCAGACGCCATGGATAGCACGACACCTCCGTAGAGGCGGCGAACAACTGAGAAAACCTAGCAAACCAAACTCAGGTTGAGTTGGTTTCGCTGGGTCTTCTCGCTGCTACCTTTGCGTATGGTTGTGCTTTAGCTCATGAGAATAATGTATGAATGATAAATAATGTATTCTTTACCGGATTTACATGAGACGATATATATATATAACGTGTAACGAGGTCTTAATTCTACAAACAATTTTTTTTTCTTATATGCCATTATAATTATCCTTTCTTATTCTTTATTGTACATAGAAACATACATATAAATTAAAAGTTACTAAAAGAAAAGGCCTGTACGTAGGCTAGCTTAATTCATTATTGAATTTTCTTCAAGGAAACAGGCATGACAGTGAGATTTTTAAAATTATGGGTATAAGCAGTGTATGACAAAGTATAATTATAATTATGTACCTTGTTGGGTAACAATATTGATAAAATACACTAATAATTACATACGATACCTTACAAAAAATATATCTATTTAATAAACTACATAAACCTACTTACCTGATATATACGTAAATTACAGAGATAAGAAGTGATTCTTAGTTCTGCTTTTAAAATTACTCAATGACGAGCTATCACGTATGGAATGTGGTAAAGAATTCCAAAGGCGTACTACGCGTACAGCCAATGAACCATCATAGTGGCAGGAAGTATGGGAAGGAGTCCTAAGAAGAAGAGATGTAGCTGTGCGACAAGGTTTGCCATTAGGCACCAGATACTCAAAGCGTACACGGATATAAGGTGGGAGCAACAGGGTTATGAAGGATGGAATAAAGTAGATGAAGCATATGACAGTACCGACGCTGCCGTATAGGCAGCCACTTCAATTGCAACCGAGACTCTAACACGTGGTTGTACTTCCATAGGCCGAAAATGAAGCGGATGCATAAGTTCTGCAGGCATTCGAGCTTATCTAGAAGTTCTTCTGTAGAATCAAGAAAACAGACATCAGCATAGTCACGAAGAGGGAGTTAAAACGATTGAGCGAGATAGACTTTAGTCTGAAAGGGTAAGAATTTTTGGAGACGTTTGATGGATTGAAACGAACAATACTCCTGCTTACTTCTGCAACGTGATTGTTCCCCGAAAGGTTAGTCTATTAAGACACCTATCGATAATAATTCTAAAAAGAAAAATTCATTTGTTACCGAATAAGTGCCATTTATTTATATCTTCTCTAATTCTCGAAGGACATGGCACTTAAAAATCGGTGTTACAATTTACTTTGGCTCGGCTTACGCCTAGCCCTTGCTGAATTATATATTATTCACCAAGAAAGTGTAAAACAAAGTAGGGTTGCAAATTTTCTTGTTTCAGTGATTATTAGTTAATTAGGGCCCTTACCGAGGATTTTTATAAACTTGTCTGATTTACAATGAAAACATGAAAATAGAGTTATATAAAGTTAAACTAGTAGCTAACATGATAACACGATAGAAGATGACGTAGTTGCTCGACTAGTTCGCAACACGAGTGTATTTATTCATTATTAGAAGTTTATTTTAATAGGACTAAGATATCAATAGAGTCCAAGGAGAAATTCCGTCTGATGCAGCTCTACTTCCAGGAAAAAATGTTCGCCGGCGTTACGCGGTGGGGGTTGGGACAACATGTTAATGACCTGGAATGAAATATGTGGTCTAAGGTATAAGGCAACTTTACCACCACCTCCATTTATCTGGTCATTTCTAATCAATTGAAAACCGGGAAATGATTATAAAGTAGAGGGCAGGCATCTTATCTTATCTTATCTTTGATGGGGTGTACTTGCGTACATAACTTCGACCCTTCAGGATCTTTTGTACTACGTGAATGAAGTCTTCACATAATCCAGTACACGTCTTAGGGGTAGATCCTTGTAGTCTCCTGGTTCTGGATATGCCATCCCCAGGATGGCCATTCTGTGTCTTGCCAATGCATTTGCATATTATATGCAGCATTGTTTAATTTTCTTCGCTACAGGTCCTGCAGATCGGGCTATTCGACAGTCCCAGTTTGTGTAGGTGATAGTTGGTGCCATAGTGGCTCGTGGATACTGCTACTATCAGTCGTAGCTGGTTTCTGCTGTACTTCCAAAGTTTTTGGACCAGCTTTTGTCTACTCCTTTTATGAGTTGCTTTGAGTGTTTTAATTCCTTAATTTTGGTCAACATTTGATTGTGTTTAGCTGTGGATTCATTTTTAAGGATTGCTCCTATTATTTATTTAAACTTCAGTACACAAACTGTACAAAGGCGGACTTAATGCCGAAGGCATTCTCTACCAGTCGACCTTTGGGTGATGCAGAGATAATATGGTAGGTGTACGAATGAACGTTTAAGTAAATTATAGATTCTTTTGTACTCTATATAATCATAAATACTTAACTACTAACTATAATTATTATTTAATACATATTATACCATATATATTATTATAAAATACATACATTAATACATACATTTTAAATAAAATAAAGTCAGAAACCTCTCATCAGTAATCTTATTTATGTATATATAACATAAATAAGATTACTGATGAGAGGTTTCTGACTTTATTTTATTATAATGTACTCACGTTATTTTTTTTTGAAAGAGAATCGACTCTTAGCCATTCTAATCTCCGGAGGTAGCGCATTCCATAGAAGTATAGACTGCACGAAAACGGAATCTTGAAGAAAATCAGTGCGATGTGAAGGGCATTGTAGAAGACGGTTGTAGGTTGAACGCAGATTTTTGCTGTGATTAGAGCATACATATTGAAAATGAGGAATAAGGTAAGTAGGAGGAGAAGGAGAATTCAGAATAGAAAACAATGAAGTAAGAGCCCTCAGGTTTCTGCGGTGACGAATAGGCATCCAATCTAATTGGGATCTTTAAGAGGACACATGGTCGTACTTACGGAGATTGAATTTTGGAAGAATCCCTACGCACGGTTCTGGTCCACAGAACTGTCTTTCAGATCCCTTCCTAACCAGTGCATCTGCTTTTCGTTGCCTTCTATTCCTGTATGGCCTGGTACCCATACGAGTTTGACTTTGTTTTTAGTGCCAAGTTTGTTCAGGGCCGTGATACAGTTCTGGATTAATTTTGATTCAATTATATGTGACATCAGGGCTTTTAATGTAGCTTGGCTGTCACTGAGTATGTAGATGGTGTGACCTTCCGTCGCCTTATATATGATCGCCTGAGCGCATGATATTATCGCGTATGGGTCTGCCTAAAACACTGTCGCGAAATTGCCCATGCTTTCTCTGATACTGCAGGTTTCATTATATACGCCCGCGCCTTTGCCGGATTTCATTTTTGATCCGTCTGTATACCAAATTTGACTTTGTTCGTTTTGTTAACAAAGTCCCAATTTCCATTCCTCTCTACTAGGGATGTATAAATTATATTGTTTGTCAAATGTGTAGGTGGGTTGCATTTTATCACTTCCCGTCCCTATTACATTGTCAAGGTTTTTCCTGTTTTCTGTCTGCGTGTGCCTAGTGGGAATACGTTCATTAGATATGTGTCCCAGGGCAGTAAGCTTTTGGAGTGTTTTCCTTGCCTCTTCTTGTACTTCAAGGTGTTGCGGTACTAGGTCTAGTATTACTTCCAAGGCCGCTGTTGGTGTACTGCTAAACGCCCCTGTCATTGTTAAGCAGGCAGTGCGTCGTATTTTGTTTAGCACTTGTTTACAAGTTTCTAGTTTTGTTCTTGGCCACCAGACGATACTACTGTACATCAGTACCGGTTTTACCATCATTTTGTATATCCAGTGAACAATTTTGAGTTTCAGTCTCCATGTTTTGCCATATGCTGCTCGGCACATGACGAATATTCTCAGGGCTTTGTTTCTGATGAATTCTACGTGCTCTTTCCATGTGAGTGATTTTTCGAGTGTTATACCCAGATATTTCACTTCTTTTGACAAATATTTTTTTTTGTTGTAAAGTTTTAAAGTTTTTATATCCGATAGGTCCTTCTTTTTTGTGAATGGTACTATAACGGCTTTCTGTGGGTTTATAGAAAGGTTATTTGATTTGCACCAGTCTTCTGTCTCTTTTAAAGCTTGTTTCATAATATCTGATACTATGTGAGGGAATTTCCCACTTATTAGTATCACAATATCGTCTGCAGCTGACGGTATACCGTGGCCCCGTGTTTAGGGTTATCAAGAGCTCGTCCACAACCAGGCACCATAGTAGCGGTGAGACGACTCCGCCTTGTGGGCATCCTCTGGTTGTCGTTGCATATCTGATGTCCCCTAGTAGTGTTGACTGCAGTTGCCGTCCTTTCAGCATTCTGTCTATCCATCTGCATAGAGTGGGTTCTATGCTATGGTTCCTGGCGGAATTTTGTATGGTACTGAATGCCGTGTTGTCAAAAACTCCTTCAATATCTAGAAATGCCGCAAGGCATATTTCTTTGTTTTCTAAGGCTGCTTCCGCCTTTTTAACAACATGGTGTAGGGCTGTCTTGGTAGATTTTCCTGCCATGAGAGGGCAGGCATGGTTTAAGTCACTATTCAAATGGCGTGGATGCCTGGATAATGTGCCGGAATACTGTACATTAATGTGAAAAATATTAAAGTTCCTAGATTTATCAAAGAACTAAGATATTAAGTTTCACTTAAAGACGGGATACTGAGAACTCCAGATGGATGGTGGCTTTCCTGATCTAATTAAAATAAGTAGGATAATATGCGTATCCAAGGCAAGTTGGAATGCCACAAATAAAAGACCTATCTCATATTGCCTGTTCTAAGTAAAATATTTGAAAAGCTCATCCTCATGTTCTTTCTGTCTATCAGCCTGAGTGATAAACCAAATTGGAAGCCATACATCCTCGTGATGTACAATCCAGTGGGTTGTAATCTGGCAAGCCCAAAATCTGGTTAACGCTTGTCCTACGCACGTTTATTCTGGTAACTCTTGACAGGCAACGCCCAGGCCATCGGGTAGTTATTATCATTAATGGGCAAATGCTGAACCAAGCCCTTTACCTCACCAACAAGCACCGACAACAAATGTTCTAGTTTTTGTGCAGAACCCAGATCCACACAGCAGTTTACTAAATACTCGATCGTTTGCAGATAGATAGATAAAGTTTTTATTGTACACTAAAGGAATAACAAATAAAAAACACTTAAAAGTATACAATGGGCGGTCTTATCACAAAAAATGATCTCTTCCAGACAATCAAAGTAAAAATCGAAGAATGAAGCTGTCGGTGTACAGATACATTACAAATAGTGCCTATGGGTACACATAATAAAAAAATGATTACAAACATATGACATCATAAATAATATAAACACAAACAATATATTAAAGGTCCTATTCGCGTTCTGAGTCTTGTAGATAGTGATTATTGTCAAGTCTTTGGAATTCTTGCAGAGATTGTGCACGTCACACTTTTAAAGGCAGGGCATTCCATAATTTATTCAGATCCTGGTCAAGGGCAAACCCTACCAAAAAAAAAAAAAAGTTCACCAATTGCAGCAGCGTCATCCAGACTCCAACACAGCTTCGTATCACCACGATGTCACAGATGTTTACTCCCTGATTATCCATATGTTTTTATCGTCTTTTCGCGAATTTTGATTCGTCCACACAAATTTACGTGTAGCACTAAATAAATACACATGTCATGCGACTTATTAACAATCAATTTTGTCAATTTATTTTTAAACTGAAGACATATCAATAAACATCATTGGCAACGTCGCGTTGTACGATTGATATCCCGCGTGACATCTTGAATTTGAATGCGTTTAGGCCCTATGCACACTATGTTTTTTAAACGCGCGTTAGCATTGCGTTTATACAAACGTAATGCTAACGTGCGTCTGTATCGACACATATACAAACAACAACAAACTGCTCTGTTGGCTAAAAGCGCGCCGTCGACGCGTTTAAAAAACGTGATGTACACAGGCTCTTGGAATTGCCACACACAATGCATTCAGAATCAGTGCGAAACAATACCCAAGCGCTGAATCAATTTCATTATTCCAAATCATTACTATTATAAATTAAATAGGAAACTGATGCCCTTTCAAATAGTTATTTACTCAAACTGTTACTTTAGCATTTTTTTATATTGCCTTGACGAATTTTGCAAATAAATAAAATGGTTTCGTAACCTTTAATTAGTGTGCTAAGTGATCCTGCTGTTGCAGACAGGTGGACATACGATTGGTTTACGTTACGTTTACACTAGTATGGTTTATACCGACCGTATTAACTTTAGAAATTAATGGTCTCAGATTCTAGTAAATCAAATTCAAATACCATCTAGTAACTTAGTATAATTTGTATAGAACATTAAATCAAGCGTCAGTAGAATGCACCATATGTCAATACATATTATATATACCAATAAAAATAAATACATAATAATATGCCAATGTATCAAATAATAAATTAAATTTATGTAGCTAAATTTATGAACATGATTTAATTGAATGTTTTTTTTTGTTCAAGCACAAAATTACGATGTATGTGATTTTTTAAATATGTGAGTATGTAAAATAATAGAATTTTTTATCATCGTAAAGCGATGACTAAAATAACAATATTTTGTCAATATACGTTTTTGTTCAGCATGGTTATTTATTATTTATGTAGCATAGAAACGCCATCAAAGACTTGAGTGAACTGTTAATAAAACTAAAAATATATTGCAATTATTGTGACAACTGAACCCAGTTTGACCTACTCTTATTTTATTTTATTTAAGCTATGATTTTATCTGTGACAAACCTTTGACACTCTGATTGTTTATAGTAAGGCGTTAAAGGTAAGCGCAATAAAAATAATAACGGCAACAATAGTGTCTTAATTGTTTTTATATCGTTTATAGTAACACTTCCTAACATTATAATTTATAATAACTTAACAATTTAATAGAAAGTTACATACTGTAAAGTGCATAATTACGCAAGATTCTCATGAATGCCATTATAATTCCGTCAGGACTACCTACTCATAAAGTTCTTTCGTCACCATAGGCTGTTCCACGATTTGTTTATTTATATTGTGGTCGCCTTTCATCTAGTATACGTGAGCAAATAATGAATGTACGACATATCAGACGGCTATATGACGTCACTCCGGACACGGTCACATCAAAGCACTCTACGTAGATGATTTACGTGTATTTTGTTAGACTTCGGCCCAATTACGATCATGGAAATTTGTGCACTTTCATAATAAAGTGTTTACCGTTGAAATGCTTTGATGTCTAATTAGGCGGATGGTGTGATGAAGGTATAGGTACGCGATCTATACTTGCAACTGTCTCAGTATTTGCTGACTGATTTACTTACAATACACTAGATTTACTACTGATCAAGGGTAGTCATTATAATGAGAAACAAATTTACTTGGAATCATATATACAAGTTCTTTTAAATGACTAACCACACGTATGTTTAGCAACCCTAGTCGCTGAATTTCTTAAGCTATTTATCTCACTTAAGTCGGGGTGGATATTGGTGTTATTTTGTATATTGTTGTTATATTGGTTGTATTCTAGTTTAAAGTCAAGTACATATATGAATGGAAGCTTAGTTGAATGTCTAATTCATCATTGAATATATAGAATAGTGCATTGCTTTATCAAACCTGAACTTCAGTAAGTTAAGTATGTTCTATAAACTCGGTAAAATGATTTTGCATTAGCAGTAGTTACGCTTACATCGCGTGAAACAGATTGGTATCTGTAATGCCCATCAACATTCAGAAGTAGTAACTAAAATAACCTATACCGAAACTTTCTCAGGCTCAGCAATAATAATAATATCTGGGGACAATGTCACACAGATCATTCTAGCCCCAAACTAAGCAAAGCTTGTACTATGGGTACCAGGCGACGATATACATACTTATATAGATAGATAAATACATATATACATATAAAACACCCATGACTCAGAAACAAATATTCGTGCTCATCAGACAAATATTTGCACTTACCGGGATTCGAACGTTTTTATTTTTGAGTGCTTTAAGAGCCATTTTACCTCGTACAGACTGATGACGTCCGGAATGTCTTCAGTATGATGTTGAGGTAGCCCTGGTATGGAATCTAGTGCATAATCAATCATAGACACATGACTGCTTTAGCGTGGTCTTAGAGGTTCGTAGAGTTTGGGAGGAGCAGCGTGTCCCGGACTCATTTAAAGTCTACAACAATAAAGTTGACCGCTCGGATTGTATTTCTCTCTATTTTCAACACATGGAAACGTTCTTGCCAGAATTATTTCAAACCGTCTCATAAGTCTGTTCAAAAGGATACTTACTTAGACCCAATTTAGCTTCCGGCGTGACTGTGGCACATGTGTAGTAATTTTCTCTTCGCTTTCTGTTTACTTCCTTGAAAACGAAGTCGCCAACGCTACCTCTGTTGTTGAGCTAGAGAAGGCCTTCGACAACGTGCCTCAGTACAGAACGTCTATTCAATTTAGCCTGATTAATGGTGTGTTCCAAAGTGTATATAATATGTGAAGTGTGTGTATGTATGCGGTGCTCCCTGAGATCGTGTATGCCGATGACTATGTTAGTTAGCACTCAGATGGGCTTCAATAATTGATCACACAAACAGATATTAGATCCTGACGATACAACTTGGTGAGGATGTGTTCTTTCAAGTTGATACGTTTCGATATCTATGGAGCGTTATAACTTTCAAAGTACTATTTCAAGTTAGTTTGAGTACAACTATTAATAATCTATTTTACCACCTAACCCTTAATAATCTATTTTTGGCCTCTTATTTGCCAAACTTTGTGCAAAGTTAAAACCTAAAAACCTATGATAGGTTTGGTTTTAGGGTTTTTTAGACTTTCTCTTAACATTGTATTATACTATTTTTAAATGAAAAACTCTGACTCATAAACGCCTAGCCCAAAGCTCAAAAAATAAAAACAACTCATTTCGAGGAATCCAAATGAAAGGGAATAAACGGCGTTGATGAATTTTAGGTTTAACCAAATAGAACCACGGTAATAATAGAGTTCACATGAACGGAGGAACAGGAACGGGTACTTATCTGAACTGAGGACGAGGAACGGACACTTATCTGAACTGAGGGCCAGTAACGGACACTTATGGGAACTGAGGGCCAGTAACGGACACTTATCTGAACTGAGGGCCAGTAACGGACACTTATGTGAACTGAGGGCCAGTAACGGACACTTATCTGAACTGAGGGCCAGTAACAGACACTTATGTGAACTGAGGGCCAGTAAGGGACACTTATCTGAACTGAGGGCCAGTAACGGACACTTATCTGAACTGAGGACGAGTAACGGACACTTATGTGAACTGAGACTGTACACATACCTAGTTTACAAGTGAATGCAAAAACATACATGCTATAACAACCTCATTCACAAAACCCAATGGGACATCAATCCGATACATACATACATAGGCTCACGCCTGTTTCCCAGAGGGGTAGGCAGAGACAACGGATTTCCATTTGACACGATCTTTGCATACTTCTTTTGCCTCGATTACTGTCATTATATTCTTCATACATGCTCGCTGGTTTAGGGTACTTCTGACCTGCCCTTTCTTGAGAAATTCTCTAATTTGGTCAGAGAATGTTCGACGTGGTCTTCCCCTTCCGGTTGTCCCATTCACACAGGCCTATATAGCAGGATACTTCTTTTGTCAATCTTCTTTCATTCATCTTTTCTAAATGGCCAAACCATCTCAGCATGCCTTTTTCAATCTTTGTGACTACATCCTCTTTCACACCACAACGCTCTCTTACATCAGTATTTCGAATTCTGTCTCTCAATCCGATACAACTGGAGAATTCTGGTTTTTTTTTGCACCTTGCAACTATCAGTTATTTTAGTAATATTATTTTAATATTACTGCAAATCCTCCTACGTTACCAAAAATGAAATACACACTAGTGCATTATTTTTTAAATCAACGTTGACTACCTTCTCTATCTTTTATAAAATACAAGTTGAATCATAGTGCCACAATATGCGCTTTGGACTCCCTTTATTGGAACGGTTAAATAGTAGTAATGTTTAAATACGTCTCGAACTTCTGTTCATGGTAGCGTAAATTGCAGAACAAATAAAAAATACGTATCAACATTTGAAAAACATTCGTCCACCATTGCGATGGTTGCAATTCACGGTGCATTCCAAGACGCATGAGCTTTAACATACTTACACATATCTCGATTCATGTGGACTCGACTCCACAAAATATTATAATAACAAAGTTTTTTTTTGGATGGTAAAATTGTATTAAGAATGTTAAATTAAATGTATTCAAAATTTTCTTCTTTTGCATTCCCAGAATACTAACAGTATTGAGACGCTGTATGGCAATACTTATTCGTTGGGCACAACATATGCCAGCATTCCGGGAACATGTCGCCTCAACAAGGCGTGCAGCTATTTCTTACTAGATAACATTGGCCACCAGGTCCGGCCCCAATATTCCCACCCCAAAAGGCATAAATATGTAACGGCTATCAAGTGTTCCATATTTGCGGCTCTTCAGAGCCTTAGCTGATTCAGCTGCCGCGCCAGCCTTATTTTGGAAATCAGGAGATGAGACGGTGCTACCAATCCTCCTAGAAACGAGTTTTTAGAATTTTTTTTTTTAGAATAACTTCTTTGTACATTTATATTTAGTAGAAATGTAATGTATATGATTAACATTCCTACATAGAAAATTTTAAACATTAGAATGTACTCTAACTTTAACTAAGTTTACACAAACGTGGGACTATGTCAAAAAATAAGAACATTTAATAAAATTATCTTATAGTTCACTGCTATCCAGAGGCATTGCTTAGAAAACAAACTTATGATGTATTTTTGTAGGTACGGATGAATCAGCAACACCTTATAGCCTGCATAGTCACCAGCCCGTAAATGTCGGTGATGTTAAACCCCTAGGTGATAGACCAGTCTATAGATGGGCCGACAGAATTAGTTTAATACCGACATCTTTTTTAAAAATGCACGTTATGTTGTCGGTGTCAGCTGTAGCTATTATACGGCAGTCATTAAACCATATCAGAGGCCACTGCTCGATTAGAATAACACCATCACTACTACTCGTTCAAAGGGATATAATAAATTATCAATCCATTTATTTATTTTCCAGTTTTACCTTCACTATTACTAGTCCCAAACCCGGATGTTTAAGGAGGTTTGAGTGGAATCAGCAGCAGCAGGGTATAGCCATGAAAACTTAATTGTTTGCGTCATATACCCCACCCTGTAATACATCTAACCTTTACTAGGTTAGATTCCCATGCACTTCCAGAACATTTTTTTGGAAAGATTACACCCCCTAGACTTTCTATCGATCGATGTCGATATATTTGGTCCGTTCTGAATCTCAAAAAAAATCCCAAAATGAATGTCTTTCGTTTGGAAGCCGAGTTAATGAGACTATGAAATAGAAAGGAAAGTGTTTAATGATTGGGTGGATTTCTATGTAGAACAGAAAATTTGAATAACTATAATTTTACTAAGCACTATCAGGAACTGGAATTAGATTAGTATAAACACCTACTGACAATATTCCACCAAGACTGTAAACCATTTATAGTCCAGATCTTCGATCATTTTCTGCAATCAACAACCTACACCTTCCGTATAAAGTCGTCAGTTAACCAAATCAAAATATAAATATTAAGATCATGATAAATCTTCCAAATACTGAAACTAATACAATCCAGCAACACCTCAAACAATCAATGATTTGCAGCTTCCAAAAAGTATCAAAACCAGTAAGATTTCTTTTTACCAAAAATTTAGTCATACTTGGAATCAGAGTATGTGCTTCATATATAGAACCACTGTTATGAATTTGAATCTCACTCACTTAAGAAACAGATCTTTTATAACCAAATGTGCTGAGTACTCCATCTCATGTCTACATATTCGTGACCGAGGCCTGCTGGGCACATTTTGGTTTGTCATCTATTATACAATATGACTGTGGCGGGCTAGAGGTTCAAATCGGTTCCAACCAAAATCGTACGTCCGCAAAGACGGCGATCGTGAACTCACTAAAATTTCTAACAGATGGCGTTACTATAGTAAACAGCCGTCATATGATTCATGTTCCGCTAACTACCCACGTATACTGGACGAAATTCTACTGGGTAAATTTTACACTGGACATAATGAGTTCTGAGTTAACAGCTGCATTGATTGCCCTTAAATACAAAGAAAACTCTGAGTTTAGACCAATTAACTGTGCAGCTAATAAATACAACAGGTAAGGTGCTGTTGCTCAATAAATTACATAAGATCTACACTAATGGCGCTGTGGCGGAAGGCCTAAGGAATGAAACAGTCAGCTTTTGTACAGAAAAAGGACTATAAGAAAATATAAAAAAAATTGAATGAATTTCCTAATATGTCAGGCTAGCAAAATCTTGTTACAAAACAATAAAAAGCTCATCAAATTCTCAGAAGTTTGTTAAATGGTATCACATTGAAGTATATATTTAATACAAAAAAGGTGATAATCTACATCGATTATCATGGACTATGTCAACTAGAGATGTTTATGGAGTTCTGATGGAACTACTTGTGCCTCAAGGATATTACCCCACCCCATCGAAAACCATCCAAAACATCGAACGAACTTGCGTAGAATAGAAAGGTAGTGTCACTATTGATGGCTGCAAAATGTCTAAGCCAAAGATCAGGTTGGTTTTGATGATTTACGGAAAAAAGCGAAAATTGCTGGTAGTAATCAGAAATGGAAAGGGTGTCTTAGGGAACCCTTGAAATAATTGATTACTTTATTTACATAGGTAATAATATATCTTAAACAGAAAACTGTAGCAACGAGTCCTTATTGCATGATATTTATATAGAGACAAGGCTATGTTTCTGCCATATAACTTGGAAAAGTACTAAAGATTTTTGGTCATATTGCCAGAATTATGTGACAACTCAGAGGCACTTATGATTACCGGCACGATGAATGACGCGAAATTATTATAAGGTAAAAAGTCGGGTGCTTTGGATAGAAAATAACTTTATTGCACTTCCAAGTATATATACGGCAACGTGGGGACAGTACGGATCTGTCTTCGTTAGTTATATTTAAAACTTAAATGGACTGTCTAGATATAAGGAACGGAATTCAAATCAACCATTTTCGGAGTTGGTATGTTTAAATGAGGTGTATGGTGTATTTAAATAAGTATTTTTTTCAAATTGTTGTACAAAATGGCCGTAATATTGATATTCGTTTATTCCCACTTCACATTCATAATTGGTTCGTTTAATTTTATGTGGGTATCCAAGTGTATCTATCAAGTCAATTTTGTAAAAAATACCAAAAAGAGATGAAAGGAAGAGAGAGGGTTCTGTTTTTTATCGAGAGTACGGGACCCTAAAAACGCGTGTCAGGAAAACCGTTGGTGGCCGTACAATCTACCTACTTAGTTACCATCTGCAGACCTAAGTCTGGTGTCGACAGTATTACAAAACCAGCGCCTTTAGTACACTTTGACTGGACAATATGATGGCACTGAAATGTTGTAATTAATTACCATTATCAATATGCTATGCAACATTTGAGGCAGAATATACGTCTGTGTCTGTGCTAGTTTCGAACCTGTTACAGAAATTATTATTGATATTTGCTTGATACAAGCTATGAAATCACCTCTAGGACAACATTTCTCCAGCGATCAGAATAAGAACCAGATGAAATTATGGACATATTATACAAAACATATGTACAATTTGATGAAATGCATCTGTTCCTACTAAGTGGTCTAAAAACTTTACCAGTTTGGCGGAGTGGTTAAGGTTCTAGGACAGCGTATTGCGGGTTCTATTCACACAGTATTGTCGGAAGCAGTGATGGCTTCCTAGGCTAACAGAAAATATCACATAAAACAAATGAACCCCCACATGGCCACTATTAGTCAAAATTTATATAGAGTTATTACAAGTCCTGCATGCTATTTGCCCGTGAATTGCATAACTGCAGAATCTTCCGCTAAACAGAGTATTTGCCTAGTACAGATATGTATTTTTAAACTAATCATAACTTAATAAGATTTACAACAACCGGAAGAAAGAGGAAGACGAGGTACAATGCTCGATGACCTCTCTCACCAAGTGGACCTGAAAATAAACATGGATAAGACGTACATGCATGTTGCACTCACTCCAGTTAAGGTTGGAGACTCTACATTCGAAGCTGTAGAGAACTATATTTACCTATGACAGGCTATCCAATTAGTATGATCCAACTTCGAGAAGCAGGTCAATTGTATAATCCAATTCGGCTGGGCAGCGTTCGGGAAGCTAAGTAACATCTTTTCCTGGAAAATGCCACTGTGTCTCAAGTTGCAAATTTTCGTCCAGTGTGTGTTACTAGTGACGACTTACGAAACAGACACGTAGTCGCTATCTATGGGCCTTATCTATGGGCCTTATAAGACGGCCATACGGATTGTACGAGGATACCATACAGTATCCTTTGAGGCGACAACACTCCTGGTGCGCTTGAGCTGCGCCTGAACGCGCGCCAACGTGCCGTCGGTGCTATCCTGCCTCACCTCGAGGCCTGAGTGGGAAAATGGGTGGTTACGTCACCTACAGACTGACTCAGATACTCACCGGTCACGGGTGTTTCGGTTAGTATCTGTGCCGGAGCGGCCGAGAAGTGACGACACATGGTCACGACCTCGACTCTGCCCAAGATACGCTGGAGGAGTGCCCGGCCTGGGAGGCCGAGAGACGAGTCCTGGTCACTGAGATCGGATGGTTTCCTTCTGTGAGGCAGTCTTGCTGCAGAAGGAGGCCGCCGTGCGGGATCGGTATCGAGCCGATCCCGCCCGTAGACGGAGGAGAGGTTGGGGCGGTGGCGGTAGCCGTTAGCCCAACTCGCCTCGGGGCTGCGGCGGCAGTGTGAGAAGTGTCCTCCACTGCCGTCACGTACAAGCAGGTCCGAGAAGATCCGATCTATTTGTGCCGGACTGGCCGGAGTCGGCAAAAGGCGAGGACAATCTCGAGCCCTCCTACTATACGTGTCCCGACCATCTGGGATATGGCCCAAAAGGGGGGCACCGTAGCAGCATACCCGCGTTCCCGGGGCTCCTCCCATTAGGGGCCGAGAGAAGTCCACGGCAGGATAGGTTTAGTCGCGCGTCTGATATACCCACCCGCAGACACTTTTTGCGGGTGGCATTCCCCCTGCCTTATAAAAAAGGGCACATATCTCGTAGACCCGACAATCGCTGGAGCAGAAAGATGGAGGGCCTCCTATAAGATGGACCGATAATTTTAATTTTGTAAGGGTCACTGAAATCCGCTGGATGCGGGTAGCGCAAGACCGGAAAATGTGATGATCTTTGGGGGAGCCCTTTACCCAGCTGTGGATCTTTTGGCAGATATGATGATGACAAAAACCGACATGCCGATACAATACGACTCAACGTTGCAAAATAACACAGTTTGTGTATATTGCTTTTATATCGCTCCTCTGTCTCATATGTACCAATATTGATTATTTTTGAGAACACGCTTGAAATAGAGCTGTCGTCACGTCGTTACCTTCAAATTTGAGTTAAGTTCAAACTCAATTTTGAAAGTAACGGCACATTATTTTTATTATTAAAATGTTTGACTGCAGCGTCTGCGCTAGCGCGATTATTGCCCGATGTGGGGGTCAAACACCTTCTGCCTTCTTATTCGTCGGAATCCTGAACACAATGGATTTTTGAAAGGGATGGGATTTCAGTGATGGCTGGCTCGCTATCTACTAGCGAGTAATAGTAATGTGTAATAAGGGGATACTACTGGATCTCCTTTGAGTCGTAGGTTTGAGGCGTAGGGATTCGATTGTTCGGGCTTTTGACCAGTGTTTTACGAGATCGAAACGCAACGGTCAGAGCCTGAAAATTCCATAGCGGATGAGTGGAAGTTGCGTCTTGGGCAACCAATTGCAGGGCGCATCAAAATTTTAGCACCTTTGTATAACACCCCGTTACTGTACACTACGAAAACTGCCCTTATTACTTTCTTAATAAAGAGGCCATCAAGGTCATATTGTGTCCACTGACTTGGGATTGACTATGATGTCATTTGGTTCGATCGATTTTTAGTCACAGCGTCCACCTAGTCCTAGTGGGTACGGCGTTGGTGCATCTGAAGATGGATTTCATAGCCAATCTCATTAGTAAACTGTTGTGCGCTGCGCACTGAGCGTACATAAGCTTCCCATAAACATAATTGTATTGAGGTGTCTTCTTGTAAGTTATATTCAATCTCGATCCTCAATTTGTATCATGCTCAGATACAATACGGCAAATTGGGCTTTCAGCTCCACAGGTTACTACGTAGGTAATTCATAATTTCGTCATAATTTTATTCAATCTTTAGAACTCGTATAATTATTACATCAATGATCTATCAATTATGACGATACCACGAAAACTCAACCAACTCATATCAAGATTTATTTAGTAAATGATAGGAACTAGGTTAGGATGCAACAAGTGGAAACAAAAATATATTTCTGTATTAAATTTATTTTTATTGCATCTATTCACACACCTTTTTTGGGACACGGTTAAAATACGTTCGAAGCTAACAAAATTACACAATAATGTAATATCTTAATAACATGTGTATGTTTTAAATGATACCATTTGCTTTAAATTAATTTCTGACTTTACCACATATCAAATGGCTATCTACAGAGACTTTACAGTAAAGTGAATTAAATGACATATAAAATGTATTACAGTGCATGACAAATACACACTGTCGTCAAGAAATATTCGTGGGCCATCTATATATATTCGAATATATTTCGTTGTTTATAAGCTACTTTGAAGATTCACGTCTTCCATCCGTACTTTTATTTACATCAAAAGGATTTCTAATACAGAAAAATTATTGCATTTACCTCTCTTAAATACTCACATTATTATTACAATATATACTTACAACAGTGACATATGTACAAAACTATAGACTCAATTTTGGACTTTCAGTCTCTACAATATTGAAAAAAATATAATACAATGTTTTGGAACAAATCGACGACGTAGATTTACATGTTTTTATGTTTACAATTATACAAGGCCATTTTTAATTTATTTAATGCAATGTTAAAATCTGTACATACAATTATTGAGTGGAAAATTATTTAGTTACGTTATTTTATCTTAGGGCTGACAACAAACGTAAAACTGTTTGTAAAAATGTGTAATTTTATTTGGAATTACAGTGATATATACTAGCTATGTTTTATTGCAATATCAATATTATAAATAATAATTAAATAAGTATCATTTTTCAATTACAAAGGGAATTCTTCAAGAAGGAAGGCTTCTTAATTAAAAAAAATAACAATATAGTTAATTTAGTACATAATAAAAGTTCATGGATTATAAACTTTTCCATCAATTTATTTTCTAAATATTGAAAGCTCCTTTTTAAGACATTATATAATATTATTTTATGGTTATCATTAAATTAATATGAATTAGTAAAAGTCAAAGAACATTATTCTGCTCATTAGAATGGCATACATAACAAACTATTATCACATTAGCGCAATTATTATTAGTAGACTGAGATGTTTTCATGTATTTAATAGTCAAATGCATAGAAGTAAATCTATAAACAATATACTTCATAATTATTAATTATAATAATCAAAATAATAATATCCTGGGACATTATTCACACACGGCCATCTTATCCCAAACTAAGCAGAGCTTGTGCTGTGGAAAACAGATAACTGATATTAATATATTACATATACTATTTTTTTGTAAATACATACTTATATAGATAATTACTCCCAGCCTCGGTCAGGACAAACACACATCTGGCCTGGGTGGGAATCGAACCCATGACCTGCGGCGTGAACGGGAAGCATTTACCAACCATGCCAACCGGCCCGTCAAAATTAAAATTACTATTTAAATTATAACATTAAGACAAAGTTGGCAGGAAATTAGCTCAAGAAGGAAAAGAAATTAGCTCGTTACGCGTATGTGATTCGACTATGGTTTGTTTAGTATCTTGATAAAAACTTTGTTAGAAAAAAAGTCCTAAGTAATACTAAATATTTAAATGGTGACAATAAATTTTACACACTTATGTGTATAGGCAGGTACTTCAGTGCAGGCTGAGTTGTATTTGAATTCTAATTATTTTATTTCGCAGGAAGCACGGTTCCCTTCCGCATTTCACGTTTCGTTGGTCCCACATGGTTGAAAAGTTTTAAGTTTCACCTACCTCATATAAAATTAATTAGGTTGATGTACGGGAGCAGTATTATAGACTATGTAAACGTATAATGTACATGTAGTATTTAAAATCCTTAAACCATGTGATCAGCTAATGATTTTAAGGCACCCCATAATTAATACTTTATTCCGCTCATACACATGGTGCACATTGTTTTTACTAAATGATATTTTTACAAATTAGCTTTATCAATTAGCTATGTAAAGCATCATTCAAATATCATTTTGCGGTTGCTGTCGATGGACATATAATATGTCTATAATTTTGAAAATTGATTTGTAGGCTTCAGTAGCCTATTATATGATTTAAGGATTTTAAATACGCGCTATATGCGCAAAAATTGTGATTAATATTATTGGTTCATATGATGTTAAAATTCAATTGTCAGCCCTATTTACTTTCTAAAATAAAAAAAAATTAAAATAATTTTCAAAAGATGAGATGATTAGTTAATAAAAATAATATGTATATAATTTCATAAATGTTTAACACAGACAATCATAGTCTTCTGACTAGAAAAACTACACAGATTTTCGGATATCCTCAATAAATCTGATATAAATTATTGATATATTGTAGATAATTAAAAAGACCTTACATTAACGACTTGTTATACTACTGACCTCGTATCAATAAATATTAGAATTCAAATGTTAGATATTTAAGAAATTATCAAACAATAGAAAACATTGGACGTAATTAGGCACTAAATATAAGGAGGATATTTTGAAATCAATAATTTACACTACATACAAATAATATTCTAAAACAGTGTCGTTTATCTATAAGAAACTTAACACATATTAATACCTATTTTTGAATGAAATCACTTCGTTTAACCACCTCCAATAATAACTACAGCAACGTGTCGCAAGGTCCAACTTGTATTAGCACCTAGTATTGTCGGTCGGTCGGCGCGGTGCGGCGTCGACGTCATTTGCGAGTTGTCAACCTCACGGCGCGAGCGCATGCCACTCGCATGTGTCCACTATCACAATTCTAAGCTTCTCTACCGGTGCATAATAATTATCACGTATTTATACGTATGTATACATATTTATACTATTTAGTCTGTTGCTATTTACAGGCTGAGAAGGCCTTCGCAGCACTCATCGGGAGAGATCGCGGTTATTGTCGATGCACCAGCGGCGGGCGAGGGGCTGGCGGTCAGGCACGGGGTGGAGGCGGCGGCTCGGCCAACGACGACGTGGACGAAGAGGACGGTGATGGTGCAGGAGGGGCTGGTGCAGGTGCAGCCAAGGCCAGTGACCGGGAGTATTCAAGGAGGGCCACGTCCGCAGCATGCGGCGGAGGGTACAAGCCTCGATATAGCTCAGTTCGGCCGTAAGGATGAGCGAGTCGCGCTGCAGCTGCGGCTGCAGCTGACTGGTAGAACGCGGAGGCAGAGGATGGTGGTGCCGGCGCCTCCCCTTCTTTACTCGCCATATCCGCTAATGACCATATTCTAGGTTTAGCAGATGCCGGTGTACTACCTGGAGGAGCACGGGGGGGTAGGTGCTGATAAGCTGGATGAATTGGCCTCTCGTAAGGCTCGGGTGATTCAGGTCCACTGTCGGCACGAGATTCAGACCACTCTGACTCAGTTCGTTGCCCGAGCATGTCTAGTCTTTGTTGAGGTCTATCTCCATCTTCGCTAGAGCCCGTTCCTGAGTCTTTTCCATCTAAAATAAAATAATTTGTGTTCAGAAAGAAGAAAATCAAACGTGGTTGACATAAAGTAAAACAAGTACCAACTAGTCGCAGTGCCAGTTTTTTTAAGGAATTAGTGTTTTGAATCATCTTAAAAGCTTAAATAATAATTTAATTTTTATTATTATACGTACCTAATCCGTCTTTTCCGTCGGTACTCTTGTGATCATCATCATCATTATTATTGTCATCATCGTCGACCCTGTTTCTTGGTTCCCACGTCATCTTGTTTTCCTTCTTGAGACGGCGACGGGCGTTCGCAAACCACGTCGAGACTTGCGTCAGTGTCATCTTGGTAATAATTGCTAACATTATTTTCTCGCCCTTCGTCGGGTAAGGGTTTTTTTTGTGTTCGTTTAACCACGCTTTGAGAGTACTCGTGGTTTCTCTGGTCGCGTTTTTTCTTCTTGCACCATTTAGGTCCATTCCATATCTAATAAAAAAAAATATAATTAGAATATTAGTACAGTATGTAACTGATGTGAAATTTATCAGTCATTATTTACACACGGCCATCTTATCCCAAACTAAGCATAGCTTGTACAAACTATGAAAACCAGATAATTGATATACTACATATACCACTTTTGTTTTGTAAATACATACTTATATATAAATTACAACCAGACATGTTCATGCACACAAATATCTGTCCTGGGTGGGAGTAGAACCTACGACCTTCCGGCGTGAAAAGCAAGCATTTGCCTACCACACCAACAAGCTCGTCAAATTATCTACTTCAAATCATAATCCGTCTTATAAATTTCTACTCTATGATTGACGTCTAAATTTTAAATTAAGGCATTAGTTGATTGAATACAGAAATGAGCAAAAACTGTAGAAAAGAAGCGCATAAAGGTTAAGTCGGATTTCATTGCGATTTAAGATAAAGTGGATCGGGGCCGCCCCCGATCGACGCGCCCCTGTGGCCTGTGATCGCCACACCGAGCCAATGAAAGCACCAGCATAATAATTGAAATCGAGATAAGCCATCGCTGCTGCCGCGTTAAGCTGCGGCTTATCTGAGACCAAGCTACGTACACATTTGTTGGTGGAACATGCACCATTATTTGAATTGTAGTATCTTTATTACTGTCAGCACCCATATTGATTCTATTAAAGTTAATTCATGGAGCGTGCTGTTTGTTTATTTAAAAGCCATCCAAAGATAAGGAATATGAAATAAAGACAGAAAATATTTGAAATTCAATTATCATACTCTCAAGGACAAAGGAAACTTAAACTTAAACTGTCAATAAAACCTTTTTTCAATAAAACTTCTTATATGTTATTAAGAGTGTTTTTTACTGTCGTACACATTTATAGGTTTCTCTGCAGAATACGTATGATGCAAACACTGCCGGTACCATATGCTGCCTTTGCATCGCTGTTGCAAATGAAGTAGGGTGGAAAATAGGGATGAGTAGTGAGAAATTAATAAAACTGTCACTTAAATCTCAGAAATGATCGGTAGCGCCCCTTGTATTATGCTGCAGCCGACTATCAACCTTTAGATAAGTTTATAAGGTTACGATTTATTTAATACTCTTACTAAATTAACTATAGGCCTTTGTTGTTGACTTAATAATGGTCGATTCCTATTCAACAAGAACGTCGTAAAAGTTGTGAAGAAAAAGAATATGATCATTTCCTATAATAATTAATACTTTCTTATTGTTTTATTGTATCTACAATGAGTTCAATCTTTATTGGACTATTATATAATAATGTTTTTAGAGCTTTAATCATAATGCGTATTTAGGAAATCGGTGGGTAAATTTTAGGTGTTTTTTTTATCATAGTACTTATCTTAAGATTTAGTCTAACATTTAAGTTTCCTAGAAATTGTCTTCTTTAGGTTAGATTTCCATAAAATATTCATAATAATAATAACATAACATATTCGTAATAATTGGTGTAGTGAAAAATAGGTTTTTTACTTGGGATAACCTTTAAGTTAAGTTTTTGTTATAATAAAAAATATTGATTATTATTATAAATGAAAATAAATCACCAGCTTGTTGGTGCAGGTTTTTTTATATTTATGTTATTCGCCGGCAACATAATCAAACGCATAGAATAATTCATTTACGACATATATTTTTTATCTTTGTATGAAAATCCTAATCTTCCATTTCCTCCTGTTACCTATAATTTGCTTTTAAAAGTAGTCCTTATATTTTTATGCATAACGGATCACGTTTTAGTTATTGTTTAAAACGTTTGTTTTATTACTATCTGTTCCATCTGTTCAATCCAGGTGATATTTTGCATTTATTTTTCATAAAGAGTGTCCAATAACAAACTTAGGACTCCAGGCGTTAACTCCATGTTTTATAAGCCGTTACTTAAGCTTTTACAAGCATATGATGTACCTATTCATTTTAAAAGTTAGCGAGGAAAAGCAAAGCAGTCTTTAATGACGCCTGGCACGAAAACTTCGTGAATGAACTAACATCCATAGAATCGGAGTAACAATACGAAACTGGAACGACGTTAAGCTTAGGCATATTGTACAAACAAAAAAGCTTCATTTATCCATGGCGTGCCACTTTCACAGCATCCGAGCTCGCGGGGGATCGGTCTGCGCGCTTCATTTTTTTATTATTGTGCTACCCCTGCGGCGTAACCGGGCCCTGCTAGGCGGTTGCGGCTACCCACCCCTCCCATACCGACGCCTCGCCTTCAATTAAATCCCTATCTTTCGCGCCACCTCATGCTTCCTACTTAAACTCATAAAAATGAGATAAACACAAAAATATTGCTCGTACTTTCTGCGGTTGTTATTAAAGTAATCCGGTGCTGCGGTTAGTTTAGTTATTTAGTTTAAATTTTATGTAACCATGAATAAATAGTTTCCATCCTAAAAACTAAATCTGAATGTGATGATTGGGGAAACAATTTCATAAAATAGTGCAGTTGAATCTACTCTAAAATAAAAATCGTCAAGAGTACCTACTTAAATAAGTTATAAATTTTAAACGAAAAGGTGGTAGAGTACACTTATTGCATCTAACACCTTTCTGGAATCGGCAGTAGATTATGTAGCGAACCGAAGGGGCAAGTCGCAATAAAAGCGGGTGGTCCGGGGCGGCGTGAATTGGGACTCATAATAATGAAATAAAGGTAAAAGAATGAACCGCAATGGTCAGAAACGGTCCGATGTTGGATTTCATAAAATGAATTGGAACAATATTTTACTTTTTAATATGTGTACTCATATATTAAAAAGTTAAATATTGATCCAATTCGTTTTCTACAACGGCAATATTGGTTATTAATTGAGAAGGATACAGAATAATTTATGACAATATGACATTGATAAAAATTATTCTCGCAAAATTTCTTAGTTTATTTATTCTTTATAGCATGTTTTTTAATTAGCAATTTTATAAAATAAATTTTTGGATCACCAACAATTGTTTACACCAACAGTATGTACACCAAATAACAAATATATGATACATGTAGCAGTGTAATAATCACATACAGGTAAACACCACATGGATCTTTAGTTTAAGCTGAAGTTATTTACCTAGGATGTTGAAACACACGTCCATGAACGAAAAACATTCGTAATTTTATAGAAACATATTTAGGAATTATAGGTTTGAAGCGTAACGGCAGATTTCTGCTTTGAAATCGCTAGTCCGGTCAAAGACAGTTAAATAATATTTTTACTGTCTTTGTTTGAAATTGAGTAACTACTAAGAAATATGCAATAATAAAGCGGTTTACAATTTCGAAAAAACTACGCTTTGTACGACATGTTATGCCATGATTTAGAAACAAAGCCGGTGGATGGCACCTATGTATACATCTTCTGTAAGGGTGTCAGCAAGGGAATGATAAATTTGATTTGTCAGTGTGCATCGTTTGCAGCTAAACGTCTGAGCACCTGCCACGGATTGGGAGAGGGTACTGTTTCAATAATCGTCGGATTTTTTTTTTTTTTATGCACGCAGATTTTAAAAAAGCTTTTGTAAATAGTCAGGACATGTTCGCATTAATATATAATAAATTTATAATTATTTCTAGGTACATATAGATATTTAGGTACAGGATTGTAGAAAATAATTTACAATAAGATTTATTTTATAACAGTAACGATATTTAGCTAACTAAAATTAAGTTATTGTCAAAATTCTTTTTATTACTTTCAAGTTTATTCTTTTATTTACAAATAATACTATGAAACTAAACTTTAAGATTAATATTGCTTTCCTATTTATTATGGGTAAGTACTTTATTATCTACTTACACACTACAATGGCTCCTCTCCTCAATCTAATAGTGGGTCTAATGATGGCGATGTAATAGCGCGTACTCTGCTTTGGCGTTGGCTCCAATGTATTGTATTACCATCATTACAGAATAAGAGAAAGAGATAGCCAGTGCTCTTGTCGTCTGCAAATATACTCATGTATAATAACATGTGCTGCGTACCTAGCCTCCGTTGATATCATGATCATGATTCAATTGGCTGCCGTAGCAAAAATTGCTCATTAACATTTTATATATTTTTAAGTTTAACAGCATCTAGTGTTACGATCACGGACAGCAACAAAAGTTATACAGAGTCAAAAATGATTGGCATTTATAAGAATATTATTCTTATGTAAAGGTTATTTAAGTCTACCTCATTGATGTTGGCTAATTTATAGCTAAATATAAGCTTTTGTTCTTTGTGAACTGCTACTTCTGTTTTTAACCATACCATTAATGTTTTTACAAGAGTGCCATTCACCTGTTGCGTCATGAAATTTCAACTGGCCTACGAGTGAAATTATTTGAACACATTGAGTTTTATTGCCTGCTCCTGCTCTGATAGTTTTAATTATAATTACGGTTTGCAATTTACATTGCTATTTCATACAGTTTTCATTACTTTCATTTCTCAACCCTATGATTTAATTGATTTTAGTACCTTTATTTGGTGTTTTAAATTTTGTAAATGCAATTAGTAGACAATCCGCTTTCGAAATTGAAAAACGCCATTCTGTCTATTAGTACGGTTACAAATGTATCAATTTCATTAATTCATTTCCAAAACTGATCAATTATTTATGGCATAGAATTAATAATAATATAAATATAAAATTAGTAGTTATTATTAATTAACACTAATTGACTGAACGTGTCGCGCAGTGGTTAAGGCAGTAACCTCGCCACTTCATGTCCCGGGTTCGATTCTCGCGCAAGATAACTATTTGTGTGACCCATAAATAGTTGTTCCGAGTCTGCATGTACTTTGTTTCCATCAATTTTATGTAATAATATATATAAATAATAGGCATCTTTCAGTTATTGGCTTTTCTATGGATGATATTAATATTTTTTGTATATAATTTCTTCTTATCAATGAGAATATCGACTAACATACACTGATATAACACTTAAATCCTGAATTCAGTGTTTAAGTGAATATTTTTATGAGTATAATGAATATAAGACTGCGAGTATTTTTATCGTATTTTAATAGTCATAAAATTAATAACAAGAATGAACTCGCCTTGCAGCGATTACGGCATGTAATCGTCTTGGCATGCTTTCCACCAGGATTTAGATGGTTTCTCGTGGAATGTGTTCTCACTCAGACGAAATCTCACGTTTAAGCTCCGTGATGTTTTGTGGAAGTGCGTACTCTCCTCTTTACGCCATACGTCCATGGTTTCCGCGCTGGCCAATCTAAACGATGAATACAGACTTGTTGAATATAAGCATCTACTTCGCCAGAACGGCGGGCCTGAGCATTATCCCCCATGTAAATTTCATCTTCGCCAATTACAGTCAGTGCGTTGTTTATGCTGACCAATGCTTTCTCTTATGTATCTTTGTGGACTTAGTTTTACCATTTTCAGATACTATCGCGTCGTGAAAGTTGGAAGTTATGCCCGCCCAAAACGTAACCGACAATCCTCCATCTATGTAACTCTCCCCGACGGTCGAGTTCGAGCCTCATCGTAGAGGAGTATGCTACTCCAGTTACCTAGTGTCCAAGAAAGGCAATTTCTAGCTAACCTCAATCGAGTAACTTGGGGGGCCTGCGCTGGTCGTGACTGCCCATAGTCTAACTTGTGCGCCTCGTACCTCTCCAAGGTTTTTTCTGAGCTCTATGTAACTCCATTTGCCGTTCCTCAACATCTAAGGAACGGCAAGTTACAAAGACCTCAAACGAGCAATCCAATGCTCACGGAGTAACTTGAGGGACTCGCGCCGGCTGGTCGTCGACTGCCCATAGGCTTACTTGTGCTCCTCGTACCTCTCCAGGGCGTTTTCTGAGGTCTATGTAACTCGGATTGACAAACGGTTTTCTCCTATTACCTTGGCTTCTCTGAAAGGACTAATCTCTTCATATCGAGCCCAGATTCTTCTTCCAGCGATGCTATAATTTTATTGGCGTTCATGGCTTTCTCTGCAGTTACAATAGACTCAAAGATTTAAGTCACAAAAAGTTAGGATTATGTGACGAACATAAATTATCCTACAAAAAATCACGACAAGTAAGTTTTAGTAAAAATAAGTAAATAGATGCCTCATAATTTTTTGACCGCAAAACCGGTAAAAGTAAGTAAAAAGTCACAAACTGAAAAACGGATTATTATTTTTGTAATCCAAAGTTTTTCAAATTCAAATTTTTCATACCTGGAGACTATATTAAGTGCCAGTAGTATTGTTAAGCCATTAAAACCTCTTTAGAACTAAATACATACATACATAGACTCACGCCTGTTTCCCAGAGGGATAGGCAGAGACAACGGATTTCCATTTGTCACGATCTTTGCACACGTCTTTTGCCTCGATTACTGTCATTATATTCGTCATACATGCTCGGCGGTTTTAGGTGCTTCTGACCTGGCCTTTCTTGAGAACGTCTCAAGAAAGGGCATTACCCATAATATAGAAAAATCAAAATAAGTTTTATCTTTGCAAAGGAGTGAATACTCCGACTAATGTCAGATCTTACTTACTTGGAGCGTGATCTACAATCGATATTGAAGCCAAAAATATAGTTAGTAGTTAGTAAGATACCTAGTTAATTCTATATGTCCCGCCCGAATACTCCTACTCCTAATAAAAGAATTTTGATCTTCTAATATAGTGATTGAGATATATTGGTGAGCCAAATATTAATTATACGTTTTGTGAAGATTAGATATTATTTAAAATTTGCAATTCTTATTAAAAGAACTTTTAGTTCGATGCAGTTTAAATTATTCTACTTTTTCATTCGTAAAGTGGCCTTACATTGAAACGGTACGAGTCATCGAGAGAGTCCAATGACGCGTGAACATTCTCAAATCTTGGATCATTTTGACCTTATGTAAAATAATAAATTAAGTCCGTTCTCAGGTTTTGAGTCTAAGTATTGGATTGCAATTTAATAAATTTGTATATCATAAAACACCAGGTGGAATCACCAATAAAGAGATTCCTAGTTCGTCAAACTTATTTAATAATGTTATTTATAAAGTGATAATTGTATGCTTTATGACAATTTTATGAAATACTAGCTATGCCCCGCGGATTTACCCGCGTAAAACTTTGTAAATTATAGCCTATGTGTTAATCCAGTGTGTCATACCAAATTAGTGTATTCCATACCAAATTTTATTAAAATCGCCCAGGCGTTTGTACGGGAAGAAGTAACAAACACACTCACCAACTTTCGCCTTTATAATATTAGTGTGATAATATCCTGATACAATGTAGATCACATTGATCAAAAGATACCCAAGGTTTAAATAAAAACGAAATGTAATTGTGCTCGTTATCCTGCCGCTTAGACAACTTTATAAAAGAACAAAGTTATCCGGTCGCGCCCGTCTCGAATATACTGCTGATCTAAAATTTCATTGCACATGTTCCCGTCGTGTTTAATTAGACCGTGTACCGCCTTGCTATTAGTAAGGCGCGGATTTTTCGCAAGCACTTTTTATTTAGTAAACAAGGAATACGCTTGACGTTTGGCAGGCGTTGACTTTCCGTTAAATGCAGTCTTCTCTCTTTAATTCATTGTTTACTTATTTAATATTTAAATAGTTATGTAACGTGGCTGCGTAATTGATATTGCTAATGGATGTTGGGATAATATGGAGACGGCGGCGTCCTGATTTGGCAGTGATGTGGTCGGCTTAAGCCAATTTAATCAATTAACATTACTATTACTTAATTATGTGTGATTAGTGAATGAAAACACTGCAATTTTTTATGTGATATAAAATAAACAAGTAAATATAAATTGACATTAAGAATTATATAATATAATAGTAGAAATTCGTGTAACAATGTATATTATTACACGAATTTCTACTACATTTTCTCGTTACATCTAAGAGTAGAAATTGTTTAGTTAACACTCCAACTCGTAGGGTAACCTGGTTTAGGAGTACGCACTTAAGGTACAAAATATTCTAAAAAAATAAAAATGCTATTTTGGAGATCAATAAGGTATTTATTACGCTCACAATTTAAACATCTATTATAAAGAAAATAAAAAACAATGAAAATTAAGTTTTATCTCTCAAAATAACAAAAATAATCATAAATGGGAATTGCGTACTCTTACAAGTACTATTGGGTAAGAGTACGCGCCTACGTCGATAAGAGTACGCGGGTCTTCAATAATTTTTATTTATATTGCAGAGGCGGCAAATAAAATTTCCTTGACCTTCATATGTTGTACAAGCCTCGTGCCACCATTTGGAGCATTTTGAGCATCCTATCCAGTCTTATGCGGGTGTTCTATGTAGATTTCCGTACATGCTGGGCATCTCCAAACCTTTTCTTTTTGGGCGTTTTATTTGGCAATTTAAAAACCCTTTGGCCCATTTAGGAGATTTTGGACATTCTTTGGTATATTCTTTAATACATTACTTCGTACTTTCTATGAAGCTGAAGACTCCTCGAGAGCCAACTTGTATGGAGACCCACTCAAAATATCTGAATTTACTCTTTTGCGGTTAGGTCTTGAAAAATTTTCCGCTAGTGGTAGGGGGTAGGGGGGTAATATCTTCAGGGGTATGTGAGGTGATTCGATGCTTTGAATGGGAAGGTAGGCAAGTTGTGTAGGTACGTGCTATTTCTTTCTCAATCAACGGCTGTACAGATACATCCTTTGTTGAGCATGAAAGCTGCGGAGAAAATCTGGGAGCATTACTCTCGAAGTCAACCTTTTGTACCAAATCATTGTTTGGTTGAGAAATCCGTGGTTTATTAGAATCTCCCAAAAGTACAGACGCCAGCACATCAAGCTACTCCAATCTGTCAAATTTCCCCAATTGAAAGGGAACCTTATGCATTTGTGATAAAGTTGAAAATCTATAAAAGAAATTTGACAGATTGGGGTAGTTGGATGTGCTGGCGTCTGTACATTTTCAACCAGGTGGACTGGGCAATCTGTTATTCAAAGAAACGATCTCTTCAGTCTCTTCCTTCAGTGGCTTCATGCATCCTCAAAGATTTCTCAACTGCCCTCTTTGATTCACCTGACTTTGTGGAGTACAAAGACTTCTTTCAGTTTTTCTTTGACGTCTGGACGGCACTGGATGACATCCTGTGCGCAAAATGAAATAATAATATTAAAATATGTACGAATAACAAAGAAATGCAGTAACAAAACAAACTTTATAATTAATTGCGTGTAAAACTACGCGCGTACTCTTAAACGATACATAACTGCGTACTCATACATACTCTAGCCAAAGCATAAACGAACTGAATTCAACGCCGTCTCTCGGCGTTGACCGAAATCACGCTCGTGGCACAAGTTGGTTATCGTCTTTGCAAACTTAAATGTTTACTTCGTTTTTCAGAAATTATTACATTCTTGTCTCGAAAATACTTTCAAAACAGTAAAAATATTTAAGATTTTAAGCAAATATCATTAAACTTACCTGAATCCTGTGTTTTCGTCCGGATTTGATTTCTTTTTCGCATAGCACTTCTCACCAAGTTTGACATCTAAATAAAACTGAAGTTAGCCGCGTATCGGACACAAATTCACGGCTTTTGATGTTGCGTACTCGTATCGGATGCGTACTCCTAGAGCAGGTTACCCTAATAGTAAATTACAGCATGACATACTAATAAATATCTACTCTACTATAATACGTATTGGCCTCTTATGTACTAAACATCAGAATTTCTACTATTATAAGGACTCCAATAATATTGCATTAAGGAAAAGTCATTATTGTGGCAAAAACCACCTCAAGAAATATAACAGTGGTTTTAAACCGTTACCTACGGGACATCGAAATTATGGGAAAATGCTTTACAGGCACATAGGTACACCAGAATCTATTCTCAATTTATATTGGGTCTATCTTCAATTTATATTAAGGTTAGTTCCTTGTCTAGTTACTGTATTTACACGTGTGGCGCAGTTATTTCTGTGACCCATGAATAGTTGTTATGACTTTGGGTGTGCTTTGTATTCGCCAATTATATGTATGTATACCTATGTATGTAAAGAACGAAATATAACGAAAACAAGCATTGAACGTCGATACTCAGGACAAAATATTTGAAATATTTAAATGTAGTAGAAAAAAAAACATGACAGTCTTTGGCGAAGAGGAAACTACTTTGTATATTTCTAATCTAAATAATCTGCAATATATTGGTGGACACTTCACTTTCAGATATACTCTTTGTATATATATATACGCAGTAAACACGTAACTCATGGAAAACATTCGGTGATGGTGATGCGATTTCCATGATTTTTATTCATCCAAAAAGTGCTCAACGCACCTAAAGAAGAGTTTCCTTTAAAACTAAAAATCAGAATAGGGAAATAGCATAATTATATCTACTAACTACATATTTATATTTTCTTTACTTTGATTTCATATTATTTTGCATATACATATTTTATTCAAATTATTTTTAATTTTAGCCCTAAAAATGAGATCAGTAGTTATGTGAAGAAAGCACTTTAAAATTATATATAAAATATAATAGATTTTCACTATAACAGATCTTGTTCACGCAAACTTAACGATTTTTGATTAGTTCAAATTGATATCTTATAATATTCAATTAAAAGTCGTAAAAATATCACAAAGATCATAAATAAAAAGTCGAAATAATCGGTGCAGACTCCACAATCAGGTGTACGTTTGCCCATTCTAAGTAATCTTAAAAGCTTCCTTTTTACATTCTAGCTTTGGTTAGGTAAGGTTTAAAAAATATGCGATGATATGTATAGTTCAGTATGCATTGATCATGGTAAACATTGACATATTGAAAATATAAATATATTAGATTAAATAAATATCTTGGTATACTGTGGTCTGATCCAAAACTAGGTAGTTCCCGTATATTGTAATAATTGTGCTTATCACACAAATATTTGTCCAGGGTGGGGATCAAACCACGATGTCTGGCTTAGCACTAAATGTCAAGCAAACCAGTCAAAACTATTTTTTTTAGGACAGCTTCCGCACTAGGGAATCTAATCCCTGTGTCGCGACACAGGGATTAGATTCCCTATGTATGTACGTATGTGGGTACTTTTACAAACATATAATAGACGGACACAAATTACATCCATTTGTAAGTAGCAATAAAATTATTTTTACCGAGGTATTATTAATTAACTATATTAAACAGCCTACTTGAGTCTCAAATTGAAGTTCAAAATTAACTAATTATCGAGCAAAATAGCTTTGTTAGTAGTGCTCCAGGAGTTCCGCAATCCACCCTCCCTTGTGAAATTACAAGAAGTATGTGTTTAATGAATAATTTATTTAATAAAAAGTTAAGCACTTAAGTTTATTAAAGATACGATACTTATACCTTAAGTATTAAACAAATTAGCCTAAACTAGATGGTTATTTATAAACTCACTACGATTAAAGAAAAAATAATATAGGTACATTGCAACGGCTTACTAATAAATAAATATTTTAATAAAATATTGTTATGACATAAATATTAATACATTAATTATTCATTGTTATTAAAATATATTTACCGTAACAACAATACATTTCCATTAATAAGTGACAAATGGAACAAAATATACACTAGTAGACACATGACAATGTAACACTATCCGAGTAAAATTTTTGTGTGACTGATCATACCGCCTCGTTCAACTTGGCGTAGACTAAAGACAGGCCAACAAGTCTCCAGATATAATGTTTCTCTTACAGTTTGAATTTACCAATGACATCGACCTCAGCCGTATAAAATTACACGGTGCCATATTTTCTGAGGTAATAGATGTACACCTTTTTCTTACGCATCAAAGGTTTTGTCAACATTGAAATCTACCAACTATGAAATTTTAAAGACGCACTTAATACAAGGTGACAGTTTTTGTGTAAAAACGCTTTTCACATTTTATCTCCAAGCGCTATATCAGATTTCGTTTGTCATTTCAAACGTATTTTAAGCAAAATTGGACTTAATTGTAATTTTAATTCGGCATAAATTGGACATTGATGTCATCACGACTTAAAAATATGTATCAGTACAAATCAACAAGGGCATAAAAAAGAAATAATTCAGAAAACCCAAATCATTTTCTAAACAAAGTTCGCCTTTCATGCTACAAGTAAATTACCATGTTCGTAAAAATGATATCTGATAATGCTAATTATTCCTCGTCGTAATATAGAAATGGGCTCACGCAACGGCCAATCTCGGGTTATGGACGAAGTTTTAAAAGGTACGATACAGGTCCTAAATATTGGTGGGTAGATAGGGTGGCGGGCGGGGACGCGGCACGCCAAATACACATTACGACCCGGCAACGCGCTATTACGGCGAACCGCACGCGTCCATGTTAGCCGATAGCTGCCACCCGAACATGCTATCCGACGACTAATTGGTCAGCTCCATGCACAAAAACCCCTAATAGAAACAACTGTGGCCAGGGGGAGCCACTTTACAGCCTAAAACGTAAACGAGCGCATTAATCGCTAGGTATGACTGTTACAATCCGCTGTGCGCCTACCTCAAATATTTTCGGCGGTGGTAGTTGAAATAAGGGCCAATCATTAAGTTAGGTGGTATGAAGGGCGTGTTATCTAGAGGCTTGGGCGGCGCATGTCACGTGACAAACGAAGCGTAAACCTACCACCGGGACTTCCACCGCGCCATCTTTGTTTAAAGTTAACAAGGGGTAAAGTTTCATACTGCTTTTATTTTAAAGTTTCAAATTACCTCTGTCATTTCCGGTGAGATATTACATATATTACATACTTTTAGTTTACATAGACCTATTTCTAAGGTTATGGTGAATGAATTCTGGCAATGAACATACATTATACCTTTCTATAGACCGGGAAATGTCGTTTAACGCTCAGAAGAAGTGCTTTAGAACAATGTGGGTGTAATATTCAATTAACCGACTGCTACTCAACCATACTTAGAAGAACTTAAAATACTTGCACTGCCAGCTCTGTATATACTTGAAGTATCCATGCACGAGTGCCGTAGCGCCTAAGAAAGTCGCCTCGCCACTTCGTGCCCCGGGTTTGATTCCCGCGCTGTGACCCATAAATAGTTGTTCTGAGTCTGGATGTAATTTGTGTTCGTCTATTATGTTTGTAAAGTACTCTGCGACATGGGGAATAAATTCCATAGTGCGGGCGATGTATTTGAAAAAATATATAAAGTATACTTTTCCTTATTGGGACGCTTAAAAGCTTCATAATATAATCCCTCCATCTACCTAAACTATTCGGTAAATTACTAAAGAGATTAAAATAACTACAGATAGCGATACATATAGTTTCAAAAAAGCTCTCACAAAGTTTTTCATACAAAAGTCTCAAAACGATTTATGATTTTGTAAAAATAAATTAGATGACATTACGTAATTGGAGACTACGACAAAATTAATAGGCCTTTATATTTTGTTAAAATTTACTACTATTACTTGCTATTTCAATTAGATTGTATTTGGTAATAGACAAATTTATTAAATAACTGTCTCATTAATCTAAACTGTTAAATATCTAACTGTACAAACTGTATTTACTTAATGATTGTTTTCTATAAGACTAGTATATATGATTTTATTGAAATCTCCTTGTAATTTTATATGTTTACGACGTTCAACACTGAAATACTTTACTGATCTTAACGAACATATTTTTTTACCTTTGTTTATAGCAAAAAAAAAATGGTAAACTTAGGCAACGTATAAAATATTGGCGTGATTGGTAGATTGGTTCGATTCCCACCAAAGACTGATATTTGTGTGCATTATTATTATTTTTTTTTTTTTATTGCCTTAGTAAGCATACGAGCTAGCGGCCCACCTGATGGTAAGTGGTAACCGCTGCTCATGGACATTCGCAGTGCCAGGGGGCACAGCATACCTCTGCCTACCGTGATATTAGTACTCTTTTTAAACCTCGTTTGAAGAAGGACATGTCGTAGCGCTGGGGAAACACCGCAGCAGGTAATTCATATGTCTGTTTGTCCTGCGTGGGTGTAATTGTCTATATAAGTATGGTTTTACAAAAGGAAAGTAGTATATTAGTTATCTAGTTTAGTAGTACAAGCAAGCAGAGCTTGGTAGTTTGACATCAGATGGCCGTGTGTGAATGTCCCAAGATATTATTATTATTATATCTGAATACTACCTATTTACATTAACGTGAATTACTGTACATGTGTCGTGTTTCTGTTAATTACTTAGGTAGCAATAAATAACCAATTAATGTTTAATGAGGAGACGTGTAGAATAATATATAGAAAAACTATACAATGAATATTATTGTTTTAAATCTTTCCATTACAATATTTTTTGTGTTAGCAAGGAAACTTAACAAAAACAAGACATAAATCGTATTTATCAGTGGCAAATTATTTTTCTGTTAAACTCAAGTCTTGACCCGGCCATTTGCGTAGTTGATAAAGAATTTAATATATATGATACACACGGAGTGGTTTAAATTAATTTAATAATTATAACAATAACAATATTGTCGTTGCATGTAATTAAAATCAATGTGAATGCTGGTAATCGCTTACAACATTATACTGACGGTCATTTGTTATAAAACAGTGAAGTAGGATCAAAAGAACACAAATCGATTTAATGTGAATCAATACTTGAGCTTTAACAATTAACTGTAATAAATATAACTCATTGCCACATGCATAATGTATGTATTTAAATGAATAGTTACACAGAGCTTAATTCTAGATGGATTCATATCGATGACTGGTTCTTGTACACGCGATTTGATGGCGTTGTCTTTGTAAAATTTTAATAACTGAAGACGTTTATGATTTACTTATTGTGAATTTTGGATAATCTATTCTATATACACACTCACACACACATACATTGTGGTAAATTGTCAACTTATTTAATCAGTTAAATATTTAGTACTTAACTATATTATTCTTTCGTTTAATTCTTTCACATTAACTAATGTACTTATTTATGATGTTGTGTAATCATATCTAATAAATGATTAACATTGTAAAATGCAGGGTGGAAGACGCTGGCGGCTGTAACACAGTTTACACTAGTACAGCCGTCAACGACAACCTCTTATTAAGTATGTAAAACTTCATTTCTTAGATTCATGTTTATATATACATAAGAGAAACTGTAAACCTTAAGTGAATTTAATAAATTATTATTATTATTATTATTATATAAATATATGAGTTGTTGTTCGTTCGTTTAGCTATAACTCGAGAACATCTGGACCAATTTGGCTTATTTTGGTTTTGAAATATTTATAGTCCAAGGAAAGTTTAAAGAGAGAGAAAATATGAAAAAGTTGCACTAAGAATAGTAATAGCACCAATTTATTTTTCCTGCCAAATACTTATGGTTGTGTTCAGAAATTTCCTGAAAAACGTTCAAAAGTTTTCTAATTTGTTGACAAAGTGTTTTGTCAAATGATTAAGCCACGAGTGCAAAAAAACTTCTAAACTAAAATGTGTTAAAAATTATAAATAATTGTTTTAGAAATGATATTCATGACGCCAGACAAATGTCAACTGAAAAACCAAAAATACTATTTTGAGATTTATCGAAATACACCAGTGATTGTGAGGATCTCTTCAAGGCTCAGGAAATTCAAGTCATAGTAACTTGATTCTCAAATTTCGATTTAAAATTATTGTTTTTAATTACAGTGATAAAACGTAACAGTGATATAAAGTCGATATATTGCTAGAATGATGATATTTTGCACTTGTGTATTCATATATACTTGAGCATGTCAGAATCACAATGTAGATATTGTATCTTAGAGAAATATATGAATAAATATATACCTAAAATAATCATAATATTGGTTTTAAGCCAGTTGGTGTTAGTCATAGCCGTAAAAACTATGACTGAGAATTGTTATGGGTGGCTATTTCCATTGAGAGGTAGTGATGGCTATCACGGGATCCAGACACTTGTAAATAGACCAACAACACCAACGCCTATAATCCAAACTTTTTTCTTATCATAACCTAGTTAAAACTGTAGCAAAAGCTGTAAACTGTATTTAAGCTTGGTAGGTACATAGAAAGTAATGTGGAATTGTGGTAATAATTTAAAGTGTAAATAACTTTTATGGGAAAAAGGCATAGCAAACATAAGATTCTGATTTACATAGTCAAATGTGTAAAAATCAAAGTAATCATAAGTTTCATAGCATCATGGTGGAAAATAATGGTTTTCTGTAACTACAGTAAAACTTTAGGTTTTCCACTTCATTATTTTTAGTTTTAATTTATAATAAAGAAAATCAGGGTATGGTCCTTAGGTTTAACTGTTTGTAGTAAAATTAATTTGGAATTCATAACTTTCAGCTTATTTTTCAGCACCCTGCATACAGTACGTATACAGTTTTTACAAAAAGTAAGTCAGTAATAGACCTCTTGAGTAAGTAATAAATCTCTAAAATCTTTTACAGAAGGAATTAATTTTGGTAGCTAGTTATATTTTCGGCGCTATAAACCCTGTTATCCTGAATCGTTAGAACCTTCTATCAGATTTATACAGAGCCTTTTCCAATCATCCAGTATAATACGTAGATAAATAAGGAAGTCGTAATTTTCATTTGTATTTCATCATTATAATAAATGTTTAGATTTTGACTTATTATTTATCTGTTTGTTCGATCAGTTTTCAGGCCATCAAAAGTGCGCTTCGAAAAATAATTCCTCAGCCAGGCATTACATTTAAAATGTATTGATAGTCATTGAACAATCTAACACGAATAACTCACTTGTTTTAAACCACTAATATTATATCAAGAAACAATCATGGATGAAATCTCTTTAAAGTATTTACACAATGAATTAAGCTTACCGTTATCTTATTTATTGGCTCTTTGTTTTATATTAATGAGTTCACAAAAACTCTTATTTGAATTATACCTCTATAACTAAAGCCTAAGGAGGTATTGTGGCATTTTCTCACCGCTATAAATTAAGCATTGTTATTAAGATCTAAGATTAATGCGTGATTAATGTGATCAATCACTTTTATTAATATCACTGTAATTGGTTACTCAACAAATAAAGCATCTTTTCTTTAATCTTAAAATCATATTACTACACATACGGGTGCACGGGTGTGACTTTTCTTTTCTTCATATAAGTTATATGGTTTAATGCTGCATTACAGCTGGACAATCTTCGCTGTTGACCTACAACTTTTAATAAAGCATCTTTGATAGTTTCGATATTACAAACGTGGTTTTATTGTAACCAACTCTAATAGATTAGATATTAAAAGTAAATATAAGCACAAAGGAGTATAAAACTTGATCTATTATCTGCGTACCCGACCTGTGGAGCTTGAAGATAATAATATTAATCGATAAAAGTTATCCAATGATTATTGCGTGCTTATCAAAAAACTTTAGACGAGTAATATATGCACTTATGACCCTTGTGATTTATTTGCATCCAAAGTCGGTCGTTATTACTTATCGAATGCATGGTTACCAATCAAAGCTTACAAATAAAGCAGATAGGAACACTTATGTCAGCCACTTATCGAATTCGAACTCCACTTGTTAAGTTGAATGTAAATTCAATTCACTGAGTTTATAATATCTGTAACATGTTAAATCACAAATAAGTATTAGCAATTATATTAAACAGTTACACTAGTGTTTATTTCGTAAGTCTTTGGAATATTGATAGCATGGGAAATATTCTTATATCCAGCAGACCATATCATAAATCATTTTTGAGATTATACAGTGCTTTTATTTCAAATAAGTAAAAGTTTCAAACTATTTGAGCTGCAACTTATATGGAATAGCCCACCAATAAACTTTCACACATCTGAAAGTAACAAGTAGAGCTTGTACTATGGAAACTAGATAACTGATAAATTACATATATTACTTTTCTTTTGTAAATACATACGCCTATAGATAATTACACCAAGCTCAGAAAAATACAGAAATGTTCATGCACATAATATCTGTCCCTAGTGGGAATCGAACCCATGACCTGTGGCTTGAAAGGCAAGCATTTACCAACCACGCCAACCGGCCCGTCAATTTATTTATTATCACTGATTTCGAAACAGCCATTAAAGTAATAATCTACTACACTAATAAAGTAACTCTCTCTTTCAATCTCCTTCAAACTCAATTTCAATCACCTTAGTTTTCTTCTCACTGACCCATCAAATGGAACATTCTGCGATAAATAGTCTGTCTAACAGTTATCGCTTGATGTGTGATACTCCTTATACTGAACTATCGAAATGAGACATTCTGTATGTCAATAATATACATAGCATAGATTGTTCTGTAATATCATACTTTGATATAGACAGCTTGACGGACATGACAGCTGATCACTTGTTACCTATTACCTAACTGTATACTGATTTATTTCTCTTCACGTACTTATTTCCTGTTAGCAGGACTTATGTCTGAAATCTAGGTACAATTTTCCTTTATTACGTCTTAAGTTGAATAAATCTACCGTACGACGTACAGACGTGAGCATATCAAGCGCTACCCCAATCTGTCAAACTTCTCCAATTGAAAGTGAACTTTATACTTTTGTGATAAAGTTGAAAATCTATAAAATAAATTTGACATATTGGGGTAGCTGGATATGCTGGCGTCTGTACATTTCATTCGGTGACATGCATGAGAATACGCAATGGGATACAATAGGTGCTGAATATAAACTGACATATTGGAAATACCCCGTTGTCATCGACACTCAGTATACCTTACAAAAGATAATTAATTATTCTTACAAATTTTAATGCTTTTTTTAGGTATGTATTGGTCTTTTAAAGATGGTCCAAGTTACTCTCATCAGAGGACTGACCCATAAATGTACTTATTTACGCTTTAAGTTTTTTAAGCTATTGCATAGCTTCTAACGCGGGCCATGAGCGTGGGGACCGAATCTAGAAATTCCGTAACGAAAAAAAAACCTAACACCCCCACTTGTTCCATCTATCGATAAATACCAGAACTTTTAATGATTTTTGAAACTTTTAACGCTTGTCTCTTTAGTTCAGCAACCCGCCTTTATTTAATAATTAAATAAATTCACGTTGTATTTTAATTTTAAATTAATCTTGTAGTTTTTTAAGCATTTATTGTTATATTAATGTATATAAATAACCCTTTTATTGACGTTATAAACCGGCTAATGTGAAGAGTACTATTTCATATAAACGATCGGTAGAATATGCGACATTTAAAAAAACCCGTATATTCACGGAATGTCATCAAACGCCATAGCCAAAGAGTATTTAACCTACAGTAGCCATAACAACAGTTTGTTATATTCTCTTTGGTATAATCTTGATGAAAGGGTTTTTTGTTTGGATTCTTTGATAAATTAATAGTCTTGTGTTAATAATTACGTTTCCAGGTGATTTTTACTTTTTCGCAACCGCAATGTTACAAGGAGTACCTACTGTATGTTCTCCACAAATGACCAAAAGTTGTGGTTTCGATATTGGAAAACTACCGTAATCAGCTGTTTGTGAGAAAGTATATAGGTGTATAGGTATTTATCATCTACGTACAACAGTGAATATCTGTACTCGTATAATTTGTGTACAAAGTGTTTTAAATATGAATAAACAAATTGCATTTATTAATGAAGAAAGTGACGAAAAAATAGTGAAAGAAAATGAGTTAGTACTCTATATACATTCATTTTATTATTATTATCACAAATAATTGCATAAGTTGATAAAAAATGCTATGCAATAGCTTTACCGTGGCAGCCTCCGAGTGCCACACGTCTTTTTTTTATATCAGAGGGCGCCAAACGACCAAGTGTCACCTCATCTTATGGTAAATGATCACCGCCACCCATGTACACTCGCGACACCAGGGAGTCGCGGGTGCGTTGTCGGCCTTTAAGAGTCAGCAAACAAGTGTTGCTGACCCTTCCCCCACCCCGATTAGCTCTGGCGACCTTACTCACACGCAGAAATATAACATTAAAATTATTAATATTATTACAAAGGAATGTCTTCTGTAAGGTAATGAGGTACTTCCCCAGTCGGGCTTCTCTTTGAGAAAATGAACACATTATAAACAATTTAATTATAAACAATACGCATAATTTTATACAGTCGATAAATTATTATGTTTATTTTGTTGTTATAAATTAGTTTTCGACCTCCCAAAGACTTATCAATGCTCACTCTCACTCAATACGAAGATGTCAACACATGCTATTTATCAGACGTCAATCAACCGTTGAACATTTACCTACATGGAAGTGTAAAGGCGCGGATAGAACATATGCCTAATTGAACAGCATTGAACATTCCAATGGATCATTTATGTAAGCCGATTTGAACTACGAGAGAGTTCTCGATGCCAGATTGATAGGCCTCTTTGTGTTGATGGAGGAAATAATTGGACAGTTGGGGAATAAGTACATTCAGAATCGAACTGAAATTATATGTATTTAGCTTCTGAGTATTCACATACATCTGTATTTGTTAATATCTTACTAAATAATAAATATGAGAGAACTACCACACTGCCGTCTGCTCCCAAACTTGACAAAAATGACATTAAAAGAATTGCAGGTAGATTTTCTTACAAATAATCTATTCCTTTCGCCAGTATCATAACACAGGTTTTATAGATTAATTACTTTTTGTAAATTGATTTGAATATCCATAAATTATATAGAGCGGCAGACTAAGTTGTAAGAACAGAGGACTCTTAAACAGTATATTTAAAATCTTACTTAATATTGTGATTGGTTAAAAATTAGCAAGGTCGTCTTTGAAACCTGATCAAAACAATAATTTTGCTTTACTTCATTACGTCTCGGAAGATATCTATAATTACGCATTTATATAAATAACCATAACCACTCAATAGGCACTATAATATCTGTGATATTTTTCAGAATTATTACAATTTATTGAGTTTTTACATTAAAAAGAATTATGATTGAAGTGCTTATTAGATTTAGTTTAGTCATAAAATATCATCATACTATTATATCGTTTCAGGCACTTACAAATGGAAGCAAATACCACCGCTAGTTTAGGAAGCACTGTTAGATTTTATACAATCAAGTTGGGGATAATTCGGTCATTTGAAGAGTATGTTTTCGTTATACCAATTAGTTTAAGCTCGAGCAGAAGTAAAGTTGATAAAATTCCTACGTCTGTATTCGTGATTTTCAGGACACCTATCTTTAACTTCATAATCGAGAAGAAAAGGCTTAATTAATAAACGTAACATATAAAATTATATACCTACATTTAAAACAATATAATATAATATTTACTACTATTCAATAATAAATTAACTAAAAACCGTAGTAGGTGTGCTCTAAATAAATCCTTTTTAAATGGAATAATAATGGTTTACATTTTTTTACAATCGCATACCAACAATACAACAATATATATGTAAATATTATAATTAAATTTACGTTTACAAACTCAGTGTACATTAACAAGTTTAACGTACTTTAAGTAGGTTTGGGCACGACTTATAGTAATTGGCAACGCATTCAGTAATCGAATTGGTTTAACTGAAACTTATGTTTCCAGCTACAAGTTGTATGATGATCTTAGGTAACGCAAATGCATGTCAGAAAGAAATTTGAACCAATATCTATGGTAAGAAAGTATAACGGGATTAAACAGTATATTATATAATAAGGAAATAACTTAAGTATTTCGAGGTTGAAGAAAGTGATGAAACGTGATCATGTTTGTGGAGGTTAAATGTATGAATGAATCAAATGAAATGATTCTGTTTGATTGATAAGTTACGTAGGAAATTAATAGATGATCAATTAATAAAACATATACTATTAATAAATAATTAACTCAAGAAAGCTTGTAAATGGCCTTTTTATTATCTAACAATAATGTATCTTGTTATTTGTTATAAAATTGTTTATTAAAATGATTTATACATTATACAGCATTTTATTGTGTTAATGAGCTTACGGCTCTATTGTGATTAGTGATAACTGTAGTATGCAGTCATTTGAAACCTTCTCACACGTATATGAATCATTTTCTCTGAATAAAGAGATCTAATTATAATGTAAAAAAGAATTGCGTTAGTAGTGTACCATCATGGAAAAATTTTAATATATACCTAACTAAAGTTTT
Organism: Pseudoips prasinana; assembly: GCA_951640165.1. Lineage (NCBI taxonomy): Eukaryota > Metazoa > Arthropoda > Insecta > Lepidoptera > Nolidae > Pseudoips > Pseudoips prasinana. The sequence continues at coordinate 21,915,649 of OX621234.1, forward strand.
ACAAGAGGGCATAACTGAAAACAGATGCTTATAGACATACATTTTCAGTTATATTCGTTTGTAGTAGTTCCACTTTTATATAATGCATATAGCTTATAAATCCTAAAAACAACGACGAAACCCATACATGAACATATTTCTATTAAAAAAACACATTTATCAATTCATTTTAGCAAAGAAATTAGTACAATATCTGTCTGTCCATGGCCTAACAAGTTGTTCGTTTGTTTCTGTGTTCGACGGTGGCGCCACTGACGACGAGATAGTCGTCCAGACCTCACAAGACGCCTTATGTAGAACGTATAAACTAGTGAAAATTAAGTGTCGTGACCACGGTTCATTTGTTATCAGAGGTCACGTCTCATTTTATTACTGACATATTATTAATATCGATGAGAACATTTAATTTACGATTGAGTAGGCAATAGACTTTGTTTCGCAATTATTATAGTATGTGAATTGGAATATAGGTATCGATGTTATTGGTCAACTTAATGTTACTATCAGTTCTACTTAATAAAATTATCTAGTTTGTTAACTATAACTATATTAGGAAGTTTCATTCCTTACAACACTTTAACCACTATAATCACGATTTAACACCTTTTTCAAATGCTTTGGTATAACTTACCAGTACCATTTTCTTTGACCTTCTCTATCTTTTTGAGGATAAAATGAAAACCGCCATAAATAGCCCGCCGAGGCGGTTGAAAACTCTCGTGACACTTTACACAGCGGCACATCGGACTCGCCAGTCAAGAGAATGACCGTTGTTGTTGACCGTTGACCCTTAGTTTGCATTCGCATGGATAAAATACCTTTCTCTATTCTTAACTTCATATGTTTAGTCTTTTGAGTGAAATGATGATGATGAACTTCACAAGCGTCTTCGCGTTTTAATGTAGAACAACAGTTGTCCATCAGTAACCGCCCTGAGTTGAGGTTTAAACCCTCGGTTGCCAAAAGGGACACCCTCGGGCGGGGGTTTACTTGGGCTTATAGATTTATTTTGCTAGACGGCTCATGGTCTTGGGCTAGCTATACTAATAGTAAAATGTGCTAAATTACTCTTTTTCTAAGCTAATGCTATGAGCGCAAAATTTTTCGTTCCCATTCGTGAAATTACCATAACTGTTCCAGAGGAAGAGGGAAAATTATATCTAAATATTTAAGCTACGTAAATTAAATGACCACAATTTATTTATGAAATGTCTCTGTCAAACTGGGGCGACGTAGAACTATCCTTAATAAAATAATGTGTTGGCAAATCATGCTTCCTCTTACAAATATATCTGTTTATACTAACCCCTGGTCGACAGTTTTGACAAGATTTGATCTTGCAGTTTATTTATGCTTGAATCCTAATCTTAAAATACTGCCACACTGCCGACTGATAGCTAGATAACTAATGTGGTGAATGAAAATCTGTCAATATTATACTATTGGTTAGTATGTAATTAAACAGTCCTTAGGTTGATAATAGGAACTGGGGAATTGGTCAGAATAATAGATACACTTTAATCAGATTATTCTCGGTTCTAGATATTTTATTCATGGCTCAACCAGAGATGTTTACTAAATGGCGTTTAATTTTGTTGTAATTAGCTAGCCTTTCCTAAGGGATTACCGATTGGGGTATTTATAGTAGGTTTGTATTTTAGTGTTTGTTGTTTATGGTGAATATTTGATTTCTTTATTCTTTCATTCGTGTGATGTGGCTAGTGTTGTGCCAACGTTGTTTAAAACGGCCTGTAGGTTTCTTACATGGCTTAACTATCGCTGGCAATAGTACAGCCTGGCTCTGCCTAGTTTGGGATCAGATGTCAGTGTGTTAGTTGTCCCTACGTATTTGTAGTAGATATACATAAATCGGGGGTGAGCGTGTTTTAGAAATTAGTAAAGACGTCAATATTTACAGAATAAGTATTCTTTGTTTTCTTTTAGAAATAAAAATTTGAATTTCCTTTTGTCTTAAGTTGTCCAAAACTGAAATAAAGCCGATTTACAGCAAAAAGCATTTTTTATGTGCCGGTTTGTATGATCAGTATGATTCATGGCAAAGAATATCACACCCCAATTTAATCCCTGTGTTAGAAGTTGACCCAATAACTCTCAGAGAACGGCCAGCAACGTCTCTCTGTGAACTATGATCATCACACCGCGATCGCCAATCCGTCTGCCCCAAGCACGGCCATTATGTCCTATATAGCCCTCAAAATGGTCCAGCTGACGTGATGATGATGATATAATATGATTATTTCAGATATGTATCTATCGACTAATAATTATTTCTATTGGGAAATAGTACCAAACTTTTATGTGATTGATCGTCTTTATTTGTTTTGATGCCAAACAGCTGGCAGAACTAGATCAAGGGATCAAACTGATAACCTACTTATAACGTACCCGCAAAAATTATACACTTAGGTACCGAAATATACACATTGCGGCATTCATAATACCTATCTATTATCATAATACAGGATACCAACAAACAAAATGAACAGTCCAAATCCCCTTTAACGTATGGCTATGGCGAAACAGAATAAAATCTATAGATTTATCTATTCGTTTGCCACGGCTTTAATACAAGCCCAGGCAAGATTCAGTCTCTTAATACGAATTAATGTAAAAGTGATTGAAATTCAGTTATCTACAAAAATATGTATTCGTTCAAAAATAGAAGAATCTTTGCAGGAATACTATATCTACTGTAACCTCTATAAGACTAGTCTAGTAGTGTTGGTTTAAGTTTTTGTTGACAGTTCGAAGAACAAATTGTCAGTTTAGGTTGTGCTGGCGTAAAGTAATAATAATATCGTTGCTCATATTCACACACGGCTATCTGAACCCAAACTAAGCATAGCTTGTACTATGGAAATCAGATAAGAGATATATTATATATAGGTACTACTTTTATTATTTAAATAGATTTTATTTAGATAATTACACCCATACACGGGACAAACAGACATGTTGATGTGCACAAATATTTGTACGGTTGCGAAAACGACCTGCGGCGTGAAAGGCAGTTATATACCAACCGTAAATTCAAGAATGTACAGACATCCACAATAGTATATAAATAATAGTAATAAAAAGTTAGTAGTACACTGCATTTACAGGTTTCATAATTACTCAATTAAGTGGATTAGTTATAGTCTATAAAGACACGTTATATTTGCAAATATCTTTTTAAATTTAAAGAAACTTAAAACGTGTTGCGTCTCTAGTGCACTTATAATATAAGCGTAATATAATGTTAACGTTCCTACATATGTACGCATTACAGACTCGCAGCCCATTACATGACCAGTACAGCAAACTATCTAGTACATGCACAAACAACTACTACCTTGTTACTTAAATCCTTCAAGAACCGCAAATCTGTCGAGGTAACATAGAGTGTTCTTTTAAGTTCTGTAGCTAGTAAAGCAGATTAATGGTAAGGATAGTACTTACCTAGTGATAAGGAAACAAAATGATAAACGTACAATTATTCTAGTTTTATTATATCACAATGTCGTAAAACCTCCGACCTAAAACCTACTGAAATTATAAATGCCAATTTGTGAGTCTGGATATATGGGTGTTTATTACTGTTTCACGCAAAAACTACTGAATTTTTGTTGTAATATACTCATAGCTTATATATCTGAATAACACTTAGGCTATAATTTATAAAGTTTAACGCGGTTATATGTACAACTTGTTTATTTAGTCCTGTACACACTTTAGACCACGTGATCAATTACTGAAATACAGAAATTCTGCATATAAATTTTCCATTTAAAACTAATAATATACTCTGTTTTGCATATATTTGGCGTACAATGAGTGAAAAGAGGAAGATATTGTATCCCCTAAAATCTAGTGCAGTTACTCGATTAAATTAACACTCTTATCTAAATTGGGAGCTAGATTCATTATAAAAGTTCAAATATCACGCAACGAATTATTGTCGTTACGCCAATACAGGAGATTATCTATTGGCGTCCCTACGCTTAGAGATCAGGAAGGTATACAACTACACGGCAGAACAGAGAGCTTATTTAATTATTTCGCCTGATGTTAACCCATCCGGCGTTAGGTTTAACGCTACAATTCTTCACCAAAACTTTCTTGTAGCTCTGAACTGTTTGAAATCGCCAGCATAAGTATGGCCTGCGATATGAGTGTTATGAAGAACAATCAGACTTGTTTTCAAATATGTTAACATCGAAGCTAAAAGTAACATTTAATATGTACTGAGGCCTTTTATTAACATAGTGTCAGCTCATTTTTTCTTAGATTTATGATGATAAGCAAAAGACCATTAATAGGTACTTAAAATTAGTATACATTAGAGTAGAAGTGTCTACAATCGCCTAACAAAACCGAGCACTTATAGGACTTAGACGGAGTGGCAGCAACAAGACATTTGACAATGTTGTCTATTATACTGTACAACTAATATTATTAACTTATTATATTGTAATGCGATTTACTCTAAATGATAAATGATAAATGTTGTCATTTTTGGGTACCTACATTAGTTAGTACTACAAATATTGTTAATAAAATAATTACTTTAAATTATTTATTCTAATCTGAATACCATTTCAACATTTACATGTGTATGTACCGTAATCTAATTGTTTTTCCCCCAATTTATCTGAATAAGAATATTATTGTATAAATATTACCCATTTTTATATTACAAATTCTTTGTCTAAGTTATGTAAGCATTTTTTTAGCAGTTTCCGACTTATTCATTTTGGTAACTGCTGTTTTAAGGTTAAATGACAGCTGATCGATAGTTTCTAGTAGCTATCTAAAACAAGTGAAGTTGTTAATATAATTGGTAAAACGAAAGATGAAGAGAAGAATAATTAAGTAATGTTAAAGTGATGTATTGAATCCATGATGAGATGATGTTACACTGCAAGAGCTGAGACAAATATGTGCGCCAACCTCATGCGTACCTAAGAATGAATAAATTCAACAGATTTATGACTAACAGATTTAGAAATAATTTCAATTAATAATGTTGTGATCTTGAACGTATCTGAAATTCGTGTTAATTCTTAGTTAGGACCAAATTTACTTCTATTCTTATTTTATTTTTAGGCAAGCACAGATAGTGATTGCCTAGTAAAAATATAATCGGACATTCCACGTTGAACTTTGTAGTAATAATACCTCGTCATTTTAGTATTTTCGGTAATTGCTGCAAAGTGTAAAAATAAATGAATGTTTTTTTATTCTATCTCGTCATCATCATAACAGCTGTAAAAAGCCCACAGCTGGACAAAAGCCTCCCCCATTAATTATAATGGGGGGATATGCCATAATCGCCACGCTTGGCAGACGGGTTGGCGATCGCAGTATGACCGTCATAGTACACAGGAAGACGCTACTGCCCGTCCTCTGGTAGATATTCTCTCGGGACGACTTCTCCTCCCCCCACGGGATGGGATGGGGTGACTATATTCTTTATAGCCGTCAGACTATTCTGTCTAATATCGATTATTTTAAATCCCACAAGTTGGTAGATCCAAAGAAAACATGAGCAAATGGGGTTACATTCCCACATCACAAAATATCTGCGACTGCGGCGTGTCACCCCAAAGTATGGTACATTTATCTGATTGTCCCTCTTGTTCAGCCTCTTGTTCCCTTCAGGACTAGTATGACGCTTCAGCCAAAGCGATCACCGTTGCCCATTTTGTTTCTTTTATTCTTACCATCGACACGATAAGAAGAAGAAGAAGACCGAAACAAAATGATAAAACTTTCCTTCGAATTTGAAAAAGTTTTAATAAGAATACGTTTGTCAAAAAGTAGCTATAACATAAATGTATCTTCTATATTACATAACATAAACAAATCATAAGCCGAATGACGAAATGTCTGTTTTTAATTAAGTTAAATAAGTACATTCATGTCGCTGACAACTGCCTCGTGGCCGCCGCTGACCGATAGGAAAAAGGAAAGAGGAAGCGTCCAATGCGCCTAGAATGAAATTAGCCCGTCGGTCAATTACTCCGAACCCAGTGCGGCTTACTAATGGCACGAGCGGCGGCGTCCCTTGCATACGGCACCGCTCATTTATATGCCTTCACGCGTACTCTTTATTGTTCCATAGATTGGTAATACACGGGAGGACTGGCACTTTGTGCTGTAAATCGTTGTCCGAACACGTATCCACGATTAACTGTGTGCTGTAACCATAGGCGAAGTGGGTACTGTGTCAGTACACGCCGCCGCTCGCGCAAGTGTGGATGATGACATCATGTCCGGAATCGAGTGGCCACACAAAACGTGAGGGTACGTGCTGACTCTTATTATCGCTCCGCGTATTGCCTGATGACGCATAGCTCTTTAGTCGTGTCTAAAACATCAATGTGCATTAAATTCGATTGAGTATAATGATGAACTGAAATGTATATAATCCAAAATAAAATATTAAAATAAATATTGTGTACCTAATTTAAACCTACAGAAATGTGAAAAGTTGCCTATTGACAAGTGGCAGTTGCTCTACTATCATCGTACAAAATATTAATTTAATTACTTATTTCTTTTTCAAAAAGATCCATAAGGTGATAAACCTCTTCTATCTCTTTAATCATTGTAAGTTTACTCAATTAATTTATAAATCCATAACTGCAGTAACACCTGTCTTCCCCCGTCACTTGCTCACTCTAAAGCCCAATTTCCATAAACCATAAACAAAGTTTGACACAATAATATTTAGTAAAATGTCAAAAATAAACAAATAAAGGTGCGTTTTATTTGTTCTATCACAGAGTTTACTGAGTAGAAAGGTAAAGACGTTCCCTCCACCACCTCTCAAGAGACTATCATTGACAAATTGCGCGCGTTAAACCTTCTTAAAGAAAATTCACAACCCAACCCAATCCAACCACGGTAACACCGACAGTCCCAAAGGTTTACGATGAAAAATACACGTCAGATTAAGACTATTTTGCAAACATGGAAAGTTGATCCACAATTCTAACCTAAAACCCGTGCCTTATGATAAATGTTCACACATAAGCCTAACTTTAATTGAAATTTGCATGCAAACAACCGTGTTCCAATGATTTCGTGCAAACAAGAAGCGACAGTAACGTCATATTGGGAAGTTATAACCATTAAGAGAATACAATCGCAATTTCTTCCTGTCATAAATAAACTTTGGCGGGTATGAGTAATCGTTACTTTGTGTGCACAATATCGGGTCGGGGCCAAATAGATTGGTACGTGAGCTGCGTATGAGATCGCGCGCTACCGTGTATTATCACTGCTTCAACGAAATTCGTCTACACAGTTTTGTATGGTGTAGTTGAATTTTCCGTTTGTAATTATGTGGACAGCGGAAGTGTTAGTGGTGGTTGTTACACTGGTCACGATGCATCGGTTGACGACCGTCGCCCGTCGCATAACGGGCTATCACCGGTTATGGACTGCGGCGCGACCATCACATTAGGGATTTTAAATAAACTTAGCCAGGCCCTTGACGTACAAAACTAAAGTACTTATCACTTGTCCGTAGATTTGTATATTTTTTTGGATATTCAAAGTCTTCTTCTCGTCAGTGTGTTTGTTTCGATGCTTTTCCGTGTATTTTGTTAACTAATATTTTAGAAGTATGCTCTATCTACAAAATTTTGCATGTTAATTATGTTACACTTAGTATAAATAATTGATTGGGTGTTCGTCTTTTAAAACTTTTTTGTTTTAATTAATGCGCCGTTCATCTGGTTGAATCGAAACTTTGTACATATGTTTCAGATATTTATATATTTAATAGAATATTTGTAGTATTTACTTTACAAAAATAATATAGATAACATAAGTATAACGAATTCAAGGAGTAATGGCACTTTTTGTAATAGTTATTAATAACCATGGCGCTGCATAGTGACGGTGAAGAATATCATCACCCTATCTCATCCCAATGGGAGGCGTAGAAGTCGTCCCGAGGGAATATCCCAGAGAACGGGCAGCAGCGTTTTTCTGTGAACTGTGACCATCAAACTGCGATTGCAAACACGTCCGTTAAGCGTGGCGATCAGGGCATATCCCCCCATTCTTTGGGCAGGCTTTTGTCCAGCAATGGACGTAATTTGGCTGACATGATGAATAACCTTGGCATCGCCATCCAGGTTAAGGTCATTAGTCTGTTTATCGAAAATTTGCTCTCTATGCCTACTCATGTAAATTCATGACCGCGCGAACGTGAACACTGCCAGATATCACAAGCTTATTAAGTTAAATCCTACAGATGAATCTGTATATAGAATCTTCTATATTATAATGTGTATATATTAAAACAAATTTCACCAAATTTCTTTACTTAAACGAGACCTGCAATATCTAATATGTCCGTGTAATCTTAGAAAAATAAATTATGATTTATGTTAGTGAAATAAATAAACATAATATAAGTAGTTGAAATATACGTGTAGTATTGTTGCGCTTGAAACTACAAAAATAATTACAGATGATCGAAATATAACGTTTGCTAGATCATATTCATCACATAACATTGCTATCCGTTTTCCTTAGTTGGTTTTTATAATACTAGTCAGGGCATCAGCATGCACTATTTTGCTTTATTGCTTTTTCATACTTGTAATTATTTAAGACAGTTAACGAATCAATATAAGTTACTGTTGTTTATACTGGAAGATTCTCTATCTGTTATCACAATTAATTCGTACCAGTTACCGTTATTCTTAATTATCTATTCTACTCTCAGTCTTAACTTGTACAATGCAAAATTATATATACAATTAAATGAGCAATATTTGTAAGCGTGAACTGGATAATGGCTCGAACAATATCTATAAAATTTTAGACATTTTGGGGGCAAATATTGATATACCCGACGTCTGGTTATAGTCAACCCAGTGGAGTTAAAACTTATCTCTTATGTTACGATCGCCGTTTGTTAAATTATTGTGTGCATAGCACTATTAACGCATCATTTGTTCTATTTTGTTAGTTTGAGAATTATAAGATTTCGTACATTCTCTATGCGATATAAATCATCGCGTGGTAAAAGAAGAAAAACTTGATAGCGTCGCCAATTTGTTACTCTAGATGCAATTTAAATGCCGAGTCGTGTAAAAGGGGTTAGTGTGATTTTTCTGTATGTGAAAATTCGTATCTTAGCGTTCAGTACCACTCAGGAGTCGGAGCCCTGACCACTGGCAGGGCATGTTGGATAATTATAGATATAGTAACTTGCTCTCAGTCAAGAAACTTTATATTATGTTTTTATTTAATAGATATATAACTAGAAGTACATTGTATAAACTTTGAAGAGAGAAATAATCTATTTTATTATTATTATTTAGAAAAATACAAATCTTTTTCCTATGATGCTGCCATAGTAGCAAAAAGAAGGAAATATATGATATCAAAAATCCCTAAGACAAGAAATGTACTTGCCAGTATGCAATTTAGTGAACGATCGGCCGTGCTATATAATAATAAATCAATAAATTTGTGTTCTATAAAATAAAAATAAAACCATAAATACGTCTATATTCATACCAAAAATGACTATGACACTAAATATAATAATGGAATGGATACAAACGCTTACCTACAAAGACACCGAAACACTTCTGTAACCTTGACACATACACATACTCACGTATACCCTATACATCTACAGGCTACAATTTCATTTGTATACTCACAGACATACCTACTTACGCACACTCTTACACACATTTTATTTAATTAAAATTGATCGTATAACACGTCTTACTGTGGAAGAGTGGACTCCTAAAAAAAGCATTATGTGCCTAAAAAGAGGATCCAATAAAAAAATTAGTTTTATACCTAAACTGTTTTACCAAAAAAAGCTAATATTATTATACCATTCGCGTCAGACATGAGAGAGAGAACGGAAAGTGCACTTATGTTTGCGCACATGCTTGTAATACACAAGCATGTGCGCAAACATAATGTACCGCGCAGATGGCCAATCACCATAGAGCCTGGCCGCCAATGGTGAAATTCGACTAGGAACTTATTATTATTAATTAGCTATAATTTTCACAATGGCAGAATGGTATTTTTGTACAAGTCTAAACCTAGAGTTTTTTTATGTACCAGGACTGCAACAACTAGACGTGGGAAAACGGTTTATATGAGGCTTTTCTGTATAGTTTTTTAGGTAATTAGTCTTCGTTAACTTGCTAAATGGGAAGACATTTGTAAAATCGCCGATCGTAACTTTACTAATGAAAAATGTAGGAATTTTGTCGATATTCATAATTTCTAAACGTATTTTTTATGATCTAATAACGCATCAGAACAATTAATTTAGACAGTGAACAATACGTACCAAGAAGTTCTGTATTTATTGTATTTATAAACAAGTTTAGTATTTTCCTGTCGAAGTTTACAAAAAACTTTGATGATGACAAACTGACAAAGTCAGTTATTTAACCAGTTTCCGCTAGCAACTTCGCTCAAGTAAAGATACTTGCTGGAAACTTTATGTTACATAAATTGTTACTCAAGCCTAAGGTACCTTTATTTCAAGCTTCAGGTCGAAGGCATCATTCATCATTTGTAGTTAATAGATATGAAACAGACAAACTAACATACATTATTATACAACATAAGTAAGGTAAATCTGTTTCATTAAACAACAACAGGACATTCCTACTACCAAAATTAAATGATTTGTCGTTTCATTGCTATCCTATATGATTGTGTTACAAGTGTCAAGAGAACAATAGTTAAAATGTTTTCCTATGACACTCGAAATACACTTGGCATACCACACGCATTGCCAATCCTTACTTCTACTCGATAATCTCTGGCCATCTTACTTTCCCAGTCAATCTCTACCTACAGAACGAAAATCGTTATGCTTCACTCATTGAAATTCAGCTATCATTTAGAGCTAATCAGTGATACGTCTACCTTATACCTACGAACGTGTTGCGTTCAACTTCGGTAATTTTGTATCGATTTCTAGTCAACAGCTCAATAGTAGTTCAGTCCAGTATGTACATTATTAATGCCATAAGACGTGCGTAGTAATGGGTCATCGCGACAGTGGTTTAATTTATAAATGTCACTGTGTTTCGGAGGAGGGTTAAGCTTCCTATACCTATACATACAACCTATACATTAACCAACAGTTTATGACTGGCATGTAAGATGCCTCCTATTACACACAAGCATAATTGAAGGACCGGTTGGCGTGGTTCGTAAATGCTTGCCTTTTACGCCGCAGGTCGTGGGTTCAATTCCCACCCAGGATAGATATATATGAGCATGCAAATGTCTGTTTGTCTGGAGTCTGGGTGTAATTATCCATATAAGTATGTATTTACAAAAGAGAAGTATTATTATATGTAATATATCAGTTATATGGTATCCATAGTACAAGCTATGCTTTGTTTGGGATCAGATGACCGAGTGTGAATAATGCCCCAGGATATATAACAATTAAAATATAATATAATTATTGTACAAGATTAAATAAAAAGAATCTAAAATACGTATTAAATTGCCTTATTTATAAAACAACTAACACAATACACTGCAAAGTTAATGTCCGAACCGTAAATGGTCCAACTGACCGGGGTTTCATGTACTTAAAGAGGGTTTGTTTGTAAGAGTCATTTCAGGGTTGGTCCGTTGTCACTCTTCATTCTCGGAATGCCTCGGGCTAATTGTTGACGAAAACTTCGTAAAAGCAACGTCAATATAATAACAGATCAAGCTGGTCGGGCTTTTATAACCTTTGTGATAAAGTTGATACTTAATGAAAGTACTTAATAGTTTTAAATCCTATGACCATTTATTTGTGCATTTGTATAACTGAGACATCAGAACTCTCAAACTTTCACCAGAGTTTATTTTTTCCGAAAGCTAGTTAACTCGAGATGAAAAGCCTTTTAAATAGATGAATCTTATTTACTAGTTGCAGTCAAAGCTAGAAGATTATATGCCGTATATATAGGTATATCTGAACCATAAAGCCCCTGGGTTATGATACGTAGACATTACTCAAAGAGGACTTCAGAAAGAACCTTGTAATAAAATATCAATTTATACTCCATATGCTTTTATTCTTAGTGTTCGGCCTCAAAGGTAAGCGAGAGGGCGACCATGCGGAAAAGCTCTAAATTAGTATGGAGAATAAATTAAAACTGTATGAAGCACCTATACAATTTTTGTGATATTACCGCGCCAGCGCACGCATGCTCGCTTACTCATTCATTTTTATGTCATAGGTCGATAAACGAGCATGCGGGTAACCTGATGGTAAGTGATCAGCGCCAGCACCAGAGAAGTCGCGATTTCGAGGCCTTTAAAAGAGTCGGAAAACGTCGTCAAACAAGTGTTGCTGAGCCTTCCCCCCCATTATTATTATTATAAAGGAATGTTATCTGTAAGGTGAAGATACTTCCCCAGTCGGGCTGCTCTTTACTTACGCTCCACTGTGGGTGATCACTTAGTATATCATAGAAAATTGCTCTTAACTGAACTTAATCAAAACTACGCAAGACACATTTGCCCTATTTGAGCTAGGTCTAATATACTGAGCGCGGGAAAGACGGTTAGTAGGCACACAAGTAACACACAATATTGAGCCTTCTGGGGACAATAACGTGTTTTAAATAGGAGTTTATTCCAACTAAATTTAATTATAATCCGTACAGTACATATTTCTATATGCAATTATATTAATAAAATTTTATTGTGGCAATGCTGCTAGCTTTTTGGTAACGTTGCTGGTCAACAGTGTAGTAAAGAAGTATTTCGACGCTAAAGTTTATTGTTATTTTCATATTATATGTAATTTTTTAATTTGTTTTGTTTATTTTAAGTAGTATAATAATAATATAAATATTGAATATAGCTGTAGCTATATCATGCAGGGTTACTAATGAGTTTTATTATATATGTCGAATTAAGAAAAATAACAAGTAGAATATTCTGATAAAGGTTTTACTTACCGTTGATCTCTTTTATGTTGTTTTAAAGACAAAAAGTGTTAAAGTTAGTTGAATTTACAGCAAAGGGTTTTTGATACTTTAGAAGAAAAAAAATACTCCTATAAAATCCGCTTCTTACTGTTTGATAAAACATCTGAGACAGTCAGATACCATTTTTTATTGTCTGAGGTGTTTTATCAAACGGTAAGAAACGAATTCAATTTTATATTTGGCAATATGTTTGATCATGTTATCCTGAAAATAGGTAGTAACTTAATATTGGTCTTTGTGAAAAAATATTTTTTTGGAGGCAGATATTGCCTTAAATAGTTAGATGAAAGTACAAAACGAGAAAATTACTTCTGAATATAAAAATACTACAAATATATACAATCATATACATGATACACCGGTCTCTTCTTTTACCGGTCGTTTCTTTTAAAGATATTTGAGGTATTTTAAATAGCTCCATAAAATTAATTTTTCATAAGTCATTTACAAAACCTTTTAGGCATTCGATAGACTGAACGGTGTAAAGCGCATGTTTATTATTGCACTGGAAAGGCAACATTAATTAAAAATTAAATCAATATAAAAGTTGTGCAATAGACAATATACCAACGGAATCCTTATTTCATTCGCCTTGTCAGGAGAGTCTAGGTAAAGTCCTTCCATACTTCTCCATTATTATAACCAGGTTTTTTATAGGTACATCAAAAAGAAAATGTTTCGTATTGACCCCAAAAATTATTAGAATGAATACCATATTATAACTATTTGTATATAGTTACCAGCTTAAAAACCTACTCATAACTTTTTTATCATCGAAGTACTGGAGCATTCGATATGGCCTAGTAAAAAATCAATAAAAAACTGTTTAAATCAGCCACACCTCGTCTTAAAGTAAGTACCATAGTTAATTATGGTCCGTTTTCGTGTTTATTTAATACATACATATCATTACCGCTTGTTGTGGACGTGAGTGATTAAGGTGTGAGATACCCATCATCGGATAGAACCGTTTGTACACCTGCCGCTCGGCTCACTTCAAAACCTTCTATTACAGAGTTATTAGTGGGCCACCCCACAACGTTTTACAACATTTTAATTGTGTTATTTAACGCTAGTTATTTCAAGATTGATATGGTGTTATATTTATGCATTATTGACAGTCGAGGATTTTGATTCCGTTATTATTACGCGCGTTTTGAATGGAAAGCAGTTTAGTATTTTTTTTGGATTGGGACTATCATCACAGGTTTCTAAAAATAACATATTTTAAATTTTAGTCTAACACGTGACGTCACTACTATCTGCGTTTAGTTTTCTTGTCGTGTTGCGGATTGCCGTCACAACGAACTATAACATTGAACAAGCACCTGTGTTTGCGCATACACTTGTCCACCATAATAATGTTCCGCACGTATGGTTGATATCCGCTGACTTTATCCTCCTTGACTAAATTTTGGCGAGGACGACATATGAATCCATGTAATATAACTTTCTTGCAACTGACAAGAAATGCATGAGTGAAGTACTTAGTGAATCACAGTTTGTCCAGACGTGGCACGCTATATGAATATGTCCATCCGTTCAAATGTACGAAAACAAAACTAAAAAATGTCTTATGTGTCAGTGTAATTTGTTAACATGCAAGTAACGGAAGATGAATTTGTATTATTAACAAACTTGTGGAGTGAACCTTATTATTCTGTAGGTATAACATCCACGCAAATGACAAACAACCCTGTGTTGAACATAAAATGTATTTATGTTCTGTATCTCAAATAAATAATTATATAATTATGTGTTTGAAACACATAATTATATAATAATATATTATACATAATTATTTCAGATGATTAAAATCCATTTTTGTTAGTAAATAATCTATAAACTAAAACACTATTATTAGTAAGATTAGTGCCGAATTATATTTTTGAGAGTGTCACTAATCTGTATCAATTAGACTATTAAGCACTTCTATAGATCAAGAAGTAGTTGCATATATGACAAAGAAATGAATCTTTCATGCACAAAGAAAGTGGCATATCATATTTTTCTCTATTATATATTAGAGCAAAATATGATATTCCACTTTCTTTGTCCTTTCTAACATCTGCTTTAATCACATCATATTATCAACTATATGTTTGCATTTACTAAACAGGTAACAGACAAACTGAATTAAAAAATAACTTAAGTACATAACTAGCTTCTTTGGAAATGTGTCGCTACAATCAAAGTATTCATCAGTGAGTATTTTTATCGCATTGTTTACGAATACACCTTCGTTTCTTTTCAATATATGCTCGTTATCTTATCCAAATCTTTGCCAAGATTATTTTAAGCCTTCCGTTTATACTTTTTCTTTTTACCCAGGTAAAATACGAGTATTCCTTTTTTTACAATCTTATAAAGTATAAACATTTGCACGGAGCTCCTAAATATTATTCGATTAGTATTATTGGATTAAGTAGGCAAATTTACATTCTACCTATAAAGTAGTTTCTGATGTTATCAGCTGAATGAGCATAAGTGCGTCATTGAGTAAGTGCGTAAAGGACCTCTTAGTAATACATATTAGATGATGATTGTGTAATTAAAGAACAAAATAATTCATTATGAAAAACCTAGCAACAAGCAACTCTTCACTATCTCACAATTTTTTTTAAAAGTACGAATGCCGGAACTCGACTTCGTAAATGTAGCTATTAGCAATCCTATTTACCACGGATATGTTTTTATAGACAATTACTGTTTTACAGCAAATGATAAGCACCTCCAATACAGCGGCATATACCTAATAGAGGAAACAAAATGTTTTTTAATTACAAATTCAAATTAACGAGGGGTTTAGTCATGTTAGAAGAACGTCTAAAGTAAGTTCCAATCGAGTAATCTATATTCATTCGGCGAAGTTCGCGCACATCAGTGCACAGCGGTGCAATTAAAAACGTATAAATCAAACCATTCCGTACGTACAGCTAGCGGCGGAGGTAACGTATTACCGCGTTATTAAGACGCTAATTAACTTATACCCACCTCCTATTTGAGATAACAATTAGCTGATAATTTAACAATTGTTAAACACTATATAATTGAAATAAAAACATTAATACTAATTCCAGCCTACCAAAAAAGTCTTGCTAACATATATTTTTTTAGTAAGAGTTTACCTTCCCACGATTATGTTACACGGAGGAAAAATACTTTTAATGTTATAGATAGAAAATGATGCTGAAATGTATAAGTAAATTATAATATAATAACTATGTGTTTAAAAAATATATGCAAAATATTTAACAAATTGATTGTAGTTATTGTGTTATTTCAGAAAAGCTACTCCTTCTGACTTTCCTTTCCTTTTTGACGATATAAAATGCAGTTTAAATTATTCATAGAGACTAACATAGCGTAAACAATAGTAATAACATTTTCTTCATTTTTGATTATACCTCTATATATTCGTACATACCGTACACAGAAAATACACATACCAAGACAAATGACCAACCATGTTCATGAACAGAAATATTGTATTGTGTGAGGATCGAACCCGCAACCTTTAGGTTGGAAGGCAGGTACACTACTAACGGAACGGCAGTCGTAAAATTTCTAAACTTTGTCCTGTTCTGAGTATTTATTTATGTCTATTTTAATTGAAACAGTTTTATTTATAATGCTCACCTGTCGATAAATTACTCGGTCCGATATAGGTTACTTTAAGTATAATAAAAATGATAAAAAAATATATGTTTCCTCTTCGCAGTGACATGAAACCATTGCTAATTATAATTACATTGGCATGGTGCGCTGAGCATGCGGCAAAAACTGTTCATGAGAACGATGCCATGATTGTATTAACTTTCGTATTCTTGTTATTCGATCAATAGAAATGCCGACATTATCTTGAAAAAATATCTTGTAAGTACCAGGCGTCAAGCTAATGAAGTGTTTCTAAAACAAAAACTCTAATGCGAGCGTTTACTTCACACTACTGATTTCCTTGTTTAACCGTTTTTACTGAATAATTCTTTTATTTATTGGTCACATACATAGAGACGTTCTCTCTTTGACATACCTACTATTGTCAAATTAATACGCTGGGACCGGCACTCAACTACTGTCTATTGGTCACACATCTAGAAGGTCGAAGTCACCAATTGTTTGCGGATGATTGTAATTAATGATTGCGCGTCCAAAATTGAAATGGCGAGTAAAGGAATTGTACAAACGGTAATTCGGATCTGTTGTTTAATTATACTGCATTAGGCGCATCTACTCAATATTCATCTTTCTTGATATAAAACATAAAAGCCAACATGTCACTGAATGCTGTTGGTATTTCTATGAACAAATAAATACATTCATAATACCAGATATATATTTATCACCCAGTGTTTACGTTATATACCAGAGGTTTTAGTAAAATTTTCGAGTTTAAATTTATTTATCTTGACTTTTACAGTTCACTTTCTAAGTTCGTTAAAAAGGACCAATGTGGCAAACAGTTAAAGGAATGGTTAACTACTTCTGCCGAAATAGTAATATATTGATGTACTTTTTGTTTGCAAACAAGTTTTACTTTGCTTGCTTTTTAGTGTCGGGTTTTTTAAATCGCTACTATAAACCAGCATAAAGTCAACCTTCCCATGGTTGGCAATATTTGAAACTTCCTAAACAGATGTTCATAGATTAACGTTGTTTTTTGTGCGTTTATTCACCAAAACTTTCATGAACATCTTTTACAATGATTTCATTCATTTTCTTTTACAATATTAGCGTTCGATTATTTGTATCCACAAAACTTTGTTTTATTTCTACATCTTTTCAAAATACGTGAGAAACTAACTTTTTATCATGGTAAGAGACTGATTAATATAAATTACAAATATGTACAAATTTAGCTATTGACTAAATATGGAAAAGTAAATGTAGGTTTGCGTTTATGGATCGCAAACTAAATACAACAGCACAGATAAAATTTTCTGGAATAACATATTTTTTTTTATTTTGTAGTCTTGTCGTTATTATTACTATTTTAGAGTTTTAGATCAGATACCATTAAATGTGTTACGCATTTTATAACATTTGATCTAAAAAATAATACAATAATAATAGATGGTAATTTTCCGACATCGAAATAATGGAAGTATAAAGTCAAACTTTTTACAGCCGAAGCCGGGAGTGGTATCTTTTACTGAAGAACAGTATAAATATAATAGTAGCACTCTTGTAAGGTAAAATCAAGTAAAAGCGAAACAGTAGAGGAAAGAAATATTAATAACAATAGTATCTATTTACGATAGGGATTGTTCACTCGTAAGTTTCTACTACTATATCTACGACGATATTTCACATCTTTGACATTACTAGGCTTGTAAGCGCAATGCATGTATTTATGGTTAGCAACAGAGACGTCGTTATGGTATTATAAAGAAGGAGTAACTACTTAACATATACAAAAATCTGATCAATTTCTAGAGCTCAATTTTACCGCAAATGCAGAACATGAATTTTCAGAGGTAAAAGACTGGATGTTGGCAACAGTGGAGATCATTGGGGGACGCCTATGTACAGCAGTGGACATCTCTAGGCCTCTGTGAAACCCGACAAAAACCAGCGCTCGTTGAGATGAGTACTAGTTATCTCTGAGAATACTAATTAAACCAGAAAAAAGAACTGTATCAAAACAAACGTATCCAAAAAAATAACGTACGATTATTGCTTTTTGTTTTACCGCCTTAAGTGTAAAAATTGAATTTTCAACGGTTGGGTACATTCCGGAATATTCCCGTAGTATTTTGTGATACACGGAATTACCAGAAATTACCTTGACCCATGATATTACGTCTGCCGGACGGGCAATACCTATGTTTTGGGTGACTCTAAAATCGCTCCTTAATCACAGATGCCTTTATTTCGCGTGGGGTTCCATGACGCCCGTGACCGTAAAACACTGACTTCACCTATGGTGGTCTATAATTCAAACACCTAGTATAATATTATTTAATTGCTAGTCAAATTCAAAAATTTTACAAACTGTAGCCAGCATGTGTTGCACTGCCGGGAACTTACAAACGTCAATATTTATGCAAATAGATGACAAAGTTAATATCGAATGTGCCAATTAATCTTAGTTACATATTTTTATTTAGTATATGGGACAAGTTTATTAAGTGGAAATAATTTTCCATGCTTTACAAATAAAGGAAAAATAATAAACGAATAGAATAAAGTTTTATAGGTCATGGGTTGATCGCACTGATTGCGTAGTCAAAGACTAACCTTATGCGTACCTATGTGTGCGCTGCGCCTCATAACACGAACAGTTTCGATAATCCGATATAACATTCATAATTATCAAATAAACTCATGTTTTGTAACCTTTACAGTTTGCCGCTATCAGTTTACATAGCGTGTTGGCTGTATCGAATCCTATCTACATAGGTACGTATGCGCCGATTACGAAAATTTATCTACACACATCAAAGATTCTAAAATCATTATTCCTGCCTATTCTAAAAACACGATATCACATACATATATCTGTAGTGTTTGTAAAGTCTGAAATTTGATTTCATTTGCTTTTTGATATTGTGTATATCGCTCATTTTAATAAAGTTAATTTTGTTATCGTATCAATAAAGCTAGTTGTTAACTATAAACTTATTATTTCGCGGTAATGGTTATCAGACTTAATTAATAAATATCTGTAAGAAATATAAGTGATAATATTGGGATAACAGTTTTAAAGTGCTTTATTTTGAAAGTAACAAGTACAAACAAATACTTTGTAAGTAATTGTTTTGTCACATCATGGCCGTGCTCATAAGCCGCGGTGGAGACTAAATGAGATTTCTCGCGTATGTGTGCAAAGTAACTCTTGACGGAGGTGTACGTGTGGCGTATATACACATCGATACACCGAAACATCGATACTTTACACCCCTCTGTATAAGTATCTGGTTACTTACCGACACTGTCATTTTTGTTCGCTATATAAGGTATTCTTTATTGAACATATACGGTATTTGTTAGAGTTTAAAATCTTCTACAGACGTTTTTGGTATGCAATTATGTAGGATAAAGAATGTAGTCAAGAATGGGTATAGAATAATAAATATGTAACTATACTCAATATACACGGATTTGATTCCCACCCAGGACACATATTTGTGTGAATGAAAATGTCTGTAGGTCCTGAGTCTGGTCGACATTATCTATATAAGTATGTATGTACAAGAGAAAAGAAGTACATATATATGTAGTACATCAGTAATCTGGATTCCACAGTACAAGCTCTGCTTAGTTTGGGATCAGATGGCCGTGTGTGAATAACGTCCCAGGATTTTGTTATTATTATACTTAATTAAGTTTAATTGAAACTACAACGTGTTGTCAAGGTGCCACAACAAAGCGTTGCTATAAACATAACGTTAATAATTTAATTCCAATTCCTCTTAAAATTTAAAACTTTAATCCCTAAATTGCATGACACGAATATTGACACATTGCATTCACCTTTGAATTTAACGGTTAAATTTAATAAAACGGAAAATAATAATTATTGTGTCGTTCTGAAAATTGATGTATCACCTGTTGCTTATACCAGAGGCCTGTTCCAAGTAAATTTAAAACGAAACGCAGCTTATATCTAGATGTTGTGTTTAAGCTTGACCCATTGACTTGTGTCACTTTATTTTTTGAGCTACTTTCTGTCTAAAATTACTATATAAAAGTATATTTTTTATTATGTGATTTAAAAAAAATGTCTAACTGCTGAAATACTAGATATTAATAGATTTTTCATCGTGA
This sequence comes from Pseudoips prasinana, assembly GCA_951640165.1. NCBI lineage: Eukaryota > Metazoa > Arthropoda > Insecta > Lepidoptera > Nolidae > Pseudoips > Pseudoips prasinana. Next base: position 21,936,435 of record OX621234.1, read on the forward strand.
TGAGGTGGGCATGCATAAATCTGACTGTTTAATACGACCAACCTACGCTTAGACTACAAAAAGATCAACAGGGGGACAGACACTGTAGAATGACAGCGAATGGAGAGAATCCGCCCGCTCCATAGCTTTACGTCGGTTTTTCAATTTTTTTTGAGATTTTCACGTCTGTGCTGTCGATACTGCAGCTGTTAGGGACTTATATGTAAATTGTTGATAGCTGAATATTGAATTGACTCTAATGATTAAATGAAAATAACCGAGCCCAGCTCTAATCAGTACTGTCTGTGAGAATTGTGTTGGAGTTGGGAACGTTTCAGATAGTTGGCTAATTAGAGATTATGACTTACCCGTTGAAGGGGTATCCTGCGAAGGCCGCGTCATACGGGTGGTACACAGTAGGGTACGGCCATGTTGCTGCACTTGCTGCTAGGTTTTCTTTTAGTTCAATCCCTGCCGCCTGTCAAAACGAAAAATACGTAGCTTTAGAGTAACTGCTTTATTTATTATATACTATCTATTTACTGACATTTTTTAATATACTCTATAAAATTTTTACATTTTCTTTTAATAGAAATATTATTATTATGATACTTTGATTATTTAGATATTCTCAAATGAGAATGTATGTAGACTTCTAAAAAGTATATGTATATTATATAGTGATTCCTTCGGTTACTTTTTGTACTATATAGACACCACCTATCCATGTCAGCCTACATCATAAAGGTATATTATAATAACTCGTCTTCTTTACAAAATCGTTCAAGTTTCCAGTAGCTTTAACGTAATCCATTACGAAAGTGATCCTCGCCGGATTGATTTCTTGATCGATCGGTTGAACATTTCGGCCTTAACTATTATTACTTAATGGTTAAAGATACGAGACGAATGCATCAATCATCTTCCGATCGACAAATGTATCATCCTTTTTTGTTTTGAGATTGTTGAGCTTTTATCGTTTTAACATAAACAAATGAATTGAATGCTATTGTTACAGTATAGTATACTTTAATAAAAACGTTTTAATATTTAAGCTCTAAGCGATTTTAAAAATTATAATATCATTTGTAACTAAGGTTATGCGCACAGGCAAACAGGTAAAAAGCACAACTGTCACTAAGGGTCCAAAAATTTATAGCGACACATTAAAAATAACTCAGGAGTGAGTCTTAATGCGGTCAGCCAGGATAAATCTATCAAAAGATTTTGTTGTCCAACAACTTCATTGGTGGCCGAATCGAAAATCCGATAATAAATTTTACTCAAGTACGACAGCGTAATCCAGTCGCGCTGTCGCTCTTTGTTGCTGCGACCTTTGTGATATAATTCCAGTTTTCTGTTACTTCAAATAATAGCTGTAACGTGAATCTGCGGTTACTTGAATTTATTGTACATGCACATTTTAGAATATTTGTTAAATTGGTATGCAGTTCAAAAATTCATGTCGAACAGTGCACTTTCGGCTACAGCTATGTGTGTGCAATAAGTATAAAAAATATTTACAATTAAAAAGAGTGAGTGTAAGTGAGCACTTAGCGACTGCTTTATTAAATTTTGTGTCGCAAAGGCATGAGTTTTGCGGAGCAAGATACTTAAAAATCAACCCTAAGGATGTGAAATAGGCAAAGCTTACTTTAAAAATCGTCGATATTACGTATGTAGGAACATTTGGGTTTGGAAATTTACCTCTAATGCATTCCATGCTAATGGGGGCTTCTAAGAAAGTTCTTTATAAGGAAGTGTACTTGAATGATTGAGGATTGATTCTCCTCTTCTCTTTAGTACCTAAGTCTGAGCCCCATACAAAGGTGGGTTATAAAGTTTATAATAACTCGAACGAAACTTTGTACGGGACAGTGGGCGAAGGAGTTGTTTCAATCAACGGCTTTAGTATGTATTTTACAAAATGATCTGATTCTAAACCGTATACATAACTAATAATTGTTCTTACTTAAAATGCTAAAACATGATGGATAGTCCTGTTGGTCTTAACTAAACAATAATTTGTACATAAAAAATCTCTCTGATCTTTATTGGTATCAACATTATGAGTTTAATGGAACCCGCCTATAATCCCATTAACATTAGTGTGCTGAGCTAGCTGTAGGTATATATTTATGGAAGGTATAAGTTAATCCGTTGAGCGATGTGGTTGACACGCAAGCCCAGGTAGCGTTTGAATGTTGGTGGAGGCACTAAGTAGATACACGAGTACGGACGGACTCTTAAATTTATAAGATACATTACACTACAATTAATGTTAGAAACTAGAAAGAGTACATATTACATCATTCTACGTTACTGAAGCACTAAGTATTCAAAATACTTGACATTATGATATTTATCTGAGTACCAAAAAATTATGTGAATATAAATTTTAAATATGTTTTGAATTAATATCAATATAGTCATATTCAAATTATAGTAATACTAATTTGCACAATCAATCTTGAAATCTATTCATCAATACAAAGAAATCTATGTTATAATTAACATAAATGATATCGAATATGTCCCACAAATCTAAAAGAACGGTAGCCAGAATAATGATTTGTTTTGGGACTCTTCTTTAGAACTATAAATCCTTATTTGATCTATTTAATATTACACTTCCTGCCTTTGGCGTCCCACATGTGCAAATGTAAAATATTAGACCGAGCTATTAAATATTTTGACACTTGAAATTTTCTTTTTATCCAACGAATTCATATTTATTTACAGTAGGTGATAGATTTAAACCTTAAAGTGTAAACAAACACGCTATAATCCGACACCTAAAACACCAAACAAAAGAACATAAAAACGCGTATACAGAACACGAAACCCTACGAGCCAGGATGAAATAATAAATTATAGACAAAATAAAAGGCGTTAACTAAAAAAACTGAGAGGCAGGATCCCATTGAAGGCGTCGGCTGGAGTTAACACTTTCGCCACTGATGATGTATGATCATATCTTCATGAATGATTGAATCATCTGCCGGGACACGTTCACGGCTTTTAACACCTTCCTCAAAAAGTTTTACTACACGTCGTATATTACGTAGCGTAGCTACTTTTATGTCGTTATGATCATTATCATTCAAAGTCACTACCCACACACGTTCAGTGAGGCTCACTAACACTGAGTGCTTTTAAGATTACTAGTACGTATTTTACTAGTTTTATTTTCAACGCGTAAAGCAAGAATTATTTATTTATTCTAAAACTTTAAAAATAACAAGTTTTCTAATTAGGGTGATAGATTGCAACGCTCATAATGTATAATCCTTAACGTAAGCGATATGGAACTTCAGAGATATTTTAATCCTCAGAAAGGAATTGTTAAACATATTAAGTTATTAAGCCTGGCTTGCCCGGTACGTTTTTGGGTACGATGGCACAAAAGAACATACATCATCGGATTACGATTCCAATTTATATATTGTATTTATTACTTAAATCGTAAACCTTATTGTGAAGCCTACTTAACACTGTGAGAGAGTCTTATAACTACCTTCCTAACGTAATATTTTGACATCCGATCCTAATTATTTTAACGTAATACCTTTTGTAACAGGAATTGAAAAAAAAATGGAATGATAAAAAATAAGGTTTCTCCGCTGTAGATGTACATAATCCTTTTGGTTTAGATGATATCTCGTCTACACGGGCGAAGTGCCTTTAAGCTGTTGTAGACGTAATTAATTTCAATCATAGTTTAATAAGATTAGGGAGAATTAAAATATTACAATATGTAGAAACTAGGTGATGAACAAACTGATTAGTTTCATTGGGTGCGTACGAGTTATCTACGTGAACAACGACAGATAGAAGAAATATAATGAATAATAAATAAATTTCTGTAAGAATGACAGTAAGTTTTGTGGAATAATACTAGAGAATCTTTTTTCTACTTTTTTGAGCAGATTTTGTGTTTTAAATATGTGTAATATTCCCCACTGTAAGCAATATAGAATCTGCGGAAAAGCTTGCAATGCTACCTTATTCGACTGCATTCACATCTATGTCTAAAGAAACACTTTTCGTTTGTATATACAATTTTTTCGTGTCTAAACTTGGTATAAACGTTTGTAATCCCGAACAAACTTGTCCACCCAGATGTAATATTAAATAATATATTACCTAATGCTTGGTTTGGGTAAATTAACTGTATAGCACGAAGTCTGTTACAAATTTTTTATCTGCCGAATGCCTCAAAAACTTTTACAAACTATTTCTATCCACAAAAGGTTCAAAATATATTTTTAATCAAATCGATGTTATTAAATTAGAAGTACCTACTATCTCATAATTATAAACTTCTTACCAAACCAAATTCCTTTTCTTAATCATATTTCTGAATCCCAATTCGCATATTTGAGTTCTGGGACAGTAAAAAAGTATTTCTAATGGTAATCATCTCCGAAAGTTAAGTGACCATTATCTTGTTTGCAAAAACACAGAATTAATTTATCGTTCATTTTAATTGCAATTCAATGCGATATCCCTAATTCATACGGTTGCAACACTAGTGTGTGATTATCATGTCAACTGCACAATTGGATGAATTATTCTGAAAAGTCGTTTGATCAATATTGGCGGGCTGGTTGCCCGTAGATACTTGTCTTTTTCGCCGCAGGTCGTGGGTTCGATTCCCACCCAAGATAGATATTTGCGTGCATAATCATTTATCTGGGTTCCATAGTACAAGCTCTTCAGATGTCCGTGTATGGATAAGGTCCCAGGTTATTTTTCTAAATTTAATGCTTTTATCAATTCTGGGAAACAGATTTAACGTATATGATAAAATATTCATAAGACTTAAAAGGTAAAAAAAATATACGTGTATATTTCATAACAGAGAAAACCTACATTATGTATAGCTGGTCTATAATGGTATCACAGAAACAAAAAGTTGGACAAAGGAATGCCAGATCAACTGAGAACTTCAGTGTGGTACAGACGCCAGCACATCAAGTTACCTCAATCTGTCAAATTTCCCCAATTGAAAGTGAACCTTATGCTTTTGTGATAAAGTTGAAAATCTATAAAAGAAATTTAACTTATTGGGGTAGCTGAGTGTGCTGGCGTCTTAACATGAAAGTGTGCAGTAGAACCTGAGGCACCCAATACCTCACCCAATAACGAGGACTTAAATTTTAGGTCAGGACTTGGGCCTACACCCGTACGAAATTCAATTGACCTAGAACGGCAAAGTTAATGATCGCAGACAACGCCTTGTGTTCCCGGACCGGGTTTTGGAGTCTTTGGAAAAGTATTTTGGCAGCAAAATCAACTTTAAAGGCGCATATTTTTATGAATGGCTATTTTAGCAAGCAAAATTATTGTCGTATATGGAACAACGCCAATCCACACGAGGTTCAACAGATGGTTCAAAACATGCACAAAAAGATATTGTTTAGGCGGATTTTGTGCTGGTGGATTGGGCCTTACTTTTTTTTATATAATGTAGTTGAGGCCCTCACCATCAATGACAATCGCTACGAAAGGATGATAACCGCTTTCTTTCGGCCCAAATTGGATGATATAGACGGTATCTGATTCCAACACGGCACTAAACAATTGACGTTCTGCATCAACGGTTAACAGAGCAGGCCACCAAGATCGTGCGATTTGAGCCCGCTGGACTATTTCTTGTGGGGTTTCCTGAAGCCACAGATCTATGCCAATAAGCCACAAGCGATTTTTGCCCTCAAAGTTATGCTATCCTACAAATTTAACCGAATCTATGCAACTGAGTATCGTAAATTCCACCACTCGGATCCGTGCCACTGTGAAGAACCACAGTAGACATTTGAACATTAATTAATTATTTTCCATTAATTATATTCCATTTATAATAGGCATACATGTGCCTTTTTAAATAACAAACGGGTGTTAAAGAGTTCCGTGCCTTATTCGCAGATAATTTTACTCCTATTCAAAATCGATCCCTCTTATAGAAAAACCCTTTCCATCAAGCATATCATTAATTTTATTAATATCAAAGTAAGCAATGCTAACATTTAGTTGGAAAGCTATTTTATCAATATAAAAAGCCTTTGCACTACTTGTCTTTATCAGTAGTATAAGCTAATCGGTAAGCGTTTTCTTACTCTCTATTTCGACTGTAAGCGAACTCTTTAATTTGCCTGTCTTCACGTTTTACTCACTCCTCACTGCTAATCCAAGGATACTCACATTCGTTCTACAGTAAATTAGAGGAGCATGAAAGTATGTGTTCTGATTTAATTTTGGATATACAATTAATGTGGATAGCTTATATACGGTAGCTAAAACATCATTTATGTTTGTTTTGAGATCTTATTTGACTAAAGAAATTAATGTATCCCTGTATATAATTTAATTTATTTTCCAAAACAAATTAATTGATGATAATAATATTACATACATTTTTTATATTTAACAAATATCTTGGCTATTATTTTTGTTTTACGGTGGGGTTTCAGGTATGTATACCATGGAAGCATAAAATGGGTAAAAAAATAAGCGAGGATATCTATTCCAACATCTGTGATAGGCGTATACTTACAGCATTAGTATAGAATGGTGGTTGATCAGCTGCTAAAGCTGGGAAGTATGCGGCCATGCCTGCAGCTGCAGTTGCTGCAGCATCCGAGTATGGGGCTCTGTACATAGACAGAGCGTGCCTCTGATAGTTGAGAAACTCGTATTGACACGAGCAGACTGTCTGGCCAGTGATAGGGTCCTGGAATATGGGGCGGCCTGTGTCGCAGCAGCGCGGAGCTGAAGCGGCTGGTGTGCTGGGCCGCGCCGCACCGCTCGCGCCGCCGCCTCCCGCGCTCATTCCCGCCTGCGCCGGCGGCGGACTGTTGGAGGCTGTCGAGATGGTGCTCTGTAAGTTGTAAATTTTGAAATGCCTTTATGGCGCGTTTTCACATTCGCTAATGCAGATATAATATCAGTTGTGTTTATAGGAGGCCTCCGTGCGCACAGCGGATCGCAAAGCATAAATACAACAACTACAAAATTTTATACATTTTATTATGTTCATGTGGTTCTCTGTATTCAGAAGAAATTATTGTAAATACTGAAATAATTTTGGAAATTTAAAAAAAATACTTCTTAATTGATAAATTAACACTAGGGTACTGTTAACCGACATTATTGATGGATATCAAACGGGCCTTTAACGATGATTTGAAAAGGGGTGAGAATCAAAATATCCTTGGGCGTGCCTCATATGTCGTCAGGCCTTGCGAGGATCTATGATACGCAAATTAGAAACGCTCCGAAATTCCTTTTGTGATTCATAAAAAAAAGATTAATGCGTCGTCACAAATAATACTAATATGATGCGATTGAAGATTCAGAATTAATGACAATGGGATTGGGCAGGGCGGACACATTGTTGTCGTTAATAGATTTATTCACCGGACTACCTGAATCGATAACGCGGTCGCAAAATAAACATCCGGCTGTCATACGATCATAATGCGAGAGACGGGGATTTTGATCCTCATTTTAATTGAGCACGGTGCAGACTTGCACGCGAGTAAATAACTTTCTAAATATTTGTTATTGGAATGAAAAATTGTCCCATCCCAGCCGTCCAACATTCATTGTGTTTTCAATGGGATTAGAAACCGAGAAATATTGTCCTGGTATACCTCCGTGTCAGGTATTTCTCTAAAATGATAATTGATACTCTTTTGGTGTCGGTTTTCTTTTATTGTGCAGCTGTACAAAAATGTTTTATCAGTGACATGAATAATCAATTAGGCAGATAGTATCTATTTAGATTTTTCGATATATTTTCAAAGAAAGAACTCATTGAAGAGCCTTGTTAGTATGTTACTTAACCTTTAATTGTGTAAGGTGTGGGCGCTGTAGTGGTAAGCTTAGTAGAGTCACATCGCGGTTGACTGTGGAGGTATTAAGTGAGAGCTGTGACCTGTCTGCCAGAAGTATGGCTTCCCTCGCCTTAAACGCGCCACCCAGCACCACGTCGATAGCTGTCGACACGAATATTTCGACCTATGGCACACGTTCACATAACATACTACAAAACATTTGTTGTGTTGAAGGAATTATTGAGGTAATCCCGAAGCCGTTAAACGTCGAATCCCTGCATTACCTACATTACATACCCTGCATAGTTATTTAATCCTTGCTCGCTAACATTGTGTATCTACCTATCACGAGTTTTAAGACTGGTAGATGTTCACGTATTTGCTGATTCAACCTAATGGCTATGGTAATAAAGATTAAATCGATCTATATGAGGGGATCGGTCTGAAATCGACGGTGGTGCTTATAAGGGATACAATCCGTTCGTATAACACGAGTGTATGTTGGGCGGAACGACATACTTATTGTACTGCCAAAGGTATATTTTATTTATTAGTTTTGGTCATTACCTACCGACTCAGTTATACCTAATTTTATAATTATAATCAAACATATAATTATCGCTCAGTTGGTATTACGTTAATAAAGACTTAATATTTTTTAAAACTATTATTGATGATTTATAACGCCACCGATTACGGGGGAAACTTATCTTACTAATGTATTAGGTAATTAGTATTCATTACATTAATGTAAATATAGGGTTCAATGTACATTTTAATGAATGTCTCTTTTTATCGATTCTGAATTTGATTTACCGTATGCTAAGTATTAACTACTATAAGCGCTCAAACTGAAAGAAGTAGTTACAATAATTTCCCCAACTTTTCTGCGTCCGTCCAACAGTCCGTCACAACAGTATATCTAGAACTCAACTCAACAAGAACAACGAAATTGAATAGTTTGAAATTCAGCTTACATAACTATATTGGAAAATTCAATTGGAAATTTCAATTTTCAATATAGTTGTGTAAATATTTTTCTTATATTTGCAAAAGCGGAATGAATGGACGATCAAAGTAAGTAAGTACAGATATCAGTTCAAGACACGTATCATATAAAACACTTCATTTGTACATTCTAAAACAGATTTTTATTATTATCGCGCATTGTTTTCGTCTTATGATTAAAATTGATTAAACCGATACTATTAAGCCTTTATCTCTTTAAGATTGCAATGACAATTACGAATGCAAAATTTTCAAACATTTTAGTTTATAGATCGACCGGGATTTTTTCAGGAAAATTTATAAAGCAGACGATATTAACTATACTTTAACCGCTGCATAGCGCAGTGGTTAAAGTGGCCTCGCTACTTTCTCAGTATTTTTTTTTTATGTCAGGCGTCGACAAACGAGCAAGCGGGTCACCTGATGGTAAGTGATCACCACCGCCCATGGACACTCGCAACACCAGAGGAGTCGCGGGTGCGTTGTCGGCCTTTAAGAGTCAGCAAACAGGAGCTGACCCTTCCTTCTCACCCCGATGTGCTCTGGCGACCAGTGACAGTATCGTCAGATTATGGGTTTGATCCTCACATAGTACAACTATCTGTCCGAGAATTACAGGTTGTTAAAGTCCCAATACAACTATTTATTGCACAAATGAGTGTATAGTCCGAATACAAATCAAAACCAAATTTAGTTTTGCGGTCAGGTTTTTCATTGACATATGAATAACAAAATAACTATTATGTGTATCAGTAAGGCATAACCTCTTAGAGTGCGAGTACTATTGGTTCGCCTATATTATTCATTCGGATGTGGTTTCAGGTGACTTCTTACGATCTTTTGAGATATGACGGTAACTGCTTAGAGACTTGGGTAAGTTTGTGCAATTAATTTGCTCTACAGAATTCAATGGGCCTACTATTAATAAAGTAAATTATTGCGTAACGATATAATGATTATCAAAGTCGAGTCACTTAATCAGTTCAAATAAATAAAGTAATTAATTTTGGTCTCTAATACTTCTGTTGAATAAACAATAGTTTTGTAGAAATTGAAATTCAGAAATGGAAACTACTAGAGATAAAACTTGACACTTGAATTTTTAAGTGCTTATTAAATAAATAATAAATAAATTTATTCAAGACAAAATGTGTACAAAATTTATATCTATTTATATTAAAAATAATTAATACTAAGCTATAGACAGTTTGTGCCTGTACTAGGTTAAACCTGTACCACAGGCGTTTTAATGGCTTAAAGAGTATACTTATCCTTTATTAAAAATTTAAACAATATTTAATTATACAAATTCAAAAATCTAAGATATAATGTTTAAAAATTTATGTAATGCTAAAATATGATAGTTCAATTCGAAACAATAAACAGATTATGTAATTGTATAATTATATAAATTATAAAAAGAAAACAAAAAGCTAGTTCTAATCACGAAACAATGAATAAATTTTGGTTTCGGTTTGTGATGCCGGAAAATTCTCGCAAGTTCTGCCTAATGACTGCATTTAATTGAAATAAATCATGATTTATAGGCTCGTATCTGTCTTGGGTAACATGTGTACTTGTACAACGCGTGGAATTTATTAAATTAAAATTGTTATAATTACGTACATAACACGCACACTTAAGGCTATGATTATGATAAGTATCTTAACATATGTTTACAGATATTGATTGTTATTTGTATTTGTCTTTCATGTAGTACAAAGAATAAAACAGATTAAAGTTATCTATATTTTAGATATTGGTCTAGTGGTTAGTGACCATGTTGCTAAGCCAGAGGTCGTGGGTTCGGTTCCCACCCGGGACGAATCTTTGTGTGAGGAACACCATTATTTGTTGTCTGGTTGTAGCTTATTTCTTTCGGAATATCAAAGTATGTTTAACAGTGGTCTCGTTGCCATAGTACAGGCTTTGCCTATTTTGGGTTTTCCTTACTAGGAATTATTGAAAAGATCAGATAAAGAAAAATAAAACTAACAAAAATAAAGTTATTTGTTTGTATAGTTAGTGAAATGATTACTAACTACGCAAACAAATACCTATATCTTCATTTATCCTCGTCAATCGCACGGTTGTCTTCATGAGATCGCACCTAGTTATATATTTCTATATGCATACATCATATAGATCAATTCATCATCAACAAAAAAAAATGGCTTAGCAAATAGACTAATTGTGAGCAACATGTGTGGACAATCTCATACTTAGCTTATTGAGATCTGTACCAACTTAATGTTTCTTGTACTTATAATTTATGTTATAATGGATATTAGTAATAATAGTTCATATACCTACATTTAAATGATGAACATTAAATAAGATTCACAGGAACCTTTAACGTAACTACGCAAATATGTATAACATTCGTTTTAATTTATCTGCTTGTAGTTAGACAAACGTTCGAAATAAGTAAGTATTGGTTATGTGTGCTTATTAGATAAAGAATACAAAAAACTTGTCATCATATCCTTTTCAAATATCGGACGGTTCGAGGATTAAAGTGCCGCTGCACCTTATCTCCAGCAGACATCTTTTAAAAAACAAACACGAGAAGTATTCTCTTTTTGTCGTCTTTTTTTATCGTAACCCGCAGGATGTGTTAGAGTCGTTAAGCCCTTTTAAGTGTTAAACCATGTAACTGAATATTCGAGCGTATAAGGGTCCGATCTATTTGTTAAATAATGTAAAAAAGTTAATCTTAGAGAAATCGGACCCAATGACATGAATTTCGTTAAAGACATCAGGCGAGCAAAAAATATCGATGACATGTCGCTCGCTTAACTAACCGTGGGTGACGCCAAGCGATGGCTTTGTCCAGGTACTACGGGCTTTTTTATCAAAGTCGGCCCTTTAGCAGACATCATTAAAGTATTAAATTTACGATAATGTTAACCGATGCGCAATAACAATTTGGAAATTCTTGCTAATGCTTAATTCCTCAGTAAAATGGTAATAGCAAAGCAATGCTTCAACTTTTCGAAATCCAAATATCTCTACTTATCTAGAGATTGGTGCTGGAACTATTCAGTGGTTGTTATTAAACAAATACTTTATTAATTCCATTAGACTACTGAGATCGGACTACTAACTACCTTTTATTTACTGCATACAAGTTTTGTCAAAGGTGATAAATATTATTTTTATTTAATTGATAGCAGTAACGGTAAAAATAACATGGCAGGCTTAATATATTTCACATAGTTAGCAAAGTGTTAATATACTTGGCTAATCTTTTCGCACATACATACTTTTAGTCAGAAAAAGCATCATAGTTTGATAGATCTTATGATAAGGCGCAGCGCGGGCGTCACGCCGGCTTGCGTTTGCGTTTACATTCCTCGTCTTGTGAAAATCGTGTGCGAATAACTCCGATGTGGTATTTTTTTCCTAAACATCAGGTTAATTGCGGCAGATTAAGATCAATACTATAAAATTTAATTTGTATAACAACTACACATTTCTGTACCAAACTTCGATTCTATAAGCAGATATTCCGGACATTGTGTTGTTAAAAAAGATCATTAACATAACTACATAATATATTCGTGTTTTTGCTCTACTGGATGGTTGAGGCGATAACTTCAAGCTAGTTCTACGAGAAAACATTAACCAGAATCTATGCTTTTAACTTGTCATTCATATTTATTAGAGCTGAACCTAACTTTTACGATGTACCGTGTCTTGTTAATAACGTATGAATCTCTCCGGCTGATGGCAAATACCATTCTAGATAACACTAAAAGATCAGGTGTAGTCTTAATTAATATTATTATAAAAACAGCAATTTCACCAACAGATGTATTCAATTTTTCTGACGACTCCATTAGAATTTAATCTTAGAAAAGGATCTGTAGCATCTATGTATTATAAAGTCAAAACCATACTTGTATATGGCAAAGTATGATAGATGTTAATCGATTTGTATTAGACAATGAATCGCTCTAGTATAACGTGTGATCCAATTTAATTACCAGTGAACAACTCGCATGAATAGGAAACTAATTAATTCATGCCTTGTTAATTATTTTTAGTCGGTACCTACTAAGTGGTTTGATAAATAGTAAGTACATTCAAACTGATTGAATAGCAGGTTTGTAATTGTTTGGTGTGTTCTAAATTTAAAAAAAGATCTTATTTAGTCATTTTAAACAGTGACCCCATATGTGAAATAATAAAACTTGTCTTCCGAATGGTGTTGTTATAAAATTCAACGTTTGTATTATTACGTTCATCGACTTGTAAATTTAATTGGACAATTACATGGTGGATCACATGTTGAGGTATAGGTGTCTATTTCGACCGCTTCCTGTGTCAAGATATCCGTATAGATAACGGCTTGAAATTAGCCCATTCCCGAAATGCATAATGCCTTAAAGAAATTCACACCTTCCTAATTAGGGTAGAATTAGGGAAGAATAAATATTGAAAGGGAGCCGCCAGCCTTCTTCTAATACTGGTGGTATGGTAATATTTAGATAAATACACATTAACGGTGTGTAATGATAATGAATGAATAACTTTAATTTAATAAAATGTTTCCGTCAATAATTACCTGTATAGGGCAATCTACGTTATTTTTTTAGGGATATTTTTTGTATTCATGCTCTGCTTGTTAGCAAAAGGGTTGCAATTAATTTAAACACATTACTATTAGAATATATACGAAGTATCTCATTCAAGTGTATATTGAGATAAATATAATTATAATTGAAGTAACAATTGTTTTGTTTTTTGTCCTTCTTATCTGTTTGTTGAAAGTTAGCATATCTAAATTATCAATAGATTCTAGATCATACCATTAGTTATGCATTTAAATAATAGGTATCTGCGAGATTGCTTCCGTCAGCAACAAGATAGTTCGCCGTATTAGCTGATTTTAGGAGTAAAACAGTAAATATGGGCAATTGCCGTCATAAAATGTAACCATAACATTATGTATATATTCCATCAACTAATTCATATAAAACATATATTAATGGTATGTTATATTTGTGCATATTTCAATATATTCCTGACTCATATTCATGGAAAAATTAAACAATCTTTGCTTTTTTAATTACCGTAATCTCTTTCGATATATTATTAACATAAATAAGTGTTTGATACTGAAACGAAGAATACATTTAAATTTAGATAGTTATCTAAACTCAATTGCTTATCGTAAATTTCAGTAGTGAGACGCTAATATTCTTAATAACACATCTTTAAATCATCATCATCATCATTACAGCTAAATGAGTCCACTGCTGGACAAGCCTCCCTCAAGAATCGTCTTGGGGGGATATGCCATAATCGCCACGCTTGGCAGGCGGGTTGGCGATCGCAGTAAGATGGTCATAGTAATCAGAAGGAAGCTGCTGCCCATCCTCTGGTAGATATTCCCTCGGGTCGACTTCTACGCCCCCCACGGGATGAGATGGGGTGATGATATTCTGATTCTGATATTTGTCGCCGTCACCACACATCTTTAAATATAAATACATTTTTATCAACTAACACGCAAGTTTGGCAAGAAGTTCCATCTCAATTATAACTCAAAGATTTATTTTATGCATTTTATTATATATAAAAATGAACATAATAAACTGGACGCACTGTAATTCGATACCTCTACAATATTATTGAGTGTTTTATGGGGAGGTGAAAGCCTTAAAGTCGGCCCAAATACTATACTAAGCTCGTTTAAATGGCGAAATGAGACACGCACAAGTCTCTACAACGATTTCCGCGTCGGTTCGCAGCCCAAGCCGTAATATTATTGTGTTTCATTCAAACAACTCATTCATAAAATTGCAACTCTTTCGAGAGCAACCGGAGAGCGCGTCGACACACTTCATCGCACCCACAAATGTGAACGGAAACTTTTACCTGTTCCTTTTAATTCGATATTCACATGTGAAAAATAAGGTTCGATTCACTATCTCGAAATGCCGTCTTATGTGCCTTCAATCATCCAGAGCCGCGGCGCGAACGTACGTTGATTCGCTAATGAAGTTGTTTCAGATTGTTCCGCGAGATTTATTAACTCCCGTTACGGAATAAACATGTGCTGGAGTTGCGGTTATTTGTCTATTAATAACCGGACTATTATTCTGCTTATTACCCCTGTGACGTGGTTGCAAACATTCCTATTGTATACATACGCTATAGCTGAAATTAGATTGATTCAATCAAAACATTTTACTTATAATGATTTTTATCCTGATAGTGATCTAAAATTGTCATGATATAATTATGTATTAGACGTTTTAACAAAAATAGATACACTGATCTATACATATACTAAAATCGTAGGAAAGTCAAAACTGTACATTAAATATTTTTTTTAAAGGATACTTGGGGCGTGATCTACAATCGATACCGAAGCTAAAAATATAGTTTTTAAATTTTTTGTCTGTGTGTCTGTTTGTCTGTACGGACTAAACTCAAAAAGCACTGCACGGATTAACTTCAAATTTTGCATGAATACCACGCTATGATAATTTATAAAATGTAACGCGGGTAAAACCGCGGGGCACAGCTAGTATATCATATTATAAGTTTGGCCTAGGCATTAATTAATTTAAAATATTTTAACATGCTATTACGCACGATTATGAGTAGGTAAGTGTCCTCGTGCTGAACTAAAATACAAGAACAAATGAATTAATAGTCTTATCTTGAGCGAATTTACAACATAATGCAATAATAATATAGTAAAGTAAGGTATAAGATAGTGACGATACCTACCAATATAAATAGTCAGTTGCATTAATATGTAAACAGTTATTAAAATTAAATCTCTACCTATTACATAAAGATTTTAATTATATTATCCCTAAAACTTTAAATTCTAAGCCTAATGTGTGGGGCAGCAGCTAAGACAGTCGCTTCGCCGCTTCGTGTCGCGGGTTCGAATCCCACGCCCGACAACTATTGTGTGGCCCATAAATAGTTGTTCTGGGTCTGGATGTAATTTGTGTTCGTCTATTATATGTTTGTAAAGTACCCCGTGATACAGGGATTAATTTACCTAATGCGGGCGTTGTCTATAAAAAATAAGAAACTTCCGATTCACTCATATTTGAATACCTGAAGTTGTAGAAGACGATTAGATTACTCGTAAAGTAACTCTTAAATACGTATTAAGGCATGGATTAATTATTATAATACTAATCTAAATCACGCTCATGTATAGTTGCACTCCCAGGAATGTAAATGATCGGCAAAGGAAATCTCCTAGACACGCGTTCAGTCTACAGATCGGTTACTTTTTCATACACTGTAAGTTTACCATAAAACAACAATATTTTTATATGCATTTCGTTTTTTTAATGCATAGGTACATAATAATAATAATATCCTGGGTCATTATTCACACATGACTATCTGATCCCAAATTAAGCAGAGCTTGTACTATGGAAATCAGATTACTGATATACTACTTTTCTTTTGTAAATACATACTTATATAGATAATTACACCAAGCCATAGGACAAACAGACCTGTTCATGCACACAAATATCTGTCCTGGGTGGGAATCGAACCCAAAGCCTGGGGCGTGAAAGCCATGCGTCTACCAACCACACCAACTTTTTATGGCAAGAATTGTAAGAAAGAAATATTTTTTAAAGATCTAATTGCCAACTTCGTGATTTCCATCAAAGTAAAGTAACGAATTGTAGTGGTATTTATTCGCACCCATAAAAACGTCGTGTTGTGTCAGCTACTGTTTAGAAGTAGTAGCGGGGAAAGGGCATGCAAATTTGAATTATCGGTTAATACAGACGCCATTAAAACGGTGGCGATTCAAAACATCCCGTGCAGTTCCCAACCGAGCCTTTATTACGTCCCTGTACTTACCCACTAATCGACTACTGTGTTACCAAAATAACTCGGCAGAAAATCACTCCATATGCATTTTCATTTATTAACAATTGATCAATGGAGATAGATAATAGTTATTGTTCGTCCCGTTTGAATTCAACATTAGGAATTATAATAACCAAGTAACTAACGTTGAAAAAATGAATGACCGAAACGATCGTAGTAGGGGAATAATCATGGTATCTGGCATTGCCATACTAACCAGTCCAACCAAAGAACCTACTTAAACTTGAGTTTGCTGTACAATACTATTACGATTTTGATCAAAAGATCACACTATGTCAAGATATGATTATGACCGCTTCGTGTCGCGGGCTCCACTCCCGCGCCGGACAACTATTCGTGTGATCCATAAATAGTTGTCCTGAGTCTGGATGTAAATTGTGTCCGTCTATTATAAGTTTGTAAAGTACCCCGCGATATAGGGATGAGATAAACTACTGCGGGCGTAGTCTTTAAAAAAAATATGTTTGCGGATTGGTTTACAAAACTAGACCAAATATGTTTAAGTAAATAAGTATGACACTACCACTAACCATTGTTAGTGTCAACTCTTCATGAACCTTAGAAGTCTTGTTCCATAAAAGTACTATTGAAACTGCATAAATTGAAATTACTGATATGAATTTCTACTTAAAGAGGACATACGTAGTATGAAAGGCCATTATGAATTAAATTGTAGAATCACGGAGTAAAAAACCTATAAGTGTGTTTGTATCCAAGTCTCATAAAATTTGTGTTATGTTAGATTAGTATATACTTACTTCATTACATATGGAAACATGTAATTACCTATAAACCTACCGTTTTAAAAAAAAGCATATTGCCTAAGCAAATGCTCTGTTTTTACTCTATATATATAATTCAGTCGCGTGAATATCATACTAATTATTCTTTAAGTTTTCATCTACTGTAAGTTTACTGTAATAAAACAATATTTTATTAATATTTAATTAGTTTAATTCATACGTACATCATAATAATAATATCCTGGGACATTAGTCACACACGGCCATCTGATATCAAACTAAGCGGATCTTGTACTATGGCAACCAGATATCTGATACACTACGTATATTACTTTTCTTGTATAAATACATATCTACTATTACACCCAGACTCAGTTCTCATATAGTACATATAGGTTCTACTTTTGTTTTGCAATTCCATACGTATATAGATATTCTTATATTCCTGGAAAGAAATATTTGACCTATGCGGGAATCGAAGCCATGACCTGCGGCGTGAAAGGCAAGTATCTACTAACCACGCCAATTTTATATCGATAACTACAAGTGCTAGCACATGACTAGCAGATCCTTATGTACACGGATTGACATTTAATTTTATAACAATATGATCAGTGAAGAAATTATTAATTTAGAAGTATTTATTTTAAATTATTTTTGGGTATAAATAATTATATTCAAAGACCGCGCAAAGTGACGGATGAAAACATTTGAATAACATTCAAACGAATAAAGCTGTTTAGCCACAGCGGCAGTGTGTCACGCAGTAACGATGTCTCGCGCTTCAGACGGCTGTAAGGCGACGAAGTGTGAACTAACGATATGTGAGCACCTCATACACACACGCTCGTGGGCGAGACAACGTCAGTAATTGTCATACATGTGTATTTTAAGTTCACAATGTTGGTCATAAAGTTTCACGAGTCTCTATGGCGCGCCTGATTAGGACCACTAACGAAAGATCTGTAGTCGCGACGCGACACTACGCTCGTTTATTCGTGTATTACAGTTGTCTCGTTGTTATTTTCAAGAGATATTTTGATGTTTAAAGCATCCTTAAAGAAAATAATGATGTGACAATCGTTAAAAAAATGTGCTGTGAAAGCAATTTAACCGTTTAAAAATACGATGTCATAATGTCAGGCGAAGAGATTTTAAACATTACCTACATTGGAATTTTCTTAAGGTGAACACATTAGCGCAAGACCGGCAATTGTGGAGATCTTTGAGGGAGGCCTTTGTCCAGCTGTGGACGTCTTTCGGCTGATATGATGAACACATTAGAAATGGTATCAATTTACAAAAGGAAATTATAAAACAAAAACATTGCATTATAATATTATTATAACTTAGTTACCAAGCTATGTAGAGTCCGTAACAAGGAGAACAGAATACGTTATATTCAGTCAATTGAGACTAAATCAGTAAATACGTTTAGTTTACTTGCATAAGATACACATCGCAGTAAACCCTGGCCACCTTGTTGGAATTAAATAAAACATACCAAGTACGGTACCTCTATATTTTATATTATTATTATTCACGAGTAAAGCATTCGTGCAAGAGTTAGTAATACTACATATCTAGAATGTAAGTGTAAGCAGAAAATTCTATAATTTCATGCGGTCATCCATAAGAATTACTGTATCTTCTTATTAATCGCAACATAACTCCCTAACATGGCCTTTTCATTGCCGTGTTTGAACGCGAAAAAGTTTTATTACCATCAAAATGTCGTAACGTATCTCGGAGTTCCATCCGGTTGAGTATTAGATTCAATGGCTAAATTAAACTCTGTTACAATCGAGGAAAGATTCATATTGGAAACGTTACGAAGGCAAGTCGATATGCTCAAAATGGATGGAGTATGTCTCGGCGAGCGTATGCCGCACACACACATGCGCCACTAAATCCGGTTGCGCCCGCGCTTTAGTATGAGAAACAGTATCACAATTCGGAGTTGCCGTAACGAGAGACTACAAAATTTACTAACCGCGTGAATAACGCAGTGCCTTCATTTCGGAGAAATTAATTGAAGTTTCTGAGAAGCGAACGTCTCATTCACCTATCTGATTAGGGCGTGTCGAGTGGGTTAACGCGAAGGACCGCTCCGCACAGATTTTGGGGTCGAGTGATAAGGTGTCGGGTTTACGGTGCGTTTATAGAAACATTTTAGGGCTTGCTTTCGATTAGTTTCAATCTTTCGTGCACCAGGAGATAAAAAATTACGTTAATAATATTTGTTAATTAATAATAAAATGGTACGATTCTATTTTTTCGTAATGAAATATAGCAAATATTCGCCTTTTGCACTCAAAGTAAATTAAAATAAACTTTTGGGATTTCGGAACCATGTTTAAGAGTCATCGTTGTGTTACGATTTTGTAGTGTATTTAATGTGAAAATGATATTCAATGATAATTTAATGTAATAGACTAAATTTATATAAAAGTACTGCATAAAATCTTTTTTTACATTTTCGAACATGGCATGGAGTTTATGGGTTGACTTGGTGTTTGTAGTTTAAAACCAGTTTTTGTCAAGTGCTTTAAAACTTCACAAATTCAGCGTTTAGCACTGAAACTGTCACGGAAAATTAAAACAAGTTTGAATTTTTTATTGTGGGGGTACCAGACTCTTAACAAATCGTGAACTAGTTAGTGAACAAAGGGTTAAATAACAAACATTGACTTGAGCCGCTTAGATGGAAGATACTATTAATTATACATTAATAAATACAATGCCATTGCAGAAAATATATCTGCTCACAAACTAGTTTAACTGAATTTATGCCTATAGTGCCTCATTTACTAAATACTGCGCAGTATAAATCCTCACGAAGTACTATAAACAGTCTCCGATGTCGATTTTAAGATCAGTTAAGAATTAGTAAAAGCTTAGATAATGAGGTCAAACTTGAAACACGTAGTTTCAGAAACGATTTCTGATTTCCATCCATTATCACTGTAAGAGGTTTAAAGTTAAACTATACTTACAGCATTAAGTTGATACATGTAGTACATCCCGTGACCGTTTCTAGGACTAACTTCTGGTCATAAGATTACTCTGTCAGATAGTATTTGATAGCTCATGTAGTAAGATGTCCTTACAATTACACCATACTCAATACAAATAAGATTTTACGTCACGGGGCACCATAATGTTCTATTTCCGTCACAATCTTCGACTGTCATTGTCTCCGAAAAAAGTTAACTTTAAGTTTAATCATAAGCTAAAAGCTTAAAAAGCCTTATTACATTCGGTAAAGTAGTCTATACGGATGAACGTATACCTACAATTCCGCTTGTGACTTTACCGTGCAATATACTTTTATCTGTGTATTTGTTTGTTCAAGCATCAGCTTCATGGAATTCCGATTCAAGTTATACAGACAACCATGCGGCCTTTGATTTCTATTATAACTATGGTAGGGTTAAGCGTACGACGTAATTTTGAGCGGTTATCGCTTATGGCACATCGCTTGCACGTTGCGGCCACTTCTCGACGAGCTCTAGTGGCGATCGTCACATGCTGAACATAACATATATCATTTGGCTGCAGTAAACTCGTACTTCACCAGTTGGACTGCTATATGAGTAGAATTTTTTAAGCTCCTTTAAAAAATCTGCCTCTGTTGCTTTGTACCTATCTGGCAAATAACTTGCTATAAAAATACTTATAAACAACGATGGTAGACAATAGCCAATGCCCATGTAAAATATGACTTGACCATGTGACTCCAAGCTAAATGCAAAATTGGTCTTATATGTAATACAGTTAGCAGCTAGAATAACACAATCGATATCTATGGAACTTTAAAACCAGTTTCGAAATTAATAGGATAGCGTTCTTTGGCTCAAAGATCCTGATTAACGAAGGTCCTTGGCAAATGCTTGCTTTTCACGCCGGAGATCTTGGGTTCGTTACCCACCCAGGACAAATATTTGTGTGAATGAACATGTCAGTTTGTCCTGAGTCTAGGTATAAATATCTATATACCTTAGTATGTATTTACAAAATAAAAGTTGTATATTATGAAGTATATTATCTGGTTTCCATAGTACAAGCTCTGCTTAGCTTGGGATCACATGGGCGTGTGTGTATAATGTCCCAGGATATCATTGTTGTGTTTTGTATATAAGTAAAGTTACCACAGGTTGTCAGGTAGGCGATAAGACATCAACGCGTTCTTGCTGCTCCCGGTATTGCAAGCGTCTATAGGCTACAACCTACAGGCTTTACAGTAATGACAGGAAATGGAGGCTGCATACTAGTATGATCATTTGATTTTAATAAAAAATATCAGGTTCCATTAAACTCCTGTCTTCACGCAACCAATCTCATAGTCGTTTTCATAAAAGTAGTTGGTGATTAGATGAGATATTTGATTATAATGCTGAAATATCCTACCTCGGCAAGGAGCATAGGCCTTGACTAACCAGACCAAGCAAACATTTCCAATTTTACCCAAATATCCAACAACTTCCTATGCTAACATTTATTCTAAAAAGGACATCTCTCGCAACAAAAGTGGTAATCTTTATTTTATTCCGAATTCTCTGATAGAATAATTCATTTGTATTGACTGCACGTGTGGCGCAGCGGGTAAGACAGTCGCCTCGCTGCTTCGTGTCGTGGGTTCGAGTTCCGCGCCGGACAACTATTTGTGTGACCCATAAATAGGTGTTCTGAGTCTGGATGCAATTGTAAAGTGTCCCGCGGCACAGGGCACATTAAAAAAAGGAAAATAAATGCTTTGTCCATATTGTAAGTACACATTTTTACGAAGACTTAGGTTCTATAATATTTCATAGAAATCTTTGGATGTAATTTCTGTCCATCTATTACATGTTTGCAAAGTACCCCGCGACACAGGGATTACATTCCCTAGTGCGGGCATTGTCTTTAAACTAATTAGAAAAGTCCTATAACACTAAAGCCATACGGAGACCCTGTAAGATAAATTAAAAAAATTGAATTATACCTAATATTGTTATTGGTAGGTATTAGAATATAATTAGCAATAATATATCATGTGTGTAGGGAAATACCTTTTCCAATTACGATTACCCTGACGCTATCTTCTTATACTTAACACCGTAAAATTTTAGAACTAAATTGAGGTTACTTTTTCCCTAAAAATCAATTATAGAATTTTGTAATTGGATTTATAATAATAATACGAATATTTTACAGGTGATCAAAGCAAGATATTGAACACGATATAAATGGATGTTTGAAAATATTATTGGCTTGTGGACATTAAATAATTTAAATATTAATATTTTAAAAATCAAATTGGTATAAGCCAATAAAATAAAAAGAATAAATTAGCAAATATAGACATCCAATATTTAAATAACAAGATTGAGGAAGTAAATGTTGAAAATTATAATAATTATATTGAAACCTAAATATAAAATCAAAATGTCCAAGATACATATGCCTACGTATTGTATGTATATTGCGAGGAAAACTGTAAGGCAACATTGCTTTGATTAATTCTCTGAACAATATTTTAAACTTATCTTGATTATGCATATTATAAGTTGTAATGCTTGCAAAGAAACGAATATACTTAATTAAAAAATTTAATAGCAAAAGACGCAATTATAGCATAATATAGTTACCTAAAATTAAATAGTATTCTACTCTTTAAAACTATGTTTTGTATGGAGTTAAGAATACTTAATCATCAGCCCAAAGGTATTTTAGGTTTATCCGATATTAGGTAATATATTTAAAGGAAGAGTAAAGTATTGCACTTGTACATAAATATTAGGCTGTTAATATTATATTTATATATAATATTGACCGCCTCATAATTAATAATTATATATTGAAACAACTCATAATAATTGATCAATAAAACATTCATTATTGAGCGATTATTATGAGTTGTTTCAATATACTGACGCTTTATTAAATTTTAGCTTTCTTTTGACCATTTTTCTTGGTATATTATTATAGCCATTGAGTCTGGTTTAAAATTTAAAGTATTAATAACTTATGTTTATTATGTGGATCTATTTTATAGAATACGATTGCAATCTGTGTTGATACATTTTTCATAAATGTTTAAGATAAGTAAAATCAAACTTATGGTACGTAAAATATATGATTGGAATTGTATTTACTTCAAAATACCCAATGTATTGACTAGTTAAACTTCTTTCCCGATTTAATATATCTGGGAATATGTATATGGAATGTTACTAGCATCGAACCCTACTCTAGCTGTCTGCTGTTACTTCTGAAGTAACAAGCCGGTCTTTTCACAAGCGGGTAAAGCTAAGTGTCTATACTGCCGTTCATAAGAGACGCAAAAAATTAAATTTGTCATGGTAAATTTTACTCTACACATATGTAATGTAGTTTTGCCTTCGTAGACGCTTTCATGTTACGGCGATTTAGTGATATTACTGCTGTATAGTGAACAACAACCTATACTAACATTTAGTAAGTTATTTCAGACCTCATAGCCTTTACTCACGGTTTTCTGCTGTTCCTTACAAAGTACATTATTAATGAAACGATAAGGAACCAAATCCAAGTAATATAATAAACTTAAACAATATGCTTCTGTATTATTAAGACAAGGCCAGGATTCTATACTTTCATGTTTCTATAAACGTATTCCTTCACCAAACTTAAGGTCGTAAACAATGTAATTACTTTAATATGTAAAACGTACAACTGGTACATTCTAATTAGCAAAACTTCCAGGCGATATCAAGTTACATAAATGTAAAAAGCACACTTGCGTATCATTAAACGTTAGCTCATTATCAAGAACAATAGCTCACCATACCAACATTTACTTAATCATGGTCTTTTATTAGGTACGCATTATTAAAGTCGAAGCGGGTACCAAACGTCAAATTACGATTCAGAACAAAAAGGGGTCAGTAAGCGGTCGAATGCAAACTGCAAAAATGACGAACTTTGTTCATGGCTCATTATGAAGTTAAATGAATGGTGTTGGTTTTGTTCTTCGGTTTACGTGTCCCGAGGTCGTGCACGCGTGTTTGCCAGTTTCTGCTTCGTAGAAATGTAGGCACCCATAGTTAAGCTCGCTCACGCCTCTGCGCCTCGCCTCTCAGGCCCACCTTTAATTGTTAGCACTGGGAGTAAACCTCCGTACACATCCCAGAAAGATATAATACATTTTTTATACATGTAGAGCTATATTTTCACAGATAATTACCACTGCCAATTTTTTATTGATCTTATACTATGTCTGTCTGCTATGGCAGACATCTTTGGCCTCACCAACGACAAGGTGTTGAAGTGGTCGCCATGACCGAAAACTGGTCGGATCAATTCTTCAGAGGTAATAATCCTATACAAATCCGTATTTGCCCTAAGTTATGCTTGCGACCCTGCATTGCTCCCACAAAATATTAATCTGGAACTCGACACTTGAACACTAACTTGACGACTCTGGTATGACCTAAATAAAAACAACTTTGTCGTCTTTTGTTTCAGCTTGTTTAAGTAATGAAAATGTATATAGCTTACAGGTAATGTTCATACTGCTTGACTCTAGATGTTCAAAGTGAGATCGTTTTAAGTTTTACAATAGTTTTTTTACGACCTCTTATAAAGCACTAAGTATATGTTTTATCTTCGTCGACCTCGAAACCCTACAACATACCCAATTTCTGATGACGTGAAATGTAGTTTGAGTTCAAGGTTCTTGAGTGGCGGCCACGAACCGAAGACTCAGCGCGGGGAGAGATCTTTGAGGGTCTGACAAAGGACGTCTTTCGGCTGATATGATGATGATGATGAAATATAGTTTTGAGATAAACTAAGTACTTGTCTAAAGTACAAATATTCATACGATTTCCACATCAAGTGATGAATAATATGCTATGACAAAGGTAACAAGAGTTGTATCATCAAATAAATATAAGATTATATATAAAGACAGTATGAGCTCCTACTTGCTTATACTTCCCGGTGAAGCAGTGAAAGTTTTCTAGGCTAACTTTAAACAAAATTAAAAAGAAAGTATGGATGAATTGTCTAAAACCGTGTAATTCACAAGAAACTTTTACCGCGCACTACCGTTGTGGAATCAATTAACTGCGGAATTATAAATTTCACTTCAAAAAGCGAGACTATTCATTTATTAAATTCCTCTGGTGTTGCAAGAGTCCATGAAGGGCATTATCGCTTAGCATCAAATGACCCATTTGACCGCTTCATCATCATCATCATCATCATCATATCAGCCGAAAGAGGTCCACTGCTGGACAAAGGCCTCCCCCAAAGATCTCCACAATTGCCGGTCTTGTGCTATTCGCATCCAGCAGTTTCCAGCGACCCGCACAAGATCATCGGTCCATCTTGTAGGAGGCCTGCAAGATGTTTGACCGTTTGCCTTGCTATTATTATATATAAATGTAAAGTAGCTATATTAAAAAAAATCAAATCAAAATAAATATTGGGTCTGATTTAAGGCTATCTCTCATAATATTGACATTAGAAAGTGATTAATTTGTGTGGGTGTTGATATGAAGAATTACGAGATAGTTAATAAATTAAAAAATGTCACCTTCAGTCAAAAGAAATTGTGCGCAATAATAATGTTATTAGAAAGTAAGTCAGGCATAGGTAGGTACCATTTTTGCAGAGATTTTATTCGTGAAAGTAAAATGATGCCACCCGAGGTTTGGATTCTCAAGTCTTAAAACGTACCGTAGAACGCAGTTTAAACGTTTACTGCCCATTCTTGTGCTTAATTGCTATTTAAATAAAAACGCACCATGAAGGCAATGGGTCCATGGTGCTATTAAAGGAAAAAGTTGAATTCTTATTAAGTTAGCTTATTTAAAGACAGAATTTACGAGCGTCTTACATTATGACATAAAAAAAATATAGAAAAAGTGACTGCGTACAAAGAGGAATTATTGTAGAGCTGTTATTTAAGAACGTCTTTTAAACTAAATCGTAAAGATCCCTTCCCTTGTCTAATGAAGGAGTCTCCTTATCATGGAGATAGTACAAGTAGATCACGTTCGACACGCACTCGGCCGCTGACCGAATCATTCTTTATTATCTTTATTAACGTTGGACTCATTCATAAACTGTACCATTTTAATTATGATTAGCAAAATCAACGGAAACGTGAGATACGTTTGACGAAACCCATATTAATATTGTCAAATTTAATAAACAGTTATCAGATAACTGGTAAGGGTGCTGGTCAATCTAATAATTTATTATTAAATCACGTCCACTCTATAGATAAAAATATTTTTAAAAGTAATATACTGGGAAGTGGGCACAGTTTATTAAAATTATTGCATTGGATTATTAGGAATTTACTTGGTCATCATATCTATCTTGTTTAGTATTGCTCGAAAATTATGTTTGTAGATAATACATAGGTTATACTATGAAACTAATCTAACTTCACGTACTCATAACATTTCAAATATTTTGGTGCAGATATTGTTATGTTGGGTGGATGTCGGATATCCCAGCTCAGATATCCTTCGATATATTATGATAAGGAAAATCAGTTCGGTTTTAGTAATTTAGGTAATAATTAGACAATTTAGCCAGTACCTTAGTAAATATTTCATTGATACGGGTTAACAAAGGAAAATTTGAACTTAGAGGTAGAAAATGGAATTGTAAAATAAAGATGATGATGTGTAGAATTATAAGAAACAGAATTTTCAGATAACTCGATTGGATATTCAGTCATAAGCACGAGATAAGATAGTAACTAGACTTTGACATGATAAACATTTAAGCAGTCATTGTGGTCCGCACCTACCTAAAATTATAAAGATTCTCTGGAATAAAAGATACCGTGTCTTAAACTTTGGCTTTTGCTTTGTATGAGATATCTCTATATTATTTTCATCTCAACCATGTATTAGTCATACGCTAACTAATTAATTGTTGTGTAAGCTTTAATTACATATTAATTAATTGTTGTGATATCATAAGGTCTTAAAGATGACTACAGGACCGCAAATAATTGCTTAACCGTTACATACTGTTTAACAAACATCCCTACATCTAGGTATACTCACAAACTTTCGTAATTTATAATATTAGTATCATACCTATAATCTTCAAAATTAAACAATTTTATAGTAACTGCTCCAATATATTCTATGTCTCTTATTTTTAACTGTTACAACATTATTTTGTAACAGTTAAAAATAAGAGTCTTCATAATAAATAATATAATAAAATAAATTACCTTCACTTATCTGTCCTAACTATTAAATTATATTTTTTGTATATTACTACTTTAGTAAGTTGAAGATTATAGGTATGCTACTAATATTATAAATTACGAAAGTTTGTGAGTATAGATGTTGGGATGTTTGTTACTCTTTAATTCAAGAACTACTAAACGGATTTTGGCGAATCTTTGTAGTAATATAGTTTATATATGTTTATATATGGGGCACAAATAGTATAGTATAAATAATGTAAAAATCTCGGTTGTGTTAAAATTATAAGAACATGTCCGTAAATATATTGCGTCTTTGGTAGGTAGGTTAAATAGTAAGACTTAATTATAAGCTGGACCAGTTATGACAAAAAATTCAGTTTACTAGGAAAAACTGTTTATAGTAAAGTTAAATGTTATGGTTAATTTACTGTTTAACAGTACACTAAAGGTAACTATAGTGCAATGGTTTATAGTGTTACCTAACAGTAAATAATCGCCAGGCCATGGCTGAAACTAGGCATTATTATTTTATACAATAATATATGTAATCAAAGTTCACATTGTCAGCTATTGAACATTACTGCCCTAGGCAGACATGCATCAGTGCACCAAGTCAGGGTTGTGATGTACTAAATGACTAGTTGATGCAAAAGAATGCATTACACTAGGAGGTAATACCACGTTATGTCTATAAAATCATTATTATCGCCTGTGAGCCGTTATACAAAATAAATAGATGTAGAACACAGTCATGGTCATGGTCAAAATCCGACATGATTCTACCACTCACTTATTTTAATAAATTATAAAAAAAATATCTAAAAGTAAGTATTTAAGAATTGTAATGCAAACAAAGATGTTATTTAATATTATTTGTGTGACACCCAATATGAAGTGTATTTTAGTGTTACATATCTACATAACTATTTAATAAAAAAATCCGGAACCGCGGTCCACATCAGTGCCCAAGTATTTATTCATTTATTCCTTTGTTACCTTCGGCTATTTATTTCATATCTCTACTTTGTTGTTTGTAGACTTTGAGAATTCAGAAAACATGAATTTATCCCTGGTCCGTCGTATTTAGGTACCCACTCAAAATTAATAAGCGGTAACAGATATAAAACATTAGGTATATTAAAATATCATGTTATCATTTCTTATTAGAATTATAGCTGTGACTCTATTTATATTTATTTATTTGTATGGGTGTAACAATAGTTCGTTATTGGGGTTTACAGCATATTTAATAAGAGGTATTGTTTCCTATTAAGTCTTGTTCTTTGAAAAAAGTTGACCTACATTTTGGTAACGATAAATTAGGCAATAATACCGTTGTAGTTTCTTTACAAGTACTTTTTGTACCCTTTGAATTATGTTGCAAGCTAGTATGTATTTTAAATTAAATACATTTTTATAGAATTATGATCGCAGCCGGTATCTAGTAGTCAAGAGAAAAATGTAATGCACTGTTAGCTATAAATATGTGAATATTACCTAAAACCCTAGAATAGTAAAAAAAATAATAGTTAAGCAATTTAAAATGTAATTAGATATTTTATTTTGAAATGTATGCATGCTTCTAGCAATGTCCAATAACATTTATAGTTTTCCCAAATAAAATTATTGCATAGAAAAATATATCAACTTATACCTTATTTATACTCTAATATTAGTACCCTCGTAATTTTTTTGATTCCGTTCTTTAATTTAGGCTGGTTTCATTTTATGTTACAAATGTGATAGAGTCATTACTAATACGAGTTTTCTTTCGGCATGATTTGTTTATAGGTTATTGAGTAGTAAAAATTATTCGTGTAAAAACAATTTTATTACTATAAAAGTAAATATTTCACTTGTTGTGTGTAAATATTTTAATTTTAAAAACTATTTGTTAGATCATAAAACATAAAATAAAGTTATTCACTAATTTAAAATTTCTAAAAAGCAGAGACTACTGAACTTACTTTAAAAGAGTTATATTTATATCAATTGGTAAAATTTATTATTATTAAAAATAATATAACACTGTTTGTTTTGATCGTACACTGTATGAAGATTGTTATAAACTTGGTACGGATCACCACATGAACATAATAATATTGTAATATGTATAGTTAAAAACAAACACAGTATCCAAAAGACGCACAGCAATTATTTTTTTTACTGTGAAGGGATTTGAGGTTACGTATAGGTAGTAAAATAAAAAGTTTACCTGATTGGGGGGAGATCCTCGGAAGGCGAACTGGGACGTCATCTTTCACTTTGTAACTTGGAAGTAAACTTGTAAATATTCACGTATAGTGTTATGTCTGTGTCACTGTCCTCACGTACACTTCACAGAAGTAGCATGTTTGTCGCGGCTGGCACTAAAAGGACGCGGACAGCGGTCGGCATCGCATCCCTGAGGCGAGCGGGTTCAGCGAGTGTAGCACGGGATGCACTCGCGGCGGTGGGCAGCCGCGACGATGCGAATATCGATTGCGGTAGAGTCGGGATACAGGAGCGGAGCGACCGCGTGGTGCAGCGGGCGCGTGGTCGCGCGCGCGGCGGCAGTGGGTAATGCGGTAGCTGCCCGCCAGGTGATAGTAATTGGCGCCGCCGTCCCGTTCTCGCGTCGCCCGTCCCTCTCAGCGCGCACACGCACACTCGTGCTTGTGTGCGTGACGCTCGCACACCGCTCCTTCTTTTCACGCTCGCGTCGCCGTTTGACCCCGCGCCGCCGTCGACGCTCTCGATTTTTGCGGTGCGGTGGGTGGCGCCCGCCGCAGGGGCGGCCCGACGCGGTGGGGGCCACCGGAGGTGGGGGTAGATGCACTCCTTTCTTTTTTAAAGCTTCTCTTTCTTTTCTCGTATTTTTTATGTTAGTATTGGTACGAAGCGGTCTCTTTTATTTTATTTTATACATATATATTGTGATAATTAACAGTGACGATGCGCACGACGAGCGAGTTTGCCGAAGCGTCGACTTAATGATAGCTTGCATTTGATTAAAGGTAACCACGACATTTGTAATTTTTATTTTCCTCCTATATGAAACGTACTCGGGTGGCTATAGACGACTGTTTGTAAAGTGGACGGCGGTGGGCTGTTGTGTACTCAATAGCTTATATTACTGGGGTCGCTTTAGCTGTGGAAACATGTTAGCAGTGACAGTATTAAACGGTCTTTTGAATGTGTTCCACTGTACGTCTGTATTGCGTACAACTACAGAGAGTAAAAGGTATCTTGCTACTTACATCACAAGTAGGTAGGTAAATTTCATTTAGATCAAACACTTATGTTGTACATTTTATGTTGAATAGGTAAGTATACCTGATATATAATAAAGAACCGAGTTATACTTATTAGATATCATATTCTCATAAATTAGGGACGTCCTTTATGTTATGTTTACGTCGATTTAATGTACATCAAGTCTATTTTAGGTTTGAGTAAAATAATGTATAATAAAAATAGTTCACTTCTCTTAAAAATTTTGTCAGTTTACCTTCCTTATATTGTAACGAATATGAATAAAGCTAAATGTTAAAAATAAAGAAGACATACAAAGGAAACACAGATTACAATCTATAATTAAACTATGACAATAATACAACGAAGTATCAAAATAAAAAGCGCAACGTCCCCGATCGATCTGTTCCCCTCTTCTTTCTTATCGCGCGAATATTTCACACTGAACGCATACCGACCGAAAAAACTCACACAGATATAAAATATTCAAACGGTATAACATAAAATAAATTATCTTAGGTGAGTGTGAGATTGTGTGCGTTGCCCCCTCCTCTGGGCGGGTACCGGCGACTAACCAATTGGGTCGAGCGGCGCGCGACGCCAGGCCAAAGTCACTCATCGTGGCGCTCTCGCCGCCGCCACACGCTCCGCTCTGCTCTAAATGACGCGACAGCTAGCACTAAACCATGACCTTAATCTTTCGACTCATTACACTAGCTCATTGACTCCACAAAGCATTTTGTCAATCTTTGCTCAAGTTTAAACACTCAAATACAATACTTTTTACGGAAGCAAAAATTCTAGCGTACCTAATTAATTGGGTTGCTCCATTTTAGAACCGCATAAATCCTGCTCTACTTTTTATGAGCTTTAACTTTTTATTGAAGGTAGTGGCTATTTATAAGAAACTGGTTAACATTACAATTTTATCGAAGTGGTGTCAATAATTTGCTGCATTTTGAAATATGACTTTTGATTAATAAAAAAAAACATGGCAAATATTATGTTTTTTTTTAATTACAGTTACACGTAGAATTCAAATACAGGCTGCAGTTTTTGCTCATTAAATCGAGTGAAGACTTATGAACTCCATTTATTTAAAAAATCTATACTTTTTAATTTTACACCTCTCAATTGAATTGCTAGTAAAGAATTTAGGGACCAACGTAAAATATTATTGTCATGATGGTGTATATTAAATATATCTAATTGTAAGGATGCACTACAAATAAAGTGTTATATTTATATTATCTATAGCTAAATGTATTCGCACTCTATCTGGTTAATGTGCACAATATCATCAATCAATCTGAATTTGAATAAGCAGGTACCAATTAGTTTTTCCAACCTTTATGTAAAAAATGTTTCAAGTTTCAAGTGTTAGTAAGATTTACGGATAATACGTTCATTGCCAGCATGGCTTTATTAAAAAAAAAAAAAACCTTAAGGTTATATGTATAGGTACTTGATCGTCTTAGAGAGCCAAAGATTTTCTTTAAGGTTAAAATAGCATACTCTAAGTTAGTTTACTCATTCTTACGGACACCTGATAAATTTACAAAAAAATAGTTATCAAGCAATAGAAAACAATACTGAGCTATAAATAATGCAATGGTATTTGTTTATTGAAGAATAATGTTTATTGTAGATACATAGATGCGGTTTGGACATACTATTTTAAGTCCTTAAGAGACATTGTAGCCTGGAACACAATCAAATATAATTTGTATATCTTTAATGATTAACTACAATAATGTCACATTAAAACGACGAATAGTTTTGACGCATTTCTGTATAATAAAAAAAATACATATTAAAATATAATGATGTTTATAATCCATTGGATATATACATTATAACGATAAGCAGCTTGCCTAGGTAGGTACGTTGCAGATTGCGTAAATGGGGTACAGATGAGAACGGAACGCAATGCCATTGTGATGCCCTGTCAAATGTTCAAACACCGACATCTGTACTTTAGAGGATCTAATGGCAGGAGTTAAAAGAGTATTATGGGTATATTAGAGTAGCTACTTACTGCTGTACTCCAAATCGCTCTAAATTTTAACAACGGCAAAAGTTACTCAAGAAATAAAGCCCTTGGCTGTACACAAAAACTAGACTGTAGGTATACGTCCTCTCGTTGTGTTTATTTGGTGTGTCTTGTTAAGAAAATATAAATCCAAGAAAATTGCGACTAGAGAGCAGTACCGCCGCTAGAGTAATGTCAATCGGGGTGGCCTCTGCTCAAGGCGTTAGATCAAAGGAAGCGTGTTAATCGTTCCTGGCGATGGTTGAATAAAAAGTGTTTATCGTTGTTTAACGCTTTTGATACAGCCATCGTTTAGCACTCTGAGCAGTTCTGCAACAAGATTGAGGTCAGATTATATTTGTTTTTAATTTAATTTATAAAAAAATATTATTGTGCGTAAAAACATTAATGGTATTAATTCGTTACTATATATTAATTTGTAAAGGTCAGGTGTGTGAGGCAAGAAACCACCTAACTGAGTTGGGCGTAAAAGCATAACACTCTTCTTACTACCTGGTACATAGAATGAAAGTGGATACATAGAAAGGGAATTTAACTTAACTTTTGTCTTTGATTAGCTTTGTTGACATTCCTTTTTTGAGATTTAAGGAATTAATGACTATTCAGGGATTTAATGGTGCTTTTGAAAAAAATCCTGTGATGTCTATTTATCATCCTGAACTTACGTACAGCATTGATCGCATCAGGAGACTGAACGTTTTACCACCCTTCAAGTTGAGATGAATTTTTGATTAGATTCCCACATTTATCATTCTACCATCGCAACTTTTGCCACCTACTAGGTCACACTAATATTTAAAAATGCTCGTGTATTGTACATGCTACTCTTACATTTTTTTACAGTTAGCCTAGGATGCTTTTACAGTTTATCCAGACACAAGCATGGCCTTGACCCATCTGAGACTGTAGAATTATCTTCGTCTCGGTTTTCCCATATTCTCTTCTTCTTTGTAGGATGGTAAGAGGCTACGGTTTCCTTTTATTAGTTTCTGCCGTGACGACAACTGCCAGTGCTACTCCAGTTGTTGCAAGTTTACATACTAACTGGCCCCTCTTTGCTGATTAACTGAAATAGGCAGATTACTGGCTTTCTCGCGTTAACTCGGGAACAAAACTTTCTGTGTGTGCATGATACCCTATCCCTTTTTATACAATAGACAATGCGTGTGCATAATTCCATGAAGTAGATTAAGTGTGAACGTGTAAAAACCAAACTCTCAGTAGTATGTGTATTATTAAAAATAATACTACATACTACACGTTTGAAATGTATTGTCACTCTCTGCCTCTAAGGCGATCTCATAAAATAATTACACGACCATTAAGGGAGTGTAATGATTTATATATAATAAATATGCTTTGTTCGTCCATAGAGTGTCTTTTCCTCGAGAAATGTCATGTTCGCGTAATGTGGTGAAAGTGTAAGGTAAAAATGTTGGTGAGTAATTTCAATTGATTATAGGTAACAAAGACACTTTACAATAGAATGGACTTAAAAAGGGGTTAATAATTAAAAACTGTTCGTCAATCATATTGCATTCTAACACCCAACAGTAAATATAATCAGGTATGAGCTACCAAACTCAGCTAAAGCGGTTCCCTATTCGTCAGCGCCGAACTTTGAGAGCCTAAACTATTTTCTCTATTAGACTCGCCTTCTTCTCATCTTTATTTAAATTATCAATTGCAATAACCGTCTTTTTCAATGTTCAGCTCAACATTCATCCATTTTTCCTTATTGTTTTTATTATTCTTCCTTATTGTTCAATCCAATCTCTGGAACTCTCTTCCTTCCGCAATCTGGGTGGCAAAGAGTCTACTAAAATAATGTTGGTAGAATCAACTCTCTTCTCTTCCATCTTTGGTATCGTTAATTGCTCTCAAGACTTATTTAATTATAAATATTTATTAGTCTATCCTATCTGTATCTGTGTATTGTATTTATGTAGGTGATTATTCATAGTGGATAGCGCATGACTTACAATTTAGAAGATCTTTAGGGGATATCTTTGTCTAGCAGTAGGCGTCTTTCGGCTGATATAATGATAATTCATAATAGTATTTTAAGTATAGGATTTATCACCTCCACACAAGACATTTTTAAGTGCACCTACCTTATTTTCTCGGCATTACCGATGTTGTGTTGACTGGCAGAGATTGCTTGTGTACATCCATGTGCAAAATATTTAAATAATAATAAATCTTATTGCCGCAAAAATTTATGAAAGCCCTAATTTTATCTATCGTTCTGAAAACTGATTATTTTGGTACACAAGGTGATTAACATGTAAGTAGTTATACAATTCAAGGTTTTTTTTTCACTGCTTTACTGGACAATAAACGAGCGGAGCCTTAAGCCGCCTGGCAAATAAGACATCAAACTAATAAAGTCTCCTTTGGGGCTTAAAACTTCGGATTTAGTGTCGTTTTCTGCAACTGTCGCTCTACGTTAATACGCGAAGACAGAGGTCAGCCGTCCGATGGCCGTTTGCAAGGAGACCTTTTATCGATGCGAAGGCTTGTTTCACAATAACTTATTTTTATTCATATAGATAGTCGCAAAAGCATGTTCTTTCGTGACTGGAGAAGTACAGTCACAGGACCAGTTGCATTCACCGGTTTTAAAGTTATCGGTGAGGTAAGGCATCAAGGCCCGTAGTAAGTCCATAGATGGGTGAAACAACTCTGACGTCAAAGTACCTACACGATAAAGAAGGAAAGATATGTATACAGGTCCGATAGCATAATTTCTTACTATAAAAAGTATAAGAGAAGTATATTAAGTTATCCTATATCGGCGTAGGGTATGTTTACGTGGGTAGGTATATCTTCAGCCCTCACTTTCCTTATTCTTCCTAATGTAAGAAGAAGGCAAAAGTACCAATAGGTACTAAAATATAGTACATTCCTTATTTAACTCCTATGTTTTTTTTTTCTATTTTCTCTTCGACTCCCAATGTATATAAGTATATCTCATATATATATCAAAATTGGACGACCATTATTCAAAACTAATTTTCATTTTCATCTTTATCGTCTATGTTTATAATTACGTATAAACAATATAATTACTTAATACGTTCATGTCTCATATTTTAATCATTAGTGTTTGTGCAGGCCTAGTAATAGCTATTTGAAAATATAAGTTTTGATAAAGTTTGTATTTATAGTGTGTTGAACAACTTGATAAGTTAAAGCCATTAAGTTAGTGAAGAAATAGGTATATACCTATTTCTTGCCTTACTATTAAGTTAGTGAACAAATATTTGTTCACTAACTTAATAGTAAGGCTGTTAACGACTTCACTATGAGCTCTTCCGCTGTAAGCTCGTCATGCTCCCATTGTGTGTTAATGCTTGCGGTGGCGTTGTGGGTCGGGTCGTTTCCTTCCCTCTAATATGGTGAAGGAGGCGATGGCTGGCCCTCACGTCATACTCGTGAACGGGTACTGCTTGCGGTAACTGGTAGAGCTGCTGCTGGGGTACTCTTTTTTTTTGTCTCATACAGTCGTCGCCTTTAGTCGACTTCGTGTGATTTGTTAATTTTGTTAATGTGCGCGGATGCACCCACCGTTTGTTCATCTTGCAAGAGGTTATTTTAATTGCTTGAGCGAAATGGAATGTTATTGTTTATTACCTCATAATTATTTTGATTCACTAGATGTCATCGGTTCTGTGCGTGCATTAGCGCACATACCAGCCAATCACAATGTAAAAACAAAAAACAATGTTAAAAACAGATATAAAATAAATCGAAAACAAAAAGCAAAAGAAGACGAAAAATGCAAGCCCGGAGTTTCTTTGTGGCTTTCTTCTCCGGGTCGTCCACCTAGGTAGCCAGAGAAAGCCGCAGGCTAGCTAGGGTAGGATCCTCAGCGGCGAGGATCACGTTGTCCCCTTAACACGTGATCGGTAATACCGTCCAAGTGATCTGACCCCCATGTCGAA
The DNA here is from genome assembly GCA_951640165.1 of Pseudoips prasinana. Classification (NCBI taxonomy): domain Eukaryota; kingdom Metazoa; phylum Arthropoda; class Insecta; order Lepidoptera; family Nolidae; genus Pseudoips; species Pseudoips prasinana. The sequence continues at coordinate 21,973,334 of OX621234.1, forward strand.
TTCCATCTTTTTACTTCAGCGGCCGCCTGAGATGTGGCCCATAAGGGTGACCTCAGGTATTAGTCGTTTAAATTAAGCTACTGGTTAAGAGCCTTTTGCGCTAGCCAACTGCTCGTTGTTTTCAATTCTTTAATTTTATATACTATTGCTAAATGTAACAATAATAGCTTAGTAACTTGCTATTTATTATTTATTACGAATATTAAAAATACATGTGACGAAACAGACCGCACGGACGGACTAATTTAAAATATTTGTTACTTTAATTACTGTTTTTAAACTGTGTTTATTTGATACATTGTGAGCTTGACAAGTACAAGTGTATGTAAAACCCAAGTGGTGAATAAATTTCATTATTTCATTATCATCATCCTGTCGGCCAAAGTACGTCCACCGCTGGACAAAAGCCTCCCCAAAGTATGTGGGGGTATGCCATAATGGCTACGCTTAGGGCCAGCGCAGACAGAGAGGAGCGCAGTGAGGAGGATTTTATTAAAGCACTAGGAAATCAACTTTAAAATTAAAGAAATAAAGTGCATATATGCTTGAACCTAACATAAAATCCTCGCGCGGTCCCGGGCATATAATGTTTAAGCATATATGAACTTTATTTAAATAATTTTAAAGTTGATTTTCTAGTGGCTTAATAAAATCGTCTCTGCTGCGCTCCTCTCTGTCTGCGCTGGCCCTTAGCAGACGGATGCGCGATGGCAGTTTGATGGTCATAGTTCACAAAAAAAACGCTGCTGCCCGTTCTATGGTCGATTTCTATGCCCCCCACGGGATGAGATAGGGTGAAGATATTCTATGCCGTCACCACACAGCAGTAGCAATAGTAGAATAGAAATAGTATCATAGCTTAACGGTATCAGTTCTGGCAAGTGGGTAGTAACCCATATGCTTGCACTTCCTTTCTCCTGGATAAACTCATACTCGTATAAATACACGATTGGTGCTGAACTTATATGTGAAGGTTCTGTAGCTTGTAGATTGAATCACAAGCTAAACTTAACTACACTAAAGAATGAATTTTGATTCTTTTCATAGAGTTCATCATTCTTTATCTTCCTCGCACGGGGTTAAATCAAATTACGGTACTGAAACAGTAATTTTACGTTACAACTGACTAGACAACTAGACTGCACGTGTGGCTTAATGGTTAAGCCACGTAACTAGGTGTTTTGAGCTCGGTTCCCGTAGAGGACTATTTATGTGGTCCATGTATCTAGTCTGAGTCTGGGTATGCCTTGTGTGTGAATTGCATGTTTGTTAGGTGCCCCTAATTTGAGCGTAGTATTTATTAAAAAAGAACTTAGTTTTAATATTTCCTTAAAAAACAATAGGACTGTAGACAATAATTACCACTTTGTTATAACGTTTTGTCGTCTTGTTATTGAAGAAGCTACCTGTCTATAGACACCGCGTAGCTACTCATTTGGCAGTCGCAATCATATCAGTGTAACTACGTGTAATTTAGTATATTTTCATGAGCAGGCGAGGTAATGATGTATAAATCGTCCTATAGCCTAAACAACAGATAAGAGAGAAATAAAATGAAAAGACGCATCGGCATCTTTAAAGTCGTGCGCATAAGAAAATAAAACGAAAGTAAGCGTTATTTGTTTTAGTCAAATGAGTTTCTGACGTCGAACGTCTCATACATATAGAGTTCGTGGAAGGCAGGCTTTATTAGCGCGACTGTAAGTACGGGCACAAAGACACATCGCATTTAAATATCACACTAAAAGCGTCAATCTACATACGTCCTATCGAGCAAATCCTAAAAGTGATTTATACTGAGACCCTATTCGATTGAAGTAGATTACAAATAATGAATAAAATTGCATACGAAATGAGTAGACCGAGAGTCCGTGGGTGTACCGTTGTTTGAGCGGGGCGGGGGGCGTGCAGGCGGGTTTATTGCTGGTAAATACTTAGCTAGTATACCTGTAGATGCCTCGCCACCGCACCGCACCGCTTATCCACCCGATATCCCCCGTGTGAATGTGTCAAAATTCACTCGTGCTTTTAATCTGGGCTTCTTTACCTACGTGGAACGGTTTTGTCACTGCGGAAATTGGCACAGGAAAAATACGCTGTTACTTTTATTTAAAACTGTGATGCGATGATTTTAATTTATTGCTTCATTTAATTTTTATTGTTATTAGGTACATCAATGAAGGATTTAATCCCAGTAATTGAAATTATTATGTATTTAAGTCACACATAAATGTGTACTTTAAGTATCTTTGTAGATTATAAGAAACATTTTGTTTATAATTCAATCTAAATTTGAATATAGAAACTAGTTAGTAGATATCAATCACTGTTACGGTTAGCCTATTGGACCTATTAGTCTACTGATATTGTTCATACTGGTCCCGCGGGATCAGTTGACTTACACTTACAATTTGAATTGGTCAGCCAACCCCGCTTCATAATATTACAATTTGTATAAACACCGAAGAAAGTGTTAATCATTAATATCGCCAAGACATTGCTATGAAGCCGCAGGAAAATTTTATTCAAGGAGGTACATTTAAAAATCAAGTCGTCCCATTGATGGAATACTAATACTCAAATTCTGAAAATCACAGTTTAAGAACCTTAGGGAAGAGATGAGCGCACATGGGCTTTATTGTTTTAATGAACCTACGCAATAGTTACCAGAAATATGTAATAGATTTTTTTGCTTACTCATTAATATTTTTTCGTAGAATCATCAAATTAATAAAGATGGGCCTTCAACATGGCATTATATATCGTTGTACCCCTACTGGCCATAGCACATAATCCATTCTATGTAGATAGATAAATGCTGAACGAACTGAACAATGCAATGACAATCAGAGGATACCCGCAAAGAGAGTAATATCACCACTACTTTAGTGCCTGGTTACTGATAAAACTAAACACAGAACGTCAGTATGCCGTTGGTTAAACAACGAATATTGTGATACTAATAAGTTGCCTCAAACGGTATCTGACATCATGAAACAAGCCTTAAAAGAGACTTAGGACTGATGATATTACCTATCGCAAAAAAGAATTTATCGGGGAAAAAAAATTTCAAATTATACCATACTAAAATATATCTGTTAATAGTAGTGAAATACCTTGGTATAACAAAACCCTCACATGAAAAAGCATTAAAACAAAGTCATAAGAATAGTCGGCATATGGCAAAACATGGGCACTGAAAATTGTTCAATGGATAAACATAATGATAGTAAAACCTGTTTCGATGTACGATAGTATAGTCTGGTGGCCCAGCTGGTTACAAAACTTGTAACTTCAATTAAGTATTAAACAAAATACAACGCACATACAGTGCGTGCTTAGCAATGACAGAGGCGTATGGAGCCATACAAATTTTAATAGCAGCCATGGAACTAGTCGTTAATCTAGTACGTGCTGCTACACATTAAAGTGCAGAAAGAGGAAGAAAACCCTCCATGGACTAACTGCATTGGGATCCATCTCAAATGAACGGATGCCCACCAGGCACACGCAGACAGAAACCTTTATAGGGATCAGTAGCGATAAAATGCCACCTACTTATACATCTGATAAACACTAAAACTATACATTCCTAGCAGATAGGAACGAAAATTAGGACTTCGTAAACAAAAAGAACAAAGACAAATTTGGTATACAGACGTCTTATCAAATATTAAACCCGGCACAAGAGCGGGTATATATAATGAAACTTACAGTATCAAGGAAAGCATGGTAAACTTCGCGTTAGTATGTCAGACAGAGACATACGTGATCAAAACATGCGCCCAAGTAATCATAAATTGGGTGACAAAACATTCCATCTACATACTCAGTGCCAGTCAAAACTAATACAAAACTAATCAAGGCTCTGAAAAAACTTGGTAATCAAAACAAAGTCAGACTCGTATGGGTACCAGGTCATACAGGAATAAAAGGCAACGAAAAATCAGATGCACTGGTTAGGACGGGGTCTGAAACTCAGTTCTGTGGGCCAGAACCGTGTGTAGAGATTCTTCCAAATATAATAGGAACAATCATCAAAAAAAAAGAATCCACAGGTAAGCACAAACAAATGTGGACCAAAATCTAGGATTAAAGCTAGGCACCAACAATCACCTACACAAACTGGGCCAGTCAAATAGCCCGATCTGCAGGACCTGTGATGAGGACAATGAAACAATACTGCATGTATTATGTAAATGCTATGTTTTGGTAAAACACTGATTAGCTACCCTGAAGCTGGCATATCCAGAATCAGAATACTACAAGAATCTACCTCTAAGAAGCGTACTGAAGTATGTGCAGACTGCACTCAAGGCTCTAGAGATAGAATAAAAAGAAATTGAGGTTAGGGCTAGTGCAGAAGATCCTGAAGGGTCGAAGTGTTGTACGTAAGTACACATATATATAAGACAAGACTAGGCCAGTAATTACATACCGGAATGGTCGAAACTTAATATATAAGAGAAATAAATTATTGCGGTGCATATGTTTATTTCATCTAATAACTGAGATTTTTGTGAATGTGTTGGAGTAGGCCTCCGGGGAGTTATATTCGGTTAGAATCAGACTTAACCGTCGTTCTAACCAAAGTAAATCGGGTAAAAATGGCTTATTTTCCCATGGAAAAAAGAGTACATAATGAAAAGTTCAGTGCTGAGCTACGTTTAATAGTATCTTTGAGATTCACTACGAATCGTCGCGCGCACATTTTCGACGACTTACTACTAGACTAGCCTCCCTAACAAGTTGTTGTTTCCGTATAAGTTTTAGCACCATATACCACATATATACGCCGTTGCAAGTTATACAGAAGAACGGGAAGTATGACCAGCCAATACGTTTAGTATTTTTGGACTATGAGAAAGCTTTTGAGTTGAACCGGGGCCTGAGGTCTATCGGAAGGGGCCAAATCTACTACCGGTATATCGCGGTATTTAAGTGTTGTTATGAGAACACCACTATGCCGGCTCGACTTCAAGACCAGGACTCGAAACCTATGCAATTGCAGCGAGATATGAGACAGGGAGACGTAATAAATACCTCCGAAATATACACCGCTTCAGCGGAAGATGTTTTAAGAAGATTCTGGACTGCAACGGCTTTAGCATCAATGTCAATGGTGCACTCACTCTTCTCCAATTTTCTGATGACATAGTCAAGGCTGAGACTTTGGAAGACCTCGGTACAATGCTTGATGCCTTATCAGGGAAATTACTAAAGGCTAAAAACTACTAAATTATTCGTCCAATCCACATTCTTCAGATTGGCGATTCGGAAAATTGCCAAAATTTAAAATAAATACAATGACTGGGCAAAAATGAATGTACAGTTTCCCATTGGTTCAATTGATTTGCATGTCGATTTGCGTCATCTCCAAAACAGTTTGAAGGTGACACTGCTGACGCATCTAACTACACTTAAAAAATTCTTGTAAATCATATTCTGGAAATGTTACCCAGTTTTGTCGATGATTATATATATACGCTATATTTAATATTTCGCCATACATTTGAAAGTTAAAGAATAATAAGATGAATAATATTTTAAATTTTTACCCTAAATGGTTTAACTAAATGGTCGATGCAACACTATTATGAGGAGATGGAAAATCTTATTATTGCACTTCAATAACTTACGAGCAGTATTAAATTATATTACAGACTTAGAGACGCTTTCTTACGAGATTATTTCTAAAAAGTTAAGACCATTTGGAATTTATATATTTGTTACTTAGTCTCCATTGTCGAAATGCTTCATCGGCAACGAGCAGGATAAACGCACACCGTTTATCGTGCTCGTCCCCCATAGAAATCGGCAGAAAATAATGTTAGCAAATCTAAAACTATAACATTTCCATTACATACATGCTCGAAGCCTTTGAGCGAATAAAAAAGAAATTATTATAATAATAATCAATATCTACTTAAAAATAAATTACGACATTTAATAATGGAATTAAAATAAAATAAAATATTGATAATGAATGTGGCCAGTGTCAAGTATATCAAAATCACATCTTTTGCGTATCTTGACGAAACAATGAAAGGAATGGTGGCACGGTCCGTGAATGTCTCCACAGCGCAATTCAAGTTATAAATATTTCCAATGACCAAAATATCATTAGCGTTTTCGTTGTGTAACTTCACAAATTCGATACTTCCTAGCAAACCTGAGAAAATGTCTTCGTAACACTGACTAACTGAAGCACAGACTTTAAGGTAATTAGTATTGATCATCCAAATTGGATGGAGGTGTTTGCCTTAGTCATTAGCTTGGCATGTGAGTTGGCGACTGCAGTTAGATGGTGGCAAGAACACAGATATTATATTAATTTCATATATATAAAAATAATACTTTCGTAATGGCTTCCATCTCAAAAGCATTCTCTGTTGAGAAATATGTAATACTAGCTGTGCCCCGCGGTTTTACCCGCGTTAAACTTTATAAAATATGGCCTATGTGTTATCCTAACTATAAAAATTAGCCTATGTTCTTTCTCAGGGTCTAGACCATCTGTATACCAAATTTCATTCAAATCCGTTCAGTAGTTTTGGCGTGAAAGAGTAACAGACGGACAGACAGAGTTACTTTCGCATTTATAATATTAGTTAGGATTATAATCAATTCTCAAACGAAGAAATCAAAAGTAATACATTTATGTACAGACGACAGCACATCGAGCTGCCCCAATCTGTCAAATTTCTTTTATAGATTTTCAACTTTATCACAAAAGTATAAGGTTCACTTTCAATTGGGGAAAATTTGACAGATTGGGGTAGCTTGATGTGCTGGCGTCTGTACATTACGGAAACCGTCAACTAATCATGTCACTTTGGACGGCCAATTTCTTTCATATATGTCTATAATGCGTGTATGGCAAAGATGTTAAAAACAATACGTAACATGGTAACGTTACCATACATTTGCTTCGGTTGATTCAATTTGTACAAAGTATCAAGGTTTATGTGTATTTTTAATAAAATTTCTATTCGTTATTTAGTTTAATCGGCAGATCAAGGTCCTTAAGAAAGACGGCCACTACTGGACAAAGGCCTCTCCCAAAAATCTCCACAATTGTCCGTCTTGCACTATGCGCATCCAGCAATTTCCAGTGGCCCGCATGCACAAGATCATCGGTCCATCTTGTAAGACGCCTGCCTATCAGTGTTCCCGGTTAATATGAGACACATGAAGTCATGTTTTTAAAATCGACGACGTTTTAAATCTTTAAGCTAAATTAACAATGACAAGCACATACAACATAAAATACCGAATTATTTAAAGACTACTTTTCAAGTTTTATATCATTAAATTATGATTTGAAGTAGTTGCAATCTTTTATATTTAATCCACTAATTCCATATACCAATTTTATGTAATTAACTGATTGACTGCAAACAATATAATAAACTTAACCCAAAAGGCGAAACAAATTCATGACATGTAATGTATGTCAGTTATGAACGAACTGGTAGGTACGGTGCTGAACATTAACAGAGGGAAAAACATTGAAATAACATTTCACAGTACTTTAGTGATTAATCTTGATAACTTAAATTATCTACAAAGATAAATCGTATTCAATTTTAAGCTGATTGAGTTCTACAGTTGACAACACATTTAATTAGACTGATAATGTACTCTGGCTACTTAATGTCTTTATTACAAGAACCGACATTTAAGTAAATACTAATGAAAAATAAGGCAGAAAGCGTTTAAGTTTGTTTATGAAATAAATATTTAGTATCATTTTAGGAGCAAGTTTGTTTTCTGAAAAAACCTGCGCCCTCGGACTCCATGGCCTAACGTGTCTACTCCAAACGGCTCAAATATGTATCTCTTTCAAGGTTTGTATATTTAAGATATTCGATTTTTCTTGGAAGAGTGGATGGCACAAGGGTGTCAATGCACGTCGCATCCTACACCAAAGGCTTACCCAGCTTCCAAGGCACTAACGTCATACCGTCAAGTACCTATCGTGAATACACGACAGGATATTTGATTTTAACCTAACTGAGACGCTAACGACGACAAGAACCGGTTGAATGAAGTCGTTAATGCTGGAATGGCCTCCTGCTGCACGATGAGCCACGATGAGTCGGTCGATGCTTGTGTCACAATAGCAGTGATGCGTTTGAGCGTTGCTAAGGCCTCTCCAGCCTTAGCGACACTCAAACTCAACAATGGGAAAAGTGCTGTTACCCACTATCGTGCCGATATTAGATGATGGCACCACCTGGAGTCAAAGAGCCGAATCCTATTCACCCAGAGCCAGCAAACGGGCCCGCTCCGCAGAATTCTTTGAGGTAAACTCTTTAGTTCTATATACCGCTGGAAGACTATAACTGGACATTTTGTACATTTACTGACTACTTAGGCACACTACAGATAGTGTGTTTTGTGGCCGTGCTCGTTGATCCAAGTCCAAATTAAGAAGAGAACTTAGGGTTTCTTGAAAAATTTGGTAAATTTTTCCAGAAATTCGACATGTTTCCAAATGTCATGATTAAAGAATGTAAGTAAATTTGGGGGATTTAAGGTAAATTTACCGACAAAAGATCAGCTGGTAACTCAGCAAATGCTGAGATGGTGTTCTTTTTCGCAGGACATACAGGACCTATTGCGTACTTTCATATATGTTATTGTTTGTTTTGAATATGTAATTAGTTATTAGGTAGTGTAGTCGATTACTGCCTCGTTCACATTGCTGCAGAGTATTAGGTTAGTCAGAGCCATCAAATCCGTCAGCAAAGTCTCGCCGGCTTCCCCAGCAGATGAGGGAGATTTTTCTGTGTATCAAGTGCTAGGACATTAAGTTACCTAGTCCACCGGGGAACCCTTGCGAGAGGAGTCAACAGCTTCAATCACTTCCCTGGTAAGATTGTGAGTATCATCAGGGCAAGCGCGGAGGGCTTTTTAGCATTGCTATTTAGCGCTGCAAGTGTCGCTGGCGAGTAAGATACTAAATAGCAATCTGGCGGCTCGACCAATGTCACCCACACCTAACTTTTATTCAACATGACGAAAAGGGTTTCAGTCTGAAGATTGATGAGGGAGTACAAATATTTTCGGGTTCATAATTTTGACTGTTATAATTTCCATTAATTTGGGCCGTAATATTTACGAAATAATTTTTTAACACGTTATAAAATTTAAACAAAAAAGGTAAAATAATAGATAATATATGATGCGACTCCACCAGTCCATTATTCCACCTGTTCGTCCGTGTGTCACAGCTTCACTATTCAACAATTACGATCAATTTCAAATATGGAATGTTTTGAAGTAAACATTCCTTAAATTTATAGCAAGAGAAAAGAGTGGTTGATTATATGGGATGGGTAATTGCGTAGCTATATTTTGTACTAATTAAAATAAACTTCTCATTAGCTCCATGAGCAACTATCTATGAATGAAACTTATATATACTTAGGTACTTTCTTGTTAATTCTCATGAATGGATCCGTAGTAACTTATAGCTTATTACGAGTGCACAATCCAGTTGCTGTTCCATTAGTCTTATTTTCCCAATGGAGTTGGGCTCGTTAATTATCTTTTAATTAAATATCGGAGTGCAAGAAGTATTTTTCTTAATTTAATTACTTCTGAACTTATCTTGAAGCACACATTGAATAAGTGGGTAAACATTTTCTTAAGAGAGGGAGAGGACAAGTTGCAAAAACAGTTTAAGACAAAAGAGTAGCGAAAACCAGAAATGAATCCGGGCGGGCGGCGAGCTTCCGCCCGGCCTCGGAAAGCGAGGGCGCGGAAATAACACGGGAGGTACTGCCATAGACCATTGACTAAATAGACTTGTGTCAAAAATAATCCTCGAATCCGTGAGCTTGACGCTTTTCTCACAGTGTAATAAATTAAGGACAGCAGACAATATTCTGATATTTTATCGAATCGCTTCTAACCCAATGTAGTAAATTGTTAGGGCAGAATATCACTAACCTTCTAAGATTTCATAATACATTATTATACTGCATGATTGTTTATGGTCCCACAAGTACGTAAATGAAATCTAAATATGGTAGACTAACTTTTTAAATAATAAAAACCAAACCTCCATCGTTTCATCATGTAAACAACTGCATAAAGTGACTGTGTAAATTAAAAGTAGCTAAAAGCAAAAGCAGATAATACAGTTTGGATTCCGTGCGTACGTGCGGTACGTAACACTAATTGAATGAATGAGCGGACAACTTGCGGGTAACTCATTTTGATTTTAGATTTTCTTTTACACGTATCAGTAGGCGTACCAGTATCTATAAAATTAAGGCATACATTGGTACTCGACTCAAATAAACGTGTTATACTCTATAATTTTTTATTTTTAAATTTGACTCTTCTTATTAATGACGTAGATATACTTAAGGTATTGCTTTATTAGTAAAGTAATAATGATATAAAAATTACATTGATGATGCACGTGTGGCGCAGTGGTTAAGAGAGTGACCTAGCCACATCGTGTCCCAGGTCCAATTCCTGCACCAAGCAACTATTTGTGTGATCCAGCTGAGTCTGATTGTGCTTTTTATCCGACACTACGATTACGATTGTATAACAAATATTGTATAAGTTAGATATTCCAAAGCGTTCACGACATAAACATATGGTTTGGTCGTGATTTTAGGTATGCCTCGTTGTAAGTAATGATTGTCCTCGTTCCAGATTGTTTTCTACACATTTTTTTTTGATAAATTTTTTGATAAAAAAAATTATGCCACAAAGTTTAAATGATTTTGTAAGATGTTAGCAAAGTTTCTTCTATTATTATTTTTTAGTGTTAATCATGAAGGTATAATGAATATGAATATTTAGAATATATATGTGTAGGTATGGTATGGTACACGTTTAATGAAAAAAGTTAATAGGGATCTCAAAGACGCTTTCACTTCTCATAGAGTACCATTTCTATACTTTGCTGCATTCACCGAGTATACTGTTTGTGGATACGGCGGCACGGGTTAACAGAGTAGAGGGATGGTCATTTAGTGGAAGGTGCCCCCTCCCCTTGTCTGCTACACAGACTGATTAAACGATCCCCTGTCTGTCTCTTAACTTGTTTGTTTTGCGACCTCATCGATGCTACGAAGATAATACTTTAGTTTTTGAATCGTTTCTAATTTTCATTCGAGTAGGTTTAGGTTGAAAATCTTTTCTTTTGCGACTATTTCACCATTGGGTTGAATTTAAAGGAAGTTTTTTTTAAACTCCGTGTTGGATATTTTTAGATGAGGATATTGTTAGCTGTGGATTCAGTTCCAGGAATTTATAACAATATACGGTAGGGTTTGGAAGCGTTTGTAAACAACATTTCAAAATTGTAAATAAAGGGCGAATCGAACAACTGTACTTACTTTTGATTTCAAAAAGATCCCTACAAATGAAGCTATATTATAATATCTATGCAAACTTCTCTTTTGTAACTATGTAGTTATAATTAATAGTTTAGTTATTGTTGATATTCTATTTATAGATTCAAAATACAATACATATCTACAATCGTCTTATTTAGAAGAGAGTTTTGCAAGTGATAGAATTAAGGAGATTAATTGTAACATTAATAGTAGACACTTCCCTTTTGGGGATTAGATAGTGTTTTATTTATGCACGAAAAACTATCATCATTCTATACAAAAGTTCACAATATTAAGTTTATTTATATTTTAACCATATTTTAGATTCTACTGATTCAGTATATGTATATCATGTCCATTAAGGCGCGGCCCCACCGCGGTGCATGCTGTGCACGGGCACGCGGCGCATTTTAGCTGCGTGTATTCATTTGTTTGACAACGTGGGTCTACGTTTCCACTGGAGTACCTACACGAAGACCCACGACTATGTTTAGCGTGGCACGGCGCACGGAGAGGCTACACACATGCCACTGCAATCTACGGACACGGGCTGCGGGAGGTGGGACGGGCGGGGAAGCAAGCGAGCGACGCCTGCGCCATTTTGTCAAGCTGTACATAGTCGTGGGTCTTATTCGTGTACTCCAGTGGAAAGCCTATTCGAGCAAGCCACGCGTGTATCAATGACGTCAATTCATGCGTAGCCTCTCCGTGGGTTGCAGTGGACACAACCACATACATTTTCTTACAAAGCGAAGCTTAATACACGTGCGTAGCCTCTCCGTGCACCGCGGTGGGCCCGCGCCTTTAGTCACACATAATTCACATAATAAAGTAATATTTAAAGGCATACCACTTTTATGAAGTAGAGAGTAACACAATAGTTTACGAGCTTGCGGATCACCTGATGGTAAGTTATTACCACAGTCCATTGAATACCCACAGACCCCGCAACTAGCAGTGCACAAAAGCCCCGAAGTCCACAGTACACCTCTGAATAGCACTGATCACTTTAATTTTTTCACTTTTCAACTTTACTTCTTCCTTTGAATCGAATCACCTTGGATTTTGGATGCATGTGATTTCACACAAGGTGCACTTACAGAGTCCCCACTACTAGTACTGTGCGAAATTCTGACGAACACAGTACACATCTCACTAGCACCTAGATCAATCGCACTTTTCATTTTTACTTTTTCCTCTTGATCTGTAAATATTGCAAATATTTAACATAGCCGACACTTTTATATTTAACGACAAGTATTATTAATTTGTTAATAATTTTATACCCACCATAATAAATTATATCGAAGAGGTATTCATTTGAAAAATTCAGATTATTATTTTGCATATAAAACCTCTACAAAATATCAAATAATCATAATTAATTTAAACTAGCATTCGATGTTCAAAATGTCCAATTGTTCATAACACAACAAAATTATACAGCGTTAAAACTACTGCCAGCGGATTAATAACAATGTAAATATTCATAATTTGGTAGTTGGCAATTCAAATGAGCATTTTGTTGGTTTGGGTCGCGCGGCTGACCCGAGTGCCATCATGACAACCTAATATAACAAGACATATCTACATAAAAGCAAAGTGTTACACTGTTATTCACTAGAATGATTCAGTTTTTAATTATCTCATACAACGTGATTCAGAAGTGATACTAAACCGGAAGGCTTTTGTTTACGTTTCTGTAAGAGTTCGTTGATTCTCTTCGAATTAAAATCAAATTATAGAATCCCTACACTGATTTTGTGAGACGTGTCGCTTGACGACCGGCGAGCGTCTTTTAGCTGATATGAAGACGATATAAAATTCACTGTATCTCAGCCCCTTCTTAGTACCTACCTACGTATCTACTTTATATTGTAATTTGTAAGTAATTTATCTATGTCAATTTTGTTTTAAATAATATGTTTATATGATTTGTAAATCTGACGATCAGTAAATTTTTATGGATATGCTAAAGATTTTTCTTTTCCTCAGAACCAGAACAGGAACTATATCTATTCCTGCAGTAGTAACGTGGTTTCATTCTATGATGTCGTCTATCGCCTAATGACTAAAGCCGAAAACTTAAGTTAGCCAGCAGTGCAGGTAAATGGTTCATCTGTTCGGATTGTGCGACATTACAGATAACTGAGTCACGTATCAACTAATTATCTAGCAGATGACACTAGAAATAAGTGGGCACTTTGCATCCAGCAAAACATCCACACAGACTTGACCGTGGCAGTGCAATATAAAAAAAAAGTTTTGCGTATGTATTTTTTCGTATCAAGTATAAATACATTTTATAAAAGTGACTTTTAGTTGGTGTTATAAGATAAAGGAGCTTTCCGTACCTTAACGGGATTTGCTCGCTATTGCGGCTTCGGATATGTGCGCGGAGGCGAGGGTGACTGTTTTCTACGTACCCATTCATTCACTTATTGAATTTTTGTAGGATTCAAGTCATCAGTACAAGTAAATAAACAAAGATGCACAATACAAAAAAACAGATATGGGCTAGTTGTCAGTCTACACAACTTAAGAAGTTGTACGCACTGTTACCATTAAAGAAAAAAAGAGAGATTTCTAGATCGTAATAGATAAATTACATATATATATTATACAAGTATTATATAGATGCATATATTATTGATGATATGATTTATTTCGTAATCCCCCCTCCTGTTTCACCCTCCATTCCAATCTGTATGAACGTGACAACGATTCAGCGAATCGTACATTGTTGATCTGATTTCCATATCAATATTTAAAAATGTTAATTAGTTCAGGTGGTAGACTAGTATTAGTTAATTTATTCCACAGAATAAGGAAACCGAATCAAACGCCCTAAATAGATCGAGGAAGCAGGCATATACACGTGTACTGCGCATCGTATAGTATGAAACAGCATTCTTTAGACACAACACCGCACCCAAATTGGTTATCACGTATCGGAGAGCATTTATTTAGTTGTTCTGTTAAGCATGCCGTAGAAGACTTAAGATTACGGCAGCCAAAGAGATAGGCCTATAGTTATTGCTATCTGCAAGGTCACCTGTTTTATTTTTCCAAGTCTATTTAGACGTCCTATCCAGATCACCTAGATGAATAACTATGGCCTTTACAGTAATTCTAAAGCATACCAAGAATTTGAAGTGTAGTCCACCGTATCGGAGGTGTTCGATACAGAGCCCATCATGTCCGTACCCCGAGGCATTGATTTTATGGTGCTGGCGATCTCTCTTGGTGTACATTTTACGTTGACTTTCATGCCGGACCTGAGTTCTGAAATCAATCACCACCTGAGCAGGTCCCAAAGGTGTCAACAAAAATAATCCTCAAATATGTTTGCAATATCTTCTGGATTACTGACGCTACCGTTACTCACAGGGTTTCCTAGCTTCGGCTGTTATTTTGTCGTTTACTTCCAAAAACCCCGGAAATAATTTTTAAAAAGGTGAGAGAAGAGAATATACATTTTGTTCTTCGTGCTCCTGGCACCATTCTAATCTTAATTTAAATACTTTTCTGGTCTGGCACTTACTCATATGCATACCCGAATGTAGGTTTTCCTTAGCTTCCCTGTGAGCTCCCGCGATGTCTTTTTTCCAACCTATAACAACTTTTCGCTGCTACCTATTGCATCAGTGCAGCCTCTTTCAAGATATGTACGATGACTGCATTGACTACAGTTGCTTGATAGCAATGTAGTGAATAGTATCCCTACATATTCTATCACTATCTTTATTTACATCGATTAGTCTCAATCTATCATGACCAGCTTTTTGATAAGACTTCATCTGTCTCTGACTTCTTTCTCCCTATACAACTTGGTTCAAATTCATTTTGGTGACTAGTTTCTTAAGCATACTTGCCTCTAAATTTGTGATAAACGGTGGGTGGATACTATATATTCCGGCTGTGAAGTCGCTGTCAAGAGGGTGAGGTAGCTTTTCTCAACAGCCCGTCTATGGTACTGCAAACTTCTACATTTGGTCCCGGGAATGAGTCTACGATGATCATTACGTCGCCGCCGTTAAATTGTGGTTCTTTTTCCATCTATCTTCCTTGGTTTATACCAAGATATTCTTTGAAACATCTGTCCTAAAAATGATCAGACAATCTTTGATGTTTTCCAATTGGGTTTTTCAAATAGGTCGCTTTCCATATACTCATAAAATACATTCAGCCGGCAAGATTGGTCGGAAAAAGAAGAAAATGGTTGGGAGTCGACGTTCCTTCGTCCATGGGATCCATACTCAAGTTCGTCATTGGACGGCAGTTTATCGTGTGTTCTAATTCAGTCAGGAGTATTTGTAGTACCTCGCCTGGTGCTTTGAGTACGGCGAGAAGCGCGGTTTTTGTTTTTACTTTGCATTGCTCATTCCCAAGCTCTTCCTATTTTCGGTATTCCGAAGGAATTGTGTAGAAATTCATTCATTTCTGTCAGAATGGTAGTGGGGAATTCTAAAACTGCGATTATATCAGTGTTGATTCTATGTAACAAAACAATGAAGAAAAGAGTGGTCATCAGGATATGTGGGACTTCGTTTGAGAAACATTATTAAATCTAAAACCAACTCACGAACTCAACTTTCTCAGGTACGACTCAGATAAATAATTTACAGTCCTTCTTTTTTAAATTATTGTATTTAAATACTAGCTTCATGATAGTTTTTGGAAATATTAACTTTAGGGGGGAAGGAGCAGACATTATACGACATCAGATATAAGGCTATAGCCGATGGCAAGCCTGGTTATGAAACTGCTTCCTCCCAATGTAATCCTGTATTATGGGAGACAGATTCTTCTCAGACTGAGAGTTTCGTAAGCTTAGGATTGCTGTCAATAATATTTATTCTGAGTTACAGAAAACAATCATACTGTTGAGAAAGTAAATATATCAGTTGACTGTAGACAGTCAACTGCCCCGATATATTTACTTTAATATGTTTCAGTCCACTAAGTGAGGCCAACCTACGTCTGTATCATGTTTACTGAAATAGTTCGTGGTTAATTAACATTAACTGTGGCGAAATACTGAACGCTCTGTAGACACAATGGACAACATTATACTAATATTTTTAAATGCTACTCTAAGCTTTATAACTTTGAATTCATACAAATAAAATGATATAATTATTTGTTAATTTAAATGTCCTTGTTATATGTTAATCTGTGCTTGCATGTTTTATTAACTACGAAATCTTAAGTAGTGGTAATTATTTTTATTAGTTTGAAATTCTGCTGTTTATGTGGTAATTCTATAGTAGATACAAAGAGGATTTTTTAACATTACAATACTACAGCTGAAGGGGCTTTCACTGCCTCACCGGAGAGTAAAGATGTTATTGTTCGGTGAGCAGGGAAAGCCTCTTCTACTGACTGTAATTATAGTGTTGAAAACTCAGTGAGAACTGGAGTTATCTACCTCATTAAAACAATTAACCAAGTACCTTTCACCAGAGGGTACTCACTTTGAAGTTTGGTTGGGTATGCAAGAAAGGGTTGGTTTTTAGGGACGTTTTACGTGGTTTATAAGTGAAGGTGCGAAGCCGCTTATCACGATTCCGGTTCGGGAACAACATTTTATTGACACGAGTGCAGTTTAAGGCTCATGGAAGAAGATTGTGTACTCGGCGCTTGTGTGGTTGTACTTTCGGCCGCTGAGTATGTTATGTCCTGTGTCACAATAGTTTCTGAAAGCCTTGACTTGCTCTAGTGTCTGGATTAACTGAGTTTCGGGCCCATTTTTGTAAAGGAATAACTGCGTAATAAAAAAAACATTGGTAATATATTTATTAACTTCACTAGCCCCTAATTTTATTATTTATCTTGATCATAAAACGGACACATGATGAACTCAAATAATTACTCTCTCACTACTCGCACTCTACTCACCAGTATTCACAACGCATATTTAATCACTAAGGCAACGGCAGTGATGTTGCCTCTATTAAATAAAATAAACAATTTTAAGAAGATTACCATCTCGTGGGTATCTTAAAAGGCGTCTGAGGGATATACGAGGCAGTCGGGCAGTAGTACCACGTATATCCGGTCGCCAACTGGCAATGCAAGCACGGTGACTACGGTAAACCCCACTAAATGGTAACGTTATAGAAACCTGGGGGGGGGGGGGGTATGTCCAGCAGTGGACGATATCAAACTGATGACGATAACTATCACACAAGTTCCTCAAATGCTGGGAGAAGAAGATTGTTTCACTAGTGTAAAGATAGCGGTCACGGTGATGCCCAATCACAAATAACTTTTTTATGTAATGGCTGTTATTTATAATAATAGCATTTACTTTGATCGTGCGGTGTTATGCCAGGTAATGATAATAGTGGGTCTGGGTATCTACAATACGATAGTTTTCAGTCAAATAAGTAGGTACATAGATTACAACAGGCTCATGATTTTAATTGCAACGAGTTTTTGTCGTTGTTCTATAAAATTGCTGACCACCGTCTGATGAAGCCGGGAGTTAGCGCTGTCCATCTGGCTATTTTTGTAGAAACTACTTCTTTATATCACTTTGGCACTAGTTCGAATGTAATCTGTTATCCCCAGACATCCACCGCCCCACAAGACAAGCAAATAGTTCAAAAAGTGGAGTATAAACCTACAAAAAGTGCACTTTCCCCAACCAGCTTAGATGTTTGGCGAGCTGATCGATTTGAAGTTAACATCCTGCCTATCGTGTATAGCCTACTCAATTTCCCCTCCCCAATAATAAAATTTCAATCACCAATAAAAAAAAGACTTGATGTGAATTCAGCCCATTATGTCGAATGCGGTTTCTATATCCAATGCAAATATTAGATCAAGCGATCGTAGTACATACGTAATTAAAATCTTCACGTTGATTTCCAATTACTCACTTTCATGCATTGAATGAAGCAAACAGCGTCTAAGTACTTCTTCAACTTAGAATTGCACCATTCAAGCCTCTTGATGGTCGTGACATTCAAATATACCCCGATTGTCTTCATCCATAAACATCATTATTCCAGGGACGTTTTAGACGATCGCAATGACAAAATCACGAGTAACCTACAACAAGGGAGTTTCTAATAACCTAGAGTTTATTAGAAACTCCCGTGATAATGTACACTATGCGATGCTACGCGATGGTGTAATGGCGTAAGCGATAATAGCCAGCTGGGAGTCAAATCACAAGAACCATCGCCCTCCATGATCCTTAGTATACATTTGCATTGATGAATTGCTTCCTCTGTTCCACACGCGGCGTCCACGCGTCCACGTTTGTGCGTATTGTCGTAGAGCTACAGTTGCTTAACTCCAAGAGAGGTGGTCTCCGACGCGAGTTACTCTGTAATCTTTTTTTGATACAAGGTTTGAGTCTCTGCTCGCTTGGGTGAAGCAGTGAAAGTCCCTGAGGCTCACTTTAAACATAATGATAAACAAAAAAAAGGGTCCATCGAAAATTTTGTAGCATTTTGACCATCATAATATATCGTTTATATACTAAAAACTTCATTTGTGATTTTGTATAGACAATACTATTGTGATCTAATTTTGGCCAATTTAACAACTAAGCATGTTTGTGTGAGCAAATTCTCACGAACATTTAAAGATTTAAAGAATAATCTATATTACCAATTAACATAATACTTTTGATGAAATTTGAAATGCTCATATACATTTAAAAAAAGTTATCTATAATTTATATATAATTATAGTTGTCGATCAAATTTCGACTTGTTTCTTAATTTTCTCTCCCATAGCTCACACCAAGTAGACTTAATATTAAACTTTTAGTAGCCCATCTAGTTAGTGGACAAGAGGTGCATACACGATCATAGTTGGCGGTTATACTTCAATAGGTATGCCGAGAAACGAGTTATAGAGGTACTACGGCGCTGGTAAGTGTGGTTGCTTAATAGATGCTACTCACTTGTTTTGCTAGTCGATCCATTACGAATTCTAGTATTTAAGTAGTTACCTACGAGACGTTTAATTAAATATTTAGTTTTAAAATTCAATGATTCACTATCATGAATCAATTGATCTCTTGTACATTACCTTTTAATGATATTCTAATAAATTCCTGGGTTTTACTGTTTATCATATTAATTAAAACATGTGTTTACTGGTTAGTGTTGGTAAGTAATATGAACTTCTCACTGCTTATCTAAGTCTAAAGTTATAAGAGCGGAGTGAGGTAAATAGGTCATGTCATTGATAACCGTCGCTGTGGTAGGTAACCGCCTTCTCAAGTGTTTACTACTATTTATATACTTCAGTTATACACTAAAAAGTATATAAATGTACAACATAATAGTATCTTCTGTTATGGTTTATGAATATTGCAGGAGCACAATATATCTATTAAGTAGCTGTGGCGCTTATAGACAGATGCTCTAACCGGTTCGTAAGTGATTGGCGAAGTTAAGCAACTAGGCTCACGGTCACTCCATAGATGGGTGACCGCCAAAGTGGTTTAATTTATGAGCGTCTCCGTGCTTCGGAGGTCACGTCAAGCTGTCGGTCCCGGTTGCAGGCAACAGTCGTTAAGCCATGTCTGACGCCTACTGGGCAGCTTGAACAATTCTGTCACTACCCATACGATGAGTAAGAAAGTATTGAATAGCTTCAAAAGTGTTGTATGAAAGCTCATGAAATTTTGCCAATGATCGGCATAAGTTTAAATTGGAAAATAGTAAACTGCATTGTTAATCAAGATTCAAACCCTCGTCTTTCACGTTTACGGGGCGCATAATAACACTGGTTGATAAATAAGATTACCAATCTAATCATCTTTACGGAGGTTCTCGGCGTCAAATGTCAATTGTCATTAGAATCGTAGATTTGATCAGTTAGTGTAATTCTCCTTTGGTCTATTAAAACAAAGCAACTGTACCGGCAGGAAATAAGACCTGGCTTTGAATTTACGTCCATGATTGAATTTATGATTTGGGAAACATGGTATGCCAGGGAGTCTATTATGCTATGAGCATCGCCTACTAAGCGCCAAATTAGCATATGACTCGCATGCTTATTAACAGACCGGATTTTGAAAAAATGTGTCGAGTAAAACTAATTATTTATCTACACATACATGTTTATTATTACATAACTGTGTATGTGTAATTATCAATATTTTGCTATTTTAATCGATGTGAGAGTGCCACGCCAAGCTGTTATAGTTTCTGTGTAATAAAATCTATGACTGCGCCAGATTTATAGTTTAATAATATTGTTATTTAACTATGAGAACCATTGACTACGGTCTCTTGTATATATATGTTTACAAACAATAGATACGTAATCAATAATGTTACAGTAATTATTAACATAAACTTTTAAATTTAATAGTTAGATAGATAAAAAACGGTTCATTGGTGTCAATTTCACTTCTAATCAGGTTCTTTTAAGTCAGTTACTTCCCTTTTATTTAATACTAACGACCCATCCCGGCTTCCATGAGTGATGAGTAAAGCTATCTCTATCCTAGAGTTATTCTAGATCTTAAATTCATTAGAATCAAGTCCAATGAATTAAAAATTATAAATGATTTCAACCTGACGCGAACGTTCAGTTCTTGGCTACTGCATGTGGTTTACACAGCTGTATTCATTTTATTTTTTACATGACCTGGGAGGCTTTCACAGCTGTGACACGATCTAGCAATTTTATACGACTTAACGAAGTTAACGTTTGGCACTAGATTCTCGTGCACGGACTTCCCAGTTTCTATCTCTGTTTTCAGCTAGACGCTGCGAACGGTCAGCATTCAGCTGTCTTTATTGCAGCGGAGACTATCTCGCATTTTGCTCGGGTAAAAGCCTGAGAATTGACGGTATTATACCCTGTGCCCCGGAGAGCAAGAAAAGTCGTCGGTTCTGTACCTGACCTCTTTCCGGTCGTGATGCTAGTCATCCCACCGAATCACAAGTGATGGAATAGAAAGAGCCTCCGTGAATGCGCACACACTTGTGCACTATAATATTTTCTGCGCAGTTGGCTAGTTTTTGTTAGTTTTGTTACCGAAATTTGGCCTGGAGGACACACTTCCATACTACAAAATATTCTCACAGCGCGATGATAAAACCAAATTACTTAAGCGTGTACACAAGTATCCTTCCAATTATAGCTAAGTATCTAAGAAATAAACGCTTCAACTAAAAACGAAAAACATATGACCGTAAACTTAGTGTCATCGTATCTTAAACTATAAACCGAGTTTATGCTGAAATAACTTGAGAAAATATAAAGGATGACTGCAATAGCCTACATTTTTTTCTGTATATTTTGGCTAATTTAGACGCCAGCTCTCAAATAAGGCCCATTTTTATATATTAACATGTATGTGAAGAGAAATAAAGATAATTAATTTTTGGTTTTATGAACAACGAATATAATTATATTCGGAAAGAAATGCAACTTAACCTTTATAATAAACTAGCTATGCCCCACGGTTTTACCAGTGCTAATGTTTATAAATTATAGCCTACGTGTTATTCGAATGTATAAGCTATGTTACTACAAAGTTTCATCAAAATCCGTTCGCTAGCTTGAGCGTGATGAAGTAACAATCATACGCACTCAAACACTCACAAGTTTTGCGCGGGCATCTAGCGCGGAAAGTTCTCTTAACTTTCCGCGCTAGATGCCCGCGCACAATTTTTATTCCATCGCGGCATCGTCAATAGTTTTCGCAGCGCATGCGATATAAGGAGCTTCATGTTTAACTTTTTGAATCGTTCATGACGATAGTTTTCGTAGAGTTATCTAATAGAATTCCATTAACAATATAGCTTATGTGATCTCAGTAATAATGTTAGATTCTATTAGTAAAGGATTCAGTTCAATGGTTATCGATTTTGATTATTATAAACAAAAATACAAATCTTCTATCTTTATTATATTAGTGCAGATATGTAGACATTCCTGGATTTCTGGAAATCAAAATTCTATTACATCTTCAATGAGTTTTATAATTATGAAAGATGAAAAAGCATCCTCGATATAAATATCTGAATTTCAGAAGAAACGAAGAATATGAAACATAATGTAGACAGCTGAATTATTTTCGCATTACTTAATATTTGACATGTTAAGGAATGCGATAAGAATCCATGTTTTGATAACCTAGAATGCTTTGCTTTAAACTGATGCGTTTAACCAAATAATATTGCATATTTTGATACGCTGCCGCGCTGTTTGAAATTTCTGCCGTATATTGGCTTGATTCATGACAACGGAAAAATCTGCTACCGTTATAAGGAGCTCGTAACAAAATTGCAATTAATTACTAGGAAATCTTAATCTGCAGTTCCTAAGAAATTCAAAATTAATCATGGGATTTAAAGTAAGATGCTGTCTTGAGCTGTCTTTTTTGGAATAGTCAAGGAGTAGGTAGTAATCGTTACTGTTATTTTATTAAAATTACAGATATTAAACATTCATCTTGTTTTTAAAACTATATATAATATTTTAGTTTTATATTATTAAATAGAGGAATCTATACCATGGAGCTAATGATACGTGGACGTTACATACACAAATAAGTAATAAAAAAGTACCGAATTTAGCAAAACATGTCTTGTTTCTACAGTAAAATCCGTCTCATAAATCTGCTGTTGCTATATTTTTACAAATATTCTTTTAAAATTTAAAGGGTTTTGAGTCCTGCATTCAAATTATAGAACATGGCTTGTAACAGCGTATTGTGCAGTATGATATTGCCAGCTGTCGCCGAATGCGCAGCTTAGCGTATTGGCCCGGGACTGACAAGGAACACCGGGAGAGAGCTGATGTGTGGACGACTTTGTCAACTTGATCAACTATGCATGATAATAACTAGAGCGAGCTTGTAGCTAGAGTGCCAATACCAAAGACAAACAAAGACACACACATTACTGTACTTTGAGACTAGTATATATATATATATATATATGACTAGCCGTTTGGTGTGAATAAATGCTTGCCTTTCGCGCCGCAGGTCGTGGGTTCGATTTTCAACCAGGATAGAGAGTTGTGTGCAAGAACATGTTTAATTGTCCTGAGTTTGGGTGTAATTATATTCTATATAAGTATGTATTTACAAAAGAAAAGTAGTATATATAAAATATCAGTTATCTGGTTTCCATAATACAAGCTATGCTTAGCTTCGGATCAGATGGCCTTGTGAATAATGTCGCAGGATATTATAAAATTGTTAATTGCAATTCTTCTTCTTCAGTAAATATTAAATGAATTTAATTTAGTTTTAATACAGCTTTGTTTGCTTTATTTTCCACAACTATTGCAATAGAAAAATTGTTTAAAAAACATTGTTTCATGATTTCCGTTAGTTGCACTTCACTTTAGTTTTAGGAATTGTTTTTTTTTAAAGATAACGCTCACAATAAGGAATCGCTGTTTTTCGGGGTACTTTACAAACGTTTAACAGGCGGACACAAATTACATCCAGACTCAGAACAACTATTTATGGGTCACACAAATAGTTGTCCGGTGCGGGACTCGAACCCGCGACACGAAGCAGCGAGGTGACTGCCTTAGCTGCTGCGCCACACGTGCAGTCAAAGATAATAATGACGGTATGGATAGACTCATTACGCCACATCGTTACAATGGGCATAGAGCGCTTAGCCTAAACGCTATCCTAGAATTACCGTCGAACAGACAGACAGTATGATGGAACTTCTATCGGAGATTCATTAGATATGTCAGGAAGAGAGACGTCTCAAAGCGGCAGATTATTCATGTGTAGTTCCACTCTAAAAGAAGCTTATTATTTAGAAGGTTATTGGAGTTAAAATAAATCTTACAATCGTGCCAAGCATTATCTATGTACAGACGCCAGTACATCCAGCTACCCCAATCTGTCAAATTTCTTGTATAGATTTTCAGCTTTACCTCAAAAGTATAAGGCTTACTTTCAATTGGGTAAATTTTACAGATTGGGGTTGTTTGATGTGCTGGCGTCTGTACATATATCTATAGAAAAAATTGTTTTTATTTATACACGTAATAAATAATTATACTTACCGAATTCAAACAAACTTCTCAACATGTCAGCCGAATGACGTCCACTGCTGGAAAAAGACCTCCCCAAGAAAGATCTGTTGTCCGGTCTCTGATAGATGTTACCTTGGAACGGCTTCTACGCCCTCCAAAGTATAAGATGGGGTGGCGATATTCTATGCCTTCAGCCATACAGCAAAAACAAACTTCTCACTAACAGTTAAATACACGGAAGACCTTGCAAACAGTTCAGTTTTAATTTAGATAACTATTGACCTGTTGGCGTGGTTGGCAAATGCTTGCTTTTCACCCCAGAGAGCAGAGGTCGTGGGTTAGTTTCCCACCCAGAACAGATATTTGTGTGTAAACATGTCTGTTTGTCCTACGTCTGGGTGTAATTATCTATATAAGTATGTATTTACGAAAGAAAAGTAGTATAATAATATGTAGTATATCAGTTAGCAGGTTTTCATTGTACAAGCTCTGCTTAATTTGGGATCAGCTGACCGTGTGTGAATAATGGCCCAGGATATTATTATTATTATTTTTACATTAATTCGGAGATTTATTGACTTCTAATCGCAAGGAATGGACTTATGTCAATCCGACATTGTTTGTGTTGTTTAATAGAACAGGCTTTTAGTAATTAATAGATATATAGATTAATTTCATTGTATATATATATATATATATATATATATATATATATATATATATATATATATATATATGTACGTGTATTGTGAATGTGTATTCTGAAAGAGCAAATTATTTAATTACCTATGTACTGGTGGATTAAGATAATATTTATTAAGATACTTAAGTAATAAGATATGTAAATATTAAATGTTTGTTACTATTCTTAAGACATTTCCATTCATTTGTAACTAACGATCGTCTGAATTATAGAAATCCGACCTGTTAACAACGTATTGTTTTGGTAGGTACTGGAAAGTCTGTTGAACTCAACTTTTGTACCTTATTTGTAATGCAACGCACTTAAAATTTCCGTAAGAAAGCTAAAGAGTCTTTATATTAGAGCCAATAATTGGAACAGAGTAGTCGTGTTTACACCTCAACTATTTAAGGTCTTGCTGATTCTACTGCAGGAAAATCTCCAATTTTAATTCTTCTTCAATAACAATGGCCAACACTAATCGGTGAGCCAGGTACACTGAGAGGTTGCAAATTGAACAAGCGTGGCGAAAACCACTGATCAGTTTTGTAAATCTCTGAGTATCTTACCGTGATGACTTACAGAACAGAGGACGTGGTCGCTCACTATGGGCCTTATCAAACGGCTCAAGGTCACACGAAGACCAAAAGAGAGGGCTGTGTCTGGAGTTTGAATCAGAAATGCTGGGATCCACAAGGCGAACCCACGTCAACGACATGTCAGTTAATTAGTTAGGTGATTGGTTTCCGCACTTAGCCTCCCGCTTGGGCCATTCTTATTTGGCTTCTCGAACCATTTCAGTTCCATCTAGAAGTCCAAGAGGCCTCGAAAGCATGGCTTCAGTGTTTCCTGCAGTGTCTTTGGATCATTTAGGAACTTTGCCCGTTGGCTGGCAACGCTATTGCAGTGTAGCAGTACGTGTGCCGGTGTTTCTTCAGATGCAACGCATCCTCTGAACAAGAGGCTGTCTGTAACGCCAATCTTGAAGAGACCGTGTTTGTTTAGTGTGCAGTGTCCGGTGATTGTGCCTGTCACCATGCGCAGATTTCTGTTTAGATATAGTAGACTGGGCGATAAATGTTTGTTCAGAGATGGTAGAATTTCTTCTTTCATCACCATATATCTAAAGAATATCCAATCTGAAGTAGCAGTGGGCAGGGCAAATTATCGTAGAACCGATGGCCGCTGGGGCAGAAAGTTTCTCGAGTGGCGTCCACGAACTGGAAGATTTAGCATGGGCAGACCGCCTACAAGATGCACCGATAACCTTGTGAGGGTCGCTGGAAGTCGCTGAATGCGGATCGCGCAAGATCGGAAATTGTCATAAAGATATGATGATGACATCATCATCATATCTTTAAACAATCATCATTAAACAATCTCATAGTGGACAACTGTGCAACCCTTGAAGATACATCAGTATTTTATCTTCAAGGAGTGATATGATGATGACATCACCATCACCATCAGTTGTCCACTATGAGATTGTTTCTCAGAGACACAGTATTTAATTCACATTCACACAAATTATTAAGTACCTTACTTAATAATTTCCATATTCAATTAATAAATAGTTAACTAGCAGTACATACATTGCATAACTTCATTATAAATATTTCAGGAAGCAAGTTCATGTCTTTTTCAATACTGATTATTATTATATTATTATTACAGTATTTTTGACATCCATACAAATAAATAAAATTGGAGTGTCTGTTTGTAATATTGAAATAACCGGTTTTTACTATATAAATATTAATATATATACGGTACATACACCAAAATAAAATTTTTTACAATTTTTGTCTGTCTGTCTGTCTGTTTGTTCCGGCTAATCTCTGAAACGGCTGGACCAATTTTGACGGGGCTTTTATTGGCAGGTAGCTGATGTAATAAGGAGTAACTTAGGCTACTTAAATTTTAGAAAAAGTGATTTATTTTACTGAAAAACAAAAAAAAACTAATTAACACGCGGACGAAGTCGCGGGCACAGCTAGTAATAAATAAAATAACACACATTTACACCAGTAACTATAAATCTATTTTGACCATAATTCTGTAAGACCTATATCATATAGCCTAGTTATTTACTCTCGACGTTCATTTGCACAATTTCTTTAGAACATTATTTTTATATTTTAAATTTTGTAGTCGTTAAAATCCTGATCTACAATGATTAATCTCTGGAATCATATCAATTTCCGCTTACACAAACGCTTTGTGGAAACGACTTAATTTTTTTATTATTATTAGCCATCTAAATCCAACTTATCTTTATGTTGTTGAACGAGAAATCGTAAATTAAGATTTGAATAAAAGATGTCTTGTAAACAACAAACCTTTTGCTAAAAGCGGTAATAAATTGTGGGACCAGCATTTTTTTCGATTCTTTTTTATATCGTTATATAAATTTTCTGCTTGCCTATTTTTTTACTGACATGCCTTTTACCAGATACCCAAAGATATTATCAAGTCTTATTTAAGATTGTCCATCTTTGAGTCGCGTTTATACAGAGATTTAGAACGATCTTTGTATCTATAAATTGGTTTAAGATCGTTGTTTTCAATTTAGACTTCTAATTAAAATATGATTTTATAAAATGTGTTGCCTTCGCACAGCAATGCATTATTGTTTTATTTTATCACCTAAGAGGTCACCGTCGTAAATAAAGTAATACCAAGACATCAACAAAATCGATATTTATGATTATTGAAGTATGTAATTACATATTATTTAAGAGTATCTATTTTATACGTTTAATCGTGTTCCTGACTTCTTTCAGCAAAACGGAATGACATGCTAATGAATATATGCAACATGTATTGGAATTACTAATTTAACAGCATACAATGAACAAAAGGTTAATAGAATCGACCCGCTTTCCTCAATTTATAAAATTACAAGTATCTTTTTTGTCCTAAATGAAAACATTACAATCAGACGTGGCTAGGCGAGTGATGCCTATTGAAGTATCTGACACATGTAGGAAATTAGTGAATATACCCGATAGTAGATAAATTATTTTGCATAATGTATTATGTTCATTTTAATCATGTTCCTAAATTATTTCAGCTAATGGAATTTAAGCATTTATTGTAATTCCGCTTATTGTTTGTTGGGAAATTAAACAGTTTTTACAATGCAATTATGAAATAGGTAGTCGTTTGCGTTATATAGATTTTATAGTCGCGGTTGAGGGCGTCGCGATACAAGCGCGTAGATGCTGCCGCCAGGTGTTTAACAGTAACGTAACTTATCAGTACATTATGAATTATGTACTTGATTTTGCACTTACTTAAATACATATAGTTTATCAGAACGATTATAAATCGTTAACTGCTGTTACGTTATATTTTTGTAAGTCTTGTTTAAGGAGCAGGTTACAACACATGCTTTCTATCAATCCAATTTCAAAATAATATTTTTTGCGTGAACTCACAGACATGCAGGGTTTTTCAAGATATTTTACTTTAATGTTTTAAGTACGAGATAATTAATTTACAATACGCAAATGAATTCAAAATGTCAGTGTTGCGTCCCTTGTGTTTGTTTACTAGAGACCACTCACTACACAGTACAACAGTTTAGCCACTAGGCTATAACGTAAGTAGAGAAATACTCCACCCCACCCACAAGCTCCAAATCTTCTTAAAGGTGAAAGAAAAGATTTCTCATTAGGAATTATTATAATATTACAAGCTTCAATTACAGGTATAAAATCCAAAATGAATAACTGAGAGAATGCTAGCTGTGTTTGGCATGCGTTGTCATAGTCGTACTTTCTTTTTAAAATATTGAAAAGTCGGATAGTTGGTAATTGAAGTTACTCTTGCAGATTTATTAATTTATTTCGTATTTAAGTGACGATTTAGAAAATTATTTTAAGAATTACCGAAACTTGCTTAGATCATAATAAGCCGAATGCTGAATTTATAACTTGTTGACATGGGACATTTGACTCACCGCATTCAGGAGGCGGTAAGGTCGACTAAGAGCAAATGCGGCGCTATGATGCACGATAAGCAGGTGCTCGCAGAAGTTCAACTTTCAGTCAAAGGTCAAATCTCATAATTAGCTTTTCTCTGAAAAATGTCATCAAAAATGTCTTTCAAAAAATTATTGTCCGCAAAAAAAAACTGGGCGGCAAATTTTTGTAGATTTTACTTGGCTTCTAAGGCATTTGGACTGGAGACAGTAAAATAATACTGTGTTGTCTCCAAAAAGAGGCAAATGACCCTTCACATCACAAATTTCTAGTGATCACAGTAAAAGGGAAAGAACCATGACTTGGGGAACTCCTAAATTAACCGGGTGGGAGAGGAGAAAGCTGCCTCAATGCGGTATCTAAAGGTTTACCCCGAAAGGAAATTGCTGGCACTTCGAGTCAAAACAGCTTACAAGTTGAACCGTTGTTCCAGATCTTGCCAAACGCTTTAGCCATATCGAAGAAAAGTGCTCTGGTGCCGTTCCGTAACTACGATCTACCTCAAAATTTACCTCAATGAGATAATCTTTGGCAGAATGTGCTCCATATGTGTGGAATTTTTCAAAATGCATAAGTTTGTACGCAAGCACACGTTCACAGTCTGTCCCATCAGTCTCATGATACAGTGGGACGGAAAGGCCGTCAGGATTGGAGATATAAGATATAAAACCTATGATTTTAGGTACGTTGCAGACAGCACACAGTCATATTCTTTTAATTCTAAGCTGCCACTGCCAATTTTTCTGTTTGCCCCTTACAAATTAAACTTTATACTGTACCAATTTAATTATGGTGGTAATTTTATAATTCGGTAGGTTTTATTCACTTTAGTTGTTTTTCTGTGTGTCAAACCATGTCAAGTCACAATGTAGTTGATCGCTATTGAAATTGGATCAAATTTATTGTATTATTTCAATTCTGTCCAGCCGAGACAGAAAAAAGCCGACCACTCCCAGCGGTTACATGTTCTACCGCTAGACTAAGGATAAAACCAACAACTACTATTGGTATACCAGTTCAACCACACAATGTTTCAACTCAAGCAATTGGGTAGTTTTACATGATACAAACAAACGGACATACCAAAAACACCAAAAACATATTTTTATGAAAATAATGTACCATTTCTGTAATGTAATACTTCTGTTGTATATGTATACATTGTGTGTGCATTCTAAGGTCAACTTATTTACTTGGAAATAACTTGACCTTAGAATTTCTTTTGTAACTCAGTAATCATTGCATTTGTAGGTATTTGAGAATATTCAACATACTTTTTATTTGGGTTTGAACTATGTTTTGTTTTGTTTCTAAATCATCCATTATATGTGCTACGAAAATGTTTCGTGAAACCACGTGAGGGTCTTAAATATGTTTTATTGAAAATTTGGGGTCCACATACTTGCTATCCCTCACAAGGAACATTAAACAAAGATGTCTATCAACTAAGAAACGCTTTCTTCTACTATCCAGGACAGTACATCATCATGAACCCTTTTTTGGAACTTTTTTAACAACTTGTATACTACTGGAATACTGTCTCTTAAAATACAGGAAATCCTAGTTTAAGAGACAGGGTTCATAAAAGTAACAACACAAAATAACTGCCGTGGCAACACTAAGTCGCCATAACAACAGACAAGTTCCGAATATACACCAAACTGGAATAATTAACTTTGCTATAGCAATTACAGGTTAAATAAGGCTCTTGGTGATAGTAAGGTAAAACTGGCAAGATTTTTGTTTAATTGTTTCTCCAATTACTGTTTTTATCCTAACTTGTACCTTAATTCCTACTTAGAATAAGAAACTATTGTGAGAGATAATAAATTATTATTAAATTACTGGGCTCACTTTACACTGAAATCTTCAGTGAAAGCTATTGTATGAGTGGTTTTGGAAGTTTTCTTATATGTGAAATACCAAAAATTATTTCTATCCTGAAAATTTCTAATCGTTGAAATATTTCAGGTTAATGCAAAAAATTGCCGTTGTTACACTGCATTTATTCTGAAGCACAATGCAAGACGATGGGAACCTTGTTATGCACTGGCCAGCTGGAGTTCCAGATTTGAACCCATATAAGAATCTTTCGAACGAGCTGAAACGGTAATAGGAAAGGCTTAAAGAGTGGTCTTCAAGGCTCCTAATAAGCTTCGATTGAGGAATGGGTCATTACTTAAGAAATCGCATGGAAGTTGTCATCAGTGTAAGAGAGACAACACAACATTTTAAGTTAGTATTGAGAATATTATTGTATTATTTTTGTAGTCATTGTATTTTTAAATGTTGCAATACAACTTAGTTATTTACAATTAACCCGTGTATGTTTTTTTATATCTTGAGATATTATTCACTCACGGCCATCTGATTCCAAGCTAAGCAAAGCTTGTACTGTGGAAACCAGTTAACTTATATACTTTTGTAAATACATACTGAAACTGAAATAGATAATTACACCCAGACTCAGGTAAATAAACATGTTCCTGCACACAAATATCTGTCATAGGTAGGAATGGAAGACCCGACCTGCGGCGTGAAAGGCAAGTAGTATCTACCTAATTGGTAAACAGAAACAATAATTATTAAATTCTAAATATGTTTAAGCTAAATTAGTTGCCATTCTTCTTCCTATCTATGAATGAATATGGTCAAAATTATTTTATAGGAGATTTTATAAGGGGCGCGATAAATTTTTCGTCAATATAGTTTTAGTTTACTAGACGAGTAGAGCTCCTGTTTGTCTTATTGTCTAGTGCAGTAGACTCTTCGGCTAAAACTTAAAGTTAAAAATAATTATTAAATATAATTGTTACAAACAATATAATCAATTTAATAAATTAATCATTCGCAATTTTTTTCAGTTGATTTAATTCAGGTTTTGTTCAAATCATATGTTTTAGTAGTCTTGCTAATTTATCAGGTCAGAATCTAATGTTAGACCGAATGAAACCTAAAAGAACTATTAACCTAAAAGTTTTAATATATACTGAATCAAGGCATATAAGAATGCATACCACCTGTATATATACAAATCTGCACAAAAGGAGACCAAGCTTAGTTCAGGAAATTGTCTACAATCAATAGGTGTTCTTAGACAGAGGTGCAATTCCGTTAAATAAAATAAATAAATAAATAAAAAAGGTTTTTATTCACGTAGACTTAAAAAAGCGCTTGTAAATAGTCAGAACATGTTTGTAGTAATATAGTTGTATACATTAGATAATATTTCTAGTAACATAGATATTTAGGTACATATTGTATGAAAACATTTAAAAAATTTATTTTATTACAGCAATAATATTTAGCTAGCTCGTATCAAGTTATTGTCAAGAGATTATGTTTAATTATCTAGTTTAAGTCTAAAATTTTTACTACATATTGTCAATGGTTCTGTCTATATTAAAGGTATTATTATTATGACGGACCTTGTGTTAATAACGACGGTCGCGCTTTAATGCTACCACCGGATCCAATGCGCCCCAACTGAGAAGACCCAGCGAAACAAACTCAGTGGGTTCATCTACTACCGGTTTTAACACGACCCAGTTGAGACGGTCCGGCGAAACATACTCAAGCGGGCATGAACACGGGATTTGGTCCAATTAGAGTAATTATTTAGTAGGCAAACACAATATATGCTCGATCAGTTGTCTGAATGCTTATTATTTTAGATTATATTTAGGTATACAAAAGAAAAACTTCGAAACAATAACATTATTCATTTTGAGACAGAGTCAATAATTTTAAATTAAGTATATGATAGCAATCATTTACAGATAGTTCACGTAACACATTTATATAAAACAATTGAACAAAGGATATCTATTTCATATTTTTCATTAAAAAGGTCTATGTCTAGAATTTTGCTAGAGAAGCGGTTTATATTTTGATGTGATAGAATTAGAAAGTTATCACACTTCTCTATTGTCATGCTTACATGTTTAAACTACTAACTGAATTGATTTTAATAACATTACTAAAAGATGGTATAAAAAGTGACTTCGTCATACTACTTATGACTGAGTTAATATGTGCCGCTACTAAAGTTGCAAGTATGTTCAAAAATTTTCTTGGAACAGTAACTGTACTCATGGTTACCCTACAAGAATCTATAAAACTATTTGTGTCCAAAATATAAATTTATTACTATAATGGCTAACCAAAAACTGTAGGTGCATATTTAGCTTGTGGATATAATTATTTGTACTATCAGGCACATTGGACACATAGGGGAAGGCACACAATATTATCTTATTACAGTCTAATTCTAACATCTTAGTGAAACTATATGTAATGTCTTTTTTCTTTAAGTTCTTACAATTTCCTACCATTAGAGTTATACATGATTAGATAAATTAATTGAAATGGGTAAGGGCCTTGGTACCTTGCTTTGTAATAAGCTTTGTAATAATTAATTCAGAATAAACACAGTGCCACTGTGTTTATTCTGAATTAATTTATCTATTATATCTTTATAATGTAATCCTGGCTAATAATAGTTGACAAAGGAACAACTCAGCTTATTACAAAGCAAGGTACCAAGGCCCTTACCCATTTCATCGGAATAAAGTATGGAGCTATGTTTAGTATTGTCATTTTGTGGAGATACTGGTGACTCTGATCCCAGCTGTGTGTATGACTCCACTACTGCACTACTGGTGTTAACCGGTTCCAATGTCCTATTGCTTTCAGGATTACACTTTCCAGCCAGCAATTGCATTTCATTTTTGTATGACTGGAAACTGTGATATGAGATTGCTAGGGACTTCTCAAGAGTTTTTATCTCAGAAAGTAAATACTGAGTATCTTTTTCATAAATTAGTTTGCTATCCTCTAATTTAATTTCATAATTTGTTTAATAATGCCCTACGTTCTTTACTTAGTTCAAGTATGTATTGTTTTAGCTTGTCACTACTTATGGAATTAACGCTTGGCTGGCAGTCTACACAGTCATCGCCAGTCAAATCAATGGTCACCGTTGTATTAATAGGGAGATCCACCGGACTACAACTGACCAACTCATCATACAAGCTCTGATTAATGGAAGCTACTGGACAAGTTGTGTTTTTTACATAATTTGACAACTTCTCATTACAATTAATTAATTCTAATTCAAGATCTCTAATTTTGAACAG
Source organism: Pseudoips prasinana (assembly GCA_951640165.1). Lineage (NCBI taxonomy): Eukaryota > Metazoa > Arthropoda > Insecta > Lepidoptera > Nolidae > Pseudoips > Pseudoips prasinana. The sequence goes on from OX621234.1 coordinate 22,007,502, forward strand.
TGCTTCAGTTCTTGAAGACATTTACGTCGATTTGCTTAATCAATAGTTCTCTTTTTTAATCGAACTTAATGAAGACAAAGAAAAAATTACCTCCGGGACATAATTTGCCATGGCCAATCTGGAGGAATCTTAATAGACTACGTACCCAGGTTGGTAGATCATAAGAAAACATGTGCAAATGGGGTTACATTCCCACATCACTAAACATCTGCGAGTGCGGCGTATCACCCCAAAGTATGACACATTTATCTGATTGTCCCTCTTGTCCAGACTCTTGTTCCGTTCAGGACTTGTATGACGCTTCAGCCAAAGCGATCAGCGTTGCCCAATTTTGGGAAGATAAAATATAATTCATACCATCGACACGATAAGAAGAAGAAGAAGTATGATACTGTTACTCGTATAGTCCTGATATCCTATTTTTTTACTAGGGTTCCGTAGCCAAATTGCAAAAAACGGAACCCTTATAGATTCGTCATGTCTGTCTGTCTGTCTATCCGTATGTCACAGCCACTTTTTCCGAAACTATAAGAGTTGTACTGTTGAAACTTGGCACGTAGATGTATTCTGTAAACCGCATTTTTTTCGTGTAAATCTTACACAATAAAATAGAATAAGAATAATAATTTGGCGGGTTCCCCATACATAGAACAGAAAATAAAAAATAAAATTTTCACCGTACCCATACATATGGGGTATCTATGGATAGGTCTTCAAAAATGATATTGAGGTTCCTAATATTATTTTTTTCTAAACTGAATAGCTTGCGCGAGAGACACTTTCAAAGTGCAAAAATGAGTGTCCCCCCCCCCCCCCTGTAACTTCTAAAATAAGAGAATGATAAAACTAAAAAAATATATGATGTACATTATTACTATGTAAACTAACAACGGAAATTGGTTTGAACGAGATCCAGTTGGTAGTTCTTTTTTAAATGCGTCATAAATCGTAAACCGCAATTTACCTTTCATTTAATCAATCTTATCAATATTTTTTTAAAGCTGGTGCGAAAGGAAAATAAATAAATTAGGATAATGATTTAAATCGTAAGAACACTTTATTTGTACGCTTCGATCAACTTACGTGACTAAGTGAGGAATTGTATACTAATAAATATTACAAGGAATACTATGCAAATATAGCAACATTTCAGTAATAGACCTTTGGTTTTTGCATTAGTAGATAAACATACTGGCAAAATTAATAATATGCTTCGTTCACCCCTTGTATTTTAAGATGTATGCCACAGATATATCTACCACAATTATGCCTAACCGTTTTTGGCTTTATGCAATAGCCATTATTATCTCAGTTACGGACCCCAAAAAGTCACATCAAATCCTTATTTAAAACTACTGAAAAAATTAAAATAAAATTAAAAGCAATATTTAACAAAAACTGTTTAATGATCGTATATACCATAGTTTTTAGTTGTTCGACCAAAACACAAAATTCAAAACTAAACTTATGTTTTCAAACTAATTAATTGTTAAGAAAGGAAACAAGAGATTCCAAAATATTGATTTTCTTAATTTGGTAATGATCTGAGCCGCACTCGTCGGAAAATTCTCATAAGATAAAATATGTTGACCATGTCAGGTTAACCTGCTTCATTAATTTCTATTCATTTAATACTTACGTGATTAGGACACCCAGTTGCCTTTATAATAATGAAAATCCTTTAATAGGAAGGTCAAATGCGTATTATGATATTGTATCTGTAAATTTAATTACAATCGTTCCATTTAAACGGAAACTGAAATCCATTACAAGTTATTAGCGCACGTAATATTAATCGTACGGTTGGCTACTATTAGACGTCATTCAAGGCGCAATCTTATCTTGAAGAACAGTCAGTTGTACCCGACCCCCGGTTTATTGGTCGTCGTTTATTATCAAGATAACTTATCTTTGAGGAGCCAATTAAATTTGAAAACAAAGGTAACATAATAAGGCGCCACAGTGGACTCGGGCAACGCAAGGCAGGGGTACCTGCGGGGAGGGGGTCACTGGCACTGGCGACTTGCGTAGGCGCAACTCCTTTGTCGCTCAAAGGATTTATAAGGTAACATTATGAGGAATCGGCTATTGTATAATCTTAACCAACGTTATCTCGATACCATCGGTATTTTGATTGAACTTATCAGTTTTTCTCATGATAATGTAAACGAAAATAAAATGGCCGCAATCGGTTTGTAATGTGGAAGCAGAATATGAATTTAAGTAGTCTTATCTATTGCTATATTTGATAATGGTATCGACTGTTTTATGCCTACTGAGGAAATCTGGCAGATGTCAACCGACCGAGCTCACTCCATACTTGCCCTATATCTATTCGGCACCTCCATCTTCCTATTTTATTGCCCTTATTTATTCCAAAGGTAGACACAAAGAGTTGTGTTTATAGCTAATGATACTTAGGTGTGTATTTTAACACAAAATCCGGGCCTCCAAAAGGTACATGTAAAAAATACACTACACGCTATATTAAGGGCCAGCCTGCTGTACATCGAATCGGGATTCTCTTTGGTGGCGCCTATTTTTTGTTAACATTTTTTGGACGTATATTAAACCAAGAGTTGGCAGAGCAATAAAATGGCAACAGCTTACAGTTTAACAGCCACTTTCGGCAGTATCCTCAACTTTATTATTATATTAATGGCTGCCTGCTTACGCAATAGAAATACCACAGATTTTGAAGATAAAAATTTAAACCTAGTCAGATTACACATTTATTTACATAAGTTTTTACATAAATTTTATATTTTTGTATAAGGTTATGTTCACGTTATCCCTTTATAAAAAATCGGCCTAGTATATGGACTTAACTGTGTTAGGGTTCCGTGTTATGCTGTTGCAACAACTCGAGGAAGCACACCGTTTTTAATTTCTGTGCAACCAAACTACACTCAAAAAGGAGTAACTTATCAGATGTACATTTTTTGAACCTTTAATATCTGAGTCTATTGTGGAAGTATTTTGGTATAAATATATTTACTTTTAAATACAACATTTATTTATTCACTAGGGAATGATTTTAAGACTTATTCAAGAACAATTGAAATCGATAGTACGAGTATGTATTTCAAATGGTACTTATAATTGTGATTATTTGTAAAAACAGTCACAACAATGTTTAATATAATCTGATCAATTTTTATATTTATTTGTTTTCTACCGAAATGAAACAATGAAAAAGTGTACTACATTTACGTGATAAAGAATTACTGATTACTACACTTTGGTAAATTCCATAGAAATTAAGAAAAAAGGATCATAAGTTTTCTATTTCAAATTAATAGTATTTAACTAAATGCTCAAGAAAGTACAACCTGTGTATATATTAAAAAGAAATATTTTTTTTATTTTTTCTCTTTCTCTTTGTTCCGGCTAATCAGGGTCTTCACAAACAGATATCCATCCTACTTAATAAAGAGTACCTACTATAGTAGACCATTCACACAAAAAAAGAAATAGAATTCCTAGGCGATAACTCGTAGATGCTTAAATAATAAAGGCGGGCGAAGCCGCGATTGTTTGACTGAGTAGGGTTTTTTTTCAACTATCAGTTTGTATACTATTGATTTTATGGTTTTAAATGAATGGATCAGAGCTTCGCCGCGATTATTTGACTGAGATGAGTTGTTTTTCAAATATCAGTTTGTTATATTATTAATTTTATAGTTTCAAACGGCTGGATCAGAGGCTCCTTAAGTTAAGCCCAGTTTCAGGTCCCAATAGATATGAACATTTATAGCCTATCTATCGGGACCTGAAACAAATAGTACAAATATATTATTTTCTGAGTCCATCAATAACTTTAACTGGACAGGACAGAACATGGGTGCAATCTAAATTAATAAGAGAACAGTCATAAAATAGCTTTTCAGCAAAAATACTCCTTTAATAACCTGAAGTTATAACGTTACATCTTAAATTAACATGATTAGACTAAGAAAGCTGGTTCCCATTTGACGGGCCTGTTGGCGTGGTTTGCAAATGCTTGCTTTTCACGCCGAAGGTCGTGGGTTTGATTCCCAACCAGAACAGATATTTGTGTGCATGAACATGTCTGCTTGTCCTGAGTCTGGGTGTAATTATTTATAATTTGGGTGTAATTATTTACAATGTATACGTATTTATTTACAAAAGAAAGTAGTATATCCAGTACATTAGTTATCTGGTTTCCATAGTACAAGCTCTGCTTAGTTTGGGCTATCTGATCCCATGGCAGTGTGTAAAAAAATAAAATAATGTCCCAGGATATTCATTATCGTAGTAATCGAAATTTGTAGTTTTTAACTTATTTACCTTACCTCAATATAAAAGTGTATCTACCGACGTGATGTCAGATATATCTACTCAAAGGGTACATCATCATGTTAGCCGAATTACGTCCACTGTTGGACAAGCACCACCCCAAAGGATTTCCTCAATAGAGCTGTATCGATAATTTGGACAGATACGCTATAATCGCCACGCTTTGCAGACATGATGGTGATCGCAGTTTGGTGATCATAATACACAGAGAGATGTTCCCCGTTCTCTGGTAGATATTCCTTCGGGACGACTTCAATGCCCCCCATGGAGGCAGTATTCTATTCCGATAGCCACACAGCAAAAGGGTAATTGTTTTCATTGGATCAAATTGTTTCACATGATAATAATTCATAGGTTAAAACAGTATTAATTTATATTTGGTCAGCCTACTAGTCTCGCCGACGAATTGTGCCATATTATTGAGTAAATAGTATGTGTCATAAATGTGGCGAATTGCTTAAAGAATGTGGTACTACAGGTAGCACAAGTTTTAATTAACATAGAACACGGGAAGGTTATCAATTCGATGTCAATTTAATATATATATTTATGTATATTATGTTTATATACATAAAGAAAAATATTAAATAGACAACTTGGCTGGCTTTCTTTAACATTAGGTGGAGCACTCCGAATACTTCTAGAAACTAAAAAATTGGTTCTATATGAGAACAGAAGATACTATATAAAGATACATACAGAACAGAATAAAAGATTTAGAGGTAATAAAAACATTGTACACCCACAATGTTTTTATTACCTCTAAATATTTACAAAGTAATCTCCACCAATGTCTATACAAAGTTTGTGTCTCTGAACCAAATTCGATAACATTTTTTCCAGTCATCTTCAGACACCTCTTCTACAGCTCCTTAAACCAAATGCTACTAGTGCATCCCCTAGCGATGGAAACTGTGCCTTTCAGTAGAATTTTTATTTTGGGGACCGATTAAGAAGTTACATGGTGCAAAGTCAGGATTGTAAGGCGGGTGACTTAACTATTAAACCGTTGAACTATCCAGAAAGTCCCTAGTACAGGCGAGTGCACGGGTGTGGTGTCATGATGCAGCAGAAGCCCGCGAAGCCCCGTTTACGACCACTTGTTGCTTCCTGCCTGGCACTTCTGGCAAGCATTTTGTATGGCATTGATGTTACTTTGACTCTGTTAAGAAATTGCTACCACATACACAATTATGGTGAAATAACTAGTAATAACAATGTTACCTGCGCATCTAGCTTAACATTTAGCTGTTGGTTTATTTCGAAACACTGATACCGTTGACTAGTGTTCTTTTTCTGGATCGTATTGATAAATCTAAGACTCGTCATTTCGATGACGATATCACAAATACTCTGAGATCAGCCTGCGTCAAATTATTAATGATTATTAATCATCATGTCACGGCACTATTCGACCCGGGGCTGCTTCAGGGCTACAGTGACGTTGTGCGCGAAACAACCCTCCTGACGCCAAGGATCACGTGGAGAATTTCATGAACGCTTCGCGATCCGACCTGCAACGTTTGCTGAATCTCCTCCTATGTTATACGTCTATTCTCTTGATATAATTTTTCACTGCAAGCAAGTTTACCTCTGTAATTACCGACACAGTGCGACCACGTCTATTTTAGTCACTCACTGATAGCCGACCACGCTTAAATTCACTGTACCATTGGTAAACAGTTGTTTTAATGGGTCTTTAACTAATCCATTTTATTATATTGCAGGATTCCTACGCTTTTTTAGCCACCATTTAAAACGTAGAAAATCATGGCACGACAATGTACTCGGTGAGGCTTAAATTTTCATAGAGACACAATTTCGCAAATGAGCTCGTATAAAACTATGGACCGAAATTTTAAGTTAAAACGTTGGTGTTATTAATTATAAATAATTGTACTTTTATGATATATTTATATCTGAACAATGTTTCATACAAAAAGATGAGATTCTAGAAATATTATGAGTGGCCTGGTAAGAACTTAAAATGTTGTTTAGATCAAATAGTCATTTTAGTGATATTTACTAATTATATGGGCGGTCGTTACCCTAGTATCAGAGCTATTCCAGCTGCCCAATAGCCCTCTGATATGGCTTGACAACTGTCGAAAGGATGCAACCAGGACCGACAGCTTAAAGTGCCCTCTGACGTATCATTTCATCAAATTCAATGTTCCTAATAATAAAAACGGCAATAATTATTATATTTAGGATTATTATTATTGGTTCTTTAACTAAATCTTTGCATTATTTGCCCACATAACGAAACGAAATATACAGGTATCTTTATGAAATACAATGGTAATCAACATACCTACCTAATTATTTATTTTATGCCAGTCTCGTAAGGTAACAAACTATTTTAATTAAACTCATTAACATACGCACACATAATTCTACTTACACATAATATTACTTCAGCAGACGACTTGACATACGTACTTATCATGTTTACGATGATAGGACGCGATGAATTAAATATACCGTAATTTATTCAGGGGGAGATGGAGATACAAATAAATCAAAAACCGAATCCACATAAAACTGGAAATAAAAAAATATACTTACAGTGAATTGAAATTAGGGCAACAAGTCAAACTTTTGCTTTGACTTACTTTAGCGAGTCACGCAACAGAAAATGACATCGAAACATAATATCTGAGGCGAATAGAAATCATTATCATGAATACGGTAGACTTTCATGTGCGTCGAATTTTGACAAGCAATTAGGTATGCAACGTAAATATTAATTTTACTTACCCTTAAAACGGAAGTCACTAATCACAGTCCCTAATATTCATAATAGCTTTCTCTATCGAATATCTTACCTAACAAAAGTCGGTATCCAGCTACAAACGACCGACCATTGCTTTAAAATTAATCCCATCAATTTGAGATAACTCCGCCTACTGTTTTCTTGTGTGGTCGCATCATATCTACAACAAAAATAGTTACACTGTCCATCTCAATATAAAAAATCCTTTTAATGTCGTCAATAATTACTCACCTATCTATTGGTTGAAGGAAACGGTGAAGAAATCTAAACATTTAATAAAATTCGATTTAACTATTGATATTTAAAGAGAAATTGAATCGCAATGGCGACGGCAAAATTAAAAAGCGTCAATTCTTATTACGAGGTAGTTCTAATAAATGTGATATTTATATACATCATTATGATAGGTAAAAAGGCGGAGGAAAGTTAACGAAGCATCTTGATTGGGATACACAATACGAACTTAGCGTCGACGCTCCATTAGTGAAAGAGTTGGTGTCACGACTCGGGCTCGCACGGCTTTTATTATTTATTCCCAGTTTCGTAACCGCACTGCCACGCCATCGGCCTGTACACAAACAAATTAACGTTTATGCACAATGAATAAACAGTTGGGTTGGTATTTTGTGACGATCACACTGAAACCACTACAATAACATAGTTACCATACATACGTAAAGGTTTAAAGCAACAATGTAAGGTTATATTGACATTTTCATGTTGTATATTGGACAAAGAAACTTTTATAAATACGTAAATGTTATATATGGACTAACAAAAAAAATCATACATGCTTATAAAAATAGACAATAGATGTTAATTATAATAATAATAATATCCTGTGACATTATACACACGGCCATCTGATCCGAACCTAAGGAGAGCTTGTACTATGTAGTCACAATTATAATATTCCTTTACCCAAGCCTACCCACCGCCTGTCCGGCTAATTCTAAATTCCGCTAAGATTGCTCAAAATTGTTTATTTGCCATTTGATGCTCCACGAGTGAAAACAATTGCTTATGCTGGGCTTCTAGAAGTTTCTAGAACTGTTTTATATATAAACGACAGCACTGAGTATCTCACATGTGTTTGTAATTTTCAACTAATATTACTTTACATGATTTTTAACATTTTTAACTAGGATGTATGATAATGGCGTACCACAACTTACTTATAGTAAGGATTTTCTTACTGGGTAAGGGCATGTTATGGGAGGGATTTTAAGACCCAATAAAAGATCAATTGTACAAAATTACTGTGATAAATTCCAAATTGAACATACTGAATGAGCAGATATACTATGTGTAGAAAGAAAACTGATTAATCTATGATATAATTAAGAGTCTGATTCACAACAAACTTCACTTCTCGGACTTCCTTGACAACAAAAGTTGCTCAGTTATTTAATGTCTCCAAAAATCGTAGTTGTCAAATGCTTGCTTTTCACGCCGGAGGTCGTGTTTGTCCTGAGTCTGGGTGTGATTTTATCTCTATAAGTAGGTACTTATTTACAAAAAAAATAGAACCTATATCAGTTATTTGGTTTCCATAGTACAAGCTCTGCTTAGTTTGGGATCAAATGGCTGTGTGTATTATTATTATATAAATATATATAATTTAGCAGCGTGGGCAGGCCTCCTACACGGTGGACCGACGATCTTGTGCGGGTCGCGGGAAGCCGCTGGATGCGGGCAGCGTAGGACCGGCTATTGTGGGGATCCTTGGGGGAGGCCTTTGTCCAGCAGTGGACGTCTTTCGGCTGATATGATGATGATGATGATATATAATTTAGCATCACTCACTTTGTGTTGCTTGTAATGTTTTTTTTTTTATTAAATCTATAAATAGTTCCTAGACATTAATCAAAGACATTTCATATATACTTTATTTAACTATTGGAATAATAAGAATATAATTTTATTCGTGTTGTCTGAGGATTTGAAAATAAAGAGATGATTATAGAAATTATAATATTACATATTAAAGTAATGTTTAAATTAAATAAAAATATGGATTGTATTACGGTTTTAGTAGAGAGATATTTAAAGCGATATAAAGAATATGGGTATTAAAAATATCTATAAGTTCTCAGTGGTCATCACATATTTAGTACATAATAAAGCTATGTTTTTATTGTTTTACTTTATTGCATGATACATTTTGATAGTAGCTATCTACAACTGATGCCAACCATCACGTACCTCTGTATCACAAATAAATGTGATTTAACCCTATAATCATCTCGTGTAATAAAGTTAAAGAAAATAAATATATGAAATGTAGGTATGTAAAGTATGCTTCAAAGATATATGTATATTTTTTTTGATGGATTAATATAAACTATATTTTATACAAGTTATTTAAATTAATTGTGTATAACGCCATGTCATTCAGATCTACTGATTTTAAACCGATTACCTAGGTGATAATGATTTTTATAATCCAAACATCTTGAAATGTTTGGATTATAAAAATCATTACAGAACGAATATTCTTTTTAACTGTAAACAAATCTACGGTGTCTTGAAATAACCTTAACTTCCTACTATCTAATGCGCACAACACCATAGTTTACTTTTACTTATATTAGTTAATATTGGTTAAATTCGTGATAATAACTTCGAATTAGGGACTTAATAAGAAAAAAGATAAATATTTAAACAAAAACCCAAATCAATAATCAAGTTTTTCTTTTTCTTATCTCCGCCGTTTTTGAGAACAATGCCGCCTAAACTGTTTAATTTACATCCGAAACAGTGAAACAAAAAGGTGACATGCGCCGACACACCAAAAGCCTAGAGTTGTTGAGAGCGCGCGCGCACCGCCGCCGCAAAAAGGACGAATCATTAGGAGGCGCCACACGAGATCCCATTTAAAAGTATGAGAATATTTTCACAAAAAGTCTCACATTCAACTCCCAGCACATTCATTTTATGAGAACAATGAGTGATTTTTGTATTTTTCTTTAATTCTATGCCGATTTTATCCGCACCAGTGTGGAGGCGAGCCTCTGTGTTTGTCGCCTCGTTCCGTCTTTGACTTTTTGCTATATTGGAAGTGCGGGCGTCAGCGGCAAACGGTGGTTTCGCCCTCGTCCTACGGAGTGTTCGCGCTTCCCTCCTGCGCCCTCTAGCCGGCGCCACATTTCACGCGGTTGACGCCGCCGCCGCTCACTGGATCTTACATGTCCTTGATGTCTGAGACCATGACATCCAACTAAGAGCCTTATTACACTTATTACATGTCCTTCACACTCTAGAGAAATATTAATTTCTCCAAGTTTAATTTACGGCCCATTAAACTTTTAAATCAAATTTTAATGTGAATGTAAATATGTTTACCTACTTTCGACAAACATTTGACGAATCGAAAAGTGATGTCAGATGTAACCTATGTATACTTAAAATCTAAAGTGTTATTTATTAATGAAATGAAACTAATGAGTAGCTGTGGCGTAGTCCCCGATGTTTTTTGTTATTTATTTCTAACAGAGGTATGACGGGTCCGCGTAACATGTCGATGTGACGGCATAATGGTGCGGAGACAATGGACTTCAAGACTTGTTTATTGAGTGGATGGAGTTGTTTTGAAGCAGAGTGTGCGCAGGAGTGGAGGCGGCGTCTGTTCCGTGAGAGCCAATGATAGCCGCTCGCCACGGTGGGAGGAACGAGTAATCATGCCTTAAGACTACCAAGACCGACGTTGAGGAGATTCACCTCACTGTAACAGCTTTACGATTCATTATCAATATTTTATGTAACTTTGTTTATGAAGCTCTTTAAAGTGCTTAATTTGGTGAATGACAATCGAGAGAACCAGTTTCGTAATAGAGATGTTCTATATTTACATGTCTATTGCTTTTTTTTTAATATGCGTTTGCAATTATATTCTAAGCATTCTCTTTAGTGTATTAATGAATCAAGTTATTAAATAATCAGAATGGAACAACAGTATTTCGGCTTTATAATATTTCTAGAGTTGACTTGAATACTGAAATTAAAAAATATACCTTATATTTTTCGATCCACATTACAGTTTTATGTATTATGGATTGACTAGATTCGATTTACAGGCGGATAATCTAATAACATTTTTGACAAGGCTCATTAAATTTTTCCGCCTGCATATCCGCAACTTTCACGATATTCCTCGACCCAAGTCGTGAGCAAGTAGTTATCAAACATAGGTTCTCATACAATTTGCATATATCTTAAAGTACCTATTTTATTTATTTTTATTATAAGAAACCTATCAACAATACAGGTTCAGAGAGCTTTCTTTGGACTATAAAAATGCAAATTCAAACTGGTAGATGATATAGCATAAAATTTTTATAAGATCATATCAAGGAAAATAATTCTAGGTTTTGTATGGCTAAGCATGTGTTGAAAGTTTAACCTACGTACTGTCACTTTAGTGCTGCTTAATGTGGATGTCATTTTATAATTACTGATATTTAAGTACATAAACAACCCCTTAATAAAGTTTTCCTACATCATATTAGGAGGTAATTTGATTAAAAATGGAAATCCATAACTTTTACAAGTTACTTTGGTTCCCTAACTTGAAATTGTTACGCATGTCAACTTTTTAATTTTAGTTTATTGGTTTGATCTGAAACAGAAGAATCAGTTGATAATTCAACAACTCTATTGCCTAAAAAGATATTTATAAGCTCACGTTTTTTTTAATTTTCGTTATTTGTTCGGTTGGAATATTCTAATCGACCCAACAAATTTTTGGATAATCCAGTTCTACTTCAATTCTTAAGGTATAAAAAAAATATGATGAATTGACAAATTGCGGTACAATTTGACTTTGAAAATAAAATTGCATACTTTCACAATAAAAGTGCTGTAGGTACTTTTATTGTGAAAGTATGCAATTTTATTTTCAAAGTAAGAAAGAGACTGTTATAGTCAAAGAATATCCACCGGTATGTGCCGTCGCCTGTACTAATGATCTGAGTCGGGACTGAAGGTACCAAACTACTTTTACTTGTCCAAACAAAGTACCTTCGGGGTCACATCTGTTTCAATAACTCATCAGTCCTACCACATTCAACTTCTGCAACCACGATGTACTTAGGCTTGTTTGCAATAAAACTTAAAATTATGTATGGAACAAGATGCCAGCAGTTCCGTATAAGGTTCCAATTGAGTTAACATAAAACAGAGACTAAGTAGACATCAGACGAATCAATTTCTTGAATATTGAACTTAAGGGTTTAATAACTAAGAGACTTTTTGCAACTACCAACCTGAAGTACGCCTTCTATAGTGTTACTTACTTTATTATCATACTTACTAGTCCTACCAATTAAAGGTTTGACAGACATACCTACTTGTATTTTATTTAACACAACTCTTTACGAGTCATATTCATTATGCAGGTAAGTACTTTCAGGTCTAAACGAGTTACTAACTACTATAAACGGCATATTAATAATATGTCAGTAAAATTGTAACAAGCTGTAGGTTATTATTTTCGTTTTTAATTTACTATAATTAATAGTATTGTGTATTTTTTTAGTATTGCGTTACTCAACTACGATAACATATAAATAAATAATAGGTCAGTAAAATTGTAGTACGTAGTTGAAGGTTATTATTATTTAGTTTAATGTCAGTTATATTTATAACTTGCTGCGCCCCGCGGTTTTACCCGCTCTAACTATTGTAAATTATCACAGCTCCTCCCCCGTAGGTGATAGCGTGATAATATGTAGCCTATATGTTAATCCGACCTCTTAGTAATAGTCATGCAAAATTTGAAGTAAATCCATGCAGTACTTTTTGAGTTTAGCCCGGACATACATACAGACAAACAGACACACAGACAAAAATTCTGAAAACTATATTTTTGGCTTCGATATCGATTATAGATCACGTCCCAAGTATCCTTTTTAATAAATATTCAATGTACAGTTTTGACTTTCCTACGATTTTATTAGATGTATAGATAATTAATATATAGCTTATGTTTAGGGTCCTGTACCCAAATGGTACATAAACTTTTGATATAACTTCGTCTGTCATATGGTAGTAGATTTTGGCGTACTATCTCCTCAGTTTTTATAGCTTCAGGTTAGCTAAGAAAGGATCCTTGCTGGCGATAACTGCATTAGTCCACTGTACCTGACCTGCAACCCCGAGTAAGCGATCACAACCATGCAAAGAAGTGTGTCATTTGGATTTATAAAACTACACGTTGAAAAACTTAAATTCATGCCTCTCGCCACATGTTTAGAAACTGAGACTAAATAACATTGGCAAAATAGAAAAAAGTTAGCTCAAACTCTTATAACAATATGTATATTGACGGTCACCGTAGCCTAGTTGGTAGTGCTCCTGCCTACGAAGCTGGTGGTCCTAGGTTCGAATCCCGGTAAGTGCAAATATTTGTGTGATGAGCACGAATATTTGTTTCTGAGTCATGGATGTTTTCTATGTATTTAAGTATTTATCTACCTATATAAGTATGTATATCGTCGCCTGGTACCCATAGCACAAGCTTTGCTTAGTTTGGGGCTAGGATGATCTGTGTGACATTGTCCCTAGATATAAAAAAAAAGTATTGTATTATGTTTATCAAAATGCTTATGAAAGTTTTCATATCCGGTAACAAGAAAACAGGTTTAATACTGTTTTTCTGTTGGTATCATCCGGCTAATCTTCAAAACGGATGATCCAAATTTGACAGAATTATGACTGGCATCTTCCATTATGACATCATCTATCTAGCAGATGTTATTTCTACATTATAATTCTTGAATGCATGTGGTTGCCAAGGTGCTGAATAAATATAAATTATTTTCACCACACCACAATTATACTAAATATATTTTCACCACACTTTGACTGAGAAGAAATACATCCAACTCATATTTCTTAGAAATCTTACAAGTAACATGAACTTTGCGTTATTAGCAGGCTTTGGCATGTACATATTCTATGTGGTTTATACGTTTTTGCCTCCAAGTTTGTCGAAGTTGCAAATGAGTTTAACTATGGCATGGTTAGCCGAAGCTTATTGTGGAATAGTTTTATTATGGGTGCAAGCGTATCTTTAGAGCCGGACGTATTACTTCTAAAACTTTCTGGTATTGGAGTTGGAGTGGCTGAAATCTTTTCTTGCTCTCCGTCTGCATTTATATTCAAAACCTTAACGATATGTGATTTTGTTGAGCATTACGCAAGGCTTACGTAAAGCTCAACAAAGTCACATGTGTGTACCTTTATGTCTGTGCACCTTTTGATTTCGATTTCGGGATTTTAACTGCAGTACAGGTGAAGCAATGGTAATGCAGTCTGATTTTAATATACAAGTATGCAATAATTTCAATATACGAGTATGTTTAATGACATTTCATGTAATCGTTAAAAGTTATATTTACTTTATTAGTTGAGTTGATGAACCTCAACAGTTACTAACAATAAAATTATATCCTTACCTTACGGTTGTAAGATGAATTGTATAATACAAAGCATTTGTAGCTTTAAGGTTATTAGAAACCCTCATGACTCTGTATACTATCCGATATCTCGAACTCGACGGCCGAGAGTACAACCGCGAAACCGCCGTGACCACCATTATTATTCCGTGACTCTTAGTTTGCATTCATATCGAGGAAATACCCTTCCGATCATCAACCTGACGAGCGGCCCGTTTTGTGTACTAAGGTAGAGAGGCTGCCTCAGCTGAGGTCTGAACCCCAAAGAGGGTCCTGTCTGGATAGCCTGGTGGTAGACCGTTGGACTATGGAATAATTATTTCTGGCCAAAAAAACATCGTAATAACTATGTAGGTACTTGAATGCTTGCTACTTCTGCGAAATGTTCTTGATGGCATGTGAAGTCTACCAACCCGCACTAGGCCAGCGTGATTGCCCTGCATTGAGACAGTTATGGACTCTACCATCAATGCATTATCCAGATTTTAATTATTGACTAATTAGTAATATAATTTAACTACGATGAAAAAGAAGCGAATAATTTTATTGAAACTAAAGATACGTTACAAATGAAGAGCACATAGCTATTTGCCCATACCGGTCCGTAAGCGGTCAGTGTGATTAAACGCATAGTCACTCCATAGGTGGGTTACCACTATAGAGTGGTTTGATTTTTGATGATGACTGTCTTCGTTCTTAACTAGGCACGTACAGTTGCGTTTATATTCATTAGACCAACATCGTATGGTGTAGGTATGTACCTACATCGATAACCTCAGATCGGTGGAGGGTGCTGGATCGAAATCCGCCGGACGATTAAATTCCTGATATTCCATTTTTGAGATTAGTTTGTGTAATATTTGACGTCTGTTTAATCTTCGTAAGGAACATTTCAGTCGTGATTTCACTAAAAACTCAACTATGTTTGACATGGAGAAAGGTGAAAGAGGGTTACTTATGTATTTTTACATAATATAGCGCCTGCACTAGGGTATTTAATCCCTGTATCGCGGACGACTATACAAGCATGCACTATACGGACACATACAACATGGCAGGCCAACTTTATTGTCCTATTTGTGACCGAGTATTTAAAACTAAGTTCGGTCTAGCTAGCCATCTAAGGGCACAGCAAAGAAGGTGATTTCGAAGGGTCGCCGTTATCGAAATCGATAAGGAGGACTATATATATACGGACACAAAGCACACCCAAACTCAGAACAACTATAAAGTAATGGACATAAGTTAAGGAGCTTCATTTGCCTGTGAAAATAATTGTCCTATGCTAAGATCATACCGGAAACTCGAGGGCGTCGAGGTAGAAGCGAGGTAATTTTACCACGGTGCCACACGTGCAGACGACGTGTTTTTAAGAAGATTCAAATAAAATAAAAATCCGACGTGAAAAAGCAGGTACCGGGCAATATTTGTAATAGCAATTCGATATCACATGCGAGCAATTTTGTATCATATCGTGAATCTTAGTTTCAAAATTATCTTAATGATTATTCAATTATTTTATCAAACCGTAAAGGGGTATGTAGGCTGGCGATCACATTATTTCTAATAGTACAATAAATTGAAAACATTGCATGGTACTACATAATTTCCTCATATATTACCTTTATCTTTCTTTATTATTCTTACCCTAAAAACCCTTCGGATATTGTAATTGGATGAAAGTAACATATTTTATTTAAAGACACTCGTTAAAACGTACGCAGTGTAGTATGAATTATAACGGGGATCGTCGAGTAATAAAAACTGTCGTTCGATATCGGCAAGGCATAAATAACCGCTGTCGGGTAGCGCTGTGGTACATCCGATCTCTGATTAGGCGTGCCTCGCGTGACAAACCCCTATTTGTTCGATCATTGTCTTACGCCGCATCCTCACACCATCAAAACAAACTGGAACACACACAAACTGCCAGCTACAAGGTTCAGTCTTTAGGTATGCATGCTATTAAAATTAATAAGCAGCATAGAAGTTCGCAAAGTAACTCGCCTATTATCGCCCTCAACGCTGTCTTATTCTAGGAAAAAGTTGCAGCTTCAATTGTCTCGTTGTGTAAAGTTCAACGAAATGAGCTGTGTTCGAATATACGCTAAACGCCAATATTTACAGAGTTGAAAGCGTCTAGATGCTATGGTAACCGCTTAGAGTTGTCAGTATTGCTTACTGATATATTATTAACATCTGGTGGATTGTGTATACAGGCAATTTAGTAAAGTAGTAAGAATAGTAGTAAAATTAAGCTAATATAACTTAAGTAAAGAAAATCACTTACTATCTTGTAAGCCATGGTGTCCAAGAGGTTACCGTTACTTACCACGCATGGACAACTTTCAAGTATATGCAACCATCCCTGTTATCCTGATGATGACTCAACTTTGCTAAGACATTCCACTTAATAAATATTTTCATCACCATTAACATTTTTACAAAATATAATGTCTATTTATAATAAATATTTATTTAGTAGAATTTTGTTTTTACTTACTCAATATTGACCTAATCAATTTTCTCATTTTATGCAAACCAGTCAAGATACAAATGTTAGGCATGTTTTTAAGTTTATATTAATAGACAATTGGTTTAATACCATAATAGGAGTAGATAAAATAGAGCAAAATGCATGTATATTTTTCATAATCTGTTTGAATTCTACCTCGTGGGTATAAATCTATTGATTTTGGTCTACCAATCAACTCTATCGTGCAAAAGTAATTTAAAATGTACAATGTACTGTACGGTACGGTATCTCATCGGTGATTTGTAAACTCGTAAATTTATTAGACATGGGATTTTATTACCCAAACGACTTGGATCATGTCAGAACCTACTATAGATTTAATGTTTCTCATGGTTGCCTCACAGATTTGCTATTAATTATTTTTTTTTTCATATATTTAACGTCTTCTGGTAGGACATTCTCACCGGTGAAACAGTGCAGGCAAACTGTAAATCTCATGTGAAAATAAAATCATTTTCACAAATTATAGCGGTCCATAACGGACTTAACTCAAAATGGAATCAGGAATTTTGATCTTATGTGTTAAGTAGGCAACTTTATTATTGCGTATGTGTGATTACATCTCAGAAACTATCCAAATCGATAAATAAACACAAAATTTGTGATCTACGACGTCGATTATACAATTTTCATGTTATCTTAAATACATTAAAAGGGATAAGTTCAGCTAATCCATGCATTAAATATCAATACTGTTAATTATCAGTAGTATTATTTGAAACTTGCACTAGCCATGATACTTGTAAACACGAATTAGTTAAATAATCGTTTGATCTCTTTAGCCTGGATGTAAAATTACATTTGAATTAAAAACTCTATTGATAAACTCATTAGCGTTTCTAAATCAAATGTGATTTGTATTTGAATGTTTTCATCATTCTTTCTATGTACGAGTATGTACACTACATACTCGTACATACTACACTACATATTTTTAACTAAATATATAGTAAAGTAATAAAAAGACAAATGACAATCACAAAATATTAAAGGGTAGAAGGAGCATGTTACCAAGTTAACATATGTTTATTATTATTTGTTTTTCCAAATATATGTAGAATTATATCAGGAATGTATTTTATATTTAATAGATTCTTACAAATCTTTCAACTTTCATGTACTTATATCTAATGCTATTGAGGCGGCTGTCTTCACTTAATCTGCTCTTAGTGACTTATTTTTGAATTTGGCATTCACTATGGTAATAGAAAAAAATATAACTTTCGTAGTTCGTAGTCGTCTTTACACCCTTGTTAACAAAACGTAGCTCTGTCACATTTTGAAAGGAATCACCCCACTGATCCCAGACGCTGAATTAAAGTCTCTTATCACCTTCGTAATTATTTTAGGAGCATTATATGAATATCTTAACATTTTAAAGTTTATCTTATAGTATAGGGTTACGTTGTAAAAGCAATTAATAAGGTCGGATACCCGATCAGGCCAGAAAAGTGATATTGAGATGTATCATCATCCTCATCATCATATCAGCTGAAAGTCGTCCACTGCTGGGCAAAAGCCTCCCCCAAGAATCTCCACAACGGCCGGACTTATGATGCCCACATCCAGTGGCTTCCCGCGAACCTTGCAAAATTGTCGGTCCACCTTGTAGGGAGCCTGCCCACGCTGCGTATTCTGGTTTAATTTAGATGTATCTGTTAAGAAAAAAGTCAGTATCAGGCCAGATTCTGAAAGATTCGTGAAAAGGTTATTACAAT
The DNA here is from genome assembly GCA_951640165.1 of Pseudoips prasinana. Classification (NCBI taxonomy): domain Eukaryota; kingdom Metazoa; phylum Arthropoda; class Insecta; order Lepidoptera; family Nolidae; genus Pseudoips; species Pseudoips prasinana. The sequence goes on from OX621234.1 coordinate 22,026,309, forward strand.
TTGAAAATCGCGATCAGTGATTTCGTATTCAATTAGATTCTCTATCACATTCAATTTCATAATTACACTGCTATTCGTTCTATTTAATAATAATATATATTATTATGTTTACAAAGATAAATGAAATTAAAACCCCAAACGTTTTCAGCTTGAACTCAAAAACCGATTCAAATTCCTAGCAGATTGCCAGGAAGTGGACTTATATCATGACAAGCTTGTAGAAGTTGTCCATACGGCTGGGTCTAAGGTTTTCAAGGCCCGCCGCACAAACAACCAAAAAGATCTCTGTCTATACTCAGCTTATGGAAGGAAGACGGAAAATGGTTTTAATCTGATGATGCTGATGATGCTACCAGATACCGGCAGCTTCACAGACATCTCAGAGCGACACGCGCCAATAGAATAGAAAATGTTTCAAAGTAGCCATTGAGCGAAACAAAGGCTCTAAAGTGTTTGCAAGAGGACTGTCTGTTGGACAGAGCCAACTGACGGAGCTAAAGACTGAGGATGGCAGAGTCGTCACGTTTAGACCTGAGATGTGGGAAGAGATCGAGAGGTTCTACGGACAGCTGTATACGAAAATCCAGTCAGTAGTTGTGCCTCAGATCCCTGAGGGCGACTAACCCGTCACTTCGCCGAAGGCATCCCGTACTTTAGCCTGTAATGGCTCTCAAACAGCTTAAAAACAACAAGGCGTCTGTTGATGATGGAGTTACACCAGAGCTTCTAAAGGCAGGTGGCACATCAATCCTACGGGCTCTTCAGAAGTTATTTAACTCAGTCATACTAGGTGGTCAAACGCCACAAGTATGGAACAAAGGTGTGGTGGTGCTCTTCTTCAATAAGGGCGATAAAACCCTTTTGAAGAATTACAGACCCATAACAAGCTTTTTCGAGAGTCATTACAAATCATCTCGTAAGCAAGTTTGACGTCTTCCAACCATCCGAAAAGGCTGATTTCCTTAGGCTTTAGTGCCATAGTCGACATACATATGCAGCAGGTAATACAGAAGACTGAAGAATTTATCCAGCTATCACGCTTAGCGTTTGAGGACAGTGAAAAACCCTTTGTTTCGATCGAAACATGGGCCGTTCTGAGGTCTCTCTATAGGTGCCAAATCGACTACCGGTATATCGAGGTGTTAAAGTGTTTATATGAAAACATCATTATGTCAGACCGACCAGAACTCGAAACCTATCCAGTTGCAGCGAGGAGCGAGGAGATATAACATCTCCCTGTCTCATGACAGGGAGATGTTATATCTCCGAAACTGTTCACAGCTGCATTGGAAGATGTCTTCAGGCTTCTGGACTGGGAAGGCTTTGGCATCAATGTCAATGGCGAGTACATCACCCTCCTTCGATTTTCCGACGATATAGTAGTCATGGCTGAGACCTTGGACAAATGCTCGATGGCCCCAGCAGAGTTTCTTAACAAGTGAGTCTCAAAATAAATGTTGCACCCACTTTAGTTAAGGTAGGAGACTCTGCACTCGTAGTTGTAGTGAACTATATTTACCTAAGACAGACTATCCAACTAGGCAAGTCCGACTTCGAAGAAAAAGTCAATCGTAGAATCCAACTCGGCTGAGCAGCGTTTGGGCTCCATAAACTCTTCTCGTCCCTAATACCGCAGTGTCTCAAGACGAAAGTCTTCGACCAGTGTGTGTTGCCAGTGATGACTTACAGAAAAGAGACATGGTCACTCACTATGGGCCTTATAAGGCGGCTCAAAGTCACCCAAAGAGCAATGAAGAGGACTATGCTTGGAGTTTGTAAAAGTTGAAAGCGTCTTTCGGCTGATATCATCATATCAGCCAAAAGACGCCCACTGCTCATGATGATGATAATAGATAAATTTCACCCAGACTCTGAACAAACAGACATGTTCATGCACACAAATATCTGTCCTGGGTGGGAACAGCAAGCGTTTGTCATCCACGTTAACAAGCCCGCTAATATAATTTTATTAATTCTCCTTTGCTATATGTTATATTAAAATGCATAATCAAATTGATATTATTTCTTTTTATTGTCATTATCAATTTTAGATTTATTTTTGTTTTGATCAATACATATAATAATACTTAGAAGACACTCAGCCAGCTAGCCTCAATCCCTATAAAATTTTCTCACGTAGGCAGCATTGTCCCAGGAACATCTTAGACACCAGGACGACTCCCGCGTATTCGCGTATTAATGTAGAGCGACAGTTTATGGTTATTGTTATGTATATATTTATTTAGTTGAAATTTACAGCATGTTTTTGAACATAATTTTATACCATTCCGTTTAGTGTTTGACGTAGCAGCTACTGAGAAACACAGTCAAGTCAGTAGGAACTGTTTTTTTTCTTAATGTCTAATTACAATGTATTATTGAAATGCGTTGAATTTAATTGACTCATTCCCAAACAAGTTTGTCACCAACAGTCTGCAACTCTGTACTCGTAATATGCCTTGCTACACAATTTAGCTTTAATTTTTGTTTTAAATTTGTTGATTGTCTGATGTCATTGGAGTTTGTAGTTGAAGCGATCAAAAGAGGTACTGATTCGGCAGAGACGAATAGCATGTGCATATTCTAGTTAGATACCTAAATTATATGTTAATTATGAGTTAAACACTGTTATAAGGCAAACTTTTTTAATAGTATTCTTATTATTCAAAATATAGCGGTTGGCTCGTACAGCTCTTTGTAGTATAGAGATGCAAGCGCCAACCGCTAGCTGATATATAGACATCATTATATTACTATAATTATGGTCTCTTTATCAGCAGAATCTTCCTAAAGCAAAATCTCATAAGACATAATGCTAAAAAAGCTACAAAAATAACGATTTTAGCAGTTTCCATATCGGTGGTCTTTAATATTACCCTGTAACTTAATTTACCATTGTAATTTAAAATTGATTATGATACTAACAACTACAGTCGTCTCTACAGAATTCAATCTAATTAAAAAAATTCAATCTACTTTCGATGAATAACACGTAAGGAATGACCATCAAAATACTGACCGGAACCTGTCAGGCTTCTCGTCTAATTGTTGCCCTATGATATATTTTATATGGGCACAATTTACGAGCACATAAAAGTAATGCTCATACATGCCCAAGAAGAATAGAGCTGTTATACTTGTATCTTCCATGCATCATAGTGACCAGGTATATTTAAATACTTAAAAAACGTTGGTGTTTTGACGAGGCTGACTAAAAATGCTCGATTTACTCCAGTAGCAGTCAAACAACGTGATGGCCTATAGTATTGCTATATCGGGTTCTAGACTTGAGTGCCATGAGTGCAATCAGCATGGAGCCAGCAGCATGTAGAAACAAACCTGTGAGTCCCCAATGTTCTAGACCTTTGTGCACGGATTGCCAATAAATTGACGTTATTAGACTGTTGTCGATTTTTTTGATTAATACCTGAAGTAGGTGTCATTAGTGTTCTTGGTTTCGAATATTTTACCATATAATAATTTTGTTATAGGAATAAGTTAGGCTGTTTTTAATTCCTAAAAATGTAACCTTAGTAGATTTAGACTGAGAAATGCCATATTTTATATTTTAAAGATTTATAATTGTTTTGAATTAACAGTTGATTACATCAGCACATTATTTTATTGCTAAATCTCATAACTTTAATATTCAATCAGTTTTAAAGTGATCTTATACCAAATTCCTAAAAAAAAATTGTGTACATATAGAAGCCTGTGAGATTCCGCGTCCACAGTAGTGTTAAGAAACCCTAAAGAAATGACGTCTCTGACTTAAGGGTTAAAGAGATTCCAAAATATGTATGAATAATTAAAATAAGTGCCACTGTTACTTACCTTCCGGAAATGAATTTCATTAACGAATGCTATTCCTTCCCAAATGACGTGTTGATCAAAGAATTGTAGTTTTTGATCATATAACTAACTTTATGATAACATTATACTTGTCAATTATTTGAGTTTATAAAGCCGAAACATACATAATTATGAAACTATAATGATAATTTTAAGTGATAGAAATATAATTCATCACGAAAGTAAATGATAAAACGAAATAATGTTGAGCTAATGTTACTTTATTTCTTTATATAATAATAAATCATACCTATTTGATTTATCTCGATGGTTGATAGTGTAGTATCCACCATCAAATTTATTCCGTGACTCAAAGTAATGTAACGTACCTAAAGTTACATTGCGATTTGAGTATTTTTGGTTTTACTTTGAGTCACGGAGTAAATTTGAATGATGATTGAATGATCGTTTCTAATTATTTTTCCATTTTTGCTGTTTGACGGGGTTTTTTTCGATATAATAAGTAAAACATTGGGTGACAAAGTAGCCCCATTATCAATATAACTTTGATATACAAGTGTTATTATTTTATCCAAAAATAAATTAAATATTTTTTTATTGCTTTTATTAATTTATCCAATGAGTCTACTCTATAGTTTTATATAATTTTCCTTGAAATTTAATTCATACAATTTCTAAATTAATCCATGTCATCCCGTTCTACGGTATCTTGTGTAATTAAGACATTGGCTCCAAATATTTTTAAATTCAAATAGCTAATAAGTTAGTTTCACTTAATATATATTAGCAATATTAACAACAGGCCTTATAGAGTTATATTCCTTAAAAAATCATTAATATATTATAAATCTAAATCTATAAAAATCAAACTATTACTCGAAATATAAACAAAAGCAATTACAATTTTATTTGTAAATAAGACTTTCCCATTTCAGTTTTGCATTTGATCATGAATTCATATTTGTATTAATAACTTAGATTCACGCAAGTTAACAGGACTACCTTGAGCTTAGGATTTTATAAGCTTTACCATTACTGGAGGACAGTGTAATTAAATTTAACAAAGAAGACTTATTTAAATAATCTCGAAGACAACTCGAAATATGAATAAAATGTAAATATTTCCCCACACGTCTCGTTAGGTTCCGCTTATGCGCAAAGTTAATGAGCCAGCCAAAGACAGGACAGTGCTCAACCGTTGGTGTAACAATTTCTAATTTATTTTATATTGGGTTTTTATTTAATTTATTCAGTGTGAGAGAAGTGGGCAGGTTTCCGATGCTTGTTACGATACGATAATCTCGGCTTACAGGATGTTTGTGGCGATTTAATTGGCACTCGAAATGCTTCGACGTTTTTGCGCTTGCCTTTTATTGCTGGGTAACGAGAAATGAACATAGTTATGTGCACTATACTGTCCCTTGCATGACCTGACTGTTGATGAGTTAGCTATCTAGTGCGTGTTCAAAACTATTTATACATATATTTATTTTTTAAATTCAATGTAAAAATCTGGAATGAGCTGCCAATTACCATAGGTAAAGCTAAATTGCGCGAATTTATAAAATCTTAGGATCATTATTTGTTACAATAGGATGATCAGTAATAGTATCTTCAATGTTATTCATGACTCCAATTACAGTATGTATATATTTGATTAATATAATCTAATAATATTTATAAATATTTTAATGTACGTAGTAGGACGCATATTATGATGTATTTTATTTTTGTTGTTTATGATGTAGTATGTCAAGAGTGCCTTTATTTAATCGCTCTGTACACCGACCACCCGTGACTGTGACTTTCTCCTTTTGTCTAAGTAGCTTTTCTGGAAGAGATCACATTTTAGTGATAAGACCGCCAATTGTACTGTTCTCTCTAATGTGCATTTTTATGCATAATAAAATTTTTACTGTCTTCTCATTCGGTTTTAACATGTATATATTATTAGCCCCAAAAGTTCTTACCGCAGCTAGTCAAATAGAAACAATATCCACTAACGGCTATGAATAATTGACTTTAGATATTTGACTATAAGTCCACTTAAATGGAGTCTATAATAGTATCGTTAATATTAAGTAAGCGGCATCTTTATAAAGCAATTGAGTAATTATTATTTGCGTTAAATTACAAAGTTTTACATGTATGACACATGATAAAAAATAATTAACATAACATATTTGGTGCACTCAGCACTGTATATGAAGCTAGATATACAAAGGCACACGAGCCGAGATTAGTGCGATAAATTATGATGAGTATTACCCAACGCAAGTGAGACCGAGTAATCATCTATGATTAAAGCCTAAATTATTTTAAAACAAAATACAACATAAAAAATAGATGAATTCAAAACCTTTCTCTTTTTAGGGTTCTGTAGCCAAATGGCAAAAAAACGGAACCCTTAAAGATTCGTCATGTCTGTCTGTCTGTCCGACCGTATGTCACAGCCACTTTTTTCCGAGACTATAAGAGTTGTACTGTTGAAACTTGGTAAGTAGATGTATTCGGTGAACCGCATTAAGATATTTACACAAAAATAGAAAAAAAAAACAATAATTTTGGAGGGTCGTGATACATTGAACTGAAACTCTAAAACTTTTTTTTCATCGTACCCATACATGCGGGGTGTCTATGGATAGGTCTTCAATAAATGATATTGAGGTTTCTAATATAATTTTTTTCTAAACTGAATAGTTTGCGCGAGATACACTTCCAAAGTGGTAAAATGAGTGTCTCCCCCTGTAACTTCTAAAATAAGAGAATGATAAAACTAAAAATAATATATGATGTACATTACCATGGAAACTAATAACGAAAATTGGTTTGAACGAGATCTAGCAAGTAGTTTTTTTTAATACGTCATAAATCGAAAACCCCAATTTGCTTTCATTACGTCAACTGAAATACTTCGTGCTACGGAACCCTTCATGAGCGAGTCCGACTTGCACTTGGCCGGTTTTTATGGCTTATGACCTTCTAGTATGCTGAAGTTAAACAAGGGTCCGTACTATTGGTGTACCACTCATCTTCACAAACTCTGTTTTAACTCCTTAGTAACCAGGCGCCTAGTGAGTTACAACAGAGCTCCTGTTTTTATGTAGTGAGAAAGCGATTCTTATCTGGTACTGGCTGAAATTTGGGATGTCTACGGGGTAGGGTCAACTTAGTTTTGCTATGGGATCTGAAGCAAGATTGTTAACAGGGGACTACGTCATTGTGTACAACTTCCCGTAGAACTTCACGATCTCTCCCAGTAACATGTTTAAGACGTGACGATTCTACCATTCCAGTCTTCAGGTTCGTCAGAGGTATCTGCCTAATAAACAAATCTCTTGTGAACATTTTAACCACCTGATGGCTTCTTTAATAATAATATTATGAAATTGGCACCTGAAAGTTCCAGTACGGTCAAATATTCTACTATCAGTATAATAAAAGTACATTAGACGACTTACCGTAGCAGTCTTTATAATTTACACATGTTATTTCACATAAAAGTATTCTTAAAATGTGTCTGTTGTTATGCTGTAGTCAAAACTTAATCACGATATAAAGTCTCATGAATATTATGCAATCATTAAGATAATATAATTATAAAATGCGTCACCATTATACATATAAACTAAAAATAAAAAGCCCTAACTATTTATTTTTAACAAAATATACTTAGCACTAAAAGTTTTAATTAAAATAAATAAAACGTAGCTTAACCTAATGTTATAATATTATACTACAATAAAACTTATTTTTAATGAGTTGACTACTGTACAAGTTTTTAAACTTCATAATACAATTACGTATAAATTTTATTGATATTCTAAGTACCTATTATAACTTGTTGCAACTGTATAGTGTTTAAATATTATGGCAAGTAATAAAACGCAAGATTTGGATTACTCTAGTGGTGTATGTGACGAACTGTTAAAAAGTGTAATCCCAATAAACGGCGAGATGTACGGATTCATTTTAAGTATTTGGATATTTTTGGAAACTATGGCAGTTATTTTCCCACTTATATCAAACTAATATCTTGAATATGACTGCCTATTCTTATCATAATAGTGGTTCTGGTAAAGTATAACAGTGGCATGGTAATTTAATGCTCTGATGAAATTGTCTATAAGTAATAGTATCTCAATCTATAACGATTTACGGGGCATTTTCTTCTTCAGGACTTAGATATATTACAAGGTGATACTTTCATTATGTGTCATCACAAAAGCCTACATGGAGGTGTTTCCACTTATTACACAAATTGCCCAGCTATACTGTGCAGACCACTACAGTAAAGCAACACTGCACACCAAAGCTGTCTTGTTGACCTTTGACCTGGCAATAGAAGACGACCATCGGGCTAAAGAAATATATACTTTGAATATTCATATATTAAATTTTGTTATCTAAGTTTAGTTTTATAACATTTATCGCAACAGAAATTAGGGCAGCATCAATTTTATCGTACGGCGGGAAAACCTGTAGCCTCAATCAATTCAGATTAGCATTTCTGCTGTTGCTCTACGGATGCTCTATACAGAGATATCAAATTTACAAGAGCCCTTGCAAACACCGTAACGGTGGTTGTAGGTGACATCTATTGGCAATGTTACATATATAAAGTTGGTTGATATGAGAGATAATATCTACCAAACTATCAATTTTTATATTAATATATTATTTACTATTGTGGTATAACTACATATAAAGTTTTTGAAAAAAATAATTTGAACCAAAAGCATATCTGTTTGTAAGTGTAAAGCAACACATCTATTTTAATGTACGAATTTAGTAAAGTTTAGATTTAGCAAAACTATTGATTGAACACTGGGTAATAGGGGTAGGTTATAGAGTCTCTGTTATCAAATTAATTGGAATGGGGGTGGTCATAATAGCAAAATTCAACCTGAATACAATATGAAATCTCCTAAATTATGTTCTAATTCTAATTCAGTTACTCCGTTGAAATATTGGATTAATGTGTACTCATATGACACTGCATTTACTAAAAAAACTCTTCCAGTAAGTTAGCTTAGAAATCAATTTCAAGTACTTTTTTCACATTTAACTTGTTTTAACTGCATATGCCGCAAAACTTAATATGCCTGGTAATTTTTTCCCAACGTAGTTTCGAGTCAAATGTGAAACTCAGGAACACGGTTGTCTCAGCAGGGGATAACCCAATTGTTAAGTTTAAACAAATGAACAACTTGAGAGATTACTTCGTTTATTTCGTTAAAACTGCATTAGTATCGGTTTATTTAACATCAATCTCAACTGCAGACCGAAATATAAAGTATAGATATATTTCATATTTAGTAGAGAATATCTACAAATGTCTGTTAACGAGATGGCCTAAGAATAAATATTCCATATTTTAAGGAAGGCTAAATATTATAGTTAGATTAATATATGTATATAATTAGATATAATTAGTATATAATTCGATTTCTTTCGTATTTAATTTTGGCATTCAATGGGTTAATTGATTTGACTAGTAACGTAGTGGTAAAGCTTCGTGTTTTAACTATTTGTTTGACTCGTAAATGAATATTTTGAGTCTGGGTGTACTTTGTGTCCGTGAGTTACATGTTTGCAAAATCATAGAGCGAAAAGAAATTAAAAAACAAAGTGCAAATTGTTTTTAATCAAAAAATACTACTAACTAAGAAATGAACCGGGGAGGGAGGAGGAAAGCTATTTGACTGACCCTATTTTGCTTTTCACTGCTCGAGCTCAAGTTTTGACTGCTTCGAACAAAATGAAGTGCTTAGTTTTTGTCCAAGCAGAGTAAGCATTGGTTTGGGCTGGTGTGACCATAAAGACGCGACTTTGTTCTTGTGTTATAACAATAATAAAATAATGATATTGTTAAAAGGGTTCCATAATGGTTAAAATATTATCCTACGTACATACTTCGAAAAGCACACCTTGCGGTCTGTCTTAGTTTTAAAATTAATAATAATATCTAGGGACAATGTCACACAGATCATCCTAGCCCCAAACTAAGCAAAGCTTGTACTATGGGTACCAGGCGACGATATACATACTTATATAGATAGATAAATACTTATATACATAGAAAAAATCCATGACTCAGAAACAAATATTCGTGCTCATCACACAAATATTTGCACTTACCGGGATTCGAACCCAGGACCACCAGCTTCGCAGGCAGGAGCACTACCAACTAGGCTACGGTGACCGTCAAAGGTAATAGAAAGGTCATAGAATATATTCTTAGAGAACATATTCTATGACCTTAGCTAAGTAATCGGATGCCTAAAATAAATTGACATCTAGCCACCTTGCTTCTGGTTAATTGATTTCAAGGCTAGATACCGGTTGATCGTTCTCTCCAATAAGCATACACACACTTGTTAGTTTATCAATGCAAAAACATTATTTTAGATAACGCACAACTGTGTATAATGTATAATACAATTAAAAATTCGAATTATACCTAAAAGTGAGGCGTAAAATTTAGCCTGTGGACCGGAACCAAGATGATGGCAAGAAGATTTGTACATAGCCACTATAGGTTAGGCCAAATACACAGAGATGTAGTACTTTGTGCCAATCTGTGTAAACATTTGTGTAAACATTTGCTTTTGAATTGGTGGTTTTGTTTGCCGCTAATGTTATTGCTTTAAAATAATATAGGCTTAGTTCCTTAAACAAATTCCGAGGCTGCAGCGCATAATGATTGTGCATATACTAGCTCTGAGTCTATTGCACCCTTATCGTCTTTGAATTTCAAATAATATTATAATAATAAACACAATACCTAATTATTAAATTTTAATTTTATAGCATTATTCTATTTTTGAGATTACAATACCTAATGGTAATGCGTAGCTTTAGATAAATAGTAATAACAATTCACTATGATTTTTCATCTGGCATACTCTTAGTGTACCCTATCAACAAATTGAAATAATCGAAAATATGTATCCAATCACACTTACACAAGTAATCATACTTCTTTATCGATAATCACTTATACTAGTATGTGACCGTACAAAAATGCAATATAAATAGATTACATTCAAATTTAACTTTAATTTTCTCAGCAAGAACTCTATTTAAAGGGTCAGTGACCAGATTCGATTTCCACGCTAATTAGACCAACCCCTTTATCGCAATAACGGTGTACAGCAGTGTAATTGCTCTACAAATCCAGTGAACGGACATGACAGTGGTGCAGAACTTTTACTTAAAATCCACGGTGTTAATACAGTTACAAACTTTAACAATTACATACTAGACACTTTATTAATGAGCATGACATATAATAACAAAACACGCAAACTAACGAACATGAGCTAGTTAAATGTTATTTAACCATTTCAAATGTTCATGAAAATAATATAGAATAGCTATACTAAAGTATAGCTATATTTGACTGGCCTGTTATTCTAGGGCTTAGAGGCCCTGACTGCTAAACCAGAGGTCGTAGGTTCGATTTCCACCCAGGCCAAACCTTTGTGTGATGCACACGAGCTGTGTCTAGTGTTAGAACTCCACTAACAGAAAGGGTTTTAGAGGCCTTTGTAAAATCTTGATAATGTCCTCGTAAATACTACTACTAATACAAAAGAAAAAGAATTGCTGATAAAAATAACGTACGAAATTCTTAATTTAAAATTGATATTAGATGGTTCTAGAATGAAAAGAACGAGATGGTGTCAAATTCCTCATAGATGAAGACTAGAACATTAGTATTTCAAAAATCTGGGATATTGGTGAAGAAAAAAAAGACTCTCAGAATGTTTAAAATTTTTAATAATTTAGGCGTACATATATGAGCAATATACCAAGACAGGACAGTTAGTTTTAATTCAAGTGAAATTGAAGGCGAATCAAGAGGAAGAAGTAAAAGTGGAAAAGTTAAAAAATGAAAGTGATCAGTGAAAGTAAACCCAATGTTTTCTTTCACGGTGTTAAGTGTATCGTGTACAATACACAGTGTGGGTCTTTGGTACAGTGCTCCTCGCGGGGACTCTGTAAGAGCACCACGTGTGAACCCTCTCGCAGTGCTTGCCACTGGTACTGGTGGTTTAAAATACTAGTTTTCTTTCCAATCCCCTGACCCACCGATCGCTACAGTAACTATGTATTGCGAAATATATAAGTATGTTTATCGGTTGTCCGGTTGCCATAATACATGTTTAGTCTAGTTCTGGATCAGTTGGTAGGGTGTTAGTTGTCCCAAGATATTTATTATTTGTTGAAGTGAAATCTTTTTTAGGCGCGTTGAGAACTTTTTGCTTGAACCAAAATCATGGCACTCTCGAAATCTTCATGTCACGTATTCCATATGTATATTATGTATATATGTTTACTTTTTGGGTGAACAAAAAGCGTGAGACTCGCTTCATCGTCATGTCACTCTTCCTATGGCCTATAATATGTATATTTATATTTTTCATTATATTGTCCTTCTTGATTGTGGATATTTTTGCAAAACGGGAGGGCGGTGCAAAATGCATCACGACATTATTAAACTGACAATTATCGGAATAAACACTACGCATTGATTTGTATTTTGATACTTAAATATTTCCAAATATAGAAAAATTACACCCAAACACAGAAAAAATAATCCCGTTCATTATATTAAGATTTGTCCTGGGTAGGGATCGAGCCCGAGACCTCTGGTTTAGCAGTTAGGGTCATAACCACTAGACCATCAGATCAGTCAGTTAATGAGATCTGTGATGAATTCATATTGAAATGGAAACCATAATTTCTAATTAACATTGTAAAAAATATTCCAAAACTTTAGATTTACGTACGTTCTTACCTAGTACTATACATATTTTTAGATTATTTATACGTATTTAAATATTAAGGTAGTGAATTTGTTCAAAGTATATAATTATTATTCAAGCGTTTCGATGACGGAGTGAGTGAGTCGATGACAGAGTAAGAGCTGGGCGTGAGAACCTTGCGGAGTGTTCAAAGTGGCAATAAGTGTGAGTCATAGTATCAAGTTTAATATTAGTACCTATTCGATCAAGTCACGCTCGTTTTGCCCATAAGTGAGTTTACTCAGACATGAGACTTAGCTAGATCGATTTACTCCTGATATCTCGTAGATTTAGAGAAGATTTATAGTAGTTACTAGTAATAGTTTTAAGTATAATCATAATTATTTATTCCGTATTGTTCGTATAATTCTATAAAAATACATAGAAAAACTGTCAAATAACTAAAATGACAATAGATTGTAATGAGATGAAGTATATTTAAATAAATAAATCATATTTCACTTTACGGAACGATAAATAAATTATAAAAAGTTAACATCAATAGCATTACCAACATTAAAAAATATATCCGGATACTAGTAGATCGGGAGCTTTGACAACAAAGAGAATTGTTATAATTTATCTCTAAGAACTTGCGGCATCAACAGATATACATAAATAAAAGCATTCAAAAAATACTCGCGACAAAAGGTCGACAAATACGAAACGCAAACAAATCAACTTCACCTTTAGGCGACGCGAACAGATTAAACTTGTACAAAGCTCGCATTGACCCTTTGCATTAGGACGCGAAATCAAAAATGATAGGTCGGCAGCCCCCGCACATAATTCAAGAATCATCCTCGTCCATATTCGACGATCCTCGGACAATGGGTCGGACAACACACAGTTAAACGCCGCAAATGCCGTAAGCGGCTATAAATCATTGACATAGCGGAAGTGCGTAGCCTGCCAGTGGTGAGAGAACCCCAGCAATAACGGTTGCGCGCCCGTCTCCGGCATTTTCAGCGTTATAGATAAATTAAATGCCAACACATCCAGCCGAGCAAGCGCAGCGGAGGCGCGCTAGGAATGTCCAAATAAATTTTTTGATAAACGCACCGGAAGCTGGACCTATTACGTGACACTGCCCCCGTTCCGTTCTTTTTCTCCCGGTTATTGTTTTTCTCGGTCGGCATTTGAAGAATTCTAAGGTTTTATTCAAACCGGCATATGGGAAGCGCGGCCCTTTGAATCGATTAGATCCTAATCAATAAACTGTAATAGGTCAGTTTTGTGTCGGAATTAATCAAGCGTCAAAGGTCTGGCTATAATTGAGCGCCAAAGGCTGCGGGTGTGTCGTATATCTCATTAATTAATGGATTCGCTAGAAATGTTTTTGTCACAAAAGATACCGCTCAGTGTCACAAAAAAAACAATTGGAACGGGTTTTTTATTTGGATACATAACAATAATCCTTTTTCAGATTCTAGAGCATGTGTTATTTGTGCCGCAATGTGGGCCAGTACGAATGTATGGAAACTGAGTTCATTAGAATTGTTTGCCGCATATCGGTACAACGGCGATGGACTGAATTGGTGCGTGCGTGTTCGATATAAAGAAATATTAATATTCCCGCAGCCATAAACAAGCGTTTGACGATAATAATTCGAACGCATAAAACAAAGCTTTATCTATGATCGAAACCCAGCCCCCGGAGAGTTTAGTGTGAAATGTGTTCTCAAAGACACCGTTTAGTAGCGTAATGCGCGTGACTGTCGTACAAATTATGCATTTTCGAGACAAGTCGATTTTATTGCCGCGGAAGTGACGTCAATAAAGCACAATGTACAGCAGTTTAATGTTCTCGTATAATAATTTTTGATCGGATCCGTTCACGATATGCATCACGGTTTGACACGGTACGTGGGACGCGTTCTCGTTAACAAATAACGTATTGTATTATAGGAAAATTATTCTCAGATCCTCTTAAAGTACTTGACCATTACAAGGTTTTGGTTTTAAAATTTTACGAATGCTCGTTAATTTAATTACTAATCACTCCACTTAAGAAGAATACAAACACTTTGGTTAGATACTGATTCACAGTTCCTAGAATTAATATAGAAGCTTAGACCATTTTAAGAATCAAACAATATGACACTTAACCGATGTACTTTTTATGCATAAATTACCCACGATTTCAGGTAGAGCAGTTAAGGTTGAGTAAACTCTAAGTATATTATTTATTTACCGCTATAGAGTTTATTTAAATTTAATTAATTTAATGTATAATGTATGTATAATTGGGATTAAAACTATATCAGTATTATTAGAATGTATGGAGATACATCCATCAAAAATATAAGTTACGTAACATAAAAAGCTTAGAGAAACTATAAGTATATAATTTTCATTGTCTTGATTGTGATCACTGATTTAACGCATAAACTTATTTTAATTATCTCCATAAACATTCATCTCAGTCAAAATACGTCCACTGCCCTACAAAAGAATATCCAAGGATCTTGGCGTGATATGCCATAATCGCCACGTTTGGACATATTGTAATGGGTTGGCCATCGCAGTGTTAGACTGACTTAATACAAGGTCAAATAGCGGAATAAAATTTAAGGAGCGCTGTCTAGGAGCACGTAATAGAACCAATTAAGCAAACTAATTTTTATTGTGATAAGAAAATTATTTTTTAGGCTTTCCATATTAATTACATCAGGTTGCTAGTTGATGGTTGACATTTTGTTGAGTTCTATAGACAAATTAAGCTCTTTAAGCTCTACTATTTAAACTACACCTTGTATAATGGTAACGGCAAAACAAATTAACGAAACATCGACTAAAAACGAGAGACAAGAACTTAGTGCGCCTTTAAAATTGCATTTCTTGTCCTATGGGTGCGGTGTGGTACATTTGCAATAAAAACCTTAGCACCAATTTCTAATTGCTTATCATCAAGTATTGATACAAACACGTGTCTAAAGCTTTTTCGCCTCAGCCATGCACCATCTGAGTCTTCTCCCTTTGGCACCGTATCCCCGGAAACGTGTTACACGATCTGGATGACGATATCACGTCTTACCAAGAACAAGCCAAGGTTATTAGACCTTCCTAGTACTGTACACTGCCCTATATATCGTACTTACCGTGCGACTGCGAACGTGCCGGTTACGGTACCATCATCGCCCTCTACCATCATACCTTCGTTAATAAGAGTTCCACAATCTAAGTATGAATTTTACAATTCACACCATACTTCCTTTTACCTGATAAAATTATGAAATTCATTTCAGGAACACAGGTATTTACTATTATTTTTGGGTTTTGAAATATTTTAAAATACCAAATCAAAACTCCATAATCTAAAAACATATTTGGGCTATGTGTATCTTTGTTTTTAACTTGTGGTTTACAGTTAGTCTGTGAGGCTTTTGGTTCTTTAACGGAATAGAGACAAGTGGTGCTTCAAGCCGTAAAGTAAACAAGACCTAAAACTTAAAACTACTAATCCACGCCAGACTACTAATACAGCCTCTTGTGGCGCGTCTGACTTTCAGTCGGTGAGTATTTTATTCTCGGTTTGGCTCACGGGAGTTTCTTATAATCTTGACTTGTTCTAGGTACGTCACATTCAGGTTTAAGATGAGACGTACCTGGGACGACTGTAATTGCGACAGAGGATGATCGGGATGCATTTGAATGCCACGTACATCAATGGATTTGGATCGAGATTGGCTGAATAGAAAAATCGTTTAGATGATTTGACGAAAACGAGGAAAAAACAACAGAACCAGCCAAAAAACGATTTTGTATCGTTAGGACTGAATATAGTGTGAGCAAACACCAGACTTGCGTAGGTCATAATGGTTCGAAAGCACTTTGCGTACATTTAAGCCTGTAGGCAAGGGGCATTTTACTACGTTAATTCATGGGGCAGTTAAATCGATTAAGAGAAAATGCAGCGCATTCGCACACGATGACAGATTCTTGCTGAAGATTAATTTTAAAGAAGAATAGTTTCTTATACCATACCCAAACATTTGGCCTCTCTTGAGGGAAAGGCTCGTCGAAAATTAGGGCTATTTTCATTGATGGAGATAATTCGGCCGCAAATGGCATCACAGCTGCGTTTACGACTATCAAACCGTACGGTAGGTAGAAGCCGATGTGTAGGTGCTCTAGCTCAAGGGTGGTGATTTGCCTTGTAAAAATACAGACGCCAGCACATCAAGCTACCCCAATCTGTCAAATTTCCCCAATTAAAATTGAACCTTATAGTTGTGTAAGAAAGTTGAATCTATAAAAGAGATTGGACAGATCGGGGTAGCTGAAGGTGCTGGCATCTGTACCATTACGGAGATCCACGTATGCTTAATATTTATAACCACAATGTATTTTTTAAACTGTGTAAACTATAATTAACATATATCTGCACTGCTTAAAAAATCTTGTCCCATAAGCATATCCTCCGTCACATACTAGTATGTTATTAATTAAATTATTACATTTTTGTAAAACAAGGTTAAAAGAGTAATAGTTGATATGGTGTAAGGCTTTACCACGACCCGAAAAACCACAACTAATGCAGCCGGGGAAATAAAGCAGGGCCCTATAGCAATTTTTGGATAGAAAAATTTAAACTATTAGATTTCTATATTATTACTAGCTGACCCGACAGACGCTGTCCTGTCTTAACGATGACTATTTAATTTGAATTCCCTACTCCTACCCTACCCCTACTCTACCCCTACCCTACCCCTACTCTACCCCTACCCTACCCCTACCCTTTACTGGGTCAGAAGTGACATCTAGCGGGGATAACTAATTAAATGACGATTGATCAGTTTTCGACCGGAGAGGAAAACTGATTAAATTACTAAAATGGCTATTAAAAAATAAGGGTTGATCGTAGAAGGTTGAAAATTGGGGATTGTATGTATTTTTGTATGTTGTATCATAAAAAAATAGAAATTAGAAATTTTGTCTAAAAAAAAAAAAAAAAATTAGGGTTGGACTACCCCTAACATTTAGGGGGATGAAAAATAGATGTTGGCCGATTCTCATAGATACCGGATAAGCACAAAAAATTTCATCAAAATCGGTTGAGCCGTTTCGGAGGAGTATGGCAACGAAAGCTGTGACACGAGAATTTTATATATTAGATGTAGTATACATAAACACCTATGAATTCAAATTTAGAGTTTTCAATTCTGATATTTTTCATAATCAAATATCATTCAACTAGTTTACCGTATCAGGTCGTATGTCTCAATGTTTTACTTATGTAAGTAAACAATATAGGAGTAATCTTTACTACTATTTCAACAAATATAAATTTTTAATTTTGCTTGAATACACATACAATATTACATTTTTAAAGAATCAACAAAACATTTATACAGTTCGTGGAGAAAAACATATATAATAACAAAAACCGATCTTTGAGACACAAAATATGCTGATGAAATTATTATTATTGTTGTTTGGGGTTTGTGGCATATTACTACATTGAACATTTCTGATCTATTGTAGCAATGCTCATTGACTTTGTTATAGGTCACCGCTTAATATACTTCCATCCTATCTATACATATAATAAAATCGTAGTAAAGTCAAAACTGTACATTAAATATTTTTTTAAATGATACTTGGGGCGTGATCTACAATCGATATCGAACCCAAAAATATAGTTTTTATAATTTTTGTCTGTGTATCTGTTTGTCTGTATGTATGTTCGGGCTAAACTCAAAAAGTACTGCATGGATTAACTTAAAATTTTGCATGAATATTTACTAAGAGGTCGGGTCAACATTATAGGCTACATATTATCATGCTATCACCTACGGGAGAGGAGCTATAAATAATTTATAAAATTAAACGCGGGTAAAACCGCGGGGCACAGCTAGTAGCTTTAATAAACTTCTAGATTAATTGGGCAGTGAGTGTTTGTATCTCTTCCGCTTGTATGATATGATGTCCCAAATAGATACGTCGAAAAGGCATTATCACGAGCACAGAATATGCATTGGAGTTTCTTCTGATTCTTGGCAGAATATGCAGATTGTGATGTCGGCCAAATTTAGATTGAACATGTGCTAATTCAGCTTGCAGTGTCCGGTAAGAATACGCATTTGTGTTTGATTTCAGGTAATTCTTTTGAAAACTTTTTATTGTAGCCCCTAATACAGCTTTTGAGTGTAGAGCTCCAACTACTATTATGCTGTTTTTACCCAATTCTCGTAAAATTCCTTCAAACATTCAAACAGGCCCTAGTAAACTGAAATGTTTAATAAGATCATAGCGACGCTCAACCTAGTTATTTGAATAGAAAAAATAAATAAAAAAGCTATAATTATTGTCATGCTCAGTATCTATAAGTTGTTGAATTTGACTTTAATTTGATTTAATATATTATATGCATTATTTATTGTTTAAAATATATTTATTAATTGATTTAATGATCATATAATATAATGCGACATTGATATTGATAAAACATAGTAAACAGATCCGAAAGACGTCAACTGCTGGACAAAGGCCTCCCCCAAAGATCTCAACAATTGCCGGTCTAGCGCCATTCGCATCCAGCAGTTTCCAGCGACCCTCATAAGATCATCGGTTCATCTTGTAGGGGGCCTGCCCACACTGAAGAAGAGTATGAAAATATTTTTATAAAATTTTATGATCTTTTAGAAATTTAATTAACTGCATTATATTACAAAATTTCACTGTTTCCTAAGGAGGCCATAATGTTCCTAGCCAATAAAGCAAAAGATTTACCAAACAATATGAATGCAAATACAGTTCTGAAAATGAAGTATGCAACATTTTCTTCCCAACCCTAGGAGGTGTAACGACTTTTGGACACTGCACCTATACAATTTTATTTAATGGTACCTTTCTGTGGCAAATATTCATATCAGTAAGTTATTACCACATCATATAAAAATCCTTTTTATTCAATCTAACGGGGTAACGACTAATTATGAATAAGTTAGAAATATAAGTGTGCGTGTACTACTACAATTTACTGAAGTTATTATTTTAAAGTGCGACATAATTCATAGCTGTAAAACGCGGAGTAACATCATAACGGCCCAAATGTCAATGGCGTGTGACGCCCAAACGCTTAGAACTCCCTAAGAGATTCGGTGCCGACTCAAAAAATGATATACTCCATACCTTATATTGAACGGGAAATAAATCGTATACTTCCTTTAAGTGCCAATAAAAGTTGGAGTAAATCATAAAAGTATCACTCCCTGAGAAATGTCTATAACAAGTGTGTTATTGGGGAATAATTCAGTAGCATCGGAGGGTGGTTTGAAGGATAGCTCCCTTTGGATCCAACGAGTGTACTCCGACCTGGAATTCCCGATGCTCTATCAAAGCCTTCAATTATTTATCGGACCCATGTCTACTTTTCATTTTACTCCTTTCCCCGGCAAAGCTTTCATGGCCGTGGAATAAACATGTCACACTATTGGGAATACGTTTACATGAATAGTGGTCGTGTGACTACAAACTGTATTGGTTGCGGTACTACCGCTGACAGTGATGCATGGTGCTTATATTAATGAATGAAATTGGGATAAACATTTATAGATAGTTGATCGTCAAACAACCAGTAGGGCTCTTAAATAAAATACACAATGTTAAACTTAAATGATTCAATAGCTAAAATATATAAAGTCAAATTAGGGATCGTGTAAAATACATCAGTTTATTCGCTTCGAAGCTATGTTACGAGTAATAAACACACAGATATCTATATAACTATGTGTATGAAACTAATAATTCGTTCAAGTCAAATTTGATTCAGTACAAACTCTGCGAATATTATTTACTAGCTATGCCCCGCGATTTCACCCGCGTTAAAGTATTGGGCATAAAATAGTAACAAACCTACATCCATACATCTATACGCACAAACTTTTGCATTTATAATATTAGTAGGATGTGTACCTCTAGCGGTTTTGGTGGTGCACCCCGGAATAGCTCGCAGATGGTAGATTATTTCCTACTTACTTTACACTTATCGTCATATTTTGGACAATTCTCACAATATCTTTATAAATTGTAGCCTATATGTTATTCTGATGAATAAGCTATATTGTTGTAAAGTTTCATTAAAAACCATTTAGTAATTTTGACGTGAAAGAGTAACAAACATCCATCCATTCATACTTACAAACTTTCGTGTTTATAATATTAGTAGGATAACTACGAATAACAACATAACTAACAAACGGATTCATATACTATCGATATGCTTGTTTTTCCCATATTCCTCTTATCCTATCCCTTATGTTTAAAATTTAAATTCTCTTTGCAGGTTCTTATTTACATCGAGACCATTAATTAATTCACAACTCTGAATTATTAAAAAAATCATGAAGATAACTATTCTAAAAAAAATTCTTAACCGACTACAGTTCCTCGAAATTAAGAGCTATTTATCCAGTTTTCGGTACATCATTGTCATCCTAAAAATATTTATGTGTTGATTCCAATCTGACAATAATTTGTTTCAGAGAATTCATCGAAGATGTTCCTCAAATCAAATAATTATTCATGAACAGTTTAGACTACCTCAGGTCTGGGCTGAAGGTACGCACTACGGTATATTATATGTGATTAAAAAAAACACATATACAATACACTGTAAGCCTGACCGAGTCCATACTACGTAAAAATTAAGGACAGTGAACTGAAGAAGCGTCAACTGTAGGCAACAACGGAGTAGGATCCATTTCCATATTTTCCTATTAGTGTTTATATTTTTTTTTAATTTTACTTGATATAAAATTTAAATATTATTTGTTATTCATTCAGAAAATAACTAAAACTATTCGTTTATTTTTACATTGTGCCTCTACTACTAAAATATTGGATTACTAATTGACTTGAGACATGTTTATTAAAGCATTATTAGGACAATTTATATTAGAGCATGTGAGCCAAACCATGTCTCTAGATGCAATATTTAATAAGGATGGAAGTTTGTTATGTACATTTGTGTGTTAATCATTACAGTGAGTATCAAGTGGATTACTGTAAAAGCGTTCTGAAAAACCATACGAGTAATAAAAAAAAGAACTCAATTTTTTCAAGTACCTACTAGAGCAATTTTATTATATCTAGATTAAATAACAAACAGTTTAATTTTTTATGATTAAATAACCCGTAGGGTCATTTGGTCATTAAATATAATCTATTACTTGTTGAAAATATGCTTATTATTGTCGTTCTTTCACGCATGCAATATTTTTATTTTGGATTCCGAAACTAACAATAAATCAAAAACCTTATTTATTGTTACAGTTTACTATAAAATAATATCATTACGCACTTTTACAGTGGAGGAAACATAAAAATTATATTACCTTTTCACGTGTAAGCCCGATCATCTTTACTACCTACTAAAAATTGAATTTGAATCATGTGTCGATTGTAAAATATATCAATAGTCCTTCGGTGTAACTCACATTAATGAATGCAGAGCAGATAGTAGGTAACTTGGTCCTTTAATGTTCCTTGATGAAGCCCTAATTATAGTTTCACGAAAGTTGCCTATTTATCTGCGGCTTGGCTTAGCAAGTCTTGGTACAGAAACTGTGATTTGGAATCGTTATACATATTAATTATGTATACATACAGTTATATCCTTATCAGTGTGAGGTTGGAAAATTTTTACACTCGTCATTTCATCGTGTAGGGTGTCGTGGATGCGTCGATGCAAAAATATTGGGGTATGTTATAATTATTCTTTTGTTCAGGGATCCCTTTGCTTTTAAATGGTCATTTTTGTTAGACATTTTATCAAGGCAAGAGGAATGTCTATGATTACCACCCGAAAAAGGTGTCTGCAGGTGGGTTTGCCAAACTCGCACTGTTAGACCTAATCTACTGTGGACTTCTATTGGCGCTCGAGGGGCTGTAGAGGCGCGGATAGCTGCTCCGGCGTTCCTTTTTGCTTCATGTAGCATGTGGTATGGTTTTCTGGATAAAACGACTCGGCTTTTTTTAGAGAACATAATAAACTGTCTAACCCAAAGTGTATTAAACCCTAATTTTGTTTCCAGATTATTTGACTGGCGTTCTCACTTACGACCCTTCAAGTGTAGACAAAATATAAATTATAAAATAAAATTGGAACCTTATAAAATGTACCTTGTAAAATGGCAATGTTGTCAAAGCGATAGAGCATGTTTAAACTTTCGTGTCTATGTAGAAATTAAAAATGACAGAGTACTTATTTGTTAGGTTTATTTATTATTTCGTTTAGAAAAGAAAAAGTAGAAGTTGTAAGTAGTTTGTAATATATTTAAAAATCGTTATCAAATTTTTTTCTTATAAGCTTGAGGTACATTCATTAAATTGAAGTTATAAAATTCCACAGTAAACCAACAAACACATTATGAAATTGTCAACCTAAATTGAAAATAAACATAAAATTGAAATTTTTTGGGCAGTTTTTCATAGAAACTCTAACGGAACACGTAAGATAATGTTTACCTCATAGGAAATGTTTGAATTAGCTTATTCTGAATATTTAGAAGTTATATTTTGTGGTAAAATTGTTTCCTAATACTTCATTCGTCATTTTTCATTGATTTCTAAGATATCTTCTACTTAGGAATTTAGGGCCTGATAAGTTACCTTTGAAATTGATCATGCCATTTATAAATTCCTAGTGTCGAAAGTATGTATTTGTATTAAATTTTAATTTTATAGCATTATTACGGTTACGGTTAAGAATAAGAATAACTTTATTTCTCATAAAGAATTGTATAGGTACATAATTCACTTACTGAGAAACAATTTTTAAAACTAAGATTAATAATTAGGGCGCACAAAGGTACGTATATAAATTAACACAAACAATATTTTTAAGAACAAAATAAATGTGGGTAAGTAAATATCATAACCGGTAAGAAACTCAAGTCAAGTTAACCAAGCACAACATGGATGTACGTATACGAATTTTACTGGATGTGGCATTGATGGCATAGTTCGTTATCACCAAGTTTTTGTAAAATTATGGTTTGTTATTATAAAAGTATTTTATTTTTATTTAATTATTTATATTTGAGGTGTATATATATATATAGTTAAATAATATATAGTTGAATAATATATATATATATATATATTACACATGGTATCTAAAACATTTTAAGTAATGAATTTTATTATTTATGTATGTTATTACTTATGTATATTTTAATTTAGAGATACTTAATCTATACATTGTATATTTATGTATATATATTTATGTTTGTATATATGTATTGTTTTTTTTATTCACTTATTTGTATGTATTTATTGTGTACATTTTTAGTAGCTTTTTGAACCGGGCAAAACTTTTTTCTTCTTTTATTACTGATGGTATTTTATTATAAATTGTAATACCCTCATACTCCAAATTTCTTTTTCCATAGTTGGTTCTAGGAGGGCGGGTCACCAAGTAACTAGCCCGTCTTAAGTTAATCTTTCGAGTTTGTTGTTTTGTGACAAACTTTATGTTAGAGTGGATTTCCTTATTTAATATTTTACGTATTAGAATACATGTGTAGAATATGTATGTTTGTTTTATATTCATAATTGTTTTTGTTTCTTCGTATATCTTTTCTGTAGATGTCCGAAGTTTATAGTTGAATAATATTTTAATTAACCTATTCTGAACTCGTTGAATTGGATCTATATTAGTCTTCGCTGCAGTACCCCAGATTTCAATGAGGTAGTCGATATGAGGCTTAACCAGAGAATTGTAAATGAGATACCGTACTTTTCCAGGAAGACAGTTAGTTATATTGCGTAGTGCCCCTGCGAGCCGAATCAGTTTAAGTTTAATTTTTTCTAAGTGTGGCTTCCAAGTAAGGTTATTATCTAAGATAAGACCGAGATATTTTTCTTTAGTTTTTCTTTCAAGTAATTGGCCGTCTATTTTAAGTTCAAAATTATCATTATTTTTTTTATTTTTGGCTGTGAACATTACATAATTGGTTTTAGAGATATTAATTGTTAAAATATTTGACTGAAACCATTCACTTAACAGATTAAGATCATTATTTCATCATTTATTCGCAATGCAAAGCGTTTATCTAATCTCTAAAATGAGAAATCTTAAATTTAATCGTCCAACGGTTCATAGCTTAGATATAAGAATAATCTCATAATGCATACTACCCGTCTCCACAAAATAAGTAACTCTTTTATGGGGCAATGTATGAGATTCTATAACAAACTTCCCAATGATATTAGAGAATTGTCTACGAATAAGTTTAAAAGAATTATAAAAGCCAAATTGTGTAGCAGGGCATATTACAAAATTTCTGATTATTTAAGTGATAAAAGTGCTTGGGATTGAGTTGTTCTGAGTCAACACACATGATTATAATTAATCTTAAGTATATTTTATTTAAAAAAAAGGATTCCTACTGAGTTTTCTGGCAGTGTTTCTCAGTAGCTGCCACGTCATGCACTGCACGGTAGGGTAAAAAAATATGACGATTCCACATAAATGTAAAATTTTTATGGAATAAATGAATTTGAATCTTTGAAAATCTTTGAATCTTAACGCAGAGTGCCTACCCCGGATTGGCAGATGGTGCAGGTTCGAGACCCGCCGGACGAATAAATTTATGATTTCCCATTTTTGAGATTAGGTATTTGTAGTTTAGCTTAGAGAAAGATACGATGATACGTACTAATTAACACTTCTATGTTCATAAAAACTGTACAAGAACCTCCCTCAAGAATCATCTTGGCCATGCCATAATCGCCACATTTGGGAGACGGTTGGTGGTCGTAGTTAGGCGGGCATAGAACTCAGAAGGATGCTGCTGCTCTTCCTCTGGTAGATATTCCTTCGGGTCGACTTTTATGCCCCCCCACAAGATGAGACGAGGTGAGGATATTCTGATATTTGCCGCCATCACCGTGTGGTGATGCTGTGTAGCAAGAATAAAATGGCTCTATCATTCTGAAATGGTACATCTCAACAGCAAGGGTACATTGGTCTACACTCATTATGATTAACTTTTATAGAATTCAGTTAACAACTTTGCGCATTTAATCGAGACCAATGTCCGTACAAAAAGCATATTTTATTTAAGTATTTTGTTCTGAATAAAATACTTCCCACGTGCATACATATAGAGAACATATACCTAATAGTATCTTGTTAGTCTACAGGAATCCAAAACGAACATTTGTATGACTATTAAATCGTTTTATATAATAGGTACTATTGAATGTTTTTGAGCGGCTATCTATGCTGACATTATGTTACATAATACCTACATAAAACTGGTGCGTAGGTGCGACAAGCACAATACGGACATCTCTCGAGGTTGCGGCCACTTATGTGAGGCAAAAAGCGATGATAATGACAGAGACGATCTGCGCAAAGGGCGCGGGATGAGGCCCCGCCAACCAACGCGTATAGAATAACAAATGTTCCTAACATAGACAGCGGAAGCTCGCAGACTGGACATTCTAAAACATATCAAACTATAGACATTGAAGGGGCGAAGTTAACCAGATGATCGATAACAATTTCAAAGTATTTCAATGCATTTCGTCTGTCTGGTCTTCAATTTAGATTTTTATAAATGTAGCTTAATGATGAACCGTCTAGGTATCGTACTGTTCATTGTTAAAGAAATATGAATGTGTAATAGTATCACAGATAATAGAATTTTAAATATAAAGTTTAAATCATGTAAATATATTTCGTTACGGTCGGTGGCTTTTAAATTATGATACGTTCGTGTTGTACCTCCCTAGTAATGAGATTTAAAAAATACTATTAAAGTTGTATAATCTTCATAAATTATGAATAATAAGGTGTGAATCCACAAAACTACCATCCATTTGTCTCAATTTATAAAATAATGCAAATATAATTAACAAGTTGTAAAACAGTCCATGACGCAGGTTTTACGTAAGTCTGGAAGTTATATGTTAGAAAATAAAGTGAGAAATCTAATTCATCAATTACAGGTTACAATAGTACTAGAATTAGTGTGACAAAATTTGAAAGTAAACTTAATTACTGTGCAATAATTTTGTTTATTCAACTCAGGAATATAAATTAACTTATGGATAAACTTAATTAACTACATCGGAAAGAAAAATTAAAACTAAATTAAATTATATACATAGATAAATGATAACTAAGTACAAAGTGCGTCGTAGTGTTCCCCCGAATCGAGCCCATGAGAAAACGCCCAGAAGACTGGCCGCCTTGCCACGTTGGACAGTTATAACGGGACGGGACGGGTCACGGGAGGCGTCAACCAAGCTGTTAGAAATCTGACAATAAAGAGTGCGGGCCCTCGGACACCACGTTTCAAGCATTTTGACCCCAGACGGTTCAATTATGTAATTTCCTATCAAATTACCATATTTGCGCCACTTGAGTGTTCTCCACAC
This sequence comes from Pseudoips prasinana, assembly GCA_951640165.1. Classification (NCBI taxonomy): domain Eukaryota; kingdom Metazoa; phylum Arthropoda; class Insecta; order Lepidoptera; family Nolidae; genus Pseudoips; species Pseudoips prasinana. Next base: position 22,053,332 of record OX621234.1, read on the forward strand.
AGGCAGCAGCAGTGCCCGCTGGTACAGCGATGATGTAATAGGGCTAGGGTATCAACGCATATCGCATCCCACACCAAAGGCCTACCTAACCTCTAAGTCAGCAAGGACATCCCGTGTGATCATTTTCCATCATTGGGTGACAACCGTTTGGTTCCAACATAGCTGAAACGCCAGCAATGACGTAAAAAGCTCGACGAATAAGTCGCTTAGGTAGCCGGCCTGCGCTCCTGGTGCATGACAAGCCGTGGCCGTGGACGTAGTCGACATACTCACCACAGAGGCATCGATGCGGAGCAACACAAGGCGGCACCAGAAGACGACAGGCAGCGATCTAGACTGAGTTGTCGAATAAAATGGTGCTAATTTTGGATAACGCAACGCCTGTAACCATTGTACCGACTCCCATTGCGGGATTATTTTATGTATTTAATAGAAACTCCCGAGTTACGCAGTACCTGGTCTCACTGCCTCTTGGAGGATAGATAGTTGAACAAATTTTCAGGCATTAATTATGGCCTAGTAGCCTAGTCAGCCTTTCCGAGCGGCCAGTACTTCCGAACTAAACTGTGACTTGTGCCTCCGTACAGTAAATTTAGAGTACATGGTTTTTTAGCACATTTTGTAAGTTTGAAGCATGAAGGTTCAATGACAGTACCGTGCACACTGCCGAAGCATTAAGATTGAGATTAGATTCGAGATCAAGATTGGAGCGGTGGCTCCAGCATTCGCACTTGCCAGTTCTTTGAGGTGCAGTGGCAAGAAGCTATCGAGATCACCGGCGGAACCACTGCAGTAGGAGCTCAAGGCAGTGTTCACCTCCCGAGCACTGACAGTAAGGGTGTCATCGGGAATAGCAGGGAAAGTGAGGTCATCACTAGGCCCTGGGTTTTCCTCTCAAGAGTGTACCAAACAGCTATCGGCACCACCAATATCACCTCAACAGCTTAGCTTCCACATACTGAAAAGCTTATATTTGGGTGGCGTCTATGGGTTTTCAATGATATTGGAGTAAAAGTTGTAACATTAATGTTGCAGTTGTTTTTAATTTGTGCCGTTAAAGATATTAACTTACCACGGGAAAATGTTTGCCGCCTCCACGGTGCGATCCATGGCCCTTTACGGGGCGCCCGTGCGGCCTGAACGCCTGACGGGTGCCTCCCACTGTAGAGCAATTCTAAATAGCCTGCAGCGTGCGTTGGTCATACGGAGCGCACGAGGATATCGTACGATATCCCATGAGGTGGCGGCGCTCTTGGCTTGCCTCCCGCGGCGGGCGACGATTTAAACCGAAATTTGCGCATCACACGTCCCAGAGCAGACGCTCATTGCGTATAGGCAGGATGCATACCGGCGTGATCTTTACAGTGGCGCGTACGGCTGTAATAACCGTGGAGTGCAGGCCAGCGTACCTTTGTTGCTGTTCTGCCTCACCTCGGGGCCCGGATGGAGACGTAGGAGGGTAAAGTCACCTACAGACTCAGATACTTACCGGACATGGGTGATTGGTGAATATCTGAGCCGGATCGACCGTGAAGCATAGTGTCACCACTGCGGAAGCGACCAGGACACGGCCCAGCATACGCTGGAGAAGTGCCCGGCATTGGAGGCCGAGAGGCGAGTCTTGGTCGCTGCGATTGGATGTGATCTTTAGCCATCAGCAGTCGTCCAACTGCCCACGGGGCTCTGGTGGTAGTAAGAGAAGTGTTCTCTACTGCTGCCACGTGCAAGAAGCTCCGGGAATTCAGCGATCTGTATGAAGTGCAGTCGCTGTGTCGGATTGGCAGGAGTCAGTAATAGGGGAGAGCAACTCAGAGCCCTCCCAAAGTGCGTGTTTCAACCACCTGGGACACGGTGCAAAAGGGGGGCACCGGAGCAGTATACCCGCGTTCCCAGGGCTCTCCCCAACAGGCACCAGTCCAGGGCAGGTTAGGTTTAGTCGGTGCGAGTCCGTCATACCCGCAGCCACTTTTTAAGGGTGGCATGCGTAGGCATTCACCATGCCTTACCAAAAAAAAAAAGACTGCTTAATAGCGACCAGCTGCCGGCCTGGCTCACCGAGGGTTATGTGGACTTACTGATGAAAAATAAAAATCTTCCGCAATGTTGGTCGATACTTGTTGGTACTCGTTAGTAGGTAGAGTTCCGGCTCAGGCGCAACTAAAATGTTTTATAACAAAAAAAATTTTACGTAAGTCTGAAAGTCAGAAAACGCAGATACCCTGTATATTCCCTCTCTCTTATAATCCGATGGGATTAGCTAGATGACACAATTGGAAGTATCTGAGACACGGGACGCTGTGTTCGTGTGGTTCCAAGCGCGGTATGGTGAGTATATGTAGAATAATATTAATCCATATAGTTACAGGAAACAAGGCTAAATTGCTAATAACAAGTTTACATTTAAAAGGAATTTTAATTAACTTAGATATTACGCATCATAAAAACAAAAAAACAACTATTACTACCGGCTAACGACCGATTTTTACTTGCTAGAAAAATTAAATTACATATTTAGGCCAGACTACCACCGCTATTGATTTAAGTACTGCTAGATCAACGAGGTAGCCAGATGTTAGTTATTACTGCCACAGTAAGAAAGTAATGTTTTTTAACAGAAATTCTTGCAGATGATGAAGATTATGCGTTAATACATAATTAGATACTACTGACCTATTGGTTTTATAAAAAGTGTGATTTGTGACTGCGCCAATGGTTGAAATTATATTATACATCCTTCAGCAGAAATATGAATAAAATATTTATTTATACATATAAATTAACAATTCTTTTACTGGAAGTTCTACTGCTAACAAAACCTTTAGATATAAAACCGTAGTGAATCTCCGTGGCGTGGTGAAGAAGGGAGGCCTAAGGCAATAGTAGGAACACGTCGCGAACATCGTTCGAGAGTCACGTTATGTAACGATACCGAATTACCCGCTCGCTGAGATCCTCCGCGCCCAGGGAAATATACCGCGGTAAGAAAATATAAAGTATGCCCTGTACGTGTAACAAAATAAAGTTTTATTGCATTACAGTGCTACTGTGATCCTCTAAATGGCAATCATTGGTACCATCAGCGGGATAGTTAATGGTTTCTCACTGGAGTCATGCCATTGATGCGAGGGTTTTGTGCAAATAGTTATTATGGAGCGGTTTTGTAAATATTTAAGTTAAAATCGGTATATTTTTAAGTTTTGTCCAATTAATTACAATTATTAATGTTTGTACAGTTTTTCACCTTCATGGGGTTACTTGTTTATATATTTTGTCCACATCTTTTTAACGTATAATAATGTAATTTGAGTTTATTTATTACTATTATAATTTGGGATTCATTTTAATGGATACCTTCATTAAAATGAATCCCAAATTATAATATTATGTAATATAATATTATGGAATAATAAAATTAGGCCGTTTGTTGATTGAAATTTGAGATATTAGGGTCCTTTCTTAAAGTGTATGAGAGGGTTCTAGAAAAGCTACAACAACTATACTCTACCACCAAATGTGATAAAGTTTTGTTCCCTTTCTGCTACTTTTCTATGTTATAAATGATTAAAAAGTAATGTATTATATCTAATCTAAAATAGCTACTATAACTAAACCCTGCTCCCAAAGGTTAAGGTAAGGACTAAGTTTTGTCGTCTTTACGTTACGTTTCTGTGCCGATTTATAAGTATCCAATAATGATTACGGCTTGCAATAGACAAACTTTACTATCATAAAAATTTTTAACATTAAAATTTTTCTTAACTGATATATATACAGTAAGAAGTGTTTGATTTAACCTAAAAACTCGAATATTTCCAATTTCCTTGAAATATAGCCAGTAACAAGGAACATACTATTTGTTTGCTGCAATAAATACAATAAAACTCATATAATAACAAACTAAACAACATTTTAAATTTTCCTATAAACGTCGTTTGCCGAACAATAAACAATCAATTCAATAAACGACCCGTGAAAGTTCAATACTCACATCGAAACACACAGTTTTCAAATCGCCTCTAAAACATCTTTAAACTTAACAATATAAAACTAAAACCCATAGCATTATATGTCGAATGGAAACAGGGGAGTGGTAACAGAATTTTCACAAACTTTCCAAAACAATATCCCCAACGTTTTTCATCCAAATCTTTCTATAAGCCTTACCCAGCTTTTTAAAATCTTATTCAAACTTTATAAAATAAGTGGCGCTCCCCTTTGAAGGGGTCTACTGATATTATTGTGTAGCCATCTGTGACGAGACTGGGACGCCATAGAAAAGACATATTTTTAGATTTAACTCGTAAATTATTTCGATCCAATTGCTTTACGCTCGTGTGAAAATTAGGAGCCAAGTTTTATTTGCAAATGCGGTTGTTTATGACGGTAGGGGCCGGATTTATAAGTAATCTAACACTACATATTTATATTTATTGCGTTTCAATGGAATTATAATACCAAGTCATAGGTTTATGGTTATGTAGTAAAACGTCGATGCTTTTTTTACATTTCGTACCTGAACATAACCAGTACATAAACAAACAGTTGCAAGCTATTCTTGCGTTTCATAATAATTGAATGTTGTTTGCAGTACAGGACGACGGAGACCTAAGCTCAACTTTATTAAAAACTAGCGATGCACTCCGGATTATTAGATAAAAAATAAATTGTACTTGTGGACAAATAGAATATAACAACAATTCCTAACAATAAGCCATAATCTTATATTTTACTTATTCTTTGATTTGGTTGACTAATTTGATCAAATTTACCCATTACGTTAAGTCACAATATATGTTATATTGTGACTTAACTTTATGGGTAAATTTTGTGCTTGTAATGATGAGCACTATAATAAAACTGTATACATTGTTTTCAAACCATACAATCAATTTTTCAATAACTGTTTCGTAATAAATTGACGGTCACCATAGCCTAGTTGGTAGTGCTCCTGCCTACGAAGCTGGTGGTCCTGGGTTCGAATCCCGGTAAGTGCAAATATTTGTGTGATGAGCACGAATATTTGTTTCTGAGTCATGGATGTTTTCTATGTATATATGTATTTATCTATCTATATAAGTATGTATATCGTCGCCTGGTACCCATAGTACAAGCTTTGCTTAGTTTGGGGCTAGGATGATCTGTGTGACATTGTCCCCAGATATTATTATTATTATTCCAACTTATTTATTTATTTTCATATTTAATACATATTTATTCTTATAAAATCGATATATAAAACAATAATATACAAATAAATACGTAAAAAACAGAGCTCCCCCAGCGGCGGGGTTGTACGCCCTAGGCCGCCGGTGGTCAGGGCGACAGAGTGAGGAACCTCCTCACGATGCGTGCCGTTCCCATAATTGCCGCCTTCTGTATCCGGCCCTTGACCCAGTGATCTAGTGAGAGCCTCTTAAGGTGTTGGTTGAGGCTCTAGGCTTATTATTATTATAATTATTATTATTAATGATCTCTATATTTCTTTCCATAAATTACCACCTGGTGTTCATGTTGATAATGTAAAATGAATTTCACAATTAGTCATTAATTTTTCGAGTTTATCCATTACAAACAAACTGACAAACATACAAAACATCAAATATTTCCTCTTTATATATAAAACCATTTCAGATATATCAAAAAGAATGTCAAATACGTGTTTTTTGAAGTTAAAATCATGAATCACGTTTTAGAGGGAGCCTCGAAAATGAAATAAGAAATTTTACAAAGAGAGTATAGCCAAGATATTTAACTCAAAATATCAAGTTCCTAATGAAATAAATTAAAAGTGATATGGAATATGACATACCCAAAAACTGTCTCGACTTATACCCTTAATTGTGTTTAAGCATCAAAATTGCGCTGCGCCTTGGCTGACTTGGCTGATTTTTAATTTAGGAGTTCAGTTACCTCAGGAGTCTTTCACTACTTCATCAGACAATACCTCAAAGAGCATTTACCGAATAATTGTATATTGTTTTAGACTCAACCGTTTAGCACCGCGAAATAAACACTAGATAAATTGATAGGTTCTTACCAGTTTAATATTAAACATGATTTCAACAACCGGAGTTTCATTGACATTTCAACTTCTTTGATACTGCGTTGCCATCCAAATTGATATCTGTAAGACTGGGTGGTTACAGAACATGTATTAAAACACGCCATTTGAGCCTTTTTGTTACTATACAAAGTCATAAAAAATGTCTCTACTGTCGCAGTCTTCCATATTGTTTTCTTTTAAATCCATTCAGAGGGCATAGTCTGAACATTTTACTGGACCAAGCACAAATAAGTAGATAATTACTAGACATGGATAGTATTACATCGATTTGTGAAGTAGAGGTTGTTTTAGATTATGTTATGTTGTCACTGAATCTTAGTTACTGGACCGTTCTATAGTATTTATTAACTAATTTTCTTTAAGAGCTAAGATTAATCGTCAAAGCTAAGATAAGTCGTTCAAAATCGATATCAGGCGGGCCTGTTGAATTTGTACGTGTTTTATGAACTAAAAATTGTGTGGTCGAATACTTTGTTAATTATGTAAAGCAATATTTTTCCCACTTCATACAATCTGGTTACATTGGAGGTGAACATTTGTTTCGCGTATTATACAAACTCGTATGTTGTATATGTACTTACAACAAACAGTTCGGGAAATGCATGAATAGATTGACCTACTTAACTTGCATAGTGTACAATGCAAAATATTTTAACAAGCACCCTGTACAATAGTAATTCAGAGGTTTACTTATCTGTTGTGAATTTTTTCAGATTTAAATTTGGTACCTATAATGTTTTTCTGCTTGTCCACTTCAACTCATGTACTTCAATTGGACTTTTGTGCCACAAATCTATATTTTGTTTCAAATAATTTTACTCGTTATAGCATTTATGAATAAATATCTTTGATTCAATGAATATAATCAGTGCTTAATATCGCATGTTAGGTATCTACTAAAACATGAATTAGTGGTTTTATTACAATTAACTAACCTGTTTTTAAAATGATACTACCATAAGACTCATACGTCTATAAAGCATTAGTTATATTAATTATGTAAAATGATCCGAGATGATGGTTCCAGATCATAAGCATATTTAGAACCATTTGGTTGCACTTAGTAAATACAGTTTATTTTAAATCATCAAGTTTTCTTTTACTTTTGCATACTATTCTTTTCACTACGGTTCTATAGTAAAATGGAAAATAGGAATATCTATAGAGACACTCGGTCCGTCCATCCATCTGTCACAGGCGTTCTGATTTTAGTTTATTAGTGCATATACTGTCAGTTAGTAGGATATACTATCCCAATATGTCCTAATGAAATAAATACAGATAATTGTGCTATTATACAATATTTTACGACGACGGTAACGATAATTTAGTGCTTGTATTGTGATATGACAAATAAATCTTTGAAAAAAAGTGTAAGGAGTAAATTTCCAAATTATATATATATATATGTGTTTGTATGATTTTGTGCGGGTCGCTGGCAACTACTGGATGCGAATAGCGCAAGACCGGCAATGGTGGATATCTTTGGGGGAGGCCTTTGTCCAGCAGTGGGCGTCTATCGGCTGATATAATGATGATGATGATATATGTGTTTGTAATCGTGGCTTTAAATTACGAGTAACAAACTTTTATACATATCTGACTACAAAACTTGAAGATGCAAAATTCATTCAATGTTACTTGGCTATGTTTTAGTAACCTAATTTTGAATATATTCCTATAAAATCAAAAACCGTCTTTATTCATGAATAATTAGAGTTGAAACTCATTTTAAGAAGTGAGAGTAAAACGTTATGAGTTTTTATACGGCACTTATCACACACCTGAACTGTAAAAAGTAATTTTCCTAGTTCCTTATGAGTTATTTAGTCTGTCTGAACATTAAACATACTCGTAGACTACTCACATATTTTTATATGGAAAGATAAATCCATGCGGTGATAGTTTCTATAATAAGCGTATCTAATAATAAATCATGCCATCAAATCCTAGCCGTCTTATTGGTCTAATAGACAGTTTTAGGCCCGTCAACTTTATTGACGAAACTCAACACGTAACTAACCAATTTAAAAATTATGTCTCTCTTTATTAACGTGGCAATAAATTAATTTACTTTCATAATATAATATTACGAGGCCGCTATAAAAAGTGTCTGTCACCATAATTTTGGACACAGATTGTTGCACTAATGCGTCGGCTTTACAAGAAGGGGTTGACGACCCCTTTTGCTCGATTTTCATTCGTCACACACACGCCGTCAAATGGAAGTTTAATTTTTTAAAATTGGATATTTATTGCTATTTGAAATGTAATGAAAAGTGGCAACACTGGCGACTTTGATATCCAGAAGTTGCGCTTGAGCGATTAATATGGAGCAAATGTTTAACGCTAAGTTGTCACATTAAGGGCAGATTACATTTGCATACATATAGTTTGAGAGTTACATCTGGTAACTATGTTTTGTAAAGTATTTCTAATTGGATTTTATTTATCAATTATGCTAACTCTAAACGTTAAATTAGACAATTTAGATTTGTTAATAAATACATAAAATATATCTATATATAATACATATAATATCATAAATACATAAAAAATCTGTCAAATACCTACTTAAATTAAACAACCTAAACATCAAAAGTGACTTCTTATTTATTAGTAAACAATTGTTTTCAACTAGAGTGGGTGCTGAGCCCCATAGTTACGGTAAAAAGCAAGCAAAAAATAATTAAATAGAATATAATATAATATCCGGGACATTATTCACACGCGGCAATCTGATGCCAAACTAAGCAAGGCTTGTACTATGGAAACCAGATGACTGATGTACTACATATACTACTTTTCTTTTGTAAATACATAGATAGATAGATAGATATATAACACTTTATTGCACCAAATCGGAACATACATTGAAACATATGTAAGTTAACTTATATTATGAGGTACAAACGGCGGTCTTATCGCTAATATAGCAATCTCTTCCAGACAACCGATTGGATGAACCAAAGCAATGCAGGGAGACAAAGTGGTAGTTGGCAGTGCATCTACTTATATTAATTTACATATATATGTACCTATGTACTAATATTTATATATAAACATATAATATATACATATATATAAATATATACATACTTTTTAATATACTATAATAAATATTAATACTAATTATGAAGACTAAGGAAGTTTTTGAGGAAGGTGGAAGATCGCAAGCTGAGAGAATTACAGTGATAAATAATGATTCTTTAAAAGTGTTTTAAAAGATGTCAAAGTTTGTGCGCGTCTGATATGCAGAGGGAGTGAATTCCACAATCGAGCAGCCTGTACAGTAAATGATTTGTCCAAGAAATTGGTGGAATGTGTGGGCAACTGGAGTTCTAGATTCTCTGATGATCTCAAGGACCTAAAATGTGTATCACATAGGAATTCAAACCTAGCCTTCAGGTAAGAGGGAGCCGTGGGATTAAATAAAATACTGTAAAGAAGAGAGAGTATATGAGTATTTCGGCGAAGGCGAATGGGTAACCACTCGAGTTTTCTACGAAATTCGGAAACGTGATCATATTTGCGGAGCCCAAATATGAACCTTATGCAGAAGTTTTGAAGCCGCTCGAGTTTATCTAGTTTGTCCTCCGTAAGGTCAAGATAGCTGGCGTCAGCATAGTCAAGGATTGGAAGAAGGAGGGATTGTGCTAGTGCAATTTTAGTGGCAGTTGGGAGAAAATTACGTAACCTCCTTAATGATCCGGCTGCAGCATATAATTTACGACTGGTCTGTTCTATTTGTGGACCCCAAGACAGTGTTTGATCAAAGTATACCCCCAAGTTTTTAACCCTATCACTGAATGGTATTACTGTTTTGTTAAATATTACTCGAGGGGTATGGATCCAGTCAACTTTTCTGAGCATGCGAGAACTGCCTATCACAATAACCTGTGTTTTGGAGGGATTCACTGTAAGACCGTGGTCTGTGCTCCACTTGTTGATAGTTGCCATGTCACTGTTAATGATACCAATACCATCGCTGAGGTGCTCTACCGGTGTCTGGGTGTATATTTGCAAGTCGTCGGCATAAAGGTGGTAGGAAGAAGTTAACCGAGAGGTAATCGAATTGATAAATACAGTGAAGAGTAGTGGAGATAAAACGCCACCCTGTGGCACGCCAGCGCTGGTGAAACACCACGACGAGTAGGTATCGTCAATGCGAATCCGCTGCCGACGGCCAAACAGGTAACTACGAAACCAATCAATTGCCATTGGAGATATGTTAAGTGAGCGTAGTATGCCAAGCAGAATGTCAAAGTCCACAGTGTTGAACGCGTTGCTAAAATCAAGCAGCGTAAGCACTGTCAACTTTCCACACTCCATGCCTAGTCGAATATCATCCGTAATATTTACAAGAGCGGTGACTGTGCTGTGACCTGGACGGAAACCGGACTGGGAAGGATTAAGTAGGACATTCTTAGAGAGGAAGGAGCTTAGTTGATTGTGGATGAGGCGTTCCAGAACTTCGGAAAGGAATGGTAGTATGGAGATGGGGCGATAATCGGAAAAGGATGATGGATTTCGTTTTTTAGGTAGTGGGATTATATGAGCACTTTTCCATGTTGATGGAAAAGTAGCGGTAGAAATGGAGAAATTGAGGAGGTGGGTGAGAACCGGTAGGATTTCGTCGAGGATAGGAAGGATCATATTACGACTGATACAATCACTTCCAACAGAATTGGACGTAATTAATAATACGCTCTTCTTAACATCACAAGTGGAGAACTGATTAAAGACAAACTGAGAATGATCAGGGGTAGGAATTGATGAAATATACTGTAAGGTATTTAATTTGGTTGTCCTATCAAAATTGGACGAAGTTGAGAAATGACCATTGAGTGAATTTATATCTAAATTATTGGGAGTGTCAATTTGGCGCGATTTTCCTATCCCCATTGATCTCAAATATTTCCAGACTTTTGCTAGGTCTCCATTTTGTACAGAGCTATGAATGTGTTGGCGTTGAGCATTCCTACACACCTTATGACATTGGTTCCTGGCCGAGATGTATTTATCTTTGTTCTCAGCGGATGGATGGGATTTATATTTTGACTTAGTCGCAGCTTTCTTATCAATCCACTTCCTAATGTCCTGCGTGAGCCAAGGCGCTGGAGAATATTTCATTTTTACGGCGTTTAACGGTGCGTGGACGTCGTATAGCTGGATCATGTACGTTTCAAACATGTAAACCTTTTCATCGATAGTTTCCGAAGCAAAGAGTGTAGTCCAGTCTATGTTACCCGCGTCTATTTTGAGATTGGTAACGTTCATTCCACTAAAATTGCACTGAATAAGGATTTTAGGTTTTGCCTTAGGAGGGCGAATTTTGTAAGATAAATAAAGAAGGTCGTGATAAGAGAAAGAATCCGCTGAGCACTGGCCGTGTTTGGCTACGTGCTCTTTGGAGGAAACAAAAATAAGATCAAGGAGCGATGGGGTACAGTGAGGAAAGTTATGAGTAGCAGTTAAAGGTAAAAGAGAAAGGTTGCTCGACTCAATGAGTGAACGGAGTGAAGAAGAACGTGAATTATTTCGAAGAAGACAGGTGTTGAAGTCACCCATGACTATTGTATGACTGTAAGAAGGAACTAAGTTTGCTAAGAGAGTTTCCAAAGAGGAGAAGAAGTTGATATGTGACGAAGGACAGTAATAAACCCCAAGGAGAACTTTTGCGTGATGCAGCTCTACTTCCAGGAAAAGATGTTCGCCGGCGTTAGACGGTGGGGGCTGGGCCGACATATTAATGACGCGGAAAGGAATATGTGGTCTAAGGTATATGGCAACACCACCACCACCGCCGTTAATCCGGTCGTTTCTGATCAATTGAAAACCGGGCAATGAATATGAAGTAGAGGGCAGGCATGGTTTAAGCCACGATTCCGAGACAAGAATGGCGTGGATATTCTTACAGTCAAAACTGGCCAGCATATCAGAATAGTGTGCCGGAATACTCTGTGCATTAATGTGAACAACGTTAAAGTTCCTTGATTCATCAGAGAACTGAGATATTAAGGTTTCACTTAAAGACGGGATACTGAGAAAACTCACGTCATCACTACAAGCTGAGACGAAATCTTCGATATCGCTTCCAAAATCAGACATAGTAATATATAAATAACTAATATATAATAAATACTATAAAATAAAATAACTACCTAATATGTTCTTAAACTGATTAAAATTAATATGTTCTATTACTTTGGTCCACCCACCAGCTGAGCGTTAAAGTAAAACATAAAAAAAAAATAAAGTAGATAAACACATTGTAAAAAAGTAAAAAAAAATAATTAACAAAAATATTGAGGCTAACAGATACAAGACACAAAATCAACAGTAAGAGCTCGTAATTACAACTAAACAAGATAGAAGTTAGACAAAATAGTAGTCTGGGGAGTATACATTCAAAGAAATACCCAACTAATTCAAAATTTGTATCAATGCGGTCGGACAGTATAGACACAGTTAAAAGTAATAATAGGTTATAGGGTTGTTATATAGTCTCTGGTCGCAGTATCAACCAAGCTTTAGAAAAATTAAACGTAATTATATCCTCTTTGAAAGTATTCTTAAATATAGGTGCCATAGTTGATTACATACTCTATGAAAGTATTCTACAATGTCACCTACATTATATACTCTGAGGTCCGTACGTGTCAATAAAACAAATTTAGGTTAGACTTACAAAAACAGTGTAGTAATTATGTTAAAAAGTTGGGGTACCTGCTCAAATAATGAAAGTAAATGTTTACTTACTACCCAGACTACCACAAAATGAATAAGATCATTTCTTAGCGCCGGCAGCAGCTCGTCTGGATCGAGTTGATGTCGGTTTCGATGCACCTGGTTCAGCCGGCTTGTTGATGCCCCGTTTCTCGACCTTGTTTAGGTCCGAGACGGAAAGAATCCTTTGCCATGAGTTGTTTTGCCCAAGAACATAAACAGTGCCCATATTGGTCCACGATCTCGAAATTCCACACCGTTCACGGGCTAACATAAATAAATCATGCCTTGACTTTGTCAAAAACTCCGAGAGTGTGATACCGGAGCCTTTCAGACTAGTTTTGGCGTTCCAGATTTTAGAGCGGATATCCATGTCACGGACTTTGAATAGAATTGGGCGCGGTTTATCTGGCTTAGTGGTTTTACCCAACCTTTGGCACCGCTTGATGGCAATGACATCGAAGTCCTGTAACTTAAGACGATCTTTCACAACACTCACAACCGCCTGCGCCGTGTCGACTTTATCATCTTCAGTAACTCCGTGCAGTAAAAGAATCTTGCGTCTGTTATGCATTTCCAAGGTATCAGTTGTTTGTGCAATCAGCCTGACCTGCTGCTGGAGATTTGATAGCAACTGAAGTATGAGCGTACGGAATGCTGAGAACTCTGCTGCCAGATCAGTGGGCTGTAGACTGCTGCTCTGTTGACTGCTGGCCTGCTGCTTGCTGTTGTGTAATATTTGGGCTTCAATATCAGCTACTTTAGTGTTGAAGAGGTCCATCATGCTGTCAATGGAGCTTACAATTGTGTCCATGGTGATTAGTAATGTTTGTGGAATTAATATATGGCTCAAAAATAATTAAATTTGAATTTTAAATGCAGAGCTATATTTTTCGTGCTACTGCTTCAACTACCCCCACAAAAAAAAAAAAAAAAAAAAAAAAAAGACATTATCATGCACACAAATATCAGTCCTGGGTGGGAATCGAACCCACGACCTGCGGCGGCGTGAAAGGCAAGTATCTTACCAACCACGCCAACCGGCCCGTCTGGTAGGTAACTGGTTGCTTATAAGAACTTGTAAAAATTGTTTATTCATAAAATAAATATGTGAGATTATTATTATTATTATTTGTAGTTAGAGAAGTTAATATGATGTTTTTCGATGTGTTGGAGCTTATTTTTAAATGGAAGGCTATAGTTTGGCTTCAAGCTGGAGTATCCTAAACTCAAAAAATAACTATCAAAAACCATGCGGACACAGACAGGCAAAACGATTTCCATGATGGATGGAGATGAATATGAATCTATCAGACTTGCATTTGTCCCGTTTTCTCTTTGTGCCACTTATCACAGTTTTTCAGGACAAAAATAATCCGGCCATAGTCAAATCTTAATCAAAAAGGGTTCGAAATCTATACAGACAATGACACTAACAAACGGACCGCATTATTAAGAGTTTTAGTAATGCATTTATGATCACAAAATCCTGGGAGAGTATGGAACATGTTTCTATGTTTGCTTTTAAGGGCATTATTTGAATATTCTATGAAACTCTGTCAATTCAGCATCGCGTATGCAAGTGGCTCCTATGCATATGCGCATGTTAATCTGACCTAAAGCGTTAACGTTACGCCCACGATAATTATTAATTAAGGTTCATACTTTATTTTATGAATATCTACGTGAATTTTTTTCAGAAGAAATATTTATAGATTATTTGGCAAAAAGGTGATGATCGTATTACGAAGCTTTTGGACAACGTTCTATCAACTTGTTCAGAAAAAGATAATGGAGAAGAATATTGTTTTAAATATTTTGTACATGATTTAAACGAGATATTTCCTTTTCGAAGATCAAAATCCGAGGAGCAGACACAAGGGCCAAACATACCCAAGTGAATATCAAACGACTCATAATAACGCAGTATAGTAAACTACAAAGGTAGAGGATGAGATAAGTGTCAGTCAGCCTAGATTACAATCTTCTTTTAAGCGTAGCAACTTCCCGTCAGGATTGTCTATTTCAAATATACAAAATTCATCCATCACCAAGTTTCAATAAAACAGGCTTAGTCATAGTCCACAAGCACTTGGCATAACGGATGGTTACATATACTACTCGGTCATGTATTTAACTTGCGGCAGCGTATGAATGTGGGCTATCAGGTGACTTAATGTTTCAGAGCTGTTTGAGAGCCATTCAAATCTCGTACAGGCTGATGTTCGGGATGTCTTCGATGTAGTGTCGGGTTAGTCTTGCTCTTGAATATGAGGCACAACTATCGACAGGTGATTATGTTTTGTGTACAGCTGTCCGTAGTACTTCTCGATCTCTCCCAGCAGCTCAGGTTTAAACGTACCGTACCGTCCTCAGATTTTAGAGTTTCGTCATTTGGCTCTGTCCGTCAGACAAATCTTTTGCAAACACTTTACAACTTTTGTTCCGCACGATGGCCTCTTTAATACAGATTGTATTAGATTGGCGTGTGTCGCGAGCCGAGACTTACGGATCTGTCGGCTGAGCTTCAAATATCTGGTAGCATCATCAGAGGATATTAAAACCATTTTCCGTCTTTCTTCTATAAGTTGCAGGCTATAGTCAGTGATCTTGTAGGTTCCGTTTGTACCGTGGGAATTGAAGTAATGAGACCTAGCTGTATAGATAGCTACGAGCCTGTAGTGTTATGGATCCACTTCCTTGTAGTCGCAGTGCTATGGTTCTGCAGTTTGAGATGAAAGGATTTGGGGTTTTGGATGTGGATGGGTAAAAGTCGGGGCGTAGATTTTATCAGACGAGACCTCTAGAGCTTGATATTAAGGCTCAATGAACCTCTCACCAGTCTGTCATCGCTCCCAGTTTTAACCGCCTTGATCACAGAGATGTCATTGAACATCTATCTTCTCGACGACAAGATAAAGTCTATCTCGTTGTTAGTTTTGCCATCGGGCCACATTTACAGTGATCCGGTTTCTTGTAGAAGGAATTTTTCATAAAGAGTCCCTGTTGCTCCATGGAGTCGGCCAACATTTGGCTCCGGGGGTTCCGGTCTCCAATTACCAAATCGTTTACCCAGCTTTGCATTAAAGTCCCCCATGACCGCAGTGAAAACAGTGTAAGAGGTATGTACGGTTCTAGATATATCCTCATAAATGACCTCACCGTCAGAGTACATCAAAGTCGGTGCGGAAACATGTATGACGTTCAACGAATACCGCTTGAGAATTTGATATAATTAATCCTAGTCAACACACTCTCGATTTTCACAATGTTGGGGACGAAGGACATGTGGTCTATGAACCCAACACCATATTAGGACAGTTGGTCGCCCTCCTGGAAATAGAGCAGTTTCCGGAATTACAGGATTACCATGTCCTCCCGCTCTCTTCGGACTTCATATAATCCTATTATATTCCATTTTAACCTGCTCAGTTTCTCCTCAAGTTCGATGTTCTTCTCGTAGTACGTCGATTTCATCGATATTGGTACATATATGCTTTTATCGCCACCAATAGCAGACGGGTTAGTGATTGCAGTAAGATGGTCCTAGTATTCAGAAGAACGCTGCTATCCGTTCTCTTGTATTTACATATGTATATGCTAACGCTAACACTGCTATATCTTGGAACGACTTCTACGTTCTTCACGGGATGAAGTAGGGTGGCAATAATTTTCTTCGCCGTCAGCGACCCCACCGGAAGAACTTACATACTTGGAATATATTTTTTAATGCTTTAATGTCTTAAGTTAAAATATATTAAACACAATTTGAACGTCAATGATTGTTACTTATAATTAATTATACTGGGTATCTAGTTCCATTTTACAATACTGAAATATAGTTTCCTGTTGAGTTTCAGTAGGTATACACGATTAATAATTACTAGTGAAATATGTTCAAGAATAATAAAAACTGATTTCATAGAAGATTGCTGCACATTTCCGTAACAACTTGCCTATAAAATCATGGCTTTAAAATGTATCAAAGAACTGATAATGGTGGCTTGCTATCCCCTTTTAACATTAAGACCTGGTACAGTATATACAGTTAACATACAGTACGGTAACTATAGTATTAAAGTGCAGGTCCTAATCATAAAATTCAATTATAAAGTATCAACAGCCTCAATAAACTAAAGGACTTTGAACCGCTTCAATGTGTTTACAAAATCAACACATTTCAGAATGCAGTGATGCATGTATGTATCTGTATACCACAGTAGGGCCCGGGTATTTAGGCGCAACCACGAGTAAATTTGTAGAAAAACAACTCTTTTTTCATTTGCTGCGTTTGCGGACGAATTCATAGGATACCAACGAATAAATGAGCAGAAGTTTACATTAAGGAAATTGAATACGCTAGATACTGAAAAGATCATATTAAAATGCATACTTCACTATGCTCTGTAAGCTCTTCGCTTTATGATTTTGATAAGAACTACAACTTAAAGGGGGGTTCAGGTTTCAAATTTTATGTTGTCAATGAGTATGAGAGGATGAGTTAGAGGATGGAATATGTTTGATTAAAATGCCACACCATATTTATTTAATATATTCTGAATATTTGTGTTTTGATCGCGCCAATCCACTACAGCTTCGAATTTTAACACAATTAGTAATTTATTTCACATAATTTGGCATGTAACTATATCATGTCAGTTTAAATGCAAAAATGAACACAGTTACGAACTCAACGAGTACGGTACAGTTAGCATAATTATTTTTATGACATTTTATCACCCTAATGACTTCCACTACTGGACAAAGGCCTCCCCAATAGACATATTGGAGTTGTTTACATAATTAGGAGGGATATTTAAAACGCTTATAAAAATCTTAAAGGTAATCTTACCTTAATAGGTTGAGTAACGTTAATTTAAATGTTAATAATTATAATGCAGTACAGTGTCCCTTGCCAAAAAGATGAAAATTTACACAACGTGTATTCGGCTCATTCGGATTCAGCAATATAAACTATCATAATCAGACCGTTCGACTATTTAGATTATATAAGTATCAGTAGAAATATGTACCATACATCACTTAATATACATTTTTTATTTTTTTAATACGTACCAAACATAACAAAGCGCAAGATGATTGTGTTCTTATGGTACAGAACAAGCATGGTGACTGAGGTGGACCGAGTCACATAGGCAACTTTGTGGCTCGGGGCCAGTCACCATGTTTGTTCTGGCTTGATTCGTTGTTGAAGGAGATATTTTCAGTAGGTAGTAAAAAATATGCGGATTTCTTTCTTGGCAAATAACGATTGAATGAAAGTCGACAGATATAAAAACATGGGTTAAGTTATCAAGCGACTATACAGTAAGTCAACTAATTTTTTTTTTAAAGAATGGAAGATAAAATCAACTTCATAAAAATGTACTTGCGATTGCCTATATGTTTAAGATTTTTCCTTTTGCCAGACAATTTCATATCTGTTTACTTACTGGAAACTGTCGCTCTGACGTCTATATAATTGGTCTCCGTGTATTATACCGTAATTGGTAGCGTAGTATGAAGTATTGTTAAATTTGCACGTAAATAATTCTGTGTAAAACGTTTAACGGGTCATCACTAGCAATTACTTATGGAAACTAAGGGTAGTAGTAAGTATAGGTTTGCAGGACTAAGGTAGTTTGCAGTATTTTTTAGATTTCATTTTAAGATTTCTATACAATACAAACACATTGCTTCAAGTATAGTGTCCACATTCCAAATTAGTTGCTTATTATAAATATTGTATCTTAGTGAGAATCAACGAATATCTTATCTATATGTATAAGAAGTTAATTGTACCAAGATCGTAAATAGTTTGATTTTCGCGTATTACTAAAGTTACAATATTAGTTAAAGTTATTATTAGCACAATACAGAGGCAAATACCTCCTAAATAAAACAAAGGCCTTACCATTTAGGTACAAACGTTCATTTACAGCTTTTCGAATGAATTATTAGGGAACTTTGCTGACCAATATGACATTATAATATAATAATATAATATAATATCTAGGAACAATGTCACACAGATCATCCTAGCCCCAAACTAAGCAAAGCTTGTACTATGGGTACCAGGCGACGATATACATACTTAAATAGATAGATAAATACTTAGAAAACATCTATGACTCAGAAACAAATATTCGTGCTCATCACACAAATATTTGCACTTACCGGCATTAGAACCCAGGACCACCAACTTCGTAGGCAGGAGCACTCCCAACTCGGCTATGGTGACCGTCCACATGGTGACATTACACAAAAAGCTTGTTTGCTAATATTTTTAATGTGAGCTAGGTGTATATATGATTGTATAGTTTTAAAGTTGCTACCATACAGGTATTAGTCATAACACGCAGTTATGTAATTGTTGTTAATAAGTAAGTTGACATTGATGCTTCAGCCCTTTTTTCCAACTCATTTGGATGAGCCCTGGAAAATCAATTAGGGTGCTCACCCTGCGTCAAGCTGTATGTGATACTGTGTTTTGTTATCTTGTCGTTTACAGTTTACAGTTAGTCTAGAAGTCTTTCACTGTTACACCGGACAATACAAGCAAGCGTGAGCTCAAAACTTCAAAGTAAGACTACTGTGAGTGCAACTGTCACTCTACGTTAAGATGTAAAGACGCGAGCCTTTCGTCTGATTGAGGATTGGAGTCATATCTCATCGTTACGAATGCAAAAAAGGGGTCAGCGGTACGCTTGCGGTCGTACTCTCGTACATCGAGTACGATATATCAGTTGGTGTATAGATGTCTCGAGATATCGTCTTGACTTGTTCTAGGTAAGTGGTGATCTCGTTGTCCCGATCGTCCAAGACGTTCATAGGACGGCGGTACTTACGAGAGGTGAGAAAAGATATAGTTGACCGCCTTTACCACCAATGGGCAAAGTCAAAGAATTGTTGGTTTTTTTATCTGCCCTCACTGGTTTGCTGTGGCTGGCAAATTAAAGTCAATTCATGTGGATACTCGTGCTGAAGTATTCAAATCAAATCAACATTTAGTTAATATTTTTAGGCTTCATATATATTTTGTCTCGGGGTTTAAAAATGAGTTATTACATTAAGTTTGACTGCTTCAGATCCCGACGACATGTGGCAAGAGAAGTAAATAGATCATAATGCGAATTGTATAATAGACACGAGAGGCCCAATTAGTTATCAAAATGCAACAATGTTGGCGTGATAAGGTTGAGCAGGGAGTAAACGTTGTGGACGTAAAAGGTACTTTGAGAGGTTGACAATACCCAATTTTATCGTATCACACTTAGTCTTGGACGTATAGGCTACCAAATACGGGACGAATAGAATAAACGAAAGACCATCAAACACACAAAAAATCAGGATAAAAAATAACAATATAATGAATTGAAATATAAAGAAATATAACCTTGTGCCCAAATCTAATTACCTTCTAAAATGTTTTTGCTAATCATAAAGTGCACTACATATTGTGATAACAATTTAAATTGCGCTTTAATTTTTCTAGTTTATTTTGTTTATGTATTTTTCAGGTGTGAATTGGTGATATTTTTCTATCGAGCGAAAGTAGTTGAATTATGTTCAGGGTTCAATTATATTGTTAAGATATAGTCAAATTTAGCGGCATGATTTTTATAATATTGGCTAATAATTTAAGGAATAAATTGGCTAATGTCAGCGCCTTATCTGAACTTACTAGATCATCAGTCTCAAAGTATTTTAATGAGCCGTACAGTTTATAAAGAAATTATACACTTGAAATCTCACATACTACTAGAATTCTTAAGTGTTTGTACCGTATTTTTAAACAAAATTATTCATCATCATCAAGAATAATTCATCATTAAATAATAAAGCGAGAAATACAGACTATGTTTTGGAAGTATAAAAATTAAGGATTCTAAATAGTGTACGTATTGATTTTTAGAGCCTTAACCGTATGATAAACAGCTTCAATTAAATTTGTCTTAAATATTTATTTTTGTTGTAAAAGATTCTCAACCAATATCTGTAATTAATTTATTGCAGAGAAACTCATTAACAATCAGAATAAAATACGGGGACGTACTACAAGGCTTCCAAATTATATACTCAGTGGCGCACACGGAGTTATTCCGCAATATATTAATTACCGATATTGTTTGAGAATGTTTCCATTTAATTTTATTTCATGGCATTGGAACGATTAACTGTAGTCAAATGGAACAAATTAAATGTGCCTTGGGCAAAAATTGTGTTCGTACATCAATATTCGATATTTAATTTCTTGGAAACTATTAAATAAAACAACAATATTTTACCAATTTGTAGGAAGTAATACTGTTGACGACTTTTTCAACTCCTATATTCTTACGGTTTGGTGTCTGTGTCTAGAAGGTCGAAGATACGTTTTCCGCACAATACTTCTAACGAATTGGAAAATGGTTGCGGTATCAGTATGTTTCAGGAACAATCTTCGTTGTCATCTTCTTTCATGATGATCGTTACAAATAGTCAAAAATCACATAGAATAGTTATAAAATCTAACACCTCCTCGACTCATCTTGTTTCCTATAATCTGATGGCAATCACTCGGTTGATTCTGGTAACCAACCGCCTGGTCTGGATGTTAAACTGAATTAAAAAGTACGAGTCTCAGTAATACTGTGCTCAAACTAAAGTACAATGTTACATATAAGTACAGCTTTATTATTCATTAATTTAAAAATAAGTAAAACACACACATACTTATATTCATGATCTTTCGATAACAATATTGCCTAGAATATTATTTTTAATTTTATGATAAACTATAGTAACTAAGAATTTCGGTATATCAACAGTGTGGAACATCAGTTATATTATTTAATTTTGTCTACTCTATAAATATCTGTAAAAGATTCCTATGTTTACGTAGGTTCATTGAAGATAATAAAATGAAACTAGGTAGATTATTTTCATCCCTGTCTACAAATCACGAGTTTTCATATCTATGTTTAACCACCATTTAATAACGGAAACTTCTAGACAGCAGTAACGCTTATGTTTTAAGTTTAAACTCATAATTGTTTAGGCTGTACTTTTTTTACTGGTTTAATCAGATCATAAACATCGCAAACTATTACTCCTCGTGTTTAAAACATGAATTAAGTTGAGAATTAAAAAAAACAAATTATCTACCATAATCCTAAGATAAACAAATAAAGTCTACTTTGGAGTTATGAACGAGTATGTGACGAGATGGTATGTACATAACATAATTAAAGAGAAAAAACAAAAATAAACCAAATGAACATGTGGAAATGGCATATGGTCTTAACTGACCTCGACAAGCTGATCTGAGAATTTGATTTGATCTGACTATGTTACTTGATCTCATAATCACTACCGTGGTCGACATATGTGCTAAAATTACAGACAGCAATATCTTTGCACGGCAATGTTTCCCACAAACACACAAATAAGGTGGTAATTAAATGATATAATGGACAACACAATAAAAATACTAAAGGTAATATTAAGATATCGAATCTACAGTCGTAATAAGAAATAATGCGTGCCCACACTCATCACAGTACACACATGAAAACAGGTGCTAGCTTGTTTCATAATTAGCTGATGCACAACTCTTTCGGTTTTATTATTATGCCAAATCATTTAATTACGATTCGGCATGTTAATTTCTAAAGCTTTTTCTCATTTATCCATCAATAAAGCCTTTATTTCCGAACAATTTCACATAGGTATCGTATTTTAATATTATTTTTTTAGATATAAACAGTATAAAAGTAATTTTAAAATTAAATATTTAAAGACCAAAACTTCACTTATGTTATAAAACGTATCTCAATTCGGTTTGCCTTACGGCAAAGGCCTCCTTCAACTCTCTCTATAGCTTTCCGTCTGCCGCTACTCTCATCCAAAACGGACCTAAGGTAATTTTTAAGTCATCGTTCCATCTTATTGCTTTACGACCTCGGCTTCTAGTGCTTTTAGTTGCTGCAGTTTACTTCACTTTTCCTTCTTGCAACAGAGCAAATGACCAGTCCACTGCCATTAAAATTTAAGTTGGTCAATATGTACCATATCCGTTAATTCAATTTTGGCCTGATATCTTTACATCCAACTTTGTCTTTTAGTTTGACACCTAGCATACTTTTGTCCATGTTTCGCTGACGTGTTGCTAGTTTCGTTCCTATGGCGTTTCTTCAAAGCCCAGGGTTTACAACCGTATGTAATGCAAGGTAGGATACAGGTATCAAACTTCTTCTTCTTTATACTCAGTTCTTTATTTTTCATTATGTTTCTCAATGGCCAATAGTTTGTCCATCCAGACGCAATTCTTTTGGACATTTGATTGATTGTGTTTATTTCTAGCCCAACTGCTTTACTTCTATCGACTAGGGTTTAAATCATGGCTTCCAGTAACAGTGGGTCCTCTTCCAATATGACTAGGTCGTCTGCAAATCTTAGGTGGTTTAATCTTTCTGCGTTTGTATATAGCCCAGATGTTTCCATTCCAATTTTCTGAACATTTGTTCAAGCACTGCTGTAAACATTTTTGGTGAAAGTGGGTCACCCTGCCTAACGCCTCTGCCGATTGGAGAAACATCCCCTGTAGATTCTAGCCTAATTCTTTACTTTCACTGTAAATATTTTTGATAATGTTGATGCAAGAATTTTGAACCCCCTGTTCTTTTAGATTTTGCAAAACAGATTCATTTTTAAGGCTATCAAAAGCCTTGGAATAATCTATAAGGCTAGGTAGATTAGATAGTTCTGTTGTATTCTATGTCTTTTTATATGAGCTGTTTCACTGTGTGTACATGATCAATTGTACTAAAGTTATTTCTGAATCCTGCCTCTTCCATAGATTGATTTTCGTCCGATGTGAGTGGTGTTCTATCCAGAATCACTTTAGCAATAGCTTTATATACATTTAAGATGAGAGAAATGGGTCTATAGTTTCCGACACCGTCTTTTGGACCTTTCTCATTAACTTTATAAGTTATACCCTATAGCGTGGTCAAATTATAGAGTTCTGTACAAAAAATATAAAAAGGAACCCTTGTGCTACCACGAGTGCCTTTATCGGCCCGTCTTTCCTAGCATCATACCTCATCGCCTCAGTATAGTAGATTACTGCTAAAACCTGGAAACTTAAAAATAGTTTTAATGTTACCTATAAAATCTTATGGAAAATGAGAAAATTGTAAGAATTATTTTAGTATCTTTATAAAAAAGGCCAAATAACTATCGATAACTATATAACACAGGCAAAATAACTATCAATATTAAGATAAAGAACGTTCACGTTGGGTATCATAAGTAGTAAATTTAATATAATAACACCATCTAAAACAGAGTTTTTAAAATTTATAATTAATCTGATTCACTTGTAACTAATTATTTTAAAATATCAGATTCTTCAGTTTGCTTATTTTACCAGAAACATATTAAAAGGGTTTGTCTAAAAAGGCTATATTGTGTCAATGTTTAACAAAACAAAATAAGTATGAAGTTAACCAAAATTTCTTTCCTCTCGACTGATAAAAATGTATAACTTTAAATCTATAACTAAGCTAATGGATTCCATCCGTTCGTTTATGATTAAAACTGAGATAGCAAAGCCATTTTGAAAGATACTCAACTAAAACCATACTTTTATCATTATTATATCGACGCTTCAGTTATATCATATTGACCACCGTTTGCACAAGAACTCTCCTTTTTTTGTGAAAGAAACAAGAAGTGGCGGTTCATATTGCATTGTTGGCGAACAATCGGAGCGTTTAGACAGACAGAAGTGGCGGCATATCTACAAACTCTTTATTAATCGAGACTAAGCCATATACAATCTGTTTAATAGTGGCTTGTGTCGTAGCAACTGCGTAACCACCAATCTACAAGATAATCCAATTAGATTGTACTGTGTATTAAAAAAAATTACGTTTAAACACAACTAATATACTTGTGTATTAGTTGTGTTTAAACGTAGGTAGCGACATTATAAATAGGTTGACCCTAGTTCTTCTATGATGCTTCTATGCTGCTATGGTTCCGACGGTAATTTTTAACAGAGAATGTGCAACATGAATAAAAATAAAATAAAATTTTATTGTTTCATAAATGGTTGCACTTAGATATTTAAGATGACACTGGAACCCGCACTAGGATACCCTGTGTTGCAAAATCCAGTCTCGTCCGTCCGTTACAGAATCAAATAATTAAAATTAAGTGTTGGTACATGACATCTAAATTCTGAATACTGTATAGATCATTGTGTGTGTATGTGTGCGAGAGAGAGAGAGAGTTTGTGTGTGTGCGTGAGTGTGCATGTGTGGGGTGTGGATATGTGAGTGCAGGTAAATACATATATTATGTGTGCATGTATAGGTGAAGCCATGTGCAAGTTAGTTATTAGTTATGATTTTTTCGGTTCCTATATAATAGCCGTAAGCGCCAAAGACAGCAAGCAAGCACATCATAGCAAGCTCACCACATTGGGACATAATATAGTAGATTGGTGCGCAAAAAGCATTATATATTTGTTCGTCTACACAACTTGATGGAGGCGCAATTTGACTTTACGGGGTACAGGTTTTGATGGTTTTACCTGCTGGGACGCCTGGCGACACGACCGGAAACAGGTCAGGGACAGAATCGGCGGCTTTACGTTCTCTCCGAGGCACGGGGGTATAATACCGCCAACTGCCAGAATTCGGGCTGTAGCCGAAAAAAAATTTCTTTTTACTGTAAAGTCCCAATATCACTTTTGTCCCGACACGGGATTTGAACCCAGGACCTCGATCTGTGTGGATGATCACGCTACCACTAGACCAACGAGGCAGACAAAGCAATTTACATACAATTTATACATACAATTTAAATGTTTGATATAATTATAATTAAATGAACCTGCTACGGGTTCTACATATTTGGGGAAAATATAAGATATTAACCCCTTTTATATACCGTAAATATAAAAGTAATTAAGTTGTGAATAATTAGTGAATAATTACATGCAAGCACTAACGACACAAGTTATAGTACGCTTTATACAAATTAATAAGATTCTGAAGTCCACAGAGATTGCTTTTAGTGAAATCAAAAACTAAATTTCGTCATATAGAAAGAAAGAAATAATTTTATAATATAAATACATTCAATTTTATCTATACGTTTTAAACATTTCTAATTTAAAAATGGCCCTATTTCATATAAAATTTACTGTGAAAAATTTACCGATTGGCTATAATTACCTAGAATTTAACAGTATTATTATTGGTACAAATATTAAATTAAAGTTTAAATAGAGCGGGTCTGCACAGACATACATTCCGAAATTGAACTGTATCATAATTGTCTGTTGGAATTTCAACGCGTTATTAAAAGTCTTGTTTTTAAGAACTTTCAATATGTAATTGATGATTACAATTAAGGTGCGATGCAGACGTATGGGATCAAAAAGGCGGCGGCGACATCCAGTAGCCTAACACGCCCCCCCATCCTCTCATAAGAGGCCATAGGCTGCAACAGATTTAGTTAATTGAATAAATTACATTAGTCTCCTCTATGCCGATACTTGCAAGCAGCTACGAGAAAATACAGTTTTTCGGGAGAATACGTCTATCACACCACATGGAATATGGCGTAAAAGAGAGCACTGGAGCAGCGGTAATGCCGCTCTGGTTCCGTCCCGGGAGTTCCCCTCTCGAGCGCCACGAGAAGTTCACGGGTAGGTGAGTTTAGTATCTTTTGCTTCTGCCAAATAAAAAATAAAAAAATGCTTAGCCACACCGGTCATTTGCGGGCTGATGAGAACTACGAGTTATGAGCGCCGCAAAATCGCATCAGTATAATACAAGTATTACAATTTCCCCTTAATATATTGTACACATCTTTTCTTGGAGAGAGCTCAAATTACTTAAGCATTTGAGGGTTGAAGTATATCCTATTACAGCCACAAACTCATTTCCTAATTATAATCCATTATATACCAAATAGGTTGGGTAATAATTTTAAAATTAATAAAACAAGAACTAGAATTAGCGAACTGTATTGGAAGCTACACGGAAGAATCTATAATAATTATTAAGGCAACCTATCTCATTTCAAGTATCTATACATATAATAAAATCGTAGGAAAGTCAAAACTGTACATTGAATATTTTTTTAAAGGATATTTGAGCCGTGATGTACAATCGATATTGAAGCCAAAAATATAGTTTTTAGAATTTTTGTCTGTGTGTCTGTTTGTCTGTATGTATGTCCGGGCTAAACTCTAAAAGTACTGCATGGATTTACTTAAAATTTTGCATGACTATTACTAACAGGTCGGGTCAACATATAGGCTATATATTATCACGCTATCACCTACGGGGGAGAAGCTGTGATAATATATTACTTTAACGCGGGTAAAACCGCGGGGCACAGCTAGTTAGTAATATTTTAGGCCCTAAATTTTAGCATTTATTTAGCTTTTAATACAATAAGCTGTATAATTCAAAAAAGATATCCGTGATCTGTATCGTTCCTAACCTCGGCAATATTATATATAGGCCATTGCCAGTAGGTACATATAACTTACATACCAACATAAATAATACATGAACAAGACCCCGACACAATTGTTTACTACAGAATTTACAACGTGAAACTACCTCGCCACGGTTCACGTTTAACTTAATACTTCCTTGAAACTTTCACGCGGCGTGATTGCGAATCTGAAAAGTTCTCGTCTCGGCTTGTCTTGAACCCCGCATGTGGCGCCAACTAAATCCTTTCAAAGAAATTTAATCTCTTTGGTTAGAGCGTTAGGGTGCTCTTCTCATTAACAGCAATAATTGCCAAGCATGAACCGACGGGATACTCATTTCTTCCTCTTCACCTCGGATTACTACTCAACTGTATACGTACCTATTCTTTTTTAGTTTCTTATATAATTTACTTAGATGAATTGAACCGGTATGGATAAAATATAAGTTACTAGCAAAATATATAACTTTTGAAACTACATATAATCGAAGCTACCTAGGTACTTTGTTAAATGAGAGCTAATTTATTTTGATTTGTTTAGACGACTTCACTGTGTCGACTTACTCAAAAAAGAGACAAGTATCGTGTCTAACTCCAAATATCTAATTCTATAACTTGTGCACTAACTGCTGGATGGATATGACGAATAATTTAAAAACTTTTATATTATATGATATTGCAAGAAAAGACTGTTATATTATTATTAAAGAATATAACAATAAAGCATGCAAGCAATAAACATATTGTATGCGTTGACGAGATCTGTCCACAACTGACTGAACTTATCATCTGCTATTATTACTTGCAGCCTGTAAGAACGAGAATAGTAATCTCAAACTAAAATTGATCTCAAAATACTTATTTCTGAAGATCAATCAATGATCATTAAATTCATTGTAAGATAAAGCGCAAATCTTAGTTTTCTATTTTTGAACATACCCTACTTTGCTACTACGAATATTCGTAGGTAAGCTAGGAGTTTAATATTAAATACTGGCTGCAAAAGAGCATAGAAAATTCGGAGTCAAGTCACTGAAGTTTTGGTAATATATGCTGCAATAATCTAATCCATCCATGAAAATTTTCCATGTACTTTTATTACAGTATATCCTAGCTGTTGACCCACTATATAACTATCTATTTCTTAGGCCTCTCTAAACCTGTTTCAGCTGTCGATTCAATCTAACTAGGAAAAATCTTCCGTCAACTGACATATATGAATACTTTAATTATTTCTACAAATTAATTCCAATATAAATAATAATAATATAATTAATGACATTAAAGCAAACTCAACATCATGAAACTCTCTTGAAAATTAATTTAGATAGTAACATAATGAAATAGTACGGGTATTTACAGTAATACTCTACCTGACGATGGTACCTGTTGCGAACTGTGCTTTTCCACAGTGCCAATTCAAAATTAATCACGTAAAATATTGTGGTAGTCGCAGGCTACATTAGTCAATTAGCGTTTCATTAGGTAACTAGCGGCAGTTTGAAATTACTAGCTAGAAATTTTAATATCACAAACAATTTGCATTTGCGCAAACTGCGAGAGCTTTTAATAAAACCGTGGAACAAACAGCTCCACTATGGTATGAACTCTTGCAAATTGCTTTAAGCTGCAGGGCGGTGGCGTTTAACAAGAACCTGTGCGGGTGAAGTTCCGCTCCGTTCCGTCTTAAGGCCAAGAACCCAACGCGTGATCTTCATTAATCTGCTAGTATATAAAGTATAGTAAACAAAGTGTGCTAAAGTAAAAATAGTTATTGTTTAGTAATTGCAGCCGAATAATCACCAAGATTTTATTTGTCGTTTTTAGTACAGTGCTAAACAAAACAAAGTGCTCTATGAACCAGCAATATAATACGGGAGTATCTGAAAACTTATAGTAACAAATACAAGGGATATTTTAGCCTTCTGCGGGAATCAAATTAAAATCATATGTACTTAAATAATAGACTAGTTTTAAATTTAGACTTAAATAATAGAGTAGTTGATATTTACATGTAAGAAATCAACCCCCTTAAGTTACCCCCTTACTTTAATACATATTTGTAAAAGACGCGTAATTACAGCACATATACAGTAACATCTTTTTTTAAGTGTTGTTAAAATGTAATGTAATGAACAGTTATTTTTGTTGGCAACCATTTATTAATGTGAGCTACTCACATAGGTACAATTTTTATAATAACAGGGCATCTTCAAATTGGCAGATGTAGGATGCAAATTATAAATTGACGATGCGTTGTTCAGACGCCAGCACATCAAGCTTCCCTAATTTGTCAAATTTCCCCAATTTAAAGTGAACTTTATGCTTTTGTTGTAAAATTGAAAATCTATAAAAGAAATGTGACAGATTGGGTAGCTGGATTTGCTGGCGTCTGTGCAGTAAGGTCGGCAACACAAGTTATAACATAGAGTCTAAAATCTTGCTAAGCCTTTTTATTAGCAACTTTCTTTTATTAGAATAAGTTTCATTTAGGTCTAATATTTTTTATTTTTTGGTATCTGGTCTCTATTGTAGTATTCTTCTTCTTCACTGTTACTATTTACGTGACGCTGACGTTCGTACTATATTAAAGGCCTACCTGAAAAGAGGCATGCCCTTGCGTATCAGATGTCTGGAACTATATATTAACATTATTAACGCGTATTATCAGATGACTGTTTTCAGCCAGCACCATTTGAACGAAATTAACACATTAAAGTATATAGAAAACCACCTCATAAACTGTAAAAGGTCTAGATACAATTATTTATATAAATATATTGAAACTAATGCATAAAAACAGAAATGGCATGGAAAAATAAAGTTGTACTAAAACTAAACATGTTTTCAACAGATAATAAAGTAGAGTGCTAGTGAATTTTTCTTTTGTGATCAACGTCCTTATCGATAAGAAACAAGCAATATGACAATATCCCTTTAAAAAAAATGCAACGGTTTACGCAAGTCAAATTTTTATGATACTGATATATCCAGTGCCATATTTATTAAAGATTTCCAGTCCTTAAAACAAAAAGATATGATTCCGTTATTAAACCATCGACAATTTTTTTTAATATATTGTTGATCGTGTAACA
Source organism: Pseudoips prasinana (assembly GCA_951640165.1). Taxonomy (NCBI): domain Eukaryota; kingdom Metazoa; phylum Arthropoda; class Insecta; order Lepidoptera; family Nolidae; genus Pseudoips; species Pseudoips prasinana. The sequence continues at coordinate 22,083,725 of OX621234.1, forward strand.
ACTTAGTCGTTGTAATAACGCCTATGGTTAATATGTCGAGTTCTGACCGTACTAATACATTTTTAAGAACAAAATTGTTGTAACTACCTGACTAGCACGGTAACATGTAAAGGATTTGCGGCCAATTTTTACCTACCTTGTCATTAGGAAAGTGAATAGTTAAATGAAACAAATTAGATTGAAATATTTACGAGTACTTTGACGTAATGTTATGTTGTTCATATTCATAATAGAACGAATTAAATACCCGGAGGCTATCATGATTTTAAACTAACGACGCTCTTTGAAAATAATTTGCTACATCTAAATACAAAGATTTCGGCAGCCCGCCGTTGTAACAAGCGCTTTGTGTTCTATTGTTAACTCTAGTACCGGGTAAAGTACTTGAATGTCCAATTAGCAAGGGCTGAGCCTTAAGCAGGAGCTCGAGGCCGATGAGAGCTTGCGAACAAAACTATGTGGTGGCGCGCAATAGCGAAGCAAGCAATACAATCCCCCTCCCCGCCCCACGGGCACCTCTTCCCCCCAGGTACACACGGAGGTGAACAGCAATCTCGTCCGTACAATACTCTGTGCTCGTAGATAGTTCTCAACACAATAGTTTCTACGAGTCTCGCCAACTCGCTAGCGTCAGTTAGGTGAGCGGTTATGTCCAAACGTGAAAATTAACTTTTTATATTTTATCAGCTTAGAGCGCGCTAGAGAGAGATTTTTTATTATTACTCGAACTTTCCGCAATCGACAATACGATATCCTTGACGGGCTTTTTGTATTCTGAGACCTTAGATTTTTGTGACTGATTATTTTAAGCCGTGTTGAGATGTATAGAGGATGGAAATTAAATCCTGTAGCTCGGTGAACAAAGTATTTTAAAAAAACTGAATTATAGTAAAATATAATCGGTTTTTGTTAATGCATGTAAAGAAAATAAACCGTTTTTTTCTGAGTTTTTAATAACTTGTTGTTATACTGTATATCTAAATTTTATGTGTACTAAATTACTACATAATCAAGTGAAATATCTAAAGAAGGCTTCTAATTGTATAAATATTAATGTCCATTCACAAATTGTTAGCTTTCTGTCATTAACATAATAATATTAATATTAAATTTGAAAAGCAACATGTTAAGTACGGTTTTCAAGACCGACAATTGTGTAGATTTTTAGAAGAGGTCTTTGTCCAGCTGTGGATGTCATTCGGTTGTACGATGATGATGATCCTCTATCTGGCAGAATTGAGGTTCCGAAATTTTTTGGGCATATAATACTTGGCATAATATCGTTTTTATGCCTTGAATAAATTAGTTTGTGATTTAATGAAATTGTAACGATGCCAAATTATGCCAAATAGAAATCTGTCATCTTCAAAGTGGCATACTTTTCAGATGGACGTTTTTTAGGGGTCCGTACCCAAAAAGTAAAACAGGATCCCATTACTAAGGCTTCCCTGTCTGTCCGTCTGTCACCAGGCTGTATCTCATGAACCGTGATAGTTAGACAGTTGAAAATTTCACAGATGATGTATTTCTGTTGCCGCTATAATAACAAATATTTAAGGTGACTCCCATACAACAAACGTGAATTTTTTGTAAATGTTTTTATAAATATTGACTGGGAACCCCTCGTGCGCGAGTCCGACTCGCACTTGGCCGGTTTTTATTTATTTGGTTATACCAAATATTTGGCATGGTTCAAATATAGTTTCAAGTAATATCATTTAGCGCAACGTTCATTTACAGCGACAATTTTTTGAAACAATTTCTTTTGATATAATATGAAGATGGCAGAATTTCATTTCAAAGAATTTTATTAGGCATATTGCTATGGTAGCATTCTCTAACTTAAATTTAAATATTTTGCATGTTTTCATGCTGCATGCTTTGTTGAATGCTTGCTTGCATGCTGTATAGTGTAGGTATGCTTGTTTGATCAGACTCAAGACTCGTACACCATGTATGAAGCAAGCATGCAGTCATGCTTGCTTCATATTATTATAATTCTAAGTGTAAACTTTCTGAGATATGATGGTCCTACCTTTTAATGACTATCGATATGAAATGTATAATAAATGTACAGTGATAGAAACGAATCGCTGCAAAACCGACTTCACACAGTCTTGTGTGTCCTACCCGTAGAGTGTAATTTAAGCTCGCTTAAGCGCGGAGGGGTGATGCACCCCGCGAGCTGAGGAGCAGGTGCACCGCGACTTCGCCGGCCAGCCTCAGAGGCGGTGAGCGTATAAACCATCTGCGATGATAAACTCACATGGTGCCGCCCAAACCGCATGAAGCCGTGACAAAATAATACATCCTGCATTTTGTATGCCTATTAACATGTTGCATGCTTGTTTTCACGCTGCATTCTTACGTGATTAGTCCTTGTTCGCATGTTGCCCTATTCCTGTATACACGCTGCATGCTTGCATGTATCCTGCATGCTGTGGCCATCTGAAACTACTTTTGTCCATAATTAACTATTACAATTACCATCATGTCAGCCGAAAGACGTCTGCTGCTGGACAAAGCCCCCCCCCCCCCCCCCCCCCCCAAAGATCTGCACCATTGCCGGTCCTACTTCCTCCCGGCGGCCATTGCAAAATCATCGGTTCACCATGTTGGGGGCCTCTGAAGAACTTTACCTGTCGGTTCTACGAGCTATAGCCCACTGATAAATCAGTTTAGCAATTCTTCGGCCCATGTCGGCTACTTTGGTTGACCTACGTATTTCGACATTTCTGATACCCGTGCGGGTATACTTCGAACATAGCCCCACCATTGTTCTTTGAGACTTTGGCTTGTGGCTCTTCCAAACATTTAATTGATAATAAATTTCACTCAAAATGTCTATTAGTTTCATAAGCTTTTCAGGTCGGAAACATAAAACTTCGAACAAATGTTATTTCGGCTAAGTATAAGTTCGGTAAAAAGTTTATCGAGTAAATGAAACATCGGAGTAACGAAATAGCATTGATAATAGGTCAATTGATACAGAGGCCGACGTGACTTCTATGAAGTAAATAAACGACCATTGTTTAAAAGTTTTCGACCATAGTTTAATATTTTTAAGCGAAATGAAATTCGGCCAAGTATTTTTTGAACATGTTATAGGCAACCGTCCGGTGAAGCAGAGAAATCATTTTTATAGAAACAAATATCATTCTAATAATGAATTATATACATTATAAATTCCGGCGAGGAATCGCTTACTTCTATAATACAATTTTGTTTAGAGTCAGTACAAACTTATGCTTAAAGTTAACGCAGGCATGTAACTGACATGTTAATTTTCGTGTTAGGCATATGCGTTGTATTTACTTTGAGAAAAGTTGTATTATAGAATTAAGCGATGGTGAAACTGACATGTAAAACTGTTGCTATACGTTTATACGTGAAAACGCGGATATCCGGATATTAATCTGAGTAGGTATTTCATCGATACGAATGTAAAACAAGGGTCTGGTATCTCATATGACATAAAAATCTATTTAATGTATTATGTTGTTATGTATGATCTGTATAATTATTTATATTGATTAAATGTTTGATTAGAAATTTTAATCAATTATTTTACAGCAATTACCTACTTAGTTAATTGAGACCTATGGATAATCAATAAATTGGTACGTTAACTTTTTTTTAATAAGCAACAACTATTATTTTTGTGTACAATTAGGAAAGTCCGTTTACTCAATATAAATTCATAAAACATTGTTTAATATTTATATTTCTATTAATTAAAATAAACTTATGCGATACCCTCTCATCACCCGTATATTTAATTGTTGCATCTTATATTTAATGTTAATAGCTAATAGCCATATAGAAGGCCTTCGTTCAATTATAATTTAAATGTAGTGAGCAAACCGTTAAATTATGTTTAATTTCGTTTATATTCAGGTTACTAGAATATTTTTTGAAAGCATTATTATTATATTTTTTTAAAGTTGGCAAAAATGTATGCGACGGGCTGGTTGCCTTGGTTGGTAGGTACTTGTCGCAGGTCAAAGGTTCGATGAGAATCTATCATATATACTAAATTTTCATGCACACAAATATCTGTCCTGCGTGGGAGTCTGGGTGTAATTATCTATATAAGTATGTACTTACGAAAGAAAAGTAGCATGTTTCGTATATCAGTTATCTGGTTGCCATAGTATAATACTTTACTTAGATTGAAATCAAATGGCCGAGTGTGAATTATATCCCATGATATTTATTATTTTTATTTATTATATTTTAACTAACCAATTTTGTCCAGTATTCATTTGTAGCTTTAAGAAATAGATGGTTTGTTTTAATAATTAAGGATGGTCTAAGTAATACAAAAACAAAAAATAAATTGAGCGGTTAAGTAGACTCGTGGTTCCAGAAGCGAGCGGGTCCAGCTGAACCAAGATTATGACATTAAAATAATTATAATATCAGTCGAAAGACGGGCTTCTTTCGATCATCAGCGTGATTATTATATATACTGCTGGACAAAGGCTTCCTCCAAAAATATCGACATTTTCCGATCTTGCGCAACCAGAATCCAGCGGCCTCCAGCGACCCTCACAAGTTCTTCGGTCCATCTTGTAGAGGCCCTGCTCACGCAGTGTCTTCCGGTTCGTGGTCACCATTCGAGAACGTTTCTGCCCCAGTGGCCGTCGGTTCTACGAACTATGTGCCCTGCCCACTACCACTTCAGCTTGGAAATTCTTCGGGGTATGTTGGTTACTTTGATTCGCCTGCGGATCCCAACATTCTCTTTGGGTGACCCTGAGCCATCTTACTAGGTCCATAGTGAGCGACCACATCTCTGTTCCATAAGTCATCACTGGTGACACACTTGAGATGACGTTTCGACTTGAGATGTTGCGGCATGTTACGTATCTTCCCAAAAGCTTTTAAGACTTAAAATATATGTATGTGATCGAGCCTATAAAGTGCCAACAACAAAAGCTCTATGCAAAATCCAAGTCACTGAGCAGTAAATAAAGAAGGAACTGGCTTAATTCTGTTATACAATTTAAATTCAATCACCGTGGTGACTAATTGGCATGAATGTTTTATAGCCTATTCATATAAACTAGATAATAGGGCTGGCTGGTTTGGTTGGAACGTCAATAAGACGACTCATTTTTGCTAAGGCATACCACAATGTGATGACTTGTTTGAATGGACAAATAAAATTTTAAGTTAACCATTCATTTAGTCTGCACCTATAACACAGCGGTTAGTATAGTTGTCTCGCAACTTCGGGTACTGGGTTTGATTCCGGAAAAGGACATCTATTTGTGTGATTAATAAGTCGTGGTTGTGCGTCCGGGAGTACTCTGTGTCCGTCAATTATATGTAAAGTATCCCACAACACAGATTCTGTGCACTACTGCGGGCGTTGTCTTCAAAATTTGATGAGAATTAACACACAATAATATTAATTTGAATACTTACTTTTATTTAAGGACATGGCCCGTACTTCTGTTATAAATGCCTGAAATAATTGTTGTATTCTTTTCGTTGGATAGAATTATAGATAGAGCAGAACATACAGTAAAAACAATTCAGTCAATACCAAATCAGGACTGGTGAATAAAAGTTAAATGTGAATCTAAATTATATCGGCATACGTCACCCATGCCTTATTAAAATATCTAGCGTGTTTCGTATTTTTATACCAGTTTAAATTTTCTCAAAATTAAAGTACCGTTAGTTGGAGCCAATAATTACACTTTGGCCATAATTCAATTTCGTAGACTATCAGTAGCCTAATTGGTAGCCATTAAAGTGCTACGTATCTCGTTTGATATTTGCAGATTTTTACATAAATATTTCGGTAACTCAAACGTTGTGATTCTATATTCAAGGAGCCAATGTATGTAAATTCATAATTATAGTGATTTGCCAAATCTCCTAGCAATATTTTACTTTTTCTCTATTTATAAATTAATCGATTTCTAGGACATATCACACAGCGCTTACTACATAAGTTTGTATAGTGAATACGAGACAATCGATCGTCATCATATCAGCCGAAAGATGTCCACTGATGAACAAAGGCCTCCCCAAATACCTCCAGAATTGCCGGTCTTGCGCTGTTCGCATCCAGCGGTTTCCAGCGGCTCACACATCTTCTAGACAACCGATATTAACAGTTGATTACGCATTTTCGAAAATATTACAGTACACATTAGAGATGTAAAATGACTGAATATGACTAGTCACAATTGTCATAAACCTGAAATGACCGGCGAATTACTGTCAAATTCAGTCAATTTGACTCAAATATTATTGTCTATTCTCGACTATTATTTATTTATTTAGGTACCCAATTTATATGTAAGTTTAAATGAAGCAATGTTTTATTTTGTATTATATCACGAGAGGATAAGACGACATCAAAGTCGATGCGCGAGGCGATGCGACGTTGCCTTTTTGTCTTAAATGCACGCATGATTAGAAATGTAAAATGATTAACACTATATAATAATACTATAAGTCATAAAACCCACTTTTTGTTTCAATTTAGAAGTTGTAGACTTTTATCAACGACAAAAACTTAAAATGTACTAAAAATATTACTGAAATCAAATTGACTGAAAATGACCATATTTGACCGTAAATGACAGTCAGTCTAATTCAGTCATTTTAGTCATTTTCAACGCTAGTACACATAAAACACTCATATCAAGACAAATAGACATGTTATTCCACACAAATATTTTTCTTGGGCGAGAATTGCACCCACAGCTATTCGATCATAAGGCTGTGACTCAGTTTCACTGGTAATCAAACTGAGTCACAACGGTCATTATTTTCTTTTGTGAAAGTATTCTTTAATTCCTTAAAATAGGTACCAAAATTAAGTCGATCTTACAGAAATCTAACCACGGCTAAGTATGCTAGATAGATAAATTGAAGTATTTAGGGACCTTGAAATTAAAAATTGGCAATTAAACTATTTAGACTTGTCAAAAACGAATGCAGTTAATATTATTTATGTTGAAAATCAATATCTTTAAATTAAAGACATCAAATCTCACCATAATTCATTACCCCATGATACCATTTTCAGTCCAATATCACTCTATAAGTCTATGATGTCAACAAGCGAGAAAACAATACTTACATGAAAAATAATAAGTCACAGGATTCAGTCAATAGTTTGATATGTAAATCATTAAATTAGACGAACTAAACACGAGTCAAAACTCACGTTGGCTATTCTATGACTTATTAGTTTTGACTGCACGTGTGGCGCAGCGGCTAAGACAGTCAATATCGCCGCTTCGTGTCCCGGGTTCGATTCCCCCGCCAGACAACTATTTGTGTAACCCATAAATAGTTGTTCTGATTCTGGATGTAATTTGTGTCCGTCAATTATATGTTTGTAAAGGACCCCATGACAAAGGGATTAGATTCCTTAATGCGGGCGTTGTCCATAAAAAAAAACAAAAATAACGCATATATAAGAAAATTTTGTCCCAAGATATTCATATTACTTTTATTTATAATATTCGCAGTAACTCAGGTATAAACATTTATTAATCCCACTACTTGTTAGTGTCCATGCTTTAAATCGGTTGTAGATAATCGATTTTACGATCACCATATATATATTGACGGTCACCGTAGCCTAGTTGGTAGTGCCCCTGCCTAAGAAGCTGGTGGTCCTGGGTTTAAATCCCGGTAAGTGCAAATATTTGTGTGATGAGCACGAATATTTGTTTCTGAGTCATGGATGTTTTCTATGTATTTAAGTATTTATCTATCTATCTATAAGTATGTATATCGTCGCCTGGTACCCATAGTACAAGCTTTGCTTAGTTTGGGGCTAGGATGATCTGTGTGACATTGTCCCTAGATATTATATAACGATTGAAGAAGATCCAAAAATAAAAAAAGATTTTTGTAGAATCGTCGATAGAATTTTCTAAAGCTGATATTTTTTAAATATTTCCATTTATTTTCATGTTTTTCCTGATTTGGAAATGATGACCAAAAGTCGGAAGACATTAATTTAATAAACCTCTGTTATAACAATAACTGGAAACAATATCCTTAGGTTAGTTAATGAAAATACCTAACACTGTATATTTATTTGTATAAAACAATAATAGTAGAAACCAATTAGATACACAATTTTTAAAAACGTATTATGAGATATCATGGGTCCATACAATACATAACAAAAGGGCCTGTTATAATAGTGATAGTAGGATAGGGAGATTCATTCCATTATAATCAGTGCTACTTAAATCTATATCTTATGTTTCTCGTGCTTCGTTAGTGTGTGATCCGATCACAGTTTGTTGTAAAGATTATGTCCTAAAGAAACTCTCATCCGGTCTTTGTAAACGACGGATATACATGAGATTATATATAATATGCTTAAAAGATTTTTTGTGATTGTGTGTTTAACTTGGTATTCACATTTTAGTAAGAAAATTAGAGACTACAAGCCTATTCTACATTTACGCTTTTTCATCATAGAGGGATATTATGTGTCGTTTACCGCGTTAATGACAGACAATGTTATCATGAATTGTGCGGATTTAAACCACTATACCAGTTTGTGCGAGTGATCAACTGCGGAGCTATTACCAATCCAGTGTGACATAGCAACCTTGAAGAAGATTTCTTTCTTAAAGTCCTGTAACGCATTTGCGGCCACTCTAATGTTTCGAGTGTACATGGGCGGTGGTGATCACTTGATCACCCACGTGCTCGTTTGGCTTGCGTATCTGTAAAAAGAATACTCTACCTAGGGCGTAACATTGTGAATTGCCATTTTTGCAAGGTTCTAAAAATTACAAGGTATTCATGTCAAGGACAATTAATTATGTTTTGCGGAAGCTTTGTATTGAATAAAAAAAACTTTAACGTTCATACGTTTCCAGTTATTGACGTATTAAGTTGGCAAGAGGTACACACAATATAATACATCATATGTATACTTATATACGATATTAAGGGTGTTTAAAATACTTGAAATTGTTAGAAAATATTTACTTCCTCGGAATTGTAAAAGAAATAAATAATGCCGTAGTGCGGGCGTTGTCTTTGTAAAAAAATTAAAACTAATTATAAAGGTTTCGGTAGTCATAATTTTTATAACAGAGTGAGTCCAGATCGTATGTTTGGGAACTAAATGATTGGCAGTTACAGAGACGTGGAGAGAATAATTGGTAGACAAAATCTTCATAAAAGAAGAAAAAAAATCACTTAAATTGGTATTTGAAAGTCCGTATTGAACAAAGATAAATTAGCACCATATAAAACCGTCTATAGCGAAATTCATTCGAAACTGAATTCAGCAATAAGTTATTTCAAGTCAAATGGCTTGTCCATTCGTTTTATGGCAACACTAAACTGTAAGTGTTCCCTGTATGTCGTAAGAGCACTAGATAAAAATCCGCGTTATTAAATAGCAAAGTTACGACAAGGAAGTACAAAAATATAAATGTTAGAGAAACACGATTGCATCGTTAAATAGCAAAAATACTTCTAACAAACATTATAATTTTAATAGCGAATTAATGTGAATTTTGCTTATATTATCTTGTGACGTATCTGTAGACAGTAACCTGGTGTGAGGACCGTGTATAGTGGTCAACATCGGTCCTCCAATGTCGGACATGTCGCTCCTATCTGTTTCGATGCATTTGTCGTTTAAACACCGACCTGTAATAAATCAGCCACCATGTCATAAAATGCTAAACGTGTTAACTCCACCCATGAATACAACAAAACAAAAGCGTAACGGCATGGAATTAAGAATGATTTTGGGTTGAGAGTTTATCGTGAGTTATATTTCGATCCCAATAGCTAATTTAAGCCTATCTCAGGTCCACTACGGACACTGTTCATTCAATACTTTAAATGAGATTCTTATCGCACGCCCTTAAATAGATTAGTAGATTAATGATGTCTGTAATAATTAATAATGGATCGTGAATTTTACAACAACAATAAAAGCGGTTCGGTCGCCGTCGCCGCGTCGTAAACGATGCCTTGCAGTTTGTTGTTTTGAATCCTTTAGCTTTACGATCCGTCAATGCGTTTCATATATTTACCTCGTCTTAATTACAGTGAAGTTATCCTCTCGGTTTTATTGTGTTTCAATTTTAGTATAATCAAAGTCCTGTTTAGTGGTACGACGATAACCTTTATGTTAGCTTGCAATAAGGGTTTTAGAGTGGTAATAAATGTAATCGAATAAACTTGCAATACCAATTGCGGAATGACAATGGAATCCACGATATATGTACTATTTTACCTATAAATACATCTACTAATAACAATGCTTCAATTAGGTTGGTAATTAAGATTATATTTTTTAATAAAAATACCAATGCTGCATAGCATTGGAATTTTTATAAATCTATACAAGATGTTTTCTTAGTCTTCGAAAACCTTTAAAGGTGTTCAAAACTGGAATAAAGTAATGAGACAAAAAAGCTTTAAGATTTTTAATTTAGGTAATGTGTCATTCATTAGTAATTTCTTTTTCTTAATTAATATTCCTATGTTGCAAGTTCTATATCAGTAGTGGATCGCATAGAATACTTATACTATTAAACGTTAGGTAATACTTGTATCCACTTATCTCCTTATCAACTTAATTGAAATTCATACAAGAATCATTGAGATTGATATACTAAAAAAGTCAGTAAAAATAACGAATAACTTCGAGCGCCGGCTGGTCAACAAGTTTAAAAAGTTAAGCAACAACAACAAGAAGAGCCCCTAATTGATGCGTCGTCTTTGTTTAGTTTAATTCTAACATGCTTTTCCCATTAAAATGGTCAGGAATCGAGCCTGTGTTGAAGATAACGCTGACTCTTTTACTCCTTACACGTTATAATATTATATGAGGTCGGGCCGAACCCTCCACAATTTTAACCCTAGTTTAACTCACGTTTGGTAACGTTAGTTACCCGATCACCGCACAAGAGGACAAAACATAAGTGAATCACGCGGTGCGTAGTGCATTCACATTTTAACATTGTCAGAGTGTCCCTGGGGTGTTGGTATCGCATATTGAGAATCGATATGTTTGCGCTAAGTGCTTAAGTGCTTTGAGGGGATTCCGTTTCACTGATGAATAAGCAATGCACGTTATTAACATTGGCAAATTTACATTTTATTATACGTTCTTCTAACTTTATCCTACGAATGGGTTTAGATAATATATTTCTGTTGACAATTATTTAAAAATACTTAATTGCTTTATTATCTCCTAACTATGTTAGAACTTCTTGCGCACATAAATAAACTTTAAAAAAAGTATACTGTCTATATGTTTTCCACGCTCGGTAACAGACACCGAACAATATTGTTACTTATTTTTTGCCCAATCATATCAATTTCGCAAAGTTTGGTCGATTCAAATCGAATCAAATCAATTGTTTGTAAAAATAGGTTGTTACAAAAAAAATAATACGTATCACCTTATTTTTACATTATTTTACTTTTAGGCACGCAAATATTTTACAAAATAGTCGTGAAACATACATTACATTTTAATTAATTTCCACTGATCCTATTCAACATATTATTTTTATTTCTAACAACCGATTAAATACTGACATCCGTTTCACTCTCCAGAAACTACTTAAGTTAACGCAGTGGTTAACCACTCTTGTATCATCGGACTTAGGGACGTGAAGACAATTCGGCACCTTTTGTGAGTTTTATGGATTATCTTGGTTTACGTGTATTAACATGCGGAGCTGTGTCCGGTCGCACGTCTCCGCTCTACTCCCACTCACGTTATCATGCACTACGGTCAATGCTCGATAATTTTGTTACAGAAGGTTTGTCGAATTACTTGAGCCTTCGAATTAAATTAAATGATACTTGTATTTAGTTGATATGAAACATTAATTTATTTAGGAGCTCGTTTTATACGACATCTCAGATAGAGACAGAGGACGGAGCTTATGTTTTAACCGACCGTCTTAAATTTTGATTTTCCTTTCCGATACGAACAGTAACAAAAGTATAAGTAAAGAGGGGTCGTTTTGACTCAACATCGGGACAAACAGGCGTTTCCAAAACTCCCCTGCGTTTCAGGAATGACACTGTAAACAAAAGTATCATATAAGTTTATTAATTACAGGGCCCCTCCGGCACGAGCCTCCATGAATATTAATTACTGGATACCGAAAAGCTTTAGAACGCTCAAGGAGGGAAAGTTTTACAAAGAGCTTTTATTATTTAAGAAGTAACGTCGATGCGGTGAAACGAATTATGCTCACGAGTTGGTGGTTGAGGAAAATGAACTCTTACATGTGGTAACAAGGTCGCATTTGTAGCTCACCTGGCACCATTTATCATAACTCGATAAGAAAGTGACGGAAGAAAGTCAATAGAGTAGGTGCTTGAGGGTAGGCTTTACACAGCGCTCGCTCGCGCGCCCCGCCTTAATGAACAAATAACAGTTGACTGTGTGCGTCCCGAACCATTCAGATTATTCTATTTTCATAAAAAAGTGATAATACGCATTTTTTAAACGTAAAGTTCGATGAAATTGCGTTCTTACGAGTGAACAATAGAGTTAATTAGATAATTTATATTAAACGTGTAAGATTTGCATATTTGAAACTCTTATTACGGTATCATATTGTGGTAAATGGAAGGTAGAAATTTTAATTGTACTGTAGAAATTAGTGAGATACCGTGAAAATTGAACATTTATCTAAATTTTATCTTGGAAGTGAAAGCAGAATAAATAAATTGCGGAAGACGGAATATAATCCCAGTTGCCTACAAATATTGGGCGAATGAATTATAATCTAGTTCCATAGCATATTTTTAATTTATTTCATAATTAAAACTAAAATAAATTAATTTCAACTTCACAACAACAATGAAATCGAAAACAAAAATGAAATATATTAAAAACTTTACGTTCAATTTCTGGTGGCTATTTTTATAGAAAATTAACCATCGGCGTAGGAGAAATTATGACTCTCTCGTGCTCGGATTATAAGAGTAAAGAAATAGAGACCTATTCCTTACTCTTGTAACCCCACACTACCATATAAATACCAGTTACGGCACTGATGGCTTAACACTATTCGGGTCATGTCATCAGTGATAACTGCTAGCTATTGAGAGATTCTGACTTGAATAATCAAATCCAGATCTTTTATTTACAGTGGAATGAGCTTCTGCTAGACCAAAGCAGGTATACAGTACAACAGCGCAATCTTTATCAAGTAGAATATCAGATATGTGAACATAACCAATATATTCTATAAGTTAAATACATTATTTTATAGTATTTTTAGACAGAATCCTAAGACGTGATACCCCTAACTGCACCAACACATCACTACTAATAATATTAATAAATCCTTTATTTACGAGTGATCATGACTCGCCTCAACCTAGCCCTATGGTTTCCGACCCAATAAGAATAACAGTGCATCCCAATACCTTCCCATGGGTAAGGGATACGCCGGGTATTCGGGCAGCAGCGCCACCATATAGGTGGCGCTACTACCCTCACTCGAATGCCAAGCACGGAGACTACGGTAAACCCCTCCATATGGCTTTGTTATAAAAACCTCTGGAGGGAGGTCTATATTCAGCAGTGGACTATATCAATTATGTGATCATGACTCAGTTTTGGTTAGTAATAAATAAGATCAAATCTTAACCCTAGCTAAGTAATTAACATAAATATTAAAATCTACAATAACAGTCAAATCGAAGTTGGCTGGCTATGATTGCAGTCCAGCAAGTCTGCAATCATAGCCAGTATACTGCTTGCGCTGATCCACACCCTACATATCAAGAGTGCTCACCTTTTGCGCAGTAAATAAAAACAATCTACTTGCGCTTCAGCAAACTCCCAAGCTCCCAACAACACCATGACCAATGCACACACATATGGATTAGTTATTACACAGCGATACGGCGTCGGCATCCGGCAGCGATCTAAAGGTTGTACCTAATAAGGTAAAAGAACCTACCTTTAGATCTTGCTCAGCGTATTTATATTCCATCATAACCATTACCTGAAGTTGCCCCATTTCTCTTCAGTTCTATTCTCAGTCTACCTGACCCAGCAAGCTACCAGAATATCCGACTCTGACTCTGAATTCACAGAGTTTTAAACCTAGTTTATACTTATATGTAGTTTAAATATTAATATCTGACTTACCTACTGCTTTCTTAATCGCTCTCTCCTCTCACCAGCCTGTAAGTAATTATTATAAGCAGACTATTATATATAGATGGGTGACCATCCAATTGGTTTAACTTTTGAGCGTCTTTGTGCTTCGGAGGGCTCATTAAGCTGTCGGTCTCAGTTGTAGTCTTTAGGCGACAGTCGATAAGCCATATCAGAGGTAGACCTCTGACATGAGTTGTCTTTTCTCAAAAATATTGTGTCCTTAAATAATCAAACTGAAGATGCAGTGTGACCAGATCCTCTACAGAATGCCTTTTAAGGATCTCTTGATCGCCGTGGTTGCTGGTAGTACGATACCAGCAATTGTGGACGTTTTAGAGGGTTACGAATGCCCAGCGGTGGTATTTTGGCTTATAAAAATACGGGTCAAAGTGATTTTATGCATATAATTTGAATGGTTGGCCCATTCACTGAAATTAATCAGTGAAGAACTCAATGTCACAGTCAGCTAGATGGAAACGTCATGTAAAACTATCAAAGTACGGGTATAATTACTTTATAAATAAATGTGTGTTGTGAGATGACAAAACAAAGTGTGTGTAGGTTAGTGGCGGATAACAATGTCTTAATTAGTAAAATATTACGTTCTTAATAATACTCAGTTTAGGTATTATCATTTAAGGCATTAACAAGCAAAGAAGCTGGTTTCATTAAAATAAACTGTATTTATACAATTATAATTTATACAGCCCGAAGAATTTCTCAACTGAAGTGGCAGTGGGCAGGGCACATAGCTCGTAGAGCCGATGGCCGCTGAGGTAGAAAGGTTTCCGAGTGGTGACCATGAATCGGAAGACACAGCGTGGTTAGGCCTCCTAGAAGATGGACCGATGATCTAGTGAGGGTCGCTGGAAGTTGCTGGATGCGGATAGCGCAAGATCGGCAGTTGTTGAGATCTTTGGTGGCAGACTTTGTCCAACAGTGGGCGTCTTTCGGCTGATATGGTGATGATGATAATGATGAATTTATATAAATATAGTTATTGCTAATCCAATGTCTATTTCAACACTTTTTAATTTTTTTTATTTTATGGCATCATCAGCCTGATATCGTCCACTGCTGGACGTAAGACCAAAGGTTTCCGCAACGTTCCCATTTAGAGGAGTTTGTTGTAGTCACCGCACTTGGCATGCGAGTTGGCGACTGAAGTTAAAAGGTACTTTAATCGCCTTTTACGACACCCTCGGGATGGTAAGGGGAGGTCCTGTTAAACTTCCTAGGCCAGAAACCACACTTCAAAATATATATGTTTTATCTTTTTTCTTTGAGCTGTATGTATCTCAAAGAAAAATGATAATTGATTAGATGAAGGTTAAATATTTTGTTCCACACAACAAACTTTTCACTCATTCATTCCATCGTGTCGCTAGTCGTCGAGAATGATGGTGTAGTAAGTGCCCCTGTGTTGTCGCACACGCTTGTGCACTATAATATGTTCTGCGCAGCTGGCTAGTCTCCATTAAGAGTGGGCGACGTGGCCGAAATTCAGCCTGGAGGCCTATTATTATTACACTTATAGGAAATAGACAATGGCGACAGGTAAAAACGATTGTGTGATGCTAGAAGTGTTTCGGTTTATCAACTCATTTACGGTACCCTTCAAACTACTTCAACATAGATAATATTTACAGTTTTAACTCTGTAGGTACTCATAATTTACATATAAATAATAATAAATACTAATTAGTTGAGCAGAATACATTTAAATTTGAAGTGTGAAAACGTCTGCATTTACAGCTTATTATTGTTATACTAAAGTTAGGTATTTTTTTTATTAAGACATTGCGTAGTTTTATAGAGAAAAATGTAACAGAACGCCACGCTTCAGGCGGTTTGTGAAAACATTAATTTAAAACTGTAAGAATCACATCTTTGCTTTATCACAACTTTGCTTTTGTATGAATAGAATAAAAAAATATCTTACACTAAGTAAAGCTTTTGTATTTCATTTTTATTAACTCAACGTTTTCTTTATCTATACTGTGTTACTTAGAAGTTATATAATAATATAACTTGTTGTACCTTCATGTTCGTTTCCTAAGAATAGACAAAAAGTAGTTTATATACGAGTACATTATAATAAGCACTTAATCGTCCCATAAACTGCGAATAACTTTTTAATCTTCATACAAAGTGCTTTAAACTTCTTAAATATTTTATGTCTTGGTTACGTCTATGTTAAAAAATAGTAACAAACTGAGACATTTATTTGATACACAATATACTGATCTTCTCACAGAACATACACTGAAGCTAAAAATTGCTATGAGGTAATAATTTGTTAATCAATTTATATTTTTTATGTGGCAGGCAATAATCTACGTGTAAATACTAGAATATATTAAGGAGTATATAAGCATTTGATTTTATTAATTTATTTTTTATGTTAACGTTAATTAAAAAAAAAAAAATTAAAAGTTTTAATAGATTTTCGGACCGGCACTTCTTAAGGTGCAATAATTGAAATGAATAACTGCTATTAAAATAAAATTATTTAAAATATTATTGATTCTGGAGTGAACGGACAAAATCATGGGACCTCGAGTTTATTCGAATGGAATCAAATACCTGCCGTTAATATTATGTGAAAAAGCTATTTTGTAATACTTTAAATACAATGTTTCACTCAACAATTTAATAACTCCGAAAACATGTACGAAGTTATAAAGGTTTAACTTAGCAAAGGGACGGCTTGTAACGTGACTCTCGGGTCGAGGTCGAGGAGTTATTATTTAAAGTAATTATTTAATTAACATCGTGTCACACAGTCTTACCCTCTTAAGCGAGTTTAGGGCTACAAGGAATTAAGTACGGAGCTAATGTTAACACGGCATACGTCGTGGTTATTGTTACCAACGCCCGGCGCGGCGGCCCCCCGCGGCGGTATTTATGGCCGCAGTACCCAAGTTTTGGCGCGCACACACCCGAACTATGACTGTTAACATTGTTACTCTTACCCCTCGCTTTTAACGTCATTAGTTGTACGAGATTTCGTACGTACTCGGTAATGTGTATTATTTTGTTTTCATAACTCACTGTTCCATAGTGTTTTCAGTTTGCCCTTTATTATGATTTGACGTTTAATCGCTGTGGGAAACTAATGTTTTGACTCTGCAGTTTTTATTTTATTTATTGGCATACTTAATACGTTTTATGACGTAAGCAGATGCTTCATATATTATTTGTAACTAAATTCAGATCAATTTACATGAGTAGAGCGCGTTCATTGTACGTTAAATAGCTGCCTGTAACAATTGAACATATAAACTAATAGACAAAAAGATTCATAATGTTTTTTGTTTGCTCATTAACAGTAGCTAAATGTTATCTAAACTCTCTTTTGTGCAGTAAAAAGAAATTCATCACGTTTTATAACACCGTTTTATTCAGACGGCGAGCGTCAAAGAACACTAAAGCTGTGCGCCTTTAAATTCATAACTTTTAATTAACTGGAATGCTAACACAATTACAGGCTTTATAGTCGTATCAAATTTTCCGAAACGGACCGTTCACCGTCGTAAAATGTGAGAATGATTACAAATTTTAAAACAAAGCATTGTAACGTGGAATTTAGTGCTGCGAGCAGCTGGCGTCGCGCTTAAGGGAAGCTTTAGGGCTCGTTCGGAGCTGGGAATGGGTCGTTGCATTGCCTCAGTTTGCTGGAGTCGGTGTTAATTTGTCGCTACAAAAGGAACAGATGTTACGTTCGGCGTCTCCACGTCCACCACACCGCTTAGCTGAGTCGCGTTGACACGTCGCGGCGCGCAACTATAGCTTACTAGCTGGTTGAAAAAGCAAGAGCTACGAAACGAATTGGTATCAACTAAGTAGAAGCCTTGAAATCGTTGATCTAAAGAAATACTGTCTTTAAGGTAGCTCAGACATCATTAAACCATTTGAAGTTATTGATTAAGTGTAACTACTATGTTCAATGTATATTTTTAGCGGATTGTTTTTTTTCGTTAAGTAATCATTGGCTCATTAGACGAACAACGAACCTTTTTCTTTTCCCTTGGAATTACAATGGTGATTGGTGCAAAGTGCACCTAGACTTACCGACCTGATTTAACATTGTAATTTCCATTTAAGTAAGATGCAATTATAACTATAGGATAATTTTTTTATTGATTGGTAATAAAGTGAGTTAGTATAGATCACATAATAGTAACCCAATCCATTTTAGTTATAACTCGATGAAAGGTCTAAAGTGCACTGTATCGACTGTTATATGACTATGTATGTCTATGTCTTCTGCTTGGGAGCGTGGAGCTACTCTCTTTGTCGTGCTTTCGAGGGCCAATCGAGAGAGCAAATTTAGAACCTTGGCAATTATGAATAGATTTTTTCATGTTACTAATGACAAAAGTTGAAACCTAGTATAAACAATGGTGATGATGATCTTGTAAGGGTCCACTTGTAGACCGCTAGACCGGCAATTGTGGAGATCTTTCGGGAGGACGTTGTCCAGCATTGAGTGTCGTGATATGATGATGATGATATAAAATCACAACCAATTGTGATGGTTTGCACATATTAAGTAATTCATAATGTATAATTTTGTTAGTTATACAAATATTTAACTACACGAGCGGTATCTTAACTGATTTCAAAAGAGCACGATGCTGTCTTAGAGTCCTTTCACAATGAACCTACATAAATAGGTACTAACCTGAATACCTGTTTAATTACGATCTACTAAATTACTTAGCAAAATATGAATAGGTATTCTACTAAAGAAGATCTAAAGATCTTCAAAGATTTAGTAGGGTTTTGGTTAACAGCATAATTAATATAATTACATTTTCTCTCCTTAAGTTAAAATGCTTGTATTATTTGTAATCATCATTTACTTCGGAACGTTAAATATTAAATTTTAACTTTATAAAATTGGAAATCTGGTAAGCCATAATATAAGTTTTACATCAACATGTAGATGTATTTGATTGGACCTGTATTATTTGGTAAAAAGGGTGGACCGCTTGCCATGGATCGTAAGTGATCGGCGAGATGAAGCACCTATGCACGTGGTAAGTCCAATCTATAGATAGGTGACCATCTAAGTGGTTTAACTTCTAAGGTGTTCGTCCTTCGGAGAGCGCATTAAGCTGTCAGAGGCCGTGGTTACCCTGTTGACAGGTTGTTCAAACTGCCCAGTAGGCAATTTGAACAATTCTGTCAACAGGGTAACCACGGCCCATACGATAAAGAAGAAGAATGGATGAGATAACAAATGCGATCCTTGGTTTGAACATCTTGATTCAGTAGTACTAAATTTATATGAAGTGGCAATAGCTTTTGTCACTTTTTCAAGTGACAGTAAAATACGAAATAGAGTGATGACTTTAAAAAAAAACAATTACTAATTTTGCGTAGCGAACTTATTTTGGGCCCTGTGGCTCCCTGATTTAATATATAGCATATAATTAATTTGCCCTGCTTTGCTTTTAATAGGCAGTGAAATAGTTAGTATGCAATAAATATAGATACAGTTACCTATATCATTACTAAGAAATAGTTTAATAATTCATATACACCTCTAAAAATTGGTAGTTGTCTATATGTATGTTTACTATGGACACAGAGGGTTGAAGCGTTTTGTATGAAATTTTTTGACAATCATAATAATAATTCAGCAGGTGATCCAGTAAATTTTGATAGCGATTGGATAAACAAAAATTTTGACTTCGTAATTTAATGTTACACAAAACCTAACGTATCTGCCTTCACCAAAATGGTAAGGATTTCGCTTCCGTAACGATCCCTGATGGACTATAAGGGTCGATCTTCAGAGGCATTTTTTTTCGTGTCGGGCTGGATAAACCCATTTTAAAATCGAAAAACATTTTCAAAATATTTTTTTATATACAGTTCGGTGTCTAATCTATGTGATACAAGGCTAATATTATAAAGAAGTTTATTTTAAATATTTAAAAAAATAACTTAAACCCTAAAATCCTGATCGCTCTGGGTTGACCCAACTCCCGCTTGAATGAAAAAAATATTCTTTAACTTTTTAATGAGAAGGTTTAAATGAAACAACTTATTTAAATTACATAACAAATAGTTACTTTTTATAGTCATAATATATTTTTACTTATATTAATAATACTTTTGCCACAATTTGAATTTAAAAACGTGACCGGGCATATAATCACATCGCTCTGCGCGGACGCAAAACATCGCGCTCATCCCTAGTAACGCGTTATAGACACTGTATTCCCCTTCCCTGGGGCAACACCAGCAGTGGTCTAATCGCCGAGGAGGATACCTGTGTGCCACGTTCCCTAGCTCCAACATTACGAAGGTAAGTTTATGATTGCTCTGGATTTGGTTCTCGAATTTTATGATTGCTATGGCACGTTACTTAAATTAAATAGTAAGCTTGTGAATGTGTTTCTTATATGAATTAAGTGATCGTTAAGATGTTTTTTATGAAACGTAATCACATCTTTCTACTACTTTTAAATTCGGCTATATTTATGATTTTGTGACTTTTTCTGATCGCTATGGCTGTGATTGCTCTGTCCAATAAGACCATAGCGATGATATTTTGTATTATTTGTACGTCATAAATCTATTTTAAGTAGTAGTACCGCACTGTTACCAATGATGAACTATGCATAAAACCTTTAATTTATAAGCTTTCCTGGGTTTCTTTGGTCCATAAACGGATTGTATCGTATTTTTTCAGTTTTTATATTGGCATTTAGCTAACACAACTTTTTATTCTCATTTTACATAAGAAAGGTCTTCTCTAAAATTTAATGGCAACTATTGTTGCAGATTGAAATCATGCCTTGAAACAAATTATTTATTGAAGAAAAACGTCTTAAGAAAAAATTGGCTGAGCATAGAGTGGCCAAGATAAAAATTTACCAGACCTATACGCACAATGGCTTATAAAGTCAAGAGAGATTAACAAAAGAATAAGCTTGGGACACACTACTATCAATGAGTGATTTGACTACAAGCCAGCAAAAGATTCACAGGAAGAAAAGTAGGCAGAGTTCTCGACGGTATTATTTAAAGAAAATTATTGGAGAAGTTTCCAGCAATAGATGTATCTGAGAACCGTCTTCTTCTTTCAAATGCTCCTCAATCATCTCTAGCCTTAAACACCAACAATGTAACAAAACATAGAGTTATACTGCAAACTGTAAAACAAGATGTTGAAATGAGTTTAAAAATTTTTAATCGTGTAAAAGTTCATTGTCAGACAATTTCCTGTCTTCCAGAGACCTTTAAAGAATACGAAAATTTGTATTATTTTGATTCACCCGTCTCACCGATCAGTAGACTAAGAAAAATAACAAGATCTACTGAAAGGACGAACGAACTAACATGCATTGGAAGTGCTTCCTCTATCATCTGCCCCGGTTGTCCGCAAAGATCAATTAGCAACATGTCACATCCGTCTCAAAAAAGTTTAGATATATTCATCATTCATCATATGATATATAGCCTTATTAAGTAATATGAAAATCAAAGTAAAGGAGGTAAACGTTTAGAAAGAAAAATGTTGGTTTTACCTCCAAACAAAGATAATGTACAATAAATAAGACATAAGTAAAACAACAGTTAATAAAAGATATGAAACTGTTTTTTTAAAAGATGACGATATAGGCAGCATGACGTCTTAGGCGTCAAACAGATGAGCAGTACTTTGCTGTCGACAGAGCCAACTTCAGCTGTCAACAGAGGCGACTGCAGCTATCGTCATTGGTCGGCGTTTGCGATCCACGTGTCGATGGCAAACGTCGACCAATGTTGACAGCTGCAGTTGCCGCTGTGGACAGCTGAAGTTGGCTCTGTCGTCAGAAAAATGCTGCTCGTCTGTACGGGGCCTTATATGCCCTGACTTTTTTCTAAAATAATACATTTCTCTTACATATAATCTTGTTACACGTACACTGAATATGACTGAAAACGGCTAAATAAATATTATTTTATCAATTTTATTTTTTTTGTTTCACTTACTTCACCATTTATGATCGCTCAGGCACCAATTATGATTGCTCTGGTCGTGAAATTGTTTGAACTTAAATATTTCCATAACTGTTTGAGTAAATTGAAGGCCAATAGTAAAAATGTACTATTTGAAAATCAATCTTTTTAATGTGATACATAATTACCATTAAATATCAATAACTGAAAAGCACCAGAGTGATCACACGAATACGCCCGTTTTGGAGATTGATCCATAAACACGTTGCAGCCCGATCAACATTCCGAACGCATTATTATATTGCACACACCAGCTGTATGCCCTCTGCATATATCTGACCAACAAACTGCACGTGTCACAATGTCTGGCAATAGGCTCCAAAAAGGGTTATTTTGACGTCTCGTACACCATGCAAATCTACGCATACAAATTATACATTGGACAGGCACTACGTGCTCTTTCAATATTCAAATAATCATTACATATCAATATTTTTGGCAACTATTATTATTTTGTTTGATAAATATCAAATATAAATAAATTACTATATAACTAAATATAGGTTTCAATTAAATAACTTTTATTATAACTCAAACAAGATAAATGTACTAATCGAATAACCCACCCCTAACTGTACGCAGTGCGAAGGTCGCCATTACACTCGCCGCATTTTTCACGTTGAATGGCGACGGCCAACCTCAGTACCAGGTATCAGCGAGAGTGGGAGTTACGTGTGGATTCTTTTAATTTGTGCCCTATCTTGCCGGTGAGCTGCTTGGCCTCAGAGACCCAGCACCCCATGGTCTCCACGGCAATAGGGATTTAAGAGTACCACCACCAGAGTATTACCGAAACAAAATGTCACACAACTGTACACAATAACTGAGTAACTTCTAATCTCGTTCTTCTATTATGTTAGATAAGGTTTCTGCTATACAAGGCTGACATACCTACTGTAAGGTAGACAAGTAAAATGAAACCTTTTCATGAAATATTTTTACCCAACTAAAACTACGTACAATATAAAATTGCAATCGATTTAAAACGACAATCAATTTAACTTCAATTCATTTTGAACAGGATATTTACTATTTAAAAAGTACTTTAAAATAGTTTAAGCATACATTTACTTTTTATTTAGGTTGTTAGTCACATAGCATAATATGTATCAACTCAGTTCACCGTGTCAAATGTAACACAGCGCAGTTTAATGACGTAGCAGGTGTAGCACAACGTAGCAAGCGTACCACGCATTAACAGAACTGTGTCACAGCATAGCAAGTATTGTACACGTTGTTTGTATAGTACAGCGTAGCAAGTACAGTACAAGCGGCGTAGCAAATCTAGTGAAGCGAAGCAAGATTAACACGGCGCGGCGTAGTGTGATAGAAGTATACATAAAATAGTACGTATAGTGTATAGTGCTAAAGTTTCACCACTTATACAGAGCCCAGCATGATTTTAAGAAAATATATGAAAGTTTAGATAAATTTAAAAACTATCTCTCTTTATGAAGAAGAGCGTTTTACTTTTGTTTGTTATGAAAAGCAATGCGACTTACATACGCGCATATATAATATTGTCACGTTCTGGGTTCGAATCCCAGTACCAGTAGGGGTTTTCGGTGGCTTTTGTAACATTGTTAGAATGTTCCAGAATCTAGTTAAGACCAAAACAAAAGAAGGGTAGCTCATGAAAAACTCATATTGTTTTATGTAAACGTTGACATTAGATGTGCTCGAATAAAAAAGAAAGCGATGGTGCGAATTTCCTGATATAAAAGAACGAGATAGATGAAGACCAGGACAGAAGAATTGGTGAAGATTCTAGAGAAATAAGAATGACTTTCGAAATGTTTAAAATGTTGGAACAAATAGGTACCTTATATAAGCAGATTATCAAAACTGTTCCATGTACTGTGCCGTATACGTCGAAACTTTCACACAGTGCTCATCGCGGGGCTCTGTAATTGCCATACGTGTCAACTCTCTCTACAGTGCATATTGCCGGGATACTAAATACATGTGTGTTCTGTGATGTTAGTGTTGCATTGTTAGTTGTAGTCCAACTGTCACTGTCGATGCCAATAAAGGGTACGTTGGTAAACACTGGTATTCTTTCCAATGCCCTGACCAACCGCTTACCACAATATTATAAAATTAAAAAAAAGGTTTTTATTCACGTAGACTTTAAAAAAGCGCTTGTAAATAGTCAGAACATGTTTGTAGTAATATAGTTGTGGACATTATTATTTCTAGTTACATAGATATTTAGGTACACGGATTGTATTTATAAAATTTATTGCAATGATATTAAGCCGCTTGTATTAAGTTATTGTCACAGAGATTATGCTTAAGTTTAATTATCAAAATTTATAGTTTTAGCTATATTTTTAATACATATTTTCTAAATGGTTCTGTCTATATTAAGGAATTATTATTATGTCGGACCTTGTGTTAATAACGACGGTAGCGTTTTAATGCTACCACCGGATCCAATGCGTCCCAATTGAGTACTTTTAACAACCTATATGTTACTCTTACAATATCATAAAACTTAACATTGGCCGGCATCTGGTCACAAATCAATTTAACTTACATGTCAAAAATCTAGCTTTGATAAAAAATGATGTCTAAAACAATAATATAAATATTTCCCATTGGATGAATTGAAACACTAATAAAAAGCTGTTATTTTCAAATAATTTTGATACTTGTATAAAATAATACATATCAAATATAAATGTAATATAATTGGTTTTCTGGTAAGTATTAATATTCTCTTCAACGCATAGACTGCCGTAACTCATAAGTCATTTACCATAATACGATCATCCTAGGCAATTTGATCAATTGGAGCAGGCACATCTCAATTAGTAGCAATTATTACAACAACCTGCTCACTAAATGTAACATCGCACTAAACAAATCCAATTAGTGTTCAGGCTGTACGGAATTGGTTACGTTACATTGATTGTTGGAACAGTAAACAGGACACCACATAGCAAATATCCTATCCTTGAATGCTACAAATACATAGCTTATAGATTGCTAACATTTATATAACAAAAAGCGGCCCAAGTTCTAACGGTAACCAATACCTACTTTTAAAGATCATAATGTTACTCAAACCCATTTTGTCGTCTTCTACCCGCGGTCGGTGACAACGCGCAAATCACAACGGAGACCTCCTCCTCCAATTTCCGACATTAATCCCCAGATCGTAAGGTTTGTTAAATCAAATAAGTTCTTGCTTTATAATTTAAGCATTCGCATTTACATTCGAACTAGATTCATCTTGCCACCGTCTTTGGGCAAAAATTTTAATAACAAAATAACTTGCCAACTCCGTCTCGTCAAATATAATAGCAAAGTTGGAAGTAATAAGACAAAATTTTATGCATAACAAGGGGAGCCCTTCGAGACGGGGTGAGCAGGGGTGCGGGGGAAGGCAAAGGAGGGTTAGCACTTGTCGGCCTGCCTAGACAGAAATGAAACGTCAAGCCTTATGAAGACGAACAGCTTCACCTTAACAAATATAAATCTCCTTTTCATCCTGAGTTGGTTTTTAAGGCAGTTAAGGGTAATGTTAATTTATGGTTTGTAATTGTTTCCTGTTAACCTTGACGGTCGAGTGTTTACTGATAATATTCCCAAGTGGTTTCTTACACAACTGTATTAAATACACATATTGTTGCTCGTGTAGTACCAGTGTAGAGTATTTAACACTTCATTTTGTCAACAATATTTAAGTGTTGAATACCACGGTGACGCAGCGAGACTTTACAAACGACGTGGGGAGTTACGTGTCTCATCCGCCACTCGATGCTACACCATCTGCACCGCCATTTACATACAACAACAAAATATATTAAAATCCTGTCATCGCGCTCCAAGACACAGTTGCGAGCCGTCATTGACACCGGGCGCGGGCGGTGATTAGCTGGGGGGCAGGGGGGCACCATGGCGACAAGGAAAAAGGGCTACCCAGCAATAATTACTTTATATACCCCCTGTGAATAATTACCCCGGCCAGAGATCAATTAGACGGAAACCCCGAATTAAACCCTCGTTAATGAGCCGGAAATTTATTTATCAATTATATTGGAACTTTAATCGACCGAATACCTACATTTTCATAATTCTGAGTAGTAGTACGTTAAGTAGCAAAAAAATACTTTATCAGTCCGCGCGTCCGCCAGAATGACTATAATTACTCGCTTAACAAACTCCACCATGCTACACACACTTGGAATAGTAATTATACTTTTTGTAATTGAGTTAATTCCGATTGCCTCGTCCATTCAATGGACTCATCTATTACCTTTTTGTGAGTATCAGAAAAACTTTGTTTATCGACCCGGCGAACGATGGTACACGGAATACGAACGGTTTGTCATACTATCTCTCACAAGTCGTAAAACATTTTTTCCACTTCCTACTCAAAGCGCATAACGACTAAACATATGGTGAACTAAATTATGTTACCTACGTCTAAACGACAGCAAAATAAAAATGTCCAAACATTTGTATACATTAAATAAATTTATCATCCCGTTTCATTTATAGGAGCACTGCAGTGAAGAGGAAGCTGCCGTGTGCACGTGGGGAGCCGTCAAATCCCAAACGTATTATTTTTTATTTTATTTCACACTCGCTAATACAAGATAACGAAATTCACGACAATCGGATGAATGTTTGCGCCGCGTGAAATCACTACTTTTGTGAGGAAATAAGGCTGACAACGAACGTTACTACGATGCGTTCGCGTGGGACAGACGAACACGTGTATGTGGGCAGACAAGGGTACGGACATGTGACGATACCTGTCAAAATATGACGAGTCTTATTCAGCTACAGATGTAGCTTTTGTCATCGCGCTAATCTAATTCGGTGTCGCGAACCGTGAAAGTGTTCGGCGCGCGATTAACACATTTTCGTAACGAATTATTGGGAGGCTGTCATTCGGTTTGCGTAAGCTGTGACAGGAGAGTGGCAGCAGCCGTGGGGTGCGAGCTTAGGCCGTGCGGACACGGGTGCGCCTGTCGGATAGCGTTATCATATAGCCCGCACTATACGGCGTCCCGCTAGCGCTTCTCTAAACGCTACTATTCAAACGATTTTTTACAACGATCATTTTCTTAATCGAATTAAACTAAACTTGAAACTCCATTATCAGAGATCTGCGATTAGACTGCATGTCAAGACAAATGACACTAGTTCAGACTCGAAAACGTCGCATTGTTTCATTACAATTATTACAGTGATCCTGTATACAACTTCATCGTACTTCCACGCAATGAGATATTTTTGGCAAACGCCATATTATGTATTTTTTATGTAACTATATAACTATATAAGTCTTCAGTCAGATTTATAACTTCTAAGTCAATTTCAATAAATTAAATTTGATTACACCTAACTAAGTAAATGCTTATAAAACTTTTTATCAAAACGTAAAATGAACCTGGAAAAGTAAAGTTATAGTTGTAAGGTCGATTGAGATTGATAATATCTTATGAATTTTATGTAAAAAAAAAATACGACATTCCGTTTATTAAAACACTTACGCATTTTATCTAAAACAGATTCATGCCCCATTTAATTTTGGAATCAGTATACGAAAGCATTCAGTAGCATCATAATAATATAATAATATATGTATGTATGTATCAAAAACCACGTTCATAATTAGATTATTAAGCTAAAAAGTATTTTGTTTGCATTGAAATCAATTGAGACACTGAGACATGTCAACAAATCTGATCTTAAAATACATTTGGTTCCAATGTTTCTTCCCTAATACGTTTGTAAAGATACGGCTACTTAGTAAAATTAGAAGGTAGGGGAGAAGTGTCACACAAAAGTTATTTAGATGTTTACGTGTGCATCGTTGCATTAAATAAGCAACGAATCCTTGCAGGGGGTGGCCTGTTCGAACCTGGGACAATGGTATCGGGCACCCGGCCCACCCCGACGCACTAACATGATTAACTTTTATATTGGCAATCACAACCGTTGACGTTTCGGGGTTTTGTTATCGATAAATGCAACTACGAAGTGTCTTTTGGTTTTTTAATTGTTTATGAAAACTTTATCGTTACATCGTGTATGCAACGGTGCAGCTTTCATTAGCTTGGTTTTTTTTGTAAGTTCTTATAGGATAAGGTACTTTTATGACGGGCCTGATGGCGTGCTTGTCTTTTTACGCCAGAGGTTGTGGGTTCGATTCCCACCCAGGACAGATATTTGTGTGCATGAACATTTTTGTCCTGAGTCTGGGTGTAATTATCTATATAACTATGTATTTACAAAAGTATTATTATAGTTTATCAGTTTTCTGGTTTCCATAGTACGAGCTCTGCTTAGTATGGGATCAGATGGGCGTGTGTAAATAATGTCCCAGGATATTATTATTTTCAAAGTAAAAATGACTAAGGCAAAAATCAATTTAAATTTAGTGTTTATCGTGCCAGTCCAATATTTTATTAATATCATAAACCTTAAAGTTTCCTAGTGTTACCGACCTGTTTTATCGTCGTAAGTATATTTAGTTAAGTACATTTCCGCAGTGTATTGTAGAATAGTATCTTTTTGCAGAATTGATACAAATGTTGTCAGGAGGGCTGCTCTGCTGCCACGACGGCGCGGCGATCTAATGCCGAGATAACGCGCCCGTCAGAGAGTTAATTGCAAGCAGAGCACCGCACTTCACTGTTAGGGGCTACACACACTCCCTCGAGACGCACTTGGCGCTCGCACGTTGGTGTGTCACCCCCGCTTCGATACTCAACCTCTTAATCATTCACTCCTAATGGAAACCCATCAGCGATGTCTATCTCGCTAAAATACGCATGAAATTTAAATGACCCACTCAAAAGGAAAGCGATGAAAAAAAATAGCACGAGAATGTTTGCCGAATTGTGTCCACAGTGAACAATAGCAAAGCCACCAACGCTGACGCACAGTATCCCGCAGCGCGACTTATGAATAGAATAATACGAACCTACACAAAACCCGTGCGAGCCGAACATCATCAATCAATGTATTTAGAAATGTTTCATTAGTAAACATTAAGATGTTTGCTTACATGTCCGAATGTTGTCTGCCGTAATATGGTCGGATTCCGTGAAATAAGGGTCGGTGGTAAAATATTGTCAGTGAAGATGTATGGATGTCTGAGGTAAAATAATCGCAGTGTACGCTATTGCGTTGCAAGTTCCCCACGCGGTAGGTGTCAAGGCCACTGCTGTGAATATACATCATTACAAATTCAGTGAACCTATTGAGTGTGTAGGTACCTACACATATATCGAAATCGTTATTGTAGTGGACAAAAACTTGAAGTAAAAGTGAGATATCAACATTGAATAGGGCTACTATTTTGGGTTCATACATCAAATAAAGTGCTAGTCATAACTATTATTCCACTCAAATGTGAAGCATGTTTTGAATAATAGGTATAGGTACACTATATACAAAACCAGGGAAGTTCTTTGTGTAAATTACATCCTAATCATTGGACACTCACAGAAATGTAACAAAATTGATTCTAATTTCGTGCCATCCAAAACAATTAAATGAACTAACCGTTTACAAATAAGTTCTATAGAGTAATATATTCATAAAATTAACACTGACCATTATGTGACTGAATACTATTAAGAGAAATAAAGGTATTTTTGTACGTGGTGACTATATCAAATGTTCATATAGGCAATGGTTAGTAAATACTTGCCTTTCATGCCGCAGGTTTTGTAAGTTCTTATAGGATAAGGTACTTTTATGAGTAGGTCGTGAGTTATATAGATATTTGTGTGCATGAACATGTCTGTTTGATCTGGGTCTGGGTGTAATTATATGTAAATGTATATATTTACAAAAGAACGTAGTATATCGAGAATATCACTCATCTGGTTTCGATAATACAAGCTTTGTTTAATTTGGATCAGATAGCCGTGGGTTAATAACCGCCCAGGATATTCTTATATTGTTATTTATTATTTTTGATAAGTACATTTGCAGGTGTAGAAGTTTATCGACATAGGTATTCATGCTTATTTATTTAACATTAGCCTGAATAAATCCTGAGACTATAAAGAAAAGATACTATTCCTGTGAACTTAGGTGTACAATCATAAATAGAAACCATTATTGTATAATTTACTCACGAATTTGTACACTCAACTTAAACGACACATTTATAATAACGTCTATCTCCGAGTAGTGAGGCTGATGCGTAGTAAGAGTAAAATCATTATTTTAACTTTATTGGGTACTATCACTATATTGTTCTCTCTACACTAAATACATTGCTATTGTAATTTACTGGACTATGTACCACATAAGCTAATCTAGTGACAACTATCCAAACATCAGAAAAAAATGTCATAATATCCCACTCTCTACTGAAGAATAGAGGCGTCACGACCTTCTACATTTATATACAAATGTGGAGTTATACCGTAAATATCAGAACAAGGACATATTATATAAAAACTTATTAGTTCTACGACATAAAAGCATTATATATTTTAAAATAAGACATTAGTGTGGCGCCTTGTAAAAAGACAGAAATTCTACCTACAAGGAATTTACGTTGCTATCGCTAACGCTGTAGGCGTTAAGACTGGTGATCCTTTAATTGCACTCTTTCTTCTCGTTCGTGGTCAATATTACTTATATTATTATTAAAATCTAATACTTAATTATACTGTTGTATTTACATTATTATTATTTGTACTTTCTTTAAAAAGATACGAGTATACAACTATGCAGTTGTTTTCAAAACTTTGAAAGAACAAATTAACTCATCTAAAATAAAATGACAAACAGATCGTTTTTCTAAGCACCTTGCTTTGTTTTATTTTACCTCTGCATAGTATATAAAGTAGACCTTTTACTATACTATATGCTCGTAGACGCCTTCTGACGTAATAGTATTAAGCTAAAGCTACACATGATGTATACCTATTCAAGTTAGGCTAACACTTTGCTAAGACCATGAAATACCTCGATACAATGCCCCAATATCGTTAATAGAATCTCTCCACATGTGTAGGACGAAAATCATATCGAACGTCCATGTTGCACCCACTCAAGTATAGGCTCGAGACTATGGCCTCGAAGACATTGTATTAAACCAACGAACTGGAAGACGACGTATTGAAGGCCCCCCATAAGGAGGATCTTATGAGGGTCGCGCGAAGCCGCTGGAACGGGAAGTTCAAGGCAGGCCATTGTCAAGCAAAGTACACTTACAGTAAATATGTTATTTATAATATGTTATTTCTATAATAGGTACCCAGACAACACGCAAATAAAATTTTAATAAGTTTTTAATTAATTACTTTCGCGCTTGCATTTTATTTAATTACTTATGCGGAAACTACTTTTATACTAACTAATATTTGTCAAACCGGGTCATACATTTATGTTCCATTAGTTGTAAGCAAACGAAGTCCTTCGAGGACTCTATGCAAACCTGTTTCATGGCCATCTAAAACGGAACCCATATGATAACTCTAGTGACCGTATGTCATAAAGACTGAACTATGTTACTGTGACATTTGAAATAATGACGGGCCTTATGAGTGTAAATAAAGTATAAAAAAGAAAGCACTTCAGAGGGAACACTCAGATGTATGTTTGTTCAATAGGTACAGTCCATTCTCTTCAAAGTTACTCGATAGATACTGTGGAATGTTACGTGACCCAATTATGGAGTCAAGTATAAACTCATATATATGTATAAATATATAATTTATAGTTATAATTTTCAGCAAATTTCTTTTGATTTTAACTTCAATAAAAAATTCAGATTATGGGTATTTTTTTTTATTTAGGCGTCGTATAAATACCATTATAGAAAGTATATGACAGCTCAGCATTATCCTCATCATCTGGAACAATATCTACGATTTCGAAAAAATAATAATTTAAAAAGTATCGTAATTGATAATGTAATCTTTAAAACTAAATATGTAAGTCTTGAAGGTCCTATTAACAACGGAAAATAATACTGATGGACAAATATTTTCTTTAATGGGCTACTGCGATGTCGTATGTAGGTACGGAACCCTTAGGATAAAAAGTACTAGTTTCACGGTTTTTACGATATTCGTTTAATTCTAAAAATAAAAGCGAATACATCGAAATTTTTATTTCGTGTATTTATCACGGGTACCTATATGTTATCTCAACTTACATTTAATGCAATTGTAATTATGTGCCATAAAACTCTATTTAAGCGGACTCAGTTCGTGCTTGGTTATGTTCTTTTTTGTAATTTTTTATAGTTCTGCTAGTTTATACCACTGTTTTAAATATGTTATGTGTGAACTCGTATCATTTAATATATTATATTTTGCATTTTGTTAGGCGTAACCATCGAAATATAATAAGCGGTGTTACGTGTGTCAAGAATCATAGTGTATGCGCTTCAAATATGATCGATGCCTGAGAATACAAGGACAGCCACCCATACATCCTTACGAGATATAACTTGTACTAGAAGTGGTACGTCTTTATCCATATCCATGTTAATATTTTGAATTAGGAATTCTGAAAGTATGTAGGGGGAAGTGGGTGAGATTGATGCAAGCGGCACATAGATACACGTTCGTAATCTATTAAATGTATTCGAGTGGCGACATCTCTGGAACGCGGCTTTAACTCCCGAACGCGACCCTTGCGATCGCGTTGACAGCCAGTCACCCGGTGGCATTTTACAGAATAGAATGGTTCGACTGCCAACTTAAATACGCAAAATTTTAAAGTATTTCTATAATTTGCTGATCCGTCATGTGATTATGAAGAACTACGCGCGTTTCAAGTTTTTATTATAAACAAGGTGATTTCTTCAATGAGATTTGCTTTTGTCACTCTACAAGATCTCCCTTCGTTTCGTCCTTTTGGAGTAGTAACTAGTAATATAGCCTTAACTTACAGCAACAATCTGGCGCGTGTTGCTTACTAGCAGTCTTGTTTATTAAATGAAAACGGTAAAGGCATCTAAGTTAATGTCAGATTAAAATATTAAAGTATAGAACAAAAATTTCATCGTATGATGTATCTTTCTACGCTGTAAAGAATTTACTAAGTATTAAATTAACTAAGTATTGCACTGAACTTTAATTTATTTCGATGACACGTTCATTTGATGGCTGTTGGTTGTTGCTACCCTGTTAGTCTAGTGGTTAGTGAGTTCAGTTGTCAGGCTACCATAGTACAGCAGGGATCAGAAGATAGCGTGTTAGTTATCCCAAGATATGTAGGTATAGCTTGTTTCCTGCCATTTCTAAGAGATATAACTTGTAAATAAAATAAAACAACTATCCATATCCTTTACTTGTCTTAATCTAGTGGCTAATAATAACTCTGACTGCTAAACTAGAGTTTGTTGGTTCAATCCCCACCCAGCCCAATTGACGTGACGGTATACATACATATATGATGGTAAAAATGGCCCAATGGCTATGTGTGATATCAGTGACAGGAAAAGTTGAGTCTAGACTTTAGCTTTTCTTTAAAAAATTGAAAAGTGGGTGTAATTGAAACAGTATCTATCATATATCAAATTTTAATATGGTCTTACGAGAGTTGGCACGATTAACCCGAGGAAGAGACAGGCGTTGTTAGCTCCAAATTAGTTTCGAATTGCTTAAACTCTCATTGTTAACATAATGTATAATTCGTAATTAAATTCTTGTTTGTATCAAATTTAACTATACAAACTATAAAAATGCGGTTTTAAGTCCAAAAGTCAACCCGAGAGGTATTTAAAATAGTACCTTCGTTCGTTTATACTACGTCATAAAAATTAATTATCTAAATACCTATTAATATTTTTAAAACTTACATTGCAATGCAATGGATTCAAACCCACTGTCGATGGGTTGTTATTTAATCTTTTTTGAAAGAAAAGGGTTTCACAGAGTGATAATGTCAACATCATAAATTAAACCAGTAATAAGAACAAATCAAAACCATAAAGAAGATTCATAAATTACGTTGCGTAGCGCGAATGTTTCGAATGATCTTCTCACGGGTTTAGGTAGGTTATAAAAAATTACAACTTAGCTAGTATAGGATCTTGGTCAGTGAGGACCACGTTCGTTTTTTGTCCAGGTTTTCAAAACACTCGATGCAATTTAAACTTTTGTCTCTTACGGCGTAAAGTTAATTCACTGTAGGAAATTTTCGCTTTATTCGTAGTTTCTTCCTCATTGACTCACTTGTTATAGTCATATCCATAACAATGAAAGTGAACAACAAGATTTACACTGACCAAAACGCAAATACTCACGGTTACTAATTTGTATTTTGATCATTTGCACAAATTAGTGTGATTGTAAATGCTACACGGTCAGCTGTAGCGAGCCAAGAGCGCCGCCATATCTTGATGAGATAGATGGATGAAAAATTTTGAGGCAATGTAAAAAATTTTGCTGAAAATCTAGAATTATCAATTACAGGTATTCGAATTAATTCGATGCTGCGATAATTCTACATCTATATATTTCTCTTTCACATCAGCCTGATATCAACCACAGCTGGACATTGCACTCCCCCAATGGTTGCTATTTGTAACGATTTGCCGTAGTCACGTGCTTGGCATGCGAGTTGGCGACCGCACTTAGGTGGTAGCTAGTACACAGACAGGAGGCGCTGCTGCCTGACTACTCGGTGTATCCCTTAGTAGCCTTTTATTACACCCACGGGATGGTGCGGGTAGCCATGATATTATTTTTAGGCCGGAAATCACACCGGTTCATATTGCTCTATGGCGTGCCAAAATTACGGATTAGAAAAGAATCAGTAATATAATATATGAAATAACTCCATTTACCAATAGCGACTAGTTCCAGAACCATAATATTATCTACTTTATTGGTGAATAAAGTATTGGTATGAGCTTCACAGAGGGCTGGATCAACTTTATAACTCTTGTTAGAGCGTATTTGTTACTTATTTTTGACATTTATCCTTTACATATAACTAATGACAATAGTGGGGTGAAAAGGGATTTAATATTTAATTTGGTATGTTATCATCATGTTAGCCTAGGTACGTCCACTGCTGGACAAACCCTCCCCAAAGAATGGGGAAATACGCCATAATCACGACGCTTGGCATACTGGTTTCTTTCTGGACTAGTCCCTCCCTCTTACCCACCACTGCAACTCCTGTAAGCCAAGATCAACAGTAGCACACAATGAAATGACACTGAGTGGTGAGGCTCAGGCATGTCCCGGGGATTCGCATTAACTGTCTTGGATCCCGCAACGAATTTAATCAGAAAGAAAAAAGGAGGAGTTAGAAAATGAATAGTTCCAGTTCCCTCCAGAGCAATGCGGAAGCCTTATAAAACGAGAGAATTGCAACTAGGGAAGCCAGCTGCAAAAGCACCGAGCATCAATTTAAGGGTCCTAAGTGAGCTGTTATATTTGATTCCAATAGTAGGTATGCCAAACCCGCTTAAACGAACGGAAGTTGTTCCCTGTTGCTACAAGATCCGTATAATAAGATATTGATATTGTTACTCCAGATATTGGTTACAAGCTGTTTAACATAATATCACGCTGATTTTGCCAGAGCTTACACTCCCAAAGTAGGTGATGAGCAGTTTGTTCATATTCGTTACAGGAAGTTGAGCACAGACAGATTAGTGAAGATACTAATTTGAAACTAAACAATTTACTTTTAAAATGGTCGTGTCCGGTAAGAAAATGTGCCACACAATGTTCTATGATTAGCCAAGTTTTATTTAACAGTTCGCGTACGTCCGGAAAGAACTGGTGCAGATGGCGACCCTTGGTTGAGGTATTCCATCTGTATTGCTATTAATTTATTAGTTCGCCATTTAAGTTAGCTATTGGCATAAATAGCCTGGTTATTTTAGCACGGTCGCGAATGATAACATTTTGTTAACGCTTATTGTCAGTTTATTTGCGGTAAACCAACGATAAAACGCGGCTAGAGCTGTATTTACTCATACCTGAGCTAAGTTCTTTGAAGTTGTTATCTGCAACTACAGCATTAGTGCCATCTGCAAAAACGGTAAGTTGCATGTCTGGTAAAACTTTTCCCATGTTGATTAGATGTTGTTGAATTATGAATAATATGTATAGTATTGGTCCCAAAATTGATCCTTGAGGCACACCTGTGGTTATACTTAACTTATGTGTTTTTATTTTCATTCTATAGCCGTCTGACTGAGTATTATTAATTTCTACAAACAGTTTTCTGTTACTCAAGTAAGAGATGAAGAGTTTCAATGCATTACCGCGTACGCGATAGTGCATTAAAACATAGTGTTCTAGTGTTCATCTTCATAGTGTTCTATTTGCAATTAGTAGTTTGTGAGCAATAGCGTCAAAAGCTGAGCTTAAGTCTAAGAAGATGCCAGCAACCTTCATTTTAGAATTCATTTTATTAAAAACTTCGTCTATTACCCTTTGAATGGCATCTTCTGTGTATCGTATATTCTTCTGGTATCCAAATTGTCTTATATCAATGACTTTGTTTAAATAAAGATGAAGAGACAAGCATTTTTTAAGTTTTTCAAAGATTTTTGAAAAAATTGGTAGTATGGATATAGGCCTGTAGGTTTTAGGATACTTTTTGTTGTGTCTTTTTATTGAACTGGTACAATCTTAGAATACTTGTTAGAGAATGTCAATACCGGTTCAGATAAGATAAATAAATTGTTTTTAATTCATCATCATCATTATCATCATATCAGCCGAAAGACGTCCACTGCTGGACAAAGGCCTTGACATGATTTTCGTCTTATCCATGTTCATTTTCAGACCCACTTGTTGAGAGACTCTGCTAAGGTCATCGAGCATTGTACCGAGGTCTTCCATGGTCTCAGCCATGACTACTATATCATCGGCAAATCGAAGGTGAGTGATGTACTCGCCGTTGACAAGCTTTAATAAGACCCATCTTTAAGAAGGGTCTGCACACTGATTATACCAACTACAGACCGATAGCGATCTTATCAGCTATAAATAAAATTGTAGAAAAAATTGTAATTGGGCAGGTTACCGAGTTTCTGGAGCAGAATAATATACTTTGTAACGCTCAACACGGATTTAGGCGCGGTCTTAGTACAGCAACTGCATTATCGCAGTTTGCTGAGGACCTAAATACCAGCCTCGATCAGGGTCATCAGGTCTTAGCGCTATTTATTGATTATAAAAAGGCATTTGATACCCTGGACCACGAGCTGCTACTCCAGGCTATGCATGAGTGTGGAATCCGAGGTCCGACACACAAGTGGTTCCGGAGCTACCTAACTGGTAGAACGCTACAAACCTCGATTACAGGAGTAGTAGGACGAGAGGCAGATGTAGGCCTGGGCGTGCCAACTGGTACAGTCTTTGGCCCGGTTGGTTACACCATGCACGTCAATAGCATGAGCAACGTAGTGGGAAAGTGCAGAGTATACATGTATGCAGATGATACTTGTCAAGTATATTCATCCAGAAATATACAGGAGGCCAGAGCTGCCCTGCAGGAGGACTTTGACAATATTACCAAGTGGGCACATGACAACGGCATTATTCTCAATCTGGACAAAACAAAAGTTATGCATATATATTCGCCGCACAATCAAGTCGCTAAAAATATTAAAAGATCAGACATTAGGATTGTAGGACATACATACGAATGCTTGCACGCAGCTAAGGTCAACTGTACCTGTCAAAACTTGGAGTACGTGAATAAGTTCAGGTACCTCGGGCTGTGGGT
The DNA here is from genome assembly GCA_951640165.1 of Pseudoips prasinana. NCBI lineage: Eukaryota > Metazoa > Arthropoda > Insecta > Lepidoptera > Nolidae > Pseudoips > Pseudoips prasinana. The sequence goes on from OX621234.1 coordinate 22,121,613, forward strand.
GGATAATAACATGAACTGGAGATCGCAGGTTGATACGGTGTGTGCAAAACTGAGATCAGTACTGAGTATGTTTTACTGTTTAAAATCATCATTAAGTATAAAAACGTTGCGTGTTATTTATTTTGCTCTCGCCTAGTCACTGCTCAGCTACGGATTAAACACGTACGGTCGCACATTTAAAACTTATTTAGACAACATTAAATCATTGCAAATTCGCTTTATGAAATATCTGGTTAATCCAAAAACAAAACTTCAATATAAAGAAAATTATGAGAACCTTTTAGTCGAGTGTAAAGTACTACCTGTTCATGAGAAGGTCAAATACTTGGTGATAAGGTACGGGTAAATAACAATTATAACACCAGGCGTGTACGAGAACAAAAATTTATTCGACCGTCAGTTAAAAACTATTACGGCGAAAGAACCAACAAGTATTTGACCCCAACTATATATAATCAATTTTCTTGGCTTAGGAAAGAACATGGTGCGATAAGTAAAGCATCCCTAAAAAATAAAGTTAAACAAATACTCCTAACTGAATTTTGTGAATGATTATGTTTTGTAAGTGGTTTGACAAAATTACTACTGTTACAATTATTTTACAAAATTATATGTAAGCTAGTTTGTACTTAGTTTAAGGAATTTAAAACAAGCGCTAATCCCGCCGACAAACTGTTGCGCAGTTTGGTGGGTTTACAAACCAAAAAAAATATGTTATTCCAATAAAAACTCTATTTATTTATTATTATTATTATTATTGATGCCAAAGCCTTTCCAGTCCAGAAGCTTGAAGACGTCTTCCAATGCAGCGGTGAACAGTTTCGGAGATATAACATCTCCCTGTCTCACGCCTCGCTGCATGTGGATAAGTTTCGAGATCTGGTCCTGGAGTCGCACTGACATAGTGGCGTTTTCATACAAACACTTTATCACCTCGATATACCGGTAGTCAATTTGGCACCTTATGAGAGACCTCAGCACGGCCCATTTTTCGATAGAATCGAAGGCTTTCTCATAGTCCACAAACGCTAAGCACAGTGGCTTGTTATACTCTTCGGTCTTCTGTATAACTTGCCGCAGCGTATGTATGTGGTCTATGGTGCTAAAGCCTTTTCGGAAACCAGCTTGTTTGGGAGGCTGGAAGTCGTCAAACCTGCGCGCGAGACGATTCGTAACGACCCTCGAAAACAACTTGTAAACATGGCTCAGCAGTGTGATGGGTCTATAATTCTTCAAAAGGGTTTTGTCGCCCTTTTTGAAGAAGAGCACCACCACACTTCTGTGCCATGCTTGTGGCGTTTGACCATCTAGTATGACGGAGTTAAATAACTTCTGAAGGGCCCGTAGGATTGGTGTACCACCCGCCTTCAGAAGCTCTGCTGTAATTCCATCATCACCAGGCGCCTTGTTGTTCTTGAGTTGTTTGAGAGCCATTCTAATCTCGTACAGGCTGACGTCCGGGATGTCTTCGGTGTAATGTCGGGTTAGTCGTGCTCTGGGATCTGAGGCATGACTTTTGACAGGTGGCTGTGTTGTCGTATATAACTGTCCGTAGAACTTCTCGATCTCTCCCAGCAACTCAGGTTTAGACGTGACGATTCTACCATCCTCAGTCTTCAGCTTCGTCAGTTGGCTCTGTCCAACAGACAGAGCTCTTGCGAACACTTTAGAGCCTTTGTTTCGCTCGATGGCCTCTTTAATACTAATTGTATTAAATTGCCGCGTGTCGCGAGTCAAAGAAAGATCTGTCTGTTGAGCTGCCGATATCTGATAGCATCATCTGAGGATGTCAGAACCATTTTCCGTCTATCTTCCATAAGTTGCAGGGTAAAGTCAGAGATCTTTTTAGTTCTGTTTGTACGACGGGCCTTGAATACCTTAGATCCAGCCGTATGGACAGCTTCTACGAGCCTGTCATAGTATGAGTCCACTTCCTCGCAGTCTGCTAGGCATTCGAAACGGTTTTGCAGTTCGAGCTGAAATGGTTCGGGGTTTTGGACGTCGATAGGTAAAGGTCGGAGCGTAGACTTTATCAGTCGGGACCTCTGGAGTTTGACTTTAAGGTTCAATGAGCCTCTGACCAGTCTGTGATCGCTCCCGGTTTTAACCGCATTGATCACGGAGACATCATTGAACATCTGTCGTCTCGTCGACAAGATAAAGTCTATCTCATTTTTAGTTTTACCATCGGGGCTCACCCAGGTCCATTTGCGGTGATCCGGCTTCCTGAAGAAGGAATTCATCATAAAGAGTCCCTCCTTCTCCATGAAGTCAGCCAACATTTGGCCCCGGGGGTTCCGGTCTCCAGTTCCAAATTGCCCCACTCTCAGCTCATTACCGAATCGTTTGCCCAACTTCGCGTTTTTAATTATCGATAGAGAAATTTCATCATACTCACATGGTTTCTTATTTTGCATGCTGTTAACGATTTTAGAAATTTCACATGGAGTTGTAAGCGTGATCTTCATATCTTTTTTTTACATTATCTGTACTTTGTTGAAGGAAAAGAATGAGATCTTGGTCATCCAGTTTAGGTGTCATGTATTTGCTGTCGAATGTTTTCAAAAGAATATCGGCCACTTTCTGTGTACTTTCTATAATTTGATTGTTAATTTTTATTCGAATATAACTTTTTATGATTTTTATTTAAATAGAGATATCTGGAAAGTAATTAATAAGATTTTATTCATTACTTTCCAGATTATTTATTGATTGATTCATTCATTCATTTCTTTACTTTCTATTTAATTTTTTTAATTTATTAATTTTTTCACGTTGGTTTAGTTTTTTTCTATAAATTTTGACGAATAACTTTCTTTAGTTAAGAAGACTAATATCAAAATTGTTACCACCAGTACATAAGAGTCGTTTCATCTTGCTCGATGTTTTCACACCTCTTATAGCTCATTTGAGTTGGAAATTGTAATTTAATTTGATTTTTTGTTCACGTTTTTTAAAACTATTATGATTATTTACCTATGGTCCTCAAAATGTATTTATTCCCATATTGCTCCAGTTTATATAGAATATCTTCTAAAACTGTGCTAGTGCACGACCATATCCAGTACGACAACTTCCACGACCATGGTACGTGCTTAATGAAATACATATATCGATACATCATTGATTGTGCCGCGATAGCAGAGCGTACGTCATGTTTACTAGATCTGACATGAACGCCCCGTGTAGTTCCATCTCTCATTACCAGAATTAATGATGATTGTAATACAGACTTAATCATTTAAGTATTTCACTAATACGAAAGGTAAGCAAATTACTATGTGATATACACCTATATTACTACACCTACAGAAAGAACCCTGATAGTAGTATCCAATAAAAAAAAAGTAAATTTAGATTTTCTTTATGAATATTTATTATTATTTTCGCAATCCGGTTATTTTACTTTGACCCTTTTGCTTTTAGTTATTTTATTATTTAATTCCACTTAGGTATATAAATTAATTTCAGAACATTTATAAAATTGTAGTCAGCGTACGTCCATTTTAATCATAACAATCTTATAAATTATTAGTTAGGGTTCATAAACCTTTTACGTTGTCGCATAAGATCGGCCATTGTAGAGATCCTTGAGGGAGGCCTTTGTCCAACAGTGGGCGTCTTTGGGCTGATATGATGGTAATGATGATGCATTTTGTCCACGATGATATGAGAAGAACTATTCACCCTGTTTTACTGTAAGTTTTATGCTAATTATATATTATATTTGTTTTAATGACTGCATATCAATTATGATATGCAGTCATTAAAGCAAATATAATTACTTTGCAGTTTTGAAAACATCGTATTACTTTAATAAACGTAATAAATAATACAAATCGGGCATTGCAATCCAAAATGATTGTATAATAAAATTAAAAACCATTTCGCAACAAATTTTCGTAAACCAACAATCACGATATTATGAAAAGAAAATTATAATGATTGTAAACAAAAGATTTTTATGGTCCATGCCGAATAACGTACAGTCATAAAAAATTGGTGGTAGCAATAATAACTTCATTCTCCCTTTGTCGATCTCCAACCGGACGAAAAAACAATTTTTACAATCGAAATCAATTTAAAATTAATAAAACCGTTCAGGGCGACCGCAACGCTCAATCATCTGATGTTTTTATCAAAACATTTAAAAAGAACAAACACTTATTTCGGTGTTTATTATTTTTCGTAATACGCCGTTCCAAATGGCTTTTAATAATACTCTTTTAAAGAATAGTCCGGCCTTTTCAATGTTGTAATATAAAGTGTTACGTTTATGGTTTTAAGTTGGCTTAATTTACATGAATGTTAAAAAACTCTTGAGATAAATAAAAAGATTATTAGGGTTGTTAATTATAAGCGGCCGAATGAGAAAACACATACTTACGTGTATTTAAATATTTTATAAACCTACTCCGTACTCTTACCTACCTTCTTCATAAAATATTCATAAGTATCTAATACCTACTTGTTAAAACAATTATTCTATGACTATAATGTGTCATCCCTAACTTTTGTAACTATACTGTTATTTTTTATCGTAGTATAATTTAATATTGGTAACAGGAACAATAGCACAAATAGCAGTACATTTTCAAATAAATAAGATGAACAATTCAGGAATATATAGAAGAGGAACTGACCAAAATAGTTATTTTTTATATATATAAAGATTAATCTTCATTAGTATACCTGTCTTACATCCATTTAATTTATCTTTCATCTCAGGAACTAAAATAAAAAAAAACGTTCATCTTTTTTTCTCATATCCGCCCAAAGGACCATAAAACTGGTCCTCTACAATCCCCGTTCAAAATTATCGAATCTTATTTTTCACAGATTACAAAATACGTTTCTACTCGACAGTTCTCTTTTGTATGTTTGTCGTCATAATTCGTGATCTAATATTTTATCCAATAAAGCTAAATACGTACAAGCATTCCACAAATTCAAGTGATATATCAAAGAAATACTACGTAATGATTATAACACACTTATATTCATTAATCTCGGGATAAATTATAATTTATAATGGTGTACGAGCAGGGCATTAATAAATTTGGACGAGAGTATTGAAAAGTCCGAAGTTATGATAAATAAATAACAACATGATATCGTGGAACAAACAAACAAACACAGGTCGCCTCCCGTAGCTCGGCGCGCGTGCCCCGGATTAGCTGTATTTTCATATCAAAGGGCTCGCTCAGTTTTATGAATTGCTTCTATTTGGGCCCCGACGTAATGTCTTTCTTTATACGAGGGACGTTTCGCGTGGGAGAATTTAATTTGTTGCACTTTTCATTTAAGCGCATTAGAGGGTATTCATATCTTTATTTCGTTGAAGCAACAGTTCCTTATCTCTCGTTTACATAAATCCGTTAACTGACAATATAATTTAATATTTGCTGTATTAGGCCGACATTATTATGATTATATATTTAACTTTTTCGTGGTTATGTAGTACTTACGTAATTGGTTTGGGAATTTATATTGATATATTTGAATTTCCAGGAACATTTTAACATAGATATCAGTAACTTTGAATAATTATTGATCAGAATGACATAATAAAACTACATTTATTAGTAATTAAGGTTGTAGATCGTTTTATTAGTAATAGTCAAGTCTATACGTAACGTAAATTTGCGAGTGATAATAATTAATTAACATATATTTTTATGACTAACGGTGCAATTCAGTAACGCTGAACCTTACAATGATTGTCTTAATTTATTTTATTTTTACTCTTTGTTTCTTTCTTATACTATTTCTATTAAGTATTAAGTTTCTTTTAGTGCATTATTTACTATGTTTATTTTACTGCATATTATATAAGTAAATCATATAGGCATAAAATATTAATTATGTATCAAAAAATCAATTGAGAGATTTGTGATCACAATAAATTTGATTTTAATGTGAATCTCCTTTCAAGACATTACCAAATAATTTACATACGAATAGTATTTGTCTAATTTTAGATTTGTCAATTTTCTGGAAAGCTAGACTTAAGAATACTTAATTATTTGTTTTCACAAATAAATTGATTATATGATTTGGGGGTATAAGATATTAATGACAAAGGAAACCCTGATTTAGCATGAAAGCTCCCCAAAATAAAAATACAACTTAGTTATACTCTTAGGTACCTACTGCTGCTGAGAAAGCGCTATCAAAGTATAGGCTTGTCAGGATGTTACGGGGCTATGATGTCATTATTTCGTTATTCGCAAATGGATCACATGGTGAATCCGCGGACCACCGGTATGGGTATTGTCAGATTTGTCCCCATTTCCATGAATTTTGTTTATTCAACATTGGTCCGTTTCTGGGTTTGTTTTGTATGTTTTTTTAGATATACACATGATTTATCCCCGCCCATTAGGTCACAGTGAGTAATGCAGGCAAGTCGGGCCCGCGCCCCGGGGCGTCCGATCCGTCCGCGTAGATAGCAACTACACGTGTTGTCAACTTGTATGTTTTCATCCAAATACCGTATATTTGATAAATTTAACATTCTATATTAGTATGATATCTCGATAATGACGCCGTTTTATACCCGATGTGTCAGCTAACTAATAAAGTTCTCCGGTTTCGGCCGCGCGTTCAGTGTAGGTGTCATACAAGTTGTTTGCACGCGTGTTATGGACACTCTAAATTTCACAACGAAGCTCTAATTTACTTGCAATTATTATAATAAATTTAGTCCTGATTAACATGCTTTCTAACTCCTCTGCGATAGTGTATCTACTGAATTAAAAAAAGATATTCATATACTTTGTACAAGAAATAATGTAATTAATTGCACCAGCATTCACACCAGCTTTTATAGCTTTTGGCTTTGAACACTAACAAATTACCTGATAATGTAAGAAAATAATAGAATTTAGCTTCCTATAAACTATAAAACCTCTTTTTATCTTTATAATTACATGTTGTTAACGAATAACTACTGTAATCAGAGTTATCGATCGGTCCCTACATTCTAACACAAATCAAGGTATCAACTGTATCAAGTATCAATCTATTTATTCTTCTGTTGTTAGCTATAAGCTGCAAAACAGCTCAGTCATCAGGTGTTATGAACATTCATAAACAAGTTAAACAAATCAACAAATATTATAAACAAAGGGCACTTGTCACCCAACGTAAGCGTTTTTGTTCCTCGTGCATTTTTATAACAAGCGTTTTTGTAGTGAGACGATGTAGGAAGGAAGCCACGGCGGGGGGTCCCGGCCCGGCCTCCCGGGGCACCACAACACAAAACATTTCGTGATCCATAAAGACAAAAGGAAAATTAAAATCTGTAAAACTCACGGGACGGACCGCTCTCTTGTACCTTACATTGACATCAGAGTAGATACACTCCAAATTATTTCGACAAACGAAAGTTAGTATCGCAGCGATTTACTGCGTAGATCTATAGATTAAATAAAAGTTATAAAGTATGCGTATGGGAATGATTGGCTGTACAATTCCTAGTTGTTATGCCACATACATCATCACCAATAGAAAATGTCATAATTAAAAATTTACACGACAGGGCAATGAAATGATTATAATATAATTTATGTGTATTTTCTATTTATGTAAATAGATCAATATTCGTATGTATGTTCCCTCTGGATTGCAGCATGGGTGGAGCCATTATAGAGAAATTATTTTTATTTTTAACGAAATTGGGAACTTGATATAATAATTATAATAATATTCTGAGACATTATTCACCCTCGGCTATCTGATCCCTAACTAAACAGATCTTGTACTACGTACACCAGATAACGTATACTAAATTACTTTTGTAAATACATACTTATATGGGTAATAACACCCAGACTCACGACAAACAGACATATTCATGCACTCAAATACATGTCCTGGGTGGGAATTGGAACCACTACCTGCGGAGTGAAAGGCAAGTATTTACCAACTACGTTACTGGCGTTCAAAAATAAACTTAGTTTACCGATCTAGTTATTGAAAGTATATTTAAGTATGATTATCTAAGTAACTGTTATCAATTAAAAGGAAGGCACAGAAGTGACGACGACGGTGCGCACGTCTGAGTAACACTGCAACGTTTTATTTTTACTCCCCATACTATTATGTCGATTGCGTTCATACACAAAATGGGAAATAATACGTTTTAAATTGATTGTACAGTTTTTTGATAATTAGTTAAAATAAATATTATCATTGTAACATAAGCTTGTGTGTAAACTTACTACATATTTTATTCCTGTCTGTTTACGTGAGTGATGACAGTACTGAATGGAATTGAATCATATTTGTCATGAATACAATCTTTTGTATGGGTTAAAACATTTACAAGGGGCATCATAAATAATGGAAGAAATTTAAAGAGCACAATCTACATTTGAACTTCAAAAAATTAAGATCGTCCAGTTTGTGAAATCGGAAAGTGAGATAGAAACATGTTTTGGGATCCCATTCAAAATGTGTCAGCTGATCTACGTTTTGTCGAATGACGTCCACTATTGAACAAGACCCTCCCCTGAGAATGGGCTAATATGCCATATTCGTCACGTCTGACAGGTTGGCAATTTCAGTATGATGGACATAGTTCACAGTGAGGCGCTCTTAGCCGTTCTTTAGTAGGTATTCTCTAGGGACGAGTTCTACGCCGCCCATGAAATGCGATGAGGTGGCAATATTCACATATCCCAATACGATCATCACTAGGCTGATCAAATGACGTCCACAACTGGACAAAGGCCTGCCAAAATATTTCCACGATACATTGTGTGTGCATTTGGAAGGATATGCCAGAATCGCCACGCTTGGTGGACGGGTTGGTGATCACAGTGATATGGTCATAGTACTCAAAAGAACGCTGCTGCCTGTTTTCTAGAACATATTCCCGCAGGTCGACTTCTATACGTCCTGCCACGGCATAAGATGGGGTGGCGATATTCTTCTTGGCCGTCAGCCACACAGCCAAGTACCATAAATTTATTTTAAAACATCATAGAAATCAAAATTGTGCTATGCATTATATAAGGCGCCGTAAACTGGTCAAAAATAATGTAAAGTTATGATTTTTTTTTTAAACGTGGTGGTAACCTTTTTAGGTCCCCGTAGTTGGGGAGAGTATGGGGTATGTGGGAATCCCCGTGGGTTACCCACAAAACCACCACGGTAGCCTAGCCTTTCGGTGCTGTGGGTGATGCCTCCGGGAACTCGAGACGATCTTCACCCGGAACCAAAGTAATCATTCTTACTCAATTATACATAATATACCTATCTAATTGAGTAATATGTGGGCTAACCATAGTTAGTTCACTAATTTGATATAGCCCTGAATTCTTTTCCTGAAATGTTCGTTTGTGATTCGCGTTGAACCCACAATAAAAGCGAAACTAGAAACAGGCCAGTATTTCGCACCACTTTTGTTTTTTAGTTTTAGCACCTATTCAACGAGTTGCGACTATTTCAGAAAACAAATAATTTTATAAAATACTCTGCAACAGTTAGTACTTTTATCTTATTAAGTGAGGCTAGATGCTCTCACCGGTCTTTAAGCGATCACCGAGGTTAAGCAAGTAGGCTAATGGCAATAGGTCTATAGATGGATGATCACCAAAAGTGTATTTATTTCTGAGCGTCTCCTCGCTTCGGGAGGCAACAGTTGTTAAGCCATGTCAGAGGCCTACTGGGTGGCTTGAACAACTCTGACACCATGATAACTATTGCCCATAAGATAAATAAGTATCTTATTAGATGAGGTAGGAACGGTGATAAATTATTGCTTCTTAAAAAAGTAATCCTTGACAGCCACTCCGGATTTTTGATTGGTTAAAGGAAAGATATTAATAAATATCCTGGGACAACTAAGACACCTATATCTGATCCCAAACTAGGCAGAGTCTGTACTATGGCAACTAGACAACTAATAAACATACATTATATATTTCCAAATACATACATATTCTAGTAAATTACGCTCAGATACACAACAAATAATTGTGCTATCGGCACAAAGATTTGTTCTGGGTGGGGGCCGAACTAATGTCTTCTTGTTTAGCAAACAGGGTCACTAACCGCTAGACTAACAGGCCAGTCAATTCATGAATAAAACTAATATGTCATGAATTAAACTGTATTGTTTGTATTATATAATATAGCAGCCAAAGGTAAAAAAATATTATATATAAAAATAACTTATATATACGTAGATAGCCTCTTGCAAACAAATAATAAATTCAGTACCAAATAAAAGATCTCCATAAACACATTGCAATATGTCAAACATAAGTTACCTGTAGGAATATTTAAAAAACACAATACAATAGTGAAGGAGTGCTTCTACCCATGAAACTAATCAAATTACTGTTAACCAAGTAGTGAAGTACAAAAAATATTGTTTTAACTTCCCATACAAATTGCATCGGCTGTAATTCTTGCATGATGATGTGCTAGACATTGTTCTGATTCATCAGCAAATTAAGCTCTCTAAGTTACGTCCACTATTTAAAGTGGATCCCAATAAAACATGTGCAAATGGGGTAACATTCCCATATCACAAAGTATCTGCGAATGTGGTGTGACACCACAAAGTATGGCATATTTATCTGCTTGTCCCTCCTGCACAGGCTCTTTTTCCCTTCAAGAGTTGTATGACTCTTCAGCCAAAGCGGTCAGTATTGCCCAATTTTGGGCAAATAAAATTTAATTCGATCGATAAGAAGAAGAAGTTACACCTTGTATACCTATCAAAAAATTTGCAAGCTAAACAAAAGATTAGATCTACATAACAACTGGCACATCATATTATGCGATCATTTTTTTATTTTGTAAGGTGATTTCTAACAAGTGGTTCACTTAAATAAGTAAATTCTGTACCTTAAGCTCTACACACTAGTTTCGTTTTTAGGAGTTCTTAGGAGTAATAATAATAGTCTTAAATAATTGATTTATATGGGTTTTTAGGTATACAATGCTTTAAGATAAGCTTCACTTCATATCTGCAGACACCTTTAATATAAAACCTAGTACCAATAGTTATTGAGGAGTTTTAGATTCCCTATAATTTTATCAAGAGTTGGATAAAAAGTATCCCAGTAATTAAAAAAATTACTAGGATAATTCAATATATCTAGTAATTTCAAGCAATATAGTAATAACTATATTGCTGTGCGCGTCATATAACATTATAGAGCAACTGACATGTATTTAAAATTCTATTCCAATGAATGTAAATTTTTAAACATTTCACTTAAATTGCACAGTTTAGTATCACGAAGTATTCACGAGAGCACTGCAAACGCGTACCTACATAATAATGTATTTACATATTATTATTCATGGAAACAAATGTCCTTTGAATGGTTTTTGGATTTGTTGACTTAATACAAAGTGCTTTTGCGAGAGGTGGTCGGTCTGTCGGCGACACCGCATAATGGATGGTCCCGATGTTCGCATTTTGCGCAAATGTTTCTCTTATTATGTCGCAAAATATATCTCTGTGAGTGGAATCGATGCTTTTCTTGCCTTTTTCGCCATTTGCTCTAGGATCGTTTACTATGTCTTTTTGATCTATGAATCAAAAGTAAATTTGTTTTTAAAAGTGTGCACTTACGAGTATGCTTTTTTAAACAAACAGACTGCATAAAAAGTATTATCAAACTACTACTTATAAAATTGTACGATGATGACTATATTTTGTTGTCTCATAATAATTATTGAGGTTAGGTCTATAAATTAAATGTTGTGGGGCAACGTCAATAATGAAATATAATTGATATTTTAAATTTAATACAATGTATTGCACATGTGCGGACTTAATGTAATTTGTTCCAATCAACCTTAGAGCAGAGCGGGGAAAACATCAAGTTCACTAAGTTTACATTGATATAGAAAGTACAGTACATCTGGCATTTACTGCTTGACCTTATATATATTAGACTTCATCAAAATATGAATTAAATTGAAAAACTGATTAATAGTATATCTTTATAAAGATTTAAACTAAAATATAAATATTTGTAAAAATGTAGGGTAGTGCTTTATATATGTTATGTACAGACTCCAGCTCATCAAGCTACCCCAATCTGTCAAATTTCCCTAATTGAAAGTAAACCTTATGCTTTTGGGATAAAGTTGAAAATCTATAAAAGAAATTTGACAGATTGGCGTAGCTGGATGGGCTGGCGTCTGTACTCATTCTCAAATTCAGCTTTTAAGTGTTCCATTTGTTATCTAGTAATCGTTTCCCAAAATAAATTTGTTAATTTAAAATAAATTCTTTCAAAATAATATCGATAATTTTAGATTTCTTTTAAAATTTTAAAGATTCAGCTATCATTTGCTCTAACAAATCTGTAAATATTGTAGTTCGATATATCCTGATCGGTAATCTGTAAATATCGTAGTTCGATATATCCTGATCGGTTATCTGTAAATATCGTAGTTCGATATATCCTGATCGGTTCTAGCAAAGTATATCTAAAAGTATAGTGAAGATATCTTAAATCGTGCTATTCTACTGCACAGGTTTTCTATCCTTTACGTATTTAATTGATGTTGCCGATTTTGGACCAACAAACAAAAATATATTTTGCACACAATCAGGTTAAAAACCTCATTCTTATTATTTCCGTATATTGAAACATAATAATATCATTCACAAACAAATATGTCTTGTGACTTTATTTGATAGTGGGTCCTGGCCAATTTTATTTCTTCTCCAATTAGTAAATTCTTAAGAAACATTAGCTATTTAAAATTTGATTTATCTTAATAGAGTAGCAGTAGACTAGCCAGCGAACAAAAGAGAAATATAAAAACAAGTTGTAATCCATCCGTTGAATACCTTTTTTCCAAAATAAATACTTTGAGTTTTGCTTAAATAAATTTAATTAAATAACAGCTTTCATACTAATCGGCACCTTATTAAATACTGATTGATGCTGCGAATTGTTCGGCAATATTCAGGCGTGGAATGATTTTATTTTTTGTACGAACACGTTCACATGCCTGGCTCTCCTCATTTGTCTCATATTAATTTATATTGATTTTACCAGTTACATTAAGTCACAATGATAATAAAACTGGGTTCTGTAAGAATCTGCAAGCTGGTGAAATGTGCTCTTTTAGTTTAGTCGGTGTACAGATGAACTTCATGTAGTTACGGGACCCCAAAGAGATGAAGTAGTCTTGATTAGATATAATAAAAGTGAAATAGGACACAAATATAGGTACTGTAAATAATATATCAATATGCCGCAATGTTTTACAATAATTCCACATAACTACGAAAAAGACCAGTAATTTATAAAAATTCTTTGTTTTTTTTTCATAGTTGTGTAACGATGACTAATAAACACCGACAAATTTTAATTTGCCATTCGGGCCGATTTGTTAGTCATCTTGTTCCTACAAACACTTATACTTAATCCCATGTTCCCATCGATGTTCTTTTCATATAAACTATGTCGGGAAAAATTGCAAATATATTAAAATTTGTTAGTAGTAGTACACTAATATCAATATTTTCTACAATAATGCTTTTTACATTTAAGTATAGAGCATAAATCAGCCAATTTATTTTAATATTACAGGAACTAAAAGATTAGATCGCTTTTAATTTCAGACAGTTCAATTCTACGTTAATAACTTGAATGAACGTGAAGTAGTGCATCAGCAGCGTACCATGAGCTTATTCTACTCTCAGGTTACCCGAAGTTTATTCTTTTATCTATTAAATAAACAAATCCGCCACGTCATTATCGTGAAACCACTGTCGCTCTCGCGGTATGCATCGGGTCAATTTTGTCCGCACAGAGTTTGAATATAAAGAACTATACCTATGCGTCAAAATACATTCAAACAATAATAGAATAGTACTTACTTAGTTATCGTATGGGCAGTGGTTACCCTAGTGTCAGAGTTGTTCAAGCCGCCCAGTAGGCCTCCGACATGGCTTAAGGACTGTTCCCTCATGGCTACAACCCGGACCGACAGCTTAACGTGCCCTCCGAAGTACGGAGACGCTCAGAAATTAAACCACTTTGGCAGTCACCCATCTATGGACAGACCGCAAGCCTTGTTGCTTAACCTTGCCGATCGCTTACGGAGCGGTGAGAGCATCTAGCTATGAGATAATATTGTTGTTTGAGGACATAGTTGCATTATTATATTTGATTACTATAAATTAATTCAAATAAAAATGTAGGTTGTTGAAAACATATTAATAGTCTACGTAGAGTGCTCTTCAAAGCCACCTTTATTGACTACGTAATAAAAACGCTGGCAAGATCAGGTTGTAACTTATTGACTTTGTCTATTGTCTTTGTAACTTATTGTCTATTAAAGTCTTTGTAATAATGCAAATATAAAGCGCTACAGAACTAAAGTATAAAACAAATTCAGATCTGTACTACCACAAAACCACACCAGGGTTTATTATTTTATTTTTATGCAAATGCAATATGATGTGATGTACGGTAAGTGTGTGAGGAGTGGCCACTAGCCAGCCGACCTCCGGAAATCATTGGTGCTGTAATAAAGAGCTGCGCGAGAAAGCGCCCGCTCGCTGCGTGATAGATGCCCACAAACCAACGACAAAAAAATAACAAAATCGACTTAGCAAACATGTTTAATAAAATGAATGACTCGCTCGTATATCTTCACCTGCTTAGTATGACATAAATTATAATAACATTATGTTGTACACATTCAAGGAGTCCCAACAAATTCTTATTCACTAGAAAATAAGACATTTCAGAAAAAAATATTGTAAGAATGTTATTAAGATGAGTTCAGAATAGTTGGATTTTTTCTGTGTCACCCGCTGGTGAACAGTGATAGTGTTTTTTTAGTTATGTAACTGGCGTATTAAGAGATTCAAGTAAAATAGATTACTTGAAATTTCAATAATCATTTATCATAAACGCCACATAAATTTTAACGCTATATTAATATTAGGGAAAATATCAGTGTCTATATTTAATTTCATTGGACAAAATGTATAATAAATGTCGTTAATGCCGTATAATTTGCAAATAAAACGACATTATTTTTATTTGGGAAACAGTAATTTATTATAATGACTTATGTTTTAAACGTGAAAAGTAATGACATCTATAAAATAATGTAATACATCTCTTGGCATATTTAACACATAATAATGTGGTCAGACTACTAACACATTAAAATAAATAAATGTGTGTATGATAATACACCGGCGATTTCATTGATATTGAATTAATAACGACCTAATCTGGAGAAAGAACAAAGACCGTGTCGTCGTTAAGATGTTCGATAATTAGGTCAAACAAAGCTTTTACAGAATTACCTCCCCCACAGACACCCTTAATGATCCCAAAGCAGGCTGCACATAATTAGGGCTAAACAATATTTAGCACCGATTAACCCCATAAACTCGCATTAAATTAGAAGGGCAGTAAAAATCAATTAGAGAGTTCATCCGAGTGATGTAACCGCACGCTTCCGAATTTCTCCTTTTATTAACAATTAGGTGGGTTTATGTGTGGAGTAGGTGCGGATTAGGCGAGTTTGGGACGACGTGCGTGTCTCCGCCGGACGGCAGGGGCTTAGCCTCAAGGGATGTGACGACCCTTCAAGCTACACGATGACAGCTGCCTTTGTCGTGTCCGAAGAGGAATTTTATACCGCGAAATTGACAGCCGCAGTGTACCGTAACTCATCGATCGCGCAACGTGTTCCCAGGGATGTTGAGATGAGCGCAATAAAGTATTTGTTCATGTTCTCGGCGCATGAGTGAAGCCCAGTCCGCAGTTCACGCGGCGGGGTCCGATTTATGTTGTTTCATATCTTCTTGTCCGGTTTTGTTAATGTGAAAACTAAATCAGCGTGTGTTTTGTATTGTATCATTTCGCTTATTAAATATAAGTACGTGAGTTATTTGCTAAGTGTTCCTTCGTACCAACTCTAGTCTACCTTTATTTTTTATATTTCTTTATTCGCTTTTTGGCGTTGATGAAAATCTTATCATCATGATACGTTTGTCTTCAAGTACGTGCATGAGAATATAACTTTACTTGATTAAAATACAAGTAATATTTTTTGTTATCAGCATTTATGTATGATTGTGTGAAAACTTTGTATACTTGTAAATTTCATTCTCATATCTAAAATAAGTAAATTTTAACGTTATAGGTATATCCAGGATGACCGCCTTTATATTCTCATTGCTATATGAAAAATTGTATATTAGTATTGAAGGTACTTACAACTTACTTAGGACATAGACGTGGTCGCTTAATATGGGCCTCATAAGATAGGTAAACTTTACCAAAAGAGCTATAGAAGGGTTCTCTGGTGCTCTGTGTTTCCCTGCGAGATCAAATTAGAAATGTTGAAATCCGCAGGCGAACCAAATTAACCGCGAAGAATTGGCAAGCCGAAGTGACTGCCACTTCAACTTCACTTCATTTTTGCGAGGTTGTACAAGCTACGGCCGTTGGGGCAGAATGATTCTCAGAGGCAACCACGAACAGAAAGATGTAGGGCGGGTAGACCGCCTAAAAGGTGGACCGATAATCCTGTCAGGTTCGCTGGAAACTGTTGGTTGCGGGTAGTGTATGATAGGCAATTGTGAAGATGTTTGGGGGAGGCCAAGGAAGAGCAATGGATGTCTTATGTTTTATCATAATCCATATAGCTCAAAATACCAGGTTAGGAAACTTCTCAGAATTACTATGCTAAGTAATAAAAAAGATTTAATCGCTATCAACATAGAAAATATATTAATGTATGTATGTATTTGAATAATGTATGCGCTAGTTGACGATATCCAAACAAGATCAAAGATTCGGCGAGGTTTCCCTCTCTGATTTAGTTTAACTTAAAAAAGCAATGTTAAACACGATATTTTTATTGCCAGTTGGAAAACAAATCTATGATAGTCGAATATAGAATAGATAACTGAACTTTTCTATACCCAATTGGTGTCTAAAAGTAAAAGTATATTTGTTTTGGGTTACATTTAAAAACGTTATGTTAGCAATCGACGCTTTTGTTTAAAGTGATAATAACATACAACAAATATCCAAAGTTGCAATCCAACTATGGCGTACTTAGTCCATGTTTATATTCAGATACAGATAGAGCAGTCCACTAAAGATAACAAATACACCTTTCCTTATACCTAGACCAACATTGATCACTATACCCGTAGTATATCAACAAAAGAATTTTACATTGAATATTAAAAGTTATTGACCATTGAACTCTACTAGGAAAACTGACCAAGTAGTTGAGAAGGTCCAGAGAATCATATTCTATGTTTGTTTCTCTGGAATGTTTTGTCGCGGCTGCGTTCTTAGAACTAAGAACGCCGCGGGCTTCTCCGCTCTTGATTCATATTTAGTCTTTACTAGCTGTGCCCCGCGGTTTTACCCGCGTTAAATTTTATAAATTACTAGCTGTGCCCCGCGGTTTTACCTGCGTTACATTTTATAAATGATCATAGCTCCTCCCCCGTTGGTGATAGCGCCATAATATATAGCCTATATGTTGACCCGACCTCTTAGTAATATCATGCAAAATTTTAAGTAAATCCATGCAGTACTTTTTGAGTTTAGCCCGGACATACATACAGACAAAGACACACAGACAAAATTTCTAATAACTATATTTTTGGCTTTGATATCGATTGTGAATCACGCCCCAAGTATCCTTTTAAAATATTCAATGTACTGTTTTGACTTTCCTACGATTTTATTATATGTATAGATTATATAGTAATCTACAATATACTCATTTTGAATCAGATATAGTAGTAATTCTAATAACGAATTATTGCATTATTATTGAAGTTAGTTATTAATTCAATTAAACTTCATTCACTTCAAGCTGATATGATATCAGCTAAAAGATGTTCACTGCTGGATAGACCTCCCCCAATGGCCGGTCTTGTGCTGCCTCCATGCAGCGGATTCCTGCAACCTTTGAAAAATCATCGGTCCCTCTTGTAGGGGATATGCCCACGCTGCGACTTCCGGTTCGTGGTCCCGTCTTGAGAACTTTTTATCTATTTATTAAATATAGAAAATAATTAAATATAGTTACATAATAATTTCACAAACATCACATATAGTAATGAATTAATTACAAACTATCCCTGTAATTGTATTGTTTATTTATCATCTATTTATATATTTTACTTATCACACTAATATAATAAAGGCGAAAGTTTGTGAGTGTGTATGTTTGTTACTTCTTCACGACTAAACGGCTGGAGCGATTATATTAAAATTTGGTATGGAGTTAGCTGAGACCCTGAATTAACACATAGGCTATGATTTGTAAAGTTCAACGCGGGTAAAACCGCGGGGCACAGCTAGTTTAAAATAAATTTTAAATGTGTTTCAATTTAGTTTTGGTAATATATATATATACATATGTATCTACTATATAACTGTGCCTAGAAAACATACCGAATATATCACCAAAAAAGCCAGCATATCAATGTGGCAGTGTAAACAACTGCTTGGAAAAACCTGGGGCATTAGCCCTAGAGTCACCCACTGGCATCAGACCAATTATCACTTACGGCTCAGTAGTCTGGTGGCCCAGGACAAATCTGAGCACAAACCAAAAAGATCTCGAAAAACTGTAGCGACTGGCATGTGTGGCGATCACTAGCAGTATGAGAACAACACCCACCGCCGCCCTACAAGCAATGCTAGGACTGCCTCCCCTACATCTCTTTGTGCAGGAGGAGGCGACCATAGCAATCTTTAGACTCAGCATGAACGGCACCCTAAGCAAAGACCCTAGAATAAAGCACACACGAATTCTGGAAGATGCGTTCAAAAGGCAACCTATGATGGCATCACCGAGCGACAGAATCCTAAAAACACACAACTTCCACAGGCACTACAATATACAACTCACAGAAGAACTGTGTGACCACCCAAAGCCAAATGAGACAAGAATCTATACTGATGGGTCAAAAACCGACTCCGGAACAGGAGTGGGAGTTTTCTCAAATGACCTGAACATCAACATATTCAAACCCCTAGGGATACTCAACACTGTATACCAGGCTGAATGTGTTGGTATCATCCTAGCAGCACACGCAATAAGGGCCAGAAACATCACAAACACTCGTATTCGTATACTTTCTGACAGCGCCTCAGTACTCCAATCCTTAGGAGGTAACCACTTTACCTCATCACTAATACTAGAATGCCATAACGCATTGAAACACGTTGCGGCACACTACAACAATATCATAACACTACAATGGATCAAGGGACACAGCGGATCGCTAGGCAATGATGCTGCTGACGAGCTTGCCAGGAGGGGTTCGAGCGCGACAGCCATTGGACCTGAACCAACTGTGCCCATACCTTTCACCCAAATACGTAGATGGTTACAGAGCCACACATACACACAATCCGAGAAATGGTGGTCTTCAGCATCGGGCTGCAGACAATCCAAAGAAGCAATGCCATGCTTGGATGGTAAGCTAACGAGGCGACTACTGCGGCTAAACAGGAAAAGCCTGCGCGTCGTGGTGGGGACCATCACCGGACACTGCTCACTAAATAAACACTTCCACACTATAGGTATAACTGACAGCCCTCTGTGCAGAGCATGCATGGACGCTGAAGAAACGGTCGCGCACGTGCTACTCGAGTGCACAGGCATCACAAAAATCCGGAAGGAAACCCTGGGATCACCAGGAACTCTTACGGAAGCCCTGAGAAGTTTAGGAGACCTGATATGCTTCTGGAGGGAGGTGGGCTGGATGGAATGAAGGCTGCCATGGCTCACGTACAATGGTCCACATCAGGACTAAGTGCGGAAACCACACCCACTAGCATATTAGTGGGGACAAATGATGATGATGATGACTGTGCCTAGATTTAATTTACAATCCCATACTATTTAAAAGTACTTCGGTAACTATCTTTATATACGCATGCAAATTTAAGATTGGTAAACACGTAAAATCAGGGCTCAATCACGACTAAAGGTGAACTCATTTAAACTCCAAAGTTCTTCTCAATCGGGAACCCTCAGCCGTGAAGGAATGTCTCATTGATTTTCCTCTAGATTATTATGCGTTGAATGTGCCGTGAAAGTATTTCTAACTTAGGTACTTGATTCATATGGAAATATTAATGGAACAAATTTTGGGTAGGGATTGATTGAACTTTCTTTTTATTCTAAACAATTTATGTTTAAATTTTTATTTGCTAACTATAATAGTTAGCAAATAAGACAATAAAAGTCATTCGGAGGGAGATTATCATAGCTAAAGATATCTTATGAAAAATTATAAATCTACCTTCTTTTGTTTAAGGTGTTTCTATGGTTGCTGTCCTATCAGGATCGAACAATCGACTCCATTGACTATTTTATGTACTTGATGCTTTCTTGTATAAATTCTTATAGTAAAATGTATTTGCTTTCGGCTAGTCTCAAAGACATCTATCTGAACACCGATTTCTCTATTCCTTTACTCTCAAGTTTTAGTGAGACCATCTAGCTGACTCAATCAGTATCAAGTCAGGTATATGGCCGTGCGTCGGTTAATCTCGCTACAACTAGCTCACTGAGCCAATGATGCTTTAAGTAAATTAAGCAGAAAAGACGTTTACACACGATATAAGAATCCAGGATCCAAGAGAAACCTACTGCACTTTTTTATGACATATTTCTTGATGAGCTTTTTGTTTTGTTATCTGTGTCTAAAAGAAAAACCGCGCTAATAAAGCGAAGCTGAGCTAGTACAATCGTGTCAGTACAATATTTGTTCCATAATATTACAGTATGTAAAGATAAATAGTTCTCCTTTTATGCTTAAAAAACTATTTAATATATCAGTACCTTTTCAAAATGTAGCCTTCTTTTCATTTTATTTGCTGCATGTAACAGAAAAGCAACTCTATTGGAGTTGGCACCGTTTAACAGATAAGAAAATTTCATTTTTTAGTTACTTAAGTATCCGTAGTAAATTTTAGTTATATTACTTGGCTTATCTTTAACGGCATTAATATTTGAAAGGGCAGTATCTAGCAGGCCCGTACGGTGAAGTACCGGCTAGCCGGACAGCACATAGCATACAAGACACAGGGAGCCGAGCGCAGACGAATTGCCGTAGATAAATTATTAAACGTAATGTTTTCAGTTATCTCCGATGTCAGGCTGGTGGAATGCCGACGATCACATCTCGGCGCGGGGAGCGATCGATGCTGCGATACGCGCACAGCACACATCTGGTAGCCACTAGTTTGTTATCGGCGTGAACCGTCGCCCAAACCTATTTATCGAAG
Source organism: Pseudoips prasinana (assembly GCA_951640165.1). Classification (NCBI taxonomy): domain Eukaryota; kingdom Metazoa; phylum Arthropoda; class Insecta; order Lepidoptera; family Nolidae; genus Pseudoips; species Pseudoips prasinana. The sequence continues at coordinate 22,142,906 of OX621234.1, forward strand.
TCATAGAGATTTATTGATGGCTATTTTAGTTAATAACATGACGTCTAACACATTATGTCACAATAAATAATTAGGTTTATCTCGACTGGCAAACCACCATCATTTATTAACATATATTTTATATCATACGTGTGCTCAATTTGTGGCGGAGTTTTGCTGTTACATTGAGAATGGTTGATAAAAGTTGAACTTCTAAATTAATCGCTAAATGACCGTCAAATTTCCAGGTAATTTCAATTATACAAAAATATGTAGGCCGATCGTCATAATACTTGAAGTAATAAAATGTGGTATTCATAGGAGGACGTTCAACTTTGGTTTAACAAATTTCTTAATGTTATGTATGAATCAAGATAAAAAATCTTAACAAGTCCAGCGAGTCCGTATCTCATAAATCGTTCATAAAAATCTGTTTAGTGGCGTAATAAATAAAACGGAAGGTTCGCAGTGATCTCCATGCATATAGGGACAGCATTACGCAATAGTTTGATTTATTGGTTTCGGAAAGGTGCACAAAATTCTAACGGCTCGCGCCCTCTTCAAAAGACGGCGTGATAGAATTTCGGCTCGGCAATTTTCTCATACATGCGAAAAACTATTCGGAGCGGCCGGCGGTGATAAATGCGAGGTTATGAATAAATTTGCCCCTTCACTTCGCAACGAATCTGAAGTGATTAGATTCGACACCTTTGACGTTAAGCAGGTGGACTTCCACCTGTGGTTGTTAAATAGTTACACTGTAATTGAGGATATCCTAATGAATTCTCTAACAGCATTCAATTGGTTACGTTAGGTTTTACTTGCTTTATTTATATTGTTCTCGAGTTTCATTTGTACACTTAATAAATATAACAGGCTTAAAAAAGCGAGTCCCATTCGCAATAAGAGCCATACTCAGCGAACAATAGCGGAATAACATTTACAAAGAAGTAAACGGCGCTGAGAATCTAAATATTTATTTGAATTACTGCGAGCAAACGGCAGCGGCATGGGGCGCGGTTGACGGCCGTGCTACCGACGCTAAGTTCCGACCGCGGACCGCAAACTGGACTGCGTTGCTCGCTTGGGGTTAACCAAAGACGGGGCTAAATCATTTATGAAGAAACCATACGTAAGCCCACTTATTTGACAAAAGGCCTTATTAAGGAATCGTTAGTCGAGTTAGAAGAAATTTTGGATTTTCGTCGGCTTTTCCATCGATTGGATAAGTTATGAAAAAATACTATAAAACTAATATATGGTTTTCTTTATTCACTTGCCTTCTCTAACCAATATGACGAAAACGTATCAGGTATAAAATCGATGGCTTTATAGACGTATTTATTAGAAATCGATTCACAATTAAATTATTTTTATAATCTAAAAAATTAATGCATCTTAAAAAGCAGGTTGCCCCATAATATCGTTCCCTTTTGTGCGTTATACAAATATACACTATTATATTGTGTTATAAGTTTGACGTCGATGTCTGTCTGTGTGTGTCAGTCTGTGGCACCGTAGCTCTCAAATGGATGGACCAATTTCGATGCAGTTTTTTTCATTTAAAAGTCAGTTTCCTTGCGGTAGTTTTTGCCATGTTTGGTTAACATCAATCCAGCAGTGTAAAAGTATTAGCTCTCTTCAAATTGAGTTTTTACAAATATATATATGTTTGTAGATTGATGTTATTATAGTTGGAGTTGGCAGTTTTCTGACGGTTAAGTCAAACTCTTAACCGTCAGAAAACCGCCAACTACGCCATATAAAATAATAATTCAAGACCATTAAGTGTAAGGGATTATAAGGTAAACAAATATTTTAAGAATAAGGTAATTTATTATATTATACTCTGTTTAGTAATTATAATTGTAATTTTTTAATCAAATAGTACAACAAAAAATGTTAGTATTTTAACTTTTGTTAATGACTAGCAAGGTAAAAAAACCAGGGGATCACCTGATGATAAGTGATCAGGATCACCGCCGCCCATGGACAATCGTAATATCTTAAAGGTTGGTAACATTATTGTAATAGTAAAAAGATATTACAGTAGTCTGTATTCTTTTCGATATTCAAGTACAATATTTTAATTCGCCATTAAAATATGTGCTATGAATGTTTTATATTTTGATTTGCATAAAAAGCAGGCTTTCTCTTTTTTTATTTTATTGATATGTGTTACTACAATATTATATTGAATTTGAGTTTTTTATCTCTTTCTTACTTTAAATATAAGACTTGCTCAGTTTGAAGCAAAATTACTTATCGAAATTTTAAGGTTTCTTAATCATTTCGACACCACTGTGATATCTCAAAGCTACTTCAACCAATGCTGTTGGTACCGCATATGAATGATATGTTGTTCATTGGTAACGTGAACTGCTGTGCCGATAATACTATCGGAGACACTTTCTACTCCAGCCGTCTCTATATCCCAAGGTGAAAACGTGTCAACGTATCTATATGTCTGAATAAAATGTACTCTTGACAGGCTTCTTGATTGGAGACGACTAAATTTAACCACTTTAAAACTCAAGTTTGAACATTCAGAGCTAAAAAGCCACTATTTCTGTGGCTATAAACCTTTGAACGTCTTTAATAGTATTGGAATCCTTGGAGCATAACAGGGCTTATAAGTATTTTAGTACGCGGAAAAAGCTATTGCTGTATGAAACACAAGTCCAGCCTCAAATGAAATAATGCTGTCCACTTTGGACAGAAGCACTGACTAACCAGCTTGGCCTTAATGACTCAGTTCGAAGTCAAGCTGTAAGACGTATCAAAGATCTCTGGCTTACAGCTAGATTGAACCCCTAAGGCTCAGGAGAGAGTTTGCCTCCTTGTGTGTGTGTGTTATGCTGCGGCCTTTAGAATGGGCTGTTTTCTTCGAAGAATTTTTTCATTTGAAGCCTTGCCATCGACAGGAAGTTCATCCTCACAGCCATGGTTTATGATCCACCTTTATGATCTTGGATGCTACGGTTTCAGTAAACATTCTCATTCATACGTTGAGGCTGTGTAATTAATACATGGGACTTTTGAAATAAAATGGTGAAGAGCTATTATCTGACTCTACAAACTCCTTATATATGTGTATGAATTTATCTATATGTTTTCAAAAGTCCACATGGTGTGCAAAAAAGAATACCCTTCCTCTAAATATACCACAAATACCCAACTGCCTCTTCTTCACTCCTAGTCCATTCAACGGTTGCCATGCAGAGATCGCACCTAGCGATAAAGCTGCCATTTGTAAAATCTTGGTAAACATGTTAATATTTCATTATAATATTATGTTATTATGGTTTACAATTAAGAGTTCTTACTTACTTACCTTGAATCACGTTTTTATATTTACTATAGTTGTCATTAAAGTTAATAAGATTCCAAAACGATAACTGCTATTGGCGCAGGACTTAGCTCCTCTAAGCCAACGCCTAGTTTTGATGTTCTAGCTAGTGCAAAGGATGTAGGACTGTGATACTACTCCCTGAACTCACGGCTGTGCTTTCATTAAAATCTTTGAAAGACACCGAATTCATAACGCTGAGATTCGCTTCTTTTCAATAAAAACATTTTGCAAACATTGGAAAACTTAAGGCAAATTGAATAATAATATCTAGACATATGACAATGAATCTGGACTCTTCAACTAAAGCTGGTGCCACCCCTAATAGTGATTTCCAGGGGAACGCCGAATAATACAATAGCGGTAGATCGCTGCATGACGTCATTACTGTGCAAAGAAATTTATTTTTCATTTTATTTAGATACATCTCTGACTATATCTGACTGTATCTGATCTCTGAATGTACTGTATCTTAATACATATAAAATAGTAATAAAATATTTTTAATACAAGAATTAGTTGGCTCATCATATACATATTATATATATATATGCTACTTATTTTATGCTAACGGCTAAATGTATGTACGCTACACCATCAAACAAATAAAAGTTGATTTCTTTGTTTGTTTGTCGGTTTACAAATAAAAGTTGATTATTAGTAAACAAATGAAAGTATACAGTGAGAATTGCAACTAGGAGTAACAACGGTTCATTTAATTTTGACATTCCTATCATTAGAAACAATCATAACAACTTAGCCCTAACTTTAAGGTTCCGAAGTGTTTTATGACTGACCTATTGAAAACTCGTTATAGCTGTTTGGTCAATTTTCGTAAACAGTGCTTCTAATAAGTCGTTTCTTAATGCACTTCCTCACCCTAACAGCATAGTCTTCTGATTTTGTATCATTTGTGATCCTGGTATTCATGTATTTTTCACAGAAAGGGTTAAGTCTAATTTTGTTTTATAGTACGCCCGCAATAGTAATTTTAATCTTTGTGTCGTTTACAAACATATAATTTACGAACACAAAGTACACCCAGACTCAAGACAACTACATACTTATGGTTCAGACAAATAGTTGTCCTGCGCGGGTATCGAACCCGGAACGAAGTGGAAAGTCGATGGTCTTAAAACTGTTTAATAAAGCGCCAATATTACCATTACTAAAATTATTATATTTAGTGGTCACTGTGATATGCAGGTACTTGTTTGATCGATTGGTTTATTCGCTAAAATAAAGTGATGAGTCAAGATTGATCTTGTATCTTTTTATTTAACAAAGAGTTTGAAAGTACACCCTGTGCGTTAACAGTAAACTTTAAATTATAACAATTATTTTAACTTAAATTTAACGCATCATACGTTTCCAGTAACCGTCGGCGATGTTCACCGTCAGATCTATACGGTCAGTTATGTATTAAGATCCCATCGCAATAATCTTAACCCACCACACGCTTCCGGTAACCGTCGGTAATATTCGTCATCAGATCTATTCGGTCAGTTATGTATTAAGATCCTATCGCAATTAGCTTAACCCACAACACGCTTCTGATATCCTGCAGTGATGTTTGTCTACAGTTCTATACGGTCAGTTATGCATAAAGTTATCATCGCAAATTAAAACAATGATCCCAAACTGTAAATAATCCCTGATTCCTGACATCGTAGCGCGATAGTCTTCTTTAATCGTAGGCTTTTATACAATTTATTTTGATATACATCGGTATTCATAAAAATATTGTATTCAATAGTTTAGTCTAGAATAAACAAATTACCTGATTAAAAAGACGTAAACTCAAAAATGCTTAAGTATATTATCGGAGTCCCTACATTTTTTTTTAAATCCTCTTAATATTGACACACATTGAAATTGAAAATTTAATTCTTTTTTTACGCAATCAATACAATATTAAATATACTAAATATACGTTTCATCATCATATTAGCCAAAAGACAAAAGCCTCCCCAAAGTATCTCTACAATTGCTTGTGCTGCCCGCATCCAGCAATTTCCGCGACCATTGTAGGATCGTCGGACTCCTTGTGTAAAGTCTGCCCACGCTGCGTCTTCCGGTTCGTGGTCACCACTCGAGAACCTTTCTGCCCCACCGGCCGTAAATATAATACATTAGCCTACCTTTATTACTATAATCGAACCTGTAAAGTTTGACTATTTAACATGTTTTAACCCAGTTTAGGTCAACTATATACTCGTAAATTCTAAACTTTCTAAACCACCATATTGCCAGTCTAATTTGACATCTCAGTCCTCAACCAAAAATATAATTTGTGAGACGATGGAAACTATAGCTTAAATTATTGCTAAATATAAATTTAACTTTGCGGAAGCCATGTAAGTATTGCGGAGATCCTAGGAAAATAATAGCGCTATCTGCACGGATAAAGATTGATTGTATATCAATTACCAACAAAATGTGATATTTAAGCTTTTTAAAGATAAACATTCACCAAAAATCATTTGGTACATCTTTTATATATACTAAATTTAACCAAATATTGAATATTTATTGTTTGGTTAATAATACCTAGTCAATCTATCAGCATTAAAATCTAGGTTTACTCGTAGCCCTTAGGGTGCCATCTGTCGCCAGAAGCTGAAAGCGCTTTAAGCCATGGAATAGATAATAGTACCTAATAGTTATGCGATAACGTGACATCACGGTTACGGTACACCAGTTCAAAACAATAGGAACTATTTGAACTAGAATAGTTCTGCTGTCATGACTAACACAGAGCTATTTAAAACAAAACAGCAAAATTAACTTTACCAACCCTACATTTTTGTGTTACTAAATTTCAAATGTTTCGAATAATAATTAAAATCTCTTTTGGTTTCAATGTGTAGGCAAATTCGATGTTCATTTGTGCGGTGGCGCTACCCTTCGGAATGCGCAACCCCTTTTGAATTGACTCATGCGAATTGAGAGTACATAATCCAGTTTGTTTGTGTATAGGTACGTCTGACTGGGTATATTAAATGATATTTAGAGTTAATTCGGAGGTAATAGCATAAAATAGTATACACGGTGTGTTTAGTTAATGCACTTGCTAGTACTAGTTAGTTACTAATGGAGTAATGATGATCGAGCTTACAAAAAAAAATACTAACGAATCGCTCCAATTACTCTATATTTTTTATTTTCTGAGTAATTATAAAAATTTGGAAATTAAAACCACATGATGTAGTTTTATAGGAATTGGCGAAAGTTATTCTCTGACCTTGTTCTCGTAATAAAATACAGACAAATAAATAATATTTTTTCTTACCGTGTATTCATCTCTTTCTTCTTTAAAAACACAGTCTTCCTTTGTTTTTAAATATTATAATCAATAATGAAATTATATGTGCAGTATGTATTATGTGGTGTAATCTTATTAATCTGTGTATTATATCGGGGCATTTTCCTACTTCCACACATTGCATGACAATTGATTGGGTATATAGTGTCATTATAGTACTTTTTATTCCATTGTATTTAAGTCCATATCAATATCACTCTGCTGTTATAACTAAGTTAACACCCTGTATAGGTATATATTTCTGAAAAAGAATTAATTAATTACGTGGATAGCAAACAATTTTATTGCCGCAATCATCTGTAAAGCTCTATCTCTGTAAAGGTAGGTATAAAATACATTGGTGTCATACGCATTCTGATTGGTTCTGTAGGTTATTAGCTGCTATTTGTGTTGTCAATGTTTATGACCGTTTTATTAGCCATGGCGGTTTTATTGCAGATTCAATTGTTATAGCAACAGATTTGATTAAGTAAAGCCAAACGTTGCGTTTTGTTTGTTACTAAATGAGTATATTTTTACGATGCATATTTTCTTCGAATGTAATCCTGTTTATTTTATTAATAAATATGGCGGTGAGTTTGTGTAGGAAATTAGGTTTGGGTTTGTGACGGTTTTATAAAGTGTCTTGTCGATGTTAAGTAAGCGTTTTGTGATATACAACGAATATTAATGCTTTCACTAAACGGATCACAATAACGAGAATATTTATCTTTTTCTTTGTTACGTATATTTAAAGATTCGTTTATTAAAGGTACGGATCAAAGGTAAATTTCCACTTTATATAAAATAGGTTATTTTGCTTGAAATATCTTGGATACTTCCATCTCGTAATTTTAAGTAATGAATGGTAACATTGACTTAAAGTTTAAGATAAAAACTATACAATAGCCTTATGATATTTAATTAATAAATTCTTTGATATTAGGTGTCCACATAAAGCTTTAGAAGTGTAATTCAGTAGTAGTCTGTAGTACCTCAATTTCTTCTACCTGAATATACATAAACCTCAAGATTTATCGAAATGCCTAGATAAACTTAAACTTGTTACATTTAATTGTGGGCCATTCTAAATTTCAGTAAGACGCTGTTCACTGCATTTTAATTAAAGAGTATATAGTTTAATCCACGTCCAATTGTAATTGTTTGGCGGTTCATTCTTTGATCTGTTGATTATAAATGAGAAATATACGGAGTAATCACATAAAACGAATTATAAGGTAGCTAAATAGTTTTATTGGGTACAAACTAAACTTCAATGACCAATAAAACAAAAGTTTTTAATGAATATAATCCGCTTAATTGGGAATAAACCCTATAATTCTGTGATTCACTCGTAAGAAAGTTGAAAAAAGGTTTGTTTTATTAGCTTCTAAGCATTGTTTAAGCGTTGAGAGCGAGGGAGGCACCCCTCATTGTTTCGTAGCACCGAAGACTTTTAGCGGCTCATTTTGGACGTTTTTCTCATTTTGACTGCGTGTACCTTCTCTTAGAATATACTCTCTCAAGTGGGTTTCTTTTAATTTTGTTTCGATTCATTACTTTTAAGTAAAGGGTAGATGGACTATTACTGCTTACACCGATTAATAAATAATTGTGGGCAAATGAAAAAAGGTTTAGACAAGACCTCATCCAAGAATGTTAATGAAAAGGTCCCAATCATTTACTTACTTTAAATTTCAAGGTACTCAGGTAGAAGCTACCTTTTCGGCAAGCCTTTTATAAAATAATCATTTTATTATAGCGACGTAGAGTTCACAAGCTTAGATAGATTTTGTTTTTGTTTAATACAAGTGGTGGAACTAAACCTAGATACGAGATTAGTTCATAGTGCACCGCCAAGAACTGGTTGAAGTTATAAGCATGTACGTATGTAGGTAGTTGTAAGTTTTCATGCATTGATCGAGCACTATCGCGCCCGGTTGTAGTCACTACACAGATATCTAAGATGTCTAAGACCTGCTGATCGACTTGATCTACTCTTGCCATAAGACTGGAGGCGAAATCAAAACCATCATATATGAAATAAAAGCACCCACTTGCTCATTTGCCTTGCTATTACATAAAAAATGCTAATATTTATTATATTGTTTTATAATATTGGATAAGTAGGTAAAATAAAACTTGCACATTTGAAATAAAGATTTAATTACAATCGATACATAATTTTACTCATAATAATAATAATTAATAGGTATATATTCTATAAATATCTATATAGAACATTTAATATTAAGCGAATGTATTCGATTTGGTCACATTGAAATTTTATTCATGAAGGTTTTTGCGTCGGAATATCTTCTACAGTATGTAATACAAATATTTAGCCATATTTAAGGCGTAACCAAGCTGTTGGTTAGTAAAAGGAAATCCGTTTGTAATTAATTCAAACTAAAATCACTTCCTATACAAACATTTTGGTTACCTGACATGCTTTTTATGAAGAGTGCAACTCAGAAAGAGTTCCTTAAATATGACTGCCTATTTAAGGTACACGTTGTATACTGAGCAAATACAAATTAGAGAAAAATCTTCACAGAAATACTATGTACTATTGATACAGCAACAATATATTTTTTATTGCTCTGTGACAAGAACTTAATCTAATGAATACTTAAAATTTTGAATCACTTTTATGGTTATTCTTACCAATAGTTACATGTATGTGAAGTTACGCTCACTGATTTCATTTAACCCAGTATTAGAGTACAGTCAACGCCACATTGGTGCACACTGAATTTGACCGTGTCTTTTTGACGTAAATGTAAAGGGTGGTTTTATAATGCTAGTGTATCCACAGAGTTGACGTCAACTGTACAAGCCTCCAACTTATTGCTTTTAATTCTGTGAGCTGGCAAAAATAACAGGCCCACTTTTCGTAATATGATAATAGGAAAATGGTTAATAAATTATCTTATATTACCGATTGATGTATGTAGGTATCTACTATGCTATGCATTCATGACCAAATATTTTTATTAATTTGCTTTTGATATATACAGCTCCGGCCTTTACCAGGATTTTTAGCCTGGACAGATTTGTCCATGTATTATTTCACAGTAATTCAAGCTTCCTCGTATTACCTATAGTCCTGTAAAAGTTTATTTACGTCAAATAATACATGATGTAGCTATTGTAAAACAAACACCGTTCTGTTTTCGATTCAACCAACTCTTTTTCACATATCATTAAATGATGTAACATGTAGATATGGCCACGAATATCCTTAACTAGTCAATTTGTTTAAATGTCACTTTAATTTTCGTATCCAGGAATATAGGTTTTCGTATTTTTACACTATCATCATGTTTAAAGTTCGACTTAAAAAAAAATACTTTGTAAATGTGTTTGGGTATTTTAGTTAAAAATGCTGGACTTACTTGAAAAGTGGCTACGACCAATATTAAAATTAAACAAAAAATATTGAATATATTTATGTACATGTATACTAATAATACTTTTAAAACAATATTTATAGGTTTTATCATCAAAGTGTCCATCGAGAACATCGATCGTGGTGAAATCATACTAATTACTTTGTACACATCTCCAAAAACTAAAATAGAAAATCTACAAAACATTTTATATGTACAAGGACAACAACAACAACCAAATCGTCAATTGTTTATCGACTATTCATCTAGGTATTAACAAAATTAGATAGTAGTTGTGTAGATAGGCGCCATGCTAAACTTAACGACCCTCATTTTCTACTACTCTCTCAATGTACAGTTTATTCTTATATCTAATCAAAGTTAAGTCTGGCACCTGTACTAACGAATAACTTATTGCTCCAAGTAATTTAAGCCATAAACATAAGTTTGGAAGAACTTAGCACAAAACATATACCTATGATTCCTTATCGTATGACGAATTTACAATAATTCACTAAAACCAATAGAGGCTATTTTAAATTTATTACACATAACAGCGTTTTCTGTGTATCTATAAATAATTTGGATATTATTTCCATAATATTCTTAAATCTATAAAAATACTGAGCAACGTTGATTTCGTACAATGTTTCATTCGATAAGTACTAAGTGAGAACCGCAGACGTAACCACAATAAACCAAAGTATCTACTTAACAAAACTCTTTATACATCGTTATAATCTGTGCATAGATCAGGAATTTAAAATTACACTATGTGATATACAAATTAATGTAATACCAAATTAAACATTTTAGAAAACGGTCTAAAGACCTAGTCATTTAATCAGCCAGAACCTATGAACTAATGTAAGGTATAGTTGTGTCGTTGATCTTAATAATTAATGCAGAACTGAAACACTGTGCCACTGTGATATCCTGACAGTCCCTTGTAGTTGGCGGGCAGAGCAGCGACCCAGGTTTCACTTGCTTTACCTGAAACAACCAATGGTACTAATAAATTTTAGGATCAATCTTGCATCAAATATAAATTCATTCAGAGGGTCCCATTTTAACGACTGCGTTATTTGGGTTTATTTTGAAACAATAAAATATCTCTTAAAAAGTATAGCGGTATTTAAATTAACAAAAAAGGAAGGTCCATTCTGATAGCTGTTCCGATTCTATCGCAGCGTCGACGTTGCGAGCCCGCCGCCGCGTTCACACATATAAACCGAAAAAGAAAAAATCTAAACCAATCGAGATGAGGTGACGAAACGTTCAGTCTCATTATCTGAGAATTTATTAACGAATCGCCTGGACCGGAAAACCAAAATGTGAAAGAAATAAAAATTCGACCTCGGCCGCGGTCATCTTAAGTTTGTACGGCGTCAATGAAAAAAGAAGTCAAACAGGTTGTCCGAGCGACCTGCGATTGAATGAAACAGAGAAGGACCCGAGTCAGGATCGAAAGATAAGAGGAAAGATTAGGGCGTCAAAAAAAGTAAAGCAGCTTTTAATGCGAAGGTAGTGTTGTGAATGAAGAGGATCCATTGAGATTCCGCGCCCACGCACGGCCGCGGTACGCGCGTTATCGGTACGCGCAGGACCGCCCGGCTGCCGTGCGTCCAGCGACGGTGCACCACTAACAATACTTATTCTACAATCGTATATTAACGTTTTTTGTTTTCCAAAACGTACCGCCGTGTTATTTAAATTAGATGCGGTGAATGGAACTAGTACTGCGCCCGCGAGGTATCGCCGTGGTACCAGTGACGACCTATCGATACGAGCAGGTAAGTACTTCTTGCTCGACTTATCGTCTAATCTAATAAAGCAACATAACGTCCAATTTTGAGTTCTGTGGAGCGTTCTAGTTTAGTAGCGACATCATTTAACAAAATAATAAGTTAAAACTATTAAGGTAGGAATGCTATTTAAGCCGAATACAAAAACTGCCGATTTAAAACCGTTCTTTTTGTGGCTACTTTAAAGGAATGCCGCGATAAGGAGTTATTTTCGCGTCAAGGAATTCGAGGGACAAAAAGGCGTGAAAACCGAAATAATACAAAAGGTTTATAGAAGTGAATTTGTGAGCGTTTGGTTAAAACAAAATTCTTGGCGGTGCCGTCCTGTGCGGCGTCACCGACGTCGCGATTTATTGTGATGAGACGAGGATGCCGCTACTGTTCTTAGAAAATCTTTGACGACTCTAAGAAATATGTGACAACGGAAACTACACGATGACCCAAGCAATCATTGTGATGGTTTGTGTTAAATTATTTAGTTATATTCATTATTTTAGTAACCACGGTACCAAACTAATAGAAAATGTAAAGAACGCTTTCTTAGTTAAATTAGCTGTATTTGCGTTGATTCTGTTGGCCTATTAGAAGCGACGTGTCACGTCGCCAGCAACTTTACATATTTGTAGAAAGCTAATTTGGGCAGGTCAGCAAAGCCAGTACAAACGTAGGCGTACGGGACGCGTCGGTCTGACAATGACAAATGACACAAGATTGCAATCTCGCCGCCCTCGAGTCGCGCGTCGCGTCGCCCTTCCGCCTCGACTCAACTCCATTGTTTTCAATTACCGACATGACACCCCGGGCCGAAGCTCCGCTACTCCACCGCAACTCAGTTTATGGCTCTGCGATATCTCTACTACGAACATCCATTACCTACATGCGCAAATCTCATTTGCATTACACGTGCGCATATCGTAGTTACTATTCGCAGTTTGGTCAATCTGAATCAATCTGTAACTCACCGCTAGGGGCGCGCGGTCCGCTCTCAGACGGCCGACACGTAACCGTTGTTGGGATGTTGTAGCGAGCTGGAATAGGAAACATTCACTCTATTCACGTGACGTTTGGAACATCTGTCTCTACTTAACCTTATCGTAAACCGTAAACGTTATCGGGAACGTGCATGTTTTGTGAATCCTTTACCGTGCGCCCGATCTAACTTAAGATTAGTAAGTAAAAAATGAAAATAATTACCTTTTATAGAAGGGTTTGAAGGCTGCAGATCCCTCATTATGATGAGGCTGATTAGGCTGGTGACTGTTGGCAGCATGATGTGGGTTGTGATAGGGGTCACGCTGCGGTGACTGCTGATGCCGAGGAAAGCAGTAGCCAGAACTACCGCCGCTGCCCAACGGGTTCGCCACGCTGGGCACCTTCATATTAGGAGGAGTCTGAGGCGGTGTATCAGTCTGCACGTCAGGAAACGACGCTGGGTGGACGCACGGGTGCTGTCCGCCATATTGGCCGCCGGTGAATCCACCGTACCGGCCGTAGGAGCCACTAGCTGGACTCGCAGCGGCTGTTGCAGGCAGTACAAAGCCGTTTGAACCACCGTCAGACGGTATAGAACGCTCTGGGGGTCCATATGAATGTTGAGGCCACGGTTGAGCGGCAGGTGGAGGTGTTTTGCACGCGGCGGTGTCGGCTAAAGACCATATCTTTGGTTTCGATGCCGGAATAGGTACTCCGCAGTCGGACGCACCTCGTTTTACTTCCTCCTTTATTCCATATCCCAGCATCTGGTGGTGCATGCCCTGCAGCATCTCATCCCCTTTTCGCTCGTCATCTGTAAAGATAATCATATTCGTCTATCATATGTTACGTCTGACTAGCAATAAACGCGTGAGCGCACGTTATTGCAATAAGATTAGTCGCATTAGCCGAGGCCATAACTAACGCGACAACAATAAAGAGGGCTTAAATTGTCACAGAAAAAATCGATACAGTGCGGATTGAGTGGTCGCCGCCGTGACCGTTACAAGCGGAACGTAAGTTTCGGCTAGTAAGACGCGGACTCTCTCACATTCCCCCAGAAAAGTCGTGTGAAAATACGTTTGGCGTGCAGTGACCCATTCGTTAAGTGGTTATCCGATTAGCGAAGTGAAAATACCACTTTAGGGCGCGCCTCCCTCGCCGCGGGCACTGCCGCCGATCCCTTTCGTATTTAAGCCGAGCATTTATTTCGCATTTCCCAGTGCCCCCGGCGATCGCGCTCTCCTACGCGGAATGTGAACGCGACACAATTAACGGTCAACCTCGCTTCTCGCAATTTTCTTAAGCTTTTATCGTTCGACGTAAGTTTTCTTTAACAACATACTTAACTCTAATATTTCATTAAAAAAATAAGTGAAACCAACAATCTTTTATTTTCAGCAAAGGTAGGTTTACCTTCTGCAAAAATAAATGTATTACACTTAAGTACTGAAAAAAAACAGTGCTAAAAGGGTCGTCATAATGTAAAACTGCAATGAAATTAATCTCAGAAGCTGAAAAAAATTGATGTACAATTACATAAAAATGTTTATTCAGCGAATTTTATAAGGCTCTTAGTATTATCATAATGCCATTTTGCGTTGTAAAGTGGCTTTTGGTGGGCGCAAAGGCGGGCCCGGAGCCACTAATGAAATTCGTAGGGCCGCGAACGCGGCATGGGCGCGCGGGAGCGGGGCGAGCGGCCCGATACGACCGCTCGACTTCATTCTCTTTATTCCAATTAATGCTGACTGCTCCTAGCTTTTAAGAGGGGTTATCCGCGTTGCCCTTCACTAGGGATAAATAGAGACGCCACTGATACTTCGCGAAAAGATATTTATCCGGCAAATTGTTTTAATTTTCATTGTATTCATCTAATAAAGGCCCACAAAGGCGGGAGATAAGCGGGCAATGGACAAGTTCGTAATGTTTTATTTTAGCAATATGTTTAATGTATTTGAAGATTAATTTCTTTACTAATTAATTAGATTGTTTATCTTTTGTTTGCCGGGTAACAAAAGTGCTTATAGATTCCGTTTTGAAACCGTAACTATAATGATTTGTGAAATATGCACTACATAATGTATGCTTAATACGACAAGAATATTACCGAGTGTATAACTTTTAGGACGAAATATTTAACGTGCAATTCTTTTGTTTTTCCTTTTTTTAATAATCATATCCAGGGACATTATTTACACATAGCCATCTGATTCCAAACTTAGCAGAGCTTGTACTATGGAAACTAGATAACTGATACTTACTACATATACTACTTTTCTTTTGTAAATACATACTTGTAAAGATAATTACACCCAGACAGACAGACATGTTCACGAAGACAAATATTGGTCCTGGATGGAAATCGAACCCACGACCTCTGGCGTCAAAAGCAAGCACTTGCCAACCACGCCGATCGGCCTGTCTATATCTATCTAAGCAAATAAAAGAAGAAAATCATTAGATTTTAATTAAAGGAGTGAACCGTAAGCTTGAATATCTTTAATTACGTGTCTATGGACGTCCATACTATATTAAGGACTTTAAAAATAACTGCTTTGTCGTAGTGGAAAGTGTTACCATACGACATTAAATAATAAGTATTACCTGCCAACTTACTATAAGTAGCTTGCAATTTAATCGTATTTGAAATCCGGATTGGAAACTATTTTTTTTTTTTTGGATTTATACTGGCCTATTGGTCTATTGGTTAGAGACCGTGACTGCTAAGACAGAGTCCATGTACGATCCCCTGCTAGGAAACACCGTTGTGTGATGATGACTAGGTACTATTTGTTCTATGCCTAGGTGTAATTTATCCATAATATGTACATATGTAACCGACATAGCCGTAAGAATTGCCAAGCTGAAGTGGCAGTGGGCAGGGCACATAGCTCGTAGAGCCGACGGCCGCTGGGCCAGAAAGGTTCTCGAGTGACGACAACAAACCGGAAGACGCACCGTGGGCAGGCCTCCTACAAGATGGACCGATGATCTTGTGCGGGTCGCTGGAAATCGCTGGATGCGGATAGCGCAAGACCGGCAATTGTGGAGATCTTTGGGGGAGGCCTTTGTCCAGCAGTGGACGTTTTTCGGCTAATATGATGATGATGATGATGTACATATGTATTAAGACACATATAAGTATTTTATCATTTGTCTGTTTGCCATAAAACAAGATCTCTGATCCCAAAAAATTAAGCAAAGCTTAATTTGGGATCAGACGATCAGTATGTTAGTTATCCCAAGATATTTATTATTATTTTTTTTAATAAACATTATTTAACAACCAACAACCGGGACTTTATAACTAAGAATTCGCTGTGTGTCTGTCCGTCTGTCACCAGGTTGTATCTCATGAACCGTGATAGTGAGACAGTTGAAATTTGTTTCACAAATGATGTATTTCTGTTGCCGCTATAACAGTAAATGCTAAAAAACAAAATAAAATTAATATTTAAGGGGGCTTCCATACAACAAACGTGAATTGTTTTCTCGTTTTTATAGATAATGGTACGGAACCCTTCGTGCGCGAGTCTGACTCGCACATGGCCGGGTTTTTTTTATTTGATCTTTGCGGATGGCTATTCAGTCTCCTGTAATGTGTTATGGTTTTTAAGGTAGAAATGAAAACGTTTAACAAGATGTGAGTCGGTTTAAGTATACGCAATACTGAGTCGGTTAACAAGCATACGGTTAGCAGATACCTTTGACGCTTTAAACATATATAACCTCAATCACGCGTTGCTAATCCCCTCAATGAGATTTGCGACCACAGTCACGCACATTACCACAAATAATAATGGTAGGACTTGGAGCTTATTCATTCAGGAGGTGGTTAGTCAGTCGAACTATTCACTTCTTCATCTTTACGTTTATAGTTATTAGGCATATTGTTTGTTGGTACATATTCAATAATGGATTGAAATTGTAAGTAACCTGAAGAGTACATTTTTTTTGTACTCTTCCCTCTTATTAGGAATCCAGCTGGCCATTAAGTCTTTTTTAAGTAGGTATTATTTATTGAGAGTATAAAGGTTTAAGTATCTTGGTCATATATTGACTCCCGGCCTCAATGACGATGATGACATTGAACGGGAGCGGAGGGCGTTGTCGGTTAGAGCTAACATGCTGGCTTGCAGGTTTGCACGATGCTCACTTCCAGTTAAAATCACGCTCTTTCGAGCCTACTGTACTTCTTTTACACGTGCAACTTGTGGGCTAGATATACAAAAAAATCGTCCAATATAACAATGCGTTTAGGATACTTGTGGGGCTGCCCCGTTTCTGTAGTGCGTCAGGGATGTTCGCAGATGCGCACGTAGATTGCTTTTACGCAACAATGCGCAAAAGGTGTGCTTCTCTGGTGCGAAGGGTGTGGGGCAGCCCCAACAGCGTCTTAAGCATGGTTGCCAGTCGACTGGACTTTAAATACGTTGGTCACTGTTGTGCAGTCTCTCATGGGATGGCACAACAGTGACAAACCTTATTATTATTTTATTTTTTTATTATTTATTTATTCATAAAACAATTTACATCGTATCTGAATCGTGGTTACAAATAAGTGCATTACTTAAAATTAAATATATGAATTACATTAACATAGGTCAAGTACAAGTTAAACATATTATAACCTTCATTTATTTATGTATGTGTTCCGTGTTTTTGATTAATGTCAGTGATTACTAACATAGACGTAAGTTTGTACTAACAATCTTGTTGAGTCTTAGTTACTCCAATAAAGAAGTTTCTATTGTATTATATTATCTACAGAACCTTTGATTTGATATCTCTTTGATTTAAAATGACCATCCCTAAGTTTAGATGTTATAAAAATGATAGAGATAACAAACAAAATTAGGCTTGAGTGCTTTTTTGCATTTAGTTTCTTAATGAAAACTAATTAAGTAATTAGAAAAATTGTTCTCAAATCTTTCTAGCGACTATAAAGCCCCAGTACATTTTATTTAGTTTCTTTAACTACATACACTTTTCAGATAGCGAGTATTGTATTTTTTATGTTATTTAAGTATCATGGGTATCATTTTAAGGGTTCCGTAGCCAAATGGCAAAAAACGAAACCCTTATCGATTCGTCATGTCTCATGTATGTCACAGTCACTTTTTTGAAACCACTTTTCTGCAACGGAACCCTTCATGAGCGAGTCCGACGCACACTTGGCCGGTTTTTCGTATGTAATCATAAATTGAAACTACACGACACCGAAATTAAACAAAAACCTGTTCTATCAGCAAACTAAGTCTTTTCATATAGAACCTTATTTTACCTACCCTATAACCGGGATCTTATAATTTTCGATTGAACACACATTTTGGTATACCAAAAAGGCGGTCATATATATAGATACATACTGTAGTTATACTCCCTACACATATTAACAGTGAAAGATAGAAAAGTCTCAAGACAGTATTACTGATACGCTTATTGAATGGGGGTGATGCGGGACGCTTAGAACGTGTGGAAATAGTGGCATGATGCACACTTCGCATTGAGTGGTTTTCCCTTCAGTATGTTTTAGTCACAAACCGGGGGCGAAGTGGGACATAATAAAAACCTGTCTCGGTCGCTCGAGGCGCCGTAGAGCCCCACTCTCCCCATAGTATTTCCACTTTAGGAAAACCCCTTGTATAGGGTGTAATAATTTGTCTAAGATTTGTTTGTATTGAATATTGAATCTGCAGTGAGTTGTATTAAATACGATGCCTACTTGAGTAAAAAAAACTAATGACCATGAATTCTAATTTCTCCGAAATATACCTAGAAATGATTATTTCAAAATACAAAGATAAAATGGCCACATATTTATATTAAACACATCCAATGGGTGTGATTTGGGTGCAAATGATGATTCCTTTATAGTAAAAAAAAATTGTATACTGGTATCTGACTGCATGTCAATAGTAAATTACATGGTGTTACGCTTTTAAATGACTAAGTAAACGGCCTGTATTAACCGCTAGAACTTTAACAATAGCTCCAGGCGTTAAATGTCCATAGGTTTTCCTCAATATTTATAAAAAAATATATAGGTAAACAATAAATGCAAAAGAGTTAGAGATTAAGTTAGTGCAAGACACGAGTGTGACGAGAAGAGAGTGCTTGTGGGTAAGTGCACCCCTGTGGCGGTTGCAGCGTGCACTTTACAGCTGAGGTCAGTGCAATTTATCGCTCGTCGCCTCCCCGACGAACGACAACGTAGCGACGTTCATTTGTTTGTGTTGCTTCTACTCGTTTTCCATTAACGCGCGTCGGATTAATATTTTGTTTGCCATGCGTGCGCTTACGACAAAAATTAACATTTATTGGTGGGGTCCGAAAATGAAGCTTTTATTCATGAGTGGCTTAGCTCCGGATAGTTCTGTGTGTTTGTTTGCCAACGACGTCGGTCTAGGGATCGCGTGTGAAAGCTTTTATATTGACTTTGTTTGCCGTGACTTGAAATGATATATTACATGTCGCTAACATTGACGATTTTGTAAAAGAATGGTTATGCACGTTAGTGAAAAATGTTATGGTTTGTTTGCAATCTGACTTTGGGATTGGTTTAATCGAATATTGTTTGGTTAAGTGTTAATCTTCTGATGGGCAGGTTCAGATTAGGGGATTCACTCTCACGAATCTTAATCCGCAGTCACGAAGGTTTTTACCTTCACGTTATTTATATGATTGTGTTTTGATTGTGGAATCACTCACGCGATCTTAGGAATTTGGCATAAAAGGATCCGTTAATAGTGTTTTGAAATCATAGCTTTATATTATAGAGGTGAATAAAAGTTCCGAATGTATTTATAAATGAAATGGCAGATTTTTGAGACAATATATTTATAATATGGCTTTTGTTATTTTACTTTTCTATGAGACTGGCAACGTTGGTAAATGTTATTAATTTAAAATATAGTAGAAAATATTGTTTTAATTATTTATGTATGCGATCAAAACACCAAGGGAAAAGGTTAAATTACTTTATATTGTTTATTTAAGTCATTGTCATTATGGACCTTCAACAAACACACGGTGTCGGTTATATTATTTCAATTGACAGCTAGTCCGGGATGAATGCGAACACAATAACTTTTTATTTTCCACAGATCGTTCTAATTATTTACTAAATCACCGAATTAAGGACAGTTATCTCTTCAATATGTTTTGAGGAGTACCAGAGTTCCTCTATCGGTAATTTTTGTTTATAATTCTTGGCTCAACCCTCGTTAAACTATTATTGCAATATTTATAACATTATAAACTGCGGGGCAAGAAAAAATATTGAATAATATAACAATTGAAATCCAGCTGAGTTGTGGCGCTGAAGTCACCGCAGGGCGCGTGTCTATAATCCCGCACACAATACGATCGGATTCTTGCGCTTTATGTCTCAAACAGAAGCTTAAATTACGACTATTGTTATACACCGCACTCATATAAATACAACGATTTTTGACTATCAACATTTCAAATCTAATATGTAGCATAATAAATAGTGACTAAGACTCAATCTGCTCATTAAATTGAACAACACTGGTTTAATCACGAACTAAATACGTGAAAGCTAAATTTCCATAACTCTAATTCTAAACTAAAATTCCGTAGAAACGTAACAATCAGCTCAAGGATTTTGTACGAACAGCCGATTATTAATTTTGCATATCTCGTTAAATGAATACTGTACTTCTAGTGTACAATATCTTCAGTACATAATCACAATCTTTGTTCCGCATTATACATAGATACCTGCATCGACTTGTTCACGCCATTTCCATGTAAACACGGCTACAGAAGACCGCGAAAGGGTGAAATAAGTCCAAAGTTGCTTTTACAGGTGCCTAAAAGCAACGGTATGTACTCAACCAATAGTTACAGTCTTAACTGTATTTAATTTTAATAATGAGCCCCCAATTGGGCCAACAAATTGTATGCGTTCGTTGAATTCTTTTGTATGTCTATACCGTGATAAACCTTCAATTAATGAAAATTAACATGAAGAATTTTATTTTAGTTGGTAAGTCGGTACCTTCCTACCAACTAAAATAAAATTATAACGGAAATATAGTCCATTATTGTATTCACAATATTATAATGGAGCTTGGTTAAATCGAAACGACAAATTCAAAATTCGTTCCATCAGTTTCAGCTTTACGTGTGCACACATCTGCTATACATCTTAACAGTAGCACAGGGCTTGATGGCTGCGAGTGGCCCTCAGTGTGAGCCGTGAATTAAGTACACTTCTGTCGCAGTGTCGTAACAATAGTGGGCTTCATTACGCGACCGTATGCCGGGCGTTATGCGTGACGCCCTCGCGACTCCATTAGCGCCGCGAACTTCGCTATGAAAACACTTGTGTTAGAAGCCATCTTTATTGTAACAATGACTACTTATAATTTATGTTGTTGACAAGCGACACTAACTGCCGCCCTAGCGGTTCTCACGTACCGTGACTAATAGATGTCTGGATTTTATGTTGCTGCGTTCATTTTTTGAGTATCTACTGAAATAATATGTTCAGTTTAAAAAACTTGACTAGATTCCCTATTTACATACATATAAAATACTCGCAATTACCGAAAGACGATGCAAAATGTCAGTAATGAACGCTCCTGCAGAAAAGGCTCACATTCGATCAGTAGGTACACATTATAAATCCCCAAAACCGTACTTACTTACGTTCCAGCGAAATATCCTCATAAAAGAAACGATCCACGAACTCGACAAATCCTTTGGCAAGAACATGAAGTAGGGCAGATCGTCAGACAAGCTGAAGGCGACCTCCGAGCGTCGGCCCGTTGTAGCGACGAACGGAAGACGCGTTATATGAAATTTGGACCCAGGCGCCGCCCACTTTACTACGAATAGGAAATCCGGTAGCGACGAGCGGTTACGCACAGTTACACGCCTGAGACCCTCCCCGCCGCACGCCTCCCAGCGCCCCTCGACTCCTTGTGCCCGCACACCCTCCGACCCGCAGCCGTGTTATGCCAATTCACTCCAAGATTTATAGATCGACTAAATTAAAGCAATTTTTAAACGGTTAACATCACCGGCGTAGTTCATAAAGACATCATGTTCAAGAATATTTGACTAATTAGAATTAAATTATAACTCGCTATTGCATATTTATAAACAAACATGACGCATTATTACACATCATACATACAAAGACATAGTTATTCGCATAGCATTACAATGGAACATTTATACTTAAAATGTACATTATTTTACACAAATTGAGTCAACAACCAAACAGTCAACATCCAATTTAAAATTGTTAGGAGCAAGATTTATCATTATTTTTGATGAAAATAATAACAAGTTGACTATCAGTTGTTGAGAGTTATTTAAAATCAACGAACCTTTATGAGTTTTAATTTTCTCCTCCTGTTCATCCTTGTCTTTCTCGTCGTCGGAGAGCATCGTGTCATCATCATCATCCGTCTTATTCTTGGGCTCCCACGTCATTTTGTTCTCTTTTTTGAGGCGGCGGCGTGCATTCGCGAACCACGTTGACACCTGTGTCAGCGTCATCTTGGTGATGATTGCCAACATTATCTTCTCACCCTTTGTTGGATAAGGGTTCTTCTTGTGTTCGTTTAACCAAGCTTTTAACGTCGCTGTCGATTCCCGAGTGGCATTTTTCCGCCTTGCGGCTAGATCATACCCCGCTCCATATCTGTCGACAAACATGTTTATACTTACATATACTAATGGGTAACAACGCTTCCGACCTCAGCAGAGCTGTAAAACTTTCGCTCAGACCGTTAAGTCAACCGCAGTTTGATTCGGACTACGTTTCAGTGAGTGATAAAATTAAATATGTGTTGTAAGTTTCAAACTCCACTTCCAATACCTACTAATTTATTTATTTCCATGTAAATTCTTTTATCTACCCAATTTTATATAATAAAATATCTTAAGTACTATTCCAATGTTACTGAAATTATAATTATATGATTACTTGTAATTACATTTTTCGTATTCACGAGGACTTTACACGTTACAGTAATCATATCTGATATCTGTTGTTACTAAATAGAAGTAGGTACGCACTATACAAAGGAAGAAAATAACTAAAATAATGTTTAGTTAGTTACAAACTACACAGTTCATGTGTTGATACGTTTACGGAGACCAATAAACTGGCTTTTAAATTCGTAACAGATAGGCGTTTTATTTGTGGCAATAGATTTCTCGTAATGGGAGCAAAAATAAAGCTATCGCGGCACGGAGCGTCATTTGGTACACTTTTTAAGACCTTCAAACCCATTTGCATCCGAATTCTGAGCGTAATTGTAGCTTCCCCTCGATGCTGCCGTTATTCCTGCCTACCCGTACCTGCTTCGATTTTCTTGCCGACATGACAAAGGCGCGGTCTAAGGGGCCCAATAAATAGGTTTCACGCGTGAAAATAGTTAAAAAATAGTCCCGCATCGACCGATGTTCACGCAAATTGCGATGTTGAGCGTCTCGCTTACGGTTTACTATCGAGGATTTTGACAAGATTTTCCCTTATACAAGTTATAAATGCATGAAGTGAATAAGATTACAGACTTTAGGGTATCTCTTTTGGAGTATTATTGCCTAAATTTGCGTAAGGTTTTTATCAGTATCGAGTTTGTTTAGAGTTATTTATAAATAAAGATTTTTTTGAATCGCAATTCAAACAAGCCTTTGAGAAAATTAAGTCGATCAAAGTTTCATATAAACTGAAAAGCAAATGGCGCAGTGATTGTATATTGTGGCGCCAGACCTTGTTCTTGTAAGAGCATGGTTGTAGAAGTAGAGGGCGGGCCGGTGCATCTCAGTTGCAATTGCAGGGCGTTGCAGCGCAGGCGTGGGCAGCATGGGCGTACTCACCACTAATCGATCGCGACGCCATCTTGCTCACCGGACAACACCGGTATTGTTAGTCACCGATCGACCGCCGGCCGCTGACAAGGGCTTCACGCACCGGACAGTTCGGTGGCTTTCACAAAAACGGAGCGATATTCATTTTCTTTTTGTTCAAAGCGGGAACTACGGGTATACTTTCAATGTTTTGTTAAGGTTCGTAATTCAATAAAACACACATTGCAAAGTTTTAATACATGTGTCTATCGCGCATCTACACAAAGCGTTTGAAACCAAACGTCGTTAGTTTGAACATGAATAAGCTCTTCAGAATTCTACGGCGGTTAGTGACGACAGCGGCGTGCGACGAAAAACAGCGCTTCATTGCTTTGGCATTCTATTGATTCAACGAAGCTCGTTTTATTTTAGAGCTGTAAAGCTGCTGCAAGGGTTCAAATCCTTAAAGCTTTGTTAATTAATTTAGACAGTCCACTTACTCGTCGCGCCCGCCCTATGAGAACACATGCACTTGGCGCTGAGAATGTTAATACTTTCATGGGCGGAAATACTTAGTTTGGTTGTTAATTCGGGGACTAAAAACATAAAACCGTAGGCCAAGCGTTGAATAATGAACCGTATTTATGTACCAAACAAATGTGTGGCCTAATCCTTAATGACATTTCCTGCGTTCCATTAAATAACCTCTTTGACTTGCAATGAAAAAGTATTCATCAATTTTAATAATAATTTATTCGAATGCTCTAAAAATGTTATTATGTTGTCCACATTATGAATGCTTCGCTATAATTATTATGTACAAATAAAAAAATGTAATATTATTATGTTCATTTAAAGAAAATTTAAATTAATTTAAAACGACATTATTTACACGTATGGAGTACTTTTTTGATATATATAATGAATTAATCCATTCAATAAACTAATACGTTATTCTGTACGCGTATCAGGTCACCCTGTCGAAAAGTGGCGCTAGGGCGGGCGCCGTTGGGCGCTTACAACCGTTGCTACATATTTGCGCTTGCTGAGTACCTATTCAATTCGCGGTATCGAAGGTTTACGATCTACCCGCTTGGGGGAATTGCGGCCTCTACGTGCCCTCCCCCGTAAAACCATACAGCTATGTACGAATGCGTACATAAGTAATACCCCCCTTTGTAGGGAGGCTTGGGTCGTATTAGAATTAGGATTCGCAGCCAAAGTATGAGTTGAGCGGTACAATTTCAGCTATATCGACGATTGAGAAACCAATGGATTAAATTCACTTGATCACAAATCGTGGATTGGTTTGTTGACTATATAATTATAAGGTTAGAATACATATTTTTATATACCTCAAACATACTTTTGTGATTACTTCGAGTGATGTCAGTATAATACTTGTTGATTTTCTGTATGAGACATGTAAAAAATTGTATTATACATCAATTATAAATCGTTAATTCATATAAATTAATAGACATTTTTTATTGAATTTTATATATTTAAATTATTTTTATTCACCTGAAGTCATTTACAACCTTTATTTCTATGTAGGTTCTTGGAACTGGTTTTGATTATGACAATATTTTTATCGTGAAACTTTAATTTAACCGAATCAGCCGGTTTATATGCCTTCATTTTTATGTACCTCAATAGTAATGTTCTTTAATACGTAGCTTTTATTTGTACTATTTAGAATGTGTTTGAAAAAGGCTACATTTATAAACTTTAAGCTATTGGTGCGTCTCAAGAAGATATTGACACCAATTTTTATCCCTGAGGTGTTTAGATTAGAAACCTTTACTAGATTATTATATATTACCTTGCCTTTTACTCTATGAAAAGATTTAAGGCTTAATTACCAAACCTAAGTTCCTAATTCAAGTAGTGATATTTATGATGTTAGAATAAGTGCAACACATTTTATAGACTGCATTTATGTTTTTGCGCACACACACGGAACATATTTGAATCAACTATTGACGGATGTGTATGTGTCAATCACAATGAGTTTCTGTTATAATTACATAGTTAATTAGCCCGGCTTCCTGCCTGTCGCCTCACCTACACGATCAGCTGATACATTCATTATTACCTTATACCTGATTGGAACGCACTGTATGACGTATTAATTATGATCCATACGCGCACCGGTAATTGTCTTCCGATAAATTTAGTTTTTTTTTGGTTTTGACAGCGACAAAATAATTAAACATTGTAGCTTAATATCTTAGTCGCAATATTTTTTTTACAAATTGCACCTGTGTCCATTAATTACAGGACACATTATATTTTTACCTTAATACATTTTTATATTAATTATATCACGGAATATGATAATATAATTAAGAAAAATGTCAGTCATAAATTATTTGAATTTAAAGGAGAAAGTATTTTTGTGAGTTGTCTATGAGGTATTTATGAATTTAGTATTTCTTGGATTTGACAGAGACGAGTGCCATAAAAACAAATGCTTATATAATGTACCTGTACTTAACTTACTACATGACATATTGTGCTTTTATACACATATTAGACCAAAGGGTTTAAAACCGAGAACAGCGTAAGCTGATCCGTTTTTTGTTACGTATCTATTTCTTATTTAACATTCAAATAAGTAAGTAATTATTACTCACTGAAAATGTATGGTAACGATGATTGAATAATAAATCAACTCGTGATTTTGAGTTATGCGTACTACGAAATAAGTTCGGATTTTTTTGCCGGTGATTGATATAAAATTTTACAGCTACATACATTACAATATAGGTTCTGACCAATAGTAAAACTTTTGATAATAATATTACTTCCATATACATAATTGTGTGGAAAGACAATATTATATTTGCTTTTCATTAAACCTAAGTCTTGCTAGTAAGTATCTAACACCAATGGTGTTCCATGTTGCATATATGAAAATAAATGAACAAACATGTGCTAAACGTTTAAATGTCGCTGGCGCTACGTGTTTCGTTAACAAGCGCCCTTACTTGGCTTATTTAAAAGTAACAACCCAAATCGTTGGCACACAAATAATTCCCTCAGAGCAGCGTGCTCGGGGCGCGGTAATTTCCTGCGCATTTTGATCTCAATGGTGCGGTACAAGTGCTCCCTCGTCTCTTTTCTCTAATTTTTGTACGTTTCTGTGCTCGAGACTTTTGTTAAAAATAGCTGAGTAATTTTTCATTTCGGCGCGCTTCGGGCGAGGCAGATTACAGGCTGTTCTAAATAATACACCAACGGTACTTAACTCAAGTGCTATACTCGCGGCCAAGTTTAGTTGTTTATGTAGCTACGCTTTTCATTCTACCTACTTCTTTCTTTGTTATATTATTTATTTGGTCCGGCCAAGTTATTGTGGCCTGTGGAACAGTTTATAAGCCTCTTATAAAGTTTTCCCATTGAAATGAATACACAACAACAACTTTGTAGGCAACGGGGCCTAATTACACTTGCAAATAAATACGCAAATGGTTTTATTACGATAGTTTTAATTTGAATTTTCAGTTTAAAATGTGTATTTTTGTAATATTGAATGTTTGATAGTAAAATGATCATCCTATGCGTGCGTGGGAGTAGTGAACAATTGTGTCGGAACATCGGGGGTGCAATATATCACAGTGTATTTCCGTGCTCGTCCCGCCATGATACCGTAACGCCGAGTCTTTTTTATGCATAAAAACTAATGTCGCCTCTAATTATTTTTAGATTATAACGCACCGCCTGCTATATATTAAGTCAAGCGTAGCCGAATTGTCAGCATAACTTCGCTTTGATGTATCATGATTTGTTTTTATTTTCAGGCAGTTTCAACGTGATTCATGAGCGGATAAATTTCAAGTGTGCCGTGAAACGTGCGTTTAATTGATGCGTCTCCATAATACATTGATATGACATTCTTATGATGATGTCTTGTCAATTTTATAAAAATATGTAATATCTACATAAAGGATATCGATAAAAATAAAATTGAATATCGAGGTACCTATCTTATGTTGACAAGTCTGACGACTTGATAAGTTTTCCGAAAACGTCAACACAACGCGTCGAACGATCGCGTTTCAAAGAAAAACTGTGAATTAATCAAGCACTAGCGCGAATGGATGTGGAGCCATCGGTCTCTGTCAGTGGCGCGGGTGTATATGTGTCGGAACGGGACGGCGAACAACCGGGAGTGGTTACTCGGTCATTTGTCCCTCGCGGCCGACACGCACTGCCTAGTGCACGACTAGGTTCGTCTGTGGAAATGCTGTACCTCGGCCAGTGCGCTTCATTTTTTATTGCAGACGAGATAGAATGATCATGAGGTTTTTAATATTTGAAGTGGCGAATATTTTCTTATATCTATGCGTTTAAAAGTGTTTATCACGTTGGAAGTAGAAACTGTATTACATAATGACAGGATGCTATTTCATTAAGTGTTGTCCTTTTCTAATAGAAGTATAGTAGAATTTCGATGACTTCATGTACGTGTTTGAAGAGTTCTTATTATCCACATGGCTGTTTTGTGCAAACTACATACTTGCTATATAGCAATGTTTGTTTGCATATCTAGATGTATAGTTCTTAAAGATTATGTGGAACGCAAATAGTAGGAAGTTAAAACGTTGAGTTAAAGGCATGAAATGACGCCAAATTTGGAAAACTAGCATGGTTTTAAACACTAATTGTGATTTTGTTTGTGGTTTATGAATTTGACTAAAAATAATACTGCATGTAGAAAAAATATATCTGGAGGTGAAATTACTGAATACAATTTCGGATAATTATTTGCTATGTACTGTGTACTCACATAGCAAATAATTATCCGCAGAATATATACGCAAATGATTGTTATATTAAAATAATCATTTGCGTAGATAAGTTAAAATATATTCTCGCGTCTCTAACTCCAAATTTTATGCGATGACATGGTTATCTTATTGACAAATTAAACAGCTATCGTGTATTCTAGACTAATTACTAAAGTATTTATATAATTTTAATTAATATATAGCCCCTAATTTACTCGCAAACACATGTTCAGTCTCCATGTCCTCAGTCTCATGATCTGATGGAATGTGCGAGCGGACACGGCCAAAGACAGGTTAGGAGCCGGACCGACGGCTGTACGATTAGTATATTTGGCTAAAGAAAAAGGTCTTCTAGAAACGGGGTTATCACACTGCCAATTTCCGTACTCCAGGCAGATATTGTTATTTGTTTTTAGGACCCCAATACTGCCATATTACCCATGTCTTCTTTAGAACTGACAATGAGGCGGTCAAAATAAAGTTAATATTGGTAATAATTTATTACTAAAAATTTAATTGTAACTGGTAAAAATGTCAACACAATATTACCAAAATAAAAATGTATGCTGGTTGTTAACGAGTCATAGTTTTATAGCTTATTCTTCTAATCTTTCTCTTCTTCTTTATGTTATAAATGCATGTAAGGTTCAATGTTATATTTTTGCTACACTGTTCTAATATGTGTTTTATTTGTTTTATTATTATTTATATATTTTTTATTTATTATCTATTTTTTATTTATTTCTTTAGCCAAATATACTAATCTAACAGGTCATATGAGGTTTGTTCATTTCGATATGAAGCTGAGTGGCGTGATTGGTAAATGCTTGCCTTACACGCCGCCGTAGGGATTGGGTTCGATTTCCACCTAGGAGAGATAGGTATTTATATAAACTAACTAGCAATGAAAAGAGCCCAAGATAAATCCTTGGGGCACCAGCAAATTGAATGAATGACCGATAAGATGAAATATTGGGTATATTTCATCTTATCGGTATAATATAAGTAACAATAATTTCCTTCTAGCCGAATTTCGACCACGGCGACCAGTGTCAATGAAACTAGCCACCTGCGCGGTACATATTTTAGTGCACAAGTGTGTGCGCAAACACAAGAGCACTTTCTATTCCATCACTCCCATGATCCGAAGGGACGACTAGCGACACGACCGGAAAGAGGTCAGGTACAAGTACGAAGTCAGCAACAAATATTTTTCATAAATGTTTATGTCGGTTCATTGGCACCTTGATGTTTGACCTATGATGATTACTGTTACTTTACCGGTAAACAGAACCGAACGGGGTCTCAAGCTGTCTAGTAAGTAAAACTACAGACTAAGTAACCCGCATAACGCATCACCTATGGGGTTTGAACCTCGACCAACGGCAGTTACTTACGTGATTATGACTACATAGTCATAAGTAGAACCGGGTGATATTACATAATATCACCCGGTTCTACTTTAGTCGCCTTTAAACCGCGAATTAAATCTTGCCCAATTACCACTCGAGCTTTGTTTTGTTTATGTCCGAATACGAAATATATGTATAGGTATATTAATATTACCAATCGTGTTTTGCGGAATTTAATAAAAAAAGTCTTATTATAAATATACTACCGAAGTATCATTTAAAATTAATAAATGTTCATTGAATAAGAAAACAGTTAAAATAGGCACTGATAGCTTTAACCTATCAAATGAAATTAACAGAAATTGTAACAAGACCCCAGTGGATTGAAAGTAGGATTAGAGAGGATATAAAAACTATCACTCAGTAAAACGCGTCCGAATCTAATATCACTAAAACATGGGGGTACATATGCACAACATAACAAAATTTATTAAAGTCAGAGTCGCCAAATACAAACATGAGCCTTTCGCATTGCAATCTATTAGAGAGATAAGTCTCGATAGGGAGGTATTATGTTAATCCGGGTGCGGCGCGGCGTGGGCTTTATCTAAAGTGGCGCGGGCGATGTGGACCTGTGGGGTCTGTCGGACCCTGGGGACTTACCCGTAGGCTGCGAGCGTGGGGTCGTAAGGGTAGTAGCCGCCGGAGGGTTGAAGGCCAGCCGACGTCCACGCTGACATCTCACCGCCGCCCTCCTTCAGCGCGTAAGGGTTACTCTGAAATACCGCACCATACAATAAATATAGATATCACTGGAATACCTTTTCCAACCAATGTTCAATACCTAGTAAGTCAACGTTTTATCAGCCTTATTAAATATAGTACTATAGTATATGACCAAAATTTACTACGAGTATATCAAAATAAATATTACGTTGAGATTCTTAATCAAATACTATCAGTCACAGTTAATATTGCTATTTTCTTAATTTATTTATAAGTATTTAAGAAAATACCTCTATCTAATTTGAATTGTTTACCTCATTAGAATCACCTGATGGTACTTTTTGTTTCAAGGCATTTTAATTGGTTAATATTTACTTTGGGTGCGCTGAGACCTTAAGACAATACAGGCAGAGACCTACTTCATTAATTCTTAGAATTATAAACATATTCTTTATGTAAGCAAATATTTACTAATTCCAAAATCACACAATCGACACCGTTCGCACGCTTAGTTATGCTTAATAATTATACGTCGTGCACGATTGGAGACAAAACTGCATTCCGGTGCAATAATTAACGTAATCCAATAACTTCAAATTCGTTATCCATTAAAGGTTACACTCCGCATCGCTAAGCCCACATGTAAGCGGATAAATCTCGACATCTAATACCTTTTAGTCAATCGGTCCTACAAATACGCTGGCTTGAATTTAATTAAAGTTAACTTAATAAAAGGGAATAAACGGGCGAACAACAATAAAAGTCCCAAGTGTACAGGGTGACATATCACTGGCACATTTGCATTATGTATGGAAGCAGAGGGGAAAACTATTACGGCTTAGAGCGCCCTACGCGTGATAGTTGTTTAACAGTGAGGTAGGTATAACGCGGGGCTGGTACCCTCTTTACTCAGTTATTCGCATACATTAGGAGCAACTAAATTAAAAGTGTGAACGATTCGAGAGCGCCTCGGGACCCAGTCGCTAGTCTCACCCACCCTAGTATCTGTGATAATAAAATGAAAAGCATTATGATACGTATGCCACTGGTTGTGTCGCGATAACTGAATATAAAGAACAAGCTTATTTGTGTCCCTGTTTTTAGGAGAGGAAACTGTTGTACATTGTTTGTATTTCGTAATTAATTTTCATTTACGATGATATCTGAGTCCATTAAGATCTCGGTGTGTTTAGTTCAAGTAAATAAATTTATTATTTTACACTGCCAAAACATTAGGTGCCTATTAAATTTCAAATTTATGGAAAGGGTTCGAGCAAAGGAAAGTTAAGTATGGTCTGCAAGTGTGTATCGTTCGCAGCTTAAGGACAGTGCGCCTTCTCCGAATTAGTAGAATGTGCTGGTTCAAAACTCACCGTACGACAAACATACTTAATTCCCATTTTTCAAGATTATTTAACGTTAATTTGGATATTGTGTTCTCCTTATTAAAGTTTATGTAGTAGTAGTAAAGTAGATTAAAAAGAGATTGCTTCGAAGCTGCCATTGATAAAAGATTGCGAACTCCTTCATTTTTAGCATTCCATGATGACGATGATGAACAAAAAGATAAAAACCGGCCAAGTGCGAGTCGGACTCGCCCATGAAGGGTTCCGCAGCAGCAAGTATTTCAGTTAATTAAATGATAGGTAAATTGCGGCTTACGATTTATGACGCAGTAAAAAAAAACTACTGACTAGAATCTCGTTCAAACCAATTTTCGTTGTTAGTTTACATAGTAATGTACATCATATATTTTTTTAAATTTCATCATTTTCTTATTTTAGAAGTTACAGAGGGGGGGGGGGGACGACACTCATTTTTCCACTTTGGAAGTGTCTCTCGCGCAAACTATTCAGTTTAGAAAAAAATAATATTAGGAACCACAATATAATTTTTGAAGACCTATCCATAAATACCCTACAAGTATGGGTACGTGAATTTCAGTTCTATGTATGGGGAACCCCCAAAATTATTAGTATTATTCTATTTTTGGGTGAAAATCTTAATGCGGTTCACAGAATACATCTACTTTACTACTTACCAAGTTTCAACAGTACAGCTCTTATAGTTTCGGAAAAAAGTGGCTGTGACATACGGACGGACAGACAGACAGACAGACAGACATGACGAATCTATAAGGGTTCCGTTTTTTGCCATTTGGCTACGGAACCCTAAAAAGCCACCAATTATCTAAGCCTGTCCTCCCGCCCTGGCTGGCAGAACGTTATATTTCAACAGCTATGACTGCCATAGATTTAAATAGGATTTTATTTAAATAGTTTATTTTTGTTTAAATTTTTTAAAATATTATTTTTTTTACGTTATTAATATCAAAAGTCGTAATAAAACGGCTAATAGTAAAAAAATGGGTGGTGGAGTTTATGTGCCAACATGATAAGAATATTCTATATATATAAATAAAACGAAAATTAAGTAAATTTATAATAGTATTATTAGATTTTAATCTGCAACATATAAAGTAATTGTGGTAGGATAATTAAAAAATAACGAGGTTTGTACACATCTACTGAAAATTTCAAAGAATTTCGACGATTTCGTAATATGTTTCAAATCATTAAATTATGTAGTTATGTCTCGTTCAATGTGTAAAGACGATACATTTTAAATAAAAGCAACTCTACACGAATATTTAAAGGCAAATAAACACAAATGTTACTTAGATAAACGAAATGATGAACATTGTATTGTAACATAAACAGTAAAAAGTAACGTTAGTAATTACAGTAAAAAAGTTATATAAAGAAACAACGTAACATTATTAGAATGGTAACGAGCATTTGTAAGATAATAGCATAATTGTTGTTCAAGAGCGAGCTTAATAGTTGTACAAAGTAAACAGCTCGTTTGTTCATTGCGCAGACAAATTGGTCCGGTAAGTTACTTGTTTGCATTGGTAATTATTGTCATAGGTTACGTCATATAATTTGTGTTGGACAATACTGACAGTACTACTTGATTGTGTAGATTATACTTACTTATCGTATGGGTATTGGTAACCCTAGTGTTCGAGTTGTCAGTAGGCCTCTTACATGGCTTAACGACTGTTGTCTAATGGCTACAACCGACCTAACGTGCCTTCCGAAGAATGATGATGCTCAGAAATTAAAGCACTTTGGGGGACCGATAGTGAGCCTATAGTTGCTTAACCTCGCCGATCGCTTACGGACCGGCGAGAGCATCTAGCTATGTGTTGATTATGCAAATAACTACCTATAATCTCGTCTTATTAAATCACTCGTCAGCAACTTTATATTCCATCACTTTAAACTTTGTTCTAAAGATAGGGAAAGCCATTGTTGCTAAAATTTCAAGACCACATTATTCTGCTATGGTCTTAATAACGCAACCGAGGTGGCTTACAAGAGTGACATATTGGTGTAGCGGTAGTAAACCGCAGATTATTATTTCTCAAGTTTCTTCCCGGTGAGCTTAGGAATTGTCTTGCAGAAGTCTAACGGCAGCGATTTTACGCAATTATTGCTCTTCAAACAGTGAGTACTGGTCAAAATTACTCTTACGACACAAGCTTGTTTGTCACGAATCTGAATAATAAATCCAATTTCTTACCAATAAAAATTTTACTCATTTATTGGTACGTAATAATCATTAGTCCGGTAATAACGTAGGTAGTCATTTTATTTTATATTTTATTGTATGTAAATCCATTAATTATCTTTTTATTAATTAAGTAAGGATATTGATTAGGCATTTGAATAATTAATTATACTTATTATGACTACTTATATCTGTAATTGAAATATGATAAAATACTAGGTAGCTAGTACGTTTACCATTGCTACAGTAATACTTGGACATGTATTCATTTTAATCTAGCTTCAAAAACAGATTATCAAATCTTAAGTTCTGTCTGCGTCTCTATAAAAATAATTAATCGTAATTTTTTATTAACCATAGCTTTGTCTTTTATATTCTGGTTTTTATAAGAATTGCTATGTTTAACATCACTTTGCTTAACTGCAAATGTTCACTAACATTTTCATATACGTTGTTACGTTGTACTTCAGCCATAGTATTATTTCGATTTCTATTCTTAGAACTAAAACCTGTCATGTTTTACCTACTTCAAAATATTTATAATAACCTGCCCAATTTACAGATTTGTAGATTATGTCGTTCTTAATAAAATAAAACTGTTTAGTAAGCTACAGTTGGGTTGCAGTAACTTATAAATCCTTATTGCATGACGGTCGTCACGTTTCATCGTTAACGTCATAGTTGGGGTACTTATTCAGACAAAGAGATGTTGAATCGCAATGCTGTTGTCATGAAATATGGGCAAAATTAATATTTGTGGCATCAAATATGCTCTAGTAATTTATTCGAATTTGGAATTATTATTGAGAATTATGTTAAAGACTACGGTAAGGCGAGTTCGTAAATTATGATCTGGGGGGGCTACCACCTAAATCACCGATTACGATCACGATGATCGGCGACTAGAAATAGATGAAGGTTAAAAGTTATTAAATCATTCGTTCAATTAGCTTCAATATCATCCCGGACCATTTATGACGTCACATGTGCTCATGGAAGCCGATTGAAAGAATGATTTAGTCATTGTTAACCTACATCTATTTGAACGCCAATCATGATGATCGGTGACTTAATCGGCAGCCCCCCAGACCTAACGACTAAGAACCAATTTCACCGTTAAGATTAAACGCGATCAATCGACGCTAAACTCAGCTACAGAAGGCTGAACTGAGTTTAGCGTAAATTGATCGCGTTTAATTTTAACGGTGAAATCGGCTCTAAGGCATTGGTATGAAACACATAACGAAATCAGATCTTTTAACTGTATTCATCAATGGCATTTGTATAATTATTAAGGAACGACAAGTTCTAACTCTTTCAATCGCACATTCTTAGAAAGCGACATATCAATTTTGAATGGAACAAGCACCAAAATATATCTAATCTTAAACCCATAAGATTGGATTTTACTTTACGTGTGGACTGCCCACACGATCGTGTAGACTACACTAGTATCAAAATATTTGAAGCTGCCTAGTAGGTCTACGAAATGTCTTGGTCACTGTAGTCTGAAGACTACAAACAGGACCGATTGCTTAATGTGTCTTACAAGTAGCAACACATTGATTAAACCAACGGTCACCTACCTATAGACAGAACGTTTGCCAAGGTGCTTAATCTCATCATTCAGTTATGGACCGATAAATGCACATGGCTATTGATGTAAGGTTTTTTTTGCTAAATGTTATGTTTCTTGCGTCAATAGAGCGTTAGTAGCTTCAGAAATTGGCTGTCTATTTCTTTTGCTTGTTGATATTAAACGTAAATTTTAATTGAATTACTCAATTAATACTTCTTGCCAATCAAGTAGAAAATACTAACAACCCGTTGATAGTAATTGTCACATAAATTAAATTGGAGTCTACATATTACACACTTATATGATTATGTATATCACGACACTAATATGCTTAAACCAGCCATACAAGATTATATCTAAATAACAAATTACTTTAATGAGAAACCGAATTCTAGTCTCTCGTTTTATGAGCTTCATGTATAAGGATATTTAAATAATACGCCAGGTTTCATACTTTTAAATGTGAGGATAAAGGATTGAGACTTTATTTTTTTAAGAGCTGTGTGTTTTTCTATTTCATAACGAAGTAAACAAGAAAATGTGTCACCTGATGGAAAGTGATCACCGCCGCCGCCCATGGACACCCGCAATACCAGAGAAGCCGCAAGTGCGATGCCAGCATTTAAGAAAATAATAGGCTTACTTCTTGAGGGTTGCCATGTTATACCTATCATAATCAATATTTTTGTAACAGGTGCGTGAGCTATTTCAAACTACTATAAAATTTTCACAATTGTAAGATCTAATTTTAATTATTGTGATTGGCAATATCTCTACCGCAAGTACACTTACTATCATTGTTCTACCATTATTAGTAGGCATATACATATATATATATTCACTTATCATATTTCTTCTAGTGTCCTAAATGGATCGCTGTCGTCACTAGATGTAGTGAGATTAAAACGAGAAAACCACTAGAGACCCAAGAAGCCAAAAGACAACTGTAAATGATTACCGTATCATTAATATCTATCACTGTGTAAGTAAACATTGCACTTTTTCGACGTTCCCCAGCAAATAAGCCAGTGACAAATTTGCAACCGCAACTCTTTGTGGGACTGTGATAAAAATTGCTCCTTTTCCTGATAGTGACAGGGTTCCCTGTGAGGTCGGGGCTAACTATGAGTGATGATTGTCTCGCCCCCAACATTAGCAGAGAACTCGAGAATGCACGTGCCTGCCCGAACATTAATGATGATGCTATTATTATTTATACGATGCATATACGAATTCATGTTAGGGATTCGTGGTTATACTTGCCAGGGGAATATTTGCGGATTTGAGAATTTGCATTAATTTTTAATGCATTTTCAACAGGTAAATGGAGACATAAAGTTGAATTAACGAGATGGATTTCCGTATACAATACAATCAACAGTGAACAATACGGCTCGTCTGGTGTTAAGTGGTTACCATAGCCTGTATTAAGCGTG
Source organism: Pseudoips prasinana (assembly GCA_951640165.1). Taxonomy (NCBI): domain Eukaryota; kingdom Metazoa; phylum Arthropoda; class Insecta; order Lepidoptera; family Nolidae; genus Pseudoips; species Pseudoips prasinana. The sequence goes on from OX621234.1 coordinate 22,180,011, forward strand.
TTCTTCAATTGAATATTTTACAACGTTTAAGATGATAGCTGGTTTGATAGCTAGCGCGTGTTAGGTTTAGTTACAAAAGGTTAGCAGGAGTTAGCAACTATTATAACATCACACAGGAGAAGCTGTTTCTATGTTATGAGATTGTATTGATAGATAAATTCACGTAGTAATAAAGTATTTGTCCTAAATAATCTAATTCTTAGGAAAAAATATTAAATAGTATTTGATTCTCTAAAACGTCAATTATATCATAGAAAAATTGTTCTAAAAGTCATGTCAATATCAAATTAGGTCTATTTGATATTGACATGACTTTTAGAACAAAATAATAATAATGGGAATCAAATACTATATAGATACAAAATATTTTACTCAATATGAATTAAGTCGTTTTAAACTTGTCGTTTTTTTTATTTTTTAACATTACAATATTAAAATATAGAAATAATACAATTTTAGTTTCATCTATTGAATTCGTGAAATATGTATATGCTTGTGACTGCTGTATATTTCATTAAAACGAAAATCTTATTGAGAATGTATAAACGAACACTACTAACGCGTTTATTTAGGGAGGGTGATAAAACTCATTTATTAACTCTCAAAAAATCTTATCCGCACCAATTCATCCCCCTTTTACGTAAGACTGAGTCTAACAACATTTTAATCAATTCTCCACAGACTCCGCGAGTCAGCGCGTCAGATAGACTCATTACACCAACCCCAAATAAATATAAACAGTAGCGAAAAGGGGCCGGCCCCACTATTAACGTTATTCACACGCGCCGCTAGATCCATAAATAAGAGCCAACTACGGGCACGACCCTAGAAACAAAAAAGACAAAGTTCACGTTCGACTGATCTGTGCGGTTCATAAATAAGGCTCGTTTATTTCATTGCATTAAACTGGTGATAAGTTATTTGACGGTTCATAAATTCGTACCCCATCGGTGGTTGGAGCCGCTTATTGAGCTAGCGCGCGCCCCGGCACCGCCCGAGGCGCCGCGCCGACCAACCGCCTTGCCAAATCGACGCCACTCCATCATACCAAGACTCAGCTTTCTGGCTACTGTGCGCCAGTTAAAGGCGTCACTGAAATTCTTGTATTGCGATTATATTTTCTACACCATAAACTCCATTAGCTTTTATACTATTTCCTTACTTCTCGCAAACGCGGAGTATGCAGTAATTGGTCTAGGCGTGCTCCCAGTAGTAAAAACACTTATACGGGTGTATTTTTAACTATATCCTCCGATATTTCACAAATAGGTAAAGGATTATATACAAGAACCCTCAAACAGAAGTAAGAACAAAAAAGAAATAATATTATTCATGCAATAAAATAATACTGGTAGAAAACACTACTAGCTGAATCTAAAAGTGAATTGTAGCGAGTGGAAAAAAGAATGACTCGTAAGTGGATAAAGAGCGAGTACAAACGAAAAAGTCATTTGATGGCGCACGGCAATGACGCAAGCACATTTGACAGGCTACTCTGAGCCTTGGCAGTAGAGAGCTAAGGGCTGTATTTGTGAGTCGCGCAGACAACGTGGCTAAGTTCAATAAAGCTTTCCCCCAAATAAGCCATAAAATGAGCGGTGACGGGCGCGGGCGTTTTAGCTACGTTCCCGTTCCAATTATTTGTTTGTGGAGGAACAATAATTTTATTTTACGTTTTATTTAACATTTATTTCGTTACGGCAATTTCACGGGTATCAAAGAATTGCTAGATTGTGATTTAAATGGAATTGGTTATTTTCCACTTCGAGAACTGCGAGTTATTTCTTTTAGTATCGAGTTAATATAATGCTTGAATATTATTTATGTGTTTTAATCGGAAACACTTATATTCATAATAAATAAATTATTGAATATTGAATGAACTATAAGTTTGCAGTCATAAGTCGGATTTGACATAATTTGAGACATTGTTATAGAGGCTTTGTACGTACATTTAACGTGACAATAAAGCAATACTAGTGTTTATCCGATGCAAATACAGATTTACAATCATACCTTCGTGTAGGGAACGGATAAGATACAATACTTCATTACATCTGTTGCGAAAAATATGACTTGTCAAAATCAATGATGTCCTAAGTCGTAGTGTAGTACCAGTATATTCTGTGTCTCAGTACGGTGTTGGACTATGTTCGCGAAAGCACCTCATGTACACACCTTACATACAATACCAGCAATTGTAATTGTGTTAAAATAGAGACCTAACCTAATATTTTATATTTATTTGTTTGGAAAACAAACAGTTGTACAACATGAGCTTATAAACTAAAAGTATATAATAATACTCTATAATGTTAGAAGAACAACCCACAGCGTTTTCACAGATTACTAAAATAAGAATAATAATAATATGTAGAGTGATGTGAAGTCTAATGCTAAGAGGTTGTATTATGAGGAGTATGCATTACAATATAGGCTACTTGTAGAGAGGTAAAATTAAAGTTTTATATTCGATTGAGCAAACTAAAATCAAACGCATAAAATCTTCTTTGAATAAAATATAACTACAGAGTTGTAATGAAAGGGCACAACGTCAATCAGACGGCCCATCATAAATAAATAAACTATAAAACTGGATTAAACAAGTCAATTGAAGCTTAGAGTCAGACAATGTGCGGTCACGTTTAACTGCCGAGCTCGACGGTAACCGATCGCGGCCGACGTAATTCAATGATCGTAAACGCTCGCAATGATATCAATTAGACGGGGCCCCAAGACCGATAAAGCTCCACTTTAATTAGGAGAACAAACAACAGACGGTTCTTAATGAGCCGTGCGCGTGTGGAGGGCGAGAGAGGTAATTAGGTCGGGGAGACTCCGCGCCATGCCGCCAAGGGCGATCAATTATTGAGCCTCTGTGATTGATTCGAGTTTCAGGCGCGCCGGAGCTGCCGCGAGGGCCGCGGTCCACCGCGTCACCACATCACCGCGACCACCACACTGAATGAGACCCACACTTTTAATCCCCGTCAACCTCAACTTACAACTTTACCAAACTGTCTACACAGGGTTTTGGTTCCAGACGACAATATACAAGATTACCTTTAATCATTGTTGATACGAAAGTTACATTTGCTGGCAACGCTGACATTTGAAATATTAATTTGGTGATTTTCAGTTCATAGTAATTAATTTGCAACCAGCTTATACCATTCATTGATAACAAACCTCTAAACTATTCTAAACGTTATAAGAAGCATCTAATTAAAACTTAAAATGTCTAATTAAATAATAACAGGGTAAGCTTTAAATTAAAATGAAACACAGAGTAGAACAGCTCATAAGAATTTCCGGGACCCCGCGTTTATCGTATTATCTGATGTCTTGCTAATAGCCGTCATTGGAGGGTGAAGCGCAGCTGTAAAGGCCTGACTGCACGTATAAATTACTTATAAAATAAGGACATTAAAAACCATTTAGAGCAATAACTATTATACACTGAATTTAGTTATAAATAAATTGAATAAATTATGTGTATTATTTTGATACAAAAATAAATGTTAGAGGTGTCAGCGTTAATGGCTGACGTGGGGAGGTCGGAGGAGAGGACAAAGCGCCCCCGGGACGCTTTTGTTGTCGCGGATTCCCTGCCCGTGACATCTGTCCGAATCGCTACAATAACTCGCAAAAAACTTGAAATTTACCAACTGCGAAGCGCTACTCTACGATTATTTTCCGCTGAATATACAATGTACCTATCGTACAGCTACGCTTTCATGCTGAGATGTCTTCATTGAGCCATTGTTGTCAGTGACGTATCATTTATTCCATTTTAAAGTACCCCTACTACTACGGTGGTCCTAAATCGATAGGATTCACTGTAATGTCACAATATTATAAATGGCGTTAAATGTTGCCTTTTAATTTTTACTGTTATTTTTTGTGTGAAACTGTTGTAAATGAATTAAGTGCCAAATACTTTTTGTTGGGTAACGTTTTCATCTAAGTTGAGTGAGATGCCATTATTCGTATTATTAGATTATTTGGATTATTTTTATTACTAACTAGCTGTGCCCCGCGGTGTTACCCGCGTCAAATTTTATAAATTTTCTTTGCTATAAACCTCACGGAGCCCGAGACCTTTCCAACGAATGCAAAACCGTGGAAATCGGTTCGTGCGTTCTGAAGTTATAGCGTCAGGAAGGAAAACCCTACTTATTTTTATATAGTAGATAACAATACTGTAATGAATCTAAAGGCTAACCTATATGTCTTTTTTTGGTTATTAGTGTCCATCCTTCAAAGTGGTTGTTAAGATCATAGTAAAAAGCTTCATATTTTTATAACCTTTCTTATTTAATTGTTTGAAATTAATTCGTGATCTTTTTTTGACTACAAATCATGTGAAAAATCAGTTTTGAGGCAGTATATGGATAACATACACCTAATCAAGAGGCAATCAACAAGTAATAAAATTATTAAAAAAATACTTCAATTTAATAAAACTTTCAAGATATTTCAATTTAATAAAAATTTAAATCTACCAATTAATTTAAATTACCTATTCAAAAACGTTAAAATAAATACTTATAATATGTTTTGTTGTTAAATCAATATAAGTAGGTAAGTACTTTACATAAACGTCAGGTATATTTTAGTTCTAAATCTTGAACGTTATGCAAATGACGGCTTAATCACGAAGGTACGAAGCGGCGTTACGTCCTAAAACAAAATTAAATAATAATGTAGTTAAAAACTATCTGAAGTTTAATCGACACATTGTTTTTTTACCCAACTAATACTTAGCACGTTAGGTAAGGTGAATGGTGCGGACAAAAATAACGCTTGGATCACGTTTATTTTTTTACTTCCGGCTGAGATAACGATCGAAATAAGCACCTTTATTTTGTTAAGTGGTCACAGAATAGACACATACTGAGCGCATAATAATACACACAGCAAACCCGGCGCGTCTTTAATTATGGAATTCAGTTTTGAGCCGTATTTGATGTCCCAACTGTGGAGCTAACTAATAAGCCTATTTATATTTTAGTAAGTTGTGATAAGTAGCGTATCTCGTCAACCAAAGAAAGTACCTTCGCCTCATAGTATTTTAGTTCCTAATTTTACATTTATGATGCAGCACAAGAATTAAGCACCCATTCTAAGATACGAACTGAAAATATATATTTTTACATACTGTAAAACATACATGTAGGTATATATCTGTATACGTACATAAGTATTGGGAGAACAAGAAAGAGAAGCACGCCGAGACGTAAATAAATGGACCACGTGAAGGAAGTTGTGAACGTAGAAGTTTACAACGAAGTCAACGAGAATGCTTACAATATAGAAGGCTGGAAACTGCTACACCGACAAGTGAACAACACTTAAGTTAAAGAAGAAGACTAAAATATACTTAGACAGTATATTTTCAGCTCATATTTCCACAGAATGTGTATTTCTATTACTTCTACTGCAAAAATTTATAAACACATCGATAAGTAGGTAATAAACGGACTCCATATAAATCAATCCACAACTATTGCATTTTATATGGCGAATGGCCGATTGATTGAGCCTCCACAGCTGAAGTCACCGATGCTACAAGTACAATATTTAACGATTAGGTATTTACGGCATCGACTACTAACTAAGAAGTAATTTTAGGGGTTCCACCCCTTGATGGCGAAAAAAGGAGGATGAAAGTTTGTTTGAAACTACTCCAATGTTAGAAACATATTTTTTTTTATTAACCTTTAACTTAATATAGTCAAGGATTTTCTTATATAGGTTTTTATATGTAGATTTTTATATGGGTGGTAGGTATGTTGATATAAGAGAACCACCAGCAGCCATATTTATATCTATGGTATATAATTTTATAACAACCTTGACGGGGTGACGGTGTCTCATGTGCACATTTACTCACGGCATTGGATACTATAGTCATTGAAGGGCACATATGCGAGAACTGACCCTTCTAACTCCTTTGCCAATAATGAGTAGTGGTCACCATAATCGAAATCTATTAATGATGGGACATGTTAATAAACAACGAATAGAAGAACGTACTCAAGGAGATAGGGAAGTCTTAATTCATATATATAATAGGTCTTTACCTATGAAATTGCCGTTTTGTATGAAAAAATTTAAACGAATTTTTTTCATGAATTTTTTTATTTGTATTAATCGAAGTAATCACCCATGCAATCAATGCATCTTTGCCATCGCAGTGGCAGTTTATTGATGCCCTTCTTAAAGAAATCAGCTGGACGGGAGGCAACAAATTCTTCAAAGGCATTTTGTACTGCCTCTCGGGTATTGAATTTTTTTCCCGCCAAGAAGTTATCCAAATTCTGGAAAAAGTAGTAGTCTGTAGGCGCAAGGTCTGGTGAGTAAGGCGGATGACGGAGAGCTTCCAACCCCAGTTCTTGCAACTTGGAGACCGTCTGCTGTGCAGTATGAGGTCGCGCGTTGTCGTGCAGGAGCAGCGGAGACGAGCGATTGACCAATGCTGGTTGGAGATGCGCCAGCTTCTCCATCATTGTGCTCAGTTCTTCACAGTACACATCTGCAGTAATGCTCACCCCGTTTGGTAAGAAGCTGTGATGAATCACACCGGCGCTAGACCACCAAACAGTGACCATCACTTTTCTAGGGGTAAGTTTTCGTTTAGGGCATTGTTTAGGTGCTGAACCAGGATCCAACCAACTTGCTGAGCGCTTGCGGTTATCAAACAGAATCCATTTTTCATCGCAGGTAACAATGCGGTTCAAAATTCCTTCATTTGTGTGTCTGTTGAGCAGTGCAAGGCACGTCTCGACGCGTACTTCGCGCTGGCGATCATTGAGTTCGTGGGGCACCCATTTGTCAAGCTTTTTTACCTTGCCAATTTGACGCAAATGGACCAATATTGTTTTGACGCTAACGTCGAAACCTGCTGCTAATTCAGCCGTAGATTGTGTATCATCAGCTTCCACAACCGCCTTTAATTCGTCATTGTCGACCAAAGTCTTCGGACGACCGCGAGGTTCATTTTTCAGGTCGAAATTTCCAGAACGGAAGCGAGCAAACCAATAACAGGTGGTGCGTTGGTTTGTAGTGTTAGCTCCGTAAACGTCGTTGATGTTGCGTGCCGCTTGTGCCGCGTTGCTGCCACGACGGTACTCATATTCCATAATTACTCGAATTTTTAACGTATCCATGATGACGAAAAAGATTGAAATGCGATGAAAATGTAACACTAATCAATAAAGAAATGACTACTTTTGGAAAAAAGAATCCATGTTTTTAAAATAAAATTAATTTGAAATTAGAATTCTTAGCCAAACAAAAATTATTTTGATTTGAAATGGCCAGTACTGCAGAACGGCAATTTCATAGGTAAAGACCTAATATTATACAACATTTTTATATGTAGGTATATTAAAAAAACCAACTCAAACGAATAGGAAACTTAATTTTCAAAGAACTTTTTACTGTCTTGGTACTCAAGTAATCCGACATAATGCGTGTGAAGCACACATTGTTTTTCTTTTCAATATCAAGTAATAGATTTATAACACTACATCCTTATCTCTGGAGTTTCTGAGATGTGTTCTTTATGTGATATTACAGAGAAATTGAACTAATTTTATAAAACGATCACTTCAGAAAGAAACTCCGTCATGTAATTTCATATATGTAGAACTAATTTATATTAAATAAGTATAAAAAACGGCACGAATCCAAGCGAATTGGTAATATTTATTAATTTTTGTTTAAGCTTGCTATGACTTATTTATTATAAGTCATGTTATCCATTTACAAATTGAGATATTGATAACTTCATACTAGTTAAATTACACATTTCAAAATTGTGAAGCGTGTTTCTGCTAAAAAGATTTCTTTACTAATGTATGAATCCCTATTTATTACCTTGCTTCATCAAATGTCCAAACTTTTCGCTTAAGAATAAACGCGAATGCCTTCATACGGAACGGTCGTAATATCGTCCAGTTCCGGCCCTAACAAAGAGACATAACAAAGGGACATAACAAATTTCCTGTATCGTTCAAGATTGCTGACTAACGTCTGGCGTAAGCCGAAAATGATCGCAGAATGAAATATGCATCAACGCCGCGGACATCGGTCACGATAGTAGTGTCCGAGGTGTATTCAAACAATAGTAAATGCATTTAGCCAGGCCATTGTGTGATTTATAGCGAAAGCGTGTAGGTAATTTATAAGAGTGGCACGAGAGTGGACGTAGCGTAGGGAGCCGCTCGCCGCGGGACGTTGGAAAATCGGGGAAAATCCGAAGATTTATTAGCGGTACAGCCGCTGCGAGGCTGACCGCGCGACCACTGATTCTGTTTGACCAGTCATTAAAGTCGGCAAGTAAACGCTTAGTGCCAAGATGAGTATATTTGCGGACCAATTAACGTTTTCGAGGTGAGACGAGGGTAGCAGGGTTAATAATGTAAATAACGGTCATTGTTTGACTATTATTTTAAATACTGTCCGAGCCCATCTCTCCTTTTGACAGCTTTATCGTCACACATTTTAAGATTATGTATTTTTAGACTGTGATTCGACCATCTTTCGTTAGTATAGTGGTATAGTATCGTTAAAATGCTTATGTGTCCGGTAGATAAGGCGGCTGATACAGAAGGTGTATCTGCGTTAGGATATCGTAGTGCAAACATACGCAGTGTCAATCACTGCTAGGCGGCGCTTTACAACATTTATCGGTTGTCACATAGGTAATCTAAGTATAACGCATTTATGTCAAATCGTCGATGTACCTATTGATAAGCCCACCCACGTTTCACCGGCACTATTGCATCATTAAAGCAATGGCGGTTGATATTATGTACTATAACACTTATACGGAGACATTGTCACTACGAATACAAAAACTGACACATGTTACTTATCAATCTTGTATACATACATAATAACCGGGGTAATAATTAGGTGAAGAAAAATTTTTAATTTCTAATTTGCACAAGGCGTAGTGCATCGGTAATTATACTTGACACTAGTAGTTTTTGTGCATAATTTATGTGTATGTAGCCATTTAAGGTTGACACTCAATTGGAAACAGACACTTCGTCGAATGTATAATGCATGTTGAACATTATATTCGTAAATAATAGTTTATGACTGTATCAGTATTCATATTATGATGCTCACACACTATAATATTTTCATCACCTTACTATTTAGAAATTAAATCAGATAGTGTATAGCATACAAAACGACACTTATTTTAATAGTCTCAAATAACGTGGCATAACTATAATAAAATTGACTATTTTAGAAAAAAATCTATAGTAGCGATATCAGGATATATGTATGTATATTATTACTCGCGGTAAAGTCTAAGCGTAAGCGGAATAAAATAAATAATATTACGGCCATTATACTTTATAATTATCTACCTATGTACTCTACATAATCTAAAGATAGCTTATCCACTTATAGAATACTCCTACTTGTATACAGATAGACGCACACATGTTACAAAATATCACACAATAAAAAATCGTCAATCAAACAAGTTGAAATTTTACTGTCTCAAGTTTAGGGTAGAATTTTAAATGTTGTTCTGAAATTCTCTATCCCGTTGATACTTATTAGAAAGAACATAAAATGAAACATGTTTATTACTGAGAAGCAAGGTCGCTTCGCTTGTGACAAATTAATTGAAACATTACTCGTTACATTATTCTGTTTAAGATGAATAAACACAAACTTTACAATGGTTAAATGGCAATTAAATATTGTAGTCCCCTATATTTTGAATTAGTATTTTCTTTTATGCTTATTATATTATATATTATTTAATATAATAAGCTTAGAAGAAAATATATATATGCTTATTATTGTTAATTTTCAATTATTCTTACCTGTCATAAACTTTATATTCTATAATGCCATTCTTTGACTTAACAAAGTTAAGGCATTTATAAATATTTGTCACAATCCAACAAATTAGCGGCTTCGTATGCTCAAAAATACGTTGCCATAAAACGTCAACCTCTAGGAATGGTGGCAAGTTTATTAATTTTTTTCATAATATTACAAATGTCACCTTTTCACTAAAACTTTATTTATGTAGATTACCTTGCTTTAACAACATGGAAATACATCGCTTATTGCCTAAGGCTTAACACCCTAGCATGTATTTTAGGAAAGAGTGGCATATATTTTTATAACAATACGCAAACATATTTTACTACAGAAACCTATAAGGCAAACTACACTCGCTCCCAGTAATCTGGGGATACATTGAGAACAGAAACAATCTACTGATGAACTCATTAGCATATTACGCTGGAAAGCTCCTGCCTATTTATGCTGGATCAGTGGTATACAATTTGATTTATTACCGATCTACTTGCGTTCATAGATCCATACAAACACTTCACTTTGAGGTTAGTAGCATTGTGTGAAGCTGCACTCCAGCAGGGCTGCGCTGCAGCTTAATGAACCCAGCTGTGTTTAATATATCGGAGTTAAACTGTGTAGCAAGTTTAGTAATTCAGCCGAAGGGCCATCTTCAGGTAACATCAGAAAACTTTGAGTGTTAAGTTTATCTGGGTAGCCAATGAGGATATTGACTAACAAATTCATTCTCTTTTCCTTAATTAATTTCAGATGTGACCCATAAGATTTATGATCTGTATGGCGTATTTGTTTATATAATAGCAAGGCAAACGAGCAAGCGGATCACCTGATGGTAAGTGATCCCCGCCGACCATGGACACTCGCAAGACTAGAGTGACCTCAAGTACGTTGCTAGCATTTGAGAAAGGAATAAGCTCGCTTCTTTGCTTCTTCTTTGCTGTTGTATACCGCATCGAAATTGTCTCGGCAGTTAACTGATTCCACAGAATTGTAGTCCGCGGCTAAGGTTTCTTGTGAAACACAGGGAGGTAGACGACCATTCATTCAGGTCGTATGGATTAAATTTTCACTTACTTATAGTGAGAGGTTCTGTGGCGGAACGTGGAAAGTGTTGCGAGGTGAGTTATACTGATACGAGACTGAGCTAGGTTGGTTTTATGCTAGGAAAATATCATTAATTTCAAGCACCCAATTACATGTATCTATGCACGTAATCATGCAAAATTGCAGATGAGTCCCACCGCAAGGATACCTTTTGCTGCCATCTGCTGTAAAAATTTACCGCTGTGGGACGGCCACTACCAGTACAGATCCCACAGATATTTACCGTTTATATGGGAACTATGATTCTTAAACGTAGATATAAACGGTAAAATGTCTGCGGGATCTTCAGTGGCGCTCAATTCTTAACCCATTTTTTTTTAATATATTCAATGTATAACATAAATATTGGAGCAAATTCAAGGACCGCTGACTGCCCATGGGACGGATAAATTAAAAGGATATCAATGCGTGAAAAACAAAAACAATTAGATATATCTTACACGTTGTTCAATTTTACAAGCAAATGAGTACTTTAAGATTCATATACTATTTATGTTCCTTTTTGAATAAATAACATACGTTACTATATAAGGGATAAACATGTGATTGTGTCTTTTGCCGATGATACTGCATTGACGTTCAAAATAAACTATCAAATACGTAATTTCGACTTTAAAAACGAAACATTCTCTAAAGTTATATATTAGTTGAATGCCAATAATCTTTTTTAATGACAATTAATCTAAACTAGTCTAATGTAATCACCAATGTAGAAATTAATGAAGCTACGTTTGCTTCTGTTAAGACTACTGTGTTAGATATCATAATTATTTTTTGTAAACGAAATGTTCTTGTTATTTGTATTATTGAAATGATGTATTTTAAACTGTAAACTATTGTTATCAAATAAATGAAATGAAATTAGTCACAACTACAATGGGGTCAAATTCTACAGCATATGCAGTTAAAACTATTAAACGGCTCACTGATGGATGCGACACAGCTAGCATGGTTTGTTTGAGCTACTTTCATTTTATGACGACCTATGGAATTCCTCTCCAGGGTAGCTCTGCGGACTTTGACACCATATTTATATATCAGAAAAGAGTTGTAATACCCATATATAATCTTAGTCCTTACATATTATCCTTACAAACGTCTATCACCGTCTATTTGTAAATGATTAGTGAGGTTAAATAGTAGATACCTGAACTTACCTAGACAGGCTTTTGTCAGTCCGTTTGTGCCCGCTTAATGAGTTTACTTATTATTTCTAAATCATGGACATGCTAAGTAAACTAATCAAAACCCTACTAATATATATAATTTTATAAATAATATTATACAGGCGAAAGTTTGTGAGTGTGTGACTGCGTGAGTGTGTATGTTTGTTACTTCTTCACGTCTAAACAGTTGGAGCGATTTTAATAAAATTTGATATGGAGTTAGCTGACACCCTGGATTAATACAAAGGATATAATTTATAAAGTTTAACGTGGGTAAAACCGCGGGGCACAGCTAGTAATTTTATAAATGCGAATATTGTTAGATGAATGGATGTTTGTTACTCTTTGACTCAAAACCTACCGAACGGATTTTGATAAAACTTGAAAGTAATATAGTTTATGTATTAACACATAGGCTATAATTTATAAACGCGGATTTTAATTAACGCGGATAAAACCGCGGGCACAGTAAAAAGATAAAACCGTACGAACTAAGATACAAGTCACCCCCGCTTACTTCTCACACTAATAAATAAATAATAGTAACGTCAAAAGAAAATCACTGCTTCGTTAATTATAATTAACAGATCTGAAATTGCAGTTTATTATTTCATCCGCTTCCATATTACATGCAAGAATATTAGTGTCAATTCTTTACAGGAATAGTTAATTGGCCCGTAGGTACTGATCATGGGAATATAATAAAATAAATGCTTTATTGTATCGTGTGTTGCAAATAAAAGCATTAAATGAGTTTTTATTTATTTATTTAAAACTTTTGTACACAAACTGTACTGGCTAATAAGCTTAATTGGAGAAGAATGGCAAATGAATCGCTGGATAGAAATGCAATTTTATGCTTTTCTAATACTTATTGTAAATATTTTTTAATATTTTAGAATAAGTTATTAATTATGTAACAGGACGTAGAAGACAAGACGTGGTTGTAGACGGTTTGAGCCCACGCTCACCTCTAGAGACCGGTGAAGCAGTGAAAACAGCAAGGCAAGACGTAGTTGTTAACTATGGGCCTGTCACCCAAAAAACAATGGAGTGGGCTATGCTTGGAGTTTCCCTGCGTGATCGAATCTGAAATGTTGAGAACCGCAGACGAACCAAAGTAACCGACATAGAGCGAAGAGTTGCCAAGCTGAAATGGCAGTGGGTGCACATCTCGTAAAACCAAGGCCGCTGGGGTAGAAAGGATCTCGAGGAGTGACCACGCGCCGAAAGACGCAGTGGGTCTATAAGATGATTTTGTGAAGGTCAGTGAAAGCCGTTGGATGCGGGTATCGTAAGACCGGCAATGGTGGAGATCTTTGGAGGAGACCTTTGTCCAGGTGTGGGCATTTTTGGTGATTTGCGGAAGTTCTTTAAATATATATATATATATAGGGACAAAGTCACATAGATCATCCTAGCCCCAAACTAAGCAAAGCTTGTATGGGTGGTACGATATACATACTTATATAGATAGATACATCCATGAATCAGAAACAAATATTTTCTGATTATTTTCTTTACCAACTACGGAGATGGGGAATCTTATGTTTATCGTTTTATGTAACAAAGTCAAATACGAATTTGCAATAGAATGCTCATATATCCGACTAAAGTTAGGAGATACACATATCATAATAACAAGCGATACCTTAATACTAAATAATTTACGACTTTATATTTTAAAATCTCTATAAAAGTTTATACATAGATTGAAACCTCTGTTTCTTTATTTTCCTAAACATTGCCAGTGAAAAAAAATAAACATAATACGAAGATGATCTTTGTAATTCGTTACTGTAAGGAAAATTAAATTTCTGTTATTAATATTAATTCATCAAAAGGGCCGTGTGTGCTTTATGAGTAATGGCATGTCGTCATTTAATTCAAAATGAAATATTACTAGCCTTGGACATCTTACAATATGGTGCTATTCAAAACGTCGTTACTGAGGTCCAACACTCCAGCCATAACATGATATCACGGTTCTCCTCACGTTATCGCAATACTGGGGATATTGCGGAACAGCACTAGGGTATCGTATTATTACGCAGAGATAGAATCGATATCTGCAAATGATCGCCAGAAGACACAATCAACATCACACACACCCAAAGGCAACACAACAAAGGCTCCAGGTGGAGAAGCTGCTGGTAAGCGACCAAATAGCGAAGGAGGTTGCATGAAATTGGTGCTTGAAGACCTCCAAGTGTAGTATTTCGATTGAAACCACGATATTCAAGTTTTGAATTGGCCTGTCGAGCATCCTATCGAGCATGCCTGGGATATGTTACAATGAAAAGCTTTGAGGGATTTCTCTTCAAATTTAACGACGGAACTTAACGAATACTTGTATTGAATATGGGACCAAAAACCGCAGCAAGACATTGAACACAGACATTGACAGACATTTAATTTGAAATTTAAACTATCTAAGTAGATGGTTAATTAATGTAAGAGGTAGGAATTCTGATTATTAATAATTAGATTATTTTTTAATATTTCATAAAAAATAATAGTTTTATAAGAAGAAATGACGATATTTATCATACAAATTTTCCACGCTGTTTATAAAAATAACATTTTATATAAAACATAACATCACGAAATTGTTATTATGTTTTATTAAACACATTAAATAAGACCATTCTTCAATCTACTACAGCAGAAATCCTTTAAACATTTTTAAATATATGATGAAATATAAAATATCCCTGTATTCTGTGAAAGGTGAGTATATATTAAAATTAATAAAAAAACCCAGTTCATGACATGAACAAGCGCTATTCCATATATTACTAATTTTATATCGATCGATTATAGTGGAAATTGCTGTGCTATGACAAGTACATATATGTATGTACGGATCTACCACACTATAAGCGTCCCTTTCTAGCTTATTAATATGGAACACTAACCAACAAACAAAACACAGAAAACATTACTCGTGTTTTAAATGTAAAAACAAATTGTGTGAGTAATTTGTTTATCACCTATTATTTAAATCTTTTTATAAACCAAATATATTGTATAAATTTGGTTTATTAAATAAATTAATATACTTCTTTCCTCTCGACTTTATAGATGTGCATCTTATAAGATATCATACGAAGCAAGTGCGCAAATAGTTCCTATCCTCACTAATACAGTAAGCCATTGGCAAGGCAGCATGTAACAGCATGTGCCAGCATTGCTTGAAATATTGAAGCCTGTTACAGTCATTCCCAATATGAAACTTATTTCGCAATATTTAATAAAAATTAATAATAATAAAATCTTTATTTCATATAAATTTTACACAAGTTACACATTTTCTGCGGACCCAATTGAAACCTCTATTAATATAATTATAAATTTATATGTTCCTTATATAATATCTCATAAAAACTTTATTTAAATAACAGGGATGAAGCTTAGGCTGAAGTTAGTTTATAGTAAAATTATATCAATATATTAAAAGTTAAACGTAACTACGACACAAACACTACGGACAATTCATACATCTATAACAACATCAAATCAAGAAACAGTATTCGGAAATTGAATGTGAATATTCTATTCAAATGACGGACATTCAGAATAAGCACCCGCATTCAGATTTAAGTGGCCATTTTCAGGCACGTTTTACTGTTTTGCGTTACATTAATCCAACACAATTAATTCTGAGAAAACTTTAGTGTTCAACATTATCAACGATTTTTATAGGCTTTAGTTTTGCATCCCGAGATCTAGTACCTATACTTTACTACCACCATATATAGTCTGCCTGTTCACCGCTTGTTTTATTTTAAACATATCCACATTTTCCACATTAGTGTTTTAAGTGACGCCAACAGAAGATGAATCTTGTCCCTACGAGCCAACTGATTCATGAGCAAAAAAGATGACATTATCAAAACTTCATCGTCCATTGTTGCTCGTGATACACATTTTATAATTAAGTCGAAATTTAATCTGCAGTGATTAATGAACAAAGCGAGCACTACAGGCAGACCACCCACGGGGAGGAGACGGCTTAATAAGACCCTCATTAACACCTTAATGGCTATTCTCAATTCGCCTGATTTCTCTTGACTTTTATTTATTTTTTCTTTCTCAGTCCCTCACGGCTCCTGCGCATCTCGTCTCTCATTCGGTTGCCCTCCTTTAATTGAATCTGGTCTCCTTTTTCTAAACTTATTCTCTTTGACTTAAGATTAGTGATGTATTTAATTTAACGTTTTGTTACGTTTTATAGTCGACTGTAGAGGGTAACTTTTTTCGATTCTCTCGTTTACTAATCGAACTTTTAATTTGATCGTAGTTAACGTAATGAAAACAGCAAAGAGTCGGCAGTTTCGTAAATATGACGTTTTGTCTTTTTGATGTGTAAATTCATAAGTCGTTAATATGGGTTGCCGGTTCATATGTCTATCAATGGGTTATAACGCTGTATGACACAAGGGTTTGGCTGAAGTTTCCGTTTGCAATAAACGAGAAATAAACATATAAGTAGCTGGACACATGCTGGTGCACATGCTTCTATGTGCTTGTTGAGAGATTTTATTACCTCCCTCAACGATTTGCCGTCAGTTTGTTAAATGATAATTAACAATTTTTTATTACTTTATCTTAAGTTTATGATTCTATCATCAAAGAAGGATGTTATTATAAGTAACCGTGTTCATATTGTGCATTTTGAAGTAATCTACATAATTGAGTAATAAAAACTGTAGTTAGCTATTTAAGATCAATAAGTATTTGTAGCTTTAGACGAGTCCTGCGGACTGCCTAACAATAACAGGTTGATATATGTATTATTATTGCCTACTCCCATTTTTACACTTTACTTTTTTACTAAACGTGTCAGAGGAAATGATGCCGTGCCGATGATTAAAACCATAATATCATTCCATGTAACAAAATACTGAAACATTGGTAATTTTTCTTTACATCCATGGTAACTTATATAGACTATGCAGGTGATTTAACCTGTTGTTAGCAAATTTGCTCGCGGTATATTCAAACCCGGCGAAGTAACTGCCACCCGATCCCGTATAAGCCAGTAGACTGTGGCGTTCAAATTGGAACATAATTGGAAATATTCTATTTTAACACATATTTGTTGTATTGGGGAATAAAATGTTTAAAAACACAGTCCTTTATCTTCAAAGTCAAAATAATCTGAAATATGGTCTTTACCTATGAAATTGCCGTTCTGCAGTACTGGCCATTTCAAATCAAAATAATTTTTGTTTGGCTAAGAATTCTAATTTCTAATTAATTTTATTTTAAAAACATGGATTCTTTTTTCCAAAAGTAGTCATTTCTTTATTGATTAGTTTTACATTTTCATCGCATTTCAATCTTTTTCGTCATCATGGATACGTTAAAAATTCGAGTAATTATGGAATATGAGTACCGTCGTGGCAGCAACGCGGCACAAGCGGCACGCAACATCAACGACGTTTACGGAGCTAACACTACAAACCAACGCACCACCTGTTATTGGTTTGCTCGCTTCCGTTCTGGAAATTTCGACCTGAAAAATGAACCTCGCGGTCGTCCGAAGACTTTGGTCGACAATGACGAATTAAAAGCGGTTGTGGAAGCTGATGATACACAATCTACGGCTGAATTAGCAGCAGCTATCGACGTTAGCGTCAAAACAATATTGGTCCATTTGCGTCAAATTGGCAAGGTAAAAAAGCTTGACAAATGGGTGCCCCACGAACTCAATGATCGCCAGCGCGAAGTACGCGTCGAGACGTGCCTTGCACTGCTCAACAGACACACAAATGAAGGAATTTTGAACCGCATTGTTACCTGCGATGAAAAATGGATTCTGTTTGATAACCGCAAGCGCTCAGCAAGTTGGTTGGATCCTGGTTCAGCACCTAAACAATGCCCTAAACGAAAACTTACCCCTAGAAAAGTGATGGTCACTGTTTGGTGGTCTAGCGCCGGTGTGATTCATCACAGCTTCTTACCAAACGGGGTGAGCATTACTGCAGATGTGTACTGTGAAGAACTGAGCACAATGATGGAGAAGCTGGCGCATCTCCAACCAGCATTGGTCAATCGCTCGTCTCCGCTGCTCCTGCACGACAACGCGCGACCTCATACTGCACAGCAGACGGTCTCCAAGTTGCAAGAACTGGGGTTGGAAGCTCTCCGTCATCCGCCCTACTCACCAGACCTTGCGCCTACAGACTACTACTTTTTCCAGAATTTGGATAACTTCTTGGCGGGAAAAAAATTCAATACCCGAGAGGCAGTACAAAATGCCTTTGAAGAATTTGTTGCCTCCCGTCCAGCTGATTTCTTTAAGAAGGGCATCAATAAACTGCCACTGCGATGGCAAAGATGCATTGATTGCATGGGTGATTACTTCGATTAATACAAATAAAAAAATTCATGAAAAAAATTCGTTTAAATTTTTTCATACAAAACGGCAATTTCATAGGTAAAGACCTATTATAACATTTCACAAATATTACGTAATCTAAATAGTCTAACTTTTGTTTCGACCAAGAAATTTATAATAATATAATAATTCCGAAAATAGGAAGGATTTAATTAGTTCCCGCCATACAAAAAAAAAACAATAAGTAAATACAAAAAAATGCCAGTAGTTCATGCAGTCTGGATATATTTAGCGCTTCATGGTCAAATATGCAGCCATAAAATCGTAATGAGGGAGTGTAACGACGACCTTGAACTTTATTTGTTCAAGGTCACGATAACTCGATGTCATGTGACGACTTACATCAGGTCTGTCGCGGAAAGCACACAAGTTCTAATTTATGATCGTAGTTACTCATATTATGCTGAACCTAAAAAATAAACATTCGTAGGGAAAGCGTAACTAACGCAACCTCTAATCAGTTCTGAAACAGCCATACGAGTTTTTAACCCTCCATTGCTGCAAATCTGTGTATTTTAGTTTTATTTATAGCTGACATTAAGGCGATTATTACGACCACTAAACTAATTTTAACGCATTACACAGTATGACCCTGATATCGTCCAAGGTGTCTATAACGTTGCCATTTGAAGGGGTTTGCCTTAGTCACCGCGCCTGGCATACGAGTTGGCGACTGCAGTGGGGTAGTAGTTAGTACACAGGAGGCGCTGCTGCCAGACCACAGAACATTTTAGGGTCCCATATTAACGAACTAGATTGACATAAATAAAGAAGCCTTGTCTTTTTCAAAAGAAGTACATATGTTAGAAAAAAATTCAATGGTATTAAGATTAGTTTAGTAGGTATTGTATTCTTCAGTCAGGGCCGTTAATACAAAATGTTATGATGTAACCAAAAAATGTCCAAGCTGTGTCGTTTCCAGCCTAGAATGAATAACAGGTCCATTTGATATCATTCCGTGGCAGTCGTAAGAAGTGACTAAGGGATACAGCAGACAATGGGGTAGATGCGTCACCTGTGCACTAGCTGCCACCTAACTGCGATCACCAACTCGCATTCCCAGCGCGGTGCCTAAGGCAAACTCGTTTAAGGGCAACATTATAGATACCTTTGCGGGAAGCCTATGTCCAGCAGTTGACAACAATTCACTCACGAAAATTATAACGTTGGTTAGATTTAAGCTCTACTCTATATCGACTAGGAAATAATAATTGGCTTAATTCAGTAGACAACTGATAAACATAGTAATATTTCTAAATACATACATATTATAGATAAACTACACCTGGGTGTAGTTTATCTATAATATGTCTAGACACAGAACAAATAATCATGCTCTTCTCATAAAGGATTGTTCTGGGTGGGAATCGAACCCACGACCTTTAGCTTAACAGTCAGGGTCACGAACCAGTATACCAACAGGCCAATCAAACTTCTCTTTAGTTGACGTAAAGATTTATACCACGTCAACGCACGCCTGTGACCTCTGTATAGCGCAAAGTGAATTATCAGAATTTTAAGAAGAAATATTTTATTAGGTACAAAATGTTTTTGATTGATTTGTATGTTTAATGCGAGTTTTGTCAAAAATCTTCCCATAAAGCCGTAATGCAATTAGGCGTCGCAATTGATGAATATTCTCTTTTAAAAACTATTTTCACTGATAAAGGATATGTGTCGTTGGACAATTAATTCATAAATAAATGCATTCAATATTAGGTACATGATCTTCTTTGTATATCACAGTACGAGTATCAGTACGAAACTGAAGAAGTACGTTAGCGCATTGAGAAATTAAGAAAATCTCTTATACAAGACAGTTGACTACATTCCTTTTAAACAACTGGACCGACTTAGCTTTTTTTTCGAGTGTATGAGCGGGACCTTGTTATAAGTTTAGTTTTTGTCTATTTTTAGGGCAGGACTGATATTTAAGTAATAAACAAACTGTTCCGTTGAAAAATACATAAGTACATTAACCAATTTTCAGTTTTTTACAACTAACCACGATTTTTTAAATAGTGATTTATATACTATATTTTCTGCGAGACCGAAGATTAATATCAGCAATGTATAATTAGTACCAAGTAGGCGACCTATTTCAGATTTATGTATAATAGTTGAATTTTTAGGATATTTTCCATATCTTTGCACTAAATATAACTTATAAACAATAAAACTCAGATGAATACGCAGTTAAATTGATGTCGTTAAACGTAGTTACTCTAGCAAAACCCCTTTTATTGATTATCAAACGCATACAATAGATGGCGCTGCGCGTATTGTAAGCCGAGAGTCGAAACAGACGCCGCCACCGGAGTTGCTCGTGTACAAAAATGGCAGTTGAATATTTTCCCCCGCAACGGTTTGAAACAATAGCATGCGAAATTGTGCCCTGTATGTTTAAATTTAAAGTTGCTTTTAGTGTGGAGGTAGATGAAGACTTACATAGCCAGAAACAGACACAAGTGTATTTGCGGTGGAGCGTCGTCATTGTTCGCTAAATCGTCGCTTGCACGGAACCGGCCAGGCTTGTCGTGAGTTAGGCATGAACAGGGTACACACAATGACAGTATACATACATTTAAACACCTGTTATTAAACATGCAGGGTCGCAGAGCGTAGGTACGTAACTTCAGTAAATATATGACAGATAGAGATCACACTACCGGCGGCGGTTTAGGATGCATCCATAATTATCAACAACAAAAAGTCGTCATAACTATATAACATTAAAATGATGTTGAATGCAAGTTTTTATTTCAGCTGAGTATTTTGGATTAGATTCAAAATTAAAAACAGTATTTGGACCTCCTACATACTATCAGTGGTGCTAAAAGTTTTATATCCCGGCCTATGTTGTGTGCCATCCGTGCACCCCAATGTACTCTAGAAATTCAAAACAGATTTTTGATAGAAAAGTTAATTCAATTGAGTTAACTTTTAGATATGTTTTGTGGTAATCCTTTTGATTACTGAGAGTTACAGCTTATTCTCTACGTGGATATGGACATTGTTACAGTAAGTCTAACAAAAAATAAACAAATACATGTTCGTGTAGACTACGTCTAAGTTTTAGAGGTCGCTATTATACGTATGTTACTACAAAGTAAAGCTAAACTCAAACATATTCTGAAACTTAATATGTGATATTCAAACTTTTAGTAAATAACATAAAAAAAAACAAAAATGTATAATGAAAAGAAAATAAACAACTACCTACTTTTTTATTTTATGAGCCTCGAGTGTAATAAGTTTTAATATGTCGTTGTAGACACGCATATTAATGAAAATAAAATTAACTGAATACGTGATTTTTCAATTTTAGTTTTATCTGAAAGCTATTTTTCAACCATATATCCTAAAAATCCATTCAGCCGTATAATAACAGCTCTTGTTTTAGTTGGAGTTTCCAATGCGCAATTTGATGGTAATTATTATGGCGTGATAGTTATGCGAATGACGTGGATTGTGATGATCACTTCACGTGCACTTTTATTGTTATGGTTTGTTCGTATTCGTATTTGTAAAAATCAAACTAAAACCCACAAATTTTAGGCAACTAAATCACTAACAAGCATACGGCTGCCGTCTGGATCTGGACTCGATTGGAAAATGCCGACCATTACGAAACCTTATGACTCCTTTTTTGAAGGGCACAATGCCGTTGTCTCGTGAGATAACTATGGTAAGAAGCGTTTTCTATAGCATAAGTGAAGTGGGAGGAAACTTCGCTGAAACTGTACTGTACAAATTCGTAAGGGTATGAGGTTGGATCTCTGTCGATAGCGAGGTGCAATGGTTTACAGTTACTGTGGGCATCCAATCAATTCGACCAAAAATTACACATTATACACGTGGTAAATCACACACAAGAAGGCAAAGTCACTCCGCAGAATCAGGGTCCGATATGACCTAGAGCCGCAATCGTCGATAATTCTAATAGGTATATTTTTGGCACCCGCCCTAAGGTAACTACAGTGTTCCATATGAGGTTGAACTTGAGCTTTATACAGCAATTTTTTGACCACATTAAGCTTCCCGTTTGTAAGTTCAGTTTTGTCGTCACGACAACTACGAAACGAAATATCACTGGAGTTATTGACGCCATGTATGCCAAGACTTTAAGAGCTGGTTAGAGGTTGGGAACCGGAGAGAAAATTGCTTTTTAGCGGTGATTGTGAACGCACAAACAAATACTAAATTATCCGTTCCCTATCGGGAACTCTGTCAAAAGTATGTAGATTTCAAACACAAGATTTATTATGACTTCCTAGTAAATTTTTGTCTTGCTAAAATCTCGAGGTAGCATTCAGTTTGCGCTTCACAAGGACATCGCGATTTTTATTAGGCCAAGCCGTTGTCATCTGCGTATCTAACGGCGTATCAATTACTTATAGCTTATTTTTAATCTACGGAACGGTATAAGTTTATTATAGAAGGCACATATTTTATGAATTCAATAACATGAAAAATTCTGGATATCGATTAAAATATTTGATACCCTATTAAAACCAACAAATAAAAACGTGAGCTAAATAAGATCAAAGAAGTGCATCATTAACCATTCAAATGAAAAATATGTGATTTTCATGTCAAGTAAATAGCCATGACGAAAAACATTCAAAAGATATAATGTCATAACCGTGCCAAGCGTCACTCATATATCCAGTGAACATTTCCGCTGTGAATGTTTCAGCGGCCTATGCTTAAGCCCTTAAACTTCCTCTCAAAGAAAGAAAAACTGAATCGTCTTTCATTCCAATGGATTTACTAGACTTAAATGATTTCATATACACATGTTTTATGAGAGTTACAAAATCAAATAAAAAATAAGTTTTTGTTCATTTTGATTTTAATAACAGTTCCTTTTTATTATTTATTATTATTATATAAGGTGTAACCAAAATATCTGCCACGGCTGCAATGGGAGACAGTATTGTGTTTATAGATTACAATACTGCCCTACTAAGCGCAAAAGCGGTATCTCAAAAAAAATCGTAATATTTATTTTTAAACCATCGGATAGCTTTAAAAAAAACGCATCTAATGAACTAAGCCTTTTAGCGCTATCTTGTTGAAAACATATAAAAATACCCTTAAGAAAGATTTCTCTATCTCAGTTTTACCTTAAATCACTAAGGATATTAGAGGTATGTCAATATTACGTAGGCAAAAAACCGTATATGTAAATACCGCCAAATCTCTTTAACAACAACAACAATTTTTCTAAGCCTTTAAGCGGCAAATATGTATAATGCGTGAATTTCACTGACTTACCGCTATAACGCTTAGTTTTTGAATGCTTACTTGATCCGCAAATCGTTTTACTTTATGAGATACGGTTGCAGCGGCAAATTAAAATGGCTCTTATTGTTTGATTGATACGATCGGGTTTCTAATACATTTACCCTTACTGTTGACAATTTCGTTGCAAAGAGGTCATAATCTTGATATTCCTGTGTTAAATTAGTAAAAATCTGTGAATTCATTGTTCAGTGGTGAAATTTCGTATTTTGACCATCAGGTAAGTCCTATTAAATGTAATTTTAGAAGATATGAATATGGAATATCCATTATAAAAGTAATTAATGATATTTCGTTCAAAACGGTCGAGAGCGCGTATAGGGCCGCAAGAAAGATTTGAACTTTAAATTTTATTGCGCGAAATTGAACTTTATTTGCTAGGGCACAACATACGTGATTCTTACAATTTCTCAGCCTCACGGTTGTTGCAGTCGTGATGATGATTTTGATTAGTATTTTACATTACCTATGTAATTGCATCTAAATAATTTAAAATTATTTCCCAAATATTTTGTATTTAGATTTAGCATACCTTAGGTAATAGGTAGGTATTATAAAACCACCCAATTAAAATAAACGAATATTGTTTCAGATGAACCATGTCACAAAGAAATACTAAAATGATGATGCAATTAGCACAAAAAAATATGGCGATGAGAGAAAGGTTCAAGCTATCGAAATAATTACACCGTAATATTCTAACTATCGATCCCGATTTTTTCCCTAATAGTGATTCAGATGATGATCTTCCATTTTCAAGATGCGACAGTCCAATTGATTCACTGGCTCCGCTTAACCATTCGTCAAATTATTTCTAATCTGAAGATTTAAACTTTTTATCAGGCCCATCTGCATCAAACGCGACCATATATCAATGAAATGGTCGAAGTAGAAGTCAATAGAGACAGTTTTTATTTGACACACAGAACTGGATTCAATAAAGACCCTATCACTGCGAGCATAATCGGCAATAAAATTATGAAAACCCAAGTTTTGCCTCCACCAAACAAGAAAACTGCAATGGAAGGCATTACTAAAAGCAAAAAAGAAAATATTTGAAATCTTTTCAAAATATTATACCTCAAAACAAAATGTCCTTTTGGGGAGAACTCCCTACTTTTGACTAGATTAATTTCATAGAATCCGTTTTTTCTTCAAATATTTTCTTATGCCGTTATAAATTTGAATAATAAAAGACTTCATAAATATACTTTGATCGTTTTTTTTCCTTAAATAATACATATTTTATTCGATACAAAATTCATACTTTTTTGTATACGTACATGTAGGAGAACAGCTAACGAAAAAGCGGTAACTCAAATTTTAATTGTAGAACTGCTAAGCGGTGTAGCAGTATCTCATGAAAAAGGTATATCCATATACATTTTTGATATTTTAACTATTGAAGTAACAAATAGATCCAATATAATATATAAATTCTATTTAATAAGCAAAAAAGTCATAATATAAAGTAAAAAAAAAGGTATTTTTACAAAACTTCAATTATCTCGAAACTAGCTTTCATTAAGATACCGCTTTTGCGCTTAGTTGGGCAGAATAGTAGAGTAAAATTATTGATAATTTGTCATATTTTTTTTTCATACAAAAAATTGTACGTATAAATTTGAATTGATTTCATAATGCATAAACCCACTCTGTAGACTTCATAAGCTGTTGCCGCTAAACGATGCCGCCGCGCGCCGGCCATTTTGTTGTTACTGCGCGCGCAGCTCCCCGCGCAGGTATTACCCCGCTCGTCGCACGCGCTCATCAACCGCCCGGCGCGAGCGGCGGCGTTCGCCAATCGCACCTCGCCCCCCGCCCGAGCGGTCAATAACCGGAATATCGCGCGCCTTTAATAAAAAGGCCTTCCAGACGAAGGTATTCTAATCAAGAACGCCATGAAATGGTATTGTGCTACCGCGAGTGTAACTCTGTAATTGCGCATGCAGAGGTTTGGTGTACGAGTGAGTCATAGACGTAGGCAGGCCTCCATATTCTGCCGAACTCAAAGAGGAAGTGTTGGATATCCTCCGAAGTCATCCTCTTACGAGCACCAGAGATGCTGCTCGAGTGTTCGAAGTGAGCCACGCCTACGTGTGGTGGCTTTTAAATCGGAAAGGGCTCCATCCTTACCACATCACAAGACTCCCAAGAACTGCATCCACCTGACTACGCGGCCCGCCTCGCGTTTTGTAATTGGATTACAGAAGAACGACGCAACATTCTGTGGACTGACGAGTCCACATTCACACGGGCTGGTATGTTCAACATAAGTTAAAAGGAAAAGGGAAGTTTATCATCTTATTTACGTAAGTTTTTTGGAAGAATGCAGCAGTTGGTAAGTAAATTCACTTTTAAAACACTTGTGCCTGCATATTATTACAGATAGTGATTTCAGTTTTCATTCACCAAACAGACGGAGAGAGCAGTTGTTTTCATTGACGAAGCGATACATCGCGCGTAATTTGTGAACGGCTTTATGCAGAGTAGAGTCAATGTTTATTTAACTACTTTATCTTCTCAAATTGAAATAACTGTTTCGGGGTACGAAAGCTCTTCACTATTGTAATCTATAAACACAATACTACCTCCTATTAAAGCCGTGGCAGATATTTTTGTAACACCTTATATATCGAAGTTTGAACTTTTCAATATTGAATTAATTTTTAATTATTATTACACAGATGTATTTATATTTTGTTATTTACTAGCTACGCTCCGCGGTGTTACCCGCTATTTAGTCATTTATTGTAGCCCATGTGTTGTTTTTTGTAACAACCAAACATTTTTATACGTTTTTTAGTTTGAAAGGTGAAAATTTTTCAGGATTTTTCGCTGTATGAGTATATCGAATGGGGAACTACCACTACCTTACAGTAGACGCTAGGCGAAGATTATTTCGATAATGTTATGAGCCGGTTTGTAATGCGTGAGTGATGCCCAGTATGTTGCAAACGTTGTTCCTACATTATATTATTCATATATTATAAAACTTAACAATTTATTGCTATAATTATGTTAATACTGAGACTAGCCTATCTCCGACTCGAATTTCATCCAAATGTTTTAATAAGATTACAAAACATCTAAACATACAAACAGTGGGTGCCTGTTTGGTTGACTTTATGTTAAAACTTTGTAATATGTATAATAGGCTCTTAGTCACTCGCACCATGCGCTACCTCGGTTACATTCAATTCTTTGGAGACAATAGAGACTTACATGGATTATGGGTGCCGACCGCCCATTTGTCCCATTTGCTCAGACGAGGTGTTAACCGAGCAACATTTACAGTCATTCTTCATCTGACCACAAATTGGTTACATAATATGACCGTGTTCACGAACTGTCATAACTTTTAAAAGGCAGAAAATAATTTTAGTGATATTTTAATATCATAGTCTCGGTCAATACAGAACTCAGATAGAGTGTAATTGGTGTAAATGGCGGTCGCTTTTAGAATTTATTTTTGAGTTTTAATATTAATGTTTCGTGACAGGGCGGCAGCGGCAGGGTCCGCGAGGTGTCGGTGGTTTTCTGGCCCAGCGCGCTCGGACCGGTTCGTCGGTGGCTCGCACGCCACACCAGAAAAGCCAAACACGTTGTATAGCATTCGAGAGCGATAAACCTTGCTTCGTATACGGGCAAACGGCAAACGACCTATTCATACCAATTTGCAGCTTGTTCACTCTGCTTTAGGAGGAAAACTGTTTTACCTTGTTAATAGTTACAGTACTATTAAAAGCCGATATTCGCGATTGTGGCGTTTGCGTAATTCATAAGCTGATATTCCTGATTGTGACGTTTGCGAACTTCCATATGCTGACATTCCCGACTGTGACGTATTTGTACTTCGTAAGTTGACATTCCCGATTGTGACGTATGTGTACTTCATAAGCTGACATTCCCGATTACGACGTTTACGTAATAGTATGTACTGCCATCATTATCTGCACCATGGACTCGGTAATATTTTTCAATTAGCCTTGATAAACATCGACGGTAATTTGTTGGTCAGATAAAATAAACATTCAATATTGACTCTTGTTACTTGTCCTGCGTGATATGACTTTAAGATTTCGTTTTGATCTGATTAATATTGGCATGAATATTATGGTCCATAAAGCTTATCTAAATTGTTAATAAGATCTGGTATTAGGTATTCTAAGACTCAAAAGCGACTTACTATTTTTCTAAGATACATTGTACCGATTAATTATATCTATACATACCAATGGTGAATAGAATGCTGAACTGTCGACACCGATACTAGGGTAGGGGTTTTGATCAGTCGAGGGATACGGCGTTCCATACACGCCTACTGCGGCACTGGAGAGACGTGGGTAGGAGCTTAGAGCGAGCCGGGCACCGTCATACTGGCAGGAACAGACGGTCTGTCCAGAGACAGGATCGGTGATGATAGGACGCGGTGTGTCGCAGCATGAGGCAGCAGGGGTGCTGGTATGGCTGCCAGCGCCGGGCGACAGTGCGCCGCCCGCCACGGCAGACCCGCCCGGAGACAGCGGCGGCGCCGAACTTGAACCCCCGTCCGGCGAGGTGGCCGCGCCGCCCGTCCCCGCCCCGCTGCTGCCCACCAGCAACTGCAACCATAATGCACATACCATAAATAAAATAAATAAAAAATAAAAAAGGTTTTTATTCACGTAGACTTTAAAAAAGCGCTTGTAAATAGTCAGAAAATGTTTGTAGTAATATAGTTGTATACATTAGATATTATTTCTAGTATCATAGATATTTAGGTACATCTTGTATGAAAACATTTATAAAATTTATTTTATTACAGAAATGATATTTAGCTAGCTCGTATCAAGTTATTGTCAAGAATATAAATAAATATCAAAGACAACCAAATTTTTGGATCAGACTCAGATGACTATACAATTAAATAACATATATTATATAATAGGTTATAAATGAGACAAAATTGTGAAAAATGCTAGATTCTCAATGCACATTAATCATTATAATATAATTTCAAGGTAAGTAACTAACAAGCATATTTCTCTGTAGAGTTCAGGTGGCTCTAAACAGGTAATTAGTTCCATGTGAAAGACAAATAAATAAATATCAGTACAATCTTAGATTTGTGAAACTCTACACAACCACGAGCTAATTAACAGTTAACATTATTGTAACTCGGTCGATTTGAGAGCACACCTAACAAGTGGAGCGCTTTCTTGTACGTTTAATTTTAAGCGAATGCAAATTAATTCCATTTCTAGGGCAGAGCGGTAAGATAATATCAGGGGCATCCGCTTAATCTAAGCATCTCTGTGATGCACCCATCGTCCCGTTCGACTGGAGATACTCTCGAATTACTTCGTGGAAATAATTAGTAAACATATTATGAAGAGGCAGGTTAGCGCTCCGCTGATCAAAGTAACGACGTGATCGGCACAATTTGTTAATCGTAACTTCTTGTTTAGCCCGACTCATTCTGTTTATATCACAAAAAGAGACGTGACAGCCGTCACTAACTATTCTTTTTTTCTTGATTGTGAAGCCTAATATTGTCATGGAGGTAAAATCAATGTGTATTCAACGGATATATGTAGTATTATGTAGGTCTAACGAAACTATTTTACTTCCTTGAAATTCTTTGTTTAGAATATTTATCATTTGGAACGTAAAGAATAAAATGCTACTATTTTTAGTTATGTGGGTGTATACAAATTTATATTTTATATCCAAAAAATAAAAAGTTATGCCTGACCAAAAATAAGTATATCGTTCTCGGTTGTACAAAGTAAAGTATTTTATGTCATTATAATGTAATAATAATTGGGATCAACCAAATTCAATGGAAAACGCGTACTAATTAACTATAACCCTGTATAAACATAAAGAGCGTAGATGAGCCAGCCTTTATTCATAATTACTTCATTAGAATAATCAACCAATCGTAACAATAAACGAAAGACCCAATGCTAGCATTGAGTGTATAACAAGAGCAAATAACGTGGGTCTATTGGATAGAGATGAAAAAGTGGACTTGTACAACACACTGCAGCCTTCTTGATATAACAAATATGAATTTCTATATTTAATAAATATGAGTGTAGTTTAAGCGGCAAAAGATTAAAGGGGACGGAGACGTAAACAGATTTGGTCAAACATTGGGACCGGGTTGACTTAGAAATAATAGCACAAGATACTGTGCACACACTGGACCCCACTTCACCTCTGACGCTCCGTTTGAGTGCACCAACTTGTTTTCTTTAAACAGAGCAAAGTCTTCAAAGAGACGACTCTTGTACTCGGCTTTGTTGAATTGTTGGATTTCAATAATATACGAGTAGGGCTACAAGCTGAAATGCTTGAGGCTTTGATACCTTTCAGTAAGATAATCGTTAATGCTAGTGTTAACTTGTTATTTACCAGCGTATGAATTGTGGCAGTATAATGATGTAACTCTTTAGTAAAGTTACTAAAAAGAGATTTATTATTTTCATATACCGATGACAACTATTCTAAAATTTCAAAAGTTCGCTTTCATACTATTTTTCTTTAGACTACACCTACTTATATTTTTATTCATAATGCAGGTTGGTTTAACTAATGCATTTCGGAGCTCTCTATTAGTCTATTAAGACTAACTCTCTTTGCCGAGTAGTTCCCAGCGCAGAAATAACAAGACCACCTGTGGACCTTTCTGTGGATGTCGCAAAAGGCAG
This sequence comes from Pseudoips prasinana, assembly GCA_951640165.1. Classification (NCBI taxonomy): domain Eukaryota; kingdom Metazoa; phylum Arthropoda; class Insecta; order Lepidoptera; family Nolidae; genus Pseudoips; species Pseudoips prasinana. The sequence goes on from OX621234.1 coordinate 22,210,553, forward strand.
CTACGGGATGCAACAGTCGGGAAGTAGTGCCATACATATGTGTAGTTAGCACGGGTAAGCGCGGTGACTATGGCAGATCTCTCCAATTTACGACGTTGTGGAACCCTTTAGAGGATTCCTATGGCACAGTGAACGACTTTAGACTGATGATGATTGTAGATAACAGACTCAAACCCCGAGCACTCAGATTAGCAAATCCAAACAAAATGAAAAGTGAGTGAATATGGTTATATTCCCACATTATGAAACATCTGCGAATATGGTGTGACCGTCAAAGTTTGTCCCTTCTATTTAGTCTCCTACTCACTTCAGAAGTGAGTATGAGGCAAACAACGGCAAATTTTAGGTAGGAAAAATATAACTTATACCATCGACATTATAATAATAAGAAGAGGAATGTAAAGTAGGCGTTATGATGTTGTGCTATTATAAAACAACAAAAGAGCTACATAAATTTTAATATATGAATAGTTAATATAGTCTAGTCAACTAAAACAGAAAAGAATACACGGGTTAAATAGTACTAACATTGCTCGGAGATAGCAGCATCTCATTCCCTTAATTAAACTAAAAATAAACTCTCTTGCAAAAAGAAAAGGCACTATGCATGTTCAAGGTGTTCAGTAATTACTCATAAACAGAGAAATTATAAAACTGAATTATATTTGTTGAAATCCAGCAACAAAACATAAATAGTTTCGTAAAAGTAATTAACAAGCACCTATAAATAGACTGAGGTGTATTGTTTACAGCAGGGGCACAAGCTAATGATACAACAAAATAAGGAACCTGCGCCAGAGGGCATCCTCATTTGTGTTCATACCTGGGCTCATAGCGGTTTCTAATGTGGAAATGAATGAGTTGGTAGATTTTGAGGAAAGTTTTGGGAACTGCCGGTCTTCGTTAATACCCAATGTCACGAGCCATTCGTCCGAGGATCAAAGGGGGCAGTGGTGTTAGTCTCACGTTAATAGAGGTTAGTTTCAATAAAATATTGAGTAAACTCGCTGCATTACAAAATTAATAAAGCTATACTCAAAAGTTAATTTTAACTTGAATTTTTACAAGCTTTACAGTATAAAAAATGTCTATTAACTTTAAAACCCCGTACAGTACACTGTATGGATCCATTTAACCCCATATGCATTGCATTAAAATGTCGTTATTATCTACTGCTATACTGTGTACGGTACCTAATTGTTTTAAGACGCGATAATCCCATGATATCTTCAGGAATGAACAAAATCTCTTTTAGGTAGAGTAAAAAAAATCTCAACTTAAGTGGTATGAGGTACATCCATATAGAACATACTGTATATTATGTAGGAGTATGTAATAGTGTAATAGTCGTTCGTGCGATCAATGCATCCAACAAATAAAAAACCATTGGCTTATTGGGTCGCCATATTTGTATAAACAGCACTATCACTGCTTGCGTGCATACGTGTAATTAGTAATAGTACGAGATAACACACGTACCTACGTACTGAGTCATTATGGATAACGACGATATTTAAGTATGAAATTGTGATTTTGATATCAATCGCGCGCCGCTCGATAATCGGGCCGTATAGTCCTGCTTTTGTCTATGACCGATATAATTCTATAGATACATATAGTATATTTATAAATTCACTGTTATTATGTACAATATAGGTGCTTGTTTATTGTTGTACTGTTGTCAGTATGTTTGGGCGGTACTTGTTGACCTGTTATTTCATGCCAATCTTTTTATATATTACATGGCTTGACGACTGATGCCTAATTACTACAACTGGTACGGTTAACTGAACCTATCGTCTACATATGGTTACTCATGTATAATCTTACCGTGTGATTGCTACACCGATCACTGACGGACTGGTGACCGGTGAGTACCTACGATACACGGGTTTATATTTTCATAATGTTCCTACCTACCATTTGATAATAACCTCCATTTGAGCAGCTAGACAATAATTATGCAGTTAATTAAAATATGTCTGTGGTATAGTAAAAAAGTAATGAAAGGTATCAGCAAATTAAATTTAAGTACAATATTTTTGTTGTAGGAAATATTGTACAGACGCCAGGATATCCAGATACCCCAATCTGTCAAACTTTTTTATGGATTTCAACTTCATCACATAAGCATAAGGTTCACTTTTAATTGGGAAAATTTGACAGATTCTGGTAGCTTCATGTGCTGGCGTTTGTATATATACAAAGTAAATACAAAATCCTCGTCTATCTCGTCTTGCCCGAAAATGGAGCTGTTTTATATAGATACTAGATGACAACATTCCATTTACTCATAATATATGAATAAATATAATGTTACATTACATTTAAATATTATATTATGATTTCAATATTATATTTATTCATACACTATTATAAATGCTTAGTGGAAATAATGTTAAAAATCCAGCAAAGGATCTGAAAGTTTTAAAATTTCAACCTGTAATATAAATAATGTGGTATCCTGCAGTGTGGATTGTGCTCAAGATGTAACCTTTCACTAGTATACTGCTGATACTACAGGCTGCAAAAAGGGTTGTAGTAGTAAGCATGTTAAGGATCCTTATGAAATACAATCTCTCCATACAACTAAACAAAATAAAATATTGGCAATTCATACAAAGTTAACCGTCTCATCAGCTCGTTTAAATGTAAAGTGAACTTTTTTACAAACTGATTTTGTACAACTTTCATGGATAGATTTCTTTTTAAGTATTCCACTCTTTAATGTTATACGTTGTGTATTTATTGCTTTTAAGAGTACATCTAAAAGGGTGTAAGTAAATGCATTATGCAATATTTCAGAGACACTTAAAAAAAGGAATTTATGTACAACGTCTTACATAAAAAGGAAACAGAGTTCACGCATAGTTGCCGAGGGTCCATACCATCTGTGGAAATTGAAATTAATTTATGTTTTTCAATATCCATATTTATTTTGCACAAACGTATATTAATATTAAGTGTTACATACTTTTGTACATGCAATACTTGTAACTTATAAAAAAGAACTGATGAATATTTACAATAGTCTGTCCAAGTGTTAATTTGGTCCCAAATAATCTTAATTGTTTGTTTTATAGCTAGGAGATTATCAGATGACGGGCCATTTTGGAGTGGTTGGTAAATGCTTGCCTTTCACGCCGCAGGTCATGGGTTCGATACCTCGGCGCCTTCATACACAGGTTCAAGTCTCACCCAACACTACAATGTATGTAACCCATATATAGTAGTTATGAGTTTGGATTTATTTAGTGTCCGAGAAATGCATATTTGGAAAGCCCCCGTTACACTGAGATTTATGTCCAAAAAGAAACATTACTCTGTTAATCCCTAAACGTCATCAATTAAACCGAGCAATAAATTAGATGCTTGTTAAGAAAAGTAACGAGCACTTATAAGCTAATAAAAACGTGGGGTAGCAATAACGGGACTTTCTGATTGTACGGAGGGCTGGTCAAGTCAAATATAAGCAATATTATGTCACTGTGTACAAAAGGGGCAGATCTGCCGACGGTTGACTGATTTAGTCAACAAACCTTTTAATAAAAACTACTTGGACGACGATCTGAGCGAGCCAAAGTAAACAAGCTTTCAAAGAAAAATACTCCTACAATTGCTATTACCCTTAAATTAAATAAAAAAGCTTCAGTAATTTAGTCCAATCTGTCAAATGAAGAGTGTTGAGCAAAGAGAGGGTTTCTGATTAATGTTTTATGTGGGCGCTATCAGATGTTTTCAAGAGGGGGGTGAAAGTAACGTAGCCTGTTGTACGGCTCACTATGACATCGGTTATCTTTTACATTTTACAATGGTGGAAACCAACAGTGTTATTGTGATGATGGCATAATTCATAATAACCTTATTCATATTTATAGTACTCTAATTGTTTTATTAGGACCTGCAATTTTGTGTTACACTGTTTATTTTGTTATTGATGATTCTTCTCTCTTCTTCTTGATTTGTATAGTTTTGATGATTATTTTGATTTTGTTATATTATTTTAATTTTTATCGCCTGATATCGGCAGAATATGATGTTCTCATAATTTACTTTTAAGATCTATATTTAAACATTACCATATTGATTGACTGATAGGAAAAACAGTGTTTTCTTTTAACCATATGACCTTGAAATTAACGACTGCGTCAGCTAGAGCTAGAGCTAGAGAGAGAAAGAAATTTCAATACTTTTATAGTGTGTTTCAAAAAAGAGCCGTGTGGTTTCCGGCCTTGAAAGAATAACATGGCTACCCCATACCATCCCGTGGGTGGTAGCAGGTTGTCAGGCAGCAGCGCCACCTGTGTACTATAGCGCGGTTACTTCGGCACACTCCTCCAAATGGCGACGTTATAGAAACCTTTAGGGGTGGCCTATGTCAAGCAGTGGACGATATCAGGCTAAATATATGATGTAAATGTTTCAAAATAATGTTTTCTAGAGTTTACGTTTAATGTGCCAATTAAAATAAGAAGAATAAGAATATCGATATTTCAGTAAAGTTTTACAGAGTATAACAATAAAATTGGTCCCACTGCGTTGTGCCGTTGTGTATTTGGTACTGAGCACATGGGTTGTACCTATTAGTACATACTTGCTTAAATAAAGTTTATCAACGACGAAGCTTAGAGTAACATAAAATAGACTAAATGTTTATAATATAATTTTTTTAATATTAATTCCATATAATATTATTATTAACTGACTGCACGTGTAGCGCAGCGGCTAGCGACAGTCGCCTCTTCGTATCGCGGATTCGAGTCCCACGCTGGACATCTATTTGTGTGACCCATAAATAGTTGTTCTGAGTCTGGATGTAATTTTTGTTCGTCTATTATATGTTTGTAAAGTACCCCGCGACACAGGGATTAGATTCACTAGTGCGGGATTTGTCTTTTTAAAAAAATAATAAATAAACAAAAATTTATATAATTTTAAATTGATAAAATATTTATAAAGTAATAAAAGTTGTAATTGTACGAGTGTAGCAATAAGAAAGAAAGAGAGAGAGTGAGAGAGATACAGATAGATAGATAGATGATCCGAGAGATAGAGAGTGAAAGAGAGGGAGATGATAAAGTGCTCCGTAAAGGTAGTTGTTGGTTCAGACAAGATTTTCAGTTTCAATATAATTTGGTGTGAGAAGCCATTTTCAATGTTTTATGTATGTAGTCCAAACTAATATTATAAATGCGAAAGTAACTCTGTCTGTCTGTCTTTCTGTCTGTCTGTCTGTCTGTCTGTCTTTGCTTCACGCCTAAACTACTGAACCGATTTGTGTGAAATTTGGTACAGGCATAGTTTGGAACTTGAGAAAGGACATAGGATAGTTTTTATTACAAAAAATAAAATAAAAATAAAATAGCGCCATCTATTGGTCAAGAGTCGGCATCAATTCAGTACTGAAAATTCATCGGAAAAATGTAAATAAATAGTAAAAAGATATGAAAATATAATATAATACAACTTTTAGTACAAAGAAAATGCTCTAACGGAGTATAGATAATTCTATTAGTAATATGTCGAGTTGGTGATCGCGCAATGGTGTCGATCGTTACACGAGTTCGGTTCATGTTATTGTTTTAATTCATCGGAAAAAAGTAAATAAATAGTAAAAAGGTATGAAAAAAATAATATCAATATAATAAAACTTTTAGTACAAAGAAATTGCCCGAACGGAGTATAGATAAACTAGCTTTTGCCCGCGACTTCGTTCGCGTGGAATAGTGACTTCCGGCAGATTTTTGGTTTTACCCACATAGTTCCCGATCTCGCGGGATCTCTGCAAAAATGAAATGTGGAAGATATTCTAGGGAACTCTTCAAAAATCAACATAATGAGCTCTGCGTTTGAATTGAAGATACTCACTTAGGGCATTAAAGCCGTTTTTGCCGGAAGTCACTATTCCACGCTAACGAAGTCGCGGGCAAAAGCTAGTTTACCATAAGTGTGATTTTCGATGTCCAGAAAAACGGATTCTTTATTTTTAGTTGAGGATGGGTGAAAACAGAACAGTTTCAGGTGAGGCGATAGTTTAAAGGTCTAAGGGGTATTGTGAAAACCAGAAAATGAAAATGAAATTTTCATATTTTGAATATTTAATTTTCATTTTCGGAAATGATTTTATACTATCTTTTGTGGAAAATCGATGATTTGGCAAAACAAATTATATGATATTTTTGGATATTCAGAGTAAATAAGTCCGCATGGATGGCGTTAATCTCAGACGTACCTACGTTAGTGCGCTAAAACACCCGTTCTCATGATTTATCGTGGAATAGCATGACTGTGTCATCTGCATAGGGGACAATCTCTGCGTTGTTTGTATGTATGTTTACAATGTTGTTAATATATAACACTAGCAGTGCCCGCAGATTTCGTTCCACATTATAAATATTTTTGTCCCTGCCCGTTTGTCCCGCGGAATAATTCGGGTTAAAAGTTCGGGATAAATAAAAATTGTGATGATGAATCATAGCCACTCCACAATAACTTAGCTTACTATCGGTGAAATAATTTTGAAAATCGGTTTAGTAGATCTAGAGATTACCCCTTACAGCGTGACAACCTCCCAAATGTTACCTGTTTATAATATTAGTATAGATAAACAGTGTGGACCCGAGTATACTGCCTTGTGGGACACCAAAACCAATTTCAAGGTGATCACTGGTTTGTTTGCCTATTTTTATGTATTTCTACGGTTGCTTAAGTAGCTCTTAATTCAGTTGTAAGGAATTCCTCTTATCCCAGAAGACTCTATCTTTTTAGGAAGTAAATCTATTGAAACTGTATCAAATGCCTTGGCCAAACAAAATAACACTGCAAGATGATAATTTTCTTTGTTTTCTATGTAGGTGCATATTTGATGAAATAAGCTTGTTGCAGCATCTCCAGTAGATTTACTACTCCTGAAGTCAAACTGGTTTTCGGAGAAAGGCAGATGTTTTCCTTGAACTTTCAAAAACGCTGGTTAGCATTTTTTTCTAATATTGTAGAAATAGCAGCAATGGCGTGCTAATTTTCTGGGTCGCATTTAGAACCCGCTTAATGAATAGGCCCCATTCATAAATGGAGTATTAATAGAATAGGGCCCGATGGCACTGACACTTTCACAGAGTTTTAAATATAATGGATTTTATTTCTGACTGATCTGTTGGTTCTACGAAGAAAGAGTGCTTGTTGGTGTAAGCTGGCATGCATTTCCTGACGATTGTATTATGAGTGTTAATAGTGTTAGTGAGAATTGTATTAGCAATTTTTCTCTCGCCAATAGTAAAATTTTGATTGCAGTCATTGTACGTTACCTTTGGTTTAATAGGCAATTCAGACGGATGCGCTTTTTTCTATTGTGAAGTCTAAACTGGGGTTGCCAATTACCAGTGTCCAATTGACTAGGTTAATTTCAATTACGACGAGACACATTTCTGTTGAAAATATGTGTAGGTATTTAAAGACCCCCGTTAGTAATATTGTGATCCGTGTCGGATGATTTACATATTATTATACAATTAAGTTTCTCGCTCTATTTCTGTTACATCAAGTAGTTTTCTTACAGGGCTTTTGCTCAGTCTAATTAAATGGTACGAGCCTTAAATAAAATAAATATGTAAAGCCATACTTCATTTATTAGAATACTAAGTAAGTGAACCTATTAAATAAATAATAAAATAAATAAAAACTAAAAAAGGTTTTTATTCACGTAGACTTTAAAAAAGCGCTTGTAAATAGTCAGAACATGTTTGTAGTAGTATAGTTGTATACATTATTATTTCTAGTAACATAGATATTTAGGTACACATTGTATGAAAACATTTATCAAATGTATTTTATTATAGCATTGATATTTAGCTAGCTCGTATCAAGTTGTTGTCAAGAGATTATGTTTAATTATCTAGTTTAAGTCTAATATTTTTACTACATATTGTCAATGGTTCTGTCTATATTAAGGTATTATTATTATGACGGACCTTGTGTTAATAACGACGTTCGCACTTTAATGCTACCACCGGATCCAATGCGCCCCAACTGAGAAGACTCAGCGAAACAAACTCAGTGGGTTCATCTACTACCGGTTTCAACACGACCCAGTTGAGATGGTCCGGCGAAACATACTCAAGCGGGCATGAACACGGGATTTGGTCCAATTAGAGTAAGTAATTATTTAGTTGGCAAACACAATATATGCTCGAACAGTTTTCTGAATGCTTATTATTTTAGATTATATTTAGGTATACAAAAGAAAAACTTCGAAACCATAACATTATTCATTTTGAGACAGAGTCAATAATTTTAAATTAAGTATATGATAGCAATCATTTACAGATAGTTCACGTAACTCAGCAGATCAGTCATGTCTATATGGCTACAAGGTCTCCAGCGAGCAATGTGCAGGTAGGCAGTGAGAGCCAGACGTCTTTGTCATCGATGTACTCTTTAGTGGTGTAATAACCCCTAGCCATAAGTACACTTTTCATATGTGTTTTAAAACTTGTATCAGGCAGATCAGTAATTTGAGTAGGAAGCTTGTTATAAAACCTAATACAATTTCCTAAAAATGATTTATTAGTTTTGCTTACTCTAAAGCCTTGCATGGCTAGTTTGTTTTTATTCCTAGTATTTATATTATGCAGTTCACTTTTCTTTTTATATTTATGAATATTTTTTCTAACAAACATTATATTCTGATATATATATTCCGATGGCACAGTAAGTATATTTATTTCTTTAAACAAATTTCACAAAGAATTGCGACTGCCTAAACCATAAATGGCTCTGACTGCTCTTTTCTGCAATACAAAAATAGTACCTATGTCAGCCGCCGAACCCCACAGCAGAATGCCATACGACATAATGCTATGAAAGTATTGCTTTTCCTAGTTATTTTATTTAATCTATGCTTGAAACGATTTTCAACTATTAATACAGATATTGGCGATATTTATTTATAGATATATTCCACGCAATGAGCGATATTTAGTAGACAATTCTCACGCTAAGTATGATTATCGGTATACGCATTACTTTATCACCAGTGCTTAAGGCTATACCATAGAGTTTAATCTGATCTAGCCATTATCAATAATGTATTACTTAGACAGTTATAGCTATCTAAATTGACTAACTATATGAATTTATTTATTTCCTTTATTTATTATCACCACAACGCCATACTCAATGACACCTGATGATGTTTATATAAATCTGTATAATTTTGCTGATCTGTACATGGAGTGAAATGAAGGGATTGCATGATTGGACAGTTAGTAATACACTGTACAATGTTAATTGGTATCCCAAAACTGCAGAATATGGATCTAGACTAGAATATTTTCACGGTATTGAATTTATTTTATACCGTCGTAAAAGACTAAAGCCACAACTTTTCTAGTAAAGTACGTAATTAGATCAATTTGAAGTCGCAGTCGAAATGAATTTCTCATTTAAAGAGCCAATTACAGATTAAAAAATCTGCTACCGAAAATGTCTTAAGATAAAGTCTAGTTAATGAATAATGTACTCAAGAGCTGAATGCTTATCATTGGAAACGTCTCAAGCGGCACGGCCCCGTGTATTGCTCGATAGTGAGCCTTATAAAATCCGTAAAGTTAGAAATCAGTTTCAATTAACAGTCTTGCTTAATTTCACGCTTCAGGAGATAATTAAACAATCAGCTTGTAAAACTCACTTTAAAGCACAGCTTTAGGTAAAGTTTAATTATTAAAATAATTGTTATAATCCTGAAATAAATCAAATAACTTCTCTTTCCAGAAACTCGCATGAAATGTGGTCAACGGTAACTTTTTGTACGACAACAGAATACTTGACAAGACTGTTATAATTTAAAGTAAATAGCCTTAAGAGATCCAGTGCCTAAGAAATATAGAGCTCCCAAATTTAAGAAAATGTGTGCATTTCTCCCAGTGGCAAAACATTTTATTGTAAAAGTATTTAAAGTAACATAATCGCATAATTTACAATTAGACAATACTAAAACAATGAAACTCTGACGATGTGTCTAAATCGTTACGTCTATCTACAGTCATTATCGATCAACCTACATATATAGTATTACATTTTTAAGCTATAATACTTTAGAGTACTTGGTAGCTTAATTTCTTAATCCTTAATTTGAAACCGATCGGTCATTTCCTAATTATGAATACAGAATGTCGTTTAGAAATCCCTCTGTTGTTGATTTTTTGTTATTAATAAAATAAATAATAATATCTTGGGACAACTAACACACTTTCATCTGATCTCAAAGTTGGCAGAACCAGTACAAAACCACTTATAAACATTACATATATATTTCTAAATACATACATATAATAAATATAATTATGTATTTCCTTTTATTTAGTTGTGAAGAAATTTATTTTAATGAAGAGGAAGCGCTGCATACCTAAATATCGTCAGTTTCAAAAATATCTTGTCTTGGAAATATATATTATTATAATATTAAGAATTCACAATAAAACGCTGTTGAATAACATCATTATACGGTTGGTATTTTATACAGAAATTAGGTGTACCCAGAGATTTACTTCTTGGGGAGATAAGAGATTCAATATTGTCATGGTATTGCCTAATAACAATTCACACTAAAGTAAGAGAGCTTAATCGTAATACAAAATATAGGTATTTCTATCCTCCATGAAGACCAATTTAAGCTTTTTATATATAACGATATTTTTATACTTTTCTGAAACACACATACGGTGACTGCAACGATCTTTTTTTATTTCACGTTGATTTTAAATAGAGATTCAGATCTATTTAAACTGCTAGATTAAAATATGTAGGAAGAGTTAGTAAATTCCTACCTTAATGCGTGTATTGGTAAGTTAGATGGGTACATAACTGAGTGATCATGGGGAAGCTTTCAGTCTGACGTCAATATTTGATGAGATTCGGACGAAGGCGAGTTAGGCAGTGGCATGCAGTCTGCTTGTCCGTCATAGTAATTCGCTATCACCGTCTAAAATATTTACGACAGGGAGGTCATGGTTTATTCGATTTAGAAGTGAATAACATTGTGATTTCCGATATTATTTTTGAATTTGAGAGAGGTGTTCCTAAATCTATTTTAATATAATACCTTCACACCTCTGTTTATTATAGTAAACTATAGTAAATCGACGTTATGAAAGCTAATTCAATTGTAAACTAATTATTCACAATTTGTATAGATACTTTGGTTTACATAGTGACAATAAATACTTTGTCACTTTTCAAGAAGTATATGATAGTATAAAGGTATAAAATATTTGCTTATTGTTCTTACACAATACTAGATCTACTTTAATTTCATATCAGAATAATGACGGTGAACAAATGACCTTAGTTGATCATAAAATTACGTCACATATTTTAAAATTATTGAAAGCATGTCACATTTTATTAAGTAATGTTCTATATCGGGTTATAGATTTGTAACGAAAAGTATTATTTTAAACGATTGAGCTCATGGGAAAACTATTACTCCCAAATAGACAAAGGTATGGCTTTGTTTTAATGTACAAATGAAAACTTTATCGACAAAGTGCCGGCAAGTTTACTAATTAGTATCACGAAACTAAAAATGTATAATATAATTCCAGCCTTAAAAATATACCTATTAACGATAAAAGTGGAAATTCTAAGTATCTTAACGTAAGTAGCAACATTAGAGAGTATTGACTTTTTTATTAACGTAAAATACCAACATTTTAAAAATAATAGTGACATTATTGGCAAATAATTCTGTTGACACGAATTTAGTTGTTGTATGAATATTCATTTGAATTGTTAGAGAATTGTAATACGCGCTTTCTGCTAGTACCACATTGGCATGAATTCACTTAAATGTGCCTACTTAATGCTTGTTGTAGATTAAGGTAAAACAAGTAAATATCGAGTTTTATTTCACTTACATATCTTAACTACAAGAATAAGTTATTAAACTTGATGGTCAACTCATTATTTCTACAGCTTTCATTTATAAGCCCTCGGATTGGATAATAACTAATCTAGTAGCAGCATTTTTATATATTTTAATTGAAAAGCATTAGCTTCTTATACGCCCATACAGTTCATTTGAATTTAAATTGTGGTTCACACGGCAGGGTAAATTGAAACACTTCTTTTACGCAGAGTCTGAGCACTGTGTATGGTGTTCAATTAGCAAAGTGCTGTGTGTAAAACCTTACTTAGTACTGTTGGGTAGAAAGTATTTTAAAAGAATCGGATGATATCCACAGATATTTTAAACGATATGAGGATATTATATGAAAACTATACAGATACGGATAAGATTATGGTATTTGTTACTGGGACCCTACTTATCTTCGCAGAGTAAAGAAATAAATTATGAAGCCTAATTTAGTTTTAGTGTCAGACCAATTTCGTCTATTCACACTAATGATCTCTATCTATTTTTAAATTCAATGCCATCTTGTCTTAATTTTATAGTTAAAACTAGTATAAGTACTAATAAACTTTAATTGAAATCGCTCAGCAAAGTAGAAATTTATATTCGGTTGTTCGTTAAAGCTTATGAAGAGTTTACTGACAGTATAAAAACATAAGTATCAAAAACAAGCACGAAAATCTGCTCTGAACCCTTGTAAGGTTTGCAAGTGCTCACACGGCATGCAACGACGGCATAAACTCGTCCTCGACTAGCCAACGATGCGACACTAAAGCCCAAGTAATGTGTTTATTTTAAAAGCACAGTTAAAAGCATAAAGATGATCTCATAATTCCCTTTACATTAGCAAAGGCATTATCTCGTCCCGAAGGTCCGTCTCTCATTCCAATTTCGGGCCGACCAACGGGATATGTTAAAGAGGACATTATAATAATTAGATTGTTATCAGATGTTATTATATGAATTTTCCAAAATTATAAGAGTGAACGACGAAGATAAGTTGACGATATCGTGACGACGGTAGGAATAGATTACGGGATAGCCGCCGGGCAGCGCAGCGGCCCTTAATCGGACATACAAAATTTTGGTCCTTTAGAAAAACACGCTATACAGCAAATCGATAACCGATCATTATAATGATTGGGCTGTAAACGCCACTCTTGTTTCTTTTAAGACGCTTGACGAACGGGAGTCGTATTTTAATTTGAAGGCGGGCGTGTGCGGGGCCAGCGCGGGCTTCGGGGGACGACGCTCCATGCGTGCACACTACTCACTCCACCTGACCAGGCGGCCTACTCCAACTGTTGAACGACGTTTCGTCGAATTAAATGGTAGTTGCTACAGTACTAGTAGCTCTTCCACCTCTTCGTGTTATTAACATCATCAATGTTGACTACTTACATACACCTAGGTGTCATCGTTATCTCTAAGGCTAACTCATCCATACAGCATCTCCTAGATTTATCACCTATGTACATTTTTGTGCATGGTCACTATATTACTTCCAACCCTTGGCGATATTTAAATAGAGATTATAATGGGTGGAGACATCACTAAATATCCACGCATCGAGATGGAATACAAAAGAGGTCGTCTCATTCGCCGCCAGCATTCAATTGACGCCACTATTATGCGTATCATAAACATAAATCTTCAAGCGCCATTCCTTGGAAATATCATGTGGCGCTTTGCAGCGGTGCGACGGAAAAATTGTCTCACACACCGCGTCCGTATACCTAAGTACAGTTGGACGCAAAGTTCAACTTCCTATGAGAATAGACTACCTACAAATTCATGATGTATCTCGGCAAGTAGGGATGGTGCACCTACAAGCTGAGCAGACTGTAAAAGTAATAGTCACTCAGAAATATCCCTTTATTTTAAGACAAAAACATCTTTCTACATCATGGTAATGTGTCGTCAAGTGTACATTACACTGCACTGACATAATATTGTTATGTACCGGGGCTCAGTATGCTGTGCAGAGTATAACGTCGCGTCGCGTCTTATAATGTGTCTACATTGTAACACACAAAATATGTCATGTGGGTATTAATGTCTAGTGTCACACTTATGGGCGTCGGAATGTCGACCGAGGTAGGTGGATGAAGTTAGTATATGGACGTCCGCGAAACTTTTACACTAGGATGCGATAAAATGGCTTGATTCTTGTAGTAAAATTGAAATGAGGAGTGTGCGTGACGCACGTTGTCACGAATAACAGGTTCGCGACGTGCGTGGCTATCGAAACACATCGAAATGACACGTCTGCTGTGACACACGCGCGTTGCGCACACGTTCGCGCCGCGCGTCGCTATTAGAGATGCACCGCCACCACCTTGGGGCCCACTGATCGCACCGTCGATAAATATCAATCGAGCTCGCGACAACAATTAATGGTTATTTAACGCGCTTCCATTCAATTATCGTCAAGCGGATTGCGTCGATAATTCCGATGGCCAAATTCCCCGTAGTTAATACTCAGCGGGTACTTCATTTATGGCTCTTGCCATGCGAGCAATGGACTCGCCACATGTTCAATCGGCGACCATTGGGTATTAATTCTGCAACGTTCGAAGCCGACAGAGCGTAAAAGTATGTTAATGTTACTTTACAACTTTAAGTAACGGATAAAAATGTCATATAACTAGGTATTTTGTTTAATTGCCCGCCCACCTGATGAAATTGTGATAACATTACAAATCATAGTAAAAAAAATGCGCCTGTAATTTGATTTAAAATAAATATTGCAATAATGACCGTTATGATATAGTTTATAGCCGACCTCAATAAATAATTTCACACAAATAAATATATAAAATAATTTATATTTGTGACGGAGGTGTCACTATTAAAAATTATTAGCCAGGCGAGAACAAATATTGCATATAAAGATACGATCAACTGAAAACATCAGGCCTATAGAGGATAAAAAACAGAATCTACTCACACGGACATGAAGCCGTGGTAGTTTGGTGTGCGCACTATACATCGCTAACAAATCGAATGGAAACGCGTCGAGTAATTATACCCGACAAAACACAATCTAAGCGTATGCGAAAGGGCAATCGGCTGCAACGAGGCAATTTGAGATTCGTGTTCCATCTTAAATTATCGACAAGTTTAATAACAAGCGTAAAAGCAATAGTAATAATCGCTGCAAATTAATTACCAGCTTAGAGCGAGCGCGAAGAAAAACAGTAAAAGTAATGACGCGTTGCTGAAACATGCCAGACGTGGCTGGCGGGCAGTATAGGGTGCAATAGGCTAAAATTTATACACGGCGTAGGTGCGGCGGCCGGCGGCTGTTTGGAGTTTCGCTTATAAATAACATTTAGCGGGTGGGGCGGGAGGTGCGGATTATGAGGTCGGAGGACTCAATTAAACTGTGCTACCGGACCCGGCTTTTATTGTGGACTTTTGCTGTGACCTCCCACCGGATTTCCAAATAAATGGATCCACTTTACGCATAACGTTGTCGTCCGCACAATATTCGGTTATATTAATGGTAATGATTTCACCGCAAGCGGCACACGCCTCTTTTCTACTAGATACATTTATATTTTATTAGGTCTTGTTTCCATGTGTTACGTATTCTGAAAACTGGAATACCATAACTGGAATATTCCTCATAGTGTTTTCAAATACCTAATTATGTAAAGTCACCTGTATAATGCATTAAAAGACAAAAGCTATAAATGAAGTGCAGAACTGTTCCATATAATATACATTAATCCAACCTGTTACTAATACATTGTACATACTCGTACATGCGTAAGTATTCTTGGCAACAAAAAAGTGTTGTCCTCAATTATAATTTATAAGTACCTACCTAAGACTCTTGATTAATTGCTGTTGGTAAGATGGATGGATGTAAGGAATGTCAAATAATTAGCAATATGCGCCATCTATTTTAAATTTTTATAGTCAGTTAGCATATATAATTGCCTATAGGAAGACTGTGGTAGTTTAAACGTTAAAAACATGGTAATTAGGTTATTATGAAGCGTTATAAGGAGTAAGGTATTCAATTTAGATTATAATATATACTTAGTTTCACGAAAATCATATGTATAATACTTATGATTTTTTTATATAAATCTACCTTCTTTTACATATTTATCTCAGATCTGTCTATAATTAATTATATATACATTTAAGATAAAAAAAAAATGTCGTGGATTCTGATTAATTTTCAAGAAATTCAAACATGATGACATGACATCAGTTGAAAAGTGTTGAAACTGCCTACCCGGGAATAGTAGAAGGTGGAAGTTCAATTCCCGCCAGATGATTTTAACTTATAATTTCCCAGTTTGACGTGTTAGTTGCTACGTCCGCTTACTGTACTGTCGAAATTCATAATTTTACTCATTTTTATTTAATTACATATGTAGTTCTAGGAGCCTTTGGGGTTGAACTTAGTATCTATTCATATTCATTAACCTAACTACATTTTTTTATCCTATATTTGGTTCCCGTTTTAAACAAAAGCATCGGCGTCATGAAGGTCAAAAAAGATCCCCAATCTTATCTACCTGAAAAGGCAATCTAATTTTTTTAATAGTGTTTTAACTAGGTTACTTTGTATTTTCTACGGTAGTAAATGCTACAAGTTAGTAGCACCATTGTTATAGCATTATATTACTAACTTACTACATCATATTTCTAATATTAGCGTAGGGCGTCAGTGCTAATTGCCGCAGTAGGTACTAATACGACTCCATAGCATGGTGTTTGTATATATTCTTAGAAGGAACAAGTACAATGTAAGTATAAGTAATTGCTAAGCTACAATTGCACACGTTCTTAGGATTAGCTTCACCTACGATGAATTCCAGAAACTAAATTAGATTTTGTTAAACACAACGTCCGCAGTAGATAGTAATAATTCTGTGTCGCAGAGTACTTTACAAACATATAATTGATTGATACAAAGTACATCCAGACTCAGGAAAACTATTTATGATTCACACAAATAGTTGTTCTGCGCGGGAATCGAACCCGGGACACGAAGTGGCGAGGCGATTGTCTTAACCGCTGCAACACACGTGCAGTCAAAAGTAGTATTAATACGTTACCCTAGAAGTTTAAGTTGCGGTACCTTTACTACGCAAATATCAATACTATAATGGCGTCGTTAAGTAACGTTGGCGTAACACTTTCATGTTGGTATATTTGCGTGCTTCTGTAACTATGCGTCAACTCTACTCCGTAGCAATTGTAATCAGTTCATCTGTTACCCTATGTTACAGAAGCATGGCTATTGATTGCAGCACGATTTATAGCCATTATACTATACTGTATGCACACTATATTTGTAGCAATTTCTTTACGTTGACGTAGCACTGCTATATATCTATGAATTTACTTACTAGGTATACCATGATTAGTCGTAACATTATTGTGTTTACTTTGTAACGCTGTATAGCCATAATCGCATAGTATTGCCATTGTACCAAGGGTTGCGATAGATCGTTATATTTACGTTGCACGTAAGTGTTATCATTGCACTAGGATACTTTTGTAGCACTGTTTTACGACCATTAGCTCATTATATTGCCATGACATCCCTGAAACATCATTGTGTTGCTGTGACATCATTGTATTGACTTAATGTGTTGCTGTAGGTCCATCATTTTATTGGTAAGTTGCGTATTATTTTGGAGTAGTGTATCATCGCTCCTGCGCCATATAGCCGTTGCTAGAGTATTTGTAGGACTTACTTAATATTAATTGAGTTAACACAATAGCAACACCTTTTCGTATTTTCTACAGCATCTTTCCAACCATTAAATGGGGGGGGGGGGGGGTAAAAAGTGATAGTCATTAGGTTAGACCGTTGAACTGTAGAGTCAGTGGTCCCGAGTTCAAACTCATTGACAACAAACATTGAACATTGAAACATTGTGAGAGGAGATATTTGCCTTACAGTGGGATCAGTGGGACAGAATAGGCTGTATAATTAATCATTGCGTTGCATGTATTACGACCATACCAATCCAATTTATCAATTTTATTATAAAAATACATTTTAATATAAACTAAAATGTAGTTATTAACTAAAATGTCGTTCAGTTTTCTCTGATCAAATAACTTTTATCGCTCCTCCACAAAAAACGCATTTCCATACAAAGACTCCACTAAATAAAAGTAAAGATAATCGTTCAATGCTATTAGACACGTCTATTGTTAAGTCGTGTTTACTGAGTTGATAGTCTGGCATAGTAAGACCTATTTTGTTGCAGGTAAAATTAGTTGTCTTATATATATAAAAGGATAATAATTGTTTTAAAACAATTATAAAAATTGCCTCATAAAGGTACTGAAGAAAGATATAAGTAAAGTAAAACCCACTAAATTCCGGCTTCTGCAACTCCTATACAATAAAGCGGAAAGGAAAACCAAACAGTCATGATTTCCGAAAAAAATAATAAAATGTCTTAATTGAAAATTAGTTAGAACAAAACAGAATGACTCCTCTTACCTCTCTCTACAGCAGTCATTGAAAGATAGGCCACAGACGTGTTGTTCTAATTAATCTTCATCATTTTTATAAATTTATAATAAAATTTATATTAATATTATATTATAATAAAATGAAAACAGTTTTATAATTAAAATATCAAAAATGATTAAATATATAAATTATCAAAAATAATACTGTTACAATAATGAAAAAAGGTTCCACTATTTCAATTATTATAAACAGTAATACTGTTACTATTTAGTATAATTTGCCTAGGTAAGGTATTCTTATTGCCCGGGTGGTAAATTGTTCAAACTCTCATCTAAAACTATACCTTTCTCTAGCCCTATATCTGAAACTACCACTAAAACACATACTATGTTTAGAGATATGTTACACAAAAGCTGATGCTCTGGTAGGATACGTAGGTCCTACCTGCACTCCGCCTAAGAAGTTTACAGAGTAAATATGTTGGTGATCCAGTATTCCAAACAACTCTAAGTACAAATCTTGACTATATTTCATTGTTAAAATGCTGTTTAAGGCACGGAACAACATGTTCCTGGGGTGATATTTTAAATGCAGGTACATATTTTGCACAAGCATTTTCTCTGCATGTTATTAGAAGTTTACACTAGGAGGTATCCTAGGCCCATATACGACGCCTATGTAGTTAAGTTTAAACAAAAAAACTGTATTAAGTAACTTCAACCTTAATTCAACAAGCAGACAATCTCTCATTTAGTAAACCGATGGTTGTAATAATAATATAATTAATATTTATTTCATATTTTTAGTAAGAATATCCTTAAAAGATTACTGTTAGTTTAGGTTTAAAATTAAATTTTAACATGAAGACGCACCCATCTGGATTCCCACCGATCTCTAAAAACCCAGTATAGTGTTGGTACTAGCACGAAATGAGTGGAAAAGCGCATCTTTTCCTAACAATAGCGGCAAGGATAGTTACTCACGTACATCGCCATGGCAACCCCAATAGTACCATGAGTGCATTAGTATAATGGACACGCAAGTCACTGTACGTCCGCTTCGAATAACTGACCCGCTGGGAGCAGGTATAGAAATATTAGCAATATGCTTTAAAAAGCGTGATTTTAACTGAATTCATACACCGTGCAAACCTGCGAGCTAGCATGTTACAACGGACAGTCAGCGACCTACGTTCCCTTTCTATGTCGATATTATCAGTTAAGTTATCGGTGACCCAGTGATCCGCATATTTAAATTTAGACACCGTACAGAAAGTAGTAACACAGTGATACATTGGGAAAAGATGTGTAAGAAAAACCACAGGCTGAAATAATTACATTAATTCAGCAGTTTGACATTAACATAGACTTGTACTTGTCAAGCTCACAGTGTAATCATAAACGATATTAAAGTAACTAGATTTTGAACTAGTACGTCCGTGGGGTCTGTTTTATCACATGAAATGTTGAGAAATTCCTAAATAAATAAAAAGTTCTTATATTTTATACTATTATATTAAACCTTGAAGATAACCAGACTTTGAAGAGCATAGTTCACTCTTCCCAACATAGTATCCTGCCGCATATAACTCACACATCGGTACTAAGCTCCTCATATCACATATTGGTGAACTAATATCACCGGGTAAGAAATATTATTGATACACACTCCATCAATATGACAGTCGGCCTTGGTGCTGCTGAGCTCAACAATCAGCCGGTTAATGTACAGGATGAACAGCTTAGGAGGCGAGCTTAATCCTCGATATTCGACAAGGAACCGTTGCACCTCACACAATTTCATTATTTTCTATACGAATACTTAAATATTGATGTAACTTCTATTGGTACAGAAGTTTCAGATACTTACTTATTCCGCATGACGTCATAACTGACAGACTAAAGCCTTACGAAAGTCCAAAAAACAGGCAAAAGCACGTGTATTTCTATCCGTGTAGTACTGGACAGTCTGCTTAATACACAACATAGCGCTTTCAGTGGACAGCCCCGGTGTGATTAATCAATCAGTCTATGTTCATGTCTAGGAAAACTAGGTTCATGCCTGGGGAAAATATGTTCACCCGTATATAAACTCTATAATTAGTAATTACATGTGTTCCCCGATTTGCTAAAACTATTTTTTACTTAGTTAAATATTCATGTTATCTAAAAAAATAATTAATTATATAATTTTTGATAATCTAAACAAATGAAACACAACAAATTCCAGGCGTGTTTTACAGAACAACAAAGTAAAGAATTTCAGATTCAATGCAATTTTCTCTCAAGTTTGTTTGATTTTCTAGCAAAGAACCCATATCAGAAGGCCATTAACTATTAATGGTATCGAATCAACTTCAATGCTCAATTGCATTCAGTCAATTAGACGGAAAATTGTTGTGGGGATTGTACATGTGCCTTTTTGTAACTAGAAGTGTGACACAAACTGGTCCAACGGCGATTTCTGCCTGCAAACGAACCTACTTTTAATTCGTTTTGCATTTATTGTAGATAATATTTTTATGCAACAGTATCAGTATATTTTATTCTGACCTGATGGATATTGTAATGGTTGGTAACTAAGTTAGTCTCTTAGAACAACGAATAGGCTTGCCGATATAATTATTGAGCGACTAATCAGCTTGAAATATGGTTTGCATTTAAAATTAAAATAAATATATTTATACTAATAAGAAAGTGCCATCTATTACCTTGAAAACTTAATTGGAATAATGTTATTAACATAAAAATCACAACAAAGTACTTAGCTAAATGAAATGGAACTTAGATTTGACTGTACGTGTGGCGCAGTCGCGTCGCCACTAGGTGTTCCGGTTTCGAATCTTACGCAGGACACTTGTTTGACATTTAACACAAAGTACGTAGGTATATCCAGATTCAGAACCATGATTTATAAGTTATCATCCATAGATAGTTATTGTGAGTCTGAATTTACTTTATGTCCGTAAATTATATGTTTGTAAAGTTTACCGCGACACAAAAAATTTGGTTAAAACATTATAATTCATACATGGCTTTACCTCAGGTAATTTCCGTAATTAATAACTAAGAACATTTACCTATTTGAATCATTTAGTCGGAATCCAACTGGAGAATGTTTTGAAATCAAAAGCTAATATGACAACATGCTAACTACGAACTACTCAGGCATTGTGTTGCGTTAGTCTGTTTTTAACTTATACGGTTTCACTTGTTCAAGTCCACTCGTTATAAGACCTATATTACAATAAAACATGGTACTCACTGTTGTCGCGAAGACTAATGCACACGTCTGAGGTATTCATAGCAAATTGCCAATTATTAAGCACCTATACACGCGGTTTGTATGCATGAGGTATCCCCAAAATAGTTTATTTAGCCTCCGTCCGAAGCCCAGAGATGCTTCGTTAAGCTGGCGTTCCTAGTCGCAGTCATTAGTCAACTGTCGTTAAGTTATGTCAGAAGCCTACCGATGTGGCGTGAACAATTTTAACACTAAGGTGACGACTGCTGATACTAGGTCAGAAATGTAGGTATGAAATTAAAAAAAAACAAATCCAGCAGCCCACAGTTTTTGACATGTAGAGTAAAATTGAAGCCAAGGAGAATTATGTTACATGGATTCATCGTCACTGATTTATACTAATAAGAGAAAGAAAGAGTTATACATATAGTTATAGATAGGCATACTATCTATCCACAACAATACAGCATGATTACAAACTTGTCAATTTCTGGTATTATTGATGCGATTTATCCATAACATATATGTATGTAGAAATATATATATACATATATACAACATGTAAATTCATTAACGCACATCCTGAAAATAGTTTGTTCAGAATCGTTTACTGAATCGATTTATATCATTTTTAAAATAGGTAATTTATTTCAAATATAATCAATACTTGAAATTATTGTCATATTAACCCTGTACAGGCAAAACAAATTGAAATGGACCGTAAGTCAAAGTAATAAGACTTTTAAAATCGCAGTTTTATTAGTATTCATACAAATTCTATCAATCGATACAAAATAAAGAAAAATAAACTATATTTCTAGAAACTAATTTAGTAAATAACAATTTTCATATATTATGTTAAATTAAATTGCATAATATTCTAATTGGGGTGTCTGAGGGTGTGCGTTAATTACATGTTGTATATATATACCGATATTAATTTTAATAATACTGCCTTTAAAATTTATGTAACATATAAGTACGTTCTAAACTGCTGAATGACTGACATATCGATCCCACTTTATGTTAAACGGATTAACCGTTCTTTAATCCGGGATATTCAAATGTAGAATCAAATAGGTGTCCTCTAAACAAGATAATTGCTACAACCGCTCCTAATATACGCCTTAAACCGATTATTTTATTAGAGATAAGTTATTTTAAACACTTATATTTAAAGACGAGTAAACATCTAAATTTTAAAGCAAGGGTCAAGTTTACCTGCATCCAAAGTATTATCAGATCTTATTTGTTCACAGAGGCGCCATCTTGATATTTTTTGGTGTCCCGTAAAGGTAACAACGGAACCTTGTCCTGTATCTATCCGTTTATCGTCCCGTCCGGCCATTCATCTGTCACCGAGTCATCTATTTAAAAATGGAACGTTTTTGTAGTCACTTTGTGGCGTAGTCAATTTAAATTCAAACAGTTTGATAACTAGATAATTGGTGTCAGTTCAATAATTATCTTATTACTTAACATAATAAGTCGTGATCGATTTATTTATGTTTTTCCTTTTAAATTACTATTATACGCAACTTGGATGGTACGTTTTAATATTACTATGCAACTGCGGCTTCTATAAGCCTCTATCAGCAGATCAGCGCTGCAGTAACATACCTGTGTTGCCGTAGGTAATGTTGAGATCATTTTGACTCTTAACTAATTTTTTGTATTATTTTTGATATGTAAGGTAAGATTTCTTTTTAAAAAAATAATCTTTTTTTCATTAAATTTCAAGTGCTCAAATTCTAGAGGACTCAAATGGTTGTATAAATTATCTAATATTCAATCTTTAAATTACAGAAAATTTTATATTTAATTAGAGATATTTACAATTGATAGATGATAGCCACAGTTACGATTTTACAATCCCGATTAAATCTTTTAAAAATTACACATATGGAAAAGACCCAGTATCACAGAATATTGATAAATAGAACCATCTGATCAGTTTGAAAAAAATACTTGTAGCTTTTTATCAGCCGTACTGGTGTCAAATATTAACTACTCTTCGTATAAACGTAGAAAACATTCGCTCTACATTCATATTAAATAATGTTCCTAAGAACCTCATGCTATTATAAACAATATCGTGTCAGACATAAAGGCGACACTTCCATTAACAATCGAACAGATGTTAATGGCTTTTAATCATATCTGTCTCGGCGATCAAAGTCACCACCTTTTTGGGATTGTTGAAATTAATTATAAGTTCAATATTATTTTAACGTTTCCTATTAACGTCAATATGTCCGTTCAGTAACACCATGGCCTTATTTTGTTAGGGTTCCGTAACCTAACAAGACATCATTTCACTCTGACCATATATTCCAAGCCTAAAATTACAAATGGGTAAATTGGTAGTGATGAAATTTTCAAATATTGAATAGGTTTATTTCGTTTTAATATAGCCTTGCTTGACATGTTTTAGAATTTTAAATCCTTTTAACTAAATAATTAACAGTACAGTGGCCTTTCTCATCACTATCGCTAAATGAAACAGCATAATTAAATGTGTTTTTGAAAGACTTTTTATATTTATTTTTGTTGTTTCCTGAAATACAACATCTATCAAATGTAATTATTTTAACTTCTTTCTACCCTCTCTCTCTCTAATATCTTCCAGACAAGTTCCACATAGTTCTTCTTAACCTACAATCGTTATCATGGACAATATATAATACCTACAAAATTGGTCATGTCATAATAAGAGAGCCGTATTCATCCCAGGTATGAAAATGCTTAAAAACAATTCATTTTCACTGCACGTGTGGCTCAGTGGTTAAGGTAGCCACCAGCTCTCGTATATCAGGTGTAAATTCCGGTCTGGAAAACAATTTGTGAGACACAACACTCGTTGTTCGGAGTCTGGTGGTGCTGTGTGATACATGCATTTATTTCCCTAGTTCGAGTGTTTTCTTATTAAACAAAATATTATAAATTAAGCAAATTGTTAAAAAAAATACTTATTTTATCACATTAAAATAATAGGGATAGTTATTGGTGGCTCTAGTATTACTTACTATACTAGTATTACTATATCTTTCTGATAACCGATTGAAAGTCAGTAGTTTGAAAATTGTGTTAGACTATCCGACGCTGTATCGCAATAGATTAAGGGGTATTCCCCATAGATGTGGCCATCTTACATCTCATGTTGAACGGTACCAAAGGTCTCCTCAATGTTAGATTTGGCCCCATGAATGCCCATTTCAAATGATCGGTTCCCCAAAATTGCCATAATAATAACAATTATTCAAATTGACCAACTAAATGTATAATATACCCAATATTAATTAAATTATTACAATTGAAATAGTATTTTTTTTAATCAGTTGTGAATTTGGATTACTTATTATTAAAAAATGGGTAAATGAATATTATTGATGAAAATAAACTCAAGCAACATGTGTGGGTAATAATACACACATAACATATATAAGTTAATAAGCTCTTATTAGATAGAACAATGTTACTGTTTACTACTGCCAGTAGGTAAACAATGACACTGTGTTTTCGCCATATATAACTGACCCATCGAGATTTTGCCTATTTTTTGTATGAACTATGTAACAATAGAAAGTTTTATTTCATCTCATGTAGTCTACATGGAATACTTTGTACAGCTATATCATCGTATTACGGGGCACATGTATTAACAATTGGACTACAATTGTAACTGAAATTTGATTGCAGTCCGAGACACTTTGATAAGAAATATTACGTCCCCGAGCGTCGATAGTAAATTTTCACGCATTCGAAGTAGAGCGCAAATAAAAAAGTTGGGTCCATTTTAAATGACTTAAAAAAGACTTTTTCCATTGTTGCTTGCTTTTTATAAATGTCACCTGATTGTTCCGGTGTTGGTGAATCAATTTTAATATTTGTTTTTATGTTAAAGGGCTACCTATGCTCCAGAGATTTTAAAACAATAATTATAATAGTAATTTACCTATGTGTCCTATCGTTTGTGTTTGCCTTAGCGCTCGCGAATTTAATTCCCTCACCAAACAGTCGTTTTGTACAAAAACTAAGATTGAATCTTCGTTTTGAAATAAACAGTCTTCGATTGGTTGGTTGAAGGATTTCCCTCCGTACCTCAACGAGCACGTCAAGCTGGCGGTCCCCTTTGTCTTGACAACACTTATTTCAATAATGACAGGTAGTTATTTGATTAAAAGAATTTAACACCTGGTGTAACCATTTTAGTTAATGAGTTTCGAGGTCAAAGGCAGTCACTCGATTAATTCTGGTACCTAGCCGCATTAGGTTACAATGGCAGCAGACCCCGATAAGAGCGACTGCATGTGTGGCGCATTGGTTAAGGTACACCTCACTACTTAGGCATTTAAGTGTTTCACAACTATGTATATGACTCGTAGTAGTTATTCGTATGGATGGGCTTTGTGTCCGTGTATTTCGTTCTTGTGTAGTTCCCTGCGATTCATGTAAATTGAAATGAAAAAGAAGAAAAGAAATATTACCAAAAATATTTTCATAGTAATTACATTTAAACCAACATTATACACGAACACAAGTTTAGAAGATTAAAAGATTAGTTTGACGACAGTATCTTAATCCTGATGTAACTCAATCTATATTTTTACGAATGGTCCCTACCACTGCATTATGCCACTCGATTATTTCACTTTCGACTCGGAGTTATCACTCGTGGGCTATCGAGTATTTCATTACAGAGGTATATTTTAATTGAATGTTTATAAATAGAAATAGTGTTTTGTTTAATTTTTGTTATCCGTAGGTGCCTAACCTAGAAGTTTAAGCATCTATGCTAACCTGAAAACGACTACTACAGAGTAAGAATTATAAGTTTACTAGAATACTCGTCTATTATTCCTTTTTTTAAACTATATTTTTATAAACTTTATACTATAATTTTATAATATAAGAATTTTACTGCCTATATAATAGAATTACGCTGTGCATATGAAACCAAAAGAGGACAGGTACGGGATATACATGGTGGGTACCCATTCGGATCATTTGTGATACCTGTATGGGTCATAGCCATGTTGATCTAAAATGCTCATAGCCATGTTGATATAGATCGAAGCGTATCTAAATTGTATTTTAGTATTATTTCAGGCAATACTATGTCAGTTAGTGAGTTAATGGTGCAGTAGTGGTTCTCACTCAAACTATCTAACGGGTACCACCAGCTTTTAAAACCGAATCTAGGAGGACTATTACGCTTCATCCGGTATATTTCCAAAAGAACTATATTAAAACGTACATAAAAATAAGGTTAATTTTGCCATGACCGCACCACAAAACTCTTCATAATGACAGTCAACTGGCAATACCAAGTGCTGCCTGACGTATTGCTAAAATCCAATTCGTATGCGTCCCTATTTTTAACAATTTTATTTTTTAAGTTCTATCGAAAGCCCTCTAGATTTGTTACGAGAAACAATCATCATATATGTAAATATGCAGATATGCATGAAATCAGCTTAAGAACTTAAATACGACAAAACAACGAAACGTACAATACATGTATATTTTTCTTTGCTTCCTGGTAAGAACTGATAAACCTTTCATAACAATGATACCACCATGTTAGAACATTTATTGTTGATAACTAATTTTTTACATTAACAAATACATTTTTAATTTGTGTTAAAGATTAGTATTTTTCTTTGTATCATGCCGATTTGTGTTACTTTATACATTCTACTTATCAGTTCCTATCTTTATACAACAGGGAAATCTTGAAAAATGATAGTGACGTATATTCTTTGCAACAAGATAAGGTGTTTCAGTGAAATTTAAAATTAGACGAAAATATATATCAAGATAACTTTTTGTGAATATATAAAAGGACGACAGCCATTAAAAAAAACAAATAATTGAAATAGAATCCTTACTTTCCTACCTTCATAAAAAAAACACATTCAATGGACTCTTTCTTTTTTATAAGACAACGCTCGCACTGTTCTTAACTGACATGTTATTCACCAATATAAAGATATATTATTATTTATATATCTCATATAAACTAATGTAGTGCAAACATAAACATTCTTGGATTTTACTGTTTACTTCAGACGCATCGAGGCTCTTACAAAAATGTGTGTATTTTAATAAATCGTCATATGGCTTTTTTTGCAGGTAAATACAACACATCATATATTGTACTTTATAAGTGAAAGGTCTGAAACTATACGGCTTATTCAGAAGTTGCACTGTTCAGGGATCGAACGAAAAACCTCGGTGGCACACGTGCAATCCATTTTATTATAAGAGGTCATTACTGAATAGATGACTATACAGTAATAGGAGGCGATTATATTTCCTTGAGATGCTTAACTATTAAGGTTGTAGTAATTAGAGTTTATCCACGAAAACGGATACTCAAAATCATAAGCAAATTACAATAAACAAATAATAATATTAGAAAGGGCGATAAAAGTGTCAGGTTGTGTTAATTTTAACGTTAGCTGAGTTGCGTTCGTCGATTTTACCAATAAACATAAAAACGCTCTTTATATTTAACTGCAATTTTATGTTTATTTTATATTCTAAAATATCGATTTTGAAATTGTAATATCTACATCTGTATGAAAGTCGTATAAAATTTACCTACCTACAATACAAATAACAACTTCATTAAAAGTGTGACGCTAGAAAATAAAAATCTAAATCTACCTTGAATGAAATATTTGAAACTTAATTAAATTTCAGATGTGCCTAAACATTAGCCTGATGGTCTTGCGGTTAGTAACCGTGACTATTTAGCCCGAGGTCGTGTGTTTAACTCTCCTCCCCATGACAAATCTTTGCATGATGAGCAGTTATTATTTCGGTGTCTGGTCAAATGTATGTTTGTAGAAATATATTACTGGTTGCCATAGTATGGTCTTAAAATATTCTTAAAAATTATTCTTCAAAATATTGCCTAGATCATATTTAAACTAGATACCTACCTATCTATATTCCATGAATATGAGTAAAAAACGTATCCGATAAACAATAAGTTGGATGAATAAATGCGCCAATCAGTTATAGTATCTCCAAATTACTGGCTCGTGTCCGTTATAGTGTGTAACACAAATTTAAGCCGTCGTGTTTCCTCTATTAACTTGTTAATGTGGGCATTATAGCTTATGTGAAAATAGAAATATTATTAAAAATATACAAATATTGAATAGAAATCGGTTGCTATTTCTAGCTTTTTGTTACGAACTCTACTCACTCTACAATTTCTCTAGACCAATCTGAAGGAATAAGATAGACTAGAGTTCTACGGCATCGCCATTTCCCAGATCTCCAAAGCAACAATGAGATATATATTATAATAACTAGGTTTAGATAGAAGAGAGTTTTACGGTTTCGAATTTTGCCAGATCTCCAGAGCAACAATGAGATATATATTATAATAACTAGGCTTAGATAGAGGAGAGTTTTACGGTTTCGACTTTTGCCAGATTTCCAGAGCTACAGTGAGATATATATTTTAGTGACAAGGTTATAAAGGGCAGAGTTCTACGGCATCGTTTTTCTAGAACTCCAGTAAAGTAATGAGACATATGTAGTAATAACTAGGTTGAGATAGAGCAGAGTTTTACGGTCTCGACTTTTGCCAGATCTCTAGAGCTACAGTGACATATATATTCTAGTGACAAGGTTATAAAGGGCAGAGTTTTACGGCATCCATTTTTCCAGAACTCCAGTGCAGTAATGAGACATATGTAGTAATAACTAGGTTGAGATAGAGCAGAGTTCTACGGCGTCGAGTTTTGCCAGATCTCCTGAGCAACAGTGAGATATGTATTCTAGTGCTGAGGTTAGATAGAGCAGAGTTCTACGGCATCGTTTTTCCAGATCTCCAGAGCAGTAATGAGACATATGTTATAATAACTAGGTTGAGATAGAGCAGAATTCTACGGCTTCGACTTTTGCAATAACTCCAGAGCTACAATGAGATATGTATATGTTATAATAACCAGGTTTAAAAAGAACAGAGTTCTATGGCATCAACTTTTTCCAGATCTCCAGAGCAACAATCAGTTATATGTTATAATAACTAGGTTTAGATAGAGCAGAGTTCCAGGGCATCGACTTTTGCATTAACTTCACGGCAACAATGAGGTATATGTTGTAGTAAATAGGTTTAGATAGAGCAGAGTTCTACGGCCACAACTTTATAAAGTTCTCCAGGGCTACAATGAGTTATATGTTATAATAACTAGGTTTAGAAAGAGCAGAGTTCTATGGCATCAACTTTTTTCAGATCTGTAGAGCAACAATGAGATATATATTGTAATAACTAGGTTTAGACAGAGCAAAGTGCTATGGTATCGACATTTACCATACTCCACGGCAACAATGAGATATACGTTATATCAACTAGATTTAGATAGAGCTGAGTTCTGTGGCATCGCCTTTTCCCAGATCTACAGAAAAACAATGAGATATATATTAAAATAACTAGGTTTAGATAGAGCAGAGTTCTACAGCATCAACTTTTGCATAATTGCACGGTGCAGCTAAATCTAGTTCATAATAAATTGACCCATCTTCATCTTTGCGTAAGTTCTCTAAAGGCGATTGTTGCGGCTAAGAACGTGGTCACATTAATGATTCCTCGGAGACAGCCATTAAATCCACCAGCTTGCAGGTGCTAGGGGTTCACAACATAATCTGCAGATTAAAGGCAACATATACACATACAATCCATAAGTAATAATACCTTACCATGGTGGCCAGGACCACCTATCCATCAGCACATGACATATTATAGTGCACAAACACTCAATGATGGAAAGGGCCTACAATACCGATCAAGGACAGGTCAGGTATATGACCAAAGGCTTTACGAGCTCTTCAAGGTTGGTACAGTGGTGTAACATATACACTTCCTGACTATGGGGGCTTAATAGGCTTAATAGGGTTTTTTTGTTAAATAATTGCTAGCTGACTTACAAAAACATAGAAAAAAGTCAATAACAAGACTTTTTGGCCCAACCGGCCAGTTGAACCCAGAACCTGATTAACTGAAACTGAACGTGCCATACAAATATATCAAGGAGGTAGTCATGAATATCATCAATGAAATATATGAATATTAAAAATGTAATAGAATTTTTATTTCGTATTTAACACTAGTTTCACAGTCGATGTCTATAACATTACTTATAGCTACATACATATACACCCAATAATGAAACCACGTCCTTACATAATTATTTTCCATTAACTTGGCTATAGAAATTTAAGCACTATCAACACGTACTCTATTTAATATAAGAGATAATATTCTTTTTAAATACACTTTTAATTGCGCCTACTTCGTCCATGTACTTAAGGGCTACCGTCCGTCGGCTTAAAACATCAACAGGTGATGAAAATGTCAAGAGATAATAACGGAAAGTATGTTATTTATTGGTTGGTAATATTAATGATGTTAAGGGGCTACCAACTGCGTGGTTTAATAATCTCTTGTATGTATTCCTTTGTTAATATACTGAACTTAAATGTAGAGAGATTTCAGTAATAAAAAGAACTACTTATGTTGGCGAATGGCATGTTTTTATTCTTAAAAAGGTTAAAGAACTTTTATGAAGGTCAATGTCCCTTTGCATACAACCTCAAAAGTCGCTTATAACATTATTTTTGGGGAATCACCTAACGAAGTTTAAAAAAGATTATTTTGATAACGAGGAGAAGAGCTTCTGTAGAGCTTAATATTAGTGTGATAAGGTGGACGAGGAATAAATATTATTCTTCCCTAAATTTCAAATAAAGTTATGGTAAGAGAATCTCTTTTTGAAGCTTTCATAATAATGACTTAATTTCTGACCGTTTCCGTTCTTTAGAGGACACTTTAAGCTGACAGTCTTTGTCGTATTCGTTAGACAACAGTCGTAGTTCATGTCTGAGACCTATAGTGTAACTTTTAAGTCTTTGATACTGTGGTTATCATGACTAAGTGAAGTGGCAGGTGTTACGATATACCCTTATCATCATCATCATCATACCCTTATATAGTTCAAAAGCACCGGAGTACAATATTTTTCATCTAGTATTTTCTGCCGTCGCGGGTCTTCTGTAAAAGATTTCTTTTGAGATAAGTAGTACCATTGTGCATGTTATTGTATTTCTAGTGCTTAATTGTGTGCACATACATTTGAGAGTAAATAAACATGCACATGTTCTGATAATCTACTCCATTATAGCGGTGTATAATTTAGTATGTTCTCGCAGTTATTCCATCTGTTGAAAGTTTATTGGTAGAGGTTGGAGTTCTATTCGATATGCAAAACTATTATTGTTCTTACTAATATACTGATTCGATAGAACAATAACATACCAGTAAGATCTCTAAGAGTTACTAATAATTTAGAGAACTAAAGTACAATCGGAGCCACGTCCCCACACCAACTGTATTTACCTACTTTCCTTCAGTTTTAGAGGAAGCTATACCTATGTATGTGTGAAAGCCATCCCAATTACTTATAATATAACTAAGTAGTCTTGTACTTAGTGTGTATCAGGCAATAATGTTTTGATAGAGGATAATGAAAAGCAAGTACCTATAGTAAGTACCTCCTAGCTACACAAAATAATTCTAACTAGATTTTGATTCATGTAAGAAGGTTCCTATTAGAATTTTATCACTCAAGGAAAATTTGCATAGTTACCTTAAATAACCCGATCTGCCCAATATCCTATAGATAAACAGGCAATTACAACCAGCTTCCTGGTTGACGCCACGTCATCGCCACAAATATGTTGTCTATATTTACTATCTCAACAATGAATACCTTAAAATAAATTATTTAATGACTTTGGAAAATTATACGAAGCTGCCTATGTGATTGATTAATCATTTTTACCCACTGCGTGGCAATAATATTCTTATAAGAACAATCAATTGTAATAAAATTTCTGCGCCATAGATGTGATAGTAGTCTCTCTTATTTATTGCAACTAGCTAATGCAATGCATGATTCTTCTCTATCCTTTCCGTTTTTACATTTTTAGTACGTCTCCTTGTCTTAGACAGAAATTAATAGAAAAATGTGTAAACTTATCTGTATCTGACTTTGGAACACATAGAGGATGAAAATGGTTAAACCAAGCGTCCGGTACTAGGCTTCTGACCACCTGAATCTACTAAATATTTGTAGATTTTCTTGCAACAACCGGGACCGACGGCATAACATACTTAGTCTACTGAACAACCAGACTCTGAACACAATTATTTGATTACACAAAGGAATGTTCCGGCATAAAATCCCCTACCCGCTACCGGTGCAGTGCACACACACAGGGCAGTGGTCGCAAATGCAATAAACAATGATTCGATTATAATAAACAATTAGATATAGGTAGATTGATCTTACCTTGAAAAAGTAAACAATTAACAAGAACAATAGTTTAATTATGTTTAGCTATACCCAATTACTAAGGGTGTATTTCTATAATAAATTTACTAATAAGGCAGGTACCTAAGCACACTAGTTTAAGGCTAACCCAATTTAGTTTTTTTTTCAGTGAAAAGAGGTAAGGAGGTGATTTATTTTATTTAAAATGTCAATTGGTAATAACATAAATTCATTATTTAGTTTAGTTATATTTTTATGTTAATTATTACAAACTGAGAATACTAGTACAGTAACGAATGGGAGATAAAAGAAATGTTCTTCTAATAAAAATAGTTATTTATTGTGTGCGGTATAACGTATTTATAAGTACCGCGTAAATACTAGGTAGGTACAGATACTCTACATTTTCTATAAAATAAATGTATAATTAGTATTTACTAATTAACAAACGATATAGACATTTCCTGGCACTTGCAGAACATATTATCAGTGATTACAAGCATTTATTTGTACATTTATTGTGTAAGAAACTTGGCTTTGGATTAACCATTAACTTAATTCCAAATTATTAGGTACATGGTAGAATTCAGTTCCACACAAAGTAGATATCTTAAAAAAAGACTTACCTATCCGTGTTTACTATGCATAACGTATCATGTCAATGTAAATTTAGTGAATACGTTCATACTTAATTAGGCATCTACTTTTAAGTTTTACCATCGCTGTTGATTCTTAAGTAGTACAGTTTATAAAAAAAAATCTAAACTGGACACTGTGATCTTATTTGGAGAACGTTCATAAGTAGGTAGGCCTAAAGTCATTAGTTAGATTTAAAAAAAATATTTTTGTATAAAATAATTTATAATTATTGTGTATCTATGCTTTAAATCACTCTGTAAATCGAGTAAAGCTAAAACTAATAACTAACAAAAATAATGTACACTAAAAACATTAATATTAATGCGATATATTTATTTATTAATATTTTATAATTGGATGTGCAATATAGGTATAACGTATGAAATAATAAACCAAATATTATTAACAATACCTAAATAAATTTTTAATACATTTCTTTATTGATCCAAAGTCCAAATACGTTCAAAAATATGTTTCTAATAAGTAATCATATGTTTTGCAACTGATAGGAAACTTTTGTAACTTTTAAAAGTAATTATTTTTCTATTTTAAAATGATTGTATCGCGAAGGTAGGACGGGGCACATAGGTAGGAACTTACCATTTTTATATCCCTTATCAGTCCCTAAAAGTATCATAATTGTTAAACAATGTTTAAAGTGTTGTTGTCAAATCAATTTATGTCATCTTATCAATTTTCCATCCATATGATTTCTTTTAGATTTTAAAGATTGTAAAATTTAATTGTTAGATTACATTTTTGTTATCTACCAAGTCACTAAAAATACACCAAAACAAATATAGATTTTACATAGTTTACAGAGATATAACTATAGGGAGGTAACATATATTTTACTAAAGCATCCAGAAACAAAACTACATCAATCTCACATAAAACAACTTGAACTTGGAGTATTTAGCCTACTAGTTGATCGGAATGTTAGCATGGCCTAAAATTCACTAACTACCTATAGGTAAATTAATACTCAGATAATTACAGTTCAAGAACGTAAATCTCCGTTTTACGGTAAGTGCACAATGAAATAAAGAGTTATGTGACGAGTAGGAACATATAGAGCAGCACTTATAAAACTAATGTTTACTCACCTGCGAGGCGGGCGGGTATGAATAGCCAAATTGCGCATACGCTGCCATCGGGACGATCATATGGGCGGCTTCACACTAAACACTGTCTCTCGAAGTCTATACACGGACGTATTAGTTTCCTATAATTATTTCTACGACTTCTACCAAGAAATTATGTTAATTAATTGTATCACAGATGGTTGTGTGCGCGGCGACTGCGCGGCGCGCTGCCATTCCTGCGCGTCAGCGGGCCGGTGCGCGCGCGCTTCGCATGCCGCTGTGAGTGCGACCGGCTTGTACCTTGTGCACGCGATCGTGGCTCAACACCGACTGGCGCGCGGACGACGCCCATAGCCCCTCCGCCGTAGGAGACAACCAATTAAGCCCCGCCTAAAAGGCGGAGCCCCCGGTCTTCTACCAACCGATGTTCGAGTTTTCTATCCTTTTCAAAATATCCGACTGAATCACCTATTGTGATTGGTGCGCACTATCCCCACTACAGTGTGTCCCCGCCTACAGAGTCGAAACCGCCCACGTCCGGGTGGGGCACTGGAAAAAAGCGGCAGAGTTGGCCCGACTGGATCATGTTTATGGGTTTCCGTCGAGACAGTCCGCCAGCCCTGTACCGCGTCCAAACAAATCTCTAGTGGCAAAAAATGGCTCGGCCGAGGACAAGTTGTTTCACCTCGTCAGATTTACGAACGATGCGACACAGAGTTAAGAATCGACTTTATAAACTACCACCGCCGATATTGGGAACAGCTTTATCCTTCAATTGGTACCTACCTACATCCACGAAGCCTTGATGGTCGTTTATAATCAGATATTTTAAGATGGCCACAAATTAACGACGAATAATTATGGATTAAAGCTTTGATACAAGATAAGATTGTGAATATGTAACTTTAGTGCTTTGCAATAATAATACGTTATTAATTGTACGTTTTGAGCCTTAGATGTTATACCTTTATAGGTTGCGCATTAAGCTTTTTTAACTTGAAGACAGTTCTCCTTCATCTAAAATTCAATCAAACCTTTTATTGATGCCAGGATCAATTTGGTAGGTAGGTATTATTATAAACTAAAGTATACATAGAAAAAAGATACCCGTTTGTATAGAAAAAAAATGCCCACACAATTTTCTAAAACCTAGGTAAATACTCACAAGTGCTAATAATGCTTAAGAGTTTATTGACACGATATCCACCTATAGCTATTTGTTGGTAACTGGGGTACTTATTTTCGATTAGAAGGCAGACAAAACTGAAATACCTAGGTCCCTACTTAGATTTTAGATTCAGTAGGAAGTGATAAACAGAAATTTGATGGTGATAGTTCCTATTAACAAAAGAATCGTTAAAAATAGGTAGATAGGCAGCAACCTTGTTACCTATTAAATATGTTTTTGGTACTTTATACGTAGGTATTATACTTACATATAGATGTGGATAAGCGTCCAGTTAAACTCCGTAAAAATATACACACAAATAGTTAATACAAAATAACCACGAGCGTGCAGCCCCTGAAAAAATACGGAATGTCTTGGTACTACTGGAAACTGAAACGCGAATATCGCGTGCGTACCGTGAAGTGATTTAGAGGTCACCACATAGGTGGCGCTACCGTATGGGAGGGTGCACAAAATAGGGACATCTCTTTTTATACGTAAAATTCAACAATTGATAGCTTAATTTATTAGGTAGACATTTAGTTAGAAGGGAGCCAATATATGGTGTGTATTCTGCTTGTTCAATAATTTTCATGGTAGGTAGGAATTGATTTAAATTTTAAATGTAGTTTTCTATTGTTGAAATGAATACTCACTGATTAATGATTTTAACTACGTTTTTGGGTAATATAGGTACATATTGAATTTAGTTAATTTATTCTTGGTATCTAGATTGAAATTAGAATTACTATATAACTGCGATTGTGCCAAAATATAGATAGTAAACAGGATTGTTACAGAGGTGTTATGGTAGGTACCTAATGGTTAGCAATGTATACCAATTGAGGACATTTTTATTATGATGGGCTGGTTGGCATGATTGGTAACTACTTGTTTCACACCGCAGGTCGTGGGTTTGATTCCGACTCAAGGCAGATATTTGTGTTCATGAATATGTCTGTTTGTCCTGAGTCTGGGTGTAATTATTAAAAGTAGGAATGTATTTGCAAAAGCAAAGTAGTAGGTATATGTAATACATCAGTTATCTGGTTTCCATTCTAGGTACACACTTTGCTTAGTTTGCGAGCAGATGGCCGTGTGTTAATAATGTCCCAGGATATTCTTATTATTAGGTATAGAAAGATAACAGCAACACGGGTACGGATTAACTTTTTGATTAGTATAATATTCAAACGGATTATTAATAAAGCCTGATAATATAAACAAAATTCAAATTACCCGAAAACAAATGAAGTTATAAACATTTAAACATTATATTAGACAAAGAACGCACGATATATTAACAAACGACGTCACAAGTAGTGTAGCCAAAGAAGCTCTATAGTAAAAGCTTTTTTTTGTGATTGCAAAAAAGCATCCTCACTGTGCCCCTATCAATAACTTAAAATTATATTTATAAACTTTACCAGCAGATTCAAAATATGTATTTGCTCTCTATTATATTTGTCTCTATTTCTTACTATATGCTATCTTTAACGGTCCGATTGCCTATTTAACTATAGTTACCTATATTGTTTTAATATTTCTATATTCAATTTATAGGGCATGGCAGGGTAGACATAAATCTATCGACGGCGTCTGATCGATGCAATCGCAGAAAATTGTCTCTTTCCGCTCGCAATATAACGTTTCCGTAAGTTCATTGATCAAACCCATGCTAATGCTAATGGGACGGATACGTATTTGAAGTTTCGGTGCAAGTTGTTCCCACTTTTTCTTCCAGATAAAAACTATAGAGATTGTTGAAAATTTTCTATAAACGTGTAACTAATTGGATGTTTCTTGTATTTGAATTTAAACATGACGGTTACAGTTAGTCTAGGAGTCCCCAGTAGAGTAATAGCCCAGTAGAGGCAAAGGTGTGTTTGTAGTGTGGGGGTGTGTGGTGTGTTTGTAGTGTGTAGTATGTTAGGCTACACTTTGTCTAGCCTAGCTTATATAACTATAAACTCTTTGAGGTTCGAACCTCAACTCTAGACCGAGACGACCTAACAGTACGTTAGGGTCGGTAGTTTAAGAGATTAATACGTGAAGATGCTGGTTTCTCGTCCGATTGACAAGAGAGGTAATTTTACCTGTAAGAATGAAAATGTAGAGTCGCTGGCGGTCGCGATCCGGTCGCGATCGTAATGTCCGGCTAGTACGATATATCGGATTGTTTAGAGTTACGAGGGTTTATGATAACCTTGCTCTATGTAGGAATGTTCATACATTTATATGGGTAAAGGGATGCATCTATATCGGTGAGGTACATCTAACCTTACCGTAATACATATTAACAAATTAGGTGCCTATTAGGTAAGTTGCCTGGAAGAGATCGATTTTAGCGATAAGGCCGCTAACTGCATTAAAATAAGTAAGTTTTCTTATTTGTAACTATTGTTTTGTTTTACTTATTTTTGCAATAAACTTAATAATATACTTCTTCTTCTACGGTTGCGGCTCCGTTTTTTGGTGACAGATATATTACTATGATGACAGTCTTTTTCTAAGCAAAATATTTGATGAATACTTATGGTATAAGCGTTAGTCAAATATTCATAGAAACTTTCAGGTATCTTCTTGGCCGAAAAGAACAATATTTCAAATGAAATCTCATTTTTTACCTGTAAGTTTCTATTAATAGGCGATCATTCTATTAACATGCGACTAATAGAAGGTTTTCATCAAATGTGTAGCCTAGAAGAAGACTGCCTCTACTCACAAGCTTAGACCATGGTCTACCACGTTGGTTTAGTGCGGGGTGGTAGATTTCACATGCCGTCAAGAACAGTTTGTAGAACTCTTAGGTATGCAGGTTTTTAAGTACGAGTAAATTCATTTCTTATAATATTCACTTCAATTCGTAAAGTCAATAGTGATGTGGGCTTGAACTTGAGATCACTGACTCCACAGTTCAATGGTACTTATAACCACTGATGGTTGCTTAATGTCTACAGCCGGGACCGACAGCGTAACGTGCCCTCCGAAGCACGGAGACGCTCAGAAATTAAACCACTTTGGCGACCAGCCATCTATGGACTGAGCGCGAGCCTAGTTGTTTAACCTCGCCAATCATTTAAAGACCGGCGAGAGGATCTGGCTTTGAGACTTCTTATATAAATCCATTATTAAAATTGAAATTATTATTAAAATAGATTCCACGTTCCCTAACAACCAACAATAGAGGTTTTGACAATGAACTTGATAAAAATACTTTTATTCTTGAACTCAGCCACAGGTTCACTAATGTAAAACTAACATTTATTTTCAGAACCCATGCATATTTCATATTTGGCACAGGCAACTCAACAACACAAGAATGAAGTAGAATTATTCATATATACCTAGTCATATAAATAAAACTAAGTTTAAAACTGGGGCGTCGCCTGTTTTGTGTTGTTTCCCACGCCTATTATTT
Organism: Pseudoips prasinana; assembly: GCA_951640165.1. NCBI lineage: Eukaryota > Metazoa > Arthropoda > Insecta > Lepidoptera > Nolidae > Pseudoips > Pseudoips prasinana. The sequence goes on from OX621234.1 coordinate 22,249,831, forward strand.
TACCTATCACGATTGACTAAATAACTGACTACCTATTTTAATGGAATACCAACATATCAGTCACGAAAGTGACACAAACATCAAGTTATTTTTTACCGTGTTTTTGGTCAAAACAGAAAACTACAACGTTCGTATTTTTCATATGAATGTAATATGTGCCAACTAACTATTTCCCGCGACTTCGTCGGCGTGGTAGATGAAATCAGTCCTCGAAGAGTTTAAAACGAATCTATTATGTGTTACCTCTGTTTTAGCACTTCCCCATTTTGGCCGAAACAAAATAACATTTTGAATAATATTTTACATTTGATCAAATTTCCACCCCAACTTTAACCCCTTACGGAGTTTGGCATTAAGTCCGCCTATGTACATTTCAATAGTACTGAAGTCTAAATAAATAAATAAATAAATCTTAGTGTTCAAACATGTCAACTGAATATAAATGCCACGTTTTAAGTTGATCATACCAAGAAAACACGTTGTTCCATACAAACTTTGCAATCACCTTTTCAACCCCTGAGGGGTTAAATTTTCAAAAATCCTTTCTTAGAGCACTCCTCCGTCACTTAAGGAATATTTATGCAAAATAATGGTTCTAGACCCATTGATTTCAGCTGTGCGTTGATCGATCAGTCAGTCAGTTTCTGCTTTTAAATATAATGCTCGTGACAAGTCAATCTTTTTTCTTTCCTTATTGTATGGGCAGTGGTTACCCTGGTGGTAGGTGTTTGACATGGCTTATCAAATGTTGTCTAACGACAACCACGAGGGTTGGTTCCCGCTGGTTGCAGGCCTTTCCGAATCACCTAGACCCTCAGAAATTAAACTACTTTGACTCATCACATAATAATATGTATGAACTGACCGTATGACTAAGTGATGTACAGACGCCAGCACATCAAGCTACCCCAATCTATCAAATTTCCCCAATTGAAAGTGAACCTTAGGTTTTAGTGATAAAGTTAAAATCTATAAAAGAAATTTGACAGGTCGGGGTAGCTAGATGTACTGGGGTCTGTACCAGACCAGTAAGTCCAATTGGCTCTGAGTAGGTACCTCCAAACATTTTGTTGAAATGTCGTGTTTTGTTATGTATCTAAGTAAGTCACGTCCACAGGGCTCTTTCCGTCATAGACCACAACCCCACACATTATAAGTTAGTTATTTCATTGCTATTTATTTATTGTTTTTGATAAACACACATAAAAGTATGTTTACGAACATATAATTAACGGACACACAGTAAACCCCCACGCGACGACCACTTATCATCATCAAGCCTCCCCCAAAGGTCTCTACAGTTGCAGGTCAGCTGCATCTTCCGGTTCGCGGTCACCACTCGAGAGCCTTTCTGCACCAGCGGCCGCCGGCTCTACGCTCTATGTGCCCTGCCCACTGCCACTTGGCTGTGTCACTGATAGCCATAAAGAATATCGCCACCACCTCTCATACGTAGGAGTCGTCCCGAAGGAATATATATAGCATGTCTAGATAGACATGTTACTCAGGAGAACGCTGCTGCCCGTTGAACGCTTGCTAGACATTGGCGATCGCAGTAAGATTACTGCGATCGCCAATGTCTGGCAAGTGTGGAAATAGTGGTAGATCCCCAAATTAAGGACACGACTAAACGGCTACTTATGGGTCAAAAAATAGTTGTTCTGTTCCGGAATCGAACACGAAGTGCCGTGTCGACTGTCTTAGCCGCTGCTTACTTTAAGAATAACTATATCTTACTAGCTGACCCGTTACACGTCGTTTTGCCATATAAATTATTCCTAGTTGATAATTTGGTACTATTTAATAAGTTAAAGGCATTAATGTAGGCTATGCCTACATCATTTAAATATCGCAGCTATAAAAGTCGACTATAAAAGATTAATTAGCATCTATCCAGGAAAACTATAAAAACTGCAATAAAATGACATGGCTTGTTAGTTTCGAATCTGTTTGTATACCAGTCTTCATTTATAAATCAATTAAGATGTCCATCAAATGTGGGTTGATACATGATTACTCTAATTTTAGGTTTTATAGTATTCCTCTGATGTACCGCGGTGTCCCACGGATGTCACGGGCATATTAAATATAAAGTAACTAATTGTAATGAGTTATTCGTCAATACTTGAATATACTCATAAGTATATTTAAGTATTAATGAAACTACTGGCTGCCTAATAAAGTTGCAAAAAACAACGTTTATAGGGGAACAACTGTGAGATATTTTGTGTGAAAGTATATTTACTAGCTTAATAATAATCTATTGTTAACTCAATATAACGGAGGAAGACGGATTTAGACTTCAGAACTTGCAATGTTTGTGTCATACATTTATCCTAGTCTACTAATGAATTCGTGAGAATTTACTCTGCATACCCATTTTTAGGGTTCCGTAGCCAAATGGCAAAAAACGGAACCCTTATAGATTCGTTATGTCTGTCTGTCTGTCCGTCCGTATGTCACAGCCACTTTTTTCCGAAACTATAATAGCTGTACTGTTGAAACTTGGTAAGTAGATGTATTCTGTAAACCGCATTAAGATTTTCACACAAAAATAGACAAAGAACATTAATTTTAGCGGTTCCCCATACATAGAAATGAAACGCAATTTTTTTTTTCACTGTACCCATACATGTGCGGTATCTATGGATAAGTTTTCAAAAATGATATTGAGGTTCCTAATATATTTTTTTTCTAAACCGAATTGTTTTCGCGAGAGACACTTCCAAAGTGGTAAAATGAGTGCAAAGTAAAAAAAATAGAAGTGATTTTTGTAGTCAGTAGTAACGTGTTCTCAAAAATACATTTACTACACGTGGTTTAAAATTTAACCATGGTTCAACTTATGTACGTTTTTTTTTACTACAATTCTCTACCGGTATCTGCAATTGTAAAACTGCTGTGACAACAGTGCCGGTTTAGGTTAAAACGTAAATCAAGATTTATCATTGCTGCAATTCAAGAATTTACCTTCTATGTAACCCACGTAGAAGGTAAATTCTTGAATTGCAGCAATGATGTTACGAGTGTACGACTTAACGCCGACAGACTGTACGCCGACAAGACTTTACTTCGACTGTACTTTTCGCCTGCAGAACACTTCACTCATACTCAGAGGGAAACATTTACCAAGTGTAATATAGGACCGATTCGGCTCTGGCACTTCGCCGGCCCTTGCCGGCCTAAGCCTAAACCAATAATTATGAATACTGTCGGCAAAGTGTTTTGTCGGCGAAAAGTAGGTACAGTCGAATTAAAGTCTGTCGGCGTTTAGTCGTACAATGGATGTGACAGTGGTGACTGAAGATATGGTTAAACTCATTGAAAACACAGTTTTAACAACTCGTCTGTAGAATACCATGTTTCTTCTGCGTTTAAATAACCACTTGGGAATGATATTAATTGCAGTCAAATTATAAACTTTATGATAATTAGTAGACAACAATGTTTTTCTTAATCTCTAAATAATCTACACGTAAAATAACTTTAAATTGAGTGGTCATATTTGGATAAACTTTAGTAGCAGCATTGTTTAGAGGTGACCTTGGGATTATTTCCTATTGAGATAGTAGTTGAATCGTGTTATGCGATCTATGAAATACAGTAAAAGTTGACATGTATTTTTTAGGCAAAGTGAACGGAGAAAGATTGTCAAAAAGCTTCCAGAAAACATCGGGCTAGGAAATCAGCCGCTTAGGCCCACTAGTCAGCCGAGGTCATGATTGCAATCCGAGATATGGATATAAACCCTTAATCAGTCATAGTATATGTTCACAAATCATTGGTTTTAGGTCTTATTACAACAAAATAGAGTATAAAATCAATACTATTGGATTAAAATACTTTGAGCACCTCCATATTTACCAGACCTTGTCCCTAGCGATGTCTATTTAGGTAATAAATATAAGTTAAACAGAACCTAAGAGGACAGTCATTTGGAAGACACTGCAAAATAGGATTTTTAAGATTCTTAAGTGTTGATAGGAACATTGGAACCGGCGGGAGCATTAAAGTGCGACGGTCGTTTATCACAAGATCCGTCATAATAATAATAGTGAATTCTTATATCAATATAGACAGAACTATTCAGTCAATATGTAGTAAAATATATCTAAAACTATAAATACAAACGTAATTACATAAACATTTTGATACCAACCTAAAGAAATTTCACTAAACTATTATATATTTTGTAATAACTGTTATATAAATTCTATTATACCTAATTCTACATGATCAAATATCATTGTAATATAGACACTAAAATCTAATAATCTTTTTGTACCTACGTTATATAGTTGATTTTTGATACTACAATTCATGTTATGACATTTAGAAGCGCCTTTTTAAGTCAATGAGAATAAAAACATCTTCTATATATATAAAAATCAATGCCACTTTTCGTTGTAATGTTATAAATCAACAACGCCTTTACCGATTTGGCTAATTTTGGTCTTGAATTATTCGTGGAAGTCCAGGAAAGGTTTGTACGTAGAAAAATTAAAAAACGGCTTAAAAAATGTAAAATCAAGATCTTTTAGCAAAATTAAATATTTTTTTGTTTGAATAAATGAACTTCAAAATCATTTTTACGTAGCGAAGCACGTACCGGGCCGCTAGTTCTTTATAAAAAAGAGTTTTAAAAAATACGATAGGTGACATTTAGTAATAAGCGGCAAAAATAACACATAGGTACGTACAGAGGCCAGACCCCAATCTGTCAAATAGATTTTCAACTTTATCACAAAAGCTTAAGGTACACTTTCAATTGGGGAAAATTGACAGATTGGGGTAGTATGAAGTCTATCATCTGTACTAAATTTTTTCAGACAAGAAAATCACCGAGTTGCCGCTCGGAGTCTGGATGTTGGTGGTGTTACCCCTGGCAACGGAGATCATATAAAGTATTCAGGAAATAGAGAATACACCTCTCGTGCACAATATAATAATTCTCGTTGACGTCTAGTCTGACTGGTAAAGTTGAAACTTTAGCAGTCAGACTTTTGCATAGCTATACACTTAACAAGTAAGTTTACGTAACTCGTTTTATTTGTTTACAACGTAGGCGTCATTGCATTGCGGGCCGGAGTTGTATAAAGTTTATCTTTGCAAATTAGAAATAAATAAAAGTCAATTAGGTGTACGACGCAATTACTAGCCACATTGATTTACTGTTTACATAATTTTAAAATGTTCTATCGGCATTGCTGTGTGCAGTTCGTTGGTGAGTTAAGATTCGCCTAAGAATTATTCACAAAGAGTTATTATGATCCTCTTGTTATACAAGGTGTAACATAAATAGTCGGCTTTTGTGACTTCGTGTCCCGGGTTCGAATTCCGCGCAGAACAGCTGTTTGTGTAACCCATAAATAGTTGTTCCGAGTCTGGATGTACTTTGTGTCCGTCAATTATATGTTTGTAAAACTTAACTAGTGCGGGCGTTATCTTTTTAAAAAATGATCTTAATGTGCTTATAAAACAATATGAAGCACATCAACATGCAAAATTCATAAAACAAATGATTAACTTTCCATACAAGAATAACGATCAGTTGATGCATTTTATATGGGGTATCAAAAGATATTTTTTGGATTGCACTCACTGATATTCTTAATGTACATTAATACTTATATTATATTTTATTCTCGAGTGGCGACCAAGAACCGGAAGACGCAGCGTGGGCAGGCCCCCTACAAGATGGACCGATGATCTTGTGCCGGGCGCCGGAAACTGCTGGATGCGAATAGCGCAAGACCGGCAATTATGGAGATCATTGTCCAGCAGTGGACGTCTTTCGGCTGATATGATGATGATTTTATTTTAATTCGTTTGTTTTTGTTAATATTTACATGTTTTAAAGAATTTAGTGTCGCGGGGTATTTAAAAACATGTCATTGACTAGCATTACAAATATTTTTGTCCCGGCCCGTTTGGCCCGCGTAATACTTCGGTTTCAAAGATCGGGATAAATAAAAATTATGATGATGGGCCAAATAAATTTTGAAAATCGTTTCAGTGGATCCAGAGATTACCTTACAACGTCACAAACTCACAAACTTTACCTGTTTATAATATTAGTATAGATTGACACAAAGTACCTACATCCCAATTTTCTTTTGTATAATTAACCCACACTCAATACTTTAATCTATACATACCTATAATAAAATTATAGGAAAGTCAAAACTGTACATTGAATATTTTTTTAAAAGGATATTTGGGGCTTGATCTACAGTCGTTATCGAAGCAAAAAATATAGTTTTTAGAATTTTTCTGTTTGTCTGTACGTATGTATGTCCGAGCTAAACTCAAAAAGTACTGCATGGATTTACGTCAAATGTTGCATGAATATTTCTAAGAGGTCGGATCAACATATTATCACGCTATCACTTACGGGGAGGAGCTGTGATAATTTATAAAATTTAACGCGGGTAAAACCGTGGGGCACAGCTAGTCACACATCTATTAAAGATGTAGTCTTAAGTTGGGTAGGGGATCAATTTATTTGTAACTGAGGGTTTCCTAGTATAGATTCCAAGTCTCTAGCGAAGGCTATATAGGCTTACCTATGGTAATCGAATGCCATAAATCATATTCTGCCTTTTTAATTATTATACACACACATTCATTCATCTTTTTATATAAATAATCCCGGAAACAATATAGAGTACCTAATAATAAAAAAGTGCCATATTGTAAGTTATTGATGACGCGTACTAATTAATATTAGATATGCTCGTAATTATGTCATTTTAAAATGTAATAATAATGTCCTTCTAGCCGAATTTCAGCCACGGCGGCCAGTCTCAATAGAGATTAGCCATCTGCGCGGGACATATTATAGTGCACAAGTGTGTGCGCAAACATAGGAGCACTTTCTATTCCATCACTCTCATGATCCGATGAGAGATCGGCAAGAGGTCAGGTACAGGACCGAGGTCTTTATGTGCTCTCCGAGGCACGGGGTTATAATACCGCAAATTATAATGTAACTTGTTAGAATAGGGATATATTAGATAAGGCTGATGGTTTTATCTCATAATGAATATATGTCAACTTTAAAAATAAACTTGTTAGAATGCTGATATATTCGATAATGCTGGCGATTCTATCTGTTACACTACTAAACTTATTAAAATGTCATTAATTACTTGATAGCGCGTTCACACATAGTCTCCGTTTATATGGTACCTACCCGTTTTAATGGTTACAAAAAATTATGCTTTGTTCACAAATAGGCACCGTATAACATTCAAGGTATACGTCTTTACTGGATAAGATGGTCACAAGCAAATTCGTAGTATACCGTCGCTATTCTACCAGGATGGACGTTGTCGTGTTGTATTGGTACCTACATACGCTGGCGGAGAAGGAAGAATTGACGTAACTGGCAGCATCCACTCTTGGCGCTAAAACCAGAAGTCAGGTAGTACAAAAGGCGCTTACAGTTTACTCATTAGTCAGTTGATAAGAGACGGCTCAAAAAAATTTAATTACTGTCGAATATCGATGTCTACTTTTGATTATCTTCTTAAACTACTGGAAAACCCGCCGCAGTTTCTATTCGGCAAAATTGTACGGAAACATGTTGGGTACGCATTCCGATCATCCAGTATTCGATAACAAAAGGGATTTCATAATTTACCGGACCATTTTTTTTTAACTGTAGGTATAGTGAACACGTGAAGTCGATCATAAAACTTCATGCGCCATCGATGAAAAAAATCGTATCCGACAAAACGGAGACCAAGTGTGAACGGGCTACGAAAAAGGTCATACGTCGAACTGCCAAATTACAAAAAAAATCTTTTAATATCTACGCCACTTGGTCGACAGTCTCTAGACTAATTTTAATCAGTATTCCGCGTCAAACTAAATTGACATAAATATAGACGGTCGGTCCTTTCCATAAGAACTACTACACTAAGTCAGTAAGCAATGAACTGATATACCTACACTTTTAAACTTTCACGTATTATAATTATACATTACTAGCTTTTACCCGCTTTAAACTTTATAAATTATAGCCTATTATATTAATCCAGGGTGTCACCATACCAAATATTATTAAATTCGCACCAGCCGTTTAGACGTGAAGTAGTAACAAACATACACAGTCGCAAAATGTCGCCTTTATAATATTAGTGTAACCGTTTACAAGTATTAACGAGACTAACCTTATTTTATTGTTACGTTCCTGCCGTTTCGACCAAGTTGCACTGATCGTGGTAGCGGATCAGTCAGCCCGTAACCAAGATCAATGCAACTTGATGGAAACGTCGGGAAAATAACAATAAAGGTTAGTTGCGTTAATACCTGTAAACCATGTTGAGATGAAATGATGTTATTAAAATTAGTTTCTTTTTTTAATTATCGTAAAGTTTATTTTTATAACATTCTAAGAAGTATTTAACTTAACTTAATAACAAAGAACCTAAATAAACTTATGAATATACATAACTACCTACATTAGAAAGAAAAACTAAATCTACGAAAAAGTTAATTATATACATAAATAAATTAAAACTAACTACAGATGGGGTCGTAGTATTCCTCCGAATCGAGGCCATGAGAAAATGTGCCCAGAAGACTCGCTGCATTACCACGTTGAATTGCATTCTTTGGCCAAAGAAAAAGCCAGCCCTATGGTCACGGGAAGCGTCAACCAAACGCTTCGAAATCTGGCCATAGAGACCACGGACACTCGGACCCCACGTTCCAAGCGTTTCGACCCCAAACGGCTCAAATATGTAATTTCCTATAAATTAGTTAAGTTGGTATATCACAAAATAATGGGCACTGTATTTAAGTCGACTATTTTAATATTCTTTTTATTGAACCATACAACAAGACATATTGACAAATATATATTTTAACAGTTCTATAATAATAGGTACGTGATCGAAATCGCTCCCACTAAGCCTCCATTGACACTGTAACTAAGCAATGCCTCTGATCTCAATCTTCTCATTAAAATGTGTTAAAATATTCAGGGGCAGAGCAATGGAAAATCCAGATATCGCTGTCTAGTCTAAAATTGGATTTTGACACCAACATGTAATTTAAGCTCATCATTGGATTACAAATATAAATTGTACATTCAAAGTCTAATGATGATAATGTTTTAAAAGTTCAAGCACAGGCTTAACATACTATATTATAACTGTCAGTCGTTTCGAAGAAGAGATTAATATTCTAAAATATATAGAACAATTGCAGTTTTGGTTATCTGACGGCATTGTCATGTTCAGAATTCTTATTAGATTACGATAAGGTAATCAAAAAGGTTGCCAAATATTTTTCAAAAACCCAAGGGTCAGAATTGTTCGAGCCGCCCAGTAGGCCTCCTTTATGGCTTAACAACTGTTGCCTAATGGCTACAACCGAGACCAACAGCTTAACGTGCTCTCCAAGGCACGGAGAAGCTCAAAAATTAAACCACTTTGACGGTCACCCATCCATGGACTGACCGTGGGCCTAGTTGCTTAACCTCACCAATCGCTTAGGTACGGACTGGTGAGAACATCTGGCTATGAGCGCTCAGTCTCCATTTCGTTTGTTGTGAATAGCCGAAGTAGGAAATCACTTGACAATTTTTTTAATTTTCATCTGATAAAGAGTAGCAAAACTTACATATATGGAAATAAAATAATCCTATTGTAAGGGACTTGTATGGCCTATAGTAATATAATATAATATCGTGGGATATATATTCACACTCAGTCATCTGATCCCAAACTTATCAGAGCCGTACTATGGAAACCATTCGTTTGTAAATACACTCTTACACCCAGACAAACATACACAAATATCTGTCCTGGGTGGGAATGGATTAGATCGTGGGGATCTGTGGCGTGAAAGGCAATTATCTAACAACTACGCCAACCGGCCAATTAAAAGAGCTAAAATAAATATATATATATAGAAATGACACTAATTTTACACAAGCGTAACCGTAAAACAGTCCAGTATAATATTATAAATAGCAGCTCTCCTTCAACTTGCCAAAGATTTAATTACCTATTTAACTTTGTATGATATATTATTTAAAGGCAACGTCCGAACTAACGAAATGAATCCCTATATCGTAGGGATATGTTCAAACATATAATTATAAGACAGAACGCACACCCAGACTCAGAACAACAATTTATGGATGACACAAATATTTGTCCTGTGTTCCCACACAGGACAACTATTTGTCCTGTGTTTGATGGGAATCAAACACAGGACTGTCTTAACTACTGCGGTGCACATGCAGTACTTGTACTGCTAGGTAAGTCTTCATAATCAAGTTATCTTTGTCCGTTCTAAGGTTTTATAGGCAGATAGGTCATTGACAGTCGTCTATAAAATATAGTGAATCATAGGTTACATTTTCAATCAATGTTCAAGGCTTACAGGCAAGATATTTTATTATAGAATCGTTGTAAACTCTATCGCTCTAAAAAAAGATATTGTGTCACTAATTGCATATCCATAGCTCGTAGTATCAACACATCCGATCAGTCGCCTCGAGATTTAGAATGTGTTCTTTATCTAAACTCATCTTTAAGCAAACGATATATGGTTGTATTTATTATGGGCTGTTAAATAGGCTGGCGCTAAGACATCTGTCATCATTAATAACAGGCAATTTGAGCCAATTTTGCATTTTTGGAATATCGGAGAGCGCCCAGGCGTCTCGCTCTCACCGCAGGAAGTAATACAAAAAATAACACTAAATAAAGTAGTGGTTGACATGTTTAGTTTTTGCTGTAGCTCACTAATTACACGGGCGCAACAGTAGGTGCGTGAGCGTTCGCGTGAACCGCCGAGGCGAACGTTGGCCGTAAATGCTAACAGTTTAGATATTTATGAACATGTGTACGTAATTAATTTTTACGATGGATCAGATAACGGAATCGGTGGAGCGATACGCTTGTCGTGGCGGCGGCGTCTCGACTGGGACTCGTATAAAGGTTAATTAAGCCTGAATTAGCGGCTAAGGAGGTTTTCCCGCGACTTGATACGTTAAATAATGAGGGAGACGAGAAGCTGCGGATCGCGACCTCGCCACGCATGAACAATGGTTCACCGCACCTCGTCGCCGACGTGTTAACATCAGTCACAATCTCACAATACACATTTCCATAGAACGCACTTTAAAAATGGATTAGTTTGGTTATAAAAACAAGGAAACTCGCTTTGTTAGCGTTCCAGTCACGGATATAAATTAGGAGAGCGGGTTTAATCCGCTTACGTGAATAATCCTTTTGTTAAATTTTGATGCTATGTACTAACGGAGATATAGCTAAAGGGCTCTGTGTAGTGGTAATGTATTGCTTGCGTGTATCATTTGTTAAGAGATGTATTTCGTTTTTGTGAAGTTTCGCCTGGGGGCCCCCACAAGCTGAATAACCCACCCCCCTTTTAAGGGTGCTCATTGATTTTCTGGTAATGCAAACATATTATATTAATTAGTAAATAGGCACGTTTTATTAAAACGTTACTTATTAAAATCAATTAAAAGAAAATCATAACTGGTGAACAGCGTTTCGGGCCACGCTAAATATTTAGTTCCGTGGCATGACATCAAGATATATAAATATCAAAATATAGACGCAATATCATTTTTGGAGTGGAAATATATATATATCTATATCTTTTCAATACCAATCGGGTATCTCAGAGACACACACACTTCGCGAAAATAAGAACGTATTATATATACTATGTCAATGATTTCCGAGCTCGCGCAAGTCCAGCTAATTCTTCAAAACAAGATATCCAAAAAGCCGTAAATTTGCCTTTGTATATTTAACAACCCACATACATTTCATCTATGTCTACTTATCTACAGACGGAAAAAATTGAGGGAAAAAAATTCAGAAGCTATAGATAACCGGCCATTTGTAATTCGCATTAATTAACTCTCCCCGAATAAATGCCAAAAAGTAATCTTTCCTGTTACAATGGACACATAAACCTTTTTACGGGCGGTCAGAAAAAAGGGTGGACTCACATAGATACATATGTCGGCAGAACCGTCGCTGCTACACCGTGTTTATTCGTTGATTAAACATATCCACGGCCGCAATGCGTATGCAACCGGACGGACATATTACCAGGGCTCGAATTCTGATTGTTTAGAGAATTTATTACTCCCGTGCCTTGTACAGTTAATTGAATTCGCCTGTAGAATAGGCACGGGCTGAATTGCCCGCCGACCGTTTATCGTGTCTTCCCAGTACGTGGTACGGCGCACAACGACGCCATTTTTGTTGATAATAGACCTTGTCGTCTATTAGTGTTCAGTGAAATTTGGCAGGGATTTTCATTGTTTACTGAAAACTATATAATTTTATTAAAATTTATGTCATCTTTAGGTACGTGTCGGTCAAAACGCCCGCCCGTAACAATAATAACAACGGAACTTTTGAACGGAGTTTTAAGCAACATGACTCAATTAAACTAGCTTTCAGACTCAAAACTTCCAAAATAAGATTATTAACACAGACTGTCAGATGCAGAGATATATGATGAGTTTTCAAATTATTACAACCGGAATTTTTGGTCTTGTATCTAAAAATATCAGTAAAAGATTAATACACGATTAACATTTTATTGGATTTTCGGAAACAGTAAAAACATTTTAGTTTTATTCTAAGTTCTTTCGCTTCATCATAGCATGGCGATAAGAAATTTTAGTAAACTACGTACATACCTATGTATGAGTTTCTATTTAATCTTTAGGAAAACCTACACACAATTGCTCTTTCATACTATATCTGCTCTCGCGCGCCTGTTGGAAGAGATTTCATTAGAAATAAGCAGTGCCTTTGTACTCTTTCATTTTGTATACTTGCTTTTATTTACTTTTTACTGTGTGTCTTGTTCACTCCATCTAAACTTATGTGATCACCGTTCTTGCCTTCATGAAAGCTATCGTTAAATCCTCCTTATTATAGATTTTGTGGTATGCAATCCCAACAAGATTAGGTATACCTAGATAAGAATACTAAAAACAACTGACATTAACTAAATTAATATTTTTCAAACTCTTACAGCATGGTTTTTATTGCTCAAGAAACATCTGTAGAATGAATTGCCTGTAGCAATTAGATGCGACCAATTTGTATTTTTTTTAATCTTATATTTGAGTTCTCCCTTTCTCAGTTTGCACTGTTACAGAAAACATATATATAAAATGTAAGTATATGAGTTGAAAGTAACTTATAAACTATTCAAAACTATATTATTAGATGTATAAGATAGTATTTAATATAAATACCCATAACATTATTAAAGAATAGTTCAAGTAGGTATTTAGCGATATTCGGGAGGAATTCTTCAACTGCATTTTCTACAGCTCCAAAACTCCAGCTTAGAGAATTTTTGTTAAGCAATCACAATAATACATTCTATATATATATATATATATATACATATATATATATATATATATATATATATATATATATATATATATATATATATATATATATATATATATTATTACAGTACTTCCTGTAAGTTTAATCATTTAGAAACCGCGGAGACCCAGCGACACAAAATAAGAAACGTACCTAATTAAACTTTATTACCACTATCTACTTCCAACTTTTCTATACAAATGTTATAAATACTAGCAAACATGGAAATTTAATGTTAGACAGCCAGATATAATAGCTTTAATCATGTCCATGACGTATAAAAAACATTAAACACTTTAAGCTTGTTGTTTAATATTATTAAAATATCAGCATCTGTGGGCATCTGTCTTAGAAATGTTTGGTAGATATCAATTTATCAAGCGCAAAGTTCCAGCCGTTACTTATGAGACTCGGGCCCCATTAATTATTTATCAAGTTAACGCTCATTATCTTAAAACAAAACACTATTTTTTCGTCGTTAAAAAGCTTGTGGTCATTAATCATCATGTTCACTACATTTAGCACGAGAACTCAACCTACATATTTGTTTAATTATGTAATCTGATCGTCGGTTTATATTTTAATAAATATTCTTTACTAAATATACATTTGGAGAAGTAAGGTATAGGTGTAACTTTAGGTACTAGAGATTGCACTCGTTTAGAATTCGACCACTAAGGTTCTATTGTCAAACACTATAGATATGCTGTCCTGCTGTGTGGTGACGACTGCTGTGTGGTGACGGCGACAAATATCAGAATCAGAATATCATCACCCCATCTCATCCCGTGGGGGGCGTAGAAGTCGACCCGAGGGAATATCTACCTGAGGAAGGGCAGCAGCTTCCTTCTGATTACTATGACTATCTTACTGCGATCGCCAACCCGCCTGCCAAGCGTGGCGATTATGGCATATCCCCTCAAGACGATTCTTGAGGGAGGCTTGTCCAGCAGTGGACTTATTTAGATGTAATGATGATGATGATAGATATTAAAGACAAATAATATTAATCTGTTCTCAGTTTAGACACTTAGGTTGTCATCGCTTCTCAGTGTGTGAAAAGCATGTTAGTGTTTGTAATGTATTTTTTTATTCATGTAATTTAATTCTAAAGCCTATTATATAAAAATATTACCTTACTGCACTCCTTCCCCATATGACCTTTTACTGTTCCAAATTTTGTACTCTTACTTTCGCGCAATTTTCATAAAAAGAGTTACCAAGATTTTCTTAATTTTTTTTTTCAAGATTAATATTACGATTAAAGATATTTCCACACTTAATCTATTGTTAAAAATTACAACATTATTAAAATGTCCCTTGTCATCAATCCGTATATAGCATATTTATTCGGTGGTAATAATTGGCAATAATAGAAGAAAAGGAGGGAAAATATAGTCAATTTATTAATATCCGTTTCTTCTTCTTCACGTCGTCATGGCTAACTAATGTAATGTGCCTCCCAGTCCTAATATATTTCAATATAAAATATTATTCTCTTATTGATACCACCATTATTTTTGTGCAATTTTTCAGCATTTTACAAAGATTTGGTTTGAAAGGATTTAAATATAATTATTTTTCATATCCTATAACTAGGTGTAGATGTTTTTTTATATTAATTTATAGACTGAAGATCAGTCTCGTGAAAACTGGTTTTATGTGAATGCTACTATTGACTATGCGTGCTCATGTTATTCGTCTAATTCTAATGTAAATCATTTATCCATTCTCGACTAAAATGTATATAAAATATTATTATGACGTTTCCCTTGTACCTATAATGTCTTTTAAATATTACAATATTTATTGTTAGTTATCAATATAATATAGTAGCAGTTTATATTATATACTATTCTTTTAATTATATCATACCATTTTCAATATCGTTTAAAGATAAACGAAAATAAAAACGGACGAATGATCAAAATATCCACTTCTTTTAACGATCTCTTAAAGTGGCCACGGCTACTTAACTATACTTAAAAGACCTTTTCCGTGACGAGATAAGAATGCATATATAAACAGAATATAAACATCTGTGGACTTATTCATTCAACTCAAGAGCTAATCAGTTTAGGGACTTGTAAAAAATGGTCAAAACTGGCGGATATAGCGGAAGCATCTTATCAACGCCACTTGTAGTGTATCTGTTGTACACGTGTCATATGTGTTTACAGACGTTTTCGTCGGTTAATCGACTTTTTTTAATTAACCCAAACAAGTGGGTGAACACGCAACCAAGTCGCTATTTACACGAGTTAAAAGTAAGTGACTATTACTTTTTAGAATAAAAGTGTTATAAAAATGTACTAAGGTTGGAACTAAAGGTTGAATTAAGTTTTGACATGCCTGGTACGGTACTGAACTAATTCGTTATAATATTAGGTATCTTGACTGCAGATACCAATTTTTATTTTAGATTAAAAAAACATGTATCTGATAAAGTAAATACAATTTTTATGACAAAGAATATAATAAATTAATTTCAATGATGTGTAAAACCCTAATCATGGATATCCAATTTTCGTAAAATAGCTTTTAAATAAAATCAATTTCCAACAATACGACTTATGATGTGATTTACAAATAATTTGAAAGTGGTGGTACAACATTAAAACAGTATATTACTTTATATTCAAAACATTATATTACATTAAAAACAATATATTTATTCGTAATCAGATAGGAAATAAAACAATAATTGCTCGTCTCAAACTATAAAATCTCGTCTTGTAAAAATAAAAAGAGCCTGTCCGTGTGGTGTGTATGATCTATTGATCGACAAAGTTCTTGTATTGTCAAGTCCGGACCGAAGCAGCACATACATTTACAATCATTTTCATTGTGTTAGTAGGATTGCTAGATTTAATAGAGAATGGGGCATGGGTCAAACTGCGTCATCAGAGCTTCTAGCCGTATACTTGAAGCTCTGATGAGGCAGTTTGATCCAGTAACTGGATACGGTGACCGTTTAACAGACAGAGGGCATCATGTTTATTAGCTGCCTTGAAAAATAAAAATAAATGTTTAATGACTATATTAAAAATCACTTTAAAAAATTACCACTATGTAAGTAACTAATAACATAATTTAAACTAACCGATTCTTTAGAACTGCATACCGTACCGTATCATTCGCCAATCAATCATTCAAACAAAAAGATTCAATAAAAGTATTCAGCTTAAACAAACAAAACAAGATCTACCAAAAAATATTACGGGTCAAAATCGATTTCAGATGGAATTTTAAACTGAAACTGAACTGTCGAGTTCCACATGTGCTTGTTAACTATATATAAATGCCTATGGATGTGTTAGTGAAACACTAAGAGCTTTCCAAGACGAACTCCCCAGAAATGCATTTACATGTCACGAGATCCTATGGGAAAATCTGCACGTGGCGTTGATTGTCTGCTTGTACCTGTATGTATGAACGCGATATCCAGTTATTAACCCATCGATACCTAGTGTTATATACACCTTACTTGAACTACAATTAGTTACTAATCATAGATCCATGTTCGTGGAGGTATTATTCAGTGGTATGGGGTTTTATCACTTTATTGATTTTGCTTTGTACAAAATAATATTTTTACACTTTGGTTAAAAATTTAAATGAAGGGTTTTGATGGCATTTAATATACGCAGGGACGCTAGAGTCGTACACCTACCGTACAACAATTTATTAAGTATATTGTTGTCACCGTTTCGGTTTTTTAGCAGGTCAGTGATTTATGCAACAGCTCAACTAACTGCTTCTTTGCTATGTATTAAGCACATGCATGCATCTCCTCCGGCGTGTGCATGACGGAGCACTACATACTCCTGAGTATTTTTGGTTATTCTATTTCCATTTTATTAAACATTTATATATTATATCGCAATGATAATTGCTAATCTACATATATGTCTTAAATGTTGATTATTGATTTGGGATTATCGATTATAACGAGATGTGGCTTATATCGATACTTTTTATCTGTAAGTTCGTATTGTAATGACATCAATATGATATATTTTTTATTTCGAAGTCTTATAATAATTGTGCATTTAACGTGTTCGTCATGATGAAAATATTGATTTATTCTACTCACTTCTTGGTACGCCGACTGAGGTAAGACATAACAACAAAAAGGATTTAGAATAAAATATATGTAAGTATATGACGAAGCAGACGAATGGACGGACGCATACAAAATATTTTTGTTACTATAATTTTTGTATTCAACTATGCTTATGTACTGCATTGTGAGCTTGACAAGTACAAGTGTATGTTAATAGCCAAGTGCTGAATAAGTTTCACAATTTCATAATAGAACCATTACTTTTTTATGTTCTATCCAATATGCACGCTTTATTAAAAAAATATTTTATAGTATTTTGAAAGGTTCGATCATTTCGAAAATAAAGGAAGTGAAATCAGACGGATAAAATTTAACTATCCAGAAAATCTAGAAATCATTTCAATTGGTAGACAAGGCTTACATTGATGTACGAAGAAAACAAGAAAGTCAAATATTTTTAACAAATCTTAGTCAACAACTAAATAGCAACAATCACTAAAATCCAAGGATTCATTCCTTACAAACGCGAATTGTGATTCATTAGCAATCAACAAACCAGTTAAACAAAGGACCCAGTTTGATACAACACCTACCGAACTGAGTATATTAGTCTTGTATTTGTTTAATACGAAGGCGCACACGAAACGGGTGTGGATAAGCAAACAGATTTTGGAAGTAACAGATTTTGGAAGCAATCTAGCTCGTGTTTACATAGGTTCTTCTTAAGTATGTTCAGTGTTACGTAACTGTCAGGTGCTCGGGAAATTAATACCTAAATGTGTGTTGAATGTAGCTTCGCCTAGATATATGGTTAAGTAGAATTATATGTTTAGGTATCCGCATAAGCTGAATGTCTAAACACGACCAACTAGATACGGTGTAGAACTTCAATTAGTAAAGGAGTTAGATTTGTTTAGATAAGGTAAATTTTTGCTAGCATATATAAGTTTTCAAACCACAATTACAGATTGTTATGTCGATTAATAACATAACAATCTGGCTAACACAACTTTAATAATACGAGTAATTGACGTCACGAATCTGGTATCGCGCAATCAATGTCTTATCTCTAGTTAACGTAAATAATTTCTTTATTCTTCCTTTCCCGGTTCGGATCCTTCCCATCTTTGGTGTGGTGTTCGCCACACCATCATCTGCATCTTTACACAACCTTAATGAAGAAAAAATTGCATACGATTATACTCTATATATCTATATACGCTCATGAACAAGCAAATTATTTATTTCCTTAGACACACAATTTCTACCTATCATAATTTTATATCACAAACCTAAAGGTCACTACTAAAAAATTCAAAATGTAGAACATTTTGATTGACCGTTTAAAAACTACTCGCCTTGCATAATATCTTTGAAGGTGATCGAAACATTAACTTAAAATTTCAAAATGGCGACCACTTATTGCTTTTCAATTTTCTAGCGATAAAATACGGCCATGAATAGTATTTTATTTCAAATGTCATTACTATTTATTAAAAGTATTCCACAAAGCTGTCTCGATTGGAAGGTAGAGGAAGATTGTACGAATAGGTACATGTATAATCTCGCTATGTAAATAAGGATATTAGAATAAAAGCTGTATTAAGGTTTACTCATTGACTAAGTTATTATTAAAATCCAGCACTAGAACCCTAGATCACAAGTCTCTAATATGGAGAAAATAGGGCTAGTGGCAGAACAGCTTTTCGTTTGAATTATTGTATTCCTAGCCTAGTCCGATTAAGCGCGGTGACTATGGAAAATCCCTCCAAATGGAAATGATGGGCAAGGTTTCCAACCTTTGGGGAGGCTTATCTCCACCAGTAGACGATATCAGGCTGTTGATGATGATGACGAACGGTTCGGAGTCCCACAAATGTTTTTTTTTTAAGTTGTGTCAATTACATATTTAGTTTAGATACTGTTTTGTCAGTTTTGTGTTCACTCTCCGTACTTATCTGTAAAAGTTAGGTTATAATAAAAAATGATCAAATTATTATGATGATGATGTAATACGAAACTTAAATTGTTAATCATTTTTATAAAGAAAATATCTAGTTTTAGTACACAACCACACTAATATTTTAAAGGTGCAAATTTGTGAGTGTGTATGTTTGTTACTCTTTCACGCAAAAACTATCGGGTGGATTTTGATGAAACTTTGTAGTAATATAGCTTATATACATCCGAACAACACAAATCCTCTATCATACAATATAGTAAATTTAGTATCAAATTGACATAAGGTGACAATTAAAGGACTCGATTATTTACCAATGGACTCTAAGGTTGTTTTAGATACCTACTTATATGCATTCAATATTACTCAACCTCTAAATGTGAAATTTCAAGTTCAAACCTGAAATGTTAGTTACACACACAGAACCCTTTACGAAACGAGCATGAAAATGTACAGGTACTTAGGTAAGAACTCTCTACCTATACATAATATAACAGTAATATTTTCTATTAAGTAGATATACAAACAAATGTATCTCGAATACGAGTACATTATAGATTCTAATCAAGAAAAATAATTAACTGCATGATAATGTATGTTGCGATAGGAATGGTTTGATTACGTCCTGTAGTTCCACATATTTTTTTTATTAATACAGACTGGTAGGCACAGTTTATTCTTGCATAAGTATTTACTTTAACCATTTGGTTAAATATATTAAGTAGCTTTGAAAATAGTCCGTAAACGATAAATAACGGATAAATATTTTAAATCCAGTTGTTCAACAGGTATCAGTTTTGAAGGCAGTTGACATATCAGAAAACTTTTAGCGATATCTAAATCTAATTTATAAAGTAAATGTTGATGATTAATTGAGGTTGTCTTTTTATCTGCCTATTTTTAACCCTTATTCAGAAACTATAAATATGAATGAAGTTTTAAGTTTATAAGCTTATGCTTATAGAAAAGTTGAAGTCTGTTGTATATATTTATATATATAACACTTCTACGCCCCTCACGAGACGAGATAGGGTGGCCATATTCTATGTGCCAGCCACTCAGCAAATCACACTTATATTTTGCAGTCTCAGGTATTTCGTTCGTTTCGTTTGAGGGTTCTAGGTCTGATTTGGTGTTAAAAAACCGTGAGGTAACGTGGTTTAAGCAGGACTGTTATCATAGTGCAATTGGAACGAGTTCATTGTAAGCATGAGGAAATCCAGCATTGTGATAATGCTAGTCTTTTGATTGTTGAATTTCCACACGCTAACGATATCACACCTCTAGTGGCAACCCACGTAATCACATTACGGTAGGACTACCAATGAGAACTATTAACTGATTATTTTCTTACAAAATAAGAAGTTAATAAAAATAAGAAAAGCTTCAGCCAAGTTGTTTGGAAATATCAGTATTCGTAGTTTAAACACCAAATAAGCTTGTATTCTGTTCCCATCACATGATTGCAATATAATGTAATAGACGAAAATAAATAAATAAAACCAATGCGTAAAATGCTACGAAGCTGACATTCATAAGACAAGCTTTATTATTCAAATTGTGATATTTTACATTTGACAAACATAATTATTATTTAAACAAATTGTTATACAGAAAAGTACGTTCATCTAAATTTATATGTAACTAGCTGGTGCCCGTGACTTCGTCCGCGACAATTTTGAATGATTACCAATGTAACTACTTACTTCTAGCTTAATCTAAAAGAAATAATCAATTGTCCTTAAGTAAAGTCAGTAAGTCAAATAAAGTAAAATAATAATCAACGATGCATTAATCTCAAAGTTCCTAACTCCCTTTAGACTAGGTTGCGACCCCGGCATTGATAGGTCTAATACCACATTTTGTGAACGAAACCATAGCGCGATCTAAAACGATAATTAAGATATATTTTAAAGACAACGGCCGCACCAGGGATAATAATCCCTGTGTTGCGGGGTACTTTACAAACATATTGGCGGACATAAAGTACATGCAGACTGAAGACTATTTATGAGTCGCACGAATAATTATACTGCGCGGGAATCGAACCCGGGACACGAAGTGGCGAGGCGACTGTCTTAACCACTGCGTTACCATAATGGGCATCTAAAAATGAACCAAAATATGTTTCAAGACAAGTCAGTCTGTGGAACAACTTGGGTAACTCCTTCTTAATGTATTCTGTGTTTAGAATAACATTATAATATTAAGGAGGGCGCCGTCGTTCACAGTTTTGGATCGAAATTGTGGAAATGTCTGGTTGCTGTTCACTGACGAATTATAATTGGAGATTAATGTCTAAACTCACCAAAACATAGCAAGAATAAATAAGAACAGGTTGGCAATATCAAGATGAGGAGCTACATGTAGATTATTAAGTAATTCTCCAGTAGGGTTACTTATTACTTGGTATATAATAATAATATTATTTAAAACGAACTGGGATCTTCTTCTAGGATTACCTTTTTTTAAGATATCGTTTACTGTTAACTTAGGAGGCTTCACTGCATAATAGAAGCAAGGGAGGACTCAAGTTCGATATTTAGCAAAATGAAACTACAACCTAAGTAACCCGAGTCAGAGGGCATCCCCTTTTCGGTTCTAGGATCAGAGGATTACCGGCGGGGTTATAGATATACATGGGCAGGTACAATTTTGGGCAAATTTAATTGGCGTGTGTAATTGTCGCTCTACGTTATTATGCAAAGACGCGATCTTGCTCATCCGATTGAGAAAGAGAAATAATAATGCTAGTGTATATACGTGTGCTTAATAAATATACGTCAGCTATAGACGCCGCAGGTCGTGGGTTCCATTCCCACCCCGGACAGATATTTGTGCGAATGAACATTGCTGTTTATCCTGAGTCTGTGTGTAATTATCCATATTAGTATGAATTTACAAACAAAGTAGTGTATGTAGTATTATCAGTTATCTGTTTTCCATAGCACAAGCTGTGCTTAGTTTGGGACCAGACGGCCGTGTGTGAATAATGTCTCAGGATATTATTATTCAAAGACGTTGTACAGGACGCGCAGACACTGTACATATTTTAACTTTGACAGTACCTTTGTTACGTAGCTAGTAGATAATGTAAATATGGTACATCCAGTGACGTAGCGACGATGAAGGAAGGTAACAAAATAGGTACGCAAAGTTCGTAACATGTGGAAATCCAATGCCTTTACCCCTCTGGGTATCAAGCGTGTGTCACAATATAAGTAAGCATATAGTTTGTATTTTGTAGGTTTGTACGGGTGCTTCACTCATATAATTATCTTTCAACCAGCTGGTGTTTGCATTTACATTAATATGGTAAGAAATAGCCTAGTAGTTAAACTTTTAGACGGGAAAGTCAGTAGTTGCGAGTTAAATCACAAGGCGCCTACCACTGAGTTTTCAAATTCATTTATTAGAAATTAAATAAAATGGTAAATGACATCGCAAGGACACCTTAGAGTTCTCCAAAAATGTTCCTGATGGCATGTGAAGTCTACCAACCCGTTCTACGACAGCGTGGCGGTCTATGGCTTATGCCCTCTCATTGTGGCAAGAGGCTCTTGCCCTGAGTAAGGGGCTGCATCATCATCATCATCAAATTCACCGGTGACTTGCATTGCTAAAGATTTACTCCCTAAAAACCTTACCCAAGGACCACAAGGACCGTTTTCATACACCAATAAGTAGTTTCCTACAATACCTACTATACTTTCTACAGATTATTTCATTGCATTACTATTAAAGAATTGCGTGATATTAGGTTTCCTACAATGGAATATAGCACACCTTTGAATCTCACATTAGGAATAAGAAAACTTAAGTAGTACTTTAAGTGATAAAACGATAATATTCAACAAAACCACTAATTCATACTTATTTATTTCCAAACGAGGTGATGATAGTCCAATTACATTGCATTTAAAATAAAGAGAAGCTAATTATTATGAACAAGGAACAGAAGGGATATTACGGATCGTATAACAATGTAGCAAAACTCCACTAATTAACGCTGTACAGGGTTTAATGTATAATTTGAGTCTGATACAACTTGTTTAATGACTCGTTGCATACAATTTCATGCAATTTAAGTAAGTGCCGCTTGTTACCGAAGTGAAAACTTTTCATTCAAATACTTTTGTTTGTATAGATTTGTGGGATTTTTAATTAGCAACATTTAAAATTCCCCATGTTCGATTGTTTCGCTAATAACAATGGTGGTGTTTAATTACAAACTGGCACGGACGAATTTAAGCAACGTTTAACCTATTTTTAGCATAGAGCACCAAAATAAACATTTAATTAAAAGAATCACTTAATCGAGCTTCATATTTACACCGAACAAGTAACGATTATCTATTCCAAACTGTATTTGTGGAGCATCGATCCAATCCATGGCCCACCTTACATCGTACCCAGCATGCTCTGCCACATGTTCATGGCAGGGTCTTAGGAATGCCACAAGTAGGGCAATCAGTGTGGCCACGTTCTGGGCCACAAAAATTTATCTAGTTTGCCAGCGATCTCTTCTGTACGTCATAATAACATGTTAATTTAATATAAAGTAGAACTACTAAGGAACATTGGTGGATTGAAACTGTTTCGATTCTAGAATACATTGATTATTATTCCTTACGTTCCTTACTTTTGTTTATTCCTTGCGTCCCTATTTTAAGACAAGGTATATAATGAAAAAATATATTGTTAATTTGTAAAAGGCGGACGGTAAAATCGTTAATATAAATACATTCATGTAATGTTCACGAATACATCCTAATGAACTAGTATCATCATATCACCAAAAGATGCCCACTGCTGGACAAAGGCCACCCCCCCCCCCCCCCCAAAGATCTCCACAATTGCCGGTCCTGCGCTAACCGCATCCAGTGGTTTATTTTTTATTTCTTATATTTTTTATTTTTTTTCCAGTGACTCTCACAGGATCATCCGTTTCGTGGTCGCGTCTCGAGAACCTTTTTGTTCCACTGGCCATAGTTTCCACGAGCTTTGTGCCCTTCAGCCGGTCTTCAACTTGCTAATTCTTCGAGTTAAGTCAATTATTTTGCTTCGCCTGGGAATCACAGCATTTCTGATTCAACCTCACAGAGAAACTCTAATCAACGACTTTGCTTGAAAACATGCAAAACAATTGCAGTTGAAAATTGTACTCCTAGATACCCTACTGATTAGTATGTATGAAAGAAACACTAAATGTTCCAATGTATTTCTTTATGAATTATAAACTTATAATAAAGCCTAATTTTATCAATTTATAACATAGCTAAATCAAATGCTTACTTAAAGATAATTCCACAAAAAAAAAACTAAATTTTACATTAATTTGATCCCTTTGTAAGGTTTTTTTTTGAATTGTCAATGCATAAAAACGTTAAACCTACTCGACACAAACGACCTTTATCCCATACGCCCGACTACACGCAAAACAACCTCTCACTCACACACACCATACGAAGGTACTTTGAAATGTTCATTCACAAAGGGCCAACGTGTCCCCTGTCCTCTGAACCCATCCTCTTCATCTTGCCTTATCTGTGTTCATTCATTACCATCTAGTTTTATAAGAGTCGACGGCCCGAAAACATATCACGCCTCCATTTTTTGTCACATCACTTAATTATCTAGATTTATATCACGATAAAAATCCTCGTATTGACTTTAGAGAGTAAAAAATAAATATGATAAAAAAGATTTTAGTTCCTTTGTTCGATTTTTTGTTTCAAATTATTTTGAACTGACTTATCAAACCTTTATTGAATTGGTATTCCAGAATTTGAAAGAAAGAAGGAGAATGAAAAATAAATCACTGAGATCTGAACCGTTGTCCAAAGTAATTATCTAAGTAAGATATATTACCGATTTTAAATAAATGCAGTATATGGGAAATATAACATGAACTTATCTAGAGTAGTATATGTAAATTACAAATAGATAAAACTCCTGAAACAAAAATACAAACATACCATGAAAATATCCGACTTCCATCAGAAAATAACTATAAATTTAAACTGACGGCCACTGATTGTAAAACTAGCTTTATAGTGAAAAACCCATATTAAATATATATCAAATAGAAACTTATAACATCCCTCTTTTCCTACTAGTGGTTAAAATACGGCGACAGATCATACTTCCGTTACACGCGACCATTGTCACAAAAGTTATACAAATACTTAAAAAATATGATTTATTTGTCTAATTTAATAACAAGAGCAAAATTACATAGAATTAATTCTGTTTTTATGTATTAGACGGCTTTTGTAAAGATAAAAGGTAAACAGATTTATAAGGAAAATATTTAATAGCAATACTTGATCGAAATATAAATAATTGTAAGTAACGTAGAGTATTTGTTTCAAAATGAATACTTATCTCATAATTATATTATT
Source organism: Pseudoips prasinana (assembly GCA_951640165.1). Classification (NCBI taxonomy): domain Eukaryota; kingdom Metazoa; phylum Arthropoda; class Insecta; order Lepidoptera; family Nolidae; genus Pseudoips; species Pseudoips prasinana. The sequence goes on from OX621234.1 coordinate 22,275,676, forward strand.
AATAATCTACACGGAATATAAAATTATACTTATTGATTATATAACCCAGTTGGACAATATATATCTTGTAAATTGTAAATGACAAATCTATACATACAGAGAAAGACAATACGTACTACGAGTACTACAATAGAGTCCTCCTCCTAGACACTTCTATGTCACTTTATGTATGCAAACTTAGTCATTTGATAAATTGCTATGAGCTTTATGATTTTGAATATAATAATATTGATATCGTTTTCAAACAAACTGACAGGACAATGAGTGCTTTTATGCATCATACATGAGCTTATAGACCACATGTTGTTCCATGTAACAGATATTGTTTCAATGAACTGGACAGAAATATTCCTGCGTGTCATTTTATCATCTAAGCCGATGTGTAACCTTAATTTCTAATTGCCTTCTAGCAATAAATTACTCATATTATTGATCGAAGTGCTATCACGCAGATTTATACAGGTGTAAGCGAAATCATTAGATATTATCGCAGTAAACATACAAAGAATTCTTACAATTGATTATTTGAATCGTAATTTTGTAGCATTCAAAGCGAAGTTAAAATAAATAAGACTGAACGTATGTCTTCAAATTTTTTTTTGCGTTAGTGCAATCGCGTCGTCGACTTTGGGTAGAAATTCAAACTAAATAGAATTTTAATAAAATTAAAGCTCTCCTTCTGATTCGCCTTTCCCCATCTATATTGGAGTGTTTCACACTCATATATTTTGCAGCAAATTTACAGAATTATTCAACCTTTATACTTGAAGCACAGACATTTGTTTAACTTGAATAAAATGTGAATGTTGTATTTGTAAATTCCCCGCGATACACAGATTTATTTCTCTAGTGCGGGCATCGCTTTCTATAAGACAATTTATTATAAATTAATTCTATTACTTTTAAATAGATTTGTTCCAGTCAATCTCATGTTTTACTTTAATACAAGACGGACCGATGATCTTGTGCGGGTCGCTGGAAATCGCTGGATGCGGATAGCGCAAGACCGGCAATTGTGGAGATCTTTGGGGGAGGCCTTTGTCCAGCAGTGGACGTCTTTCGGCTGATATGATAATGATGATTAATCTCATGTTTTTATCATATATACTTTAAATAATGTGTGCAAAATAAAGAATTATATACTGTAGATATATAATTTAAACAGAACTCGTTCAACCCTGTACATCATTAATCGTTTAAATTTTCTTACGTTACACTAAAATGAATATTTTTTATTATATGAAAACATATATTCTTATTCCCTTAGCCACAATATTTATGAGAACTAATAACCAATAGGTATTAATGAAAACGTTAATAAAGTACCTGAACCGATAAAAATCTATCGACATCAACTAGAAAAAGTGTAAAAAATAACATGGATTCTCTGGCAATGAATATCAAAAACAAACAAATAGGTATAACAGTGCGTAACAGAAGCCAGAGTTACCACAATTTATGCGTGGCCGTGCATTTTTCGAGAGTTGCATCCTTTGTTATGCGTCGAATACATCGGTGGATTCAATTCGCTCGGTTTTAGTTAATTACAGAGTGCGACTAAGCGCCGGGCCCGGGCGCGGGCTCTCCTCCGCAGCCGCGCTGGTGGCCACTACACAAAAGCGGGTCGATGCCTTCGATAACGAAGCCTGTTTTTATCTTCTTATTTTAACGCTTTTAATTAGTTAGGAAAATATTCTCAAATAAAAACTGCCAGCGGCGACCGGCGGCCCATCGTACAGGATTGTCTTTGACCGCTCGGTGCCTCGGGCGCACTATAATGGAACAGAATATCTCCGCTATTTCCATTGGCTTCTGTATTGCTGATACTTTAATAACAGTAATCGAATGCATCGCTTTAATGATTATTATCTTACAGCTCGTTATATTCATCATTGGCATACACGTAGCTACGCTTGTATAAACCCAACTGACATCAAAAGTATTAAACGGTAACTTTTATTAGGATTGATTAAAACTTGCTTCTATCGTTCTCATAAAACTCAAAGATAATTGTAGTAATTCTACAAAATACAGTACTAGACTCATTTAAATATTGTAAATAAATATGGTAAATTATATCGTAAAGTGAATAATAATCCTGTTCAGTTTATTATGCATTTTACAAATAAAATAAGCAATTTATGCCTTATGTGTTGCCCCATGGCACATATTTAGAAGATACAGTTTCCTTTAGTAACATGCAATCCACTAAATGAACAAGATAAAAATGTACTATACTTTTCAAAGAACTTCGTAACAATAAGATGCGTTAATATTTAAATTATTTTAGCTTTGGTATTAATATATTTGAATTATTATCTATTAACTTCTACAACACATTCACCTAGCTATCAGTAAATTAACATTAAATAACTAATATATTTTAAACACTACATGTAATGAGAATATAAAAGATTGAACTCTCAGTTAATATACTCTAAATTAAACATGTACGTCATGTTTAAATTCATTCTGATATACAATAGTTATATAATGGTTAATATATTAATAATTCATCAGAATGTATTACATTCAATTCTTCAATCAAGGCATTCTTTAAGCTATGAATTGTTTGAAATTTGGTGAGTAGGTATAATTATTATTATGTGCGATGAAACACCAGCATCGTAATGCTGATACTTACGTGTATTTTTATTAAATTTCAGAACACACCGCTATTTTTTTATTCAATATATGGTCCTGGCTGTTTTAAACGAGTTCAAAGAGGGTGCACTTGTCACACTTTGTGGAAGTTTATCTAGTTATCTACAACACGGTTTGGCAAAAAGTGTTTAGTGGCTTGCATGTTGCTGAAAGATTAAGAGAGTGTCCTCTCAAAGTTCTTGGTTTAGTCAAGTCATGTGAGTTATAATGATTAGTTAGTAATTTATAGGCCCCAATTAACTATTCCAGAAGACCTACGTTTGCATAGACGATGAAAAATAAAAGACAATAATACTAAAATCATAATTTTATAATTTAAGCACCCGTACAAAGTCTGTCGTAATTTAACCAAACAATAAAAATAAGATTTGTTATTAAAAACGAATGATATAACTAATTAAGTCGTTAAGTCCGAATACTAGCAGTTTCAGTTACATAATTATGCGTATAATAATACTACTCTGTCAAGAAAGTACCGGGAAAATATCAATAATATACAAAATGTTTGTTATTCATCCAAAATTATTTTATCACCTTCAATGTATGCTCCTTCAGAAACGATACACTTACGCCAACGAATAATCCATTCATCAAAACATTTTTGCTTTCGGAATTGAGTTCAGTTCTCGCCGCGAATTCTCCTTTATGTCTTCTACCGATTGAAAACGGGTACCACGAAGTGGTAATTTGAGTTTAGAAAAAAGAAAGAAGTCAGTTGGAGCCATATCTGGTGAATATGGTGGTTGCTGAATGGTATTTGTTGAGTGTTTGGTCAAAAATTCGTTCACAATGATGGCCTTGTGCGAAGGCGCATTATCGTGGTGCAAAATCCAAGAATTTTCTTTCTAAAAATCTGGCCTTTTTCGTCGAATTTGCTCTCTTAAACGCCGCATAACGCTCAAATAATATTATTTATTTACCGTTCGACCTTCCGGTAAGAATTCAGAGTGCACAACACCGCGATAGTCAAAGAAAACAGTCAACATGACTTTGACTTTTGATCGACTTTGGCGTGGTTTTTTCGGTTTCGGTTCAGTTGAAAGGCGCCACTCCGAAGATTGTTGACTAGTTTGCATGTCAAACTCGTAAACCCACGTCTCGTCACCAGTAACAATGCGTTTCATGAATGTTGGGTCGGAATTGACTCGTTCTACCATGTCCTCAGCAACTTTTATGCGATTGAGTTTTTGGAGCAAATTCAGATCTTTTGAGACTAGCCGAGCGGTAACATGTTTCATACCCAAATGATTAGTTAAAATGGTACGAATCGATTCGTGAGATACAGAAAGTTCGGCGGCTATCTCTCTCAGAGTTGAATGAGGATTTTCAGTCACTATTTCCTTCACTTTTGCGATGTTAACTTCAGTTGCAGACGTTGCTGGCCTACCAGAGCGAGGCAAATCTTTCATCACAACTCAACCGCTTTTGAACGCTTTGAAAGCACGAGTTTTTGAAAAATTCGACTCACTGTAAGCCTTCTGTAACATTTTCAGTGACTCCGAACACGAAATTCCATTAGCGATGCAAAATTTAAGATCTCTTTGATCTCTTTGTTCGATATTTTTGTCCACTATGAAATTCGCAATACACACTATTATAATATTACTAAAACCAGCACTGTATTTAATATAAATAACAGATGCAACTCAAACTCCACGCCAAAATGGAATACAGTTGTGCCAATCTAACAATAACAAAACAAAATTGAATTTGGAACCATAAACAAATCATCCATTCCCGATACTTTTTTGACTGAATGTATATGGAAAATCTAGCCCCCAAAATCACCCAACTCCAACTAAATTTCTGGACAGCTAGACCAATTTTCACGATACATAAGCAAGAAATATCTACATATTGAAATCTGCTTGGAATCTACGGCGCCTCAGAAAAACAGTAAACTTCATGCCAGGGGTCAAAATTAAAACCATGCTACTTCACCAAAGGTTTCAAAACAATTTTAATTGGTACAGTACTTAAATACAGTTTTACTGCGTTTGTTTAACAGTTTATCAGTCTCATTTTCATTTTATAAGGGAACGTTGGCGTATATTAGGTAATAGCATTGTATTAAATAATAACATATAATTAGTATCTACCTGCTACAAAGATAAAGGAGGGACAACGTAGTTTTTTAAAAGCTGTTTACAATCAACTGTAAGTGGGGGTACATACGTCGACAAAAGTGTTTTTTTGGAATTAATTAACTACGAAAGCCATTTTTTGAACACCATTTCTTTTTAATGTGTAGGTAACCTTTTTATGTGTTGGCATTTAGAGGGAAATTGCACTTGTTATCTGATGAGAAACGAGATCACGTGTGCGTGTTCTTAGAGCGTGTTATTGAGGTAGACACAATTTAATCTAAGCTTGGATATACATGAACCTTTTATTTTACCAACAAAAATGTATCATTTCGTATGTAACTCAAGAATACTTATAATTATATAACACTGGAATATGATTTGTAACATCAGAACATTAGTATAACAATACTATATACTGTAATTTAATTCGTGACCATTAGCAATCACTAGTGAAAAGCGAATAATCTATGGCAATATTAGATATATAACACATTAAAGGATACCTACACAATGTTATAAAGGGAGGTAATATACTTTTACATTAGCTTTTAGTAATACAAACATAACCGGAGGCGTAGTCTAAACCACAAGTTAGGTTTTTTATGAAAACCTGGCAATAAACCTTACGAAACGACGAAACTTTGCTGGTTAGTAAAATATGCAGTATGAGCAAAACTTATACCTAAATAAAAAATTTAATTTAATAATTATCAGGAATATGATATCTCATCAAAATATTATAAAAATGCGGCCAAGTGCTAGTCGGACTCACCCATGAAGGGTTCCGTTGCAACACGTAACATAATATATATATTTTTATTTATACTTGTTGATTGAATGAAAGGTATATTGCAGTTTACGATTTAAGACGTATTTAAAATAACTACTTAGACTTTACTAGATATAGATCTCGTTCAATCCAATGTACAGATGCCAACACATCCAGATACCCCAATCTGACAAACTTGTTTTATAGATTTTCAACATTATCACAAAAGGATAAGGTTCACTTTCAATTGGGAAAATTTGACAGATTGGGGTAGCTTGATGTGCTGGCGTATGTACATAAATAATATATATTTTATATTTTTAGTTTTATCATTCTCTTATGTTAGAAGTTACAGGGGGGTGACACATTTTATCACTTTGGAAGTGTGTCTCGCGCAAACTATTCATTAATTTATTCTAAACTAATTTATTCATTAATGTCAGCCCTCCGAGGGTTGACATTGAACAAGACCTAAGCAAGGAGTTACGAAAAAAGAACAAAATAGGATGGTACAAAACATATTAGTCGAGAGAAAATTACGACTATTTGTTTTAACTTTACTCTAAATTCCGTTGAATTGTGGCAATTAGAACTACTGCATATGCCATAACCCTCTTGGTTCTAGAATATATTCATTTTATTTCTTTCAATTTTTTTCTACCTGTTTTATAAAATATACATATATTTGTAATTTTCTACTTAAAATTAATACGTAATAATTATATAAAATAAACAGTTGACGGTGTTGTGCGCGACGTTACTACGGATGTTTGGCTCGTTACCACGTTATCGGGCTCGGCCGTGATGTTTATCTTGACAGCCACGCTGGCCACCTCTCGGGGCCTTCACCATCGACACCTCGCAACAATAAATTGACCTTGTTAGACCCCATATGCAACATTAGCTGTAGAAGGTAGGTATGCATTTTGCCCTATACCCATGAGAATAAACTTGATTTTATTTCATTAATTTGTTGAATGAAAAAAGGCCTTACCTTGTCGCAGATAAAATACATTTAGGGGTGACAAATTTAGTTGGCGCTTAACAAACTGTGTTTTAAATGGTATTGTAACGATTGTCCTACAAGCTAGGTTAGGTTAGATTACAGCCTCTATTACGGAAATATTCAGTCATAGAATATTAACACTCTAACCTAAACCAACGTGGTAATAAACGTACTTACTTAGAATATTTAATATAATGTTAAATATTATAACGTTATCAAATAGACTGCCAGGGCTGAATAGTTTTAGAAAACTATATCCAGACATTCGTTAAATTTTATTCCCGTACATATTTACCTCAACATTTATATTCACCCCGCTTTATGTAACTTATAGGCTAAACCTGGAAGCAAACTATTTTAAGCTTTAACTCTTAGAACCTAGACAAATATAATCCAGCCAAGCACGAGTTGTGTTTAGTATTCCGCTGCGTGTGTTTATCACGACTTAATTAACACCTCTTGAATGAAAAAGCTGATTTCTATCAATCTTCTCATAATATTAATAAAAAATAGTTTATTTTTATTAGAGTTCCGTAGCCAAATGGCAAAAACGGAACCCTTATGGATCCGTCATGTCTGCCTGTCTGTCTGCCACTTTTTTCCGAAACTAAAAGAACTGTAACCACCTAGGACAGATATTTGTGTGCATGTAAATGTATGTTTGACCTGAGTCTGCCTGTAATTATCTATATAAGTAAGTATTTACAAAATAAAAGTTGTTTATGTAGTTTATCAGTTATTTAGTTTCCATACTAAAACTTCTGCTTAGTTTGGGATCAGATAGCCGTGTGTAAAGTTAGTAGGATATTATTATTATTAATTAAGCATAAAAATAATTGTTGGTGTACAATGGCGTTGTTAATATATAGTTTTTCAACCGTTTAGTTTTCTTTACATATTGCGTGTTATCGACTCGGAATAAACAACTCCCCTAACTAACAAGTTATAGCATAATAATATGCTTATATAGCTTCATGATAGACGTGTAACCTTATATAGTGATGTAATAACTTTTCCCAACCAACTCTACTTTCAAATAAACACGTGAGGCGTAAAGTACTTACTCAGATTCAATTTTTTAACATGATGATTACATATATAAGAAGGCTTTTGATTTATTAATTGATTAGTCCTATATTTATATTATGGAATTTAGGAGCCCCAAGTAAAGAAGAAAAGTAGCATTGCTAATTTAAGCGAGCATAAACAAAGGCGACTTTCACAATATGATGAGATGTTTTCCAGCAGAGTGAAGATGTCATGTAATGAGGTAAAATAGTGCACTACAAAATACCCAGCGTACATTATAAGGTAAAAAAATATAAAATTAATTCATAAAACACATTAATTTAGTTTTATGGGTCGCGTACTAAAATTGGAAAAGAAATCCTTAAGTTTAGTCCTATATCACAACTGTTTTTAAAGCTGACAATTTTAATTTAGTATAATTTTCGATAAAAATATATGACGTTTTCAAATATTTTTATCATCTTTACAAATGAGCTGAAATCTCGTTTTAACGTATGGACTTTAAGGCAAGTGGAATATGGGAAGAAGTGGAACCGTATAGGTTAAAGGACACACTAGCGCAACACAACAAATAATAATACAAACAACAAATAATAACTTTGCATGTTGCAAAACTTGCTGTTATTTTTTTTTATCACGGAATACATAAATAATATATTTTTGACATTAAAATGTCATACTTTACCATTTCTGCCCATATATCTGGAGGTGTTGAAAAACTAATATAACTACAACTAAATAAATATCACAAGAAAATTTTTAAATAGCATTATATTTTTAATCATTTAAGATCCTTAAACCCAAAAGTTAGTCGGTCCGATATTTAGCAGCATTAGATGACCATCCTCATATCAGCCGAAAAATGTGCACTGCTGGACGAAGGACACCCCCAAAGATCTCCGTATATACTTAAATTATAATACTTACTTAAAAATTTTCAAAATTACAAAGCACTATACCTTCACTTGGTGTACGAGTCCGAATCGCAATCGGCTGGCTTTTCTTAAAACTTCAAGGGTAGTGCAATATTAAATAATTTTCTTTGTAACGTGAAAATATATAAAAAAATAAGCTGTCTTTAAAGTTTGTTCAACATAATATTAGCAACTTAGTAAGAGTTTACTAGCCTTGGTGCATCAGGCCCAACAGAAGATAGCCTAAGTGATAGAATTCGTGACATCACGATACAACGATTCTGTTGCATACCAGATTATTTAACGATACTTGATGGTTATTTTCCATGAGTGTATGGAATATATATAAATCATATAATAACTGGCATCGTTCCAAGCCGTTTTGACACTACGAACATTTTTAATAAATAATTTATTTGATCTACTATAGGTATAGGTAAAATCCTACTTATACGCATGCTCATTGAGATTAGGTATAATCAATAAGTTTAAGCATCAAACGAGAATACAACTAAAACGAATTTATATTCACTAGTAAGAGTAGTCATTTGTCAAAGACCACAATACCTCAAAAAATATAAATGTAGAACTCTGACTCCAAGTGTTCACTGTCTATTTATTGTATATTTAATGTTTAGCTTTTATTAATAATCTATCTTCGTGGGCCATTTTTAGTGTTAGTGTAGTTAGTAAGTAAGTTTAGTGCTGCTGATAATAGGATATCGTGGTCTACCTATCTCAATACCTTAGACGCTAAGGTTAAGCAGGGGGTATACATATTGATAACTGCCAAATTACAACTAAGAGATTTTGTCAGATCAAAAGAACTTATGTCAATATCAATAAACATTTAACGGTCAGTAGATGTTGCAACGTTTCGATTTCAAAAGTTAATAGTCATGCTATACTTAGGTACCTATATCAATATACAACTTACAATTGATCACCAGGAACTAAAAGCATATAAATTCAAAAACGCATTTCACCTAAACCAGCCAATAAATAATACCAAGTGATTTGTTTAGGGAAATGTTAGCGAGAATTGGAGTGTCGTTTTATGACGGTTGGTTGATGTTGGACGTGACTGTGGCATTGTTCCCCGAAACTATGTCTGCTCTTTAATGTTTATACCGAAATTGGCGGAGCTTGATTCGGAATTGTACTTAAATTAATAAGTGGTATGCAATCCATTTTAGTTATTTACGCTGCAAGTTTAGCAATAAAGTAAAATTTTACAGCATACAAAACAGGATCATTACATTGAAACGATGAATATAATGTACAACGAGCGGTCTAATCGCATTAAGCGATAATAAATAGTGGAACACCGGTAACAGTGCTATAACTTTAATTGTAGTTTAAATTCGAACTCATTTATCGCCCGGATGACCGGAGGTTATAGAAGCCTTTGTCAACCACCTAGGTGCTGCGTCGGCGATATACGATTTTCGTAATAGAATACTTGTCGACTATACTACGAGGAGCAATAATAGCCACCTCTGCAACATACAGATATAGCATGTCTAGTATCCCAGGAATATTAATTAAACCACGCTGTAGCTTCACCACATTTGCGGTATGCGCGAAATCCCCTGCGCCTCTAGTCGAACGTATGCGATGATACCCACACACTACCACTTTGGCATTTACCCATCTATACACTGACTGCGTGTCTATGGTATCTCAATATTATCAGAATATATTTTTTTATATATTATACGGTGATGATGTATATAAAAGGACATCACCAGATATGATAAGTCATTCATAAAAAAGAAGAATTATTTCCCATTTGTAGTACATCTCACTTTATTTCTACACAAAAACACGTAGAATTACATAAATCTACACCATTAAAAGTTTTATTAGATTTTCTAACCCATAGTTACAACTGTACAAACAGGTGGAAGGGAGACAGTAAAGATAACAAGTCATGCAAGCAAGCAAGTTGTGTTCATAAGAGAATTGAGACTAATTCCTAACTGTGCAATACTGCAGCTTACTGCAATGAATGAGTATCACCCAAACATGTCACAAAAATGTTAAGGTGCTATTATGCCATTAATTGTGAACGCTAAATGTCTATAAAGAGAGAAGAGCTATCCTCGTATTGAGCTCACCTCAAATTACAAACTACAAATTATTATATAAAAGAGATTATATATTGTTTCAAAGCGAGTCTTGGCTGCTAACATTTCCGTTATATCAGTAATTTTGCAAACTACACAATTCAATATGTTCGCATAAAAAATTACAGTAGTTTCGTTTTCATATTTTACTGTCACTTCTCGCACTGGCAAACAGTACTGTTATACAATGTAGGTACGTGGTAATTGCACTATTTGTCTTTCAATGTCATGTTGTAATGGGTTATTGTTTTTGTACACTATGTTGTTTGTTGTTACATCGCGTGTTTTGCGATAATGTGCAAAACAAATACTAACAAATGTTTTTGTAAGTCAGTAACCGCATGAGCTGGCTACGGAACAACAGTACTATATATCAACTATACTATGTACCTACTATAGGTGGCGAATGCAATGGGCTTACACTTTAAGCAAACTGAATTCGCTTAAAAAAATTCAAATTCAAATTTCATTGACATACTTAACACTTGTTGTTGTATAACATTAATATTATAAAGGCGAAAGTTTGTGAGTGTGTATGTTTGTTACTTTTTCACGTCTAAACGGCTGTAGCGATTTTAATGAAATTTGGTATGGATTAACAACACCCTGGATCAACAATCCAGGGTGTTAGCTACATTACTTCATTACATAGACTATAATTCATAAAGTTAACGCGGGTAAAACCGCGGAGCACAGCTAGTTAACAATAAAATGAAACTCTAAAATTTGACCAAATTCCAACGCATCAAACCTCCAATAGTAATTATTACAACAATAGCTTCTAAGTTTCTAGCAGAACGCAAGCAAATAGTTCCGGTTAGTCAGCCAATGTAACCCCTGAACTCCGCGATACGTCAGATATCCAGATAGCGGCAGCGCAAAATTCGAACTACACATGACTACTTACTACTGGCACCTAAGTTATATGTCTAAGATATGTGACATATTCACTGATCTGTTACTAGTATCAGTCGATTTAAAATGTGGGTAGTTATCTACAGACCAATTTACTGGATTGAATAAAACATTATATGTAGGTACATATTTTGAGTTTTGCTTGGCAGCCAGGATATAGGGTGAGTTAAAAAATAATCTCATTTTATTTTATTATTATATATAATATAAAAATAGAACAAGTATATTAAAATAATAAAACCGAATTAGTGGGCGAAATAAAGTTTCGTCAGACCTAACAATACTACAGAAGTATTTCTGTCTTTTGACTTATCGTGAAAAAAGTAGCCAAGTTTTAACTAACCATACTGGCCCGTATTCAAAAAAATTATTACACTACTATAATTCAGTTTGTGCATAGCTCAAGAGTGAACTGCTACTATCTTCTTAATGCCCTTTATTTCAATTATACCCTAAAGAATAACAGAGCTGCCAAGTCGTAGAAAGTGTAAAAACTGTAGAGAACTAGCGTTTCACTTTTCACAATTTTTTGTACAGAATATTGCTACAAAACTTGGTTACATTTCCAAACTCATTAGTTCAAACATTGAGTACAGAGCGTTTCATGTTCAAAGTCAGGTATCTACATATGTTAACACAGCTACCACCTACTAACCTATGATGGGATTAAGATGGCACTGTTGAATAGATGTTATACCAAGTTCAGAATATCCCCTTTTTATGTGGAATCCTCATATTTAAATAACTAATAAAAATGTACTATGATTTCGGCCATAGTGCGCCGACTGCATGGAATAAATTATAGTGCGCAAACACTGGAGTACTTTGTACTCCCTCACTCACATGATCCAATGGGACGGCTAGCAAATACTACCAGAAAGTGGCCAAGTATCGAACCGCTATAAAGGCTCGCCAAAAGACAGCGTCAACTTCCATACTCCATTATGCTGATATTAAGATCTTTTCTTAATAGATAATCGCCAATATGACTCTCTGGTCCGACCGAAGATTCGAAAGCAGGCCTAATTATCTGTGTTTAAACACGCCAAGTTATGAAAAAGTATAAACGGAAAATTTGTAACTAGTTAAAAATAGTAACAAAATGGAAATCCGTTTTCTCTGCCTATCCCTCTGGGAAACAGGCGTTAGTCTATGTATGAATGTATAAATATTAACGTAGTTTTGAAATAAGTTGGAGCCTATGAAGCCGTATGTTTTGAAGATAATAATTAGAGACTGACATTGATTACGAAATTATTTCACACTAGTGCTATTTCTTTTGAAGACTTGTGATCTTGTGATTATGTAATAGTTTCAAAAAATAACACATCATATTTGCGACCTGTCATTTTAGAAATATTATTTATTTAAATAGACGTATGTATCTTAAGTAGAAGTGACATGTGCAAATTGTAGCGAATATTCTGATGGTGTATGGATCTTTAGCCTTTACTTAGTCCATGTATAAATTATATTATGATTATGTTAAATTTAATAAAAATGATCCCATAAGTTGTAAAGGCAATAAAAAGTAACCAAATACTACTAGTACTTAATGGAAAAATAATATTTTCCAATGTTTTCGCGGTCGATAATCAAAACACTCAGAGTCATTCCATTATTCATATTAAAATTATATGTGTAAACAATGTTATTACGTCAAAATCAATGTTTATACCATTCAAGATAAATATTAAAAGTTGATACCGCGATAAATTGTGGATCGAACGAGTCTGATTGATTTAATATTAAATTTTTCTGTGTTGGTATGCTAAAGTGGAGTTACATAAAACAGTTACATTTGAAAGGATCAAAATATCATTGAATTCGACTGCTACTACGAATGAACAGCAATTAACATGTCATTGTAAAAGTAGTGAATTGGTTCACCGTATGATTGTTATTTTCTCCTGATAATTCATCGGCTTAAGACTTTAGTTTCGTTTGTCTCAAAACTATGAGTACAGTAACCCCGCGGTAAGGTAGTTGCAACATACATCCAGATATATCATAATTATATAACTTAGGATAAGTATCTTTTAAAGGTTTCTACAGAAAAATTGTTGTTACTAAATATGAAACATAAAAACTGAAATAAAATAAATGGTAAGATAGATATTATATATAAACAAAATATAGATCGGATCGTGAAAAAAAAAACTGGCCCGGTGCGAGTCGGACTCGCACATGAAGGGTTCCATAGCAGCAAGTATTTCAGTTGATTAAATGAAAGGTAAATTGCGGTTTACGATTTATGACGTATAAAAAAAACTACTTACTAGATCTCGTCCAAACCAATTTTCGTTGTTAGTTTTTATGGTAATGTACATCATATTTTTTTGTTTAGTTTTATCATTCTCTTATTTTAGAAGTTACGGGGGGGGGGGGGGCACTCATTTTACCACTTTCGAAGTGTCTCTCGCGCAAACTATTCAGTTTAGAAAAAAATGATACTGGGAACCTCAATATCATTTTTGAAGACCTATCCATAGATACCCCATGTAAACCGGTATGATAAAAAAAAAAATTTTTGAGTTTCAGTTCTATGTATGGGGAACCCCCAAAATTATTGTTCTTTTTTCATGTTTGTGTGAAAATCTTAATGCGGTTCACAGAATACATCAACTTACCAAGTTTCAACTGTATAGCTCTTATAGTTTTGGAAAAAAGTGGCTGTGACATACGGGCGGACAGACAGACAGACATGACGAATCTATAAGGGTTCCGTTTTTTGCCATTTTGCTACGGAACCCGAAAAAACAATAATTTCAGAATCTTTGTCACTCCTTTTTCAGGCTCCATCCTGTTCCTTCTTAGGAAATCTGTAGCAGGAAGGTCATTCCACAACCTCAGAACCTCCTCTGTACTGAGCGGGATCGTAATGATGAACTCCCTGTCGATGGCGAGAGATGTGCTGGTGGTGCTTTTTCTATTTCAATGTGTAAATATATTCTTCATAACCGTCAACTCAATTCTATACATGACATAGTTGATAATATTTAAGTAGATGTTCTTTTTCTAAACACAGAAATTATAATTATAACGTAAATTAAACAGATGCTCGTGCCGTACATGCATACCCACATGCAACATAAACTAGAATATACCTGTTTCAATTTGTTCTAGCCAAGAACATAATACTTTCTGTAGTATGTAGTTTAGTATGTCGCGATCACATTTCAAAAACCACCCTGCCAAAGCAAGTCCAATGTATGAGAAAGACAGAAGCATAGCCGGACTATAAGGTTATACTACCAAGTAACTATATAACTAACTATATTTTTAATCGAATTCAAAAGAAGCATATCATTTCACATGTATTTTTATAAAGTTTGATTTCTTTTTGTATATTACGCGATTTCTCCCTTGTTTATATTTCAATTCGGCAGTTGTAAAGACAGTTCTGTTTTTTTTTAACAGTAAATAATACATACTATGTGAACTAAATTACCTCATAATAATATAACAGGACAGAGGACGCGGGCCTCTCGTCCGATTGTATTTGAATGTGTAGTCAAATACAATCGGACGAGAGGCCCTTGTCCCGTATTAACATAGAGCGAAAGTTTCACAAAACCTAAACGATACCCCTTCCGATAACCGCCTACATGGTACCAGGTTTTTAGTTTTATTTGGTAAAAGGCTCAAGCCCTCGCTTGCCTCTACTGTCCGGTGTGTACAAGCAATGAAAGCCTTCAAGGCAAACTGTAAACGTCATGTTAAAATAATTCAAATATCACTAAATTTCATCATCATCATCATAGTAGCCGAACGATGTCCACAGATGGACAAAGGCCTCCCCCAAGCATCTCCACATTGGCCGGTCTTGAGCTGCCCGCATCCATAGAGATTAGCCATCTGCGCGGGACATATTACAGGGCACAAGTGTGTGCCCAACGACCGGAATGAGGTCAGATTTAGGACCGACGGCTTTAAGTTCTCTCTAAGGCATGGGGGTATAATACCGCCAACTCCCAGACTTCAGGCTGACTTTGAGAATTTATTCTTTTTAAAGAAAAATCCCAAAATCACTTTCGCCCAACCCGGGATTTGAACCCAGGGCCTCGTTTTCTGCGGGTAAACGCACTACCGCAAGACCAACGAGGCAGTTAAACATAATTTGTAACATCAGAAATCACGTAACACTCAATAAAGATATATTTAAATATAATTCGTAAAGATTATAATAAAATAATATTTATTATATTTTCATAAAACAATTATTATGAGAGTTCAAAGGAAGTTCTCAGGAAGTCCCATTGAGTTTTCATGAACTGCGACTTGTGGACGTTAAAATACGCGCTAGCCACGCCGTCGGCGGTTCCTTATGAATAAATTATTACGCCGGCAGGTGGAATGACCTGACAGAAACTGTTTTGATGGAATTGTTTTAATTGGACGTTATCTCGCCTCAACTATCGCGCCCGATACTTCGTTACAAAAATATGAATTTTGTTGGTCGACGATTCACACCGACGCACGTTCGCATTTAATTATAACTTCATTGTTGCATCTTGATATTGGTTTAAAAACAAATAACTAAGCGGAAAGACAGCGCGATTAATTGTTTCTCATTAGATAAGACCATTAGAAAAATGTATTTTTATGATAAGTGTAACGGCTTATTGTAACATGTGGCTAGATTAAATAAATTGCGTGTGGTAGTTTTAATACATGGTGTAATTGTTTTAATATTTGTGTTCGATGTATTTTGCAAATTATTATTCTAATATCAGTGTCAAAAATATAAGAAAATAAATTCAACTTCCAAAAACCACTTACGTATTTAACTTACTTTTATTTACTAGACATTTATACAGGTATCTAAACTTTAAGTATATTTTCACAGTTACTCTCTTTTAGGGTTCCGTACTTAAAGGGTAAAACGGGACCCTATTCCTAAGACTTCGCTGTCTGTCTGTCCGTCTATCACCAGGTTCAGGTCCAGTATCTCATGAACCGTGATAGTAAGATTTGAAATATTCACAAAAAATAGAATAAAGTACATATTTAAGTGGGCTCCATTACTAAAAACCTGTTGCTTGGCTTGATTTTGAAAGCGGCAACAAGTAACTGCTTAAAATATTTATACAATATTTAGTTATATAATTCACTTTAAAAATAAATAATTAATTTAAAAACAAACAGTTATTAAAAGGGGGTCTCCCATACAATAAACGTGACTATTTGCTTTTTTTATAGATAACGGTACGGAAGCGTTTATGCGCAAGTGCGACATTTTTTTAATATGACGTTCACAGTTAACCTATGACGGTTTCGCTGCTCCACCGGACAATGTCACACAGATCATCCTAGCCCCAAACTAAGCAAAGCTTGTACTATGGGTACCAGGCGACGATATACATACTTATATAGATAGAAAACATCCATAACTCAGAAACAAATATTCGTGCTCATCACACAAATATTTGCACTTACCGGGATTCGAACCCAGGACCACCAACTTCGTAGGCAGGAGCACTACCAACTAGGCTACGGTGATCGTCTGGACTGGATATGGATGTTTACTATTCACTGGGACTATATAAAAGTAAATAATTTTAAGACACGTTTTGTAACAAAAATATTTGGTTATTTGCGGAACAACCATCCCTATAAATAAATGTAAATTTATCCTGAATCACTTAAATATGAAATTCAAAGTCGGCTTATTATTATTGACAGGTTATATTATCAGAACCACTAATTGCAGTACCGCCACTTCTTATCTCAGACTATAATGGTAAGAATAGAGCTAATCAAAATTTCAGTAGCAATTTAGTTTGGTAATTACTGTAATTAATTTTATTCCAATACGTATGTATATGAGTAATGGTTCTTTGACGCAAAGAATTAAGGGTTTATTTATTCTATTTATTTACAAATATTTCAGAAATTAGGTTATTAAGCCACTTAAAAAAACATAATTTGTACATATCCTCACGCCCATATCAATTTTTTGAAAGAGATTTATTTTATTATATAATTAAATGCTTTTCTAGTCGGGCATGAAGACATATAACGGCCGTTCCACAAAATAATACACTTGATAACTTTGATAAAAAAAAACTACACTTTTTTACTTTTATGTACCTACAAATACATAAGCAACTTCAACAATATGCCGAAGGAATCGACGATGCTCGTTGTTTAGACTTTAAAACATCACTATAAATGCAAGATCCTAGCAAGCCACATCCAGTCTAAGCATTTAATCTTAATTCTTAACAACTTCCCTAACCTTTAAAAACGACATTAAAACAGTTATCGCAGAGTTAATCGATTTCGTAAGACATTAGCCGATCAAAGTTACCTATTAAGTATTTTATTTCTTTGTAGAAAGAATAAAGAATTTCACACACTAAGGTCAACTGCTTAATGTTGTGGTAAAGTTTGACAAGTGTTAAATGTTAATCAAGGAGCAATGGCGATCCTATCTACTGGAAACTAAAAAAAACAGCTGTTCTTGCTATTTGTTCAGATATTAGATATAATATAAGATATCGTGAACCTGTTTCCTGGATGATGCTGGACATGAGTATCAGAACTAGGACCCACATTTCAATAATTAAAAGAATATGATGATTTTAACAGACATTTGTTATCACCCCTTAAACGCGGATTTAAACTGAGAGCAGTGTTCGCAAACTAATCTCTAACTCATGAGGTTCACAAGTGGAGAATAATTTGGCCACACCGAGCAAAGATACCACGGTATCCTAAATTTACCTTCATCATAATTAGTCTGATACCACTACTGGACATAGGCCTCCCTCAGTGGTTTCCATAATGTTGCCATTTGGAGGATTTTGCCGTTGTTTCGGCGTTTGGCATGCAAGTTGGCGACCGCACTTAGGTGCCGCTTTTCTCCGACTACCTGGTGTATCTCTTAGTCGCCTTTTAAGTCACCCACGGGATGTGGTATGGCGTGACTCTGTTATTTTTTCTAGGCCGGAAACCACACGGCTTATTAATTTACCTTAACTTAATTTAATGCAAAGAGTTACCCGGAGACTACATACAAGGAATTTAGAGTAAATTCCATCTCAGGGTCGATGTTAGGTGAGTTCGGAAAGGTATTGCTCGCTAAACTATTACTTAAAAGATAGTATCATATATCGATTTTATGAGTACTTGTTACTAAAGGGCTACCTGGAAACTTGCAAAGGTGTCTACCTCTACTCGCATAGACAACTCGATAGGCTCCTTTGACAGGAATAGGACGATCACAAGCCTCGTATTAGCCTCTCGCCTCAGCTCATGAGCATTGAAGAATTTGACCTCATCTAATGAGTTCGTATTCAGATACTAATGGGATCCGAGAAATAGAAGACCGTGATATGAAATATAGAAGATTAATTTAATAAATTTAGTTCTTTAATATTATTAAACCCATGTGACCTATAACAACCTCGGACCTGAATAACAAAAACCGGCCAAGTGCGAGTCGGACTTGCCCATGAAGGGTTCCGTAGCATCAAGTATTTCAGTTGATTAAATGAAAGCAAATTGCGGTTTACGATTTATGACGTATTAAAAAAAACTACTTGCTAGATGTCGTTCAAACCAATTTTCGTTGTTAGTTTACATGGTAATTTACATCATATTTTTTTTTTTAGTTTTATCATTCTCTTACTTTAGAAGTTACAGGGGTGGGGGGGGGCACTCATTTTACCACTTTGAAAGTGTCTCTCGCGCAAACTATTCAGTTTAGAAAAAAATGATATTAGAAACCTCAATATCATTTTCAAAGACCTATCCATAGACACACACATGTATGGGCACGACGAAAAACTTTTTTTTAAATTTCATTTCTATGTATGGGGACCCCCTAAAATTGTTGTTCGTTTTCTATTTTTGTGTTAAAATCTTAATGCGGTTCACCGAATACATCTACTTACCAAGTTTCAACAGTACAGCTCTTATGGTTTCGGAAAAAAGTGGCTGTGACATACGGACGGACAGACAGACAGACATGACGAATCTATAAGGGTTCCGTTTTTTGCCATTTGGCTACGGAACCCTAAAAATTATCTGCCGTCCAGACTATAAAATAGAGTAGTAAATATAACAAGTCCTTCAGAAGTGCACAGAAACATTCATAAAGTACCGACGTTATGCTATGGTACTATTATTCACGCCCACCCATCCAGCTCCAACTGGATGGGTGGGCACTTAAGAACAATTAACACAAAGTCAGATTATACATCAAATGTTACCATATAGTGGAACTTTTAATTCATAGTATATTGAAGTGATAATATTTTTTGCTAGGCTCTATAGTTTTATATTTCACTATATTAACTTTGTATCACAATTGGCACTTACGGGGCATCTCCGAACTACGTTGAATGCACACCGTTCCGAGTGGATTCTACACTCGGAACGAAAACATAAAAAATACTTTATTTGAAAAATTTCTTAAAATTCATTGTTTTTATTTATTTTATGTTTAAATTTAATTTTAACTTAGAATGTGTAACTTCTAATGTGTATAAGAAAAAAACACATTGTCGATACATTCACCGAACGCTGCTGAGCCTATTCACGTATTCGAACACTTCTCTTAAAGAATACCTATTATACATAGGTATGTATAATAACATTTCAACAACAATCAATAACAATCGGTATGACTGGCACTTAGTGACAAGATTTAATGTTGGTATCTACGAGCATCAGATTGGCGAATGGACTATGATAGAAATGAGAAAAGGCCGAACATTAACATTAGTCAGAAACTGAACATGAATTAATGTATGGCTGGATGATGCCATGAGTTAGTGGCCCTGAACCAGAATTCGCTGATGAAGCAGTGAAGCGAAGTGGATTTTACACTACACTCACCGTAATGGATATTTTAAATATCTCTGAACTTCATTAACTTCTATATTATTCTTATCGATTATTTAGGAAAAAAGGCAACACGAGCAGCGTTACTTGAACTTCCTACGCAGCTTCTTGAAGAAAGCTAGACAAAAGCTGCAAACGAAAAAATAGATTTATTTTAAAATTTGGTGGTAATATCAATAAACTTTTACTGGTACATTTCCCATAAACACATCCTTACAGTGCAGTCCACATTCAACCCGTACAGTCATGCGAAGAATATCAGTTTTTTTAAGTTTCTCATGTGTTCTGAAGTATTGTTTACACGCAATGTTTTTATATGTTTTACACGCTCTTCATATCGGCATGATTGAATAAAAGCAATGTCATACTCATTTTAGCGGCTAATTAAAATAATTGTTCGCGCGTGTACATCTAACATTGAAACTTCTAGCGCAATATCCAACAGCTGATTCTAATACCATATGAACATTACAGGATTATATTACCAGAATTTTCTACGTTCTAGGAAGGCCAAATTGACACTGCCAATGGCCGGTTGGCGTGATTGGTAGATACTTGTCTTTCACGCCGCAAGACGTGGGTTCGATTCCTACCCAGTACAGATATTGGTGTGCATGAATGTGTCTGTCTAGCCGTCTGTGATTCTGGGTGTAATTATCTATTTAAGTGTGTATGAATTCACATAAGAACAGTAGTAGGTATATGTAGTATTAGTTATCTGGTTTCCATAGTACAGGCTCTGCTTAGTTTGGGATCAGATGACCTTGTGTGACCAACATGGTCACCAGGGCCCAAGATATTATAACTAAACGAAAAACACTGCTATTCAAGCGAGCGTGAATCTAAAGCGGCACTCACTAAAGGTGGTAGAAGAACTATAACCACTTACTATTTTTAATCCCACGATACAAAAACAGAAATATTATAGGTTTGAACCCCAAGCTGTGTCAGTGCAGCTGTGTATCATGCGGTGGCATAGCAGGTCTTAATCGGATGCACCGATATCCAGGTGGTAATTTTACTATAAGCTAGAGAACATGGTGGTTCTAAACTTCACTTTAATCCCGGCATCGATCGCCGCTCTTTTTTTTTATAGAATTCGGTCGGTTTGTTAAACTAACAGAAACAGTGTAATAAGGTATTTACAATGCGATTCAGTATTCAGCCCAGTATTCAGCCAAGTCATACTTAAACCGTGGGAAGATAACAAACCTTAGCAAGCAAGCATCAGAAAATTGCCGGTATTTCACCTTCGTGCATATACCACGTAAAATCATCACAATACAATTTCAATGAAATAAGATATTAGGAAAAGAGTACATCTGTGTTTGCGCATACATCTGGGCACAGAATATTGCTTCTGTACTAAAATTTGTACAGAATTGCTACTTAATTCATAGGCCCCAGATTTTTTATTAATTCATTTATAAAGGATATTATGGTCAACATTTTATGCAACCAAGTTTTAATTAAATTATAATGTCTATGGAGCCTATTTAAAATAAATATGCGTTTTTAGTCCACCAAATAACATGGATAATTTTATCAAATTCTCATCGTGAAAATCTTGTTTTAATCACAATATACCGCTACGTGTAACTTAGCCAGTAATTGCAGCCAGGTGTAAAATTTATATAAGGAAAACAACCAATATATTTTTTATGTACAGACTCCAGTACATCAAGATACCCCATCTGTCAAATTTCCCCAATTGAATATGAACCTTATGCTTTTGTGATAAAGTTGAAAAACTATAAAATAAATTTGACAGACTGGGGTAGCTGGACGTGCTGGCATCTGTACTATGAATCGTGACTCTTGTAAAGATTTCGATTTAATTATTATAGTACTACGAGTACTGCAGTAGTGATGCATATTCTATACTACAGAGATTCTATATTGAATATGATTTATTAAATAAATACAGTATTTATAAATACAATCATCATCATCATCTTATCAGCCGAAAGCGTCCATTGCTGGACAAAGGCCTCCCCCATAGATCTCCACAATTGCCGGTCTTACGCTATTCGCATCCAGCAGTTTACAGCGACCCGCACAAGATCGTCGCGTCGGTCCATCTTGTGTATGTATGTATCTTGTCCATAAATACAATATCTCTATTAAATTTAAGTGACTTCTAAAATGTTGGGCTCGCTTTTGGGTAACATCAGAAGGAATAAAACAGATATTTAAGGCTTTTAATAAATCAAAGGTATAACTTGCAAAACCGTTTCTTCGACTGTATGTCATAGTGTCGTATATTTTCCATAAAAGCATTGTAGTCTATTAATATTTTCAAATCATTTGCATAGCTATGAGTAAATATTAAATCAATCAGCACACGCTTTTAGTATTGCCTACATTTTCTAAGCGCTCTTCTATATACCTACGATGTCTGGACGTATCTTAGGCATCTTATTTATTGGCATTAGTCGGAGCGTTTGGCTTTGGAATCGAAACGAGTACCCCAGACCGAATGCCTTAACTATTTTATTGAAGCGACCTTTAGTTTATGCAAAGATAAAATATAATTTTTGAGCGTCTCCTTGCTCCGAGCTTGTTAAGCTGTCGGTCCCTGTTGCGGCCAACAGTCGTCAATATCAGAGGCCTAATGGACGGCTTGAACTATTCTGACACTAAGGTAACCACAGCCCATACGATAAGTCGTAGTAGGTTGACCTAGTGTCAGAGTTGTTCAAGCCGCCAGTAGGCTTCTGATATGGCTTAACGACTGTTGCCTAATGGCTACAACTGGGACCGACAGCTTAACGTGCCCTCCGAAGCACGGAGACGCTCAGATAAAAACCACTTTCGCGGTCACCCATCTAAGGACTGACCGCGAGCGTAGTTACTTACCTCGCCGATCGCTTATGGACCGGTGAGAGCATCTAGCTAGGAGCGCCTAAGTAAGTGACCCTACTTATAGCTAGATACCTAAGTTAAGCACGTATAATAAATGTAACCTAAGAAAACTGTTATCGAAAGTGCATGTGCACTCATATGCACTCATCTACACGATAATTACATAATTTTCGTAGTTCGTCGAGCGCCTCACGACTCGGGCACGCATTCATTAGGCTCTCCGGAAGTCCGTCGCGTGCTTCCAACGCCGATACTCCATTGAATTATTTATACTTTTAATATTGTAATTATTATACGGCAGTGGTCTGCCTTATTATCATTTAGGTTATAATATTAAATGTTATTATGACGCTCACACACAAAGGTTATACGTCGATAGGGAGATAACGTTCACTGTCAGCGTTTAATGAACGTTTTGGTTCATACCTATCGGGTCGTATACTCGAATGCTAATTCCTTAGTCGGTAACTTGTTCTTTAATATTAAAACACGCGACGAATAAATTCTTTTACAATTTGTACTCGTTTGTCGAACTTGACGAACTCGTTTTGATACCAAAATGTGAACGTACGTGTATCAATGCAATGTGCACATTGTAGTGTTGATTCATAAATAAAAATTATTAACAATAATAGTAGCTAGCAATAATGAGTACCTAACTAATAAGCGACAAAGAGTATTGTCTTGTTATGTAACCTTATAGAATATTACATAACAACTCGTTTATCTATGAAAACTATATAGGCCATTCGAAGCATTTTTGGACCAATTTGACTACGCTTTAAAGAACGTCAACAACGCTAACACGATTCTATTACTTTTAAATTGAAAATTGAAAGGTTTTTATTCTTATTACATTGTCATAGAGTTAATATTTGCCTAGCAATTAAAGGTCTTTTTTCAATTTCACCCAGATTTTTCACCCAGATATATTCATTTTCTGTTGACTCTATTTTGACTCGTTGGTACATTTCAAAAAGACGAGACATACCCTGTTTTTTTTTAAGAGCTCAATTAAAATTTCAACTTGATGAACAATATATTTTATGTAATTAGTTTATTGGTTTTATAATATGGCAAAAATAAAACATTTTAAACTTACTGATACACTGCATACTAGCATTTTCAAACTAGTATATAGAGCCGGAGCTCAGTATTGACCAGAAAAACCAGAGAAATTGATTAGCAAATACGTATCAGCCCCACCTTAGTTCCATAGGTAATTATTATTAATGTATAAATTCAGTAAAATATTCACAATACGCATCCACAGTAATAAAGAAAACTCAAGTGCGCATTCATATTCTTTGAACTATTGCTCTGAAGTACAAATAGTGATATTATTGTTTTCCCCAAATATGCACTTTAATCATGCAAGCACTGTTGGTTGTATAAATATGACGGTATTCAATAACTCATGTTGTTGACAAAATTATAAAAATGCAAATATTTGCAATAGAACAATATAAATAAACACAAAATTATTTCTTGCAAAATTAAAAGAAAGTCGTTCATACGTTTGAAGGAATATCTTTTAAAATTCATAATGCGTTTGGCTTACATATTTATGTACCTGTATGAAAATTATTCGTGTTGTGTGCACTCCAGCCGAGTGTGGCACAGCTGCAATATAGTGTAGAATTTCATTAAAAATTACCGGTTCTTAAGTAAAATAATGCGGGTAGACAGACCGTTGGCAAATGGCGGACACTCGTGTCCAAGGAAGTGTTTTCTAAGGCCACCTGAGCGCTAAAGTCGTGGACTTTCTCACGGCATGTAGCAGTAAAATGGTATAACGCATTAAAACACAATGGGAGAAACTAGTAAGAGCACTTAGCTGTCCCCGTCTAAATAGCCCATGTCAATGGTCCGTGACAGGTTTTGACATTTGAGGTAGATGCTCAATTTAATCTCATATATTCCATTTTCACATTACGTACGTTCTGTAAATTACAGACCAGGGGTTCATATAACACTTTTTCACTAGAGTTAGCTTCACCTATAGTGAAGTTAAGCCTAGAGAAATAGTGTTATACATAATCTCTCTGTACATAATCTCTTTCTGTTACATTTCTGTTCTTACTGTTGCAATTAGTAATCCGCTTTACATACATAATATACTCATTACAGGGCAGTTTGCATAAACTTATAAAATAAAATAAAATAAATCGTAGCTATAAAATAAAATAAAACGTAGCTCACACACAAAGGTTATACGTTGTGCTTATAACTTATAGTCTTGACCAATATGATCAGAGTGTTAAAACACGAAATAGGATTCTTACAATTTTATTAAGAGACATGAAATTATATAAGTTTTTTATTAGAACCAAAATTCAATTTAAGTTTAAAACATACTACTAAGCCATATATTGCGTCTCAAATCCGATCATATCTGAAAATTTAACGTTTAAAATGTTTAAAATATGCCAAGACGCAAAACAAAGTTGCCTATTAAACATTTTGTATAGAGGAGTTTGATTTTTTTAGTAAAATCGGTTGATGTATACATATTGCGAATCATTGTTTCGATTTTTGAAATTTTCATATTTTAGAAATTTTCGATTTAACACTATTACAATACCTTACAGATAGAATAGATAAATAGAATATTGTAACGCGAATTATATAAGTAGTTGCTTGATTACTATACACTATTTCACTTTGGTTTTTCATCATGAGGCTGTGAAAGCCTCTAAGTTGATTGTAAAATATAGCTTATGAGGTTTATCAGATAATACTCAGGTTATAACTTTTCCAAAATCTCTGCAATCTTACTAAGGACCCAGTCCCAAAAGCATAAACTGTATTTAGTATGTGGCTATTTGTTTTATATTGGTACGCGTTAAAACGATTAAAGCTTTCTTCAAACCTGTCTCACTTAGCAGTTAAGTCATAAAAACACAGCACTCAAACAGAAAAAAAATATGGTGTAGTATTCCAAGGAGTTTACTTCGACGTGTTAAGGTCCTTAACCATGTGATCCACTAAGCTTAATTATAAGGCTATTATTTAAGATACGTTATAAGAAATTGAATTTAGTTAGTTTTGAAAATGTTTCTAAAGCGGTCCCCGTCAATACCAGATCAAAATATCAATCTACTAATTGCAAGTCTAACAAAACTCCTGCATCCTCCCATATCATATGGTGTGATATGACTGACGAACTGATCTAGGTGCAATTTTATCGATTAGCCATTTAAAACATTTACACAAGTCGTATTTAGGTATTCAATTTTATAGCTATAATTAAACGCGTAACATAAACACTTATATGACAACGGTGGGCGTGTGAGGATGAGATATCCCAATATTAAACACGCGTTAACTGACTTTACGGTGCTAGTGGCTATACTTGCTACTACTGACTATGGTTTTTTTTTAATAATGACAACGCTCGCACTAGGAAATTTAATCCCTGTGTCGCGGGGTACTTTACAAACATATAATAGACGGACACAAATTACATGCACGTCCACATCAAGTGATTCCCGTCACCCAGTAGACCACAGACATGACGTAATGACTGGTGCCTAATGTTTACAATTGTGCCCACCGAAGCACTACGAAATTCAAATTTGTTTTGTTATAGAATTGCAAGCCAAAACGATCAAGCGGGTCACCAAT
Organism: Pseudoips prasinana; assembly: GCA_951640165.1. NCBI lineage: Eukaryota > Metazoa > Arthropoda > Insecta > Lepidoptera > Nolidae > Pseudoips > Pseudoips prasinana. The sequence continues at coordinate 22,302,534 of OX621234.1, forward strand.
ACTAAATGATTACGGCGCTCATGGACACTCGCAACACCAGACGGGGCGCAAGTGCATTGCCGATCTTTACGAAAGGAGTAGGCTTGATTTCCCGTGCCTACGTATTCCAATTCACCGAACACTTATGGGCGCGTGAGAGTAATTATCTATGACCACTTATTAGCGGTTGTCATACATGAGGAATATCTTCGTGTACTAGGAAGAATTACATACCGCGCTTGTTCCCTCCGCTGAGTGATTTCGTTTGACAAGGGCTGGCAATCGTGATTTTGGAGGCCCTACTGCCATAATTTAAAAGAGGGCAACAATCATAGATCTTTTAATTTATGCTTATTTCACCGGGCATTATGTATATATAAAAGTTGCCTTTTATGCCGCAGGTTCGATTCCCACCCGGGAAAGATATTTATGGGCATGAACAACAACATGACATGTGTGTTGGTCTTGAGTCTGGGTGTAATTGTCTATATAAGTATGACGGCGCAACCGTGGCACTACCGACAAAACTGCATAGACAAGAGTGAACGGTTGGTGTCACTCTGGTGGAACTTCGGACAGGTGGCCATCTTGACGTCACTTTTGCCTGGAGACGTTATAGTGGTCGCATATCATCGACGGATCGCCATAATTGGAATTAAAATCTAACTTAATTAGTGATTCAGTGCCGCACTAAGCATAGTTGATTGATTTTGCTCAATAATTAATTGCTAAGGAAGTGAGTCCGCCTATATTTTTAAATTAACTGACTGCTTAATCCTCTAAATAATAAATCATAAATATGGAAAATAGTGTTCCAGGCATGCCACCGTATACTACAGACGCGTCGTCAAGTACATATTATGTATTTACAAAATAAAATTAGTATATGTAGTAGGTATATCAGTTATCTGGTTTCAGAATATTATGATTTTCTAAATAACTGGATTATATAAGGAAAATTTAAGGATTATTTATGGAAAAGCTATTTTATACATTTAGCATTTGGTAGATATTCCCTCGGCACGACTTCTACGCAACCCACGGGATGAGATGGGATAGCGATATTCTATACCGTAAGCAACACAGCATGTTGACTATAATAAATCTATTAATGGTATTTTAAATAAAATACAATTTTAAAGAGATATTGAAATCATTCGTTTTATTGTCCCACTTCACTCGCGATAACAATTAATCTTCCATACAGACGCATCAATAGGCAAATCTTGTTACCTAGAAAAGACCTGTCATACCTGTCGTTATATCAGACGTGCGGCGTACTGCCAACAAAAATATGACTGAATAAAACTAATAAAAAAACCGGCCAAGTGCGAGTCGGACTTAGTTTTATACAATAAAATACAATACAAATACTCTTTATTGTACACCAAGATTTACATATAAAGTATAAAGTTGTAATAAATCTAGTACAATGGGCGGTCTTATCGCTAACTGTGATCTCTTCCAGACAACCTTAGGATGGACAAGATCAGCAAGAAGAATAATTAAATGAGTGATAGGGGTGTAGCAACTTAAGAAAGAAATAGTAAATAGAAATAGACTAGTCTAGTAAATTAAGAGAGAAAATTGTGAAACATTATCTTGAAGTAATGCCTACAGCTCGTAGGTATTACACATATATATATATATGTATATATATATATATATATATATATATATATATATATATATATATATATATATATATATATATATATATATATATATATATATATATATATATATATATATATATATATATATATATATATAATATACATATTAATATGTAATTGAAATTTGTTGATATATATATATATATATTACATACTACAACATACATAATATAACAAATAAAATACTTATATAAATAGGAAAAACTAATAAAATACCTACATACATCCTATTAGTGATAGGAGATGACAGTAACACTGTTATTATGCAATATTATCTATTTATCGTGAAAGGTTTTTATCATTTTCTTATTTTAGAAGTTACAGAATAGTTTGCGCGAGAGACACTTCAGTTTAGTCAAAAATGATATTAGGAACCTCGATATGATTTTTGAAGACCTATCAATAAACACCCCACATGAATGGATACGATCAAAAAAAAATTTTTGAGTTTCAGTTCTATGTATGGCGACCCCCCCCCCCCCCCAAAATTATTGTTATTTTGCTATATTTGTGTAAAAATCTTAATGCGGATCACAGAATACACCTATTTACCAAGTTTCAGCAGCACAGCTCTTATAGTTTCGGAAAAAGTGGCTGTGACATACGGACGGACGGACAGACAAACAGACAGAGAGACAAACATGACGAATCTATAAGGGTTCCGTTTTTTGCCATTTGGCTACGGAACCCTAAAAAGTGGACTATATGAAAAATATAACAGTATAGCGAAAACTTGTGCCAGTTTTGACACACACAGTTTATTTCAGACGGTATTAGTATCTACTGTCCGGCTTAAACCTAGTCATCGGCAAACTTGAATACATTGAACAAATATACATACGTGCAGTTGAAAATAGACTCTAACTGCCTATACTCAGATTGACGAAATTTGCAATAACTTTAAGAGAGGTAGGGCACAGGGTTCATTTGCTCAAAGAGCAGCCCGACTGGGTAAGTATCTCCACCTTACAGAAGACATTCCTTAATAATAACATTAATAGCTTTAATGTTGTGTTTTTGTGAGTGATTAAGGTCGCCAGAGCTCATTGTGGTGGGGGGAAGGGTCAGCAACACTTGTATGCTGACACTTAAAAAACGCCGGCAACGCACCCATGACTCCTCTGGTGTTACGAGTGTACATGAGCGGCGGTGATCACTTACCATCAGGTGACCCACTTGCTCGTTTGTGCCCTATGACATAAATATATATATATATATATATATATATATATATATATATATATATATATATATATATTATAGTATACTATCCAGGGACATTATTCACACACGGCAGTTTGATCCCAAACTAAGCAGAGCTTGTACTATAGGAACCAAATAACTGATACATTACATATACTACTTTTCTTTCATAAATACATACTTACATAGATAATTACACCCAGACTCAGGACAAACAGACTTGTTCATTGACACGAGTATCTGCCCTGGGTGGTTGGGAATCGAACCCAAAACCTGCAGCGTGCAAGGCAAGCATTTACCAACCACGCCAACCGGCCCGCCAACCATTAGCCTAATAAAACATGAGTTTAACAAATTCAATCAAAACTTTGCTTAAAAATAATAAAATATGCAAAATATTTGTGTTCTATTATTGTGGTAAGTAAACATGTTCCAAGAAAAAAAAATGCTAAGCTAGGCGTAAATATGTTTAATGTATTAATAAAGGTTTATGGCTGCCATTGCTGGAAATGCATGCAAGTTTCACGCTAGCTTTCCACAATTAACGAAGGGTCATTTACATGCTTGTATTTAAGTTTCATTATAATATGTATTATATACATGATTTACATATTTAAAACTAGATGTGCCCCGCGTTAAACTATATAAATTATAGCCTATTTGTTGTTCGGATGTATAAGCTATATTATTACAAAGTTTCATCTAAATTCGTCTCGTAGTTTTTGCGTAAAAGAGTTACAAACATTCATACATCCATATATCCATACTCACGAACTTTCCTATTTTTAATAATAATAGTAGGATGCTATAAATATCTAAGCAAGTAAAAACTAAATAAGCACGTTTTTAAGCAAATACTTTAATTTGACTAATAAATGTTAAATTTTTTTTGGAATTTGGGACATTATAAATACAGCAGAAGTGTCGGCACATATATTATATTCTTAATAATATCTACCATATCTGTTCAAATTCAAGGATACGTAACGTTTACACAAATAAGCTTTAAACAAGTTCCACTTTAGTAAAATAAATATTTAAACTATTCTCTGATGAATAAAATTTTTGCTATTAAATATATCCTGACCTATCGTAGGTCAGGATGTATCCATAAGAGTATCTATTTGTGCAACAGTGAGTCAGGGAGATTTCCATCTGGGCCAGTGGTACCAGATGAGTATAAGGTTTGAGGATGCTAGTGCACCTCATACTATAATTAGAGGGTCCAACGACCTAATAAAATTAGGGATTTTAGTATATTTTCTTATGGTATGGCATTAAGGTATGAGTCGTTTGGGATGAATCTCAAATACCTACTTTATACCATATTTCATTATGATATCTACTAAGTAGAAAATTTTGTTAATATATTAATGGAACTAATGATTAAGTAACATTTCGAATATTTGTTTCTGAGACATGGATGTTTTCTATCTAAGTATTTATCTATCTATATAAGTATGTATATCGTCGCCTGGTACCCATAGTACAAGCTTTGCTTAGTTTGGGGCTAGGATGATCTGTGTGAAATTGTCCCGAGAAATTATTATTATTTATTTATTTATTTATTCTTTAATATCTTTTATCTGTAAACATAACTATTAACAAAACAAAAGAAGCTTCAAGTAGGTATCGCGTCTTGGTGACACAACGTCAAACGTTTTAGAAAACTCTTAGTTTTAGAAAATAATAGTCATACAATACTATACAGAATGTTTCGTATCAGACGTACTAACTATACATTATTCTATCATAACTATGTATATATCATAGTTGTACCATGTATAAATTAGTTCCCTGTAATGTGTCGACTCCTTCTTAGCTTGTACAAACATAACATGTGTTATTATTTAGAGATCTGTCCAAAAGATTTGGCGTGAACATTGTAGTTACAAGTGTTTCTTGCACGTTTTTCTTTCAATTTGGTAGTTAATGATTTATATCGGACACAACTGGTAATACAGTCGTTAATTTGCTTTCTTCGAGTTTTTTTAAATGTGCTTATTATGCGCCCGATGTGTTCACAAACATTAACTGACATTTTTAAGTCACGCTAACATTAAGGCCTGCTTTATACATAATTACTGTTTAAAAAACATAAGACCGAATTCATTATTTTTAAAACCACCATTTGGAACAACACTTACTCGTATATGAGACCGTTCTAAAAGCATTCCATATCGATTGAAACATTACAAAATCAATTACAAAATTATCAGGATCACTTCACGTACGTTGTTTGTGACATTGATATCACATTGATAAATATAAAATCAAAAGAAATATAAAAGAACTGCTTCCTTTGAATCAATTCAATTTCAATTTATTTGCTTAATATCATAACAGATGTTTTGCAGTCAATAATAAAAGTTACACATGAATGTATTTCATATTGTCAAATTATTAATTTTCATCATCATCATCATCATTACAGCTATATAAGTCCACTGTTGGACAAGCCTCCCTCAAGAATCGTCTTGGGGGATATGCCATAATCGCCACGCTTGGCAGGTGGGTTGGCGATCGCAGTAAGATGGTAATAGTAATCAGGAGGAAGCTGCTGCCCATCCTCTGGTAGATATTCCCTCAGGTCGACTTCTACGCCCCCCACGGGATGAGATGGGGTGATGATATTCTGACTCTGATATTTGTCGCCGTCACCACACAGCAGAATAATTTTAGAATTACATAATTGAATTGTTATCAATTAATTTTAATAATCATAGTGATCAGTTATGTCACTATAAATAATTGGTTATTAAATTAGGTTTGTGTTAGGTCTATAATTTTGTCATTCATGTATTTGTTAACCGTGTAGTATACTTTGGTTGATCCTTATTGCTTCTGAAAGTTTATTATAAATGTTTATACACATCACGTGGGGACTATTCAAGTGTAGTGTTAGACGTAAAGTAGCTAGTTGTAGTATAATTTTTCCTAAATGTTCAAATAAGTGAAGTAGTTTTGAAGTGTAAATTTGTTTAGTCGCGTTGAGCACTTTTCGGGTGAACAAAAACCACGCAACTGTCTTCGTCACCGCACGCTTCCCATCATGAGCTATGTGTACAATGTGTTCATAGATATAGCTCACATTGAGATATACACTTTCAATATACATATATATATATATATATGTGTTGACTATTATATTGTAGATCATTTAGGTTAGAAGTGTAGAAAATAGTTTTCACTTCTATAGGCAGTCCTCAAATACTGACCCGCACTTTCCACGAATTTACATATTTCTAAGATGTAGAGTTAATGTTTAATGTCTGATAATAAGGAATGTACAACTGTCAGTTTGTGATATGTTTGTCAGTATGCGAACAAGTTTTTTTTGTTGTATGATAAGTGTAGGGGCATCCGTGCTGTTTGTTACCCCGTAGTACTATGCCTAAGCTAAACCATGCATAGGGGTAGGCGTAATAAGTCTTAGGTAAATTCTAAATGTTTGTTGGTTGTTATTTTAACGCCATAAATTGCGTTTGGCCATTTAGAAAGGACGAATGAAAGAAGATTGACAAAAGGAATATACCTGGCCAGTGTGAATGGCACGACCGGAAGGGGAAGACCTCGTCGAACATTCTCTGACCAAATTTGAGACGTTCTCAAGAAGGGCAGGTCAGAGGTACCCTATACCGGCGAGCACGTATGAAGAATATAATGACAGTAATCGAGGCAAACGAGGTGTGCAAAGATCGCGACAAATGGAAATCCGTCTCTGCTTACCCCTCTGGGAATAGGCTTGTATGTATGTATAAAATGTGTAGGTGAATTTAGATATTTAGCTCTAACGTTATACAATAGTTATAAATATCACGATAGAAAATTCTACTATATTGTGTTTTTACTGTACTATACTGCAAAAAAAACTGGAACGTAGAGGAATACATTCAAATCATCAAATTTCATTTTAGTCTCAAGTACCTACTAATAAATTAACCTTTATAACCTCAACTGGTAATGAATCCTGGGTCCAGGAAATTATCACATGTCATACTTATTTGATAATGAGACTCGCATTTAGTTAGTTAGGGTTCCGTAGCCAAATGGCAAAAAACGGAACCCTTATGGATTCGTCACGTCTGTCTGTCCGTATATCACAGCCACTTTTTTCCAAAACTATAATAACTATACTGTTATAACTTGGTAAGTAGATGTATTCTGTGAACCGCATTAACATTTTCATACAAAAATAGAAAAAAATCCAATATATTCTGGGGGTTCCCATACTTAGAACTGAAACTAATTTTCTTCTTCAAAAACCATATTGAATTTGTTTTTCGAAATGAATAGATTGCTCGAGAGACACTTCCAAAGTGGTAAAATGTGCCTGCCCCCCCCCTGTAACTTCTAATATAAGAGAATGATACAAACAAAAAATATATGATATACTTACCATCCAAACTTCCACCGAAAATTAGTTTGAACGTGATCTAGTGAGTAGTTTCTTTTTAATACGGTCAAAATTGTAAAACGCAATTTACCTTTCAATCAATCAACTCAAATACTTACTGCTACGAAACCCTTCATGGGCAAATCCGACTCGCACCTACTCTCTCTAATATAGCTCGTATGAAAAAAAAAACAACTGCCAAACTTACAGTTTGACAGTTCTTTTTTTTTTCATACGATTTTTTGGTTAGATTTTAATATAATACAGGCTCCTATCGTGGATTGCAACTAAGGCCCAACTGGCCCTTTTTGCAGACGACACCACTTTGTATTGTTCCAGCAAGGGCCAAGTATCATCCACCATCAAATCAAGATATCCGCCAGCACCCTAGGTGGTTTGGAAGTGGAGAGTTAAAATAATCCCCTCGAAGAGCAGGGCTGTACTCTCCTCGAAGGTAAACATCAGGACCTCAATACAACCTGCCTGAATGTTCGGTGAACCATACGGCCCTTGTGATAGGAAAGCCAAACATATCGCGTAATGACGGAAAGCTATCAGCTAGCACCTGCGATCCGTGAGTAATCGGGCCGATTGCGCTCATAGTCGACTACACTGCCTCCTAATGTCTCTTGCAAACAAGGTGAGAATGTACAACACATGCATTTGAGCCATGCTGTTCATTCATCCACTGCATGAGCTTCAAAATCGGTTTAAGCGTACGTCTGCAACAGGACCCTTAAAGCCGATCTCCAATTTCTTGCTATCAAACATTGGATGAAGCAAGCGTCCATATGACTTTATGACACTGCAACGCAACATCCAAGCCTTTGGGTGGTAAACGCAGTCAGTTTTGGCGGTTCTGGATGACGGTGCTTGCGTGAGAATGTAAGCGCCGTCGTTCAGGAACGCCTTGTACAATCCGGACGACGAGATCACCATTTACGTAGAGCAATTCGAGACTATTAAAATAACGACCGCAACCATGACCTTATGTTTACATTTAAATGATGAAATGCACTCTCCGTTCTTCAATCGAACGAGAGGCCCCCGTCTTCGAGCTTTAACATAGAGGGCTGTTGCACAATACGTCCCTAATAAATATGACAGGCCCCCCACAAAGTAGACCGACGATCTTGCAAGGAACGCGGTAGCACCTTGATGTGGGCAGCACGGCCTTTGTCCAGCTGTAGACGTCGATTAACTGACATGGTGATGGTGTGGAAAAGAATTGGAGCCAATTTCTATGTACCGTTTGGGGCTATACCTACACAAATCAAGTACCAAAACTTGTATAACGTTTCGATGTAGGTAAATAAAATGCACATAAATGTGACTATATAAAAGTTACCCAACGGATCAACTAAAACATGAAGTTTAATAAAATACTTCTATATTCAAATTTAGGTGTCAACATAGTGGTAAGTATCAAATCATTTTATTACAGGTAGCAATCATTATTCCTTCGAAATTAGGGTTGACTATAGCGGTCGAACCTATCATTTACAAGCACTGAAATGACAAGTTACAGTTGATAATTACCAACAAAATGGGGAACCGAAGTTATCTTTAGTTGCATCTACGTATGAATAAGATTTTAATGATGTACTGGTATCGTTTGTGTGTATGTTTTTGAATACAAGTCATAGATAATGCCCTAGTTAAAAGGATGAATTTAAATTGTCTGCATGAAAATATCACAGTTAACATAGATTTTATGTTAACTTCGATTATCTCTGTTCGTCATAAGTATATTTCACTAGTTTCAAAATAATTACAATTCGTGTTAATGACAAGTTAGAAATCTGCATTTACCTTAATACCTACTTAATATGTTGACAGAGACATTAGTCTTTAATATATCCCCAATAGAGGCACAGGCGAGTAATCAATCGTACCATAACAAAATATTACGATTTCCAGCCTTAATTACTACAAGATGATTTCGCAGAAGAAAACATAAGATATCCAAATTATAAAAGAGTAGCAAAATATACCGGCATTATTGCAAGTGCCAATTTCTACTATCTAAAACATACACATTTATAACTATTACATTTCTTATACGAATTTCTTATTTCTTGGCACGAATTTCCCAAAACCTTCACATAAGTCCTCTTTATTTTATATTCATCGGTCTTGGAATTCCCCAGTACAAGTGGAAGAGGAGTTTTTTAAATTTACCCCGGGGCTCCCTGCATTTCGCATTACTGTTATTATGTAATACGTCTAACCTGAATTCTGAATCATTCTCATATTAAAGAGTGAAAGCTACATGACACATCATCCCTCCACTCCTTGAATGGCCAATCTGCCATTAAATTTTCAAATTGAAATTGATTCATATTTAAATGTTACAGGATTCAGTTTTGAACTGCGCTAGAATGATCGATAATACTTAAAAGAACTAGATCGACGGGTGGCGTGACAGAAACTCGTGTGAATAATACGTCGCGAGTGAATATTATACATAATTTATTTTATACGAACTTGATATGATGTAAGTTTCTCTGTAATTGATTTTTATGACCAATCGCATGTCGTATCTAGCGATTTTTTATATAGTCGGGTACTGCATAATAAGAAGCTAGTAGCCTGTAAAATATAAATACTAAGAACGTAAATAATAAAGAATAGGTATGTTTATTTTTTAACTAAAAGCAAACAATCGTTAAAGAGGTATATAATAGAAGACGAAAATATTTTTAACGAGCACTTAAACCAATATAGAATTTTCTAGAATATTAAAGGGTAGAACAAAGTTTAAAGAAAATTATTTGAACCGATTAAAACAGCAATCGGCAAAGGGAATAATAATAACTAAACAGAGCTTGTGCCTAATTTGGAAACCATATAAATGTTATACTATATTTATTACTTTTCTTTTATAAATAAATACTTATATAGATAATTACACCCAGACTCAAGACAAACAGACATGTTCATGCACACAAATATCAGTCCGGGGTGGGATTCGAAACTACGGCATGAAAGGGAAGTATCTAACAGACACGCCAACCGGTCCGTCTGTCCCCAAATGAAAACCACATAATTGACAGATTTTAAACCACAGCCTGAATAACAATAGATTCGAAGTGGATCTGTCAGAATGTGGTATTTATTCCCTTTTCTAATTCCTGGCTATGTTTAGATTAGCAATATAGTTTAAGAAAATTGCTAAAATTAGCTAACCAAGCAATCGGCAAAGGGAATGAAAACCACACAATTTACAGATTACTTTAAATCACAGTAGAAATAACAATATATTAATAATGGATCTGTCATTGTTTAAGTTACCTTTCCCAATTGCTAGTTTATTTAGTTATAGGACTATTAGACTCATTTTGTAATTGATTCCATTGGAGTAAAAACTTTGAACATCTCTTCGAGTGGGATCTTATTACAATGGCCGTACTAGGAATATCGTTCTAATGACTGGCATAAATTGAGCCCACGCATTTTATTTACATTGCCTTTGGAATAAAATAACAAGATGCTGTCCAACTCGGAAATGCTTTTTTCAATATTTTTTGTAAAGATACTTCAGTTGGAATTGTAAAGGTACCATCCAAATAACTTTTTTGGGCCCACGCTATAGTTGCTAGGGTAATGTTACAAATATTCAATAGCAAAATCAACCAAGTCCAATTTTATTTTGGTGCCCAAGGTACAGGCTTGGCCTTGTTCTCCATATGTTTTACACACATGGAAAAAATGAGCAAACATTTTTTATTGTTTGATCTTTATATTTTTTTATTTGTTGTTATTATTACTTGAGCTTTCACCGTTTCGTCACACTATCAAAACAAACTAACCTCTCATGGTTGCCTCATTGAATGAAGCCGTTTCAGTTACAATAATAATATAAATAATATGGCTGTGTGGTGACGGCAGCGAATAGCAGAATATCATGACCCCATCTCTTCCTGTGGGGGCAAATATGTCGACCCGAGGGAATCTACCTGAGGACGGGCAGCAGCGTCTCGCTGTGTACTATGACCATCATACTGCGATCGCCAACCCGTCTGCCAAACGTGGCGATTATGACCCCAATATGATTCTTGGGGGAGGCTTTTTACCAGTACTGGATTATTTACAGCTGTTAGGATGAATAATATCTTCTCATCCCAAATGGAGCAGTGTCTCCAGTCTAAAGTCTCCGACCAATGTGTGTTGCCAGTGGCGACTTACGGAACCCAGACCTGGTCGCTCACTATGACCCTTATAAGACGGCTTAGGGTCACCCAAATACCAATGGTGAAGCAGAGTCAGAGTTTTCCTTCGAGATCGAATCAAAATTGATGAGAGTCATATTTTGATTCATAATCCCTATCAAAAGTTAGACTGCAAAAAAGTGTCTGCCGGTGAATATGTTGGACTCGCCCCGAATAAACCTTACCTGCCGTGACCTTCCACTGCATGATGGAGGGAGCTCCGGAAACACAGGAATACCGCTCTAGTGCTCCCCGTTTGGGCCATGCCAAAGGTGGTCAGGACACGTACCCTAAGAGGGCTCCCCGTCCCCTCGGATTGATGACTCACCTATAAGTACCTATCCTTCATATCAATTATAACTATCAATATCCACTCAACAAGTTAACCACGTCACGACAACATACGTGCATAGCTTTTGTTCCTATTTCTATTCACCCCCAGATTTTCAATCGCCCCATTTTACGGTATTGGCTGTGTTTAGGTGCCCGTTTATTTTATTCATTATTATCATCATATCAGCCGAAAGACGGATGAAGATCTCCCAAGGATTTCCACTATGGCCGGTCTTGAGCAGCCCGCTCTCAGCGACTTCCAGCAAACTTTTCTTTTTTCCCAATAATTTGCGGTGACTGGCGGATAGATACCGAGGGGACAGTCACCTCGAGTGGATAACTAGAGCAACCCTATTTCTAAGACTGACTCTAGCCGTCTGACAGTCTTTCACATGGTTATATCTTTTTAACTACTTCTGCTGTTAAATCTTTAAGGACTCAGTGTTGACAAAGAGTACTATTGTAGCTTTATGAAAAACATTTTGATACTAGATCATAGGTTTCTGTATGTGGGATAATAATTAAGAAAGATAGTGGGTGAGTTGATATTAACATCTTAAATTCAACGTTGTTACAGCTGAAAGATGACCAAGACGTCCACTGTTGGACTTGTTTCCCCCAAGAATCATCGTGAGATATATGCCATAATCGCTAAGCAAGGCACATGGGTTGGTGATTACAGTAAAATGGTCATAGTATACAGAAGGAAGCTGCTGCCCTTCTTCTGGTAGACATTCCCTCCGGTCGACTTCAACTTCTTCACCCTCCACGGGATGAGATGGGGTGGTTTATTCTGATATTCGACGCTGTCACCACAGAGCAGCCGTTAAAGTTAAGATCCTACTAATATTATAAACGCGAAAGTTTGTAAGTATGGATGGATGTTTGTTACTCTTACACGTAAAAACCACTGAATAGATATGAATGAAGGTTACAATAATATAGCTTATGCATCAGAACAACACACAGAATAACATCAATTTATAAAGATATTGTGTGAATTGTCCAAAATATGACGATAAGTGTCAAGTAAGTAGGAAAAAATCTACCGTTTGCGAGCTATTCCGGTGTGCACTGCCAAAACCGCTAGAGGTACACATTCTACTAATATTATATATAAATGCAAAAGTTTGTGAGTATGTATGTTTGGTACTCTTTTACGCCAAAACTACATTAACGCGGGTGAAACCGCGGGGTGCAGCTTTTTTGAAATAAAACAGAATGAGTTACAGTTATGGGATGTCTCTCTTAAAGTACTCTAGTGGCGCGCTGGTTACAATAGTCACTTCGTTACTATATTGGCGCCGTCGTGTTAAGATTCGATCCTTGTAAAGGAAAACTTTTCTAAAATCCCCGTGATACGAGGACATACGTGATGTTTCCCTAATAAAGCTCTTAATATTTTAAGATAAAGAAATAGGTATATTATTAGAAATTAGCCGTGTGGTTTCTGGCCCAGAAAAAATAACAGGCCCATCCCATACCATGTCGTGGGAATCGTAAAAGGCGACCAAGGGATACATCAGGTAGTCGGGCAGCAGCATCACCTGTGTACTAGCTACCATCGCACGGCGGTCACAAACTTGCAAGCCAAGTGCGGTGACTAAAGCAAACCCTTCCAAATGGCGACATTATAGAAACCTTTGGGGGAGGCAATATCAGGCTAATGATGATGATGACTGGAAATTGAATAGCTACATTATTTCTTCTCATCCTTTTTATTTCCTCTTTATTTTAACAATCTACCTACTTATTAGGATCCTGTATTACTCCGAATACCTTAATTAGCAAATTTCGCTAGAATGTATACGATAACATTGAGACTATTAAGTAGAATACAATAATAATAGTGTTCCAGGCTGAAATTTGCTAGCAGCATTCAATTTAAAAGCTCTCATATTCCGATAGGATTCGACGACAGGGAGCAGATCACGTCCAGGACTAATGCCACGACGGCTTTACGTGCTCCCGAGACACGGGGTTAACATCGTCCAGTTTCTGACTACAGGCTGGTACACTACAATGATAATGGTACAATTGAGAATTAAAATATCCTTACAATATTTAAATGGGCGTCATATTTATGTCCGTGATGTGAATTATAAAATTAAACTAGTTTGACTTTCGGGCCAAGGAAGTGTCAAGGAAGTGAAAAATATTTTATCAGACTTTTTATTGATTTCTGAAAGTAAACAAATATTTCAATTTATGTAAGTTGGCAAAGTTATATAAGTGATATAAATACAATTATTTATATTATTATACGCAAATCATACAGAACTAGTATTTAAACATGGATAAATTGTTAAGTTGTATTGTGATATATCGATGGTGTATCGTTTTAATAAAAATATATTAACAATTTGGTCTTGTAATTTTCTAACTGTGCTTTACTGTCTAAAACATAATAACGTAGGTAACGACCGAAAGGATTTTAATTCAAAATTTCTAATTTAAACCAATACTAATTTGTTACACAAGAGTGCAAAGTTGCTTTTCTACAGCGTGCTCAATTTTGATGACCAAGCCAGCGAAGGATTCTAAAATTGATACCTACACAGATTAATGAGGTTTTGGATTCATAAACTTAGTGACACGATGTTCTAAAATCAAATTTTCTAGTAGATAAATACAACTTTTGCATTCAAATATCGAAGAATGAAAATCGTCTTTCCGAGATGGGGGGATGAAAAGTAAATTTGTTCACCTGGAACTGAAAAATGTTTCAACAAAGCCGTTGAAACGTGAACGTCGCGGTGGACGTCGCTCCTACTCGTTCAATTAAGCATATAGCAGTACCTACCAGATCCCGGGCACCTTGCCACATGGCAACAGACTCGAGTCTCGTTTTATATTGAAACTGGTCTAACCCGCGTTGTTAGACATATCTCTAGCCAGCCAGAGTTAGGCAAAATATCACTCGCTTAATTTGAGCAAAGGCCGTGTAATAGCGTAATGTGCGATGATTATTTTATATATTATGATGGTATACATGAAAACATATAACTCATAATGAGGAATTAAGAGGCCATGCGCAGTAATATCTGTATAACATTGATTCGAATTTTTTATATACATCTCAGTTACACACACAGTTACAGTTAGAACTTCTCCACATCCGAATATTTTATTCACTAGGTACCTTCATCTACTGATGTCTGTTATATTAGGTGTCATCATCATCATCATATCAGGCGAAAGAATTCCACAGCTGGACAAAGGCCTCCCCCAAAGATCTCCACAATTGCCGGTCTTGCGCTATTCGCATCCAGCAGTTTCCAGTTTTATATTAGGTGTAATTAGACTTAAAATTTTTGCTAAGCCGATTTTTAAGCACTGTGTTTAATTGTGATGGATTATTATTGGAACTTAAATGAAAACTAACAAACATGAATCGTGTACCTTTTTATATTGATGATTCCTAGATACTTTTGTACTCTTTCTCCAATGACAGTTGTTTAATGCAGATGTTTTATTTTTAATGCAGTCATATTATTTTTATCCCCAATTACGCTGTGATCATAGGTCAAATCCTCCTAGATTTATGTATTTACCTGCCTTCTTAGTGCTTCCTTACTTTCTTCATTTTGTGGCAGAATTATTAGTATTAACCAAATTAATCTAATATCGTACTTTTCTCTCCTTCCTTTCTACTCCCGCAAATTGTTATGAATTATTAGTTTTCTAGAAGACAGTGATGCTCTCTTCACGTAAAACTTAAAAGAAATATGTAGCTCTATACCACATTTGAATCTATTGTCTACTTCTATATTATATAATAGCTCATCTCATTATAAAAGTTAAAAGTCACGCCATGTCTCATTATGAATAAAGAATTAAATAAAACCATAATTTATCAGGATAGTTAGCAGTGATAGCCCAATAGGCGATGCCTGTATCAATACAGCTTCAAAGCTATCAAGATAATTTGTAGCGATTGCATTGTAGGATTAGAACATAATCCAATCACTGGTATATTTAACATTGAAATAAAGAAATATTATTTGTTGAACACATAATTACTTAAGGATCATGTACAAAATTAGCTTTGCTCCACGACTTCGTCCGCGTGATAGTTGAAATTGGATATAGAAGAGGTTTAAACAAATTTGTTCTGTGTCTATGGTTACCAAATCAACAACAACAATTCATATATTATTGATAAACAAAATTAAAAAATACTATTAAACCAGAAATTTCATGAATACTCGTATTTAAGTCAGTAAGACTTGTAATCCTGGTGACAATATCCATCATTTAAATGGTAACGCATAATCATGCACTAAACGAAAGACATTTATTTTGATTATTCTACATCATTCGATTTCTATACGAATATTTAAAAATATTTGCTTGGGGAAATATTAAGCCACACGGCAATGCTTTTACTGTGAATAAATGTTCCTTTGTTTTTGTTAAAATATGCACT
This sequence comes from Pseudoips prasinana, assembly GCA_951640165.1. NCBI lineage: Eukaryota > Metazoa > Arthropoda > Insecta > Lepidoptera > Nolidae > Pseudoips > Pseudoips prasinana. Next base: position 22,318,761 of record OX621234.1, read on the forward strand.
GTTGCACAGTTAGCTGATGTTGTCAATGAAACCATTTATCTTAACTATTATTGATGTACCTCTTTGTTTACTAGTAGTTACATATGAAGACTATAGACAAATTAAAACGCGTTATTACTATTGATATGATAATAGTAATAGATATTATATATCGACATACCTACCTTTTGAATCATATATTCCGTTCCGTTATGCACTCGCTCATCCGACATCCACTATACGAAGATTTTGGGTATGAAGGCGGCTTAATAGTTACCAAAAAAGATGTTCTAAATCTGAAGTTTGTATAATTTAAAAGCCAAAGAGTATAAATGTATCGTGCTTATATGTATAATAATGCTTATTTGGGCTCATATAGCTAATATACGGTCTTCTAATGACGTCATGGGACGTGGGCAGCTCTTGTGTGTTTTCAAAACTTGATTCTATCTATGAAGTACCAACTCAAATGGCAATATTTTGCGAGTTACGTGTTAACTCTTCATTTTATTCAAATTGTTACTAGAATTCTGCAATAATATTGGATAAGCAAATGTTCTAACCTGACCTGAAAAATTCTTAATATATTTATACTAAGTAATTATTTAGCGATGCGTTGATATAAATGAAAACTTGGATAATATGATAATATAATATGATTGATGACGGGCCAGTTGGCGTGGTCGGTAAATGCTTGCCTTTCACGCCGCAGGTCGTCAAAGGCAAGCATTTACCAATTTGTCTCTATTTTTAACATATTTATGTGTGAAATCTAGTCTGACATTATGTAAGTCAACACTCATCATCATCATATAAACTGAAAGACGTCCACTGCTGCAAAAAGGCCTTCCGCAAAATTCTCCACAATTGCCGGTTATGAAATCATACATTCAGTAAATAATAATTTCAATTCTTTGCGTAATAACTACTGCTAATGAAAAGATGAAAAAGATTTTGTGGTGTACCCCTACAATCAACTGGCTTACTTCACTTTGAGAAACTCTGAATTTACTGCATTTTCAATGCACCTATTCTCTGTTAGTCTATGGTCATCATTCAATATTAATCATTTTATTTTGAAATAACAACTTTCATAACAAAAGTGATTGAACGAATAGACAAACTCGGTAGTCGAGCAGTTTCAGCAGGTAATACTGTGACTGGAAAGTGGATGCTACAATCCAAGTATAGGACAAATCTTTGTGTACTTACATTCGGTTTATTTAACTGAGTATTGGCTACCCTTATCGGCGAGCCAGTTAAACTGTAATTCCAGTTGTAGTGTAAACATCTATGATAATCATTACATGTATCCAGGGGCTATTATAATTTGACACCTGTTTTTACCTTGTCGCTTATTAGTTACCTATGAGTTATCTATACCATTTTCATCTAAAAATGTTAATTATTCTCTATCATCAACGTAAGGCTTTTGATATTTCTCCGTCACGTTATTATTAATCTTACTACCTGATTGTGATAGAAAGTAATATGCTTATAGTTTTTTCAGGTGGTGCAGTCAGTTTCACAACATTGCATGTCAAATCTCTTGAACGGATTTTACAATACAAGTAGGTACTTGTATTCGCGAAAAATCCGTCCATTTAACAATGATTGCTTAATTTAAATAGGTAAATGGTGATTTGAGTCCATACATACCATACCCATAGCACTTCTACCCTGTCATATTGTAATTTATAGTGTATAAGGAAGTAATCATAGCTATCACCATGCCTGCTATAGATAATACTATGGCTGAATGCACATATTTTATAAAATAGTTCAGAGCCTATATGTCAAATCTGCGTAAGTACCTATGCGTCAAGATTCCTGGGAGCAAGTACTTTTTGTAAATAGGTGAAAGTCCTCTCGTCCGATGGTTAAACAATAGTAACTTTACTATGTAATGTGTAGCACAAAATACTTGAAGTAGATGATCTTTCATTAATCATGCAAAGACACCTACTAATGTTCAATAATATCAGGAATTAACTGTACATTAAGGGATCGATCTTGCGTATATACCTTATAAATTTTGGGTCAGGAGCTTTACTTGAACACATATATTTATAGTCAAGTTTTTAACTACTTACTTTGTTTCTTTGTTTTGTTCTTTCATTGTTGACAGTAGTTTTAAGAAATAATTATGTTTAATTCATGATTAATGATCGTATCTTTGTTCCGTAGTTTTACACCAGAACATAATAATTATGTATTTTTGGTGTAATGTTATATATAATTATGTTTTTCGGGTTGGTTTTTGGATACATGAGTAGTATAGCCATCTCAATCTCATAACTATCAATTATAAAGTAATTAGGTTATCTCACTCAGATCAGACGCAGCGACATGTCTTATTAATTTGAGGTGGACCCCTAACTATGCAGATGGATTTCCAAAATTTAGAAATGTTCGTAGTTTTTGTTGTAAAGGAAATCTTCAATCGGTTTGAAACCAATTCAAGCTCTTCTTAACATTATTAATATAAATGATTACAGAGCTAAGATAACCACTAGGTACCTTTTTCTCTCACTAGTTCTTAAAATGCATAAATCTAAAAGTAATGTGTTTAACTATGTGTGAAACCACATTTTGAAATGTAGATATAGTTTTAATGATATCTTTTGTTAGAATGAAATTCTAACAATGTAAGAGTCTAGTGATTAAGTGATTAGACAGGTAGATAATCACAGACAACCAAAATTTTAAGTGTACGTTTATTTCGACTGTGTATTTAGACGTGTAATTATTATATAGGATAACTCATTGTGGATCCAAAAGATGATCATTTTTATCAGTTTTTCGATCTTGTGAAGTACCAACCTGTGTAATTTTGTTTTGTTTAAATTATTGGGTGTAATGTAATTAGATAAAGATACATTTTGCAGATTCAAAGTATTTAAATTTTATTTTATTAACGAATAAAGGAGTAGTTTGTAAAACCCGCAACGAGATTTCAATGACCCTTATTGACAACAATCACCTAAACGTATATTCATACTGTAGCATTCCTGAAAAAAACGTATAATTGACATATTTACTCTTCAGAACCTAACTGCATTGCAAACAATGATTCCAATAGGATACTAAAGTTAATTATCCACTAATTTTGGGAAGGATCTTTTATCTTTTATATTTCATAGAGCTATCACTTACATCTTGCTGGTTAAAGAAGTCATCTTGAGCATCTTCGTTCGCACACCCCATATCTTGTAGAAGTGGGGTAACATGCCGCTCCCAGTCATCCATTATTATAAAACTTCTCCTAAACTGTTAGAAAATAACGCGAACCGAGGATCACAGCTCAACAATCTTCACAAATTAAGAGTGCAGTCATTTTAGCGTTTAACACAAGTATTCAACATTGTATGCGAAAGCGACGTTGCATCGCACATTTCGCGCCAAAAACTTCACGGCTCTACTTTTTACTTTTCCGTGTACTGTTGGAAATGGCGGGAAATGGGCAAGATCGCACGCGACACCCGACTGTCACAAAGTCGAGCGAAAGAGAAAAAAACAGCTGCGGCTGCGGGCGTATCACGTGCCCGCTGTTACCGACGCGCATTCAAAAAACGTATTAGGAGAAAAGTCAGTGTACGCAGCGTGTGTAGAGTCAGTGTGGCGAAGCGCGGGTTCCCGGCCGCCCGTCGACGCGACCGGAACAGGAGTGCGTGGCAATCCGCGACTTCGTACGCCCTCTGCGTCGCGCCGCCTCGCGCCTCTCTCGCTCGCGCCTCCTCCGCTTCAATTTCTCCGTCCCTCTCGTTAGGCCAGGCGCCGCACGCCTCCCATGGGCGGCCGCGATTTCCCGCCGTCCGTCCACGGCCACAACATGGCCGTACCAATCTGCACTCTTCTACTTACCAGCTCTAACTAGAGCCATCAGCTATGTCATGTACAGATAGTTCCTAAGGGTTAATAACCATATTACAAATAAAGTAAGCAACACCGAAAACTTTCGACCCTGAAATTTTAAATCTTTCCTAGGTCCCATCTGGACCTACCTAGTTTTTTAATTAATGTTTTATACTGTGTTTAGTTAAATTAAACTAGTTAGGGTTTCATTTTCGATAGGGATAATTTCACATCGAATAGTAATTGCAATTACTAATTTCACTTTAAAAAATACACGAAACATAATATGACTTCCTTTAGACAAACATGATGCATATATTCTTTCTTTTGGCAAGTAAAGTATCCAAAAAGTTATTTAGACTTAAAGTTGCCAGTAAAAAGTTCTGCAAATTATTCATCACGATCTAGATAATATAATCCGAATCGGCGCTAAATAGAAACAACCAATACATAGAACTAATGAAAACTATAAACTCGTAGTTACAATATTTTAAGATAAAACAAGGTATGGAAATCACAGTTCCAATAGAACATCGCTTTTGAGACTACACACAGCTGTCTTTCATTCTGCCTCCCTCAATTCTTAGCTTATGTTAACGATCCAACTAACTAACTAGAATTTCGTAGTTAACGTAGCAACGTAAACTACGAAATACTTAGTTAGTAAACGGAAACGATGTATTACTACGGCAGCTACGCCATAGTGCACTACGGTATGATACAATCTCACTTTATTTCAACTCATACTATCTAAAACTACACATCACCGTTAATGACGGTACCATTACCCCTAGATTATATCAAGTTATATCAAAAATAAGCAAGTAATTGATGTAAAACTATTTTTTTAAATATATTTTATTGACACGAAAAATTCAAACTTACTCTCTACATAAATACATATTCCTTATTTTATTCATGCATGCTCGTAATAAATACAATAGTTTCTTTCCGGGACAAAAGAGAATGACCAAAACTGGTACTAAATGCTAATTAACTTTCATGAAAATGAGAAGCCTTGTCAAATATATATCTTAGTGTTTAAATAAGATGGGATGTCGGGGTTTAAATACGATACTTATTTAATATAATATTTTTTTTAAATAATCAGACGGATTTGTGTTGACAAATTGTTAAATGTTTGAAGCCCATGTCTTTGAGTCACAACTTCTAAAAGGATGAACAGTTTTTAATGCGGTTTTATTCGTACGTCATCAGGCCTTAAATAAAGCCTAATTTACCACAAGTAATTATTAATAAGAACTTGCAACATTTATGGAATCACGACCAACCTTTTCAGGGTTCTAATTTTAAATGGACACTATTAAGCTAGATCGAAAAAAATATTTATTTACATATTATTTATTATGAACAACGATTTTTAACAGTAGAAACCGAATATTAGGTATTTAAATAAAGTATATTCATTTAAATAAAATACATAACTTTCATGTTAATATTATATTAGTATGCTCCGATTATTCTCTTTCTCGCCTTCATACTACCACCCCTATTATTTCTGGTAAGAAATAAACTTGAAAAAATGCATATCGTAAACCAATAACCCCGTGTGAATTGACGAAATATGGTGAAATTTATTTTAATGTGGGAATCTAACATTTCGCCCTACAGTTTTGTAGGAAGAAATCTAATTCCAATTCTTGACTCCACGTGTGGCGAAGTGGTTAAAGTTACCTTGCTACAACTTCGGCGTCCTCATGTTTTGGGTTCGATCCCCGTGCAGGATATTGTGTGGCCCATAAATTACCTATTGCTCTTAATCTGGGTACGATTTCCATCCATTTAACTATATGTTTGTACGGGAACCGCGATCGTTTTTATTAGGGTTCCGTAGCCAAATGGCAAAAAACGGAACCCTTATAGATTCGTCGTGTCGGTCTGTCTGTCCGCCTGTATGGCACAGCCACTTTTTCCGATACTATAAGAGCTATATCTACTGTTGAAACTTGGTAAGTAGATGTATTCCGTGAACCGCATTAAGATTTTTACACAAAAATAGAAAAAGAACAATAATTTTGGGGGGTCCCCATCCATAGAACTCAATTTTTTTTTCATCGTACCCATACATGTGGGGTGTCTCTGGATAGGTCTTCAAAAATGATATTGAGGTTTCTAATATAATTTTTTTCTTAATTGAATAGCTTGCCCTAGAGACACTTCCAATGTGGTAAAATGAGTGTCCCCCCCCCTGTAACTTCTAAAATAAGAGAATGATAAAACTAAAAAAATATATGATATACAATACCATGCAAACTAAATTTGGTTTAAACGATATCTAGCAAGTAGTTTTTTTTAATACGTCATAAATCGTAAACCGCAATTTGCTTTCATTTAATCAACTGAAATACTTGCTGCTACGGAACCCTTCATGGGCGAGTCCGACTCGCACTTGGCCGGTTTTTTTCCCTTAGTACGGGAGCAGTTTAAGAAAAATAATGTAATTATGGGTATCTACATACATAAGTAGATTAACCAGAGACAATTTGCACAATTTTAGCATATCCCATTTGCCTCCTCTCCTCTCATCCTTACTCACATGCACGTCGACTTAGAATACTTCCGAGCTGTCCTTTTTCTAATATCTTCGATGTTGTCGGATAAAGTTCGACATGGTCTCGTCCCTATATTATAAATTAGACATGGCAAGGTCTACGTGTCTTCTCAACCTTCTTTTATCCATTCAGAGGACGGATGATAGTAGTCATATATTGGTATCAAAGGCGTTTAAACCTATCAAATACAGTTATTCAGGTAATTAGTTTAATATAAACTGGTGTACAGGGAATCGTTTTTAGATAGTAATAATAAATTTATTTATTTACTTCATAGCATGCTTCGCCGTACCCGTACGGCATGCAAATTTATTTTAATTACATACATATATCTATTTATTTAAGTTACATTATTTATGCAAGCTAAGGATAAATTTAATAACAATAATTCTTTCATTCATCATCATCATCATATCAGCCGAAAGACGTCAACTGCTGGACAAAGGCCTCCCCCAAAGATCTCCACAATTGCCGGTTTTGCGCTATGCGCATCCAGTAGTTACCATTCTTTCATTAGTTACACATAATTTCAATGTCATAGGATCACGATACAAATAAAATATATTAAACTAAATAAAATAGGTTTTGGTCGTTTTTGATGACGATTTACAAAAAAACTAACGCATTTTTGATAAACAACACATCTTACCTCAAACCTTTCTGTACATAACTATTTCATCTGGCAAACAATGTTGAAAAGCTGGAAATTACTCATCCGCATTATTTTAAATTTGTTGGCAGGGCTCTGACACTGTGTACGTAAACAGTGCAAACAAAATGATACGCGTAATTTTGGCGGTTTTCCGTAATTTCTTGGATCAACACTGATTTCACGTTGTATTTAAATAAAACAGACTTAACGAGTCATTCATAGTAGAACTTCCCATGGTATTAGTTATTTGTTACATACAACTATTGACTATTGACTAAAATCATTTAATAAACAATCTAATACAGTAATTACTAACTATACATACCTACACATATTTCCAATTTTAAACCCATATATTATTTTCAATAATCAGTGCAAATATTTGTGTGATGAGCACGAATATTTGTTTCTGAGTTATGGATGTTTTCTATGTATATAAGTATTTATATATCTATATAAGTATGTATATCGTCGCCTGGTACCCATAGTACAAGCTTTACTTAGTTTGGGGCTAGGATGAGCTGTGTGACATTGTCCCCAGATATTATTATATATTATTATTATATTGTATAAAACATAAAAGTGAGTCAACTTATATTTTTCACAACTGATTGCATAAAAAATTATGAATTATGAAAGTCGGTTCACGAACAACGGAGGAATCGGGTATACAAAAAAAACATAGAGTTCATTTGAAAACTTTTTACTTTTGAAGTCATGTAAAATTAAAACTTACCTTTACTGAAACTAACATAGTGCAACACAACAATAAACATTGCAATAAATATAAAAATATGACATATAATATACTGGGATGTATATATTCTGGGACATTATTTACACACGGCCACCAGATCCCAAACTAAGCACAGCTTGCATCGTCTATGGAAACCAGATAACTGATATACTACTTTTATTTTGTAAAACTTATAGATAAATACACCCAGACTCAGGACAAACAAACATGTTCATGCACACAAATATATGTCCTGGGTAAGAATCGAACCCACGACCCCAGCGTGAAAAGTAAGCATTTGCCAACCACGCCAACAGGCAAACGCCAACATTTTTTTATAAATCTCACGTTGCTTTTTACTTGAGACTTCTGTGAATGTTTTCTCGGCTTTCAAGTTGTATCAGATACAACAGACACTGAAAATCTCTGACAAGCCTGCCTGAACAACCCTGACACTAGGGTAACCACTGGGACACGATTATATTGATCAGCCCTTATTTATTAGTGGACTTTCAAGCTACAAAATTCCAATTCTAAGTGTGGTAAAATATTCATAGATTCGTCCTAATGATTTTCGGACGCAAAAACCCAACCGTTTCAGTAGAGAAGCAACTTCGATCATTATTAAAAGCGTAGAGTATCTATAACATAGTTAAACACTTACGGTGAACAAAGTTTCTGAAGACCGTACAAGCGGCCAATTAAAAGTTAAATGTCTAATTCTTGTTAGATACGGGAAGTCCACAACTAGTTGCTATACTAGTAAATTGAAAGTTCTTCAATGTAGCGGGTAGGTACGACAGGGTTCTCTACCCTGGCTGCGATGACCCACATTGAAACATAATCAGGATAATGTTAAAGTTTGTTCGATAACTAATTTCAAGTTAAAAGATAGTTTGCTTATGCTTAGCTTACCATGTACTCGGTCTGCTGGTTTTGTGGCTAAACAATTTTGAAACATAAAATGATTTTTTAAAAATTAATTACCATGCCTTAAGAACTTTCTTAGATCGCTGCCATATTGGTGAACAACAGTGGCTGTCACATAATTGGGAAACTCAAATGGAGTTAAGCTTTATTTTACTAGTTGGCTTAAAACGATGATTTACATACTTCATCATCATCATATCAGCCGTAAGACGTCCACCGCTGGACAAAGGCCTCCCTTAAGAAACTCCACAATTGCTGGTCCTGCGCTGCCCACATCCAGTAGCTTCCCGCGATCCTTACAAAATCGTCGGTCCACCTTGTAGGGGGCCTGGCCACGCTGCGTCTTCCGGTTCGTGATCGCCCCTCAAGAACCTTTCTGCCCCATCAGCCGTCGGTTCTACGAGCTATGTGCCCCGCCGGTACCCACTTCAGTTCAGCAATTATTTGGGCTACGTCGGCTACTTTGGTTCGCTTGCGGATTTTATCGCTCAGGGATAGTCCGAGCACAGCCCTCTCTATTGCTCTTTGGGTGACCTTGAGCCTTCTAGTGAGGCCCATAGTAAGCGACCACGTCTCTGTTCCATGCGTCCTCACACACACGTAGTCGAAGACTTTCGGCCTAAGATACGATTGGGACGAGAAGATATTACGCAGCTTCCCGAAAGCTGCCCAGCCGAGTTGGATTCTACGATTGTCCTCTTTGTCAATGTAGGACTTACCTAGTTGAATGGTCTGTCCTAAGTAAATATAGTCGTCTACAATTTCGAGTACAGAGTCTCCCACCTGTACTTGAGTGGAGGGACGTTCGACATGGTTTTTGTCTTGTCCAAGTTCATTTTTAGACCCACTTGTTGTGAGACTCTGCTGAGGTCATCGAGCATTGTACTGACGTCTTCCATGGTCTCAGCCATGACTACTATGTCGTCTGCAAATCAAAGGTGACTGATGTACTCGGCATTGATATTGATGCCAAAGCCTCCCCAGTCCAGAAACTTGAAGACATATTCCATTGAAGCGGTGAACAGTTTCGGAAATATGACGTCTCCCTGTCTCACGCCTCGCTGCAATTGGATAGGTTTCAAGTTCTGGTCCTGAAGTCGGACTGACATGCTGGCGTTCTCGTACAAACACTTAAACACCTCGACATACTGATAGTCAATTTAACACCTTTAAAGAGACCTCAGCGGGAACCACCTTTCGATGGAATCAAAGGTTTTCTCATAGTCCACTAACGTTAAGTATAATGGTTGGTTATACTCCTCGGGATTATGTATAACTTGCCGCAGCATAGTATGTAAGTGGTCTATGGTACTGTAGCCTTTTCGGAACCCGGCTTTTTCAGGAGGCTGGAAGTCCTCAAACCTGCGTGCGAGATGATTCGTTATGACTCCCGAAAACAACTTGTAAACATGGCTCAGCAGTGAGATGGGTCTATAATTCTTCAACAGGGTTTTATAGCCCTTTTTGAAGAAAAGCACCACCACACTCCTGTCCGTTTGACTTTTTTTGGTCACTTGATGGTAAGTGATCACTGCTGCCCATGGACACTCGTAACACCAAAGGAATCACTGGTGCGTTGCCGGCCTTTAAGAGTCAGCAAAGAAGTGTTGCTGACCCTCCCTCCCACCTCGAGGAGCTATGGCGACGGCGCCTTGTTGTTTTTGAGTTGTTTGAGAGCCAACTAATCTCCCACAGGCTGACAACCGGGATATCTTGGTTGTAGTGTCGGGTTAATCTTGCTCTTGGATCTGTGGCATGGCTTTTGACAGGAGGTCGCAGTCGCGAGTCCGGGAACCGATCACCTTACCGATTTATTTCTGTTCGATTTTCATTTTAGTGAAAACTATTGACCGACGTCTGTTTTGCTATATGCATTATTTGACATATTTTAAGATAATTGAAGTGTCATGTGTCATAGGTATTATTTTACCGAACTATTTTTCACCGATTTACAAAATAACTTTTTGCTATTGTCTGAAGCCTTTTTTGAACTTTTTTAATTTGCCAAACGCGTTATTTGCCACATTTTCACCAAACCAAAATTACATTACACTGAATTTTGGTCACAAATATAAAGACGGATACTTGGTAGTATTTTCAAAATTAAATTAAAATTGGGTCATAAAAAGTCAATATACATATGAAACAAATCGCTGCAAAACCGACTCCACACAGTCTTGTTTGCCCTACCCCTAGAGTGTTAATTACGTCCGCGTAGGCGGAGGGGTAGGGCAGCCCGCGAGATGGAGGAGCAGGTGGTTCGAAGGCCCGCCGCCGCGGCTATGGCTAAAGCCGCATTGGTGAGCGTTAAGACCATCTGCGACGATAAGCTCGGGTGGGCCCGCCCAACCCCGCAGCGCCGGAGCCGTGACAGAAACAATGCTTGCTTCATGTTGCATGCGTGCTGCTTGCATGCTGCATGCGTGCTTGCAAACTGCATGCCTGCTTCCATGATGTATGCCTGTTTGCATGCTGTATACCTGCTTCAGCTTGCATGCCTGCATGCATGCTGCAGCATCAGCAAATTAAGAGTTGAAATAATTGGCGGTTGGTGAAATCAAAAAATGTAATTAAAATAGTGGTATAATGAATGTTTGGAAACACAATACTTCGATAAATGTTATTTCGGCCATGTGTAACTTCGGTGAAAGTATTTCGACCAAATGAAACGTCGGAGTAACGAAAAAACGAATTGACAATAGGTTAACTGATATGGCGGCAGACGTAACTTTGGTGAAATAAAACAAAACGAAACGATACAAGTTGAAATTAAATTCGGTCAAATATTTTTCGAACTTATGATAGGTAACCTATGCGTCCACTTCCACGCAGTCTGCTCTGTACCCTCTACCTATCCGGGGTAGGTGCTCAACACCTACATCCTCCAGCAAGGTGTTTACTAGGAATCATAAATTTGATCAGCCAATGTGTATCGTTGATAGGTACACTACATTAATACGAAAAACTTTATTCCGACAGTCACAAATACAAATTTCAAAATACCGACTTTGATTATTCCGAATGGTACAAAATTCCGAATATTATAACCCCGACTTATCATTAGTCCTAGTTTTATAATTCCTAAATTTCAATATTCCGAACGTTTATCACTTTTCAAAATACCCGACTTCAATAGATCGAATAATAAAAAGTCAGACTTAATGATACTTCGAAACATCAACAATACGAATAAAAATATTTTTTCCCGGGTCACAGTTCTAACATAACCTAACCCAAATGATTCACCAATAAATTAGGGCATGCAGCATGCAAGCAGGCAGGCATGCAACATGCAAGCAGGCTTGCAACATGCAAGCAGGCATGCAGCATGCACGCAGGCATGCAGCATGCAAGTAGGCATGCAGCATGCAACCAGCCAGGCATGCAGCTTGTAAGTAGAAATGCTTCGCCGGCCAGCCTCAACCGCGGCGGCGGGCCTTCAAACCACCTGCTCCTCAGCTCGCAGGCCGCCCCACCCCTTCGCGCCTACGCGAGCTTAGATTACACTCTAGGGTATGGCAGACAAGACTACGTGAAGTCAGTTTTGCAGTGATTCGTTTCTGTCACATAATTTTGTAGCACATCATAACTTTTAGTTTATTCGAAGTATTCAAATTCGGAATGTCGTTTTTCGGCCTGAGAACCCTTCGAGCATTAGGCTCTTAGAACGTATGAAAATCGGAAACTATCAAATCGCATTTACGACTTTCGGTAAGATAAATTTCGTGATATTTAATAATAGATATTACAATTCTTAGGTATTGTGAAATTCGGACATTTGAAAATCGGAACATCAAAATTCGGATAAAAATATTTCGGAGTATTTGGGTGTTCCCATCGTTGATAGCTTAACCCAGAGAGTTTTCAGTATGCCAGAGGATGCTGATTTGAGACCCACCGGACAGTAAAATTTACGATTTCTCATTGTTAAGATTACATTTAAGCTTTGCATTCATATTATTATTATGTCGCATCTTGGGGCAGGTCAGAAGTTCCCTAAACCGGCGAGCATGTATGAAGAATATAATGACAGTAATCGAGGCAAAAGAAGTATGCAAAGATCGTGACAAATGGAAATCCGTTGTCTCTGCCTACCCCTCTGGGAAACAGGCGTGAGTCTATGTATGTATGTATGTATTGTCTGAATAGGGACGTTCTATAATGCTACCATGGGATCCAATGCCCCCCAACTCAATTGAGAAGACACTGCGAAACAAACTAAGCGGGTTCATCTACTGCCGGTTTCAACGCCGCCCAGTTAAGATGCTCCGGCGATTTGGTCCACTTAAAGCAATTACTTAGTAGCCAACACAATATCTACTGGGTTTTCTGAATCTGTATTATCTAATCTGACAGTGTGTATCGGTCATGTGACTTAACGCAGAGCGCCTACACCGGATGTATAAAAGTGTGTTGGTTGGAGACCCACCGGATGATTAAGTTATGATTTACCATTTTTAAGTTAAATGTAAAGTGTTACATAATATTTAGGTATACGGGAACTGAACATATAAAACCATTATTAACGCCTCGACGAGTTATGCTTAGTATTGACATTGTCTCTATGTGTCCTCTACCGCATTTATCACGGGGAGTGTTCAGAGGAATTGTTCGAGCTTATAGGTACCTGCCGGCACATTCCGCCACAGACCCTCTCGCCAAAAGTAGAAATTTCATCCTTATCACCTGGATGAATGGTCATCTACCACTGTGCGTTTCACAAGAAACTTTTTGCCACGCAACTTTTTTTTAACTTTTTCCGGTCCAGTATGACATGGCAATCTTCAAGAAGTGAGCCTATTCCTTTCTTAAAGGCCGGCAACACACTTGCAGCTCCTCAGGTGTTGCGAGTGTCTATAGGCGGCGGTGATCACTTACCATCAGGTGACCCACTTGCTCGTTTGCCATCCTATTATATAAAAAAGTATTTAGTTTCTGCTTATTATTTAACGTATGATAAGATCCCTCCAAGAGTTGGACTCATTTGACGAAGGAAGTTGGAGACTATATTTTCATGTCCACGATGTACATTTTTCGACTACGCGCTCATTGAACTGCTAACATATGGCAAACGTGGTAGGCTACGCGGCACGCATACCAAGCACAAATTGTAACTAATGTGTGCCGTATAACGTACTAAGTTGTTGAGATTTAACTATCTTGATTGGGTTATGCTAAGTGTATCGAGCTCCACCTCATCATGAAGTTCGTAACTCGTAAGGGCTTCGCGTTCAGACAAGACACAAATTGTTGACGGTGTTACCGTCAACAATTCAAACGAAACTTACACGAAAAACAAAAATGATTTCACATTGGTATTCATGTAGGCTTTAGTTTCAACTATTTTAGAGTAGAGATAACATTATCAACCGGTTAGTATATAAATAATCCAGATTTTTGGGGTCAGGGATATTTATAACTTCTTGAGTAGGGTTAAGGATAAAAGAAAGATAGGTAAAACGTGGCCATATTTGCCAAGGGTGTTAGATATGCGTATTGATGTGATCTATAATCTGGTAAATAAGCAAACATCACTAAAGTCAATTATAGGGAAAATGAACACCGTCTATAGCATTCCTTTTCGTAATAAGACTTTTACAGACGATTGATACTTGCAATTCAGTCGTACCCGCTCGATGTTGGACTTATAAATAGTTATAAATATCTAGGGCTATTAATTAATTTTTACAAACTGTTTAATGCCAGTGATCGATCTGCTAAACAGTATAGTTGGGAGATCGCCTGGAATCTCTTTGGCATTATAAAAACTATAATAATTTGTTGTCATATAGTAGTATGGTAAACGTTTCACGTTAAAATTCTGTCGATAATTTATTATTGCTCTAGCTGGTACATCTGCAGTTACTAGTTGTGATGTCTTAACGTTGTTATAATAACCGCAGGTTTAATTCTAAAGGCATTTTTGCACCAGTCAACCTTAAGGAAGTGCAGAGATCCTTAAGGTTTATTGGTAAGGAAATGGCTTCGGAATGTAACCCGTGATTATTCATCGGGGTGCTTAAAATAAATAATTTTGATTGTACTGTTTTATGAATTCTATTCAAACAAGGTTTTATTGCTTACCTACTGACCGAACTCTCTACTCATACACACGTATCAGCTTACGAAATGTCTTGACTGTCTTCAACGGCTTTTAAAATTGGAGCAAATAATCTAAGGCGGCTCGCTAACCTGATGAGATATAATAGGGTCACAAGTTTACGCACAAACACATGTGCAACCTCCCTTATATCCATATTGGATAATGGGACTGCGATTGGACTCGACCAGGAAAATATTAAGGGCTGAAGTGACATGTTACGTGTCTCCTAAATATGTAATCTAGACTGAAGTCTTGGGTAGTTAGTACCGTATATCTTCATATGTTTTATTAATGGAAAACCAAGAGGACTCAGGTTAGACGCACCCCACGCCTCTGTCGTTCCCTTTTATTTTTGTAAGTCACACACAAACCCACGCGTTGCTTCGACTTAGTGTGCTGTAAAATGAAAATAATTTTATATTTACTTGTCTTTGAAATGGATTTTATATCGCCTACTTAAAAAAATAAACAACATAGTTATGTACCTAAGCATTGTAAGTAAATTGGCGGTTTTAACTTCTGTATTAACGAAGTTTCCAGAATCTTCAATAATAACCCTAAATTACCGCTATAAGTTTCGAAAAATGATAACTCTCACATGTCTTTTTAGTATGAATACAAATATCCATCTTCTAAATGGATCATATTTCATGTAAACTGTCATCCTCTACTCACACACTTCATTAGGGATTGATTTAACGAAATTCCTTTCTTTTACCAAAAAAGAACCAAAATAGCGAAAGAGTCTTGAGGCCTTTTCTAATATAGTAAACTCAACTACATTAGAAAATGCCTTTCGCTATTTTGGTTCTTTAAGATTGCTAAGTAGTAGGATATAGCTACTTAGCAATCTCTTTCTCCTGAACAACAAGCAAGTAAGCTACTCGATAGTGGCCTGCAGTAAAACGATTATCGATATGGAGAGCGTCTAATGATGCTACTGCCTCTCAGTTGTTGTGGCATGTTGAGATCGCGGTTTATAGCATTCAATTATAAAAGGAGAAGCAATTAAGGAAAATGTATTTTTTTTTGTAATTGTTAGGTGCTTTTCATACAATACATAAAAACAGCAACAAATATGTGAACTTCTATGCAACATCCCAACGCTGAAAGTGATAGTAGCTTACAGCATGTATCAGCTAAGATTTTGTTTCAATAGAAGGCCTATTTATTAATCTCCTATTAAAAGCTTTCGTGCTCATGATCATTCTAGTCTCTGTTCTTTGTACCGTGTGTATAGTATAGTAGTATAGTAGCAGACATATAGCGGCAGACATTTCCATTTATTCAACACCCGGTTAGGACCTTCTGAAATACCCCCAAAATAGAGGATTGTTTATACGAAATGTCAATTGCCTCGCCTGTTGGTTTAATGGTTCTTGACCCTACCTGCTAAGAGAGAGATCGTGGGCTCGATCCTACCCAAGAAATTTTTATGCGATGAGCACGGTTATTACTCAGAATAATAATTGTGCTCATCGGATCACATCAGATGTCTGCGTGTAATTTATAATATATTCGTATTTAGAAATGGGTATATACATACATCAAGAGATTTAATCCTAAATTATCCACAACTTTAAACACTGTTTAGTTTCCATAAAAAGATTAAAACCGTAATTTATTCTATTTTCTAGGTTTTAAAATATTTATAATAAAAATAACTAAACTCTACGGAGTTAAATCGTGCCATGCCCAACAAACCAGCCAAAACACGATATCATGGTTCTGGTCCCGTTAACGCAATACTGGGGATGGACGGCTGAACGGTACACGGGTAAATATCATGTTACCACGCAGAGACAGGGTTGATTTCTCCAAATGACCGCCAGAAGGCAAGCTAATATCACAGCGATGTAACTAATACAAAGGCTTCAGAAGAACTAGCTGCTGGTAAGCGACCGAACCATTGCAAGGAGGTTGCACGCAGTTGGCCTTCATGGTCGAAGACCGCGACATGTTCCAGTATTGCGACGTCACTCACACGCGCTCGGTGGCTTTCGTGGGCTCGAGAGCATTTATCATGGAGAGACGCACAATGGTTTTCGGTGCTGTTCACCGATGAGTTCCAGTTTGGGTTTCACCCAAATCCACGAACACGCGTTTGGTGATGTCCTGAGAGAGTTAGCCGTCTACGCCACCCACAGAGGTTCACTCATTCCAATATGGGACAATCATGGTGCGGGCAGGAATTCCTCTTGATGGACAAACCCAGCCGGATTGAATCCAAGGCAGCATGACTGCAAAAAATACCACGGAGGTAGAGCTTGTAATTGTTCCAGCCAGAATCCAAATGGGCCAGTAATTTTGACTCATGCACGATAATGCTCCTTTCCATACGGCACGGCTGCTCTCGGCCGCTATCTGAGACCACGATATTCAAGTTACAGTTTGCCTAGCCTGCACAGTTGCCCGACTTAAATATCGAGCATAACTGTGTCAAGTACAAATACAAGCCTGGAGAGATTTCCCGCCAAATTTGATGACGGCAAGAATTTTCAAAGAATATAATGTGATCTCATACCGCAGCAAGACATTGACAATTTCAATAGAATTATGAACAATCGATTACATAATGGGTGGCAGCACTGATTATTAATTATTAGATTTTATAAGGATTTTCAATTCTAATTAAAATTAATAGGTTGAAGAATATACCTTTTTTTTAAATAATAATTTTTCACGATGATTAAATAAACATTATTTTTATTTGAAACAAAAAAAACACGCATGTTTTTTTATACTTTTCATTAGAGACCTTAAAATAGCCTATCATTCTTCCATTTACTAAGTAGGTATATCAGTAAATTTTATTCATCATGTTAGCCTAAAGACGTCCGATCACTATTTATTGATATGCCATAATCAACACGCTTGAATGACGCTGTACAAAAATATCGTTAAACTTACGTACAAAACGCCAGCACATCAAGCTACCCCAATCTGTCAAATTTCCCCAATTGAAAGTGAACCTTATGCGTTTGTGATAAAGATGAAAATCTATAAAATAAATTTGACAGATTGGGGTAGCTGGATGTACTGGCGTCTGTACCTACACTTATGATCGAAGGTTTACGTTTTAGGTTACTTATTTGTATGTCCTACTGTTAAAATAAAAATATTTCTAGCGTCTTTAAAAGGTATCCCAAATTAGTTGTGTTCAGTTAATATTTAGTTTACTTGATATTGGTTAAATCACGCCCGATGCTGGAAGCCATTTATATGTAAAATGAGAAATTAATTCTTCATTGCTTATCGACCATGTTTTCGCTTCCCTACACGTCACCTTCGAGCATTATGATAGTCACGCTTTTCTTAAACGGTATTGTTTTGTCCGATGGATGCCGATTTGAAAAACATAAAAATATTAATTGCGTGCAATGAGACAGAATTTGATAGGTGCCCGTTTTTGACGTATTGTGTCACTCTGAGAGTGGTTTCGTTTTTGACCTTAGTTTTACAGTTTACATGTTTTTGGATTATTTTTGAATTATTTATGTTTGAAGAACCATGTCGCCGCCATCGGAATTAAGCTTTGAAGAGATATTGAAATTCATGTTGGCTCACAATGGAAAAGTCACGAACCATGAGCTAGTTAAACACTTTAAAGTATTTCTCATGAATCCAGACATGAGAGGTGAGTACGTAGGACGTTTATCATTCTTTCACTTTATTTTCTTATCATATTTCTTAACTCTTACTCATACAAGATATTTGTTGTAGATGAAGCTAGAAGTACGTTTAAAAAACATGTCAACTCGTTAGCAATAATAAAGAATCAGAACAACGAGAAATGGCTTATATTAAAAAAGAAATATATGACGAATAACGGGAAAGAAAACGAAGATGTCAAAGAAAAAATCCCTGATTCCCCTAGTGTCAGCGCTATGGACACACCTATTGAAGAACATAGTAGTGTGGAGGAGATTCCTGAGCGACCACCACTACCCTTGCAACTCAATCAAGATTTTAGTATACTTACGAATCTTATTCAAGATAATACTCTAGTTAGTAGTACTCCAAACATTCCTCAAAGTGTGAGTGAATCCAAAGAGAGCCTTTCATCCACACCAAGTGAAGACATTCCTCCAAAAGTCTATCCTCGAAGAAGATCCTCAGAAAAGAACAGTGAAAAAAGATCAAGTGCTCAAGGTCTCAAATCACCTATACCCAGCCAAGATATACCAGAGTTGAATAACACAATGTCTTCCACACTGACATCTTCTAGGAGTGAAAGCATGCTGATTGATAGTGAACAAACTATATCTGTGAAAGAACGAAAACAAATGTTCAATAGGATGGCTTCAGAGAGTGATGTGTTAAAGACTAACAAAGTGGGCAACTTAAGTTCACAGGTGAGTCATATATCCTATTTCTTGTGTACAACACAACACAACTAGCAATAATTACATTTAAATGTACAAGTTGTGATAGAAATACTGGAGGAAACTTGAAGGGTTTAAATTGTCCACGAAATTCAACAATAAAATGGGATACTTTCTATCTATCAGCTTACTCATCTTACAAATAGCATTTTTAAGCAAAAAATAGCATATTTTACAAACTGGCTTTTTAATGTGTTTCATGTTCAAATTGCTCTATAAACACTATACACGGATACTGTAAAAACAGCAAACATTTTATAGAGTGGGGAATAAAATGTTGTGTAAATGTTGATACCTGTTAAATTGCCTATTTTGCTCCAATTTAAAACAACATTGTTTGTCAAAGACAAACTATCTGCTATGGTGATGCTTGTGTAATTGTTTGTTTAATTTTTTCATAGTAGCCTGAGCAGTGAGATTTTAATATACTATTTTCGAATACTCCATAGTGCTTATTATAAATACTGTTCATACTGTTTTGCACATGAAATTCTGCTATTTTGCCCTAATCCCAAATCAATTCATTTACATCAATATGTTTCACCATTTATATAACTCCAGAATTGGTGAATAATGTTAAAACAATTTATAAGCATTTTAGAGGAAATTCATTTTGACATATTTTGCATAAAACAACTTTAGTGGTGATACATGACATTTGACTGCACTTGATGAATTTTTGTTGAGTTTTTAAGTTGATCCCTGAGTGAGTTAAATTTACAATAGACCCAGCAGGTGGCACAGTGACCAGATTCCAGGTTGTTTTTATTTACATAGCATTACAGCATCTGCCAAGACAGATAGTATGTATATAAATACCATGCAGTATATAATAACCTGGGAAACTATCCAAAAACACCATCTGATCCCAAAATAAGCAAAACTTGTGCTATGGAAACCAGATAACTGATATGTCACATATACTACTTTTCTTTTGTAAATACATACTTATATAGATCATTTTACCCAGAATCAGGACAAACAGACATATTCATGTAGACAAATAGACCCCACAACCTGCGCTGTGATAAGCAAGCATTTGCCAACCATGCCTACTGGCCCATCAAATATAATTTGAAAAATCAGCCATTAATAATGTAGAATGCCATTATATCTATAGAACAAGAACAGTTTGTTTAAAATGTTAAGCAACAACATGTCCAAGTAAATGCTATTTATTACCTCAATGAAAATCAACAAAACATCTATCAAGCTGATCACTGTCTTAAAAATCTCCATTACTAGATCATTTCTCTGAGTGTTAAATACACTTCTTATAATTGTTTTAAAGAAATAATCAAATTTATTCAGAGCTTGACAAGTACAAGTGTATGTCAATACTCAATGACATACACTTGTACTTGTCAAGCTCACAATAAATAAACATAGTAGAATCTATATATATAAAAATCAATGCCACTTTCCGTTGTAATGTTATAACTCAACAACACCTTTACCGATTTGGCTAATTTTGGTCTTGAATTATTCGTGGAAGTCCAGGGAAGGTTTGTACGTAGAGAAAAATTAAAAAGTCTTTAAAAAGTGTAAAAAACAACACCTTTTAGCAATTTAAAATATTTTTTTGTTTGAATAAATGAACTGAATAATATTTTTTTCATCACTATGCCTTATACGTAGCGAAGCACGTACTGGGCCGCTAGTACAGTATAAAAGTAATAAATAAATAATTCCATAAGGTCTGCCTTATCACATCATTTTGTTTTTGAGGGTTATTTATGACAAATTTATATCTTATGCTTTGGTATCCTACGAACTAACTGTATTTAGAATTTGAGAACCAACCATTTTATTACACACTGGGTGTGTGGTATGTACAACACCATTGGCTGTGTGGTACGTACAAAACGATTGGCTGTGTTGTATGTACAAAACAATTGGCTGTGTGGTGTGTAGGACACCTCTAGTTGGGTGGTAAATATCACACAACCTGACCCAACAAAAGGTTGATAAATTTTATCACCGAATATTCGTCAAGCTGATATTTAAAAAAAATATTGGATAGCATATTTCTGTTCATTTATTTAAGATTGCAACCAAAGCAAATAACATATTTCCATATTTAAAAGAATAAAACGAATACTTCTATGCATATCATGGACTTGAAACATTTGCTAAGAGTCAAGTCAATAGGAACCATATTAGGTGCACCCTTAGCTTGTGGTTTGTGATTTTTATGACTTTGGTTTTGTATATAATTGAATTTCCAAAGTCCCTTTTAGCAATTATGAGTTTGTGATGGTCCTAAGTGCACATAGCACTACAGTAACATGTGTGGTTTTGGTTAGGTAAGGTTAGAATTCCCAGTTTCTGTGAGTCTTCTACTATGTCTGTAAACCGAACTGCTCATAACTAGCTTTAACCTCACTTAAGTTATGTTTGGGTTTGCTAGAGCAGGCACAGAATAGTGTGATACATTTTACAAGGAAAACAATATAACACTTAAATCCTGTAATTTACCTTAAGATTGGATCGTATATAGTATTATGAGTAAGGTAAGCAGTCAATAAATAAACAAATATAAATAAGTCAGGGCAGGTCAGAAGTACCCTAAACTGCCGAGCATGTATGAAGAATATAATGATAGTAATTGAGGCAAAAGTGGTGTGCAAAGATTGTGACAAATGGAAATCCATTGTCTCTGCTTACTTTTCTGGGAAACAGGTGTGAGTCTATTATGTATGTATGTATAAATAAGTATCATGGAACAACTAAGACACTCATCTGACCCCATACTAGGTAGAGTTCTTGCAACTAGACAACTGATTATCATGCCTGTATATTACTAAATACATATTAGAGACAAATTACACTCAGACACAGAACAAACAATTATGCCCTTCACACAGATTTGTCCGGAAACGAACCCACAACCTCTGGCTTAATAGTCAAGATATTATCAATCATTGTTATAAGCAATTTTGTGCAAAGTTAAATAAGCAATTTTAAGAAGAAGAAGAAGAAGAAAAAATATTTATTGAGCACACATAATAAAGATACAAAAAGACACAATACAATTCTCAATGTAATTTAAGGTTAGTATCTAGTCTTTGTTATCTCAGTGTCCTTAGATGTATAGGCCATATTGCGAGACCAATATTATGTTTATATTAAGATTTTCTAAGGACTTTGTGTGATTAGATAAAGTTTAATGGGCACATTGTTTAAATGTTGCTATCATACCGAGCTGCGAGCCGGCCCAACGTCTAGCTTTTTATTAATAAATAAAAATTTTCATATGCAATAAAGTGGTTAAGCAATATTTAAAACTATTTATATCACCATAAAGATTCCTTTTCTACATTTTTTTGATTATTGGTACGGAGTCCTAAAAACGAAAAAAGACAAAATAAGACGAATAAGCAAGCACTCAGTTTGTTTCTGATTTAGTCCTTCATCTGCCCACTGGATCTACATGAATAAGAATTGCGTTAACCCACAAATGTTCCTGTACCTGAAGCTTGCTTGAGATGGCTTGAGGTGTACAAACACCTCAACCTCATGGCATCCCCTAGATATATCCTACTGGTTGAGCTTCTATTCTTGCCAATTGGTTGGTCTTGTTACGAGACTGACTAGGCTGTACTTGAAAGATGATACCTTAATTGTTTAAGTTTCTCATTTATTTGTACTGGTTAGACTTTATATCTCATTAATAAATAATAATGTCCTTCTAGCTGAATTTCGGCCACGGTGGCCAGTCTCAATGGAGACTAACCATCTGCGCCGGACATATTATGGGGCACTTTCTATTCCATCACTCTCCTAATCCGTTGGGACGATTAGCGACAGGACCGGAAAGAGCTTATGTACAGGATACGTGCTCTCCGGGGCACGAAGTTGTAATACCAACTCCCAACTTTGGGCTAGTACTGAGAAACTTTCTTAACATGAAAATACCAAAATAACTTTGTGACCGACCCGGAATTTGAACTCAGAACCTTTTTATCTACGGTTGAACATGCTACCGCTAGACCAACGAGGCAGTAGTCAAACTTAATACCTGCTTTATGAGTTAAATATAGTCTCCAAAATATCTATAAAATTAATTGGGACATGCAGTAAGTTAACATTATCATAAATAACCTATGTAAGGCATTTACGCTAATTATTGACTATGACATTAGTAATAAAAATAATCTTTAATATTCCTTACCGGTAAAATATGGCTAAGCTGTGTTATGTTTACATTATCGCTTCTCATGTACCCATATTTACAGTATGAATTTATCTTATCTTGGATATTTTAGGTTTTAAATGTGTACTATGTGATACTATATTAAATGCATTTTGTAAATTAAATAATTCTAGCTATCCGCCGTTACTGTCCCGCTTTAACTATTATATAATGCCTCATCGGTCTAGTGGTAGCGTGTTCAACCGCATATAGTGAGGTCCGGGTTCAAATCCCGGGTCAGGCCAAAACTCGATGATGGGATTTTTCCGCGAAGACTAACCACTTGCCTGAAGGTATTAAAGATTTACCGATCAACAAATTTAGGACCCAGCTACGTTCATGGTTGACAGAAAAATGTTTTTACTTGGTAGACGAATATTTGACATGTAAGCCCTAGTATCTTAAGTGTACCTTTAGTAGTAAGCTATAATTTGTATGCCATTATGTAAAATGGCTTGTGTGTGAGACTTCAAATGATTACTCTAAGACCTGTATTTTTGACCACATTTTGACAAATAAATATTTTAATTTGAGGAAAATTTCTAAATATCAGCCCGAAGTCTGAGAGTTGGCGGTAATACACCCCCGTGCCTCGCAGAGCACGTAAAGACGTTGGTCCTGTACCAGACCTCTTTCCGGTCGTGTCGCTAGTCGTCATATCGAATCGTGAGAGTGATGGAATAGAAAGTAGTGCTCAAGTGTGTGCGCAAATCACAAGGGATTTGCGCACACACTTGAGCACTATAGTATGTCTGCCCGGTTGGCTATATTTACCTACATTACATATTTTCGTGTCATAATATTTTACCCCCAGCTAACACAAAGGGGTGGATTTTTAAAAACGACGAAATATGTTTAATTTAAAACCAGAAGTGTTAGTTTTTAGCCCCCTACACCCTCGAATTTTTATTTTACAACCCCTTCAATATGGGTATCAAATGAAATTGAATATTCTTTGCACGTTTATACCTTTTTTGTTCCAATTGAGGTAATGTTTTCTTAGTTTTATTTACTTTATTAGAATTTTTAGATTTTACATTCATTTTATTCTTCTTATTCTGTGTCGGGGGTGATTTTAATTTTAAAATTCCGTTTCAACTTATAACTGATAAACTTTACTTAAAAACTTTCTATCCCTTATTCATTTTTGAAATTTTCATTCATTGTTGTTTTGTGCTTTTTACTCAGATGAAGACGTTCATACACGAATTTCATATAACCTTTCATATTTATCTCTTAAGTAGGGATAACATTTTCATGTTTCAATGAATGTTATCCAAAATTGTTATCCAAAAGCACCAACTTTGGTGCTTAAGAGGTTAGAGGGTATATTCAGTCAATGTAGACTGAATCGATAAGAATCGTAGTCCTAAAGTTACTATTACCTCCGGTAATAGTGACATTAATGAACATAATTGTGACATTAATATGACGTACGAAGTAGGTAATCTAATACACACGTGCACACATCTTGCTAATCATATACCTTTTAAATGGCAATAAATTATGTTTTGTTATGGAGTAAATAATCGTTTTCACGCATTAGAATTTTACATTCCTGTATCCAAATATAGACATAATTGAGCTCCACCTTCCAATCCCGAGCTTTCTTCAATAGTATTTTATTAGTAGGTGTGAGATGCTCGTTGATAAACAATGGGGTAGCCGCGCCGGTCATGCCAATATCAGCTGTTCTGAGGCCACGGCTAACGCGGACCGCTGCTAATAACTGGTTCTTACGAAAACGTTGAGTAAATCGCACGATAATAGACGGGTGCTGGGTAGGAAATGGTCTATTATTTTTGTTTTCATCGTTATTGTAGCAACGGACTCTGTGAATAGTGCCGATATATGTGTCAAACAAGTTGAAATTATTACCGATCTCTCTCAGATAGATCTAAAGTTTTCGCCGCTTGTTGTCGGAACAGCGAGACGTTCCAAATTATTGAAACGAGAACGCTGATTTTGTAGGTTTTTTTCCCCTTGTAGTTGATCAATGGTCTTCTAACTAAGCTATAGCTAGGTTGTTTTGAATGTTGGTCATAGAAGCAGTTTTACCTTGGACCATTTGCCTTAAAAATCTCGTCTCTTATTTTACCATCGGGGCTCATCAAGATCCATTTACGGTGCTCCGGATCCTTGAAAGAGGAATTCATCATAAAGAGATCCACCTTCTCTATGAAGTCGGCCAACATTTGGCCCTGGGGTTTACGGACCCAGTTCCAAATTGCCCCACTCTCAGCTCATTCCCGAATCGTATTTTCAATGCGCCGCCTAAAAGGACATCAACAATTCTCATGGTTTAGTTAAGTATCGGGCATCAGTTTAATCAAAAAATTTATGCTAATTCTACTCTATCTATATAAATAAAAAGAGAAGTCCTGACTGACTGACTGACTCATCAACGCCCAGCCCAAACCCTTGGCCCTAGGAAGCTGAAATTTTGCACAGATGTTTTCTTTATAATGTAGACAAGGAATAAGGAAGGATTTTTCGAAATTCAACCCCTAAGGGGGTAAAACGGGGGTGTGAAGTTAGTATGAAACTTTGCCGTTTTTGAAGTTAGAGGCATGAAAGTTGGTATTTGGCCTTGCAGTTAAAAATAAAAAATATATATTTCAGGATTTTTGGAAATTTCACCCCCAAGGGCAAAAAATAGGGGATGTAAGTTTGTACGAAAAAAGTCCCAATTTTTAAGTTAAACGCATGAAAATTCGCATTTGGCTTTTTAGTTAAAAATAAAAAATATATATTTCAGGATTTTTGAAAATTCCACCCCGAAGGTCATAAAATAGGGGATGTAAGTTTGTATGAAAAATGCGATATTTTTGAAGTTAAACGCATGAAAATGAGTATTTGGCCTTTCTGTTAAAAATATATGGCATTTACTTCAGAAAATTTGGAAATTACACCCCCAAGGGCGGAAAATAGGGGATATAATTTTATACTGCCTGACTGACATATTAACGCACAGTCTAAACGGCTGCAGTTAGGACTTGAATTTTGACAGTAGTTACCTTTTATGACGTAG
The DNA here is from genome assembly GCA_951640165.1 of Pseudoips prasinana. Taxonomy (NCBI): domain Eukaryota; kingdom Metazoa; phylum Arthropoda; class Insecta; order Lepidoptera; family Nolidae; genus Pseudoips; species Pseudoips prasinana. Next base: position 22,345,200 of record OX621234.1, read on the forward strand.
GCATCCACTGAAGAAGGGTTTTTGAAAATACCACCCCTAAGGGACTAAAATAAGGGATGAAATATTTTATGAAAGTGCTTAATTTTGATGTAAAAGGCTTTAGTATATAGACTTGGAGTTAAAAATTAAAATGTATATTTCATGATTTTGGAATATTCCACCCCCAAGGTCGTAAAATTGGGGATGTAAGTTTATATGAAAAAAGTACTAACAAGTTTTAAGTTAAACACATGAAAATTGGTATTTAGCATTACAGTTACAGCAAAAATTAAAAGTATGTGTTTCAGGATTTCCGAGAATTCTACCACGTAGGGTGACTAATAGGGGATGTTTGTATGAAAAATGTGACATTTTTTAAGGTAAACTCATGAAAATTGGTATTCATTTAAAAATATGTATTTCAGGATTTTTGGGAATTCCAGCCCTTTAGGGTGACAAATAGGGGATGGAAGTTTGTATGAAAAATGTGACATTTTTTAAGGTAAACGCATGAAAATTAGTATTTCGCCTTTCATTTAAACATTATAAATATATCATCAGGACTTTTGGAAATTCCACCCCTAAAGACGACTAAAATAGGGGATGTAAGTTTGTATGAAAAACTGTTTTTTTTTGGAGTTAAAAGCATGTAAATTGGTATTTCAGTTAAAAATGAAGCAATCAAGGGAATAATTTGTTGTTAAAAAAGGTAATCCATAACTGATTCAATAGGGCAACACCAAAAATGTACGCCAACTTAAATTATAGAGAAATGCGTTTCTTATTGCTTAAAATGTTGTGTTTGTTGTCGTCTAAGTAAAGATTTAACGTTTTATAAGATTTGCAACTTCTTTTTTTTGGTATTTTTCATAACATATTAAAAAACGTCAATTTAATAAAATTGGGATAAAAAAGTCATTGACCCAAAATTCGAGTTAACGTAGTATAAATTGTTCGTGTCGAGATGATCGCACCCAAAAAATATCATCTTAATTTTACTGATCTACAAGTTCACAATTTTGTAACTCGATGGCTTCTATATCGTTTCAGATCGCAGAACTCATTTGACATATCGGTTAAAATAAATAAATGCTTGAAGTAAAAGGTAGTCCAAAACTGAATCAAAAGATGATCGCCTAAATCTCACCCAAAATATATGCCCACATCTTAATTTTACCGCTTTATAAGGTTATATTTTTGTTAGTAGATGGTGTAATCATCGTTTTAGATCGCGCTATGGTTTCGTTCACAAAATGTGATATTAGACCTATCATTGCCGTGGTCGCAACCTAAGCTAATGGGAGTTACCTTGGTGATTAATGCATCGTTGATTATTATATTACTTTATTTGACTTACTGACTTTACTTAAGGACACTTGATATGTATTCTTTGATATTTATGGGTTTATGATATCGGGTCTTTTTTTTAAATAACAGTAGCGAAGTAGTCTTTAGTTTATTTCTTAACTAGGTTATTTATAGGTTAGGTTTTCTTAAATTTATATTGCTTATTTCTTTTAAAAGTAATTTTTTTTTAGATTAAGCTAGAAGTAAGTAGTTACATTGGTAATCATTCAAAATTGTCGCGGACGAAGTCGCGGGCACCAGCTAGTCGCAAATAAATTAAAAATCTTTTGTATAAAGTGCCGTAAACTCTTAAATTTATTAGTTTCATTTCCGTAAAAATAAATTGACTAATATTAATTCATTAGTTTTCTATTAAATATGATTTGATTTGATATTAATAGAAAAAAATATGTTGCTGTTTGGATGTTTTGTGTATAAATAAAATAATTAAAAGCTTCACTGGCAACTTCTGAATTTACTTTAAGAAACGAAACAGTATTTGTATAAGTTAAGTATATTATTTACTTACGTAATATTTAGGGTCTTAACAATTAAAATATATGAAATGAAATGAAATGAAATATTTATTCAGCACTTGGGTATTAACATACACTTGTACTTGTCAAGGTCACAATGCAGTACATAAACAAAGTGGATAGTAAAAATTTCAAAAAAAAATTAATCTGTCAGTCCGTGCGGTTTGTTTTATCGCATATATTTTCTGAAATCCTTAAATAAATAACAATGTACTAATCTATTATTTTGAAATTTAGTTCTACTATATTAAAATTAAAGAATTGAAGACTAAAGCAAAAGACGAAATTCTAAGTGAGGGTGTGATCACATGCACGGGATCACCGATCACGCATTAATGGGCCAAAGCGATTCTCGCCGCTGAGGAACCTACCCTAGCTAGCCTGCGGCTTTCTCTAGCTGCCTAGGTGGACGACCCGGAGAAGAAAGCCACAAAGAAATATAAATTAATACCTCATTATTAATTGAGTAAAATCTCAGTCTTATCTGACTAATCGAGTTTTAATATCCATCTGTGCTACTAATAATCTAAAATTTTATTCAAACTGTACTATTACTACTGTAGGAATGTAGAAGTAACAGAGCGGCGTCAGTTCGACGCCTGACGACTCATCGGTATCAAATTTTGCTAAATATTCCTAAAAATAATCCTTATTGTTTAATAAATGAGGTCGAGTCATTGAACGGACCTGACCTTAAATAAAAAAAAATATAGCCGATTTTAACTTTTACCGGGAACGTTCCTAAAGCATTTCGTATCGAAAAAAAGAATTTAATCACAAATAATTGATAAATCCTGTAACATACGTACAGAAAATACCATATAATTTATGCAGTGTATCATAAAATGACATTGTTGGCGACGGACTGCAACACGGGTACATTTCCAATCAGTGCCAACAATACCTTTTAATTAAAATATGCCTAAGCGTATCCACGCGCTCTATGAGCAGCTTGATTAGGGAACCTCTACCATACAGAATTCGCTGCAAGGCTATTTCTCTATACATTAATATTGTAATATCGTGGACATGTCCCATCATCATGGTGTTATAGACTCCAGTCTCTACTGCGTACAACCAATGAGATTACCGGATCATCGCATTGCGTGATGAGAAATATGTTCTGCCATCTTATTGGCCAAACGCAGTAGAGACATTTATAAATTTGCTAACGGAACTGCTGTGGTCGCCGGAATAATTTATTGGGAAAAGGTTATCGGTCGGAATCGCGCTAGTGATACCGTGATTTGGCAACGCGCATAGGCTACAATGACCCCTTACCATCAGGTTACCCGTAATATCTAATTAAACTATGTAAATATTTTTTGGCAAAAACGTCAAATGCGCAAATATAGGTACCATAATGAAATAACAAATGCACATTAATAAAAAGCTAGTAGCAACGATTTAGTTAATGTTTAAAATTGGAGCAGATTTAAGTCGTTAAAATGTTTAATAACAATAAGGTATTAGGGGTTTGTGGTTTGGAGCGTGGCACCTGTTGGTCGGCTGACACTCATTATCAAATATTTCGTGGCAATGCAATGTGAAACAGACCTCAAACGCGAAACGTGAGAATTTGTTGAATTTATGCTTTTGGGGTTTTTTTGAATAGCGTCAATAATTTGCGAAGGCGCACATTTTATTATGCAAGCTTGTTCAAGATCCAAGTCTGGAAGTAGTCCGAGTTGTACTTTCATTGAACTAATTAAAACATTGGACCGACGCACTTGTGCGGGTTGCGGGAAGACGCTGAATGCGGGCAGCGCAGGACCGGCTATTGTGGAGATCCTTGGGGGAGGCCTTTGTCCAGCAGTGGACGTCTTTCGGCTGACATGATGATGATGATGAATTAAAGCATTTGAGTAAGAAGTCCAAATTATATTTTTGTTTAAGTACCTAAAATTTGGTAAAAAACTTAATTTATGGTATTTCGGGGTAGACGCAGTGAATGTTGAAAATCATAAATCTGAAATCATATTCGAGATCGTTGCAGGAATTGTCCAGTTGTATCTTTACTCCAGTTTATTTATCAATTAATCACAGTAACGATAGCAATTATATATTGACGGTCACCGTAGCCTAGTTGGTAGTGCTCCTGCCTACGAAGCTGGTGGTCCTGGGTTCGAATCCCGGTAAGTGCAAATATTTGTGTGATGAGCACGAATATTTGTTTCTGAGTCATGGATGTTTTCTATGTATATAAGTATTTATCTATCTATATAAGTATGTATATCGTCGCCTGGTACCCATAGTACAAGCTTTGCTTAGTTTGTGTTACTATATATGTTGTGAGCTATTCCTTCTTCTTTCTTTGTAGGTAATTTAATAGGTCTTAAAATACCTACAAAGACAAAGGAAGAAGAAGGAATATATAATTTTACTCGTTGGTCCCACCGTAGCGTGTTCAACTGCAGATAACAAGGTACTTACTGGGTTCAGATCCCGGGTCGGGCCAAGTGATTTTGGGATTTATCTGTAATAACAAAGTTTTCGCAGTATCAGCCCAAAGTCTGGAGTTGGCGGTATTATACCCCCGTGTCTCGAAGAGCACGTAAAGCCGTCGGTCCTTTACCTGATCTCTTTCCGGTCGTGACGGTAGTCGTCCCATCGGATCATGAGAGTGATGGAATAGGAAGTGATCCTGTGTTTCCGCACACACTAGTGCACTATAATATGTCCCACGCAGATGGCTAGTCTCCATTAAGGAACTCTCGGAACTCGGCTAGGAGGACATTCAGTGAACGCATTTGCGTTCACTGAGGACATTATTATTATTATTACAGGGTAATTTTTCTTACTCATTTATTAAAATTATTTTTACTCTAGCCGATATTCAAGTTTGACGTGATTCTCTACGTGTTTTATTTCTAGAGAGTAGGTATACGATCTAGTACAATTACCAGAATTGTGATACTTTTAAATACATTTGAAGTGTTTTTTGGTAAGAATAGTAATTTCCATTTACTTACCCAATTTCCCTAATAATACTAAGAATAAACACAAACTGGATAAAATGGGATTAGAGTTAGAAAGGCCCAAAATCATTTATATATGAATGATCGAAAATGGCATAGTTCTACTTAGGTGTATAACGACCACGAGAACAATGTATAACAGTCCAGTGCAAACAGTTTTCCTCGTAAAGTATCGGCGATATAAATGTCCTAATAACGACCGCTCATATGGCGCGCGAATAAAGTCTTTGCTAGGAAAAGTTACATACTTTTCCTAGCACAGATTTTAAGCACGAAACATATAATATCTACTTTTATAAGACTACTGAATTGAATAGAGTACTAGTAGATATGGAAGTTTGTAATTACAATTTTGTGTTCACCCCTTGCAGTAGGACTGATTCCTTATGCCTTATAGGGTTGCCACGACTGGTATGTTGACTGCACAAAGTGGCCACCTCACCGTCGTGTTTCGGGTTCGAGTGCCGCACACTACAACTATTTGTGTGACTCATAAATTGTGGTTTTGTGCCTGGATGTGACATGTGCCCGTGAATTGCATGTTTATAAAGTCCTCCGCGATATAGGGATTCAATTCCGTAGTACACGCCTTGTCTTTTTCATTATAAAACTCAAAAAGCAATAAATAGATTTTGTTTTAAAACATTCAAAATTCTAACTTTATAGTTGCTATATTACTTAAAATCAAATTAAAAAAAAAAAAATTACATTGTTAAAAAAGTTTCAAAATCCTCCATATAAATAAGAGTTTACATACTGCGAATTTTCTAGGCGCCCGAAGTCTGCTTATTAGACTAACTAAAATGTTCTCTACTGCCTTCGGCCAATGACAGTGCGAAATAATTATATCATTTCATCAGAAAGACGCTATTCCAAGATAGATAATCTATGGAACCGGAAAATTATGTAGCTATTTCAAACCTTATTTTTAAGTTATACGATACATATGCAACCTTTCTTCTTCTTCTTCCTCGATGAATAGCTTGATTTTAAGATAAGCGTTCACAAACAGCGACAGGTCTTTTTAAATCAACGCCCGCGCTAAGGTAATGATTCCCTTTGTCGCAGGGCACTTTTCAAACATATACCTAATTGACGGATACAATACACACAAACTCGGAATAAGTACTTATCTGGTTAAATTAATAATCGAACCCGGGATACGAAGTAGCGAGGCGACTATCTTAACTACTGTGCACGTCGTAAGTCAAATTATTACTTCACACTATGTAGTGTAGCCTAATATAAGTATATCTGCATTTATAGCCTGATTACAAGCCATTATAATCATATCGTACTTACTTACAATAAAACAAAGTCCAAAGGGCAGGCAAATAACTAAAACAACTATGAATTATAAATAATGTTGCTGATCAAACTATTAGGTAGATAACTCTTTTGAATATTAAATTGTATGTTGAGGTGCGGGTAAAAGTTTCCTGCCTATCGACACCTGGTGGAGCTAATTGAATTGTAAAACCTTTACACGGACCCTTTGGCGGTCAAAATGATGTCGAATATGATTATTATCGATAATAATTTTCGTGATCGCACCGGGATATCTAATTTATTCGGAAATTGCTGACGTAATAAAATCACCTTGTATATTGAATATCAGGGTCTTTATTGTGTCGTCACACGAATACGTACTTAGTACTAACGGCTTTCAGTAGTCGTAGTAAAATCCTTCACATTTCAAAATACCACAATATACTAAATTGGCAACATCACTACACCCAAAGGGCACATTTGGAAAACAACCGACGGGGGATGTTCATTGCGAGTATTGTGGAGTGCAAAAATTTATATAATAATAATTTCAACTCATCCGAACGGGACAACCCCTATACGTGAGGGAAGCTTCAACAACATGAACAACAGAAGCTTCTAATGACAAATATTAGCCCGTGCCTCCGCACACCTAATGGACTTTACAATTGCTTTTTACAGCGCACTTCACATTGAAACCTATTAAAGGACGAAAGGGCGCATTAACCTGCTTGTAAAAACATGAAGCGATGGTTACAATAGAGATTTTTGGATTTTAATTCTTCTTTATTAAATAATATAATTTAATTACTATGTAGTAATATTAAGTCTCAATTTAACAATGGTTTAAATAGTGACAATAATATAACCATAGTTGAAAAAATTCGGCCTTAAAAAGGAAATTAAGTTATACTAGATTGTAATAAAATACGTATTATTTTAAACTTATGGCCGAAAAGAGCCTGGTCCACATGAGCGAAAAGATATGTACTTGTGCCTAAATAAGAAACCTCTGTATAGAAGTCAAATAATATAAAATTAAATGTGTCATTTAATAAGAAACGTAATAAAATTCATGGACTTTAATATTTTACCGTGTAGGTATTTTTTTTTTACCAGGTGAGTATACAATGCTCTTATCTGCATTAATGCGTCGAAAGTAATTTCATTTGACGAATTTTACAACACTGATATTTAGCCAGATTTTTTCCGAAGTAGATTGAGTGTGGGTACATATTTTTTGTAGGTACACATCTTAATGTGAGTGTGTGCTGAATAATACTTTCCACTTCATGCTTTTTAATGTATCACATTTCCTAAACATTTTATAGGTATCACAAATTTTGTTTCAAAATATTGTATGTGATTTTTTTTGTATTAGATCAAAATATTAGACGTGCGTGTGGCAATCGAAAATGTTTCATGCGGAACTCTGATGGGAAGTTGTTACTCGCGCATGTTTCTCATGCAAGTGCTTTTACGTATAAAATAATTTAGAGTATAATTTGGAACTCTTTGAATAATAAAAAATGTGATGAAATTTAGTGTGAGCGTCCGAGACAAAAAGAACATCTCAAAATGTACTAAAATAACTCAAGTAAGCATGGTGCCTGAGTTGCTCATGTATAGCGCCTGAGGCGAACATCTACACAATTATACTACAACATCAATCGCATATCTTTTTTGTATAATATATAGTTTGCTTTCTATTTCTTCAGTCTACCGTGGCGTCGGAATATATATATCTCCTTCTTTTTCTCCCTACTTCAAGTCTAATTTTTCTTTTCCGTCATCGTTACAATTATACTATAAGTTCTCCACTTATCGATTCTAATCCTAGATCCAGTAGTCTTTCATAATGTTTAATTTATACCAATATGCAAGTGAATATTTCACCACTCTGTAAGCTTGTTAAGAAGTACGTATGTCCAAAAATGATAACATTCGTTTCGGTTTTATGTATCGGAATTCACTTAACGCGGCCACGGAAGTTAATAAATAATAAATGAACAATCCGTTTCTCACTAATATGCCACGTTGCCACCCGTCCCAGTGAGATCCCGGCGCATAAATCAACTCTGAAATAGACCGCCGATGTATGCTTACACTTCCGCTCGTCAATTTGAATACTTTCAAAAAAATAGTCTACAAAGGTTTAATAAAAGCTCGACTCAATATTACGCTTTAAAAAGCTAAGTATACATAAAAGTTTGAAGGGCTTATGATTTAAGTTTTTTGTCTGCATCCTTTGCATGAGAATCGATTATAAAATTCAATCTCACATTATTCGCTCTCTTATATGCTATATACTATAATTTCACTTGGATTAAAGGGGATTATACGAAAATTATTTTAATTTAAGAATTTGGTTCAAAATACGTTTGTGCTTCCGATGTTCAATACATTTGAACATGACTTAATAGATCCTCTGTCGTATCCCTGCTGGCCGATCGAGGCCATGGTATGGGTTATGTGAATATATCATCATCATTATTCATGACATACAGCTTATTGAATATTGGCTCGTGACTTGCGGTCGATTGTTGATTGCTGTCGTGTGAGTTTAAAGCGCACGTGCGCTATTTAAACTCTAAAAATGTCATTCGTGCTTTGCTTTAACCACGTCGATGTGAGTACTGGCGTTTAATATGACCTGCCTGCTAATTACACATTATATTCCTTCGGCACACTGCGTCGACGTATTCCCCACTCTTTCCTTAGCACGCACAATATAACCCTTAAGTCTAAATCAGCGTCTGATTTAATTTTGTGATCTTCCTTAGTACGTGCTAAACGCAAAATCCAATTCGTTTTTAGTGGCTAAGCAGCAGTAAACCATTTTATTGCACCGTCGACGCTTTATTTTCTCATTTAAGCTACCTAGAAAACTTCGTAATGTTAAGTCTTGAGCTACTGCATAAAGACTTACGTACTTAACTCGAGTGCGTCTCAATAACTTAATTAAGTAAACGTATTGTAGCATCAGTAAGGAAAAAGTAATAATAAACAGTTGTGTATTCGTACCTATAATTGAGTTCATGAAAATATATGTATAATTCTCCCTTGCTTCCAACCGTCCATTCCCGCACCTTGTATTTTTAAGGTTTCTTTTCAGGGCAATGGTACAAGCTAGGACAAAATGATTTAGGAGAAAAAACAATAATTATGGTCGATAAGTCTGCATTGAGCTTTTTATCGTGAAAATAATTGGGTACTTAAAGTCTAAATATTATAATAACTTCTCCATTGCATTTTTCTGAGTTCTTTTTGGTATATAATATAATGATATATAGTATGCTCCTAGTCTTGTGTCATAAAAGGTTTCAGATCATATGAGGCTTCTTCCTATGACTTTTGTCGTAGATGTTCTCATGACAACCGCCTAACCGTGCTCTTCGCGGCACGGAGGGTAGATGCTCAACTAACCACATAGCGAAATGAATAATTGTCTTCAAATCGAATCCGCCCCTTCGGCTTTACCGCTCGGAAACTAGTGGTCGGAAGCTAGAAATTGATATCATGCTATACTCTTAATATAGAAGGAAATAGTAGTGTGAGTGATAGTAGTAAGTAGTTTTACTTCTTCACGCTTAAATAAACCGAATTTATTGGAGTTTTTATTACAGATAGCCTATAACTACCTAGCCCTCTTTTGAAGTAAAACGCGGCGCATTCAGCAGCTTATTCCTCAAAGTAAGCTGCTGAATACGTGCCGTAAGCGTTACGAAAGTTTGATCGGGCGAGGCGAACGTAAGTTGAGAGAGAGATATAAGGTAGTGAAGACAGAAAGAGAGAGATTTATGTTTCGTATATTACTGTAGGGGCAAGAGAGAGGTGTGCACATTTTATTTATCTCTTTCACTCATAGCCAGTTACGTTTCGTATATCTGAGTTTCACTTCAGTCGAGTGGTAACTTAACTTAGAAAACATAAGTCATTATCATCTTCATTAACGGGATGGCTATTTTTAAGGAACACATAAATATATATATATATATATAATTAAATTAAATAAAATGAAATTATAAGCTAAAACTAGATAAACTATGATACACTATTTACCCTAAAAGGCGTCCAATAATCCCTCCGCATCGCTTATGGGAAAAGTGCCTAGAAGGCTGGCCGCATTGCCACGCTGGATGGCAATGCTGATCCTCTGACCCAAGAAGAGACCAGCCCTCTGATCATGGGAAGCGTCGATCAAACGTTTAGCTATTTCCCGAAACATTAAATGTGCGCTTGGGCCCCATGGTCCTAAGGTTTCTACCCCAAACGGCTCAAAAACAAAATTTGCTGCCAAATTTGTGTATTTGCGCCGTTTAAGGGTTTCCGCCAAAGCAGCAGCAGCGCCTGCAGAACCCGACGTATGGGGAAGATGGGAGGGCGCAAGGGTGTCGACGCATGTTGCGTCCCACACCAGGGGCCTACCCATCTTCCACGGAACCAATGACATACCATCGGGTCTCTTTCCATCATCACGTGCTAAGCCGCTCGGTTCTAGAACCGCTGGGACGTCAACGCTGGAAAGAGCCCGACGGATTATAACATTGATGCTACTGTGGCGTGAGATTCTGCCCGCGCTACGGCAACATGACAGACCATGGCGTCCAAGGTGATCGACCGCTTCCCCACACCTACAACGATGCGGAGCAACGCATGAGACACCCAGACGGAGGCCGGCAGCGACGCGAAAAGTACCGTTGTCCAGCATAGTACCTATGTTGGGCGACGGTAACGCCTGTAACCATAAACCCGACTCCCATGAGAGATATATATATATATATATCTCTCTGGGATAATCTTCAGACCAATCCGTAAGTTAATAAGCCTAATAAATACATACTAGTGATCTGATTACCCGTCTGTTTAATTCTTATTATCTCACATTTATGTCCGCCGCTTAGCGGTATTACTATGCTTTCGCGCGCATACGATCTGAACCCATTTCGAATCCAGTTCGAAGTAGCCATGGGGCTTTACCTTTCCTTCTATAAGGTATAGGGTGCAATTATCTGTATAAGTATGTATTTACAAAAGAAAAGTAGTATATGTAGTAGATCAGCTATCTGGTTTCCATAGTACAAGCTGTGCTTAGTTTGGGATCAGATGACCGTGTGTAAATAAATCCCAGGATAATATTATTATAATAAGTTTTCAAAAATAATGTTTTTCCTACATGAGTTCCGATTATTTAAGAAACTTTGGTGGGTCGTTCTGTATACGCCCGCGAATGTACAGACGCCAGCACATCAAGCTACCCCAATCTGTCAAATTTCCCCAATTGAAAGTGAACATTAGGTATGCTTTTGTGATAAAGTTGAATATCTATAAAAAAAATTGACAGATTAGGGTAGCTAGATGTGCTGGCGTCTGTGCTGCGTACTTTACTTGAATGCATGCTGGATGCAGCATGAGTTGATGCATACATTAGGTGAAATAATTATAATATATATCCGAATCATGATCGTATGACTCGATTTAGTGTACTCTTATAGTATTGAAATGCAAAGGAAAGGCTAAAGACATTAATTTTCACCCTCCTCTGTCAATCCTCTGGCAAAACAAATACAATGCTTAGGTAAGTTATAAAATACTTCTGTAAAATATTATAGATGCTGATGTTTATTCAAAATTGAACCGTTTATAAACAGAACTAAATCACAAACATCTTTAGCGAGCTAAAGTCACCTGTCAGTTTAGCGCTACAAAATTTTTGAGTCGTATTTTTGTATGGATATATATAAAAGATTGAATTTGACACATAAACGATACAAAGTTGATGGTATTTTGAATCGCCAAAGAAGTGGTGGGGTAGAACATTGGTAATGGGATTAGCTGTTGCAAGTACTATTGTTGAGAGACCACCCACATACTTACCGAACATGTCTTGGATGCAATAAATACCACAGTGAATTCAAATTTCAAGATCCAAGTTAATCATTAAATTGCACTTCCACTGCATACCGAGAGTTTCTAAATTTAACATATATATTCTTGAAACATACTTAATTAATTCCGTCTTCTATGTTGATCTATTCAACACATAAGTAACTGTTGTAATTTTGATACAAATTATCCGAGATATATAACTTAATCATAATAACTCCAAAACCTGCTCTTAATAAATAAAATCCGACCAATTTGTCTTCCGTATTTTTATCAAGTAGCACCGAGTCGTATCTCGCTTTATTAGGGTTCCGTAAATACTGGGGAAGCCCAAGAAGCCTTGCATGGAGCAGGGGACATTGTTGTCATATATATTTACTTTACTCATAGGAACAGTCGAGTTCTACACTCAGCTGTAGTTAGAAAACAAATAGAATGTTTGTCTAAATACTTAAAATCGTCTTTTCAATTCATTTTTCTCCCACGATGCTATAAATCCCTCACAAACGTAGCGAAAATAAGCTTCAGTTTAAGTATACGTCATCAGTGTTTTGAATAAACGCTTAGTTGTTATGCACGATGAGAACGATAACCCGGTACGGTCCGTTGCGAGCTGGCAGGAAAATATGACCGATTTCATTGTTCTCCGTGTGCTATTCGGGCCTGAGAATCACTTGTAGCCATCAACAACGCGGATGCCATATTTAACGAGCCTTGTCGAAGTGATGGAAATAGGAACGGATGAATTAGCTGTCAGCTATTCAATGATAAAAGTGAACAACGCATAATACACGCTCCGTAGCATGAAACAATCAAATATCCATGACAATAAGTACGTCTGCGAAAACGGGGCCAGCACCTTGTTGCTTTCGTCTGCCTTATGAAACAAACAAGTCATACTTATCATCATAGATCATATTCAATGTATGCCACACCTACGATTTTGATTTTTTTGCCAACAGATTGATATATACAGTTTACTTTAATTTAAGTACCTACTTAATTAGTGCCCATTCTTCCAATTGTCAATTCACATATTTTCATTCGAATACTATACCACTAGGAGGTATCCATGCCAAATAATGGTTTATAATAATTATCACATCAAGAAAAATATAAACGAAGAAAAGGAAAGGAATCCTAAATGTGATCTACCAGTGTGTATCGTTATGCGCATCAGAGCGCCTAACCCGGTTTGGTAAAAGGTGCTGGTTCGGAACCCACAAGACGATTCAATTTATTAATCGAACTAAATTTATACTCCATTTTTTTTTGTTAGCAATGTAGATACATACACATACGGGCTAATGCACTATGTTGCACTTAAAAGGGCCCTATTTTTCATTTCAGTGCCGAACCCAACAAAAGGGCAAGGTTGAAAAATATGTCACGTTTGTTCATGTCAACTAATTTGCAGTCGAAGACCTCATGAAAACCTTTCAATGTCATCTTGATCTAACTATTTTCTGAAGTAGGTAATTAATTTTTTTGTTAATAAATCAAGAAACTCAAATAGAATTCAATCTCAGCATTAATGACGAAAAATTATTTTAAGGACTAGCTAGAAATGTTTCTTTTTTTAAAAACATTGCTGGGTTTAACGTTGTCATATAAATAATGTGAATAAAGTTGAAAGCTAGAAGGTTATGACGTGTATCGATCGTAATATGGTGCCGTCGTCGCCACCATAATGCGAGCCAGCGCGAACAACGTGCTGTGTACGGCGTCCTACGGCGAGGAGAGAGGCACGCACGCCTGGAGCCCTCGGCGACTAACTGGCGAGCCTGTCCTTTGAGTTTCAACTAACATTAATATTAATTCCATTTTTACTATATTATGATGACATTGCGGTCATATTTAAAACAGTATTACTTTTGACTTTTATTACAAAGCTAAATAAATATACATGTTAAGTACTACTCCTGTTTTGTAATCGTGGTAACACTATAAGTAAACAGCTAAGCATCTGCATAAGCAACCTGAGATTCCATCAACAAATTAGTAATAAATAGAATGAGTGAATTTTATTTATATACGGTCACCGTAGCCTAGTTGGTAGTGGCCCTGCCTACGAAGCTGGTGGTCCTGGGTTCGAATCCCGGTAAGTGCAAATATTTGTGTGATGAGCACGAATATTTGTTTCTGAGCCATGGATGTTTTCTATGTATATAAGTATTTACATACATACATACATAGACTCACGCCTGTTTCCCAGAGGGGTAGGCAGAGACAACGGATTTCCATTTGTCACGATCTTTGCACACGTCTTTTGCCACGATTACTGTCATTATATTCTTCATAGATGCTCGCCGGTTTAGGGTACTTCTGACCTGCCCTTTCTTGAGAACGTCTCCGATTTGGTCAGAGAATGTTCGACGAGGTCTTCCCCTTCCGGTTGTTCCATTCACACAGGCTAGGAAGTATTTATCTATCTATATAAGTATGTATATCGTCGCCTGGTACCCATAGTACAAGCTTTTCTTAGTTTGGGGCTAGGATGATCTGTGTGAAATTGTCCCTAGATATAATTATTATTTATTACTTACTTGGGTATATGTATAAACTAGCTGCGCCCGTGACTTCCTCCGCACATTTTGTAGTTACCTACTCCGTAAATGTTACATCGGAATATCTATATAGTATACTTCGTCTCTTGTCGCAAACTTACAAAACATTCACATAAACATAAAATAAATACATAATATTTCCATACAAACTGTCATCATCTATTCCTTATTGTTATTTTAGACCCTTGAGTGTAAAACTTGTACAAACTTTGAATCTCCTATTTATTTATATCAAATCAACAGCCTAAAATATAAGCTACTAGCTCTAAAAATGACGATACTTCCATAAAATTTTTCAACCCCTTTTCAAGCACCCCTTACAACCGTTTTCGTATTAAAAAGTAGCCTATGTCTTTTCTCAGGCATCTTTGTACCAACTTCCATTTAAATCGGTTCAGTAGTTTAGGCGTGAAAGCGCGACAGACAAGTACACAAGAGTTACTTTAGCATTTATAATATTAGTCGCTACTAACTGACATAGGTAACGGTAAAGTCTCATATATTTCTTATATACTGGCTGGCTAAGACGCCTCGCCGCTTCGTGTCGCGGGTTCGAGTCCCGCGCCGGACAACTATTTGTGTGGCCCATAAATAGCTGTTCTGAGTCTGGATGTAATATTTGTCCGTCTATTATATGTTTGTAAAGTACCCCGCGACACAGGGATTAGATTCCCTAATGCGGGCGTTGTCTTTTTTAAAACAAAAATATATATATATATATATTATTCGTTATTGATACTGCTAATCTGTCTGTCTTTCAATATATTGAATAATATATTAAAGTTTTTGTTACAATTAGCTATTGTACTTATAAACTACAAATTATTTTAGATTAAGATACTGACTAAGTGCTGAGTGTAAAAGGCTTTAAACAAAAAGTTTATTAATCTTAACGACATAGAGTCAGCCATATGGGGCTCCGATTACAGTTCGAGGTGTCTATAAGGCTCAGTGTCAAATTTCTAGAAAGAGCTCTACATTATTGGCACTAACTACAGACATGGCATCGCAGGGGAACCACGACGTGGCCCTATATACATATGTACATATCTGCAACTGCAACGTGTAGATCGAGCAGAATGAATATTTTAACAAATAGATATTAAATGTCTTGTCGTTTAATATATGTACATACTGAGATAACGGTCCTTTACAAAGAGTCTGAAAACTATTCGTTTATAATAAAACAGGCAAAATCACAACGAACAAGTTACAGCTGATATACATACTTATTAGGTATGTAGAGGTATATCAGTTGTAGTTACCAACAGGTACTACTTAAATGTATTTAAATAAACAATAGCTACCTTTGTTTAATCTTTTCGATTTTGTTATTGTTTTAAGTGTGTACAATAAAAAAACATAATAATAATGAAAGATGAAAATGGTGTTTTTAATCATTCATTATTATTATTACATTTTCACACATTACATTTTCTAAAATATCATATTTTGGGCTGAATCGAAATGGGTAACAATTAAAGCAATTAATACAAAAGTAAATTTACTTGCGATGTTAGGGAAATAAAATTATAAAGTTACTCATGAAAAGATTCATACATAATACTAACATATTTATAGTTGTTTTATTTTCCTGCTGAATGATATCTATGTTTTTTCGTTGTCTGAGGCTTATGCGTTGTCCAGTCCCATCCTGAAGGCAGGAAGATCCTGCGCGTCTTGAGAAGTACCTACGTAAAGCCATCTCCTGTACCATCGTTAATATGTTCTTAAATTTGTGTTCTGTAATTTATCTGAGATTGAGTGTTATATCTGAAATTAACCTAAGAGGATATTACGTTATTTATCTCTTAAGACCTCAAGACGTAAACGGAAGTACAAAAAGTCAATCTACCGCTAATTTTAATTGTTATCACCGTTGAACCAAAACCAACAACGTACAAACTTAATCTTATTATTAAATCAAACACATCACATTAAGGATGTTATCTTGTCAATATCGAAGTCCCTAACAGTGAGGCCAATAGTGTAGACATAAATATGTAACGACAGGTGGTAAAGTGGTCATGCTGCGCAGCGCACGCCCAACGCACCAGTCGGAAACATTGTATCTTTACAAGTACCCCACTCAAAATTGAACTGTATTTAAACTTATACAGAGTTTTTAATCGCAAAAAACTTTATTGATCACTTATAACTTTTATCGTAATGCGTGGATAGCAGCGCAAGCCTGAAGACGGGAGAATTCGAATTTATTGACCATTAATTCAAAATATTATTTTCACAATATAAGTACTCATTTATTAATTTTGAAATATTAGGTTCCGATTAATTTATATGTGTCGTTAAGATATTTATTATGTATGTAAATATCGTCTTTATTTATAATCCTAATCTTTTGTTTTCAGACGTTAAGTATGTATGTATATCGAATGATGAATTGTTTGCCATGAATGAACATGCTAATGTTTTAAACTATAAAATAGTTAATGAAATCTTAAAGTATATAATGATGACTCATTGAAATATTTATTTGTCCGCAGGGCGTCGACGAGGAAGATCGAGTTTCCGTACGTAAAATTCTGAATGAATTATATTATTTGACGGCTGTAAAGTAAATAAATAATCCGTAACGTTTATTACAGTTAGATCAAAAGAGTGAGACTGATCCATTAGACTCCAAGCAAAAGCAATGGATTTTGTGTGCTGCAAGAGGAGACTACCACACCCTGGCCAAAATGTGCAAAGAAAACGCGAAACTTGTCAAGACCAAGGTAAGTTTTGTCTATAGTCATACTTACGTGATACCACTGACTATAAGGTACAGACGCCAGCACCTCCAGGTCCCACAATCTGTCAAATATCTTTTATAGATTTTCAACTTTATCACAAAAGCATAAGGTTCACTTTCAATTGGGGAATTACGGCATAGTGGCCGCAATATTGACTACTAATTTCTTGTTTTTATTGATCGTCTTTAATCTATGGTTCGTTGTAAAAGAGTTAAAATTATAGTAGTTAAACTATACCAATTCACTACATCCGTGTGATGAATATTGCTATATTAAGAAGGTAAACAATGTATTACTTAACCTAAACGTAGACCACAGATTACAATAAATTAACTATGACGTTAAAACAATTCACAATAATTTTAACCAATCAAATTTAATTCCATGCATCAGAGTCAAAAAATACCACCCGCATAAATAACAGATTGCAGTGATAGGGAACTAAAGGTTGCTTGCGAATTTGCCTCAAATATTCACTGGGGATCCAAACTATTTCGGGAAAAAAGTGATAAACGGTAACGGATGTAGTTTCCCGTATTCTGAGTTTTTAAGCGTTAGTTAGCACCAAGTGAGAGCACATGTCCAAAAGGTGTGTTTCTAATTGGGTCTCGGGGAGTTCGGCCAGCGGCGCCGGCCCGCGCCCCCCCGCCGCATGCTATCTTGACATATCTCCGGACGTCCCTTGTTTTATTTTACGAGCCATCTCTCAGACCTCTACTTTTTTCTATACAACTATTGTGTTTACGCTGTTTCAACTCGCGCACTTGATATATAGACGTCATATAATCGAGAGGGATCGCTAATTCTGAAGAGCATTCCATTGATTTATTATACGATTGCTAATAATGCCTCGTAAGAATTTGTTTGTACTTCGAAAAATGAAGAATTTAAGTTTTATTAATTTTGTTTTAATATAGATATTAAAGCACGATATAAAATAGCATAAAAGTAGATCCTCCGTTACTTACACGTTATTCGAACGATTGTTACATGTTTAGGACACGTTACCCCCCGACATAATAGTGTGGTGATCTTAGTTTAAGCGGGGTGTTTATCATTTGTAGGTATTAGTAAGCTCTCGATTGGGTAGACCGATATAACTATGATTCTCGGCGTCGAAGTCGGTAGTGACGTCAAATTTCGCAGTCATCTGGATCTCAGGACCAAGTTAGCCGCCAAAAAGCTGAGTGTTTGTCGCAGAGCTAGGCGATACTTTACATGGGCTCAACACCACCAGTTATATAAAGCTCAAATACGGTCACATTTAGAATACTGCTGCTATCGCAGCACCACAGTATCAACTTCTTTTTGATTGTTATCAATGTCGTCGAATCTTCGTTAACAGTTGCACTGTTTGGTTGTATCCTCTTGCCCTGCGGAGGAACGTGACGTCTCTGTGTCCTTTATTGCATTTATCACGGGGAGTGTTCAGAGGAATCGTTCGAGCTTATACCTGTCACGTTCTGCCACAGAGTCTTGCCAGAAGCGAATCTTTAATCCTTATCACTGGACCTCAACCACCGTGTGTTCCACAAGAAACTTTTTACCGCGCACTACCATTCTGTAAAAATAATAATCTGCGGAGGTATTCCCGATCCGGTATGATACGGCAACCCTTAAGTTCTTAGATATAACTCGTTTCTTAGATATTTGAATTGTAATGGTGTGGGCCTTGGTATGAATAACTAATTCGTAATTATTAAAAATGTGAATATTATATCCAAAGCTAAGTAGCTTCGTATTCGTATGGTTTTATTTAAAAAATTTAAACATAAACAACTATTTTAATTGATGGATACCCAAGTATCTTTAGTAATCATGTTTAACCTTTTATTTGAATCAGCTCGTTGTGGCATTGATTACCGAGTACATTACTTTTATTGAATGCGCAGTAAAAAGGTAATGATAGCCTTCTCTTTTATTGATTCGTTGTAAATCAAGGTTCGAAGCAATTGGATTTAAATTTTATTGGCATACTCCTGTATGTAATTTTATATATATTTATAAATATATATACATAATATACATTATAAAATTGGGTAGAAAAGTTTCCTTCATTATTCTCTAGTCGGTTAACACGCTATTTTTAATCACTAATCAACACAATCCTAATTGTTGAGAAAATGCGTTTCGTTAAATGAAGCATATTGGTTTATAAATAAATGTATTGTAAAATTTGTTGTTATAAATTTTCAAGATTTCAAACGTTCATACTAGGCAAATTATGCTTGATGTAGTCGTAAAAGTGCTATTGATTGTATAAAATATTATGCAATCACGTCCATATCTAATAATTACATTTTTTCAAAAGGCGTACGATTTTTATTGAAGTAATTAAAATGCCAACCTAGAAGTCGTGTCAACTGGGCTAACATTCCGGCGGAACAAATTCGAACCACAGGCGACTGCCGCAATCCTCTCTGCTGGACAACCAGTGCGGTGGCGGCCGCTTCCTGCAAGATCTCCTGTGTTCGAGTCGAGTAGCTGAGCACTGGAATGTTTGTCCGATTGATGCGACATGATTAAAAAGAAAGTCATCAATTTTTACGTCGATTACGTTGAAACGTTTTTGAATCAGATTTGTTTGATATCCAATAATATGGTGATGATGGTGTTAGCTTTACGTGAGTTTCGAAAAAAAACCAACACTATTGGTAGTGAAAAAAAAGTATAAGAAGTTTTACGTCTAACTATCGATTTTATCATTTTCACCATCAATTTAAGAGTTATATATGCTGGTATTTTTTTATATTTTTCTTGTTAAATTTGACGAAATAATGCAAGAATAAAAAGTCAGCATATGTAACTCTAAATTCGTTATTCGAAAGTGATAAACGTAACACTAGTTTTGCTTTTTTTTCCACTGGGGATACGAATGATTCCATGCTCTTTCTGGGTATAGGGTTCCATTTATTGTCTGTTTGTATACTTCATCTGACTAACTACACAGAGGCAGTGAGCTCACAAGCGTCAAATATGATTGACGTACGACGTCATTTGAAAAAATTATATAATCTTCCGGTCATTAAATTTGCACCACCTTGTATAAATAATTATGAAAATTTATACAAACACATATGACTTAGGTTTATTGGTCCGATTAATGTTGGCCAACCGTACTAGGAACCGCTAATTAAATCAACTACCGCCTGGTTTCTGATACATTTCTTCTTATATTATTAAGATTCTTATTATGGAATTTTACAAAACGAAGTGCAGGTAATTACCGTAGAACATTTTATTTGCTTCCCGAGCTTTAACACTTAATATTTTGGAATAATATTATACCACGTGTTCCCTACTGCGCTTGCCTGGCTGGCATTTGTCGCCTTTCGCATTAGGATTAAATGTTCGCCTTAAAAATGTCACATACAAAAAGAAGAAAAAAACTGTATGTTTGTGCAATTAACACATAGCAGAATGAAGGTTTCAGAAAAATAAAAGTAGTAAAAGGTTTATTATTTTTACTAAGCTTAAAAATTATGTTAAATTGTAAGACAAAATATAACATTTCAAATATTTACATTTATAAGATATATTATTACACATATTATTCAGAGATTCCATGTTTTCACGTTGAACAAATGATACGAGATATAAATAAAAATATTAAAGTATAATTAACACTGATGTGTTAAATAATTAACATAAATTAATTTACTAACATATCGTAATACACAAATGCAAAAAAACAAAACACGTGAATGATACACAACGTGAAGCGTAAAACCAATCTCAAAAGGGGGAAATCATAAGTTTAATCGTCTGGTGGGTCTCGAACCAACACCCTCTACCAGTGTGGGTGTTATCCATCGGCTTTGTTCTCTATACACATGGCCGACTGATATGTTCACAGTAGCATGTAAAAGATCATCAGAGTTTGCTTGACTCCCATGTTTCTAGAAAACAGAGCCGATGAATAATAGTTACATCCTCCGTAAGTTTATTAGCAAGGGAATCTTTAATTTGATCTGCCAGTGTATCGTTCGCAGCTTAACGCAGAGCTACCCCAGATTTGTAGAGTGTGCTGGCTCAAGACCTGCAGGACTATTGAATTTAAGATTTCCCATTTTTGAGATAGTATTATTTATTAAAGTAATTCCCGAGTTACTACAAAAGAAGTGCGTGTCCAAACAATTACTGAAAAACGGCAGCATATTTTCACGGTTTGGTGTTTGCTTCCCGAGTTATTAAGACAACGCAAATATTGTCAAACAATATTACAGCACGTGTTCGGTACTGTGTTTGTCTGTTTAAAATATGTCGCCTATCTTTTGAAGACATTGCTTATAGAAAAAGAAAAATTATAATATATTATTATTAATTTACAAATTACTGGGTGTCTAAATAAGAAAATACGCGGCTGCTTTACAGTATTTGTTTGGAACCTCCAAACAATTACTGTAAAGTAGCCGCATATTTTTACTTTGTTATATTTGCTTCCCAAGTTAATGAAGCAACGGTTAATGTTTACAAATAATATTATAACACGTGTTCGTTACTGTACTGTTGTCTTGTTGACCTTTGTCGCTATTCCTCTAAATAAAATCACTGTCATACTATACATATACGTAGGTCCTGTAGAACAGCAGCATATTTTCAATTTGTAGTATATGCTTCCCGAACTAATAATGCGACGGTAAATATTGTCAAACAATAATATAACACGTGTTGAAATTTGTCGCCTTTCCTTTAAACGACATCACTTACAGAAAAAAATGAACTTCAACATATTATTACCAATTCATAAATTCCTGGGTTTATAAAAAATAAGTGCAGGTTCCAAACAATTACTGTGGAACAGCAGCATATTTTCACCTTGTAGTGTTTGCTTCCCGAGCTAATAAAGCGTCGGTAAATATTGTCAAACAATATTATAACACGTGTTCGCTACTGTGCTTGCCTGGTTGACATTTGTCGCCTCTCCTCTAAAAAACACTTTGATGCTTATTTTCGTATTTGCCCAACTTGCTGATGGAATTATAGATTTGTGGAAATTTCTCGGTGTGTGGGTTCTTAAAAGATTTCTTTTATTGTAGGCGTCGCTTGTTTCTCTTTGAAATGAGAAATTTAAATATGTCATCGTCGCTTCCTATATAAAAGAGCTCATCTTTAATTTTTACACTTTAATGCTCCACGATGATTAGTTGAGATAAATTAGTTGATTTTATAAGATTTTTTAACAGTTGATGACACTCTCGTTTACACTGTGTTAATGTTAAATTCATTTTATCTTATGAAAAGTATTAGGACAGCGAGCCGGAATTTTAACACGCAGTTTTTAATATCAAATGTTTGCTTGATATATTATTTTGTTTTATATCATTTTATTCTGATGAAACGTTAACAACAGTAATAGACATGGCAACAAAGTGTAACCTGTTATCTTGTTAAATCCCAAGAATATTTCAAACTTTGATAAGCTTTGTACGCAATTATTTGTTGAATTCTCGGTTCCTTACACAAAAGGTTTTAGAATTTAGAGAAAAAAAATGTTATACTCGTATTACAAACATAGATAGCGTTAGACAAGATAACGCTTTCTTTTTGTATTGGTTTGTTTTTTGTGTGACTGACTCATGTCCATTGTTGCATTTAAGACAGACCAAGAATACGAGTTAGCAATATGAAGTACGAATGATTAGCGAAACCGTCACTTAAATTAGAATAGTAAGTAAACTGGCATTCTCATTATACCATTATTAAGTTACTGACATAGGACCAGTGATTGTCTTTTAAAACATAATAAAATAAACCATATTTACCCTTCTTATTTAATGGATTTTGGCTCATCATTAGTCTTCATCTTAGTAACATATACTAAATGTAAGTATGCCTTCATTATTCATAAAACGTGTGCAAAATTTGAAATCTCCTATTAAGCTGATAACAGCCAATTTTCTAGGGTTTCGTACCCAAAGGGTAAAATGGGATCCTAT
Source organism: Pseudoips prasinana (assembly GCA_951640165.1). Lineage (NCBI taxonomy): Eukaryota > Metazoa > Arthropoda > Insecta > Lepidoptera > Nolidae > Pseudoips > Pseudoips prasinana. The sequence continues at coordinate 22,368,454 of OX621234.1, forward strand.
TACTAAGACTTTGCTGTCTGTCTGTCTGTCCGTCTGTCTACAGGCTGTATCTCATGACCCGTGATAATTAGACAGTTAAATTTTTCACAGATGATGTATTTCTGTTGCCCCTTTAACAACAAATACTAAAAAACAAAATGAAATAAATAAGGGGGCTCACATACAACAAACGTGAATTATTTGCCCGTTTTTATAGATAATGGTTCGGAACCAGTCGTGCGCGAGTCCGACTCGCACTTGGCTGGTTTTTTATAATAGCCAATATTCGGTCATAATAGATTATACATAAAACTAGCAAAACTTAAAAATGAAATTAAACAAAATCATTAATTGCGGGCAAAAGGTAGTCTTTATGGCTCGACAACTTCTAAACGGCACGCATCACAAAACAGTCTGGTTGTGCTTTGTGTAAAATTGCATGTACCTATGTAAAATTTCGCACGATACAGGGATTCATTTCCCTATAGTGAGGCAGATATAATTTTTATTTTTTTAATTTACGTGCTTCCATCTTTGTCTACTATTTGCCAACGACTCTATAAACATCTAATTCACGGACACAAAGCACATCCAAATTCAGAAAAAACTATATATAGGTCATATAATTAGACCTGTACGGTGATCGAGCCTTAAACACGAAGGCGCCGAAGTACCTATAAAAGGTACTAAATGTTAATAAAATTTTGAAATACGCGGTTGATTTTAACGCAGTGTTTTGGCAAAAAGGCAAAAAGTGAGAAATAGAACAAATTGGCTGTGGTCAGCAATACATTTTAGTTTTAAATACGTTTCTTCGGGTGACGGACTTTACGCGTCAAGTGGCATCTATCATATAAACACGTCGTCTTACTTGAACTCGATACACAATTTCACCTTGAGAAAGGACCAGTTTTAAGGGCCAGTTGTCCAAAACTAAGTTGTAATCTTTGCTCTGTGTTATAAACGCGGAACATTGAACATACAAAAGCTTGTAATAATGAGAAAACAATATGTTGCAAATGGGTCGTAAATAATACTTAAACATATCGTATAAAAAGTAGTTTAAAAAGATTTGTAAAGAAAACAATTTCTATACATTTTAGTTTCGGTCCATATTCTTCATTGAAACTTATGATTAAGTTCAATAGAATATATATTCATGTGATTTTCTTTGAATAATGAACGAATGTTGTAAGTCATATGAATATAATTTGAGCCGATGTACCTAGTGCGTAGATAGGTAAATGTATGTATGTATAGGATCAATAAATTTCTAAGTTCATATTTATTGACTTGGCCGGAGATCTCCCAAAAAGTAATTTGGTAGTATTTAACGGTTCCCTAACGATCGTGTAATTGTGTTGATAAAGATTTGTTTAGTCAATAAAAATACTAAAGCTCAGTATTATATTCTTGATTTACGAGTGTTTATTTCGACGAGGGCGGAGCTGGTGATCCAAGTAATTAAATCCAAATCATTTCGAGTTTAGTTGCCTTACCAACAGTTATATTGATACGATCCAATAATAGTATTGTTAATTACATTTATATCGGGTCATATAAGTAACAATTTATATCGTCGTCTTTAACTTGAATGACTACTTACGGCTTTTATTACGTTTGTTAAATATCATTTAAAATGTTCCTATAATAAATTTAATAGTTTCTGTGGTTTGCTATGCTCTAATTGGTTCCCTAACCGGGCTACAATTACAGTCGTGTTTTTTTCGTGGCGCCTGTTTGCAGACCTCGGGTATTCTATTTCACTGTAAAAAATATTCCAAACATTCGTCTTCGATTTCGGCTGCACGCGCTATTAACGCCAACTCGACGGTGGGAGTGTCGTTGCGGAAAGCAATTTAAGTTCTGATTTATTCTGGTACGAGGCATCAGCAACGTTGACATCCCCGGTCTAATTAAGACATTGATTTTCTCAGTGATCTATAGCTATTTTAGTCTATGGCTTTCACATTTTTGTAGTGATAATTATTTTATAAATGGAATTGTTTTGTCCAGTGAATGAATATGGATATGAATATTTAATGCCATAAGATCATTAGGTATATGCAATTAATTAAATTTTCTCGATCGTTATGTACTATTATTTACTTAAACTCAGCCGATCACGGGCAAAATTAGGCTGTTCATAATTATTGTTCCTAGGAATTGGCATAAGAACTATTGCTGAAATTTTTAAGGGCTATCATATATTATATATACATATTTTAATTTGTTGTGTCTGTCTGTCTTGTTTCACCTTTATCCAAATATAGGTGTAAACAGTTAGTTACCGTTAAGTATGGTCTTATTTTGACATAAAAAGTTTCTAAGGTACCTGAAGGGTTAAATTTATAATCTTACCAAATTTTAGTTTGTTTACGCTTTAATTCATATGTGTGTAAAACATTTAGTAGGTATAAAAGTGCGTCCAAGAAATCGATTCCCGCCGGACTCGTTTGTTACGGTTTCTTGTTACTTTGTGAAGCGAAGCCCGACGGCAAGAACTTTTGGTGCATTGTTTTTTTATTGGTCGTTTTCAATGGGTGTGCTAACTTCTCGAATGTGTCGGCCGGCGCCAAGTTGGTGATACCCGAGATTTGACGCCGCGCCTCATTTGAGCCGTCCGTCAAACGTGCGCCATTGTTTAGCTATGCGTGTTGAACACGACGAGCCGACAGCGACGTTTCCTATCTGTGTGTCATAAGAGATAGATATCTTCCCCGTTATCCTTTATTAGTGCAATGAAAACAATAAAACGACAAGTAATTTATACAAAATACGTTCGCGACGGAAATGGTTTTCTACTTGTGATTTATTGAGTTCAAGTCTAATTTCAATTTATTTTTAAAGTTAACTGCCCAATTTATGTGACTCTAATGTTATTATACCTGTTGAAAATATAGCTTAATTTGAGTTGTATCAAATCTTATTAAAGTGGAGGGAATTGTTCCTTTATTATTAATATGTGCTAAAATATAAATAAATAATATCATACAAATAAATATTTAAAGCAGACGTGCACCCGAAGTGTGGGTAAGGATTAATTTTTATTTTTGTAGTGTTGGCCATACTAACATAATTTGTAGCTTAATTTTTATTCGATGTAATAATAATAATATTATACTACTTATGTAAGCTTCAAAGTGGAAACTTTTTATAAGTTAACAGTTTTTGCCATAGTACAATGTTGGTTACTTTAAAAGTATTGTGAATACCTTTTACCAGATATTATGAATAACCAATGATAATTACAACTGCAGCGATGACTGAAATAAATAGTTTTAATCGATAACGTTTATATTGTGTTGTAACTTGTACATTTTAAAATGTACAGAACGCAATAACTCTAAACCCTACACAATGTATGATTATTGATTATACATTTCATTAGCCGTATAACTGAGATGAGTTTGTCTTTACTATTTTAATAAGTTTATGTGCAACGTCTTAAACCTTGCGATATTTTACTTTGACAGCCCTAAAACTTGGGACGTGCGGATGTACAAAGACTCAAAATTGCAAGGGTTCCTTAGTCTCGGTATTCTCGAAGGAGTTGAGTGATGTGTGATTCAGCTGACTACACAGAACGAAGCGTGCAGCGCTGTTTATGATTTAACAATTAGTAAAATCCAATAATTATTTTCATTTACAATAGGTATAAGTTGTGCCTTTACGTTTGGAAATTGAATCGTTACCACAAAATCATCTCGTTGACCTCATCTCACTTCTTAGAACACGACAATGAAACATAAGTTCATTACAAAATGATTTTGAATTAGAAATGATTTCAATTAACCCAAAATTATTTTACAAAACATGTTAATTTTATGTATTTTAAGAGTCTTTCAAAACAACCTACAGATATTTCGGTATCTCTTAAAAATGATTTCTTTGGGTTTTAAAATATCTTATAAACAGAACAATATTGCCTTTTCTCCAGACATTATAAACTTGTTTTATAAAAAAGGAATCATTGATATTTAAAACGTAGCCTACAATATATTCTATTACATAACGAAAATGAATACGCAGAAAACCTACATATTTCCCACAATACAAAGTTAAATAACGAATACTATAACATTTCATTAGGTTGAAATGCTTAGCTGTCTATTGACATAATGAAATCTGGTGTATTTGATAGCCCCTAATAACAGAACTTACGAAATAAACTGAATTTACATTATGCATGATCTTAGGCTTGGACAGATTTTCTTCTCAGGGTCTCTAAGATGCAGCTCTCTTTCTCGCAATTAGAATTTCAGAACAATAAATAATATACATAAGAGAATGTTACGATTTGTCAGTGTTTAGGGGATACGAATATGATGTCTGACTATTGCTGGTCTGATACGTATTTCTTTTTTATATTTTACACATACTAAACTTCTAAATGTTACTAGTATTTTTCATGTAGTTAAACATTTGTTATTTATTTATTTTAATAGTAATTGCATAGATTTATGCTAACCTAAATACATAGCTGAAACTAAAAATAAAAAAGATAGAGAGGTAGAGTACCACATTTTGAAGGGTAGGGTTGTTGTCATGTTTAAAACTATGGTAAGGAACCCGATCAAATGCCACAGTGCTAAGGATGTTAGTTCGTCGCATGCGTTTCCTGTTACAAGAACCCTGTCACCAAATCAAATACTATACAAATATACAATTTTTATTTAAAAGGCAAGCATTTACCTACCACACGAACCGGCTCGTCATACCTTGAGCCCTTGAGTCCTGGGGGGTTACCGGCTAAGTCGCCGAACATCGTTTTCGTGATCAGCGTTCAAATAAATAAAGGTTAAAAATTACTTAATCAATCGTTAAACCTTTATTTATTTGAACGCCGATCACGGAAACGATGTTCTGCGACTTAGCCGGTAGCCCCCCTGCTTGCCGCTTGATATTCCGAAGCAAGTAGAGCCTCCCAGGTTAAATGTAAAAATCTCCACCTACTGTACTATAGGTTGTGATCTGAAGAACTGTTTGATTTGATTCCCACGGCAGTTTCGTCAGATTTAGGGGCATCATTTATCGTATCAAAGCTAAGACGACAACTCTTACAGTACTGTGGTGTTTGGCCTGAGGTTTTGCGTTTGTAATGCTGAAACGCAGCAGAAAGATGTACTCAGGAATATTGGTGACAAAATTGAAATCATATAATTTTGTAATATAAATTTGAAAACAATAAAATTCTGTTCATAAATTGAATGCACCCGTTAATTTAAATCGATACGAAATCAAATACTACTTTAGAAATAAGTAAATAGCTAAGCCTCATAAGAACCCTCTACTTCTTAACTAAGGTTCGTATTTTTATTATAAACTTACTTCGGAGGCGTGTTCAGCTTCGATGGCACATTGACTTCTCAAGTGTGAAGGTAAGCACGGCTTGACTTGAGTTTAATGTTTCGGTATGGGGCTGAGATACATTTCCGACAATTTTTAATAAAAAAACCCGCGGCGAAGTTTAAATCTTATGTATAGGTGCCTGTCTGTGGAAACGCAGCTCCGAAATAAGTCGATTCCAATGCAGTTTTTCTAATCTGATAGGTAGAATTGTTTTAATAGAACTTATTCGTAGCTAAATCTCATAAGAATCTATTTTACTATTAGAAAGTTATTTTAACTGGAGCCAGGAAAGTGTGAAAGTTGATTTTTCATGACTCTAACCTTTCAAATTTTGTGACTTTTAATGACATTGAAATTTACAAACATCAATTTCTAAAAACTAGAGGTGCACCTTAAATATGCACCAACTGCCACTACATATTCCTGTTTACTAAAAATAATAGAACCCTGCTCCTGCCGAAATAATAAAATTTCTCTAACGCAACTTTTAACATACTCCGCATGTGCAAAACGCTTTGTTCAGCTCACCTTTTACTCTTGACAGACATCTGATTGACAAAGATTTGAGCAATAATTACCTTTTTTTTAAAACTGTAATCGCAAATAGATCGTGATAGAGTCGACAGTATTTAATGTATTTATGTAAGCGTGTACGCAAGTAAAGACGGGGGGTCTTGTAAGAACGCGACCTAGGCGCGTAGCATAAGGCACTTGCGCGGGAGTGCAAGTCACTCCCACAATAAGTGATTTCCAACATGGTGACGCAGCGTTATTGTAATGGTTGTTTGTTTAGTGGTTCTACCTTACTCATGTATCGGCCTAATCATATATGCCCATAGTTTTGTTTTTATACGGCTGTTTCATTATAGAGTTCAGGGGCGTGTGATGTTGGTCGCAATCAAATTTGAAAGGAGACAGCTCAGCGTTCGTGCTGCTTTAGTAATTTAGTTCTGGCGCCATGAGGTGTTGGCATAGAAACATCCAATATTTTATCATTGAAGTATAGGGTTTGTCTTTATTAATAGTGGGTGAATCACTTTAAAGAAGAATATCTTTAGGTTTACGTGATAACTATGACCGCACGTGTGGTGCAGTAGTTAAAATAATCGCTACTAGCTCGGCGCCCACGTGTTGCGAGTTCCATACCCGTACAGGACAACGATTTGTGTGACTAATGTATAATTGTTCTGAATCAGAGTATTGTTTGGTTTTGTAAAGTTCCTCGCGATACGATTTGTCTGCCCTAACCTGGGCGTTGTCTGTATTAAAAATAGTCAGAAGAGTCAAGAGTCTCTTGGTATTGGCTTTGTTGATCATTCGATGATTTGTTGCATATATATATCATTCGATGATTAGTTGCAAAATGATTTTTATAACTGATATATTATATCAAAGAGCTACGAAAAATGATGTAGAAAATACAGGGACATAGTTGGCACTACGTAAAACAAAAAAAAAACGAGCGAGCTTTTACACTAGTCGAATATGTGTAACATCTATCATTCCGTAGAATAAAATTCAGATGAAATGTGTGTGAAACCAATATATTCATAATGTGATTGTTCGAATATATCATCATATACACTATGTTGGCCGGTAGTTAGTCGTAATACCAACCTTTCGCAAAATGATAAGGTGCTCATTAACAATTTCATATTAGACAATGCACGCTCATTGGTCAAATCAAATAACGCAAGCGCGCTTGCCCGGTTTCCTATAACAAATCTCCGTCCCTTTTCAAAATCACTCCCACAAAATATATCTAGCAAACGAGAGGAAAGATGTTACACATCGAAAACTACAAGAACGTTAAGCATTTTGACTTATATTCCTTTATCGTGAGCTCGGTCAATCTGTGGGACTTTGTTTTCAGCCTACAATCGTCCACTGCTGGACACGGCCTTCTCCAAAGGTTTTCTGGTGGGGTTTGCCGTCGTCAACGACGTCGCTTAGCATGCGAATTGGCGGCTGCAGTTAGGTGGCGCTGCTGCAGTGCTGCCCGACTACCTGGTGTATCCCATAGTCTTCTACAGAATATAATCAAATTTGTTTATGCAATATTTCATTCCTCTCCGTTGTATATCAACTCTCAAAATCGGATGACTTGTTTGTGGAAGTTTTAATGATTACGAATAAGCTTTGGGAACATGGTTTTATTTTCCCGGTAGTAATTACGTATAAATAATTTACTTTTTAATCATGTTGTCTTGTAATATGCCTAGATTTGTTACGATGATGTTTTTTCGATTTTAAGTGTAAAACTTCTTTCGTTGTGCACTTTTTGGGACAGGTAAAACAAGTTAAACTCGCGACAGGACACGTGACCTGATCGAATATTCTTAAGACGGTGGGTCTTTTTTAGGGTTCCGTAGCCAAATGGCAAAAAACAGAACCCTTATAGATTCGTCATGTCTGTCTGTCTGTCCGTCTGTATGTCACAGCCACTTTTTTCCGAAACTATAAGAGCTGTACTGCTGACACTTGGTAAGTAGATGTATTCTGTGAACCGCATTAAGATTTTTACACAAAAATAGAAAAAGACCAATAATTTTGGGGGGTCGCCATACATCGAACTGAAACTCAAAAAAAAATTGGGGGGGGGGGGGGGGGGGGCGCAATTACTATGCGTCTTTACCGCCCAAAGGTGGGAAGTAGAATCTTCCACTCGCTGTTCAGATCAAACATTACTTTCCGAGTATGAGAAATGAATCTATTGGCAGTCCCCAAAGACTGTCCCGCATGTTATTTTTTTGTGACGTTAAACATATACACATATAAACATTGTAAGTTCTGGTTTTCAAGTTATCTGTTTTTTTTTTGCTTTGACCGCCTTAGTATAGAAAGAGATAATCAATTTAGTTACAATACTTGTATGTTCATATGTTACACAATTGCTCCGATGTTTAACAACCATTTTTTATAGTTTTAATTGGATTGGAAGTGCTTATGGAATCGGGTGATATAATTTAAGGAATAATTTTTAAAACGTAACCTTTTTATTATATTTTTACACGATTTGTTGTGACTATGGACCATTTTTACATTTATTTTATGTTTGAAATGTTAGTTCTATTTTTATTTAGTTAAACCCGATAGTATTCTAAGGATTTACAATTTTGAAAAATGTTTTATACGGTGTTGTTTTAAAAAATACATTAATTATTGAATTTACAAAACTACATTCAAATGGTTTAAGAATTCCATAATACAGCCCATAATATTGCAAGGTACTGAAACAAGTACAACTTGAAATGTCTGCTGCTTTCTTCCTACGTCAGCTGCTTTTCACAGGTAATAAAAATATTCAAATTCTTTCTTAATTGCTGTTATTTATACTCTGTGTCTGATGATGGACCGGCGAATAGAGTAGTACCAATAGTTTTTCTTTTTATCACAATAAATACTACAATGTTCAAGTATAGTTAAAGCTGCATTAATGCCTCTTTGACCTAACAGTAGGGTGTTTAATCGCAGGTAAAGGAAGCCATTTAAATCCTAGGTCGACCACAAAAAGCCGTGAGTCTGGATGATGACGGTGTTTTACCATGCCTCGAAAATCAGAAAAGCTGTCGCTCCTGCGACCAGTGTCTCCTAGAGTCGTCTCGGTTCGCCGTCCCATCGAATTATGATAATAATAAAATAGACACTGCGCGCTTTAGTTGGTGCATTTCTCTACACTCGTGCAATATATACCTGTGACCTGCCATGCATAGTTGCCTCAATTCTACCGATTTAGGACTATATTTAGGCACATATTTTTTCTGTGTAAATTCCAGATGTCATGGGTTACTAGAGCTAAAGCGTACCAACGCGGTACAAAAATATAAGAGGATAGTGTTCAAAATGATTTAATTAGAAATATACATACTGCACATTACAAAAGAATAAGTACGTGAAATTTTAGGAATCAGAAACTACTTGTGATACTATAACTAATAAAGACCTTATACAAGATTGGTTTAATTTGTTTTTTTTTTTAAATTTAACGAGACTAACCAGGAATCGTATTTAAATATGATAGATATCATACATTTTATTAATACATGATATTTTTGCTCCACAATTATACTACATAGTCGTTATACAAATATAAGGCCCACCGATTACCGTGGGCACACGGCATCACACACACATTGTCAACACTGGCCGTCACACCCATTGCCTAAAAATTTACATTATAGTGCTCGGCTCTTACCCGGACTATATTCTGTTTGGTCTGCTCTATGACTTATGTAATACTAGCCGTGCCCGGCGGTTTTACCCGCATAATCTATACATATAATAAAATCGTAGGAAAGTCAAAACTGTACATTGAATATTTTATAAAAAGGATACTTGGGAAGTGATCTACAATCGATATCGAAGCCAAAAATATATTTTTTAGAATTTTTGTCTGTATGTCTGTTTGTCTGTATGTATGTCCGGGCTAAACTCAAAAAGTACTGCATGGATTTACTTCAAATTTTGCGTGAATATTACTAAGTTTTTTTTTTTTTTTTGTATGACGCTGCGGTTAACCTAGGACGCTTTCACTGCTTCACCGGACTATAGAGGCGAGCAGAGGGCTCGAGCCGTCTAGAAATTACTAAGAGGTCGGGTCAACATATAGGCTACATATTGTCACGCTATCACATACGGGGGAGGAGCTGGGATAATATATAAAATTTAACGCGGGTAAAATCACGGGGCACAGCTAGTAATTTATACATTAATATAACCTGTGTGTTAATCCAAGGTGTCAGCTAACTCCAGCTCCATACCAATTTTTATTAAAATCGCTTCAGCCGTTTAGCTGTGAAGAAGTAACAAACATACACACTCACACAGTCACACACTCACAAACTTTCGCTTTTATAATAATAGGTCTTTACCTATGAAATTGCCGTTTTGTATGAAAAAATTTAAACGAATTTTTTTCATGAATTTTTTTATTTGTATTAATCGAAGTAATCACCCATGCAATCAATGCATCTTTGCCATCGCAGTGGCAGTTTATTGATGCCCTTCTTAAAGAAATCAGCTGGACGGGAGGCAACAAATTCTTCAAAGGCATTTTGTACTGCCTCTCGGGTATTGAATTTTTTTCCCGCCAAGAAGTTATCCAAATTCTGGAAAAAGTAGTAGTCTGTAGGCGCAAGGTCTGGTGAGTAGGGCGGATGACGGAGAGCTTCCAACCCCAGTTCTTGCAACTTGGAGACCGTCTGCTGTGCAGTATGAGGTCGCGCGTTGTCGTGCAGGAGCAGCGGAGACGAGCGATTGACCAATGCTGGTTGGAGATGCGCCAGCTTCTCCATCATTGTGCTCAGTTCTTCACAGTACACATCTGCAGTAATGCTCACCCCGTTTGGTAAGAAGCTGTGATGAATCACACCGGCGCTAGACCACCAAACAGTGACCATCACTTTTCTAGGGGTAAGTTTTCGTTTAGGGCATTGTTTAGGTGCTGAACCAGGATCCAACCAACTTGCTGAGCGCTTGCGGTTATCAAACAGAATCCATTTTTCATCGCAGGTAACAATGCGGTTCAAAATTCCTTCATTTGTGTGTCTGTTGAGCAGTGCAAGGCACGTCTCGACGCGTACTTCGCGCTGGCGATCATTGAGTTCGTGGGGCACCCATTTGTCAAGCTTTTTTACCTTGCCAATTTGACGCAAATGGACCAATATTGTTTTGACGCTAACGTCGAAAGCTGCTGCTAATTCAGCCGTAGATTGTGTATCATCAGCTTCCACAACCGCCTTTAATTCGTCATTGTCGACCAAAGTCTTCGGACGACCGCGAGGTTCATTTTTCAGGTCGAAATTTCCAGAACGGAAGCGAGCAAACCAATAACAGGTGGTGCGTTGGTTTGTAGTGTTAGCTCCGTAAACGTCGTTGATGTTGCGTGCCGCTTGTGCCGCGTTGCTGCCACGACGGTATTCATATTCCATAATTACTCGAATTTTTAACGTATCCATGATGACGAAAAAGATTGAAATGCGATGAAAATGTAACACTAATCAATAAAGAAATGACTACTTTTGGAAAAAAGAATCCATTTTTTAAAATAAAATTAATTTGAAATTAGAATTCTTAGCCAAACAAAAATTATTTTGATTTGAAATGGCCAGTACTGCAATTTCATAGGTAAAGACCTAATATTAGTAGAATTTCGTCAACGTGTTGTCTTGCAACAATATATAGAATTTCTAAGTTACTGTTACTACATTGACTGAAAATTTGAGCGGAGTGCTAGAATAGAAGTGAAATAGTCTGTAGTCGTGGTAAGGAATCTATTGTCGATATCTAGAATTCTTGCAATATTTCGCTAACTGATTCATTTAAGCTTATGTATAACCGAACAGGGTCTCGGTTAAAGGTTAACCTATACATTAGCTTTAACTATACCGTCTATACTTCGATGTTTACCCGTAGCGTTGTATTCTCAAAACGGGGCTCGGTATGTTATTGCAAAACACGAAAGCATGCTAATTGAAATTCAGCATGAAAGGGATAATGAGGGTGGTGGGGACCTTAGCCCCTAGACAACGCCCACCATACGTCAGTCAAGCGCGATTGTGATCGCATCTATCGCCGAACTTGATTCTAACTTGATACGGAACACTTCATGTCTCGTATCTTGCAAATAGTGTGTAAACTTTTGTTTTGTTGCTCTACTGTAGTCTAAACTTGTGTGTGAACTTGTTCACCGACTACAAAAAGGAGAAGATTAACAATTGGACTGTATGTCTGTTTCTTTTGTGTTTGTAGGTATATAAAGGGATTTTTGTTCAAAATAAAAACATCCCTTTTTTTATATTGTATTGAAAAATAAGGATCCGCAATTATTAATTAATAATCGAACTTAACATAACCGTTAGAAACCTCCGACTCCAACTTTAATTACATCACTTTGGAAAAGAGCTGATATTCTTACACTGCTGGACTCATATTAACCAAACATAGCTAGGAAACACTGGAACGAAACTGCTTTCAAATAAAAAAAACTGCATCGAAATTGATCCATCCGTTTGAGAGTGACATACGATGGCACAGACAGACTTCGACGTCAAACTTATAACACCCCTCGTTTTGAGTCGGGCGTTAAAACTGATATCTGTGTAGCATAAATGTTAACCACGTCCGGACGGTTACAGATGTCGATTCTTTCTTGTTGACAAAGTGGTGGGTCTATTGCGTTTATCCCTTCAAGAATTTTAAGTTTTAAAGCTGCAATCGATTCGATAGGCTCTCCGTAGACTTTATCTTTAACACAACCCTACAAAAAATAATCAACGGTGTTAAATCACATGACACTTAACAGCAGAATTTTAGACAATTAGGCGATCAGGAAATTTGGTTTGCACACAATTCATTGTTTCGGAGGCTGTCTCACTGGTGGCACCGTCTTGTTTAAATCACATGTTAGTGATATACATATCATCAATAATAGGCCAACATTGAATTATTAACATCTTTCGACAGCGTAATACATTGACCGTAACCAAATTACCAGCCGGATTTTAGAAAAAAGTAACGTTCCTAGCACACCTTCAGACTGCAAAGCGCATTAAACATACACGTTTATTGTTCAGAATGTAAATAAAGGCTTTTAAAGAAACGGTCTTGGATGTTCAGAAGCCCAAATACAAATAAAATGGGAATCCCCTTGAAAAAAAAAATTTTTCATACATTCCCAAAACTTACTTTTTTAATACAATAAAAATTTGAATCATACTCAATTTCTATACCTATAACATATCTAAATTTAAGTTTAATTTTGATTTAAAAAATAAACTTCTTTTTAAAAACCTTTTATGGACGTTTTCATTGATAGGGAACGCGTGTTTATGTTTTTGATCGTTTTCTGTTCATCCTATTTAGACCCGTATTTGTCAGCATATAGGGGCACATACATACGATAAAATTGGGTGTTGTCAGCCTCTTAAACAGGCTCACATTACGGACAATGGTTGAATAAAGCCTTGTTTGCCTATCATTGACATGTTCCTATAAAAGCGCCTATACTTATAAAAAAAGCACATACTTTATTTACACGTTACAAATTTCTTTACTGAATTCATCCGTAACATAAGGTGTTATTTACAAAATATGATGTACCCTTAACATGGTTATTGCTTAAATACCTGTAAAGGGTGCAGCATTATTAAATTAGGTTTGTGAGGTTGTAGGGTGCAATCTCTGGATCTACTGCACCGAATTTGATTTAGATTTACCAGTAGAAAGTTACGTTATTTGTGAGTGTCATAGGCTATATAATATGTGTATTAAATCCAAAATTATAAGATATGATAAAAATGTTTATTACCCAATATAGAAAGCACGGATCAGCTAGTATAGTGTAAATATAGCTAGTATAATATCCTGGAACATTATTTACACACGGGCAAAACTAAGCTTGTACTATAGAAACCAGATAACTGATATACTACATATACTACTTTTGTCAATACATACTTTTATAGATAAATTACGCCCAGACTCAGGACAAACAGACATGTTCATGCACACAAATATTTGTCGTGGGTGGGAATCCAACTTACGACCTCCGGCGTGAAAAGCAAGCATTTGACTACGTCCTCAGTTAGGCTGTTATTTTTGAGAATAAAATGTATGCTGTAGATTTATTAAGTACGAGCTATGTGCCCCGACCACTGGCATTGCAATTCTTTGGTCTATGTCGGTGACTTTGGTTCGCCTACGGATTTCGACATTTCTGATTCGATCTCGCAGGGAAATTCCGAGCATAGCCCGCTTCATTGCTCTTTGGGTGACTCTGAGCCTTCTAATAAGTCCCATAGTTAGCGACCTCGTATTTGGGATTAGGTATATTTTTGCGCTATGTCGTGGGGCACATTACAAACATGCCAATCAAGGGCACAAAGCAAAAACCAGACTGAGAACAACTATATATGGGCTACACAAATACTGGTACGTTCGGGAATCTAACCCGTAACACATAGTATCGCAGTGACTACATTAACCACTATGCTACACGAACAATAGTTTTAAACGGCTTGGGTTCGTTCTTACACGGGGCTTAGGTAGCTAGCCAGGCATTACAGTAAATTATGTTACCAAGAGTTTTGGGTTTTATTATCTGCTAGCTGTGCCCCGCGGTTTTACCCGCGTTAAACTTTATAAATTATCACTGCTCCTCCCCCGTAGGTGATAGCGTGATAATATGTAGCCTATGTTGACCCGACCTCTTAGTAATATTCATGCAAAGTTTGAAGCAAATCCATGCAGTACTTTTTGAGTAAGCCCGGACATACATACAGACAAACAGACACACAGACAAAATTTCTAAAAAATATATTTTTGGCTTCGATATCGATTGTAGATCACGCCTCAAGTATCCTTTTTAAAAAATGTTCAATGTACAGTTTTGACTTTCCTACGATTTTATTATATGTTCCAGTTTGTATAAAGAAGAACTTTCGATGAGAATTACTCACTTTCGAATTAGAACTGGGTGAAAGGATGATGAGGCGTGTGCGGTTTGGGTAACATTCTTATAATACCTAACTATGTTGGAAACAGTCAACTCTAATTATCCATGATCAAATTTAATAACATTGCCATCTTAGATGCAATGTACGCGATTATGTACTAATCATCATTATGTCAGCCAAATTACGTCCACTGCTGGACAGAAAACTCCCCAAAGAATAGGGGGATTTCCCATAATCGCCACGCTTGGCAGACGGGTTGGCGATAGCATTTTCATGGTCAACGTTCACAGAAAAACGCTGCTGCCCGTTTACTGGTAGGTATTCCCACGGGACGTTTAGATGAGTTTCAGCAGGCACAAACATGCATAAACATTAATGAGGAGTATTAATTGGTTTAAACTTTTCCAATATTTGACCATGGTTTACAGTTTGAACGTCACCTACATAATACTTATTTAGCGATATGTTTCGGCTAAATATTCATATTCTAAAACAAGTCGAGTAACTTAAGTCTTATAACACCTACCTATACGTAAACTAATATTATTATGAAAATTATAATGTGATGTAGATATATTATGAGCTCATATGATTTTTTATGTTTATTTTTAATAGAAATCTGAAACCATTTTACTGATTTGACAACTCCTTCGCCTAAAGGAAGCTACATTAGCAGCGGGTGAGGGGTTTTTTTACATTAGATATTCTAACGAAAAATACATTAATTTAACCCAAAGTATAAAAAATTGCGTATAATCATTATTTGGTGTAAACTACAAATTTATCATTCTATCTATCTACCCGTGGGAAGCCGCGGTGGGTCAATAGTTTTATAATAAAATTTAAGTTAGTTATGAGTTATATAACTTTTCCAAAGTTCATTCAAATTGTGTTAACCCTATTGTACTTCATGTAACCTCATCCGGCTTGTACCTTAGAATTTGTGGTTCATGTGACAAATGGGGCTACTTTGTTCACGTTGAAGAGAATTTGTGCTCGGGAATTTTCTCATACGTAATGTATTTTTCTTAATTCTACTCGGTAAACGTAGTATGTTGGAAAACGTAAATTATTTTAAACGTAACATGAAGTTTCAGCAAATCGTCATAATTAGTTTACTTATGTATAAATGTTATTTACAATAGACAAAAAAAATGTTCTTTGTTATAGTATTTATGGCAAGACTAGGTATATTAGATCACCATCACAGAACAAATAATCCTGCTCATCGTTCCTCTGAGTTAGCAGTATTTTTTAATTAGCATTTAAGTAACATGCATTAGGTACTAATAGCTATTATTCTAGTTGGAATTTCAACTCCAACTAGAAAAATAGCTATTAGTAATGCATGTAAAATGTTTTATAAACAAAAATTACTGCTAAATCAAATGAATGATAAGCAGAATAATTTGTTCTGTTGTGAGGTCTAATGTATTTATAATAATAATATACCTTGTCTTGCCATAAATACTGTAACAAAGAACATTTTTTGTCTATTGTAAATAACATTAATTACTTGTACAGTGTGTTAGTTTAATAAATAAATATAAAAAGCTTGTTTGAAGATGACTCCATTGGCTGCAATACAATCCTTTAAAACTTGAGGCCAGTTATCAACAGAAGCGCGCACTGTTTCCATGGGAAAATTCTTCACAGCCAATCGTATGGATTGTTTTAGGGAGTCCAAATTATCATGGCGTTTAGAGAAAGCCGTACTCTCTAAAATCTAAAACTGATCATAAATCATGATCCAGCGAATTAAAACCGGAACTAGACGACGGCCAGTCTTCAGCTCTGATGAAGTCCGAAACGTTCGTTTCCAACCAAGACTGCCTTATGACCCGGCGCCGAGTCTTGCTGGTAGGACCATTCTTGGTTATTTAACATGGTGTTGTAAAGGGACTTCTACGGTCTACCTTCTCAAGAATGGTATCTTAATATCCTAGTGCCGATGTTTTGATACCTGTTTCACAAAAGTATGGCTCAGTCAATCCTTCATAGTTAATACCCCACCAAACCATCACTGAATTTGGATAATGCCCACGTAGCACTCTGTCGACTAATTGGGAAGCTTCCTTAGAGCGTAAATAAGAATAATTTAGAATAATTTAAGAATAAGAATAATTTATTTCCCACAAAAAAGTGCACAATTTACACATAAATTACAGCATTTAAATGGTGACAAAAAATAGAATTGAACTCTGGTACCCATGATAAGATTTAACTTGAGTTATGGGTACCAGGGCTCTCACACATAGTTTAAGCTAAAAGTAAACGTAGATAATAGATTTAACAAACGTAGCCAGTAGCAAAAATTTAACCTAGGAGCCTCGACATCTGTACAGAATAGAGATAAATATATATGATTGTAAATTTGTAGTGTATTAGTACGTGTATATGTAGTGTAGGATTCATGATCGTGTAGTGTTTATTTATGTTTCTGTTAGGTTTACAGAACGGACAGGGTGAGAAGGTCTTCAGTGTCTGTGTATGTCTTTAGCTGAAGCCATTTAGTAACTGTAGATTTGCACCTGTAACTGCACATAGGGTATATTTTACACCATTTGTTTAGAGTGTTATAGAGGTGACCTCCTATAACCTGATAGTGTCGACCAGCAAATGTAGTTTTGAATGGCTGAACTGGACACACCTGATAAGACCGCCTTTCGTTCGCTTTCTCTTTCTCGTATAGCAGCGACCTATGTTTTCTTAGAACGGTTTGGAGCACAAAGAGCTGTCGCACCGAAAGGATTTGGCATTCCTCGTAAAGCAACGACGTGGGGTACCTAAAAGGTTTGCTCGTCATTACTTTCAGTACAGCTCTCTGGCCCCGTTCTAGTTCCAAAAAGTGAGTCTTTGCAGCACCACCCCATACCGTGATGCAGTAACCCAAAACAGATTGGCATAGGGCAAAATATACCATTTTAAGAGTGCTGATATCACTGGAAGAGCGTAATCTTTTAAAAATAAATATAAGTTTCCTTACACGAGCATTTAATTTATGCACATGACATTTCCAATTAAGTTGGCTATCAATGTTAACTCCTAGATATTTGATGTCATTAGATCTTGATAATATTGGGCAATTACATGGGGAAGTATCAAACGCTCCCACGCAGGAGTGAGCTCGCAGGTGAAAGTTGTCTAGTGAAGGTTGGTTGGGGGATAGTATAGAAAATGTCAGGTAGGTTGTCTTCGTTAAGTTGAGCGTTAGAAGGTTATCTGAGAGCCAAGACATGACGTGGTGCAAGGCTTCTTCCGCCAGGTTAAAAGTAGTTTTCCAGTCACGGCTATAGATAACCAAGGCCGTGTAGTCAGCATAGGTATATATCGAACAGTTTGTTAAAGAAAGTTTACAAAGAGAGTTAATATAGATCAAGAAAAGTGTGGGGCCCAAGATAGAGCCCTGTGGTACACCAAAAGTAATAGGGGTCTCGGTACTAACATGTGAATCAATACTAACACTCTGGGTTCTATCGGAAAGATAGTCTTTAAAAATTTTAAGCGCATGACCACGTGTTCCCCGTCTCTTCTAGCTTATGTAGAAGGTGAGGCACAGAAACGGTATCAAAGGCCTTTTTAATATC
This sequence comes from Pseudoips prasinana, assembly GCA_951640165.1. Taxonomy (NCBI): domain Eukaryota; kingdom Metazoa; phylum Arthropoda; class Insecta; order Lepidoptera; family Nolidae; genus Pseudoips; species Pseudoips prasinana. The sequence continues at coordinate 22,386,827 of OX621234.1, forward strand.
CAGGAAGATGCCTAAGCATTTATGCTGGTTATCTAATTTATCCACAATGTGATCTACCAGTGACGCTACGGCATCCTCCGTCGATTTTCCCTTCCGAAAACCAAACTGATTCGGCGCTAAGAGCTTGTGTCGTTCTAGGAAATTAATCAGACGTGAATTAAGAATTTTTTCTAGCACTTTGGATAGTACTGGTAGTACAGATATTGGCCGGTAGTTGTTTATATCGTTTCTGTCCCCTCCCTTGAAGATAGGGTGGACAATTGCTCTCTTAAATACCTTAGGAAAACAACCACTAGATATAGAGACGTTACAGATGTAAGTAATTATGGGAATCAACTTATTACTACATTGCTGTAGCAATGTAGTTGCAATTCCGTCCCATCCAATAGCAGCGTCTCTACGTAGGCGAGAAACGATTTCTGCCACTTCGCACTCATCTGTTGGCAGCAGAGTGAGGGAGTTTAAAGGGGAGTTATGTATGGGTCTTGACGAACATTGTAACGCGGCTCGGTGTTTCAGCGCCAGTTCACTACCAATGTTGGCAAAAAAGTGGTTTACTTTACCAACCGATGTAGCTATGGTAGGTTCTAGCTTTAGCAGCTCTACAGCAGAGCACATCGTGCAATTTGTGTTAATAATATTTTTAATGACTTTCCACATAGCTTTGGGGTTCTTTTTGGCATTGACAAATTCCTGTTTTTCGTGCGCCTGTTTTAAGTTTTTGAGCAACTTATTACAGAAATTACGGTATCTAACATATGTTACTTTTAGGGTGTAATTATTAGGTTCACTTAATAATTTGCGATTCATAGCATCTCTATTGCGAATACACTTTAGCAAGCCCAGTGTGATCCAAGGCTTTAATATTTTATCTTTTGAGGGGATATGTCTTATTTCCGAGTGCTGTTTAACAATTAGACTAATTGTCGATACAAATAGTTCAGCTGCAATATTAGCATCCGAAACATTGAGTATTTGGCTAAAGTCGGTATGTGATATTGTTTTATAGACGGAGGGATAGTCAATTCTAACCCTGGTCGATTTGCGTTTGGTGATCACTGGTTTGCTCTCAATATTAAGTAGAACCGGGGCATGGTCCGTTATATATGTGTCAAAAACCAGGGTGATGGTTTTGAGGTCAGACTTTAATAAAACATGATCCAAACAATTTCCTTCACGGGTTGGTAAAATATGGGTAGGCAACAAGCCGTGCGACGCATTTAAGGTCAAATATTCAAGAGTCTGCGGGTTTTGATTAGATGGGGAGATATTTATATTAATGTCACCCATTAAGACAATATTCTTTATATGAGCAAAGGATGTAAGTATATTATCGAGAGTATCGAGAAAATTGCCTATGTTGCGAAAACTTGGAGACCGATATAAGGCAATGATGACTAAATTATTCGATTCTAGTTTACATGTAAGACAATTAGCGTCAGAAATCTTAGGCTCAGCAATTAAATGGGGTAAGTTAGATGTAATGTAAATGATAATGCCATCATTTTGATTATGATTACTAGTGGATTGATAAGGTAGTAAAGGCCAATACCGGTATTAATGTATTTTTACTAAGCCAGCACTCAGAGAGAATTAATATTTCAGGTAATATTTTAATTTGAAACAAGAATATTCGAAGTTCATCTATATTACGGTTAACACTCCGTATATTTAAATGTAATATTCTTATAGAGTCGGAAAGGTTATTAATAATTCTCTCATGCGGTCATTTTTTTTATTAAAATGTTGCTCAATTGTAAGAACACTTACATCCGTAAAAAAAATCTGTGACATCCCTTTGCGTACCGCTTCAGTAGTTATTTCGATGTTACCACCATATTCTTTTATAAATTATCAGTAAATTATACTTGACCAAGTATTAACGGGCTATCTAATGACCAGTACGTCATTTATAGGCTGCAAGTCCTAGGTCATCTTTTAAAATACGCAACATGGTTCTAGGTGCTCACTTCAGATATTCTTTTTTGCTTCCGGATAGTATTTCTTCGAATTCTTCCCCTTACTGCTTTGTCCACCTTTTTCGTACGAAGACTATGTGGACGGCCAGATTTTTTCTGTCACAAACAGAGGAGGTCTCATTGTACCTATTAATAGCTCGGAACACTAACATTTAACTAATGTCAAGCGTATGGAGAGTTTTAAACAATGCATTTGTTTAGATACCTACTTTGTGTAATGCAATCACAGCGATTCGGTTCTCTTTATCATCCCACTGCATTTTAATATCGCAAAATATTGTACAATGTATTGGCGACAAAATGAGAAAACACAAGGAACAATCATATAAAAGTGACAGATTCCAAATTCAAATGTATAATTTTATTTTTAATTGCAATAATATTTATGGCCACACCAAGTATAATTATTATGTTTTCTAATTGGCAAAGTACAGGCCTCAGTCCCAAGATATTTATTATATTATTTATTTATTATATTTATTAAAAAACCTACACAACCTTATTGGGGCGAAGCGTAGTCAAAGACCACTTCAATTTAACGGGCTATCTAATAAATAAAACCGGGAAAATGCTAATTGAACTCGCGTGGAAATGGTAAGTGCATGTGTGCACAATGCATGGACCAACCATCGATCATTAAAACATAATTTGATTTGCAATTTTATTTTAAGAACATAAAATACTTATCTTAGGACTTACTGGTATTAACTATATACTTTTTCTTTAAATCTTAGCATTGATTATGAGTCATTACGGAAATTATGGGAAATGGTAATCTTTTATCAATTTTCTGCAATAACTTTGTAACGATTATAAATAAAATGTATTCCTCTTGACTGTCACAACAAGTCAATGTTACTTCATGTGTCACAATTCCGAAACAGCTGGATTCTTAATTTTTTTTAATTATTTTGTAGTAACAAGCAATGTAAATTTAGTATGAAGCGGGATAAGCTAAGTGACTGTAAAGAGTGACAACCTGTCTTTAAATTGAGATTGCGTTACACAAATATTATGGACTACATGATGTCTGTTTATGCTAGTCTACTGTTCTTTATGAAATAATTAAGTGTCGGGCATATTATTTTTTTATTAATTTTGAAGCAGTACAGGCTACTACTAATAAATTTTATCCCTGCAGAAAAGACATTATTTTATCTAAATATATTTTCTCATGAAATCTCCCTATATTCAAAATTAAATTAATTTATATCACATTTGCGTGTCTGGGATCCAGAAACTCACGTGTGTACCAAATTTCAACTTCATCGGTCACATCCATAAGGAGAAAATTGCCTGTGACTGGCGAACAGATACATGATAGATGCTATAAGGGTTTCTTTTTTTGTTCAGACATACTAAACCCAAATAATAGATCTAAATCTCTTCAGCTATTTTTAGATTATGATGGTATAGGCAAATAGACATAGTACAGACATCGACTTAAAATATACAACTCCCTTTTCCTCTGTAGAACGTTAAATAACAAAATTAAGAAGAAAATAGTTTGTTCCTATTACTCATGAGTAACATAAGTTTGATTATACAGTCTATTGAACACTGTGCTTCGCATTTTAATTTACAGAATTGTACAATAGGTACATGTGGGAGATGGGTGCGCAATTTACGAAACCCGGTTAGGGATGCGAGGGAGAGGCCTCGCACTTTACCAAGGCACATTAATTAACCGAGCTGAATCTACATACGGCGCCACAACCACGTAGAGAGCCCACTGGTGGCAAGAGCGTAGATTTACGACTCGTTCGACCACTATCTATCGGATAAACTAATTGCAGCGCAGAGCTATTGTTTCTAAACACTGTAGGATAGAGCTTGGGTACCAACTGCCCAACTTCGATCGCCGATTGTACGCCATCAGAGCACAATTATTCGATTGTCCCCGTGTTGAATAGGCGGCGATCTTTGTGCGGAAATTCGCATCGATGGTAGTGCTATCCTTTCATAAATGATGTTTATTGCATCAATGTTTTTATCATTGGTTGGTATTTGGGAGTCTCGAATATTCAAATTTTGTTATTTATCTCAACCGTTCGGTCAAATTCGAAACTAAGAGTGATAGTGGAGAGTCTGTTGGAAAATGCTTTAAATATTTTCAGGTTATTGAAAACGAGTGACAAAAATAAAGACGGACCGCAGGCGAATTCTACAGTCAGAAACGTTATGCTATACACGATGATTTTAAGTAGTAGGTTTATTACCTCCATCTAACTGACCACTTCATGAAAACGATAGTATTAGCTATCGTAACCCTCCTAAAATTTGTTGCGGGATTTTGGCGCCAAACGACCTAAATGTGCTATTTGCGCGTCATTAATAGGTAGAGTCGGATGGAGTCAATTCCATGACTATATCATCATCAACTTCACTGTCTAATTAGAACTAAACTTTTGAAGCCGGTGTGTTATCTTTATCTTTTGTGTGTTTTTGGGCTTCGAATATGCTTTCAGGATTTACGGAGCGTTCTTATGATTATTTTGAAACAATAACTCGTACTAGCAGAGTTTATAAAATGTAATATTAATACTTGTAAGGAATTTAGAAAATAAATTAAAAGAATCACTTCGCTATCCGTAGGTATGGCTTACTGTCAAAGAAAAACACAAATTATATTTGTCCGTCGTATTTTATTCCCATATTTTTCTTTCTTTCGTTCTTATATTTAAAAAAAACATTTTGATTCGTTATGTCAAGTCAGTTCTTGTTGGTTAAGGCGGCCAACGTTATTTCAGTCTAAAAAGTCCGTAACAGTACCCTTTATTTTACTGCCGGTTTTAGGTAAAAATGTCAGATTCTTCTGAGTACTTACTCGTAAGTAGTACTTTCATAGGTATTAACAATAATTTTAAATGCAAAACACGAAACAATATGAGTTAAAATAATATTAACATTTTTATTTCAATGCGATCTAATATTGATTCTGAACAACTTATTTGTAGGTTTGTTTTATTGAAATATCGCGTTGCATATGTGTACTTCTATAATTTAAACCGAAATAATTTTACAACATTCAAAAAGGCTATGGTAAAAACGCTCAAAAATAAAATAAGTGACAGTTTGAAATAATAAATAAAACAATACACACATAACGGAGTGTCGATCCCTATTCTGAATGCTGATGGTTAGCAACCCTGTAGGCTGCATGTCGGCACTGGGATTGCTGCCGTGCCCGCGGCGCCGTACACGACGTGCGCCCGCAGTCCGCGCTCTCGGCAATCCCTGACTGAACAACCACTTTCACCGCACCCTCTCAACTTAACATCAGTACACATTTTCTCATAGAATATTTTCCAATATTTTTATTTATTTATTTATTGCCCAGTATAACTAGATTTTTATTAAAGTTTCTGACAAAGGAAGGAGTTCATTCAGGAATTAAGGAAGTGAATAAAATATCTAGGTAGCCATGATAAACAACGCCCACTCATTAGAATTCATACATTTAAAATAAATTATGAAATCCAGAAAAGTTAGGATGAGAATTACTTATATATTTTTTGCCCTGTAATATCATGCATTAAATGGTTCTTTCAAATATATAAATTAGTTATGTCCCGCTCCGATTCCGTAAGGATTGAACAGTTGTGTATACGAGTATATTTGTAGTTTTGAAAAAGTTTCGGATAATACCTCGTATATTCAAACTTGCGTGCTTATTCTATAAGCGGTGTAGCGCTGGCGTGTCGTGTCTTATTTCTGGGTTAATTATTCTTGAAACTGTACTGTTCTTAGCTATGTCTTGCGTCAGTTTTAGACATTTTAGTTTTAGTGCGTAACGTCACATTCTTTAATATATTAAAGCTGTAGGCGAGAGATGGTTGGACTCAAAGTAACTGATAGTTGTAAACCTCTTTTTACAAAGCATAATATTCTGACATTACGTAGTTTAGGTCCGCGAACTCTGTTAGAACTTTTAATAAGGAAATTTTCGTTTAGTACCTACCATGACTAGCAATGTCAGTCAGCCATTTTTCTAGAACCAAAGCCGATGCCTGGCACCTACGTCCTCTGCAAGGGTGTTAAGATAATCATAACTTTGAGCTATCGGTGTGTATCGTTCGTAGCTTAATGGGAGAGCGCCTACTCCGGATTAGTAGATGTATTTGTCATGATCCCCGTCGGCTGATTAATTACTGGTTTATAGTTTTAACTTGCGATGTACACTTTGCATGCAATAGGCGAATAATGTTCTGACACTAAAATTTGATTCCGGGTTAAGGTTTTCATTATCAACATGATATCTTCAGTTGCATACTGTGATCAAATTAGTCAACCATGATGGCGACAGTTAATTCTTATGCGTAGAGACCCGAATTGGGTTGAACACTAAACTAAGCATTTGGCCATCAAAACTTCTTCATTAAATGTTGCAGGATCTTGTTATATTAAGTTAATCTAGATATACCAACATTCAGTTTAAATTCCAAGATTATTTTCATCAGCTTCTAGTTAAATACAAAAGTCAATATAAGCTCCTAATCCTTAGAAGTGGTGCGGGCGTCAAGTTGTCTCGATTCACTTTCATCTCGCTCTATACGCACCCGCCACCGCTATCTTACGACAAAAATAATTATAACCACGAGGCGGTAGTCGAAGCACGAGGTACCTACTCCGCTAAGCCACTACAATTCGTTTGCGGTGGCAATGAGCGGCTTGTAAATCAAAGGGATTCTACATAATTAAGCTCATAATTAATGTAAAGACTCCTTTATTTATAGGCCCAGTCATTCTTAAAATTGCTACCGTTTTGATAAGGCGACCATAAGAGGACGTGATTAACACATGTTACATGTTAATGGGAATAGATAGCGGACTCATAGTTAGATTTTGCCTTTAAAAAGCATTGACGATGTTTTGAAAATATGCTCTATTTATATATATATATATTTTTGTAATAATTTAATTAAGCAGTCAAACAACAGTTATGGCTCATGATATAAGAGAGTTATAAAAATTATTATAAGAGTTATGTTTCCTTAATATTGTCATCCATAATGAAAATATCACAGCGACACAGGAAATGTATATTTAATAAAAATAATAAAAAGTCTGGTTGATTTACAACTGGCGCGTCATATATATTTTTTTAGTAAATGCATTAATGAATACTTTGGGAACGGTTTCATCTAAACCCCTATCGGTGAACGAGTGTCTTCTAAATTACACCCGCCACCGCAGCGGGCTCGACCCGCTCCCTATTAATTTGTTTATATTAGAGACGTTCACTTGCGCAGTCAATCACGATTGTCGTCAACCGACCAATACACGATTTGTTTTCGAAAGATCTTAACCGTGTTTTGGTTATTTCTGTACAATTGAAGCTTTTAAATTTAGTGTCACCGCAACTCTCCGGAGACACTGTAAACATTTGTCTCGGGATATTTATCGCTGCGGCTCGTCGACTATATCATTCAGCCGGCATTGTGGCAATCGATCAGAAGCCGCGCGGGCCCAGCTAAATTGATTATTTATTCAGGCTTAGTTAAATCTTTGAGAAGTCGCGTTATTTGTAGACTAAACAGACAGGAAGTGGTTAAATGCTTATTTGAAATGTGTGGCGTGCCGCTACATCTCGTTTGTCACCGTGGCAAATTTTTAATATATTACTTATGTGATGCGATAAATATGCACTTATACAATTACGTGTTAAATTGTTTATACGAGTAAAATTTGTCAACACCGTAGAAAACACAGTTGACAAATTTTACTTTGTAATTTGGAAAATCAGAGACATCATTTTAACTAAATTAATACACTTATATTTTACTTATTATTGTAGGTGCTTACTCGAAATCTAGTAAAAGTTAATCATCTATAAAAAAAACACCTTCGCTCTATTTTTTTATTTATTGCGATTATTAATTTATATAGTGTCATAATATTCATACATACATTTCATAATTGCTTCCTATTAGCACCAGAATCAAAGTGAATAATAGTGAGTTGCAGTGAACTGTGGCGGCTATATTAACCAAAACATATTATAAACATTACTTTTATCCCTATAGTGCGTTTGCAAATCTTTGAACAACCAGCTGTGACACCTGGTTTAAGAACCTTTATAATCAGTACGTGTCGTTTTTGTACTCAGTATGCAAGAGTGTTAGAACATAACATGTGTCACAAAGTGAAACGTTAAAATACGGTTCAAAAGCTACTCCGAAAAAAGTGCTAATTTATTATTCATCAACACACATCTTGAGAGTCCTTAGTGCATTTTTAAATAGCTTTCCATATCACCTTTAAAGCCCATTCAGTAAATGTACCTATGAGAGAGATAACCTTTTGTCTTTATCATAATTTGACATGCGAAAGTATTTCCAGCTGACTCTTATTAAGCCTTAAAACTAATAAAATAAATATATACATATGTTTATTTTAATTAATTTCAAGATCAATTTCAAGATAATTAATTTCAATCAAAGATAATCACGTATGAGAATAAAACCAGTAAGTAGTTCTTTACGTACTAACTTTAATTGTGTTATATTAATAACCAAATTAGAAATACCCTAATAGACAGTCCATATATCTAATCAAATTGTTTTACTCAGTGTAAGTACGTCCCTAGAAACACGGCAACACATAAATCCCGCGAGGGCTTAATATAATTAGAATCTATAATGTTTCCTCATTAGTAAAAGCCTTATTATTTAATTAAAGTTACCAATATTGTAGCACTTACAATACAAAATATTACAATATAAAGAAACACGTGAACCGGAACAATACTACACAATGGCAGATTTACTAACGAGAGGTATTCGGCAACCTTTTGAACTATCATATTGTGGGGATAATTTTACACACAAACGTTACCACATCCGACGCAGTACCTACGTAATATCCTAAACCCAAACGTGTCCCTTTTATTATATTATCTACTTGAAGATACTCCTGTGTAAAACATCGCTAGAGGGCCACAGCCGCATGACCTCCCGGGCAAACGGGGATAAGTACACGCCGCACTCGGGTGGAAATATAAAACATGTTCATTATTTTAAGGCTAATTGGGAGAGGCCGCTTGCAGCAAAGTAGGTGCGAGCCCGCCGCCGCCGCCCGCCCACGGCAGTACCGAATTCGAGCGCCGTGTAACGGCCTCATTACGGTATAAATGCGAATATACGTATAGACACTGTTTCTGCATTAAGCTGAAATACTACCCAGCGCTTTGTAAGATGTACCAAAACGTATATGTTGCGTAATATGTGTCCTACTAAGTGAGAATTCAGCCGATGTTGAGAAACAAAAGTTTGCAAACATACTTACAAACACGGGTAAGAGTGCGCATTAACCAGTTAGATTTTATTATATCTTGCCTATAAATCTCTAATAAAACTAATCATCACGTGTTTAGCGAGAAGCCAGGTTTCAACTTAGCTGCTTGAATGTGATGTATGTATGTACATACTCGTATGTATATAAGTTGAAAAAGAACTAAGGCCTTATACGACGAGCGGTGTTGCTGTTAGTACAATTTCGTCTTCGTCAGTACCCGCGTTGAGTCTAGATTCGCACCCCTAAGATGGTGCACTCTGGCACGGGTTACTTAGTTTAGTTTGTTGTCTTAGAGACAACTCTTGTCATGTGTCAGTGTTACCGTGTTAGTTTCACATCGCGATTTTCCCAAGAGACTATAGTATGAAACCTCTCGAAATAACGATTAAAACGCTTTTGCAGGGTCGGAAATTAGCGATAGTTTACATTACGATTTTTGCGTACATCCACAGGTTACGGTATCCTCGTACCACCAAGACAATTCTAATATAATATTAACTGGTCACCGCATTATAAACACATAAGTAATATAAAAATAATCTGTTTGCTATATAATCATGTGGATATCGATCGAACATATTAAAATTCAATTTATAATAATAATTCAATTCTCGCTTCTGGTTCATGCATATATATATTATAATCTTTTTAATTTCTCACAGATTATTAGAGTCTATTATTAAGAAATTACTTAAAAAAAACACTATTTTGCTATCTTAAGATAGGCGTGATGGCAAGGTAAACTCCTCCCAACACAAATTCGAAAACTTGCTTTTTCATTAGCATGATACGCGATACAGTATATATACCTAAACATTGCCAGTCCAGTTCTTTGAGGGCATAAGCATCTATGGGCTATTTATGAACCCGTTTTATGAAGTATTAAGTACTTTCTTTTAAATACTTGTGAATAGATGAGCAAGTTTAAAAGAAGGATTTATTCGCTTCTTTGATGATCTCCCCGCCCAAGGCGTATACGTTATTGTAAAAGTTTTATATTTTGTTGCAGATTGAGCGTTGTTTTACTGAAAAACTTCTCTCTATAGGATAAAATACAAAAGAACTTTACTAAAAGTACAACCCTTGCGTTAAGATTACTCTTTTCCATGCAAAACTTTTAATTAATCAAAATTAAAAGGGACGGTTGACGATATTTTGTTCTGTTTTCTATTTAGAGAGATGATGAGACTGCTCATTTTATTTTTCGTAGATCATATTACGCCGTAAGACGACATTTAAAGGACACGTTTCTTTTTTGTGAATTTCACTAACACATTATTACTTATGATGATTTTAATCAATTAAAACTGTCTTAGGTTTCTCTATTCTTCTATCTTACATTAACTTGGATTTTTAATGGGAATTACCTACTTTACTTGTTAAGAAGCGAGTTCTGCTCCTTTGCTAACGTTTTTCACTCGTAGTGCGCGGACCGTTGGACATGCAGGGGCAACATTTAATACTGTCACTTGTTTTTTTAGGATAGCTTAATCATGTATTAAACGTTCTCGCAAGCTGGTTTTAGCAGATTTTCTTTATATGAGAGGGCGACAAATGAGCAAGTGGGTCTCCTGATGGTAAGTGATCACCGCCGCCCATGTACACTCGCAACACCAGATGAGTCGCGGGTGCGTTGTCGGCCTTTAAGAGTCAGCAAACAAGTGTTGCTGACCCTTCCCCCCACCCCGATGGGCTCTGGCGACCTTACTCACACGCAGAAACACAACATTAAAATTATTATTAAGGAAAGTTTTCTGTAAGGTGGAGGTACTTCCCCAGCTAATGAACGCTGTGCCTGCTTAAACGCAGTAATGCGAGTGCGAATGCGTCTAGTAGTAGGTAACTTTGATTCGCTCCGTTGATAACGTTCTATCTTCACCTCATGGCCTTCGTTGCGCGGTTACGGCACGGCCTAAAGATGGCTTACGGTAACGTTTATACTGTCAAAAATTTGTTTAGAACAGTTTAGTGATCTCTGTTGTTCATCTGTGTTGTACGATTTTGCCCGTAGCTTTCTACGCCAGCAGAATATTATGATCAATGATTTATCGATAAAAGTTTTATCAGAATATTATAAAGTGACGCGTTATTAATTAAAAATAAACGAAATGAGGGTTAGTAGACTGCATACAAATCCGCGCGAACTGTCTTGTGTTCAAGGGTCCTTCGCGCCAAAACAGTTTCAATTTTATAACGTAAATATTTTAATATTGTTCATTATTAAATCGTATAAACAGATTTTATTATGCTTAAAGATTTGTTCTCGTTACCTTATCATATAAAAATATCTGTTTATTAATACCAGTTATTATTTCTATATGTTAAAATTAACCAATTATGTAAAGTGTAATCAAAAGTATCAAAGACCTGATAAATAAAATAGACACAATTCCTTCCGAATTCCTTACTTAATATATTATCTGCCATACGTCCATCTACTGCCTTGTTCTCCGCAAGCGAACAAATATTGTAATTTTTTTATGGGTTTTCAGCATAATAACTTATGCTGAAAACTTTAAGCCGTTTCATCGTTAACGTTAGGCAGCATTTTACTTTCAATGACTATATCATCCTACCTTGATAAGTTACCGTGTTTTTTTTGGATTAACAAAATCAGCTCTGCCGGTAACTTTCTTTGTTCACCCTTCCTCCGGGGCAGACTCGTGTTAATGTTAATGTAATGTTTATACTCTCAATCATTTATCTAATAGGCGCTCATAGCTAAATGCTCTCACCGGTACGTAAGCGCTCGGCGAGGTTAAGTTACTAGGCTGGCGGTCAGTTCATAGATGGGCGACCGCCAAAGTGGTTTAATTTCTAAGCGTCTCCGTGCTTCGGAGGGCACGTTAAGCTGTCGGTGCCGGATTTAGTTACTAGACAACAGTCGTTAAGCCATGTCAGAGGCCTGCTAGGCGGCTTGAACAACTCTGGCACTGGTGTAACCACTGTCCATACGATAAGCAAGCAAGCATTTATCTAATAAACTGTAATTATCATCATTGCTTAATTTCGTTCTGGACTCTTGTAGCATTGTCCTCAGTCACAGTTAAGTTATACATTTTTAGAATCAAAAAGCAGGTCGAAGGGTATGGAAATACTTCACATTGTAGCATCATTTAGTGAGAACGTATTACTACTGATACTAGGTACCTATAACTAATCATACTGAGTAACTACATATAACTACCTAAAACTTAGTTTGAATTCACTATCATCTCTAGCAAATCCTAAGGGACGGGTTTATTGTGTCTACTACTAAAATGTGCTCTGATCCAATTTTGCAACGGATTGTCCAGCAAGGCGGCAATGCATCGGCCCGGCCCGCATCTGAACAGCCCGATACAAAAGGCGGGTGATAGTTAATCACTATTCGCATCTGTGATGAAGTGTGGCTCGATTGTAATTACTTCGTGTGTTGATTTAAGCTTTATCACGAGTCAGAGCCGAGGGATCCGCGGCCGGACGGCTCCGCGCCGGAATATTGAATTTATTCCTTCAGAGATACTTTATACAATTACTGGCGAAGGTGCCGCCACGGGAACCTATTAAAATATTGAAGATAAGATCAAACTTTTGGTACGGACGAGGTGGGCTGGCCGCCTTATAAACAAGAATCGGAACCCGGCCCGGCTGCTTCCAGCGCACGCTCTCTCGCTTATAGTTTTTGTGTTTACAATTGTTTCTAATTATGAATTGATCAAACATTCAATTCGATATTGTATGTAATTATCTTGAGATGTTTGGTTTTATTTGTAATTTGTTATTTAATTGGCTTCTGATTATGAAGTGGTTTAACATTTTTAATGGCGTTTTTGTTCAACACTTACATTTGTTAGAAGAAAGCGCATTATCAAAATTAATTAATCTTTGTAAGTAAATATACCTCTTTTGGAATCATTTCTCATACTTAAGATTGCAGACAAGACTAAGGTACATAATATTTGAACATACTTATCACCATAATATATAGATACTTAAAGACAATGAATGACATCCAATTCTTTCTGGACACCAACATGTAAGAATAACTTATCTAAACATCGTTCACTAGTTAAATATTCTGTCTCAGCTAGTTAGATATTGTTCTTATTCCAAATATCTTAAATGCTTCCGTTATATATACGAATCCTTAGGCAGATAATGATTCAAGCCGCCCATAGGTCTGATATATCCTAATGAATGTAGTGTACGACGACAACTTTACTTGCCATCCGTAATAAACCAAACCACGTTATCCATCCATACAGTGACCGCTTGTCTACGGTAACTAACACCCTAGGCCACGTACGGGCCAGATACCTCACCATAATAATAATAATAATAATATAGCCTTTTATTCAGATCCATAATATGATAAAAATACAAAGAAAACTTAAATTTAATGTAAACCTAACCTAGTCTCATATTTGAGTTTTACATATTTTCTGTGGATCTGTTTGCCAGTCGACAAAGGCCTCCTCCAACCTTTTCCATTCATGTCTTTCTTGGGCCACTCTGTTCCATGTGACGCCTGCCACTTGTCTTATGTCGGCATCCCATCTTTTTTGCGGTCTACCTCTTTTCCGTTTACCTTCTCTAGGATACCATCGTGTCACAATTTTGCTCCATTTGTCTTTACCTCTTACCATATGCCCCGCCCATCGCCATTTAAGCCGTCTAATTTTGCACATTACATCTACAACCTTTGTTTTGCTTCTTATGGCACTGTTTCTCAATCGGTCTGACTTTTTCACATTCATCATGCTCCTTTCCATTGCATATTGACATGAGGCAAGTTTGCTAGTCGTTTTTTGTGATAAGGTCCATGTTTGACTGCCGTATATGAGAACTGGTAGTATGCAAGTGTTAAATAGTTTGCATTTGATATTCATATGAAGATTTTTATCTTTCATAATCTCTTTTAAACCCCAGTACCTTCTCCAGCCATTGGTTATTCTTCTTTCAACCTCTTTGCGCATCGGATTATAATCGGTTATTAGCTGCCCGAGATAAATATATTGATCTGCGTATTCAATTTGATTGTTTCTTAAGTTTATGTTTATTCTCTCTCCGTTTGTCATTATTCTTGTTTTTTCGGGGTTCAGTTTTAACCCTACCTTCTCACTTTCCGTTGCCAGTTCGTTTATCATTTTTGTTATGTCTTCCGGGGATTTTGCAAATAACAAAATATCGTCTGCGAATCTCAAGTGAGTCAATGAGACACCATCTATATTTATACCGAGATTTTCCCAATTAAAACGTCTGAATATTGTTTCTATTACCGCTGAGAATATTTTTGGTGACAGGGGATCTCCTTGTCGTACACCTTTGCTTACTCTGAAAGGTTCACCTTTCTTTTCTAATTGTATTCTCGCAGTACTCTGGCTGTAAACATTCTTTATTAAGCGAATGTATTTGTGTTCGATTCCTTGTTCTTTTAATGACTCCCATATCTTGTGGTGAAACAGAGAATCGAATGCTTTGCTATAGTCGATAAATGCGATGTAGTAGGTACATTGGTATTATTTATATTTCTCCATAACTTGCCGTACTACATGAATGTGGTCGATCGTTGAGTAGTCTTTCCGAAAACCCGCCTGCTCGATGGGTTGGTGTTCATCTAATATTTTTTCAATCCGGTGAAGTATGATCTTAGCAAATACCTTGTATATGTTGGACATAAGACTGATAGGGCGGTAGTTCCCGATGTCATATTTGTCTCCTTTCTTATATAGAAGAATTATGTTTGATTCTGTCCATTGCCGTGGAATAATTTCGGTATTTAATATCTCGTTAAACATGTCAGTTAGGACTGGTGTAATAACTTCTATGCTCTCTTTAAGGATTTCGTTGTTTATGCCGTCGGGTCCTGGTGTCTCTCTTTTGACTGTCTATAGCTTTGATTACCTCATTTTGAAGTATGTTAGGGACATTTGAGGTTTCAGTTAGATCGTTGTTGTCCCAAGAGGTAGTGTGTTGGTACAAGTTTTTGTAATAGGATGTGGCGATTCCTAGTATATTTTTTCTGTGATGATTCGATTCTCCGCAGTCGTTTTTAATTTTTGTAATCCAGTCTTTTGAATTTGTTAATTCTTTATGAGCTTTTTTAACACCTCCCGTTTTGGCTACATATTTCTCGATAATTTCCATTCTATTCTTGTACCTGTCCATTCTTATACTTTCTTTGATGTCTTTACTAATTTTTGCTAAATGCCTTCTTCTGTCTTTTACTTCTTTTGCGTTGATGAGCTGGTTTCTTTGCTCTAGTAATTTGATGGTATTAGTTGTTAGGCATTTTCTCGGTTCAGATCTGGTCTTAGCAATGTGTTGTAATTGAACTTTAATAGTATTCTCTATCCAGTTGTATTTTTCCCGAGTTTCCAAGGTCTTTGTGTTCTCCTTGAAGTCTGTGAATTTTTCTCTTAGAGTGACTACTAGTTGTTCCATTTGATGCTTGCTGAGCTTATCAATTGTTAGTTTCTGTCTCGGTCTAGGTTTCTTGGGTTGTTCTGATTTTATTTCAGCCCTTATCAGTTTATGGTTCGTATTGAAGTTAAATTTGTTGATGACGTCAAAATTTGTGAAGCAGATTTTTGTATTGGTCATTATAAAATCGATTTCATTCTTTGTTTTCTCATCTGGTGAAATCCATGTCCACATTTTCTTTGTGCTCTTTTTGTATACTGAGTTTAAAATGGTTAAGTTATTTTCTAGTGCGAAGTTTATAAGTTTTTCTCCATTTCTACTTCTACTTTTATTACTGTAGGTGAATGGCCCTAGTACTGTCTCTTCTTCTGGGCACTTAGCTCCAATTTGGCCATTGAAATCTCCCATAACTATTAGGTTTTTGTGGGCATGTTCTTGGATAGTGTTATTTAAGTCAAGGTAGAATTTCTCAATGGTGTCCAGGTCCGATTGTTCTGTTGGTGAGTATATTTGTAAAATAGACCATGAATCTTTATATCCCGGTAGCTTTATGTTCATCATTGCTATACGTTCTGAGATTCCAATAAATCCCTCTATAAATTTTTCAAGATCTTTTTTGACGATGAACCCAACGCCATGGTGGCCTGGCGTCGTTCCAAAATGGTACAGTAAGAAGTCTGGTTGAGAAATAATTCTTTCTCCCATTCGTCTTACTTCACTGAGGCCGACAATATCCCATTTAATTTGTTTTAACGCATTTATTAGTTCTATAAGATTTTCTTCGTTTTTTAGCGTGAGTACGTTAAGGGCGGCGACGTATAATTTTGTTTCTTTGCACTTGTTTCTCTCTGTTGTTGGAGGGTTGTGGTCTTCATCCCCCACGAGGACCAGTCGGCTTGGGGGAAAACGTATTTCTTCTGTTTGTTTAGTTGCGTAGTTTGTTTCGAATTCCCGTTTATCGGTTAGTTGCTATTGTTTATTGGGTGTAGACTTGTTGGTAAAAGACTTCGATTTGGGTCTCATAGCGTCGAAGGCGTTAATCCTGTTAACATTGTCAGAGTATAGGGTTTGCTGTTTTCTGGGTTGACTTTTAGAGGGTGACGGTGAGGTAGTTGGGTTCCTTTTCCTTTTATTTTCAGTGTTAGAACCTTTGACTACTAGTTTGTCGTAAACCAGAAAAGCTGTATTTCCCTTTTCTCTCTCTTCCTTCAACTGTGGTAGCAGTGCTTTCCTTTTCTCCAAAACTTCCTTAGAGTAATCCTCCGATACATAGATGTTCTTAAATCCCTTTTTTTTCTTCATAATTTCGTCTTTTCTCCATGCATTTGTAAAGGAACATAACACCGGTCTTGATTTATTATCAACTATATTTTTTCCCAAGCGGTATAATTTGTTTATTTCGTATTGCTCTATATTAACGTTTAAGTCTTCTTTGAAGGTCACCTTGACACTTTTAAATAGTTCCGATGTTGATTTTTCGCCTTCTTCCATCCCGAATATAATTATGTTGTTACTTTTCTTATCATTTTTTAAATATTCCATCTCTTTTTCTAGATCACTAACTTTTTGTTTTAGTTGTAAATTTTCTTCAATAATAGGGATAAGTTTTTCATCCATCCTATCCATTAAGTTTTTAGTAAGTGATTCAGTAAGTTCAGCTGTTTGCTTCTGCATTTCTATCTTCATATTGTCGAATAATAGTTGAAATTGTTCCTCCATATTTTTGTACAAAGTAACGTGGAATGGATCGCACTATAGATATTGGATATTTTTCCACATAAACTAGCAACACTGGGGTTAATGCCAACCTAACAAAGTGACATTAAGTAATCTATTTGGCAGAATGTTTTGTTTGTACTTGAATGTTCTAACCTCAAATTAATGTTGTTGTGAGTTTTCTTCTGCACTTTTACTGGATGGATCCTGTTGATATCCCAAAAGTTTTTTTCTTCTGCGTCCACCGAAGTACTAATTATGTGGTTTTTAATAGTGTTGATGACAGAAGCAACTTGTAACTATTTTTTATAAACGATTTGTTATGGATAGAATCACAGTGATGTTTACTCTCCAACGACCGGAAACGGAACCCCACGACCGGAAACGGAACCCCTCACCATAGGTTTGATTTAAAGTCGCGGGCATGGTGAGCTAGGTCTTGTTGTGTCCAACTAACAGTGTATAGTGCTGATAAGCGGAAATAGTCTCGTACAGAGTAATACCGCCCTGCTGTCGGTGGAATTTGACATAAAATAATTTGCTTATACGTAAACCGGGCGATGGGTATTTAATGATATTTAAACTATCAGCAGCCATGACTGCATCTCGTAGAAGGAAAGCTATGTATTTTTACACATTTCATATTTGTTTCTAGACTTAGAATACTGGTTTTTCAGTACGATACTGAAAAACTTACTTGCCTTCAATAAGTCTTGTCGACTTTGATTTGCCGAACTACGCAGCAAAGTACCAAAAGATATAATAAAACCATCTATAAATAAGTACCTATAGGTTATTATAAATAAACCATGAAAAAATTAAACAGTAGCAATAAAATTGTTTAGCAGTAAATGTTCCTTTTACACGATATGGGTTTTCATCTTGTACATCCTAACGAACAAATGTCTTCCACTCGCAGCAAAACCACGCAATACGAACACTAAACGACTGGGAGGTGTCCAGACGCGGTGACTAACTGCCTAAGGCCTCCGCGTAATATACGAGGGCGGCTGAATATAGTTTTTAATTAGGATCTGCCTACCGACCCAACGAGGCCTCTATTTGTTTAACCAAATGCAAAGAAAAGCGAACGAGATGCAAACGAGACGATAACCGATATCACGAATGCTTAGCTTGTGATTTTATTTGTGAACCTGTCGTCGGAAAGATTTACACATTGGTCACCCGCCTTGCCATCAATAGTTTAAGTGTCATAACCAAATGTCAATAAAATTAACTGCAAATAATTGAATGTTTATATCTTCACGACAAGAATGATCTTATTTTTAAGAACTCACGATACATTTTCGGCTGTAATATTTACTTAAGAGGTTTTTATATCGCTTACGTTATACAAAAAAGTCGGTAGATTGTGTTAGCTACTATAATAAGATTGATGATGTAGCTGTCATCGCAAATTAAGTTCTCTACAAGATTTTAATAATGACTTTGTAAAGTTTTGATCTCATGTAAATTGCTAAGTTTACACTGTTTCCACGGAATAATTATCTTAATATCTATAGTAATTATCTGTAGTGAGATCAGTTGACATCATTCTCTTGGACTTGTGCAGTAGAAGTGGTTTCGAGTTATCGGACTAAGGCCGGCGCGACAGGGCGTCTTGTAGCAGTGCTAAGCCGCAGGTTAAATCTGTAAGTTTCAATTAAAATTCTTCTATCTTCGCTACCGCCGTTGAATTGGTCCGATGAACGATTCGTTTTGCATAAATGCCCGCCAGCTGTTTACAATAATCGATGATATGTTTTTACGAGTTACATTTTTAATTTATTTATATTCATTCTTAGTCGGACAATTTATTTGTATCGATAATGTTTCAAAGACTTCTGTTTATTTTTATCGTTTGAGTCGCTGACGGGTTTACGATGGCGCGTCTCGGCATCGAATGATATATCGTTCCTCTGTTATAATTACACTTTAATTACGAATCATTAATTTTAATCGACACAGAAATGACTTCTAATGGATATGTCCGTTGTGGATATGCTGAATGAGTAAACAAATTTAATGCGGAAAGGAAGACAATGGGATAAAATAAACATAAGTAGGCACTTCTTATTGTTTCTGCGTTGAGCTCATTCTGATTTGAAGCTTTTTTATTTGTTGGGTCTCCAAATCCTGTTCAAATGTATCGTCGAGAGGCAATGACACCGGGTATAGTCGAATGTATTGTCTTGGCGCAACTAACCGACGACAGCGGGTTGAAAACAGTTTTCCACATCCCGGTAAGATAAGTGCATTTGCTTGTAGTGACAAGGCGCGCCGCGGCGATCGGCTCTCTACGCCGCCTCAATGGGCGCGCGTTCTTTATTTATATACGCCCTTCTGTAATTAACGATAGTAAAAAGAAATACATACAACTTTTGATTTATACCATACCATTCTTTCCTTTGTTTTTGTTTTTGGAGAAAACCATTTAGTTATCTACCTTTGTTTAATGTATATTTTGCTGTGTGACAGCAAACTCTATTATTTTATTCTAATAGCCGTGTTGATTCAGCGAGAATACCGAGGTATTACCCAATAATCTATTTGTTGTATGTGTTGGTGGAGACCATCCACTCATAACTTAACTCCATTCTAACTTTTTCCAACAAAGTATAAACAGTAAAATTTGTTCTATAAATTTTGTGGTGTGGTTTGTTTATATATAACGAAATTGTTATTAAAGGTTTTGACCCTTTTTGATCAATCCAATTTAAATTTTTGGTTACTCATTTATTAAGTATGCCATTCTTAAGTACCACAAAGTGGTTGGGTACCGTTATTTTTTCATTTTATAAATGTGTTTCGTATCCTATAGTTACATAAATCTTATAATAGTGCTTGTGAAACGTTGTGCTTGGGGAAGTTAGTAAGTTGGTGCTACATTAAATTTAAAACATAATTGTCTACTACAAGTAGTAGTATTCCAGAATTTCAGCAGAAATAAATTATACAGATGTCAAAGAATCTGCAGTCACTCTCAAAATTTACTTGAACACTGCCATTAACATGTCCACATGTATTATGCCAAATGTATTTTTCTCTCATCAGTGAATATATATGGCATTTAAAATAACTTTACAATTTAAAGTAAACATCTGAGGCACAATTATGTTATCCTGGCTAGTTCATAAGTTTGTATGCACTATATAATCCAAAAAGTAATATCATGGTCATGGTCAAAACGACGACGACTTATTTTATTTATCTTAGTTGTATTGTTCAAATACTGATCGTTTTTATAGAGTTATCTATGTGACAACTCCAATAACTACATAAAATTATATTATTTTGTATATCTTAACACAATTAATGCAAAATGTCATGTATTTGAGAAAAGCCTACGTTAAATTTACTATTTGGCGATAATTGTTTTGTCCCATCTGAAATCGATATTGATCGAGCTGATTTTTATCCATTTTTTGATAACAATACCATTGAAAGAAGTGCAGTTTATTTTAATAAGACACTCATCTACACTCAAAATAGACCTTGCATGCTTCAATAGTAAAATAACTTTTATATACAGCGACCACCAGGTTTAGGATACCGTAATTTGTGCCTAAAAGGCCAAAGCTACCGATGACCATAGCGATGACCTTAATCCTAAGCGTTGGATGACTCTCAGTGAATAGCTGCAGCAAACTACGCCAATAGGTATTTGTTCAGTTTTGATAACAAAGCCATTTTGTAAGGCCAGGACTTAAATACCTTGCTAGTTAACAGAAGTATTAAAATTGTAACATACAATATTGAGGTTATTTAATAAAAAGTGAGAATGCAATTCAAACTTAAAAAGTAAAGGCGAGTAAAGCTAGATTATCTGTAAGATAACAAAAAAACTGGTTAAGTACCTACGGTTTAGAAACAATACAAGCAGGGAAATAGGTGCGGTTACTAAACATCTATGCTTAATAAAAGTCGATAAGAAAGAAGTGAATCAAGAATTACGGGACACACTAGTGGTTAATTCGGGACACAATATTGCCATGTTGGTGTACCGAATTTAGACGTAGAAGAATATCCACAACAGGTGTTTCGTATCCTATAGTTACATAAATCTTATAATAGTGCTTGTGAAACGTTGTGCTTGGGGAAGTTAGTAAGTTGGTGCTACATTAAATTTAAAACATAATTGTCTACTACAAGTAGTAGTATTCCAGAATTTCAGCAGAAATAAATTATACAGATGTCAAAGAATCTGCAGTCACTCTAAAAATTTACTTGAACACTGCCATTAACATGTCCACATGTATTATGCCAAATGTATTTTTCTCTCATCAGTGAATATATATGGCATTTAAAATAACTTTACAATTTAAAGTAAACATCTGAGGCACAATTATGTTATCCTGGCTAGTTCATAAGTTTGTATGCACTATATAATCCAAAAAGTAATATCATGGTCATGGTCAAAACGACGACGACTTATTTTATTTATCTTAGTTGTATTGTTCAAATACTGATCGTTTTTATAGAGTTATCTATGTGACAACTCCAATAACTACATAAAATTATATTATTTTGTATATCTTACCACAATTAATGCAAAATGTCATGTATTTGAGAAAAGCCTACGTTAAATTTACTATTTGGCGATAATTGTTTTGTCCCATCTGAAATCGATATTGATCGAGCTGATTTTTATCCATTTTTTGATAACAATACCATTGAAAGAAGTGCAGTTTATTTTAATAAGACACTCATCTACACTCAAAATAGACCTTGCATGCTTCAATAGTAAAATAACTTTTATATACAGCGACCACCAGGTTTAGGATACCGTAATTTGTGCCTAAAAGGCCAAAGCTACCGATGACCATAGCGATGACCTTAATCCTAAGCGTTGGATTACTCTCAGTGAATAGCTGCAGCAAACTACGCCAATAGGTATTTGTTCAGTTTTGATAACAAAGCCATTTTGTAAGGCCAGGACTTAAATACCTTGCTAGTTAACAGAAGTATTAAAATTGTAACATACAATATTGAGGTTATTTAATAAAAAGTGAGAATGCAATTCAAACTTAAAAAGTAAAGGCGAGTAAAGCTAGATTATCTGTAAGATAACAAAAAAACTGGTTAAGTACCTACGGTTTAGAAACAATACAAGCAGGGAAATAGGTGCGGTTACTAAACATCTATGCTTAATAAAAGTCGATAAGAAAGAAGTGAATCAAGAATTACGGGACACACTAGTGGTTAATTCGGGACACAATATTGCCATGTTGGTGTACCGAATTTAGACGTAGAAGAATATCCACAACAGGTGACCCAGAATCGCGATCTGTACGCCAAGCAATAGTAGTGACACAAGAAATGGTTATCAGATTGTCACATCACTAAATGGTGTAGTTAATAAAGATATTGACAGGTAAAGTGCATAACATACACACGCATATCCGCTTTAGGATGGAAATTATTCGAGCATTGGCTACAATGGACAAACACAAAGGTTGCGATTGAATATTTCCCCCGCTTGGATCTATCAACAAGACCCTCTGATTGTTTAAGGCTGGATTTATAACAGTTGATTATGCGTGGGTTCACCACTATGACTCTGGGACGAAATAACGGCCGATTACATTGAAACAAATAAACTCTTAACAAATAAAGAAGAACGCCGTGTGAGTCTTTCCTTCCGCATTATCTTTTTTGTGATTTCAAAGATTAGTAATAATATAATAGATTATCATGGTGTTACTGTAACGGGTACGTTATATGCAGAAAAAAGCAGCCGCACGCTTTTCTAATATTAGAACCTGAGAATATTTTCATAATAAATTCATCAACACTTTACAAATGCCTCCATGCGTGTACCCAAGGAATGAAGAAGTAACGATATAATAAAAGAACTAAAAAACAAATTAAATTAACCATGGTGTTCCTAAATAAATACAATAACAAAGTCATCGATAACTTATTTGGTGTGTTAAGTTCCGTGCAGAAAAGATAAAGGTTAGAGTCGGTTATAAATTAAACTAAATCACGGAGCCGTACCGGACTAAGATTTATTTGAGTTAATGACGAAGGCAAAGGAACGGTCGTGTAGTCGTCGTAACCCTATAAAGTTGCACCGATCTTATTGATTATCATTGCTGCGATAAAAACGGGACCGTCAAAAAATTCCATTCATCATCTATCTCTTTCCTCGGTCCTCCTTTTCTCGATGCTCCCGATTAGCGAGGTGAAGGATCTATGTACGCAAACAGTCTTTTGATGGGCTACCGCGAAAGTTCACAATGTCTCCGTACACACGGACAAGATTGTTTTTAGTTTTTACCTATCCATTGCCATATTTTTACGAATAATTTAAAATAGTTTTATTAATTAAAATCTAGTAAATGCTCATACCTATATTATCTTTGAAAGCCTCAGAAAGTTACCTACAACTTATATTTTCATCATATATGTATGTAGTTATATAATACATTTATGTCACGTTTGATTTGAACTGTCTGCCAAACGACGTGTTAGAATCACTCAATAACATAATGTCCTGGGACATTATTTACACATGGCATATGATCCCAAACTAAGCAGAGCTTGTGCTATAGAAACCAGATATAATATATATACCTACTTACTATTTTTCTTTTGTAAATACATACTTATATTATAGATAACCAGCTATACGCGTTAGTTTAAACGTAAAAGAGAAACAAACATACATCTATACTCACAAACTTTCGCATTTGTAATATTAGTAGGATATGTACCTCTAGCGGTTTTGGCAGTGCACGCCGGAATAGCTCGCAGATGCTAGATTTTTTCCTACTTACTTGACACTCATCGTCACATTTTGGACAATTCTTTATTCTAATATCTTTGTAAATTGTAGCATGTGTGTTATTCTGAAGTATAAGCTATATATTTTAACGTTTCATTACAATCCATCCGTAGTTTTTACGTGACAGAGTAACAAATATCCATCCATCCATACTTACAAACTTTCATTTTTATAATACTAGCTGTACCCTGCGGTTTTACCCGCATTAAACTTTATAAATTAGCCTATGTGTTAATCCAGGGTGTCAGCTAACTCCATACCAAATTTTATTAAAATCGGTCCAGCCGTTTGAACGTGAAGAAGTAACAAACATACACACTCACAAACTTTCGCATTTATAATATTAGTAAGATAAGATTAGTAGATTACACCCGCAAGGTATGCCCACAAATATCTGTCCTGGATGGGAATCGAACCTACGACCTGCGTCGTCAAAGGCAAGTATTTGCCAACCACGCCAACCGGCCCAAGCAATATGTAGTGTTGTTGCTAGTGCGCCACGAATTTGTTTCTTCTCTTTTAGAAAAGTGACAATGAGTATTGAACCTACAGGTTTTATTCAATGTTTTGGGCAGATTCGTTTAGCAGTAGCTTCACCGTGGACTCAGCTCACTCGGTAGCGTGTTCAATCATAGTTAATACAGCCGATACGTCATATTAGGTAACGTCGTTTATTTCTAATTGTCGGTCCATGCCTATTAGCATGTTCGGTCAGTCGTGGATCGCCTATATTTTCCTTGTATCTGGTGTATAATATTGAGGTACCAATGAGGTAATAACTTATAACAATTGGTATTTGTGTTGTTAGATGTTGTTCAAGGCTGATGCGTGTCTATTTCATGTTATTTAGGTAGGTGAATAGTTTATTTTTGTAGAAGGTCAATAAGGGCCTACTTCTATCCCTTTCTGCTACTTTATTCCAATCGCCCACTGTCACTTTTGCACTTATTCCAAATAAAACATGCGATGAAATACTGAAGTTAAACATGCATTTAACGATTTCAGTAATTAAGATTTTATTTTATTACACGTTTACATTATAATCATAACATTATAGTCATAGCTAGATGCTCTCTTCGGTCTTCGTAACTGATCGGCGAGGTTAAGCAACTAGGCTCGCGTGCAGCCCATAGATGGCTGACCGTCATGGTGGTTTAATTTCTGAGTGTCTCCGTGCTTCGGAGGGTACGTTAGTCTAACGGTCCCGGTTGTAGAAATTAGACAATAGTCGTTAAGCCACCTCAGAGGCCTATTGGTCGGCTTGAACAACTCTGACACTATGGTAACCAGTGCCCCATGGCTCAAGCCACCCAGCAAATAAGACTACAAACCCGCCAGATGGTTCAAACCCCAAAGAGGGAATGTTTGGGGTTTTAACCTTAAGTTAGGGCGCTGAGTGAAGTTTGACTTGAATATGCATAACAGGTTCGTTTCCTAACATATATAAGTCATTAAAAAAAAAAAACTTGTATGTACTTATGTACACGCGTTAGAAGTTATACTTCTTAATATACTTACAACTTGAACATATTTATCAATTTTCATACCACCTAGAACTAACGTTATGTTGTTATTTTTACGATGCGCGCGCACAGCATCGTAAAAATTCACTCTCATACCACCTAGAACTAACTTCATGCTGTTAATTTTTTTGGTGTCGGTGTGCGCGCGCCTCGTAAACATTCACTCTCATCATTTTTCTCCATCGTGCCAAAAGAAGTATAACTTCAATAAGCCTTCCTCGAAAATGAAGGGGCATGTTCCACCGTGTGATCAGACCAGGATGATGATATAATTTTATGAACGCATATAAATGGCGATAGTTAGCGTGCATTCCAAGAGGAATGCAAGCTTTATTTACTTTTTAAAAGCCTAAGTATTCGTTAAAGTAATGTTAATAGATAATAGGTGTCACCATTTACATATTTTTTTATTTAAATTATTTTAAATATTTCACTTTGGTATCGTAGTGAACAGACAATAAGGAAATACTTAGAAACCAGTAACTTATCATATAAAATGAAATAATTAAACTGTTTGTGTGGCACTCTGACATTAGGTGTAGTTTAAGCTGCCTAATAGGATTAACCACACCACAGTCGTGTTAACCGGGAGGCCCGGTGAAAAGCTGTTGGTCTCGACAGCTTTTCGTACCATCCGAAGTGCGAAATCAACCAATTTTGCGGTTGCATATTGTTTGATTTGGGCAATGAATGAGTCACATTTATCAACCGCGTGCATAGATGCTTAACGCTAGATGTTTAACTATGAGAAGGTCATACCTCTTGCCCTTCACTAAGGGAAAACTCATTATGTTTGTAAGGTATCCTCTTCTATCTCAACAATGCTAATCAATAAGATCGGTACAGATATGTAGTACTACAAGGAACGCCAGTTCCTTTGCCTTCGTCATTAACTCATATAAATCTTGTCCGGTACGTCTCCGTGGTTTAGTTTAATTTACAACCTACTCAAACCTTTATATTTCCTGCACTGAACTTAACACACTAAGTAAGTTACTGTTGGCTTTAGGTTATTTTATTTATTTAGGAACACCAGGTTTATTAAGTTCTGTTTGTTTTTTGGGTAATTATTATTATGTCTTTTTTTTTCATATCTTCGGACGGATGTGGGCGGTGAAAAAGATGATTTTATTATTTTGATGATGGATTATTAGCGTGGGCAGTCCCTGTACAAGATGGCCCGATAATCTTGTGAGGTTCACTGGAAGCCACTGGATGCGAGTTGCGCAAGACCAGCTATTGTAGAGATCTTTGGGGAGGCTAATGTCCATCAGTGGACGTTTTTACGCTGATATGATGATGATAATGCATAACATGAAGATATTCTCCGTTTATATATTAGACAAGCGTGCGGCTAACACATGGGAATCGATTACCTTAGCCAATTGATACTTACTCACACAATGCTTACATAACTTACGAACAGGAATACATAATTAGGTTACGATGCGGTACTTGTTATCTTAGAATTGCATGACAACTAGGCAATGGAACGAGTAGAAATGGGTTCATTTAACTTATTCAACATAAGATTTTCATGTTGAATTATATCCTCAAGGGATAAAAACCTTATTATAGATGTTAGAAGACACAATAATTATAAATAATTTTATAAAACTTGATAAATATTTTATACTTATACGTCGCGCATCTCATGTGTCACGGATTAGCACAACGAAAGTGATAATGCAAACACAAACAAATAGAAAAGCGAGGGAACGAAACGAAAATTGAACGGAGCGTTGATAAAATAAGAGAATATAGGAGTAGAACGTGTGGAATGAGACATCGACGCAAGAGTGCAGAGGCGGTGGAGCAGCTGACACCTGTCATCACGCAATTTATTAGTCGCTCCGAAATAACGGAGTCACTGAACGTTCAAACAAAATGAAGAGACAACGCTCTATTAACTACACATCCTCGGCGTGAACCCGTTAACAGCTACACAATTAAATTCACAATGTCCACTCTATATCCTCACGCTGAAAGTAATACAGTTCGATTGCGTGCAGGTTTGTCTTTGTTAAGACAATGATTTTAATGTACTGTATTTTTTCTGAAAATACTGATATTATTATTTTACTTGTTACTTTATTTCTTACACATTGTATCACTGAGTGACCGTTATTATGTTTAACTATAATACGGGTTAACAAGGTACAATAAAAATTAGCTAAACCCATAATAAATTCTACGTGATAATAAAAAATTGATAAAAATACAGTTTCATTTTGAGTTCAGGTTTAAATCGTATGTCAATGTGACTAGGCTATAAGTGTATGTCTGTCTGAGCTATTGTATATATGAAATATATACTTACAATTAATATTTTCGATCACTATTGTCTAAATTCGACTAGTCTTATAGGAGAGCGCAAACAAAAGTGCAATCTCTAGGAGAGGTCATCAGAGTGAGGGACTAGTCCCTCACTCTGATGACCTCAGACCCGATGGGATGGCTAGCTGACACCATGGGAAAGAGGTCAGATACTTGGCTTGGATGGCTTTATGTGCTCTCTAAGGCAAGAACCAGACATGTACTGAAAACCTAGCGCGTTTATACCGAGAACGTTTTTTATTACAAAACCCCAATATATTTACTAACACCTTTTAAACCTAACTGTAAAATACCCAGCAGGTCAGGTTAAACATGCTGACTACATACATTTGTCCTTGCCTTTTCTAATTTAAATTGGGGTTGACATCCAAACTAACCAGTTGCGTTTAGGCTGGATGTTGGTCTGGGTGAATTGTTAGTGACCCTGAATGCTAACCAAGAGGTCGTGGTTTCGATCACCGCCCAGGACACACAGGACAATATTTTTGTGATGTGCACAATGATTTGTTCTGAGGCTGGGTGTGATTTATTCATAAAGTCTTATTGCTATAGTACAGCCTCTGCCAAGGTTGGGAACAGATGGCATTGTGTTAGTTGTGCAAAAAAAGTATTATAACTATTAGGTACCAAAGTTAGTGAATTATTGAGATCTAACCCAGAAATCCACAGCAATGGGAACAAATACAAATTGGCGTTTCGACTACCTTTAGCGATTGTTATAAATGCTGTCCTAACAACTTAAATTAAGCATATTCTGGAACCGGCAACGTCACGGGCGCAAGGTCCTAACTGAACAGCTTACATGCCGTGGATACAGGCCGTTGCGAAATATATACGCATATATAAGTTAGGCGCTCATAGCTTATTGCTTTCACCGGTCCGTAAGTGATCGGTGAGGTTAAGCAACTAGGCTCGCGACCAGTCCATAGATGGGTGACCGCCACAGTCGCTTAATTAATGAGCGTCTCTGTGCTGCGAAGGGCACGTTAAGCTGTCGGTCCCGGTTGCAGACATTAGACAACAGTCGTTAAGCCATGTCAGAGGCCTACTGGGTGACTTGAACAACTCTGACACTAGGGCAGGGTAGGTAACCACTGCCCATACGATAAGTAAGTATGTATAAGATATCATTTCATTATGATATTGTGTGTGTTTTAAACAAGAATGTAGAGTTGTCCATAAATATGTGTAAACTGAATAAGAATAATGCGTTCTAATTTGTCTTAGCTTTGATTAATGTGTTAGTTGCATGTGTAAGTGATGGCGCACACATGAGAGATGACAATATAGAGCGGTGTGCCGCTCACTTCACCCCGATGCAGTGGTTTAGCGCTTAATAACTGTCGACGAATCTTTGCGTCACTGTGTCTGCAATGCTTATGATAATAAATTGCCTCTTATTTTAGAAAACCTCATTCACCGTGCTTACAGCCATACGAGCTCATCGTTTACGATGTCGACATACATTTCTCGAAAATGACATCCGACGACTGATTGTTTATTGCTTTGAAGTTAAATGATTAATTAGCTCACAGTATTGCATTATTTTATATTTAAGTTTTGCCTATAATTCGCACGTGTTAACTAGGTTCGTAGCAAGCCTGATGTTGAATTGAAATTACAACCGGTACGGAATATATAGTTACCTGCTGTTACCTTTTCGTTAAATATTCTTTGATAACATTGCTACTAATATCTTTTCAAGTACAACTATATATTTGTGAAGTGAAAACTACCATAGCGGCCTAGTGTACTTTTTTTGGGATGTTAAACTCGCATCAGGACACGTGACCTGATCGAATATTCGTAAGACAGAGGATATTTTTTTAATTCATACTGGCCGTTTATACACTCAATGACCGCAGCATTTTATTCTTAATTATGTTTATTTTTATAGCCGACTGTCTAATCGAAACTATTCTATTTTTAAAATTTATTCCCGCCATAGGTGGTGAAGCCATTATTACTATGAGTCTTTACCGACCAAAGGTGGGAAGTAGCATCTTCCACTCGCTATTCAGATCAAATAAAAACTACTTTCCGAGTATGAGACATGAAAAAATAGTTTTCACTTCTATAGGCAGTCCCCAAATTCCTCCCCTGCATGTTTTTTTTGTGCTACCAAGTCAGACTGACGTATTGGTCTTTATTGAAGAAAAATATGGTGCAAATTTATGATAAAAAACAAATTACAATTTAAAATTAAACATTGTCTCTGGATAATCTTAAAATATACAGGCGAAGAGTAAGTGACTAACTTAGAACAAGTCAACTTTATAAGAAAATCTTGCGAACATGTCATCCGTAATTGGCCGAAAACGTACTCGGCAGCCGGGAGTACGGCCAGAATCGAGCAACGTCCACCAACGGCTCTGCGCCGAGTTTCAAACGCCATAGGGGGAGCCCTCTGGCACGGGTTACTTAGTTTGTAGTGTTATTTTTAGAGGGTTTGAACCCTCATTTTTAATTATTTTCCGGGTAATCATTTATCCACCTAAGCTAATTGTAAAAATAAGATTAAAAAAATATTCTTTAGGTAGCAAGTAAGGAAGACGTTTGTCTAAAAACGGAGACTTTCTAACCTACAGCCTACACTTTATTACATCCTTTTAAATGCGTTAGTAAGGTAACGAGAACTCTTTCGAGAAGGGGGATAGGTTCGGTGACTCCTCCAGCACCTCTCACGATGCCGGTAGGCAGGTGCCAGTAGCGTCCATAAACTGCGGGAATGGCTTAATATAAACTCGGTTTCCTTCTTGCTTCCTACCCAGTCCAGATTTGTACCAACTTCAATTTTGTTTTTATATAATAACATTTAATTTGTACTTCATTGTTCATAAAAATACAAATAAATACTACCTAGAATTCCTTAAAACATTGTAAATAAAAGCAATATAGCAAATAGTATTGCGTGCAATATGGTAACCAAACAGATTTATTCAATAAAGGTAAATTAACGGTCGCATAGGCGGTTACTCGCTTCGGTCGCACAGTCATTACCCAACCTCATCTTTGTACACGCATGGCGTATAGCACTGATGGGATATTAAGGTTATTACCAACGGCAAAATTGGCCGAGCGACCGCTGAGGAAGCTGCCCAGCGAGACCTATTAGCGGTATTACATATTTCATATGATCCATCGTCGATCGACGATTATGGGTGTATTAAAATGCCGTCTGACCGTCTCCCGATCATGGGAATATGCACAGCCCTCACATTTATCTACGTTTTTTACAGTTTAGTAGGTAATTCGGTGATCACCGAGCATCTGAGGCGGCGCGATGTACATTATGGATACTACCTTACGCCGAAACTTTTAATGGTTAATATGATTTTTAACGTTCGCGTGGTATCGTGAGACCGAACACCAAAATTAAGACGTAATTTAAAATAACCTCAGTAATTACTTAGTACATACTTTTTGCAGACTAGACATAAATAGTCGATGCAGGTTTATAACTCTACTCGTTATTATAAACCATAGTCATATGGAATTAAAAAAATAACGCCTTAGTACCGTACTTGCACCGTAGTTATGCAGTATTCTTCCATAGATTGACTTAACTTAGTTATTCATACAGTTTAGTCTCATCCGATGCCTCGACGCTCACTGCTTTTATGACGACTTGATAAGTTTGTACATATCATAATATATAGTAATTGCTAGTCTCTCCCATAGCAACTATCGATTTAAGTCTGTAATAAAATGTTGACAACTGCAGCTTCCATGACACTATACCAAAACCTGTACATAAATTAATTTTCCCAAACAAAGCCAACGTCTTTATGACTAATTTTTAAAAAACAACAATCTCCTAGGCTACCATGACCTTTTCACGAAACAATTAGGAACATTTGCAATCACGGGCGAGGGTCATTTTCTGCCGAAAATCTTGACACCGTGATTCAGGAAAGGACCTCATATGCACAACGACATATTATGTCTAATATGCAGTTCAACTATCAACATTTAGTTCTACATGTACCTGAAAAGCGTGTGTTACTCTTCTTCACGAACACCTTAAAATCTAATATCTCTTGATATAGTGAACCGATTCGGATGAAACAAAAACTAAGTAATACGTCAAGTTGGGTAGCAATTTTAAGTATACAAGTTATGTATATTGGTTTCGTACTTGTTACGTGATGTGCACACAAAGAAACATACAAATGATCCAAATTGTTGGAAATGGGTTCTGTTGGTTATCCTTTAACACCCTGGGGCTATTTTTTTTGAATTATTTTCGATGTACAAATACGATTTTTTTTCAGTATTATTATATGTATAGAAGAAGATTCGAATATTTCCAATTTTCGATAGAAAACATTGATTGCTGTTTCGTTACATGAGAGGCTTATATTAAATTTAATCTGTTTCTGTTCAAACATTTGTTTTATTCGTAGAAAATTGTATTTATTAGGTATGCTGTACAATAAATATACAATTATTTTATTAGCTTGCAGATAGGTAAACATCCTACGTTCCTACGAGAAATATATGAAGTCTAATAGGTTTTACATGAACACTTTTAGAACCTGACAACTAAAATTCAATGATTATTTATATATTGCGTATGCATATGTTTTATAAACAGTTATCTTTGCCTGTCACTGTTGTGATCTATTCGCCACAGTATTAAGTTCTTATTGCTTGCTTATCGTATGGGCAGTGGTAACCCTAGTGTCAGAGTTGCTCAAGCCGCCCAGTAGGCCTCTGACATGACTTAACGACTGTTGTCTAATGACTACAACCGGGACCGACAGCTTAACGTGCCCTCCGAAGCACGGAGGCGCTCAGAAATTAAACCACTTTGGCGGTCACCCATCTATGGACTGACCGCGAGCGTAGTTGCTTAACCTCGCCGATCACTTACAGACCGGTGAAAGCATCTTGCTATGAGCGCCTTATTTGTACCTATATTAATGCACTCTGCTTTTATACTGACCTAATGCTAATATTAGCTACTGCACACATAACAGCCTACCAGCTACTGAAAACAGCTTGATCCAAAGATCTTTCTTTTTGCTACGATCTTTACAGCGACGCCTACAAAGACTTATCTACGGGACTATGTTTTGATGACTTTCAAAACGTCACAAGTATTTTTTCACGTCGCTAAAGCGGCGTCCCTGTATATATTGTAGGGTATGATGTGCCAAAGTTTTAAAATAAAATAGATGAGTATTTTGCCTTGAAGTGTCTGGTGTAGGATACTGACATCATAAAAACTTACTTAGATATATCCAAAATCTCTTATTAAAAATGTTTTTTCTTTTGTTTCAGGATCCTTTTACGGTAAGTTACATCATAACAAAAGCAGCCTCTGGAACTACAAACTTCTAAAGGTCTTATTTTATGCCCCGAGTCGAAGTTCTTCTATGTTGTTCTCATATTGAACTGAAAGCGCACGAAGAATTTGTTTTGTCGTTTTGGATAAAAAAACAATATCAAGCGAAAGCGACAGTAATCCCAATGTTCATAGAAAATACATATGTAGACCTATTAAATACATATATACCGATATTTACTACTTTTACGCCATCCATGATTGTAATAATGTAAATAGTCGAGAAAACCGGGTGTCCTCTAATACACGAAAAATCATAGCTCTAAAACAGCATAATATTGACTCATTGGTTAGGTACTCATAATTAAAGAAGTGGAGATACTGTCTTTCTATATCACTGTTCGGGCAACCCTTTAACCCTTATTTTTGCTAGGTTGAGGTACAGGTGTTTTAGAAAAAAACTTTTACTTTAGTATTTACATTAATAGGCATTCATCTAATATTTGCATCATTTACCATTGTTAGACTCAATTATTGTCATGAGTAGAAATACATAATTAATTTCTAAAATCAGATATGAATATTGCGTTAAATCAAATTGTAAAAATTGTCAAATTGTGTACCTAAAGTTAGTGTTATAGATAATTCGATATTTAGTATTATTATAGATAATATGATTTAATCAAGTACTAAACACTAATATTAATTACATGGATACTATAGTACATTGACGGGCTGGGAATTTTTATCATACGACCAAAATTATTGAAATTAATAAAACTTATGTGCTTCTTGCAATATTACGGAAAATACAATATTAGTTTATAATGTATTGACGATACTACAAACTATATTTTTTTCATTAAAATTCATTCATTCAATCATTCATAAAACTTAATCAACCTTCTTTTTATTCTTTTGCCTGCCCGTGAAACTTCTAAGATCTAAATCAAAATCATAGCCAATCTAATGAGGTACTTGCATAGAATTCTGAGTCTATGGTTAAAATCGATGACTATCTATAATACTAACTTAACATTGTTTACGTGAACATTGCTTATGTGTTTGAATGACATAGGTCCTTTGCCGTTAATGTTGCAATTTTTTTTTCTCGGTATCTTTCATGCGGGTGAACGGCTGCAGGGTGTAAGTATAAGTTGATTATTATTATTATACTAGTCATACATAGCTTATAACTTATGATAGCTGTCGTTTCTGTACCTATGTAATTTTAAAATAGCTTGATATGTTTAATAACTGATGATTCAGTGTGTGAATACCAAACTGCTTAAAAAGTAGGTATTATTATGGGGTTAGTGACATAGTAGGATTGTTATTGATTCGCAATACTAGAATTAAAATAAATAAAACGAGTTAAAACACATTTCGTTTATTTCAAATAGTGATATATATAAAACACTTTTTTTGTAAATGTTAAAGGAGTAGGTAAACACTGCCAATTTCATGTAATAGAAATGTCTTTTAACTATGCTTTATCTGATATTATAAATGTATGGGAAACTTACATACCATACATAGGTACCGTGACGTAGTATTTTGTCCCATTTACTTTAATTTATAATGATAAAGAAGCTTTTAGTTATCTAAGGTAAGTTGTTCGTTAATATTCTGGCTTCTGTTCTTTTGAAGGCCAATTAAAGGAGATCCTTAGACCATTTAAATTGGGTTATTGATAAATTGTCTTTGAATATCTTTAAGTAATATCCAAATGATTGAATTCCTTAAAGTCTTACTAAGTTGAATCAGTTATTAGGAACTGTATAGATAGAGATTAATAGCAACTGGCTGAGTTCGACACGTATATTAACGTTGATGTCAGCCTATACTTATGCATAATTACACAGTGACAAGACGATAATTAGTGGCGTGGAAGACGCATCGTTCCGCGGATCCTAATTGATGTACATGCAAACGCAATCAATATGACGTGCAAGCGGATGTTGGTCGGCACACGGGGACATGAGCCGTCCTCAATGTCGAATGATGTAGCCATTGTATGTATGCGAGCGCTAAACAATTTTACTTCCATTAAATACACAGTTTCGCCACACTTGTACACCGCAGTTAAGGTAAGTTCGCATTGTGCTCATTTCGCATTCGCTTGCTATAAAATCTGATCTTATCCGTGAATGCGACCGATAGCTCTACCATACTCAGACTTAAAAATTATTGATTTTACCCTAGGATGATGTGGGAAATGAAGTTAAAATAAAATGAATATATATATCTAAAAGAAAAATAGTCTAAGATGTCTTGGTGCTGTAGAAAACAAAGCTTCCAAGTCAACGCTATAAAAATAACGGATTTTTTGCCTTACATTTTAACACAAGCAAGTAAATCGAAATTATAAGTTTTGACACAGTTGCGCTTTGCGTTAACTTAATTTGGGTATAATGAAGAAAATCTGAAAAACAGACACTTGTCAAAGTTAAAGACCCCATAGCTTAAGGAAAATACTAGTACACACAAAACGCGCGTGGTTTAAGAGGTCCATCTCTGTAAACATAAATAAGGAGCACAAATGTCACGTTCATGACTTTGTATAAATGTACTAACTTTTATAAACTTCACTCTTCTTACATAGCTTTAGAACTTATACAATATATTTCTACCAATATTATGAAGTGCATCAAGTTAACACGTACTTAGAGCTATTCGACCGACTGGCATCACAAAACATAATATTGCTTTTTAAATGCCTAAATAAAATAACCTACAACAATTTACACATTGAAATGGACGGAAGTGGAATAAATTTATTGGTCCTAAAACGGGTTTACGAATATTTGTGATGTTACCCCTGAAGCACAAGTCTCCAACCAACCACACAGCTCTTTGCTTTATTCCTTTTTACACCATTATCAAACCTAACACAACAGCATATAGATCATTATCGTGGTTTTTATTTTTTGACGCCTACGCTTAAATAAAGCAACGCTTTCACAGATGGACTATAATAAAATCGCAATTTGTGATCGCAGGCTTAATATACTATTATCAATAAAATGACTTACTCGTTCCTTTTGCAATTATTATGTTGGATATTTTACCATAATAGTAATAACTATTATGAATATAAATTATGAGCATAAAATTTAAATAAATTAGACAAATTTAAACTTTAAAAGGCTGACACGACATTTTATTGTATTTTGCTAATATTGTCGGGGAAAAGTATTTGTTTGAAAATTGTTATCACGTGTAATTTTGCTCGCATTTATAGATATTGTTAAAATTTTCTCATATTTATAATTTTTAATTTACTCTTTTTTGCATGTCTATTTTGTTGGCATTATAGGCAAGTAGGTAGAATATCTTTATAACAAAAATATACTTTATAACAAATCTCAGACAGGAAATGTTTCCATAATCATATTATAAATCAAGTCATATAATAACAATATAAATTGAGTATAAATTCGCAGTTCTTTTGTTTTTAGCCCTGGTGTGTTTTTTATATCGAGGCTCAGTATTTGATGGTGTTTTTGCGATCAATGGTTTTCTTAAAATTTAGTCAAAATTGTAGTGTATAATATTTGGAATGGAAAATCAAGTAGGTCTAAAAATATTAATTAGGCTGCTCCCTAAAAGCAAGAATATTGTACTTTTGTATAAAGCTAACCGCTGCATACTTTACAGTATATTAGTATTTTCACTACTTCAAAGCTTTCTTGGAATTAGTTTGGAGATAACTCCAGGTGACATAATATTCTACATATGAGAACACTAAAAGGTCGCCATCTTTGTGACACCAACGACGAAGACTTGGGCAGTCAGATATAAAGTGTCTAGGCCTTTTTTTAAGTCGTTTTAAATAAGTCTTTTGACATAGACAAGAGATTTATATCGGGCAAATTATAAAGCTTTGCTTTGTCCACGAACCACGTAATCCTGTTTTAAATTTATTAGGTGAGCCTACAATAAATTTGTAAAGTCTGTAGTCCGCTGACCCGGAAACGTCGCCTTAATGAGATTTTTATTTAAGGATATTCAAAGAACCCTTATCTGTTTAAATAACCGCTGGTAGTGTTTTTTGTCAGACATTACAAGTTCATGTCTCCGTATGTAGTATTAATTACATTTCGACTTTGTTCCCGCATGTCGGTGTCCGATACGTGTCGCCGCCGTCGATGGTGTGAACGCGTGCAACATGCAGTATGTAAGTATATTTAATTACTTGTAAATTACAGGCTAATATGCATTCATTATATAATATTTGTATGATGCCCTCCAGCTGACATAACAACGAATGTTAATAGTTCTTTGCAATTGTCTGACAGTAAGTGGGTATATTCATTACAAATTGGCGGTGATTAAAATCTACTGGGCTACATAAAACTAGTAAGCGAAACTTTGCACGAGTCATCGTTATACACAAACAGTAAATTATATGCATTGTATTAAGTGACGGTTGCCGAACTAATTAAAAAATACCACTAATTTTATTTTAATAAGTATCTTTGTATTGTTTGTTACACCTAATCTTGATTATGTTTAAACAAAATAAATATCGCCAATAAGCCTGCTAAACTTGACCTATCGACCATGTGATAAGTTCTTGACTAAATTGTCTATAGAATCTTTATTCAAGCAAAAATATAATATGTATTTCTATTTACACATATTACCGAATGTAAGTTGAGGTAGGTCTTTTCGTTGATTATGTAGCCTAAATATAAGTAAGTATATTAGTTTAGGTAGTTGCTAGATAATCCGAAGCATAGAACAAAGGAAACATTTGTACTGAATGAAAATGCCCCTACCAATATACTATGTTGGCATCGCTATACCCGTAGGTAGATAGGTATATACGTGGAAAATCGTGCCTGTGCCCAATGTGCGCTGCAAATTAACAGCGCTTCCCTCGGGGCCAATATTTCTCCGAGCGACGTCGAACCTAGGACCGCCCGCCACTAACTACCCCACTGAATCAGCGACGATCACGCCTACATCTTGTACATACGCCGATTGGTACGTAACTCGTACCCTCGGCTCGGATAAAGTAATATATATTCTCAAGACTTAACTGCTGACTGAAAACCTTAGCACACCTAAGGCGGCGGAGATTTTATGGGCTCTGAGAGAGCGTGGGTCAATCGCATCACCATTAAAGCTGTATTTGTCGCATTCTATCCCATTCTCACAACTTGATACATTGCAGGGTTTCTTTAAATGTCTCTTTCAATGTTCAAATACAATTTAACTACGATATACCGACAGACAGAATGCACGTGTGGCTCTATGACCAGGTACATATATTAGAAATAACTTGTAGTGTGACCCGTAACAGTTGTTCTGTGACTATGTGTCCGTGAAATGCATGTTTGTTAAGTGCCCTGTGCTACTTAGGAATTAATTAGCCGTTGTCTTTCAAATAAATTAAAACTAATTGGTAGGTGTCTAATACCATCCTAGAAGCTCTTTGAAAACTAACGCAAACACAAATATGGAAAAATAAGTGAGATAAAGTAGGTATGTAACAAAGTACCATATCTTCTCAGTGCAATGTTTGTAAACCGATTGCGATATACCAATGCAACAAATATGCCTACAATATAAATACTTTTAAACCAGGTAAAAGTAGTTAATTAACAAAATTAGTCCCTATCGAAAAAATCTTATAGTATTATTTATTTATTTTACGTTAATGCTACATCCCTTTGTTTTTGTATTTATAAAAACAGACGCCAACATGTTTAAGCGTCTTCATACAATTGAGGATCAAGTTATATCATGAGATTCGTTACATCCAATTTCAATAAAAATGCACCAGATTTTAAGCTGAGATATTTTTAATTATAAATTTTGGTTGTAGTTTGATGAAGCATTATCTCGTTATGAGGTGATAAATATACTAGAATTTTCAAAATGGTGGATTTGATGCCCGTTGTTATTTCCAGAACTACTAGTTTCATCATTATTTCAGCATAAGAACCCAAAGATAGGCCTTTGTCAAGTAATTAACGTCGCGTCGGCGTCTCCACAATGCACTAGATTTATATATTATACTAGCGGCCCGGTACGTGCTTCGCTACGTATAAGGCATAGTAATAAAAAAAATGATTATTAAGTTCATTTATTCAAACAAAAATATTTTAAATTGCTAAAAGATGTTGATTTTACACTTTTTCAAGACTTTTTTTAAAATTTCTCTACGTACAAACCTTCCGTGGACTTCCACAAATAATTCAAGACCAAAATTAGCCAAATCGGTAAATGCGTTGTTGAGTTATAACATTACAACGAAAAGTGGCATTGATTTTTATATATATAGATTAAATATATTTAAACTGTGCCACAAGTGTATGTGTACATGGAAAATATTCACAAAATACTTGTAACTTAGGTGTGTCAGTCGTCCATTTATTATTTTTGTGTTTGTTTGAGCTACAAGTTAGACATTATATGTTTAAAAGCCTAATATAACTAGGCTTAAAAACTGATTTATATTTTATCTCTCTAGGATCAGGAACCAAAGATATTTCATTACAGAAAACCATTAAGTCAAGTCGAATAAGTAAATAGCAATAGTACATCAACTTGTAACAGTACAGCAGATCAGTCCAGCCACTACGGTACAGACCGTAGTAATGCTCTGGAGACTGTTCTTGCATGTGAAGAATCGTGGTGAATACCTATGATGAGCGGTATTAATGTTGGGAGGCATTGTTTAAGTTTAGCCTGATGATGTCACTTGGTGATTTGTATGGATAGTGTTCCTAGCCATCATCATCATTATATCAGCCGAAAGACATCCACTGCTGGACAAAGGTTAACCCCAAAGTCATCCACAATGGCCGTTCTTGTGCTGCCTGTATCCAGCGCCTCCCGCGACCTTTGCAAGTTCGTCGGTCCACCTTGTAGGGGGCTTGCCCACGCTACGTTTTCCGGTTTGTGGTCGCCACTCGATAACATTTCTGCCCCAGCGGCCACTCCGCGGCCAACCATACGGAGGACACTCCCTATTCAGAATTTACTCTCACTATCCGACGAGACGGTTATCCGACATGACTGGCGAAAGATTAGGCGGTGTACCGACAGTTTTACGTCATACCATAATGCATTCTCTTAATAGCTAATGTTGTGCTCCTGCGTATCAGAAATGTTGCCACATACTTTAGGGAGTGATGCTGTTTGAGTTGTCTGCCTGATTCTCCGGTGTATCCGCTTTCACCCAAAGAGCAATGGAAAGGGCTATGCTTGGAGTTTCCCTGTGAGATCGAATCAGAAATGCTGAGATCCGCAGGCGAACAAAAGTAGCCGACATAGCAAGTCGGCCAGTGGGCAGGTCACATAGCTCGTAGAACTGACGGCCGATGGGGCGGAAAGGTTCTCGAGTGGCGGCCACGAACCGGAAGACGCAGCGTGGGCAGGCCTCCTACACGGTGGACCGACGATCTTGTGCGGGTCGCAGGAAGCCGCTGGATGCGGGCAGCGCAGGACCGGCTATTGTGGTGATCCTTGGGCTGGCCTTTGTCCAGCAGTGGACGTCTTTCGGCTGATATGATGATGATGATGATCCGCTTAGCTATCTTGTATGAGTCTAAGGGGTGTATTCTTTTTTCCAGCTAGTAATTACTGCAATGAAATTATTTATCAAAAGTATTGCCATTTTATTCGAAAGAGTAGCCGATTGAGACTAAAAACCCCGGCTAAGCGTGAGACGGACTCACACGATGAGTGTCGTTTCATCGAACCTCTATTTAAAATTTTATTTTTATTATTATCTGTGATTATTTCAATCGAAAAAAAAGGTACTTATAACTCACTGGCCGTCAGACTGATGGACATCGGAAGCTTCTCAATAGGCTTCCGTTGGCACTTTTCTGGTATGGAACCGGTAAATAAATAGTATTTACATCTACACCTAATTCCCAATAATTTATACGCTACACGATAAAGCCAAAATGTAATATCCCATTATAAATTACATTATTATAAGTGGCCTAATCTTTAGCTTCCAGATACCAACACTAAACACACTACAAAGAACATGAATAGTTAATTATTAACAGCAGTTAAACGCAACCTTAGTCTATAATACGGTTCCCTAAAATTATAGTTGACTTACCTTAACGTTTTAAATATTAAAATGACCATCGATGATAGCAAGCTAATTCATATAACTATGCTAATAACACCTACCTTCTCCAAAATATAATCTTTAATCTGGATGCAAATCATGCTAATACGTTCCGATTATAAAGAGCTATAATTTCGGCATTATATTGTCCATCAAAGTGTTTTACATATATAAAAATAAAAGGCTGGCAATCAAGTAATTTGTTTCTCGACCTACTAAACTCTTTTTGTGATGAAATCGTGTTTTGGTCTTAGGTTCTGAATATTTAACTTCATAATTTTGTATCGCTTTCGAAATTAGGGTCTGTAATTACATTGACGGTTACTACTTTGTTAAACTCGTAGTCTGGCGGTCATAATGAGTTGCCATCAATGGTGCGTAAACAATCGGCGAGCTTAGGTTACCAGACGCGCGGTCAGTTTATAGATAGATGACCATAGTGGACGCGTAAACCTGTCCGGCCCCGAAGTACTCAATGTTTTGGGTTTTTTTATGCTGAATAGGTTTGCGCTTGACCACGATCTCACCTGATGGTAAGTGAAGATGTGGTCGAAGATGCACTGCGCGTACCCATAAGATGCGTGTTCACTCTAGCCTTGAATAAACCCATGTTGTATGGTCTGGAAACACGTCGTTTGGGAGGATGTTCCACTGCGTATGATAAAGGAGGAAGCAAAGCGCTTCGTACGGCAGAATGGGATGTCAACAACAAAGCAGTGAAAACCCTCCCGACGTCTAGTAGTCCGATGAAAAAAGGTGGAAGGTGGGATAAGTTCATGGAGGTCTTGAGCGTATTCTCCATGAAATAAATAATAATGAAATAACCGGGTTTCATTAATAGCGCTTACGTACGAATAGATATAATAAACATTTTTTAACTTTCCGCTTGTTCTTTATCGTATATGCAGTGATGACCCAACTGTCAGAGTTGTTAGAGCCGACATGGCTGAATGACTTAAACCAGGCCCGACAGCTTAAAGTGCCTTCTTAAGCACGGTTACGTTCAGTAATTAAATCCTTTTAACCATCTATAGACTAACCGAGTGCTTAGGTGCTTTACCTGTCGGATCACGTAGGATTGGTGAGAGCAACTGGCTCTGAGCCTTGCGTTAAGTACTTTTTATTCTGTGCTTGCGTGTCTATGTTACCTATGTGTATATGATATGTCTTTTAGATCTACTAGATTGTAGTGTAGTATGGTGCTTGTTGTTATGTAAAAATTAGTTCAGTAAATTTGTTGTAAAAAACATAGAGAATTAAGTTTTTCGCAACATTTTCTGTGTTTTATCTATAAAACTAAATATATTAAGTGGTACAATTTATTGTGAGTGAAACAAAACGTATCTAATTTTAGAATCCTATACAATGCGAGATCAGCTTATAACGGAAATGTTTAGCTAGATAATATGCAGCCGTATGTAGATAAAATTGCCGGCAATATATATATCTGGTTCTGTAACCCATATTCTAAGCAAATAAATGATTTCTGATTGTATCATCTTATTTCAGACGGCTATGCACTGGGCTTGCAAGCGTGGTGATGAAAATTTAGTGAAACTGCTGGGTGGTGTCGCCCGACACATGTCGGCCGATTCCACATTTGTAGACTACATAGTCAATGGACGATCGGTGAGTGTATCTGCTTAATTAAGGACGTGTATTGCCAAATCAAAAGTTTAACTAGGTCAAAATGTTATTTAAATCTGTGAATAAAAATATTTAATTACTTTTACCTTTATGGATGTATTATAATAATAATTAAGTATTATTAAACTACTAGCTGTACCTTCCGCGCGTTTCTAGGGCAATATATGAATATCATTAGAATGATAGAGACGACTTATGTTGAAGATTGGTCGTACAAACTCGGAAAACCAGAACCCTTCGTGGGTTCATGCACAAAAGTTTGCTGAAGATCATCACGTAATCAAAATGCATAGTTTTATGATTCTATAAAGGCCATACAGGCAAACACTTAATTTTTGTATATACATATAGGTTTAGATAATAAAACTCACTACATTTTTTTATAATACTATAAAATTTATATATTTATTACTATAACAGTTCAGTACACTATAACAGTTCTATAATCTGGTACAACATATTTGTAAAATCTATAGGCACCTTATTTTGACAGCCAACTCGTACCGCGTTCCAGAACAAAGAACCGATCCATTCCGTTCATCTACGTGTCTAACGTCACCGCTTGGTGTTGCCAGATAAATAATCGATATTATTGTTTAGTAGCTTTTATTTAAATAAATATTATCCAACCTAACACTCTTCCATCCTGACCTTGTGTATGTCTACATATACCAAAGGCTGGAAATCCCTAACACTTGGCC
This sequence comes from Pseudoips prasinana, assembly GCA_951640165.1. Lineage (NCBI taxonomy): Eukaryota > Metazoa > Arthropoda > Insecta > Lepidoptera > Nolidae > Pseudoips > Pseudoips prasinana. The sequence goes on from OX621234.1 coordinate 22,430,615, forward strand.
AAGCGGGACGTTTAACAATTTAAGGAACCATAATACATCTATGATTACGAAAAGATTCATATATCAAATAAGGAACTAAGTATATAACATGTTCATTAGGTACAACATCATTTTTTTTAAATTATATTTTAATATGATTAATATCTTGAGACAATATTTACACACGGCCATCTGGTCCCGAACTAAGAAGACCTTTTACTATGGCAAACCAGATATCTGATATACTACTTGTAAATACATAATTATGTAGATAATTAAGTGTAAGGCAAACATCTACCAAGCACGCCAACTGGCCCGTCAATAGTGTATATGTATGTATATAATAATCTACTGATAATAATAAAATATAATGAATAAAAATATTTAAAATTAATGGGTCAAATATATACAGTTATATATACTAATTGACTAATAACATTACAAATTGAAGGACATTTTCTTTTTATACATACAAATGTATAAAAAGAAAATGTCCCGCATGTTTCCCAGAGGGTTAGGCAGAGGCAACGGATTTCCATGCGGATCTTCTTTCTCTGCAGAGATTATATGCATTTTTTTTCTTATTGTAGTTGATTACAAACAATATATGTACTACACGTTCACCATACACGAATTTGATATTCTATAGGTGAACGGACATCGTCTTTTTACTAAGGCGTATTACAAACTACAAACTAGCCAAATAATCACATTGTTACTAAACTAGCAAATCAATCACATGGTTGCTATATAGGCAAGCCAATCATATCTGCTGTAAACATAAATAAAATGTGAATGTATCAATTATATGGTTGTTTAACAACCATACAATAGACCTGGTAGCTAAAAAGGCTGCTTAATTCTATGAAAATGTAATATAGTGAAATCAGTCTTGCACTTTACGTAAACTAGAATGTATCTTTATGGCATACATAGATTTGTACTACAATATTAGAATATACTTTCCTTTTAAATATATATAATAATAATATATAAATAATTTAAATATATAGATATAAATACACACATTTACAAAGTAGATAATCTGATCTGTTCTTTAATCTATTTTTTTGTATACTCAACTGGCAACTATTATAAGAGAGACTTCGAAATATTAACACGATTCTTACGTTAAAACTTCCGAATCGTGTTTATGTTTATGTGCTTATGTTAGTTTAAACTAAACTTTAATATCATATTATGTGGCATATATCACCTCAGAACTTGTCCTTTTCTTTCGAATGAGTAGGTAGACAATATACGACAGGCGGACGCCGAAAAAAAAATTGACCGTCAGTAGCCGTTATGCGATTGCAATTGACTTTAAATGGAGTTAGATTAATTATGTGTTAACATCTGCGGTAAGAGCAATCGTACACTTTACTGTTACCTAGAAGCTTTAATGTTCAATCAAAATTACGCATTGCAAGCTATTTTGCCTCTTTTACTGTATCGTTAAAGTGTCGTTACATCTTTTTCATGTGGTGTTCGGTTGGCAACGTCGGCGACGGAAGTAGAATGGGGTAAGTGCGCGGAGCATTTTATTACTGGGCTACTTGTAGATTCGTAGGAAGCGGTGGTAAATTTATCTGTGTACCACTCAACATTTTAATGTTTCTCCTTTCCTAATAAATCTGTAGACGTTTTATGACAATCTAGTTACGTAGATACCTACCTTTTACCTTTTCAGTCGTTCCCTTTATCGGTACTTGAGACACGTTCCGTTTAGAATCTTTATAAACAAACATTGCTTCACTTTTTTTGGCTTTTGTTATTTTCCTGGACGAACTAAACTAAATAGTGGCGGATAAAAGCTAAAATAGCGATATAATTGTTTGGCTCTACTATATTGTAACTGTAATTTGGTGCCAGCGGTATAATGCTGATAATAAATTGATTCTAATTAAACTACTTCCCAGTGATTTGTAGACAAACATTCTACACCGATCATAGCTCAAGCGTAGTTAAATTATACATAATGTAGTTTTATTTCTGCATTTTTCCGTTTGCCAAGTATTTACAAAATTAGTACTTAATTTAAACGTGCTTTCACACATTCGCTTTACAAATTTAAAGCTGTAATTAATTTGGACGAACTATACAAAAAATATACAAGTAATGCTACACGAACTAACTCACTGACAGTAGTGACAGAGAAGGATGTGATTCGCGCTTTGGTTATGGAATACTAAAAATGGCAAAATATAGAAAACGAAATTACATTTACAAGTTTCCTGTTTCACTTCATATTATTTTCACATAGTTTACGTTACAGCTGCTGCTGTTATATATTCAGTAACATCCAACCGGTTTAATATCTATCGAGAATAATATTGAAATATAAGTATTGGATTCGCTAGCGGGGGCAATGTGTGAAGAGTCGGGTCGGGAGCAGATGTGAACGTTTAGAGATTGGTGTAAATGTGCACTTTCGCCCCACGTTCCCTATTCACGATAATAATATGCTTCATGTGTCATGCTACAGTTCAAATGAAATGCAATTTACTTTATCGTATGAGCAGTGGTTACCGTAGTGTCAGTGTTGTTCCAACCGCCCAGTAGACCTCTGACATACATATCTTAACTATCGACTAAAACCGGGACTGACATTTTAACGTGTTCCCATAACACGGAGATGCTCATAAATTAAACCACTTTGGCGTTCACCCATCTATGGAATGACCGCGTGCCTAGGTAATTAACCTCTCCGATCACTTACCGCCGGTGAGACCACTGTCGTTACATACATTTTAATATAGCTGTTTCCTTATTTTTTTTCCATTATCAATTTAAACGGTTACAAAATAAACGATGTTAACATAATCTATATACAGCTAGCACAATTCGTCTTCTATTTTAAATACAATAATTTTGTCGATGATATTTTTAGGCGGTAAAAAATAGGATTCTTTTATCACTCAACCGGGTTGTTGAACCTTTATTATCAGCATTTGATTACAAGCATTATATCAATGTCTAGCCAATACATTTTGCTAAATAAGTAGGTAGAAATATAAACATGCCATTTGATAGTTATTTCGTTGTAGACCTAACTCATTCATAATTATTATTTCAGGGATACACACCTTTGCACATTGCTATGCAGTTTCGACACGAGAACGTTTTTAAACTCTTAGTGGATGTCTATGGTAAGTATATTGTTTTTATTTAATTCAGCCTTTCTGAGATAATCTCTCGAGTGACTGGCAACAATTTTCCTTTATTTTATTTAGTTTTTAGCCAAACATGTCTAACAACTATGTAACATCCCTAGTAACATAAAATAACAAAATCACCTTCAAAAATACTTAAAACAAAAGAATCTGTAAAAATTACAACATTAATATCAGTTTAATGATAAACAAAACAATCCTGCGGAATCGATGAACAATAATGAAATAACGAAGTTTTAAATAAATATAAATTATATTGTCACCCTATTAGGAGACCTGCAGTAGATGTATAGGGGATGTTTAATTTGTACCTAATTCAAATCGAACTAATGCTTTTAGTAGACAAACTTACGTTCGCTTAATGTCCAATTAGTTCAAACCGGATGCTTTTAACAAAGCTATAGCTAATCCACTTACCTGAGCTGGTTCAAACGTAGGTCAACTAATTCTACCTGGTATCGAGGTTCCGTTTAACTGTGTCTGTCGATTAAGTATATTTCCGATGGCAACATAGGTATGTTTTGTATCCTTAATTTAAAAGATTTTTATTAACTTGTTGTTCTTTTCGCTCTGTTGATAGGGACTATTTCATAGTCTCTAATGGAGTGATTGCTTTTATTGCGTAATGGAAATCACAGATAGAGTTTTAGAAGATGAACACCAATTAAAGGCCCTTCGGCCAATTATGTCACAGCGTAAATTAAATTGCCGTTGGGCGTAGATGAAGGGGTGGAAGCTAACCCGGGGCGGCCCAATAAATCCAACCACCAACCCGGTGTTTTGTACTATTACGTTATGCGTATTTTTTCTAATCGAATTAGTACTTCATAGAATGAAAAGAATCCTGTATTTTATTCTATGCCGTCCCCATACTGTACTATTAATATGCACCTAATCAAATTAGAGATAAAGCTTTGGTTGAGTACAGTAAAGATCAGGTTTCATCAGCACCATGTCAGCTGAATGACGTTCACTGCTTGGACAAGAGCCTTCCCCATTAATGGGGGAATCACACTAATATTATAAAGGTGAAGGCTGCCTCGTTGGTCTAACGGTAGCGTGTTCACCTATGTAGTCAAGCCAAAAGTGATTTTGGGACTTTTCTGTAAAAACACAAATTTCTCAGCATCAACCCGAAGTCTGGGAGTTGGCGGTATTATACCCCCGTGCCTTGGAGAGCACGTAAAAGCCGTCGGTGCTGTACCTGACTTCTTTCCGGTCGTGTCGCCTAAGCTTCCCATCGGATCATGAGAGTGATGGAATAGAAAGTGCTCCTGTGTTTGCGCACACACTTGAGCACTATAATATGTACCGCGCAGATGGCTAATCTCTCTTGAGACTGGCTGCCGTGGCCGGAATTCGGCTAGGAGGACATTATTATTATAAAGGCGAAAGTTTGTTAGTGTGTGAGTGTTATGTTTGTTACTTCTTCACGTCTAAACGGCTGGAGCGATTTTAATAAAATTTGGTATGGAGTTAGATGATACCCTGGATTAACACATAGGCTATAATTTATAAAGTTTAACGCGGATAAAACCGCGGGGCACTGCTAGTATGTCATAATCGCCACGCTTGGCAGGCGGTATGGTGATCACACTATGGTGCTCATAGTACACAGACAGATGCTGCTGCCCGTTCTCTGGTAGATATTCCCTCGGCTCTACTTCTGCGCCCGCCACGCGATCTGATGGGGTGGTGATAATAAATGCCTTCAGCCACAATGCATACTAAGTTACCTCTGAACTATCAATTTAGCGATTTTATAAACAGATAAAGTTCAGTTCACGTCGAATTTACAAAGAATATACTTACAAAGTTAAGTGCACTTCACTTTGAATCGCTAAATATTAAGATTGTGGTTGCTTCTTAACTAAATATCGATAGTGATCTTTACCACTATAGATATTTAGTTTCATAACACTTATTTTTTTGTGTATCAGAAAGTGTTAATATAAATGTTTCATGATTATATTATATTTTGATGGTACCATTGATTTACATTCATGTAAATATTTAATAAACAAGCTATGCTCCGCGGTTTTACCCGCGTTAAACTTTATAAATTATAGCCTATGTGTTAATGCAGGGCGTCAGCTAACTCCATACCAAATTTTATTAAAATCTTTCCATTCGATTAGGTATGAAGCAGTAACAAACATACAAACTCGCACACTCACAAACTTTCGCCTTTATAATATAGTGTGATAAGTAATCTTTCCGTGAAGAGCCCTCGCCGCCAACCAATAAATTTGCTGCTATTTTTGTGAGACATTCCTGGCGTATCAGTAAAAGCTTCCTAGGTTTACTATATCTAACCGCCAGGTTAAATAAAACGATGGGACACTCACGATAAATTTATGTATAACTAGCTGTGGCCAGCGATTTACCCGCGTTCAGCTAACTCTATACCAAATTTTATTAAAATCGCTCCAGCCGATTATGATAATATAATATATAGTATATTATAGTAGTAATAGTATTGTATATATTAGATATTTAAATATACTGAAAATAAATATATAAATGTACTGAAAACTAAAGCTATTAACCTAAATTGGTAAATATAAAGGCTTTAAAAGCCATTTTTATATCGGATGCCTTATGTGCTACCATGTATTATAATACTATGAGTTAGTGTAATCGAAAGCATCAAATTTTGTAAATTTAGATTACGGATTACATTGCTTATCTTACAGAACCATCTAGTGTTAGCTTAACATTCTGTTTGGTGAGCGTATTGTGCAAAAAGGGCTTTGCAGAAAAGTACCCCCGGTTGTGAGACTTACTCGACAGATGGCGCTTGCCCATAATATGTCCCATGTCACTGCTATCGATACCTTCCTAGCTAGTGGTAAGCTAAGAAGGTATCTACAAAAGAATTACTTCGTTTTTAGGGTTCCGTAGCCAAATGGCAAAAAACGGAACCCTTATAGATTCGTCATGTCTGTCTGTCCGTCCGTATGTCACAGCCACTTTTTTCCGAAACAAGAGCTGTTACTGTTGAAACTTGGTAAGTAGATGAATTATGTGAACCGCATTAAGATTTTCACACAAAAATAGAAAAATTATAATAAAATTGGGGGTTCCCCATACATATATCTATGGATAGGTCTTCAAAAATGATATTGAGGTTTCTAATATCATGTTTTTCTAAACTGAATAGTTTGCGCGAGAGACACTTAGAGACACTTAGAGAAAGTGGAAAAATGAGTGCCCCCCTCCCTGTAACTTCTAAAATAAGAGAATGATAAAACTAATAAAATATATAATGTACATTGTCATGTAAACTATCAACAAAAATTGGTTTGCACGAGATCTAGGAAGTAGTTTTTTTAATGCGTCATAAATCGTAAACCGCAATTTACCTTTCATTTAATCAACTGAAATACTTGCTGCTGCGGAACCCTTCATGGGCGAGTCCGACTCGCATTTGGCCGGTTTTTTATTAATTTATGCTGTGACCTCGGCCGTCCGTATGTTGCAGGGGTAAAAGAATATCAACTACTTGTTACAATGACTACAAGTTGAAATAACTATTAGCTTTAAATAGTGTTTTATCGAGTAATAATTGTATTAACTTTGCCAAAGGGGCTACTCCTAACTAGGACTAGAAAATCCCGACCAAGTGCTTTTTAATCTAGATTTTAATAAAGAGTCGAGTCGAGAGTTATTTACTTTATCTTTTTTTATTATCAACTGTCTACCTAATACGGTGTGTCTTACGAATTGGACATAAAGCTGAACGAAATGACGAATGAAGAAACTGCGGTGGTTTAGTAACAGGGATGGATCCGATGGTACCCTTTGGGTACAGAACCCTAAAAAAAGTAGGAAGTTAAGTTAGAGCACATCTCTTATCACTTTATGAGCAGCTCGAGTGAGGAAGTGTAACCTATATAATAACATTTTAATTCTAATGTTGAGGACAATGAGAGGAGTGTGAATAAATTGGCCAACTAAAAATAACAATAAACAACTAAAGTAAAATCTACGTTTTATTTACGAATTAAATTCTTATCTTATGAAAGATTACGGCTGTGATCATGGTGATGAAGCGAATTTTTTAAGTGTTACATGTAACGTTCACGTTTCAGTTTTGGTGAATATGACAAATGACATATACCGTGCAAAAACAGTTAATTTAGTATCCAGTGTACGTAGTCACGCTACCTGTCGTAAGACTATCTCAATTAGTTTCGCTCTCAGTTAAGTTCCTTTCGTCTAATTCAATGACCGAGTAACGCGGTGCGTTGATTATAGATGGCGCATTTGCAGCTCCGCACAGCGGTCCCAGTTTTCTAAGACGAGTGTGTAGGTCGGATTAAAGGATAACGAACCACTTTTTAAACGAATTAATAATTGTTTGGGGTTCTTAGGATAATAAAAAGTAAAAAGACATATTTTATCATTTATTTATTTATTGATTTGATTAGAATTGTGTGCTACTATTGATTATTGGGTACAAGAGGGTAGTAGGGGTAGATAAGAGGGTGGGACTTGTCACTGTACATGCCATAAAAAATTTGTCATCATAAAGTTTTAACCATTGTATTAAGGAATAACTTTAGAGATACAGCGATATAAAAGTGCGCCATCTCTAGGTCAACCGTAACATTTTTGTATTGTACAACTTATGACGTGTGTTGCAGATGCGGATCCCAATGTTCGAGACTGGTCTGGCCGAAAACCGAAACAGTATCTAGTGCACATGGACACATCGCTATCACCTGGTTCATATAGAAGTAGGTTAATTGCAAATTATTCATAAAATTCACTGTTAGTGACTAAGTATAATAGATAGAGTCAGTGATTTAGAATCCTAGCTGGAGGACAGTGCGCGGTACGGCTGGCAGTGAGGGCGGCGCCGGCGACAAAATTCTTATTATAAATGCCCTATCCAATCGTTATTGCATATTAATGTAGAGCGGGGTTACTAAAATTGGTCCAAAAAATCGGCTCTCTCATGCTCGTCATCTACCTGGCAGTAATGGCCCCAAAACGAGGTTCGAACCAGAAAGAGGTGCCCTTAGGAGGTTATTTAGTTTGAAATTTTATTTTAATTGTGCTAGATGGCTAGTGCCCTCGTTGGTCTCCGTTGTACGGTGAAAAAGTGAAAGTCTCCTAGGCTGACTGTAATTATCATGTAAAAAAACTTATTGTATGTACAATATATGCGGTAATTGTTGTTTTTCACGCAGAAAACTTTTATTCGCGTGTGTTCTTAAAATGGTTTTATCAGAACTACGGCGACTCTTTATATTTAATAATATTTATATTATATATGAATAAAATAGGTCGGCTTTTAGGGACAAACCCTGTACTGATATAGATTGTAAGGCAAAGAGATATTTTCGTGTCAGAGGATGGAACTTGATTACTTTTTATATACCTTTAAGTGGGATGACTCTTTATGTGGAAAATGCTAAACTACTAAACTGATTTTGTTGAATCTGATGAGAGTTTAAGCTCGGGAAAGTTATTATATTATACATACACTTTTACCGCGAGAAAGTCATAAAATAAAAGCGGTGTTAAAGTTTATATTGTAGACTTAAGCGTTTCGGCTGGCATGCTACGGGGGCACTGAGCCAGTCGTTCCGTTACCTGGTTCAAAGCCAATTGACTTGTCCTGGCGAAGAAAACTGGGCAACTTCTATATATAAATCTGAAATAAAACTACATAAAAGTTGGCAAATATCGAGTGTAAAAACATATTTATCTTATTTCGTAAAGAGGAATTAAATGAAAAGGGTTTGAAATGGCTTTGGAGATAAAATAATCCGAATTCACCAATTCTCTGTATATTATGTTGTGTGGTTGTCATGCGTTATCTTTCAACATGTATTGCAGAGGCTGACACATTTGACAATCGCCGGAGAGTTTCCTCTCCCCCGGTCATAAGAATCCCCTCACACACTATTAATGCTCAGTCAAGTAAGATAATAAGCGTTTGTGTCTTCAAAGTGCTTACTTGTGCCAATTTAGTACATAGCACATATATAATATATACTAAATCATCATTATAATATCATCCACTTTAAGAAATTCTTTTATTTGAATTTTTTATTAAGTTAATAAGGTATATTTATCCTTGTAGTAATTGCTCCAAGTGTTGTATCAAATACATCAAACATTAATTACGACATGTCCTTCTTTAAAAGAGGTTTAAAAAGAGTATTATTCTCAAGGTAGGTAGTGGTTCGCCAATGTCCGTGAGTAGCGGTTACCACTTACCATCAGATGGGGCGGAATCATTTGCCTCAAAAAGTTAAAAAAAGAAAGTTGCACATTGCGAACTAGTGCGTTTTCGTCGTAGGCCTTTGATTCTCCTATATACGTAACTTATATTATTCTTTTCGAATTCTGGTAAAGTAATGTGAGAAAATTGGAAAGATAAAACAATTCAGCCAATTTGTTAATTAATTACAATTTGTTAGTATCTACCGCTCCTAAAAAAATATTGTTAGGTAAACGCTTAGTTATTAGCATGTATTCTATTAATTCAGCTATATCTATGCTTTTCATTTTTAAGAAAATCTTTTTCTTTACCTTTTTTAAAATGATTTTTTTTATTCCATTTCTTACTTATACTATACATACTTTACACGCTGTACTTGCAAACAATCCCCATTGTAAGAACTTATATTTGGTACATTATTACTTTGGTAAAATACTTTTAAAAGTGGATGATGTTATGAATATTTGTAAATGTTACGCACTCAAGGTTGTGGTATCCCGTATATGTCTATGGCTCACCGTAGTTAGTTTGGGATATATGTTCTCCATAAATGTTTGTGTTGTTGAAAACATGTCAATTATGAAATTGTTCACATAACATTATTTCTGATCCAGGTGTATATATGAATTTCCTGTTTTTGTACATAAACTTATCTGATACTAATGATTAATATTAGTGGCTACCTGTAGAGACTCTTTGAGACAGTCCCTATTTCCAAGCTACAACAAAATACATGCAACTGTAAATAATGATAACTGCACCTTAATCGAATACATATTTTAACATTATGGTACCGAAACAAGAAAAGGTGTAATTTCCAGAGGTTCTTACCATAATGTTGAAAACAGAAAATTAATAAGATTAGTTAACCGTCCGTACCTACGTGTTTTCTTACAATGAAAAGTAAGATATGAAAGAACATTGTAATACATAAATTAATTCTACAATTTACGAGTTAGATTTTAAATCGCGGTGCGATTATTCATAAAACACCTGTTTTTTTAATTAAAAAGCATTTGCCTTGTGTATAGGTTTATTTTAAAAGGTTGATTAAAATAATTGTAATAAATTGTTTTGTAGCTTCAAAATTTTATTACTTCTTAAAGTTATTTGCGTCCTCAAAATTTGTGTAAATAACAGTTTACCCTTTAATCCGATGCTTCCAGATGCAATAAAATTTAATAGATTTATTAAGTCATAAAGTAGAATGTAAATAAAAATAAAGACTTTTTTATACATGTATATTTTATGTTTTGAAACGTTCGTTTTGTACTCGTTATTTGTCTATTACATAGCAACTTATACCTAAATGTGGCGTTCAACATCAAGATACCTGAGATGTTAATGCATTATAACATTTTCAGAAAAAGAAGGCTTCCTTCGTATTGGATCATTAAATGTGAGAGTAAAGAAAACCACGGAGGCGTTTAGTAACTTCCTTGGAGTAGGTGCTACCAGATCTTCCGCATACGTGCCCAAGTCTGCTCGAGACCGCGATGACAGACGATCTGATGATGGAGATCAGCTCAAGAGTTGGGGATCCGCAGATAATATACAGGTAGATATTGCAAGACGTGGCTGATTATTAAATTAATTATTAGAATAGGTATGTTTAATATTTCAATTTAATTATACATTCTCCCTACTTACCACTCATAGGAACACCTAAATTACTCGCTCACACTTATGATTGCATACACGATAATCATATAAACTGTCACTGCAAGCCAATTGAAAGAGTAGATTGTGTAACCTATTTAGGCATGAAAGTAGAAGAGTATTTTTCTTGGGCTAAACACATTCAATCTAGATGTAATACGCTCAGTGTTGTTAGGTAAATTTTATCACCTTGGTTATAGAATGCCTAGTAACACCCTGAAGTTGCTATACACAAGTTTAGTTGAGCCAGTTTTGAATAATGCTCTTGATTGCTACGGACACACGTTTAAATCTTATATTGACAAACTAGAAAACATCCAACTTAGAATTATAAAATTGCTAGTTGATAAAAAAACAAAAATAAATATAAACACGACTATTATAAATTATTTAAGATACCTTCTCGCAATTAACAACCATGGCTTTCAGGAGCATAATACAACAAACCAAAAACTGTATAATAAATATAACACAAGAGCAATGACCTCCGGTAAATTTGCTGTCCCTAGGATCACGAATGTATACGCAGATAGGGCCCTAAATAAACGTATCGCTGTACGCTGTACCTATTGTAAAATGTATTTTGTACCATCTTTGTAACCGTGTTTCTAGCAAATAAACTATTCTACTGCAACACATTTGTTTTACAGAAAGAAGACAAGTTAATGCCACCACCTAACAACAACAAAGTGCGTCGCCGCGGCGCTAGTGGCCGTCGAGGAGTAAGCGCAAACCATAGTCGCAGCACGCCATCAACACCCGATCAGGTATCCGTGCACATTTTCGTACTGTAACAAAATCACACTAATCCTAACTAATATTATACATGCGAAAGTAACTCTGTCTGTCTGTTACTCTTTCACGCCAAAACTACTGAACGGATTTGAATGAAATTTGGTATACAGATGGTCTAGACCTTTTATAAAGTTTAACGCGGGTAAAACCGCGGGGCACAGCTAGTATTTATATAAAGGCGAAAGTTCGTCAGTGTGGGAGTGTGTATGTTTGTTACTTCTCACGTCTAAACGGCAGGAGCGATTTTAATAAAATGTTGGTATGGAGTTAGCTGACACTCTGGATAAACACATAGGCTATAACTTATAAAGTTTAACGCGGGTAAAACCGCGGGACATAGCTAGTATTATATAAAGGTGAAAGTTTGTGAGTGTGTGAGTTTGTATGTTAGTTACTTCTTCACGCTAAAACTACCGAACGGATTTTGATAAAACTTTGTAATAATATCACACTAATATTATAAAGGTGAAAGTTTGTGAGTGTGTGAGTTTGTATGTTTCTAACTTCTTCACGCTAAAACTACCGAACGGATTTTGATGAAACTTTGTAGTAATATATGTAGCTTATATATAACGAATAACACATTAACATGCTATAATTTATGAAGTTTACCGCGGGGAAAACCGCGGGCACAGCTAGTATTATACAATTTAATAATACTCTCAATTCAACAGAACCTAATGAGCATATTTTTTTCAGCTTCTATTAGTACCTTCCATTTTACAAAATCTTAATCGGTTATTAGCATATTATGTTTATAATTAATTGAATTAAGCTCTTAATACAACATAATAGAGTTTTAAATCAAGTGTTAACTATTAAATTGGACTGGTTGACTGGCCTGTTGGTGTAGTGGTTAGTGACCCTGTCTGTTAGGTCAGAGGTCATGGGTTCGATTCCCACCTGCCAAATTTTTGTGTGATGAACACGATTATTTATTCTGTGCTGGGTGTAATTTATTTATAATTTGTATGTATTTAGAAATTTATAAAAATGTTTATCAGTTGTCTGTTTGCCATAGTTCAGGCTCTGCCTAGTTTGGGATCAGATGACAGTGTGTTAATTGTCCTATGATTTTAAATAATTGTTCGATTAAGGGTTAAAAGAATATTCGAGTGGAATGAATTACAACCATAATATTTAGTGTCGTGGTAATATCTGGTTGCCTGCTGTAGGCACTGCCATATGAGCTTAAAACCCACAGAGATTCCAACCCAATTTCGCAATGTCGCAAACCAGCCTTATTCGCGATACCCAGAAGTAGGACCAAATTACTGGAGAACACTCCTCTCACTCGAACTATGGTGGTTCTTAATTCTGTAGCGGGACACATTGATCTATTTTCTTGTTCACTGAGCCAGTTCGCAAGAGTAACTCTGTATACATTATGTTACTAGCTTGTTAAGGCTATTCTAATAATTTAAAAGAAAATTTTGTTTTTAATAATGTTGATAGTTTTAATAATTTTGATATAAGATTGTTCTTTTTTTTTAATCCGTCACTATCGTATTGGGTTTAAACTGTAACGGTAGCTGTATGTATGAATGAATAAATAAATAAATAAATTTTTATACATTACATACAATTTACCATTGAACCCTATAAGCTGAGCTGTGATCAGATTATTTTTTAATTTTCATGGCAGGGAGTAGTCTAAGGACAGCTTTATAGAACACTTATATTTTATAGAATACTAATTATTTCTATTTGTTTCAGCCTCGTGCCCAAATGGGGGTAAGAGAAGAAGGTGACTCAGATTCTGATTCAGCAGCAGGATTTCATTCAGCGTGGCGTCAACAAAGAGCTTCAAATTGTACTTAAATACATTCGATTAGTCTTATGAAAGCCTTATAGCCTTTCTTAGAATTATGAAATCTACTACTAATATACAGGGTGGCCGAGAAGTTGACGTTCAAACACAAATTTTAGATACTTTATGATGAGGAGTATCCGAATCATAAACCATAATCTCCGCATCTTTTTATATCATTTCTAACTTTCGAATATATTCTAAGTCAGTTCTGCAATGATAAGATTAATCATACTTTTTAGGGTGTTAGGTTAAACTATGCTTATTAATTATCACAAAAAAACTGAACCAGAAATGTTCAACAGAACGAGAAAACAATCGAAAACCGATGTTAGCAGAAATTTACGAAAAAAAAAACATCGTCAGAATCCGAATCACCCTCATGTACATTGGTTCGAATTGGTTCAATAACTGTGCTGCTTTATCAAGTGTAATTTTATAGTTAAGCATAATCTCTATCTCATTTTCGTTGTCTTATTGTTTCTCATATTAAGCAAACAAGCTTTTTTTGTATTCATTTGTGAAAACATATAATTGGTAATTAGTCGTTATAACCTGTTTCTTAACATAAGTTGTTAATACTGTTTGTTTTCCTAATAAAATAAAATAAATAAATGTATGTTCTACAATTTTGCGTAGTTTCCGAGATAGAATTTTTTATGTTTGTTTTTCGTAAATTTCACCTAACATCAGTTTTCGATTTTTTTCTAGTTCTGTTGAACATTTCTGGTTCAGTTTTTTTGTGATAACTAATTAGCATAGTTTAACCTAACACCCTAAAAAGTATAACCATACTTTTAGGGTGTTATTTTAATCTTATCATTGCAGAACTGCCTTAGAATATATTCGAAAGTTTGGAATGAAAAAAAAAATGTGGAGATTATGGTTTATGATTCGGATACTCCTCATCATAAAGTATCTAAATTTTGCGTTTGAACGTCAACTACTCGGCCACACTATATAGTTCTTATAAGTAATTTTCATACCTAGTATAGGGTATAGAAATAATTTATTGTTTTGACTGGGTTCTGCTTTGAGCCCTAATTATAATTAAATATTTTTTCGCTTAAGTTCTAATACCGCGTAACTAATGTCAATCGATAATTTTGACGATCAATTTTGTTTATATCTTTGTTACAATTATTATATAGTATGTATTCTGTTTTTGAATAAGGGCATAAGTATATGCCACAACATACGTTATCTATTTTGATTGATAATGATAATAATAATAATGACGAATAATAATACGACTTAAAATCTAACAAATATGTATTGCATGATTTTGGTAGTATAACGTCTCCAACGGATATAATAACTACTAAAATGTAACGTATTAACGCTGAACCAGGCTATTGTCCTTAAGTTAAGTCCACCTTTGCTATATTTACAAGCGTACTGACAACATACTATAGTAGAGCCAATTTAATAGATTACATTTGACATCTGTCGTAAAGTGAACTGTAAATGACCTTATTTGTTAATTATTATAATCATCATCATCATCATATCAGCCGAAAGACGTCCACTGCCGGACAAAGGCCTCCCCCAATGATCTCCACAATTGCCGGTCTTGCGCTATTCACATCCAGCAGTTTCCAGCGGCACGCACAAGGTCATCAGTCTATCTTTATTATAATAAAGATAAATCGTAATTGAATAAAAATTAGTTTAACTACGAAAATCTAAATAATATTCTATGCCCGCCAGTTAAGGTAACGTTGTAGAATTTTGATGAATTTCAAATGTGATCTATTAAATTGGCCTTACTATATGCTCATGTAGAAATCAAGAAAAAGGTTTTTATCAAATTTCTATTGCCCTGTTCTATGGTTCGTAATCATAATATAAATTTCCTATTATATTCGGTTATTGGTAACTAACATACACGGTGTTCAGTGTATTATGTTTCTATATTTATGCCTTTATTCGGGAAACACACAATTTTTTTTTTCATGGTTAATTAACTTATTATGTGTTTTTTTATTACTCACAAAATTATACCTAATGCTAGAGTTTTAAGTCAGTATTTACCTAATACGCGTTTAGCGTGTACTGAATTAATTAAGTACCCAATCAAATATCAAGAAGATCAGTGGCTTTTTGTAATTATTACAAAATATATGAAATATTAAAAGCACTATACGAAAATTATTGATGAAATTGTTATGTTCTGTAAATTTAATTTGTTAGATTTTAATCATTAAAGAGATTTTGCTTTAATTTTCAATTAAACATTCCGATATGTATAAGTTAATAAATAATTAAATGTATAGTTATTACTGTAAGTACTCGTATATATGGACCAGTATATTAGAAGATTTCTTTGAAAATGTCATTCTCAGGTGGGTTTTGCTATGATTCTGAATCTTCGAAAGAAAAAAGGAATTTATTTTATTTATTTAAGAATTATCAACATTACAGATACTTACAAAACACAAAGGACACATGTATATAAAATAATAATTAAAAATTACTCAAACAATTAATTCAAAATTTTATTGATGATCAATTTTTTTAATGAATTACATATATTGCTATTATTAATTATAATGTGAAACATCAATTATAAACAAATATGTCAAGAAAGGCATTCGTATTAAAATGGAAATACAATAGTGCTCGTGCGCCATATTTAATCATAATTTACTCAATCATTTCTTAGAATACTTATATTATTATACATTCGTAGTGTTAATTAGGCGATGTCCAGACATCTCTTAATTCGATTGATGTTCGGGCTCATGGAAACAGATTCTTGTAAACCTTCTCATTAATAATATCCTTACATTGCTTTCAGTAGTGAGCCAGGTAGTAAACTATGTTAAAATAATCCAGCTATACAATATAAATCCCATCGTCTCCCTTCGGGGGCGAACTTAACGGAAAATATTCAGTATAAAACTCGGCTTACGAGAATAAGTGAATTTTGCATGACAACTTTAATTTATATTAAAATTCCACTTTCCATCAAAACCATAAATAATAAGAAACTGTTTAAAAATGGAACTCTATAGTTTTCTTGCCAATTAAGTATACGATGGCATAAATAAATTTTTTTAATCATAAATTATAATTCTTAATGTTTATACTGTACTAGTAATTAATTATTAACTTCTATAGTAATTTATTATTTAAAAACATACTAAGGTTTTTCGTTGCTTTTCGTAAATTCCATTTTTAATTTAGATAATTATGCGTTTTTTTTTTTATTTATGTAATTTTTGTCATGAGACATTGTTATATTTTTGGTTTACTCTGAATTAAATAGTTACTGTTAAAAAGTTATCAATTACGCCAAAAGGTAAACATAGCACCAATCAATATTATCTCCACTGTAATAAATCATGTTTATGAGCAACAAATGCATTATTAATTTAGATGGCTGAAATACAATTCATCTAAAATTCATATTATTTACATGTTCAGAATATAATTATATCCTAATATTTCTTTAAATAATTAAGAATTTATATTTAATAACGTGTGTAATTTTAGATTCCGTGCCTCGGAGAGCACGTAAAGCCGTCGGTGCTGTACCCGACCTCTTTCCGGTCGTGTCGCTAGTCGTCCCATAGGATCATGAGAGTGATGAAATAGAAAGTGACCCTGTGTTGGCGCACACACTTGTCCACTATAATATATCCTCCGCAATAGGCTAATCTCATAATTTTTAAAATTAGATATGCCTTATATAAGAACTTTTATATAAGACTATATGAACGTGCACTTTATGGTCTCATTTGCAAAACCCACATTGAACACGAAAAAAGACTATAAGACCACATTTGTTTTCATTTCATTGTTACAGATAATAATAATCATCAGTTTTCTAGGCAAGCCAAATGTGGCCACTAGAATCATTATTAAATAAGAATAACTTAATCATTATGCCTTATCACATTCGTAAAATAATACTTATATCATTCTGGAAGCTCTATTAACGTACACAGTTCATTCTATGGCATAATATAATAATTATCAATCGTCTAAAATGGCATCAATATATAACTGAAAACAGTGATGACAACTGTAAAGAACAATAAATCGTAAATTGGCCGAAGGTGCCATCGCATCTGACGGATATCAATCTTAAAATAAGAACCCTAAAACATCATTTATTGTATGCTTTGGGATCTGTTTTCAAAAATACAAAAAAAATGTGAACTCTAACGGCCATATTTTAGTGGCAACCCGCGCCAATGTAACTGTTATATTATATAAATGACTTATGCATTCCAGTTTTAAGGAGTCAGCGCACATGTTTTGTCAAATCGGAAAGCGATCATCAACCTAACGTGAGCACGTAACCAAATCCTATCAGCAAGCCCTATACATCGATTCTGCTACGGCTATGCGACGCCTTGGCTGCGGTTAAGCGATGCCTCGGCTGCGGTTAAGCGACGCCTTGTCGCGTTAGCTTGTCCCGAAGCGCGTCGTTTACGTTACGATTCCAATTAGCGTGCTTGTATGTAGTTGTGCTTTTCATTAGAGAAATACATACAAAGAATACTGAGCGACTCGAGTTGATACGGTTACGATCTGTTTCCTAGTTGATATGTGTGCTTACTACACACTATAGTGTGAGTGTAATAACTATACTTGTGGTATGTGCGTTTAAGACTTCACGATAAGTAATAATAAATTATCTTCCTATCTAATTTCACTGGTCCTACTAAATCTTGCATATTCAACTATTGTGATATTTTAAGACATAGTTATATGAATCAATCAGTATTTTTAATATTTGTATCAATATAATTAATATGTATTTATATTATCCCGTATTGCAGTGCCTTGTAATATCGTAACTATTCATTAATTCTATTGTTTATGATTATGTTAAGAAATTATATTTTTAAAGGTATAAATAACTAAGTTGGCGCCCAAGTTTGCATGGAACTCCGTACTAATGAATTAAGGGTGGTTTACGCCTAACTTAGTTAAATGTACCTTTCATATATTATTATTTGAAAAATGAACAAATTATAGATTTTGCATAATTAATACATCACGTAGTTATTATGGTGACTATTTTATTATTGCCCTTCGTTTGACAGTATATCTTGTACGTAGATATAGTTATGACGGCATTAAATAATGAAACACTAATAACTTGTTTCTTTTTATCAAAGTGTTTTCTTATTGAATTAGGAAAGCTAATGGTTACATTATTCACTAGGGGCTCGGTAACAGATCACGTTTTTATACATTCATAATAATAACGTAAGTAATTCGTGAACCATGATTTGGATTTAACAGATCAAGAATAAAAATATTTTCACTATTTGTACTAATATGAAAAACGAGTTGTTAACATGACTGTAAAAACGTTCTACCCTTAATAGATACCAGTTATGCCCTTAATGGTCCACGACGTAATTGCCATTGTAATTTTTAAAGAATGAAAGTTTAATAAATGCAGTGGAAATTAGAGCTCTGAGAAGATGTGTGGTGTGACTTTGAGAGACAGAATTCGAAATACTGATGTAAGAGAGCGTTGTGGTGTGAAAGAGGATGTAGTCACAAAGATTGAAAAGGGAATGCTGAGATGGTTTGGCCATTTAAGAAGGATGAATGAAAGAAGATTGACTAAAGAAGTATACCTGGCCTGTGTGAATGGAACAACCGGAAGGGGACGAACTCGTCGAACTTTCTCTGACCAAATCGGAGACGTTCTCAAGAAAGGGCAGGTCAGAAGTACCCTAAACCGGCGAGCATGTATGAAGAATATAATGACAGTAATCGAGGCAAAAGACGTGTGCAAAGATCGTGACTGATGGAAATCCATTGTTTCTGCCTACCCCTCTGGGAAACAGGCGTGAGTCTATGTATGTATGTACGTAATTGCCCTGGAACTACCTTTTGAACTTATTTCATCGGCTACGTTGAAGCAGTTTGACTAGTTATAAGTTCACCTTTGTCTACATAAGCTTATAAACACATACATCGGTGTATATTTTTCATAAAAGCTTCGAACGAATTTGCTAAACTCAGATCGTATGGACGAATGCGTTACGATTGACCAATGAAATCATTTAATTCCAAACGTGAGCACGAACTTCATTTCGTTTTTGCAAACCCAGAATAAACTCAGCTTGCATAACCATCGGCTCTTGCTTTATAAAGTCTGGCAAGGCAAGAAGTATGGTGACTTCACTAATCTTCTTCACTAAATCGACTTCTTATTGCGGCTATTTATCGGCTTACGATGCCCGCATTCGACTCCTTAGAGGCACTAGAATAGAATATCTTTATTTGATTTGAATGTAGGTACAAACATTAGTTGTTAAAATACATTTTGAAGAATCGTTGTAGATTCTGCCTTAATATACCTAGTATGCAAACTCATTTTTATACCTACTAAAACAGACATTTAAATTTGTTTATCATCTAGGAATTCTTGCAAGGAATAATAGCATTTTTCAGCTAGCGGTGCTGAGAGGTTGTTGTGATGTTTTAAACCTTTCTAATGGGAGATCTTTAATGCTGTTTGACACTAAATTTTCAATTAAGTTATTGGATGACGATTGACTACAAGAAAAGAGCATAGCGCAGCATTAACATAACCAAGTCCAGAGTCAATTGTAAGCCACAGGACTGATCACTACAGTAATGATTGGAGTCGGTCCGTGAAGTAGGTAATTAATGATCGTGGACCCACAATTCGGCCCTATTATGTGTATTGAGATGTTGGTTTTAGAACTTCTGTTCTGTGATAAGATCTTAGCACGCAACTGATAGTACGGATTTGATCGTAGATAGGTGTAATTGCTTGTTT
The DNA here is from genome assembly GCA_951640165.1 of Pseudoips prasinana. Classification (NCBI taxonomy): domain Eukaryota; kingdom Metazoa; phylum Arthropoda; class Insecta; order Lepidoptera; family Nolidae; genus Pseudoips; species Pseudoips prasinana. The sequence goes on from OX621234.1 coordinate 22,451,050, forward strand.
ACGGTTTGAGGTAGGAGTAGAACTCTATTGCGGACACAGCTAGTCTCTATTATATATGCGGTGTTATTGGAGAGAAGCACCGGTTCCCGCCTCTGCCAGCGTAAGCGTTAAGTTGTCCGGATTGTAGAGGTATTAGCAGGACGGCGCACATTTTTGTGCGTGCGCGCCAAAACAACGGTGATAATAAGAAACTTCACATGGTGGCGCCGTAGAGTGGTTTTGTGATGTACAGTCAGACGCCAGCACATCCAGCTACCCCAATCTTTCAAATATCTTTGATAGAATTTCAACTTTATCAGAAAAGCATAAGGTTCACTTTCAATTGGAGAAATTTTACAGATTGGGGTAGTTTGATGTGCTGGCGTCTGTAGGTACTTCGAGTCCGGTAATTATCTCCTGATGCCGACTGATAGTATGTAGGTATGCTCTCGATACTGGTTGATTGTTGTCGTAGTAACACGATTTGTGACATGAGCGAGGTTGAGTTGATTCGTAGTATTAGCGGGAAAACATCGACTGCGTATCTCAGCGACTTCTAGTGATCATTTTCTTATCTCATGTCATTAAGGGCTGGTATCGTAGGCAGCGTTGGTTCAATGGCGACAGCTGAGATTTGAGGCAGTAATGTTTCTAAGTAGTTCTAGAAACTTCTAAAGTTGCCTATTGTCAGATTTCTCGTAAGCGCTTGTTCGACTTTTATTCTGTCATACATGTGTTTGGTAAGTACTTAGCAGCTGCAGCTGCGTGCAGCAGCTTAGACAGCGATCGGCAAACGGTCCGTCGTTTTGCCTTTCTCTAGGTGTGACATAACAAACTATGGGCGTTGGCTCTGTGTTCTTTGGGCTTCACTCGAGGCGGTTCCGGAAGCGATGAACCATTGGCGGGGCTTGTCTCGCCAAGAAGGAGGGATTCGCAAAGATCACGATGGATCATCAAGATGGCATTCATATTGTGTCACAAATTTACATGTGATGAGTGCGTCATTCGCTTGTGGCTGCGGTGTGGTCTGCAGGTAGCGTGTTTATGTGTAACGAGAAGGTAGCTTGACGTCGGTTATGTGGCCAATAGCTCGATCTTCGCAGCGGGGCCAGGTGCTTCCTGTTTCAGGAGTTTTTACGGCAAAGGCCACGGTGAATATTCCTATTTGTTGATGGTTCTCGAGCAGAGGTTGCTCATAAGTATGTAAAACTTGTAGTAATCTGTAATAGCGAATAAATTTATTTACAAAATGTACCCAATATGAACAAAATAATATTCATACTAACTAGTGGTAGGTATTACGTTTTGCTGGTTATTTACATTGTTATACATTTTGAAAGATAGGTGTCGCTTCTGTGGCGATGTAATATAGGTACAAAGTAGTTGGCGACATTGTAGTATAGTTTCACTATATTCAACATACATATGTTGTGCAAAATGTTATACATACATATATTGGTTGTAAGTTGGTAATTTCCAGTCAATGTGAAAATTGACTAGTGGAGGTTTTGCGGTAATCGGAAGAAAAGTAAATACTGAGTATTATCCCGGGGCAAGTGTCCCAACCACCTGGGGCATGGTGCAGAAGCACCGGACCCGCATTCCCAGGGCTGCCCCAAACAGGCGTCAAGAGAAGTCTACGGCAGATTAGCTTTAGTCGGTGCAAGTCCAACATACCCACCCGCATACACATTTTGCGGGTGGGGTGCTTAGGCATTCCCCATGCCTTAACAAAAAAGGTACCTACTGAGTATTGTAGTGGCCTAGTACAGGTACGACCGCTATAAACAACATATTGAACTAAAAGATAAAAAAATTCGAATTTCGCTATGAACAGAATAGAATTATTTTTATTGTACACACTCAAACACGACAAATTCATAGGACACTAAAAACACAATCATGTACTATGGGCGGTCTTATCGCAAGCGATATCTTCCAGACAACCTTTGGACGGATAGGAGCTGTAATTATTATAAAATGTAGATATGCAACAAATGTTATGCCAGACCGTCTCAACTAGGTCGTGTTGAAACCGGTGGTAGTAGATGAACCCACTGAGTTTGTTTCGCTGGGTCTTCTCAGTTGGGGCGCATTGGATCCGGTGCGGTGGTAGCATTAAAGCGCGACCGTCGTTATTAACACAAGGTCCGTCATAATAATAATACCTTTAATATAGACAGAACCATTGACAATATGTAGTAAAAATATTAGACTTAAACTAGATAATTAAATATAATCTCTTGACAATAACTTGATACGAGCTAGCTAAATATCATTTCTGTAATAAAATAAATTTTAAAATGTTTTCATACAAGATGTACCTAAATATCTATGTTACTAGAAATAATATCTAATGTATACAACTATATTACTACAAACATGTTCTGACTATTTACAAGCGCTTTTTTAAAGTCTACGTGAATAAAAACCTTTTTTATTTATTTATTTTATTTTATTTAATACTATGTATAAATAAAATACAGTGAATACTATATAACTAAAAAAAAAAACAAATATTATATTAGACAATAGGTGACTTTATAGTACTCTTTAACTGCTTTATTGCAAGTGGTTTGGGCACGTCTGATAGTAATTGGAAACGAATTCCATAATTGTATCGATTGCGCATAGGAGTATGCAGCTTTAGGTTATGTGATGATCTTAGGAATCTGGTATGCGTGTCACAGAGAAAAACGAAACGGTTTTAGAGGTAGTTATATAGGTGTAGCGGGATTAAACAGAGTGTTAGGTATATAATAAAGAAGGAACATGAGCATTCCGACGAAAGCGGATGGCAACCATTTGAGCTTTGAACGGAACAATGAAACGTGATCATATTTGCGTAGGCCAAATATGAATCTAATTTAACGGTTTTGAAGACGCTCAAGTTTATCCAGTTGTTCTTCTGTCAGATCTAGATAGCTGGCATCGGCATAGTCGAGAATAGGCAAGAGGAGTGATTGTGCAAGAGCAGTTTTAGTGGTAATAGGGAGGAAGTTGCGCAGGCACCTGAGGGAACCTGATGCCACAAAACGTTTACAACTTACAGCTTGCAGCTGAGGGCGCCATGGTAACGTAGGTACCATCAAAGATAATCCCCAAGTCCTGACGTTATTCCTGAGAGGGATAGCGGTGCCATCAAAGGTGATTTGGGGGAGTTGGGAACAGTCCTATTTGGAAATCAATCGAGAGCTACCAACTGTACTATGATTATTATTTAAAAAAAATTGATAACAAGGATATTTTGAACTTGTAATTTTTTGGACATTTGAGCACAAGAATAATATAAATGAATCTGGTGATTACCTACTCTAAATTGAGTTTTAATTATATGAAAAAAAAACGAGCGAGCCTTAAAGTAGTCGCATATGATGTCTAAAATTTGACGTATTATCATTGCGTATACTAAAATTGAGATTGCGTATATCTTATGTACGTGAAGCTTCGCTTAAAATTATCATATATTAGTTCAACCTTCAGGTTTTTTTAAATACTCCCGTAACAAAATTAAAAACCGGCCAAGTGCGAGTCGGACTCGCCCATTAAGGGTTCCGTAGCAGCATTTCAGTTGATTAAATGAAACCAAATTGCGGTTTACGATTTATGACATATTAAAAAAAACTACTTGCTAGGTCTCGTTCAAACCAATTATTGTTGTTAGTTGGATGGTGATGTATATCATGTATTGTTTTCAAGTATTATCATTCTCTTATTTTAGAAGTTACAGGGGGGACACTCATTTACCCACTTGTAAGTGTCTCTCGCGCAAACTATTCAGTTTAACATAAAATGATATTAGAAACTTCAATATAATTTTTGAAGACCTATCCATAGACACCTTACATGAGTACGATGAAAATACAATTTTTGAGTTTCAGCTCTATGTATGGGGTCCCCCCAAAATTATTGTTTTTTTTTCTATCCTTGTGTAAAAACCTTAGTGCGGTTCACTGAATACATCGACTTACCAAGTTTCAACAGTACAGCTTTCGGAAAAAAGTGGCATACTGACGGACAGACAGTTATATTTCGTCGCTGCATCCTCGAGATTTTCATATTACACAGTAGTACACTCTTCAATGTACTGGACATCGAACACTTTTTAGAGCTTGCAACATTAAAAAGACAAAATGTCAACGTCATTTTTCCGCCGCCACCTGGATGTCACCTCATTCACTTTTCGTGTTGGGCATCGAAACATCAATTCTTTTTATTTTATTTTATTTTCAGTAAACAAGTGTTATAATTATATTATAGTGACATTTAATGTGAATTACTGTATTGGCCTATAAAAATGGCGATTGAATCTACGCAAATGCCGAGTGTCAGCAAAAAATGTAAGTACATACTTACTCTCCAGCAAATATACAACATATTGAATCTTAAGGTGACCGACGGTTACAACGATACTATCATTTTATTTTATTACCAATTATGATTACATTACACACCCCTGGCAAACAGGCGTGAGTGTATGAATAATTAGATTTTAGTTTTACAAGCTGAATGTTTTCTGGCATTATTAGATTATTCTAACCTATTTTACAGTTAGCCATTCTATGGAATAAGATCTGCCCTTTGTGTCAGATAGTACAAGCCCTGTTTTTACAACAGGTATATACCTGTTGTAAAACCCTAATAATTACAATGCCCTGGGGCAATGTTTGGGTTAAAATCATATGGAGTTGTGATGATTTATTATTAACAACCTGATTACTTTACTTACAAAACTAACCTAGTATCTGCCACGTGTTCTCTGAACAATGGGGGCAAATTATAATGGACGCACTTAGCAAGGAGAATACAGGACTGAATCCTGAAATAGAAAATTTTCAGTTCCAGGAATTCATTAATGCTATAGAGGTTATTTTCATTCAACCATTCAAATAGCTTAATTCTAAATAATCTGCAATGTAGTTTCTATTTCGATTAGTAGGTAACAGAAACGTACGCACATAGCCAGAATGCTTTTATTATATTTGATTAACCAAGTACACGTACAACTCAAGTACAAGTCCCGATGTTGATCCCGTCTACTTCTAGAACATGTATTAGTAACATGGGTTACCAGTATAGCGAATATTTGATTGATTTGCTAGTTTTGCAGACATGGTTTTTTCCAGTTAAGTTGACTGTGATTGTTGTAAAAAACCTGTGGAAAATAGAATTCGTTTATGGTAAACGTGTATTAGTTTTGTTTGATATCCAGTATAAGAGAAAATGTTGTTCATTGCTTGTCTATCAATTTGAAATGGTATTAGTCATTTGCTACGTAACAAAGTAGCTATAAATATTCGATCTATTAATTTGAATATTATAAGTTAATTATACAGTATATTATATACATAATAACAATAAATAAATGTCTTGCCATCTCATCGCAGACTGGGCAGAACCAGTACTGTTGTCATAGTGGGGCCAACAGACAACTGATAAATATACTTGTATATCAGTAATTACATACAAATTATAGATGAATTGCACCCAGGTACGGAAGTAATAATCGTGCTAATCGAACAAATATTTGTCCCGAGTGGGGATCGAACCCACACCGTATGGCTTAGCAGTCAGGAATATTAAAATTTTAATAAAACCATTAGAGGCCAATATTAAAATTAAATTTAAGATTATCATGTAGTTTCCTTATTTTGATACGGTTACTCGTATTGTTAGATGCATACATATATTTACTTTAATTTAGTATGCTATGTTTAGCAGAGAGATCGGGCTCCCCAGATCTAGAAAACAAGTTCAGGCCTACTTTTTAAATGAAAAATGACCTTGATATATTTACTGGAAGAAGGATACTAACGCTTTCAATATAAATGTTTACCCTTAATTAGAAATAGGTACTTTTTCTTTTGCTTGTTTCCTCCGTTTTTCACCAATTTTAAAATGATTATGCAAGATAATAGACAACCTGGCAGTAGATATTACTGTCGTTCCTAACTCGCCTAGTGAGATGTGAATCTAATCTGTGTGGCAAAGCCAATAAAGAGGCCTTTTTTTGTAACAAGCACTCAAAATGAGACAATTGATTTAATGATTGCATCTCTGTCAATAAAACGATAACGACGCAGCGTGTAAAATTTATAGAATTTTGGTCATAATAATAACATTGATGATTAAAAAAAAAAAAAAAAATTAAATCCTGTAGCATTAAACTTCATTACATAACAGGAGCTAATTTCTCATCTGAAAATACATTCCATTCAGCACTTTCTCCCATATTGAATAAACGATTTAGTTCATATGCTAATATCAGGATATGGCTTATAGGTATTAACAAAAGTCAATACTGTGGTACTTGTTTTGTAAGTAGATGCTACCCAAATGTAGAAATACCATTGACAACTAAATAATAATAATAATAAAAAAATTATAGCACCTGGTTGGGCTACCAATGTTCTTACATTCACTTCTAAAACCATATTTATTTGCAAATAAATCGTTGAATTTGACTTTATTATAATGTATATTTTAAAGAGTCGTGATGTGATTACGACCGAATATACGAATACCACACCAATGAACCATGATGGCATTACGGTTATTTACTCACATATGTATTGTAGCCTAAGCTGGCGTCTAAAAATATATATATTAAAGAGTAGTGATGTGAATATAATTATTGAACCGTAATGCGATTACGGTCATTTACTCACATATGTATGTGTTTTATCTGACGCAGATTAGCAGAGGGTTTGCTGGCGTTTAAAAATGTATATTTTTAAGAGTCGTGATGCGATTACGACCGAATATACGAATACCATACCAATATACTTATTGAACCGTGATGCGATTACGGTCATTTACTCACATATGTACGTGTTTTATCTGACGCAGATTAGCAAAAAAGTATTTCTGGCGTTTAAAATGTATATTTTAAAGAGTCGTGATGCGATTACGACCAAATATACGAATACCATACCAATATACTTATTGAACCGTGATGCGATTACGGTCATTTACTCACATATGTATGTGTTTTATCTAACGCAGATTAGCTGAGGGTTTTCTGGCGTCTAAAAATGTATATTTTAAAGAGACGTGATGCGATTACGACCGAATATACAAATACCATACCAATATACTTATTGAACCGTGATGCGATTACGGTCATTTACTCATAATTATATGTATTGTATTTGATGTAGATAATGAATTTGAGCATTCATTTTCATCAAATCTGTGAATAAGCTCCGTCATATCGATACTGTTGGTCAAGATTAATACCCATAAAATTAAAGAGTCATGATTTGATTACCGAATATACGATACCAATATTATTTCTGAACCGTGATGCGATTACGGTCACTTACTCGCATAATAATATGTATTTTTCCTGATACAGATAATGTATCTGAACATTCATATTTATTTAATCAGTGAATACGCTCCGTCCGTCCGTCCTCGGTATAGTTGGTTAAAGCTAATACGGATTATATTAAACAGCCGCGATGCGATTACGACCGAATATACGAACACCATATATCAATATTATTTCTGAACCATGAAGCGATTACGGTCACTTCCTCATATATGCATTTTTTTTACTAATGCAGATAATGTATCTGAGTATTCATTTTCATTAAATCTTGGAATAGGCTCCGTCGTATTTATACTGTTGATCAAAGCTAATACCTATAAAATTAAAGAGTCGTGATTCGATAATGACCGAATATACGAACACATTACCCAATATAATTATTGAACCATGATGTGATTATGGTCACTTACTCGCATATTAATATGTATTTTTTTTTCTGATGCAGATAAAGTATCTGAGCATTCATTTTCATTAAATCTTAGAATACGTACCGTCGTAACGTTGGTCAAGGCTAATACGCATAAAATTAAAGAATCTTGATTCGATAACGACCAAATATACAAACATCATAACAATATAATTTCTGAACCGTGATGCGATCCTTGGTTTAGTCGAAAACCATCCAATGATATTGCTTGATCCACAGTTCAACTGTAGTTTAGTTTTAGACTTCGTTTTTTAAATAAGGGTGATAATGTATATTTTATTTTATGTGAATAATACATCTGAACATTCATATTTAGCAAATTAGGGTATACGCTCCATTTTCGCCGAATAATATTGACCCGATTACACATACTCTTGGTAATGTTGTCGCTACGCAGGATCCTACCGCTGATATTGCTACCCCGACCAAATAATCTAATAAAGATGAACTCTCAGCACCCGAGCTTTGGCCGCAGGCCTTTTGGGATGCCTTAAGTGTATCAAAAATTAAAGTTGTCATTTATGAACCTAAGATAAGAGACGTTGTTTCAAATATTAGGAATAACGATTCCAATATTTAAAATTCTTGTAAGCGAGGCCTCAATCGCATCTAATTCTTTTATCACAATTAGAAGGAGATATGCCCAGGGAAAACCCTGATAGCATACATAGAACTAATAGGACCGTTTAGAGACACGTCTATCGCAGAAAGGTTAATTCTGACCACAAAAAAAAAAAAAAAAAAAAAGGTAAAGAATATATATATATATACCACAACGCAACTGTGTCCACAATCAGCCGCTGTGTCCAGCAAGTATTGCAAGAGAGCGGATATTGACGCAAGCGTATACTCTGCGCATAGTGCTCGCCACGCAGAGACGTCCGTCGATGCGTTTCCATTGAAGTGATTAGGAAGGCAGCAGAATGGTCATGAAACTCCCACGGATTTAGTAAATTTTATGACAAATCGAATAATCCTGCATTTAAAAATTCCAGTTGGTTATGGTTAAGTATAGTTAAAAATGATTAAGTTAATAAGATAAAGTAAATTATTGCATGTATTAATTCGTTTATGGGTATTGGTTCAATACTCTTACTAACGATTTCCCTAAAGCTCTAAACATCTACTGTGTAATATGAAAATCTCGAGGATGCAGCGACGAAATATAATTGAAGGTTAAACAAACTTACCTTAAGTGAAGTTTGACCATAATTATATGAGTCGCTGCATCCGAAGAGATTTTCGATCCCTCCCTCCCTTAAAGTATTCTTGTGAATACTTTCTTCCCGTTATTTGATTTTAATGCTTTGCCTTTAGTGAAATCTAAAGTAGATGCTGTGTTACTCTGAAAAGAATGAGGTGACATCCAGGTGGCGGCGGAAAAATGACGTTGACATTTTGTCTTTTTAATGTTGCAAGCTCTAAAAAGTGTTCGATGTCCAGTACATTGAAGAGTGTACTACTGTGTAATATGAAAATCTCTTCGGATGCAGCGACTCATATAATTATGGTCAAACTTCACTTAAGGTAAGTTTGTTTAACCTTCAAATAGACATGACGAATCTATAAGGGTTCCGATTTTTGCCATTTGGCTACGGAACCCTAAAATGGTACTGGAGCTGATAGCTAAGAATTTTAGAAGGACTAGTTACCTTTTTTGTTCAAAGAAATCGCCCGTACTAGTAGGGAAATAAATTCATAGGTATATCGTATATCGTAGTAAATATACAAACATAAAAATTAAATGGAATAATTAAACCTATTCAGCACTTGGGTATTAACATACACTTGTATTGTCAATACATAAAAATAGTTGAATACAGTATAAAAGTTTCAGAAAAAATAACAAATTAGTCCAATCCGTGCGTGCGGTCTGTTTTATCACATACCTATATGTTTTTAAATCCTTAAATCAATAAGAAGTTACTAAGCTATTATTTTTGAATTTAGTTCTACTATATTAAGAGACTAGCATGTATTTTTTTATTCGTATTAGCATTAAAAGAATAACAGTGTGTATTGTAATTGACAGAGAAAAAGTACACCCAGACTCGGATCAACTACCTACTTATGGAACACACAAATAGTTGTACTGTGCGGGGATCGAACGCCAGACAAGAAGTGAATTTCTTAACCGCTTCAACAAATGTGATGCCACACACTGCACATTGCACGAATTCATGTCTTTTAATAGATATGGTACAGTCAGCATCAAAAGTCGATGATCACATTCAGATTTTCAAAATCACTATACACTATATCACCCACAAAAATTGCTTAACAAGATAGGGCGTCAGTATTGAATGAACATCATTAAAGTTCAAAATTACCTGAACACTACTCGTCAAATGTCACTAAACACCATTTTATCAAAACTTGCTGATCGTTATAATATCCGAGATTCACTTTTATAAAAGTCACTCAATATAAAATTCTTGTTTTGGTTTTCAAATGTAATCACGACAACGCACATAGGGGCAGAATGTATGAATCGCTGGCAAAAAGTCCCGAACGCAGAGTATTTTCTATTGCTGTGGTTTATGGCTCAAAAAGAGCAGGGAGAACCAGCAGTCCGATAGCCGGTTCTTTTTTGCGATCTCACACAATCATTTTCCAGAAATGTCAGTCGAAACTTACGCCTCTCGCAGATAGTACGATTTTTGAAAAAATATTATGTGCTTCAATGTTAAGTTTGGGTGATTATTTATAAAAAATATACAATGGAAGCCTCGGTATCTGGTAAGTAATATAATTACGCTTTTAAACAATGTATTTTAAACTTATTTATTAGTTGGTTATTACTTATAATAACAGATCTTTAATATGTTTAAGTATTTCTTTGTATTTGAGTAAACTCAAGGTGTTAAAGTACCACCAGTTGTCACTAGTTGCTAAGATTTTGGTATATTATTATACCTGATAACATACTCTTTTAATTTATAACTAAAATAATGCCCATATTTGCCCCAATGTATGTAAATCACTTATTTACTAGCTCTATAACGTAGTAAATTTGAGTAATATTTTTAAATGATTCCGTTTTTTATTTCTTTTTATTATAGGATTTGGATCTTCTGACGTTTTTATATTACGGAGGGATTTATATAACATACTGATCGAGTCTGATCATGGAAAACTAGATAAGTAATTAATATTTCAGGGACGCGTGGATTAGTTTCAGATGATTTGGTCGATGATGATGAATAATCGTTCTACAATAAATGTTTTCCTTATTTAATTACATTGTTTCATTTAATTTTAATAATTTTATACCTATAACAGCTCATCTATATACAGTTCCAATGGAGTAATTTGCCAAATTATAGATTTTTGTGGATTTCTATACATAAATAACAGATTCCAAACCAAAACATGCTTTGCGGTGTTAACTGATACTAAAACACGACGAACAATAAGTAAAGTAATTTTTGCCATGTTTTCATGGCATCTGCCCCACTGTGCAACGTCCAAAAATAACAAAAGTTACTGAACATTACTTTGTTTCGGATACGTAGCGTATAAACTTATACTATCAAAAGTAGCTGAACTGCAAACTAAAAATATGCTCGTTACTATCTTTAGAGTTATAAATCCAATCTAGCCCTATTCAAACAAAATCATGTAAAAACAATTAAATGGATGTACATTTCGAATTTAACTTTCCAAATTAATGTTATTTTTTTTTCATAGTATAGATACTATGAAAAAAAAATATTAGAAGTGGGTGTTCAAGTGGCAAGCACATTTTAAGCGTATTTTTCAAAATAAGCTCGAACGCACGATTATAAAGATAAGCAAATTCCGCTTAAAAATTATTCCGTCGACGTCATCTAAGCTTTCTAATAGTAGAATAAAGTTAAAGTGTAATATAGAATAGTAATAAATTTATTTGTATAGAAATAAGACTCACTATCAAAAATCACACAGATTCTGTTCGATTTTATACCATTGACGTAATTAATGATTTTTAGTTCGATTGAATTGAACCTTATTCGTAAAGATTAAATTCGTAAACAGTGTTGATACATTGTTTTTGGTAATAAAACATTGATTTGATTATTTTTGTCAAAATGTTGTTTAAAAGCTATAGAGACCAAGAATGTTATGCTTTTTTTTGCTATAAATTTCTTTAGCGACTTTTGAAAGTGATGGTCACCTACTTATGCCCTTTTATGATAATCATTCATTTCTGTCGCTTGGCATGTTGAGCGATTTACATATATTACGGTGTACAGCGATTTTGAAAATTTAAATGTGGTCATCAATTTTTGACGCTGACTGTACAAGCCTTATAAATCAACTTCGTCACTGAAACTAACCGAGGCATGTTGCCTAGCAGTCGATACTCGTGCGTGCACAGAGTTTTTTACTTGAATATACATACAACTAGCTTCTCCCCGCGACTTCGCCCGCGTGGAAGTCAGTTACTTTGGGCTAACGCTAACCTTAACCCGCAACTTTCTTTCCGTATTATTTTTACACTACTAGGGCCACCGCCCTTCCTCTGAATGATGTCAATGGTAATTTTGTTTTAAATTACCTTTGATGACTTACGTATTTATTTGGATAAGGATTAATATCATGTTTATAAAAACACCTTCGCAAATAATGCATTATTTTAGAATGCTTAACATAAAAAGGTTTTAGTGGGCCATCCCTAAAATATAGACATGCTGTCATAGACATTTTTCAACTAAAGTGGAACAATTATGTCGCACATGATTTTTGCCACACTAATCGTTTACGTAGCGGAAGCTCTCAAATAAAATATAATCCCCGATTATTAAACGTTCTTCATTGGGTCTCCGCTATTGGTCTTATTCCTCGATAAATGGGCTAACACAAAGAATATTTCAAATCGGACCATGAGTTTCTGAGATTTGCTTGCTCAAAACAAAAAACAACCGTAAAGAAGAACTCGTCTCGAGGAAATATCTATGAGAGAACGGGCAGCACCATCATACAGTGATCGCCAACCTGTCTGCCTAGCGTAGCTATTATGACATATCCCTCTAAATGATGGACACAGCTCCATTATTGAAATCATTTAGGGAGGTCTTTTTTCCAGCAGTGGATGTCATGATCATGTATCGTCTAGGTAAATTGAGATCAACGTCCATTGTTTAGTAGATATCCTAGTATCCTCCATAATATCTACTAAGTGATGGGCGTTATAAGCCTGATATGCTTACATAAACAATCAATTTAGAAAGGATCTGAGAAGGAAATAATCTCCATGTTGGGCGAGTCTAGCTCCGTGCCTAAAAGAAAGCAAGCCCCTATTCCCAAGTCTCTGGGCATTTATTCTGTGCTCTGGGCCCTAAACGGAAAGAGTAGATATTTTATAATCATGCATATATTAGCAACCAAATACCAAATATTTAATGGAAATTCAATTAACTATTAATGTCCGTAAGGATCGAGGGGCTACTTTTCGTATCTTAATAACATTATGAAACATTATATTTAGGGGCAACTAGTAAGTTTAAAAAAATTGTACGATCGAAACTCGATTTTTTAATATAATAATTAAAAAGTTATATTAATATAAAGGTTTGAAGCATTTGGGAGTTGTTAGTCATCACAAACTGAGTTCGCTAGCATTAACATAAACAATGTTCCCATACATTTGTGGCTTCTTAGTTCCCATATAGGATAACTCGTAAGTACCTACCTTTATTTAATTTGTTAGGCAAGGGCCAGTTATTAAAAATGAGTGAATTGTGAGATATGGCTATTTATAACTGGAGCCTGAATTGAGATGCAACCCTAAATAATGAAATATATTCAGCACTTGGGTATTTACATACATTTGTACTTGTCAAGCTCACAATGCAGAAGGTAAATAAACAATAGAAACAGTACAATAGTTACAAAAAAAATTAGATTAGTTCGCCCGTGCGGTCTGTCTTACCACATATTTTTTTAAATCATTCGGCTAATAACAAGTTTCTAAGCTATTATTTTTAAATTTAATACTACTATATTAAGATTACAGAATTAAAGTCAATGAGCAGTTGGCTAGCGCAGAAGGTTCTCAACCAGTAGTTTAATTTAAGCGACTAATACCTGAGGGCACCCTAATGGGGGTCGAGCCACAGCTCAGGGGGCCACTGAAGTAAAAAGACGGAATATGATCCTCGCCACTGAGGAACCTACCTTAGCTAACCTGCTGCTTTCTCTAGCTACCTAGGTGGACGACCCGGAGAAGAAAGTCACATAGAAACTCCAGGCTTGCTTTTTTCTTCTTCTTTTGCTTTTATATTCAATTTTTATTTTTAATATTGTATTTTTAGTACATTGTGATTGGCTGTTATGTGGGCTAATGCACGCACAGAACCGTTGTCATCTAGTCCATAGCATCTTTCAAAATAATTGAGGTAATTAACAATATTATTCAATTTCACTCAAGCAATTAGAATAACCTCTTGTAAGACGAACAAACGGTGGGTGCATCCGCGCACATTTACAAAGTTAACAAGTCCCACGACGTCTACCAAAGGCGACGACTGTATGAAAAAAAAATGACTACCCCGACAGCAGTTCTATCAGTTACCGCAAGCAGCACCTGTTCACGAGTATGACGTGAGGGCTAGCCATCGCCTCCTTCGCCATATGAGAGGGAAGGTATATAGGTTAATGTATATAAATTTGTTTTAACAATAAGTATATATGCATCAAAATAATGTTGCTCGTGCGTGTTCAAGCAAGCGACCGAGCGGTTTCTCGTTTAAAGAATCGTTAAAAGTCTAATAGGCATTTTTCGTTAGAATATTCTTAACCTCTGATTTAAATTTACCATAGGAAAATTCCTCAACGTTTGTCGGTATTTTGTTATAAATTCGGATACTCTGTCCGACAAAAGAAGAATGAACCTTTTGTAAACGATGAGTTTCGGCACACAATTTGTGTTTATTTCTAGTGTTTGTTGTGTGCGTGTTAATTCTCCTTTGAAACAAAAGCAAGTTATGTGCGATAAATTATATTACCATATATATATATTGAAGATACAGTTAATATATTTATCTCCTTGAAAAACTCTTTTAAGGAGTATCTAGCACCTAGCTGATAAATAACTCGTACTGCACGTTTTTGTAGAATAAAGATACTCTGGATGTCAGCCGCCTTCCCCCACAGTAGTATACCGTAAGACATAATACTGTGGTAATAGCAAAAATAAACCAGGCGCGCAGTATCTATGTTAGTAACTTGTCTAATTTTTCTAACAGCATAAGCAGCAGAGCTTAATCCAGCCAAGCCGGATTGAAGTTTTCTGTCTAATGTTATGCCCAGAAATGTAGTAGATTGAACAGATTCTAACACTTAATTGTTCATTACCAGATCTGGACCAACATCGCACTTCAAATCATCACTCACGAATAGATTTGCTTCTAATTTGATTATACTTGTGGCGAAACATGGAAGGAAAAGTATGTGTTTTGTACAAAATCCTATACTAATTGTACCTATAATCCTGACATAAAAAGTACACATTTACGGAGTCAATTTATAAGCTAATTTCCTAACAAATTAATGAAGTACAGACGCCAGCACATCAAGCTACTCCAATCTGTCAAATTTACCCAATTGAAAGTGAACTTTATGCTTAAGTGATAAAGTTGTAAATCTATAAAAGAAATTTGACAGATTGGGGTAGATGGATGTGCTAGCGTCTGTACCTATATATCGTTTGTGTACGTGTCGTGGCTTTAAAAATAAATAAAAATATATTTTATTTTATTTCATCTCATTATTTGGAGCTCACTGTTTTAATTATGTAGATCCAATATAGATATGATTAAGGTTTGTCCCTATGCTCAGAGGAGCCACATAAGATGTATCGTAAACCAGAGCTCAGATTGTGACTACCAACTACAATCATATCAAAATATGATAAATTTCCATCCATGAAGTTCTTAGATCTGCGTGACTCCTCAATCAAAACATTTTAGTTTGTGGCGCCACCTTTATATTTCTTTAACTATTGAACAAAATCGATGATCGCTCTTTCAACATTACTAAGAAATAAATATATTAATAATATCAAGATTAAGGCGAATGTGACTCCTCAATCCTTACAGGCATATTTAATAATCAATAAAAGTTATTCGTTTACTGTATTTTGAACTCTCTTAGTTTGTAATAAGAATCAAATACAATCGATTAGAAACTCACCTACTACCCAGTTAAAGGGTAAAGTCCTACCTGTCACTATGATACCTTTCCACATTTTGCACTAATTATTCAGAATATTCCTTGCGGCAACATTGACTTTCCAGAACATTAAACATTCTAATATGCGAATTTTAATACCTCATTGACGTCATTCCATGTCTTTCACATGTCGCAGACACCTACATAGCAGGCATTGGCTTAACGTTCTGATGTGTCTCAATTGCGAGATAGGGAGCTTGTTGCTACTCGGCGGATAATGAAGATATTCTAAAACATAAGTTATTTTGGCGCCAAGTAGTTTATGACATTTTAGGTCGAAAGATACAGGCGTTTAGGTATAGCCAAACGTCTGATATCACACCTAAGAGAATCTGTTAATTACGAATACGTCACAAAATATTGAGTTGTTAACAGTCTCTTAGGTCTTTAGTTAAAGATATTCAGTGTATTAAAGAGGCCATCGAGCAGAATAGAGGCTCTAAAGTGTTCGCAAGTGATTTGTCTATTGGGCAAAGCCAACTGACGAAGCTGAAGACTGAGAATGGTAGAATTGTCACGTCAAAACCTGAGTTGCTAGGAGTGATCGAGAAGTTCTACGGACAGTTGTACACGACAACGCGACTTCCTGTAAATAGGCATGCCTCAGACACTACACCCAGGATATCCCGGACGTCAGCCTGTTCGAGATTAGAATGGCTCTCAAATAACTGAAAAACAACAAGGCGCCGGGTGATGATGGAGTTGCAGCTGAGCTTCTGAAGGCGGGAAGTACACCGACCTTCAGAAGTTATTCAACTCCGTCATACTCGCAGGTCAAACGCATAAGGAAAGCGTGGCACAGGAGAATCGTAGAATCCAACTCGGCTGGGCAGCGTTCGGGAAGCTACGTAATATCTTCTCGGACCAGATACAGCAGTGTCTCGAGTCGAAAGTCTTCGACCAGAGTGTGTTGCCAGTGATGACTTACGGAACAGAGACGTGGTCGCTCACTATGGGCCTTATCAGGCGGCTCAAGGTCACCCAAAGAGCAATGGAAAGGGCTATGCTTGAAGTTTCCCTGCGAGATCGAATCAGAAATGCTGAGATCCGCAGGCGAACCAAAGTAGCCGATATAGCCCAAAGAGTTGCCAAACTGAAGTGGCAGCGGGCAGGGCACATAGCTCGTAGAACTGAGGGCCGATGGGGCAGAAAGGTTCTCGAGTGGCGACCACGAACCGGAAGACGCAGCGTGGGCAGGCCTCCTACACGGTGGACCGACGATCTTGTGCGGGTCGCGGGAAGCCGCTGGCTATTGTGAAGATCCTTGAGGGAGGCCTTTGTCCAGCAGTGGACGTCTTTCGCCTTATATGATGATTATGATTCAGTGTAGCCGAATGATCTGATATTAAGACGTTCGCTCATACAAAAATGCCTGTATCTTTCGAACTGGTCTGTCACTAACTACTCAGTTGGTATTTATATACGTCACAATCCGCCGAGTAGCAACCAGGTCCCTATCTCTATGGGCCGAACATTATGAGCCATCCACATACCTATTTAATAAAACGCCTAACGGGTGTGAAGGTGGCTGGGTCGGATCTAGGTGAGAGGGGTACATTTATGTCAATCGTGACTAGTGAGACGGTAAAATTATGCAAAACATATCATTAATATGTAAATTTCGACATTCTATTAATTTTATACCTTTATATCAAATATTATTTTTATAAATAACAATAAATGACTAAGTAAGCCTTAATGCCTACATAATAGTTGGTTTGAAATTGCGCACCATCAGCTTTTCTGGCGATTATATACTAACTGGAACATCATAAGCCTCCTTGACGTCTTACCTTATTCGATGAAATCGTTGGAATTCTTTACAAGAATTTGGTCCTTCTAATTTCTTAGTAAAATCCACGAGGGCTTATGATGGCGCTGTATTTAAGTATGTTTCATATAAATAAATAAGAAAGATAAAATAATAAGTAAATGAGTGATGAAGTAGTAAATTACATTAGAAGAACAGGACTTTGTTTAATTCATGCCATCGAATTAGCAAATTATATTTGAGTCTATGTAAGTCCAAATCAATCCTCTTTACCAAATCCAATAATGTTATTACTTTCCGGTACTCTATTAGGGGTCCGCTTTAAATAAAGTTTCATTAATTAAATACCACGGCATTTATTTTGACTGAAAACTACACTTTGATGTTCATACGTGTAAATAACATCACTGCCAAGGCTTTTAAACTTTTAGCTTTTGTTAGACTAAAGTACCTTTACTTTTGATTATTAGTTTTATAGCATTTATTCACAATACGAAGTGTTAATGTAATTTTAAAAATGGGATATTCTATCCCGCATTGGTAGAGGGTGCTGGTTCGAGGTCCGCCAATTTACGACTTGAGACTTTTTGAGACCTGTACTTTATTCAAGAAACGGGCCACTTTATTCTCATTATATAAATTTACTCCTTTGGTCGCGGAATGAGAACGTCACGTCTATTTGGAACTCACTTTATAATAAATAGGCTTATTGAGATTTAGATCGGAGAATTCCGATCTACATTTCTAGATGTCTATCGATTCGTTTTGATTAATCATTTAAGTTGCTGTTAAAGGACTGGAACATGTGCCAAAAATTGAGGACACGCGATATTGTTTTATTGACCCGGCAGAATTATAGCATCAAAGGATACGCTGCACGTATCCCACGCATTCTTGTATTTTAACCTGCGAATAACATCTCAGTGCTATCTGCAGTCAAATCAAGTTTCACTCCATCAGACCAGGCCCCAATAGCTTAATAGAATTCAGTGATTTACTACATAAAAATTAAGTAAATATAATCAAAATGACACGTTAATTGTCCTTTACACTCGTCTGCGTAATCATTAGTAAAAATGTTCTGAATATTAAAATGGTAACATTTCGCATGTTCAAGATAAGTATCTTGATCCAAGTGGACATCTTCAATTCAAGATTTGTATACCTTTGTAAATGCTAGGATGTTGGATCAGATACTGCACGATTATTCTCACCCCATAATAAGCCCTCCGAAATGTGTGTAATGACACAAGTTGAACTGAAAGCATCTGATGGATCCCCACACTCGTAACGGTCACGTTAGGACCCAACGAAGCTATCAATTTTTTTTGCTACTCATACCAGTGGGGTTCAATTAGCGACAAGCTATGACTTTGGTCTCATCCTAGCCTCAGACGCAGTACCTAATCAGGTGTCAATTAACTATTCCTATTACAATAAATATTTTATTTTTCTCATAGAATAGCTCTTCGATTTTGATAATAAGTAGCCCTAAGTTTTTGACTGACCTCACTTTTCAACATAATATGTTCTGTGAATCTGAACCACTCCTTTATTGAAAATCTATATTTTGAACCGTGTTATATCTCCGCAACTCACAAACACAATTTTAGTATATTTTTATGTTTTATTGTTGTATTATTGTTATGCAAAAATCTAAAATGGTGCAATTATCCGTATTCCTCTTATAAAATTTTTGATTATGCGGAGCAATTAGCAGACAGCAATAGCATACCTTATTCTATAAGAAAATTACTGTCAAAGTTTGGAATTGTTAAAATCAAGAACTGCAAATCTTTTATAGACAAATTATCTTGTAGGTAATATAGACGATCTCATACTACATAGTTCAAGTCGTAGACGTATCTTATGTACCAAAATAGCTTAACAGGTAGTGGCTATTAAAATACATATGGATACTAAAATACATATTTTATGTATTTTAGTATCCAAATAAATTCTTTCATTTTAATCTTAGTAATTATTACAAGTAAATTTTCGTATATAATCTCACAGATAATGTCTAATTGAAAACATCAGCTTACTTTTTATTACAAACAAAACATGATAAACGTTGCTAATACCAAATTAGGAAACTATAAATATCCAAATTTTTTTTGCTTTCTTACTAAGTAAAGTTTATGCGACATATTTCTTAAACGTGGAAAACACCATAGTTAAAGTTTAACTAAACACCATATACTCTTCAAAAGTACATGTTTAGTCAAAGTTTAACTAAACACCATATACTTACTCTTCATAAGTACATGTTTCCAGAATAAAGGTTTATAACTACATTTGATTTTTTTTATCAACAGGCATTTGTACCGCCAAGCATACAATTAAATAGCTTTGATAGAAAAGATTTTTATGAATGTGTGCCTTAAGCTTTTTTTAAATTAAGTCAACGGTTTAATCTTATTAATGTACTGAACTAATATTATAAATGCAAATATAACTGAGTATGAATGTATGACGTGTGCAAGCCGCTGTATACGGGCAGCACAAGATCGGCCATTGTGGAGATCCTTAGGGGAGGCTTTTGTCCAGCAGTGGACTTCTTTCGGCTGATATGATGATGATGATGAATGTATAAAAGTGTTTACTCTTTCAGGCAAAAACTACCGAACGGATTAATATTACTTATATATCCGAATAACAAGCTATAATTAATAAAGTTTAGCGCAAACACACAGCATACAATTCTACTCCTGTATACCATACAGTAGAATGACATAGTCCAGTTTAGGTATAAGTTTTAAATATAAGTTTTTGTTGATAATTTTCCGCAAACTACCTCTTATAATACAGGTCTACCCTAGTTTAAAAGGTAGAGTATTATTATTGTACAGATTTTGCAACATAAAATATTATAAGTAATGTATTTCCAAACCAAATATTAAGTTATTTCAAACTCTGTATGTTTTTTGGATAAATAAAGATTATTATTATTATTTATTTAACGAGGCTAAAACTGCAGGGCACAGCTAGTTATATTATAAGAGCAGGTACTTGAGATTCCGCATTGTTTTATTATATCTGCCGCAATTAGTTCATTGATATCGTAATACTACGTTTGTCAGTCATTTGTTTCACTGTTAAGATTCTCTCGGGTTCATTAGATACGTACTTTTGTTAACTGCACAGAATAGCATAAAGCTAAATACAAAGTGGAAAAATATGATTTTATTTAAATAATTATGCGAGAAGCTTTTCAAATGAACCGTCTATTATAACTGTAAAGATCTAATTGATGCGACAAGTTTTAAATGACTAAACATTAGCGTCTTTCCATCGGCTGCCGATGGGGTCGCCCAGACATAGTGTGTTTAATCATGCTGTCTTAATTTCTCTAGTTCTTTTCCATGGCTTTTCGAAGGATTTAATATTTTAATTTTATTTAAGATTAAATATTAGGTACTCTGACTCGAATATAAAAAGAAATCAAACGAGCTTTAGTTGTAGAAGCCTTTTTTTTGTTAAGTCAGGGGGAATGCCTACGCATGCCACCCGTAAAAAGTGTCTACGGGTGGGTATGTCGGACTTGCACCGAGTAAACCTACCTGCCGTGGACTTCTCTTGGCGCCTGATGGGGGGGGGGGAGCCCCGGGAACGCTGCTGCGGTGCCCCCTTTTGCACCATGTCCCAGATGTTTGGGTCACGTACCCATGGGAGGGCTCTGGATTGCCCTCCCTTATTACCGACTCCTGCCAGTACGGCACAGGGACTGCGCCACAGCATGCATTGCATGTGGCAGCAATAGAGGAAACTTCTCACACTACCGCCGCAGCCCCGAGGGGAGATGGGGTTCCGGCTGCCGTCGCCATCCCTATGAGTCCTCCATCTATGAGCGGGATCGGCTCGTTCCCGATTCCGCTCGGCGGCCTCCTTCTGGAACATGACTGCCTCACAGAAGGAGACCACGGCGTAGTTGTAGAAGCCTATTGAAAATTATTAGAATTATTTCTCATAATAGTAAAAGAATAACATAAACAATATATTGATATTATTTGCAAACGAAGAATAAAAAAGTAGAAGTGGAAAAATTTCAAATATAGGATATCGCAGGTTGTTCGGGGTTACGTAGCAGAGTAACTAGAATTGATCATAAAACTCAAAGTATCGCCCTTCTGCTTCTGTTCAGACTGCTTAAAAGTAAATTTATCTTCCTTAAAGCTTTACTCCATAGGCTTGAACGTGTAAACCGAAAACACACCATATAAACACATACATAGAAAACTCATTTAAACCGAAACCATAATTCAATTAATGTCAATTCAATTTTCAATGAAATCGGTTATATTATAACATGGATCTGATTAATATGAAATCAATGCATGTAATGTGTAATGCTCTCCACGGATTAAGTGCTAGCAACGGATTCATCCAATTATCAAATAAAACCAATAATAATAATTAACTAGTACAACGATTGTCATTATAATAAACTATGCTATATGTCGCGCATGTTTCAAATGGATTTAACACAAGGTGTTAACGAATAACAAAAGTTCACTATGTAGATTGAAAAATTGGCGGGTGGGGTACACGCCTTTGGCCGTGTAGTATCGTAAGGAATTAGTTGTTAGAGGCCGATGGAACACAACACAGTATGAAATATGTCCATGTTGATTGACTTGTTACATAATGATTTTTGTTACAAGTTACAAACAACTGACTAATTTACCGCTATCATATAAAGCAAACGATGTTTTTTTTAAGTACAGACGCCATCACATCCTGCTACCCCGATCTGTCAAATTTCTTTTAGATACCAAAGAGTATTTAAGGGTACAGTACGTTAAACCTCGTTTATTGTTTACAGTACACAGTTTTTGTTATTTCTTTGGTGTACAATAAAGAGTTTATCTATCTATCTCCTACTAACAGTAAACGTCTTATTAAAAAAATTACACTGACTTTTGGCATAGCTTATATTTCTCAGCCTCGTTGGTCTAGCGGTAGCGTGTTGACCCGCAGAGAACGAGGTCCTGGGTTCAATTCCCGGGTCGGGCCAAAAAGTGATTAGGTAAAAAGAAAAATTTCGCAGCATCAGCCCGAAGCCTGGGAGTTGGCGGTATTATACCCCCGTGCCTCGGAGAGCACGTAAAACCGTCGGTCCTGTACCTGACCTCTTTCCGGTCGTGGCGCTAGTCGTCCCATCGGATCATGAGAGTGATGGAATAGAAAGTGCCCCTGTGTTTGCGCACACACTTGTACACTATAATATGTCCTGCGCAACTGGCTAATCTCCATTGAGAATGGCCACCGTGGCCGAAATTCAGCCGAGACGACATCATAGTTCTATGATTTGCTGCTGTTTGAGATAAATTTCGTCGTGGTACCATATAGCCATTGCGTATCTCCGCCATCGCACGGCGGTCATTGGTCAAATCCAGTTCCTTAACACATTTCAGTCTTTTTCAAAATTACTCCACAGAAAATATCCAGCAACCGAGAGGAAAGATATTATACATGAAAAATATAGAAACATTAGATCATAGTCTACATACTGCTTAGCTCCTTCCAAAGCGCGATGAATTCCATTTCGGAGGTTAAGTCTGAAAATAGTCTAAAATATTATAGCATGTGATTTTATCTTTTGCGATCTTTCGGTTAAACGGTAGGGTAAAAAAAATATGACGATTCCACATAAATGTAAAATTTTTACGGAATAAAATTACTTTGACTTTGACTTTGACTTTGACTTTGAAACATAATACAGTTCTGCAAAATATATCCTCTTAGGGGTTACTGTACGAGGGGCTTTTAATAAAAAGTAAGAATGCGATAAAAATTCATTCAAATTAAAAGTTAAAAGTAAATATAACTTCTTGGCCAATTATCCGTTTGGATTCCAAAAAGTATTAAAGGAATTTGATAGGCTGTATGTGTGCATACCTGCCACATTTTTCTTTTTGCGTAAAAATCTACGAATAAAATAATGAGATTTGTAAACAATGGTAACGTAGTGCAAAAGATTTATACGACGTTGATGATTTCAGTTTTTTTAACTAATGGTTAGGGGTCAAATTAGATATATGAATATCTATTTGAAGAAGAAAATAATATATGCAATACACGGTTCATGAAGAGAAAGACATAAGATGTGGCACTCACAGGAGATCGGCGAGGTAAAGGACAGTGGTTTTCATATTGCCAAAAATTGTTTCGTCCATTTATCACATGTCGCAATATTACGGCCAATATGGCGGCGCCCATGGCTCGCATCAGCTGGCCGCATAACATTTACATTCTCACTCATTTGTGCAAGCACTCCACGCTTTTTGTGTTAATATCAGTGTTTTGCCGTAAATATTTTTGTTTACTTGATCGTGATGGATACCGCTACTGATCAACGAGCGTAAAACCAAGACTTGAATGACGCGAAAATATCCGCCACTGTATTACGCGGGAAGTTTCTCTTTCATCGTGGTTTCATAAAACCATGTTTCATTTCTGTGCCTCACCGTGATTTAGAGGTGCATCCGTTAAGCCTTTCGTCCCAGATTTTGATCTCAGACAACAGTCATTAAGCCAGCCATGAGTCATATGGAAAAAAGCCCTTATCCTACCGCTTCCTAAATCAGCCAATCCTTCTTCCTTATCCCATTACCGACCAATTTCTATCCTTCCTATCCTATCCAAAGTCCTTGAAAGTATTGTGAACCAGCAACTCTCACGGTATCTCTCTTCCAAAGGCCTGCTGAGCCCTTTCCAATCAGGTTTCCGTCCTGGCCATAGTACTGCTACAGCTCTGGTCAAAATAACAGATGACATCCGTTTGGCCATGGAGCGGAAATCACTAACGGTCATGGTGTTACTGGATTTCAGCAGCGCCTTTAATTCAGTTGACTTTGACATCCTTCTCGGTATCCTATCCTCTCTAAATATCTCGTCTTCAGTAATTGTGTGGTTTGAATCTTATCTTCGAGGGCGCTCGCAGTCGGTCCGCCACGACGAGGCTACCTCCGAGTGGTGTAATCTTACTGCAGGTGTTCCTCAAGGTGGCATACTCTCTCCTCTTCTCTTCTCGGTATTTATTAATGCTATTACCAAAATTATCTCTTCTAATTACCATCTTTACGCAGACGACTTGCAGATTTATCGTCACTTTAAAGTGGAGGATTTTAGTTTAGCCATAGCTGCCATCAATAGTGATCTTGGTAACATTAGCGATTGGGCCAAAAGCTTTGGCCTTCTGGTAAACCCATCTAAGTCACAAGCTCTCGTTATTGGTGGCCAGTATATGCTTAACACAATAGTAAATATATGTCCACCTCCAGTAATTTACGATGACGTTCCCATTACTTATTCCAAATGTGCCAAAAACCTTGGGATATTTATTGACTGCACCTTATCATGGTCCGAACCCGTTGCAGAAGTAAGCAGGAGAGTATACTGTTCATTTCAGTCCCTAAAACGGCTTCAGAAGTTCTTGCCTTTTCGCACTAAAATTTACCTTGCTCAATCACTTCTACTTCCTCTTCTGGACTATGCCGATGTCTGTTTCCTGGATGCAAATGAAGAACTTCTCAACAAGCTCGAACGTCTACAGAATTTATGTATCCGATTCATTTACGGCCTCCGAAAGTATGACCACGTGTCCGAGTTTCGGTCGCAGTTGAATTGGCTACCTATTCGGAGACGTCGAGATTGTCATATTCTATCATTCCTCTATTCTATCCTTCATAACCCCAATGCTCCCACATATCTCCGTGAACGCTTTGAGTATTTAGTCCCGCGAGAAAAAATCTGTCGTTCAACTACTTCACTTCTACTTCGAATGTCTTCTCACTCCTCAAGCCGGTATGACGGATCATTTACTGTTCAAGCAGTGCGTTTGTGGAATGCCCTTCCACATTCAATTCGCGCTACAACATCTCTTGACGTGTTTAAGAGAAAGACAAAAGAACACTTCTTTCAATTAACTAAGCAGGCAGGCAGTTAATATTTATGTGTATATTATATGTTTATTATATATATATATGTTATTTAATTAGGTATGTAGTTACGAAAGTAACTTAGTATGTAGTATTAGTAAGCAGGTTTATGTATATATTTATTTACCACTGGTAAATTCTGTTTTGTTATTATTTTTGTATTATTTTTAAGTTTAATTGTTGTGCACTGTTTCTAACCCATCTCATATAAGCTCTCACTCTGACAAAGGTTTGCTGGAAGAGAACTCATAGTTGAGTTAAGCTCGCCTGTGTACATGCTAGCTCTAATGTTTTATATAAATATGTATTTCTGTGTGCAATAAAGAATAAATAAATAAATAAATGGATTTAATCCTTACCCTATAAAATTAACTATATGTAAGTATGAATTCAACAACTACTCGAAATAGCCCCAGAAGCATCTAATGATCAAAAGCTACTTCGTCTGTACTGTAGGCCTAGGCAGCACTAACTACGAGCAACCAGTAGTGAGGTAGAACACAGCGTTAAGATATATGAGCAGCTGCACTTCCGCCTAACGTTATTCACTCCTAAGGTTTACATAATAAATATACACAGTAACAGTTTGGCCCACCGTTTCTCTTTAAGGCCACATTCAGCACACAGCTATTAAGCATATCGATGCCTTACGGGCGAAAAAGGATAACCGCCTCTTTTAAAATTTTACAGGGGAGTGATTTAAAGTTCAAAATAAACGAAAAAAAATCATAAAAAATTAAGTATAGCTCCCGAAAGCCTGGAAATGAGTTTTTATAATATTTAGCATGCTATCTATAAGATGGCGTTTTTATTTTTACGTAATTCAGCCTGCAAGAAGCAGTTACTGTCGGTTATCCCCAAATGGTCTTTATTTTAAAATCACCCAAAATGTCGTAAATTGAATTATCAAATTATCTGATGCGAGTAAAAATGACCTAAACTCAACCCATGTTTTATTTAAATTAAGGAAAAAAAGGTCAAGTCTTGGTTTTTAGAGAAAAAAAATGTGATAATATAATCTAACCAACAATGTAACAATAGTTGACTGAAAGGAAAATTGTATCAAGCACATTTTTTGAAAAGATGTCAATTATTTAGTGGATGTATTTTGATTATTTTACTTTAAAAAACTGTTATCTCTGCATTTAACATTTCAAGTTCACCCAAGAGGTATAGGTATACAATAAAAAACCATTTAATTAGGTAATCAGCTCAGTCTTTAAATAACATAAAAATGGCACCTCGCACTTTAATCAAATTAAAAACATAACTAAATAACAATTGTTTGTAATAAACCCTCGTATCAAAAAATCACCGTGATCAAATAGACTTAGAACTATTGCAATTAAAGCAACAGCTACTTGTATCACATTGAGATCAATGTTTAAAATCAAATTTATCAAAATAATGAAAACAAATTCTTAAAATTAGTGGCCCTTTCAACATCATAATCACGTCTTGTCTCAATATTTTTACTTAGAACAATTCAAATAATTGCAATATAGGTACCTAATCTAAAAACTATAAAAAAGTTCAACTTTAATAAAGTAACAAATATTCTTATGATAGACAATGTACTGTAAGTATCACAATTTGCTTGCATCAGTCTTTCACTTACAAATACACATAAAAAATGTAAACAAGCAGAGCTTCTTATTCTACGCTGTCATCCTCGATATCAGACTCAGGGAGTGTATCCTTAACATTACTGGAACTAATCAGGCTGTTGTATTCACTATGGAGAAAATTAGGAATTACCTTATCTCTACACAATTTAAGTAAGTCATCATGTTTGGCTTTAGATAAAGGAATTAAAGATTTATAGCATGCTGGTGGACTAATTTTGGTTTTTGGTTGCACTTCAATACTATAAGATTCAGCATCGTCACTCATCGAGTTTTTAACAAAAATCAAATTATCCTTCTTCTTCCGAAAAGTTACAATACGCATCTTACTTATTTTTCCTGTTAAATTTCCTTTAAAGTATCTATCGCTGACTATATCCCATTTATTAAAGTCTGAAAACTGCAAACGCTCGACATTGTACGGTTCTGGATCTTGTCTTGCAGTTGTGAATACTGTATACCATTGTGAAGGTGCATAAATGATTGTATTTTTTAGATTTTTTTCTATCACGGCATGAACGGAATCAACCGGCATGTAAGTATGGCCAGTGAGTAGGAAGTTAAGCTGTATAGTCTGGATATTAACACATGTTTGCAGTGTTGTATGCAGCATTGCCATAATAATTCTGTTTCGGTTCTGACCCGGGCAGCAATCGGCATACAGCAACAAATTTTTAATTGTGCCACGTTCATCAACCGTCTGAATGTACTTATTGAGTATTGTTGCTATTTCGTTGGCTCCTCTTTTTCCATTACATTCATCCCAATAATAACAAAAGACGTTGCGAGTCCCATTTTCATACACGCAAAAATTATACACAGCTAATTTACGAGAATAAAATAAGAGCATACTATCTCCATATGGGGTATTTAATACTTTTTGAAGGTCGAAACTAGCACATAAAGTAGAAGGATCACTTTTATGTATATTCTGATGAGCTTTAAATCTGTTGTAACTTTCTGTTTTTTGTAATTCATGTTGCTTCTTTTCTTCTTCTAATTCAGGATTATCTTTATTTCTTTCAAATTTCAGGCATTTCAAACATTTGTCTTTTTTAGGGACATGGAAACCAATATTGAATTTTTCATTGAATATGGAGCGAAACACTCTTTCGCTTACTATGTCAATTCCTCTCTCTGTATAACTGTTTTTGTAAATTTTGTATAGATTTGCCAAATTTTTCATTTTAGTTGGAAGGTAAACACGGCTAGTGTCCTTGCGACAATAATGGGATGGCACAGCAGGTAAGCCTTTTATAAAGTTGGTAACAGACAGAATGGTTGAATCCTTAGTTTTGTTAGGCGGGTCACACTTACCACGCTTATCTTCTTTAGCTAGTCCGAGTGTAGAATTTTGAACGGTGTATTGGATGAATTTATGGCCAACATCCAAAGTAGCTGCTAAAAATTGCAGACAAACTGCTCGCTGTCCTTCACCTTCAGTTATTGTATATTTGTAAGTAAAGCTTCGTTTATCAGAACTTTGAACTCTCTTTCGTTTCACAACTGTTTTCTGGGTCATAGATACAAGCCAATCTTTACGGCGTTGCACGGATAAATTCCAAAAATAGGTGTGTATACTTTTTCGCTTCTCATCTGACACAGAACCACAATCATTACCGCACTTTTTACCTATGCATGGGTTTGGTTGGATTTCTTTAGAAGATACCTCAGATCCATCATGCTTCACATATGCTTGTCCAGATTGCTTTAGTTTTTGTCTCTCTTTCTTAATATTCTTGCGCTGCTGCTTTGTTGCATTCTCTCCTACTATATTAGGGCCTGGTGCATCTGTTGACGATACCGTATTCCCAGCATCTTTTTCATTATTTTTCTTTCTTTTTCCTTTACTTGTTTTGTGCGAATTATTAGAATCGGATGAGTCTGATGAATCTGAAGTAGGCTTGTATGTATCAGAATCAGTTTCACCTCCAAAAATAGTTGTAAAATCTTCTTCATCAGATAAATAATAATCAAAATATTGCTTGTTTAGTTTGGCTTTACATTTCTTTTTAGGATTCGATATGCCACTGTTATTTACTTTTGGGTCCGGCCCAGAACTCGTTGATGGTAAATCATCGGCCGTCACAGAAAATATAGGGATTGGTGATATTGATCTTTCAATTTCAGCAATACACGGTTCTGGCAACAACTGAGCGACTGTTTGATCTTTCAAGGCTTCAGACTCCATAAGCAACTGATTAACAGGCTCAACGTTTTCAACCGGAACATAATTGAGTGGTCTTACATTGGCCTACAAATAAAATAATTTCATTAATAAACATAGACAAACAAATAGTAGGTACGCTTATTGTTGGTTACTGTTACCAATAAAATCATACGTTGCTGATCCTTATTTAGAAGCAGTAAGAGGGACCAACATTAGACCCGACGGTATCTACCTAAACTGTCCTACTTAATGTGTAGGTACATTCTTTCGGAACTGAGTAATCTCCTATACCTACGGTACGTAGTAAGTAGGTACATAATAATCTTGTACAAAACATAATATCACGCCTTAATCACTGAAAGGTTAGACAAAGGTGTGCAGTTCACTAACGTTTCACCAATTACGTCCCAAGTAGATATTAGGAAGCGAGCCTATTGCCACCTACCAGGCACAGTTCCAGGCTCTGCTGCTACTAAGAAATTACTAGTGGAAAAACATAATAACACTTTGCCCGACCCGGGATTGAACCCTGTACCTCACGTGCAGAAGTCACGCTTGTGAACACTAGACCAACAACATCAAATAGTAAGTAGGTACATAATCTACTTGTAATGAACATGTCAATAACTTATACCTACACGCTCGCGTATAAACACTATCACAATAAAATAATACCTAACATCGCACGCGGCTCAGCCCGCGCTATTTTAAGTACCTACCTAATCACACAAAATTATGCTACCTACGTAACTATTTTGCGGTGTAAAACTTTATAAATTGGATCAGTAGATTCAAATATTGCACTATGCAAAATGGAACTAGTTTATAATATTAGTGCCTATACCTATAGAATAGATAAGTTACCTACCTACTACTACTTTTATACCTTAACATACATAATTACGATAATTTTGAGAAGTATCTTACCTGAGCAGGTTCTGGTGTACCAAAATTTATCACTCTTGGTGTCGGAAATGTTATGTCAGAACAGTGCAGTGCTTTGTCAATCATATTCATCGCCCGTTTTCTTGCAGTCATGTTGTTAATCTGAAATATAAGTCACAATTAATCAATATCTTTGAAATTTTAGTTATGTAATCTATTTGTAAACAAGAAATAAATAAATCTATGTCCTTTTCCAGCATGAAATTTAACTTACCTTATAATAAGTAATACTAAATTTATCGCGCCGAAACGGCTCGCGTGCGCACGTGGTGCTTGCCCCGTGGTCACCTGGAGACTAAAATTTGTTCCGCTGCCGCTTGCGCTCGTAGTTTTCAGAAATCGATACCGACAACCGCCAATTTAAATTATTTTTGATTCGATAAGCGCCATAAGTGGCCATAACGCGTAGAGTATGAATTGGGATAAGGATAAGATTTTGGGCTAGCTTTTTATCTAACCGCCAAAATTGTATAAATATCGGGAGGGAAAAAAAGGATAAGCTAACTTTTATTACATATTTGTGTGCGGGTAAATATGTAGTAACCTCCATTTTTTCATTTATTTTTAACGAGGAAAAAAAGACTACAGACCAAACAGAGTCTGCAAAATGCGGCCAAAACGGAATAAACGACTAATTATGTTTTAAACACGAACAGGCATAACAAACTAAATACATATTTCTGAATTTTTACTTCCAGCCAAAATAGTTTAACGTACAATCATTAAAATATTACAAAAAGTCCAAAAGGTGTAACTTCTTTATTCTTAAATAATTCGTAGATCAAACACCAAAAAAATAATTTTACAAAAATTGAAGTCGTTTATAACGAAATAAATTGACAGAAGTCTATATTTTTCCTACCGCGTAACCGACAAAAAGTTTCACGTAGGCAAACGTTACCTAGACCAATCGACGCAGAAAAAAAAGGCGATTCTAAGTATGTATATAACTGAATTTCTCAAAAAATGTCGCTTATCCCTTTTCGGCCGTAAGGCATCGATATGTACATTTTTTTATATTTTTCTAATTATTTTCATCACTCTCGAAGGATGCGCAATGATTAGTTTGTGAGATTTATGTTCCACAATATTTATAACACATGGTTTTACTCAAAATAGAAAAATATTCATAAAAACAATTGCACGTGTGGCGCAGCGGCTAAAGCAGTCGCCTCGCCGCTTCGTGTCGCGGGTTCGAGTCCCGCGCCGCCAACTATTTGTGTGACCCATAAATAGTTGTTAATTTGTGTCCGTCTATTATATGTTTGTAAAGTACCCCGCGACACATGGATTAGATTCCCTAATGCGGGCGTGTCTTTAAAAAAAACAATTATACCTACATGAATTTTTTTAAGTACGTTGTATACACTTTCCTTGTACTAAAAAATTATACTACGTACGAACTGTTGAACTAAAAACTATCAATATAAACTTAAAATCAAAATACAAAATTACAAATAAAAGTACAGCTTACAGTATAAACCGCTTTCATGTCGCCATCTGCGGGTAATGCGCCCAAAAAGCTAGCGACGTCACCTCTTTGGATCGCAAGGCTTACGCGTTGGCCGAGGTACGTGCCAGCTCTCTGATCATCAGAGGTCCACAAGCCGCCTGGAAAAGTCCCTGACAAAGGAAACCGTAGCCGTAGCCTAGTTGGTAGTGCTCCTGCCTAAGAAGCTGGTGGTCCTGGGTTCGAATCCCGGTAAGTGCAAATATTTGTGTGATGAGCACGAATATTTGTTTCTGAGTCATGGATGTTTTCTATGTATTTAAGTATTTATCTATCTATATAAATAAGTATGTATATCGTCGCCTGGTACCCATAGTACAAGCTTTGCTTAGTTTTGGGCTAGGATGATCTGTGTGACATTGTCCCTATATATTATTATTATATTCTGAATATTTTGGAACACTAATATCGTATATTGATTTAAGTAAGTTTTCAGAAAGTGCACATAAACATTTTATTTTACCTCGATCATGAAAATACCACTCACATAATGTATTCGACCGGTTTTTTTAATGCGTGTGAGGGTGCGAGTGGCTCATTGCAACATGGTGGATGGGGATTAAATTGGGGTGGATAATCCCCTGACGAGATCAAAACAACCCAAATGAATTACTGAACTACCTGTTACATAACATAAATGTGACAATAAAATAAATTTAGTTGTAGATAGTATTACTATAAATACACCGTCCTATTACATCATCATCATCACCTTGTTATCCTCCTGGACATAGGCCTCTCCCAAAGGTTTTTATAAGGTTGCCATTTGGAGGGGTTTAATTACACGCAGGATTATGCGACAAACATTAATTATTCAATTAAAAATAACGCGAAGGTGGCCTGATAACGTTTTGAAGTAAGAAAAAAGTCACAAACTGGAGAAGTCATTATTTACGGAAAAAGGTAGTTTCGAATTTGGAATACACATTTTTTATACCGAGACTCAAAACATGTCTGCCTACGTCTCTAAACGATTCCCAATAACAAAGAAAAATCAAAACCGCCCGTTTTTTTTTAACATGAGTGTATCAAAGAGTTTATAAATATAGTGAAATCACTATCGTATAACAAAGAATCCAGTGAAGATAAAATATCAAACAAAACAATACTGGAAGCCTAAAAAAACGCCGGTGACTTAATATAAAAAGTTTTCATCATTGTATAGCTGAAGCAACTGTAGCGCGTACTTGGCGCAACGGCTTTATTCGTATTCTCCATTATAAAATACCTGAAGACTCTTAAGTAATATCGACCAACAACGTTAATGCTGTCCTTAGACAAGCTACAACCCACAACGAATTATTGAGAGTTACACAGTTCAAATTCACAATTCATTTTTTCTATAAAAAGTCACATTTATATGGAGTTGACATCTTTTACCCTACCGTGCAGTGCATAAAGTGCTACTAAGAATCCGTTTTTAAATAAAATTTACAATTAACTACATATTATTATGTGAACAAATCAATCACAAGAACTTTAGACGCTCGAAATTTTGTAATACGAAATGAAATAATACCACACAATTTGGCTTTTATAATTCTTTTTAACTTATTCGTAAACAATTCTCTAATACCATTGGGAAGTTTTTTATAGAATCTTGTACATTGCCCCAGTAGAGTAACTGATTTTGTGAAGATGGGTAAGGTAACACAAGATTGTTCTTATATATCTAATATTAGGTCTTTACCTATGAAATTGCCGTTCTGCAGTACTGGCCATTTCAAATCAAAATAATTTTTGTTTGGCTAAGAATTCTAATTTCAAATTAATTTTATTTTAAAAACATGGATTCTTTTTCCAAAAGTAGTCATTTCTTTATTGATTAGTGTTACATTTTCATCGCATTTCAATCTTTTTCGTCATCATGGATACGTTAAAAATTCGAGTAATTATGGAATATGAGTACCGTCGTGGCAGCAACGCGGCACAAGCGGCACGCAACATCAACGACGTTTACGGAGCTTACACTACAAACCAACGCACCACCTGGTATTGGTTTGCTCGCTTCCGTTCTGGAAATTTCGACCTGAAAAATGAACCTCGCGGTCGTCCGAAGACTTTGGTCGACAATGACGAATTAAAGGCGGTTGTGGAAGCTGATGATACACAATCTACGGCTGAATTAGCAGCAGCTTTCGACATTAGCGTCAAAACAATATTGGTCCATTTGCGTCAAATTGGCAAGGTAAAAAAGCTTGACAAATGGGTGCCCCACGAACTCAATGATCGCCAGCGCGAAGTACGCATCGAGACGTGCCTTGCACTGCTCAACAGACACACAAATGAAGGAATTTTGAACCGCATTGTTACCTGCGATGAAAAATGGATTCTGTTTGATAACCGCAAGCGCTCAGCAAGTTGGTTGGATCCTGGTTCAGCACCTAAACAATGCCCTAAACGAAAACTTACCCCTAGAAAAGTGATGGTCACTGTTTGGTGGTCTAGCGCCGGTGTGATTCATCACAGCTTCTTACCAAACGGGGTGAGCATTACTGCAGATGTGTACTGTGAAGAACTGAGCACAATGATGGAGAAGCTGGCGCATCTCCAACCAGCATTGGTCAATCGCTCGTCTCCGCTGCTCCTGCACGACAACGCGCGACCTCATACTGCACAGCAGACGGTCTCCAAGTTGCAAGAACTGGGGTTGGAAGCTCTCCGTCATCCGCCCTACTCACCAGACCTTGCGCCTACAGACTACTACTTTTTCCAGAATTTGGATAACTTCTTGGCGGGAAAAAAATTCAATACCCGAGAGGCAGTACAAAATGCCTTTGAAGAATTTGTTGCCTCCCGTCCAGCTGATTTCTTTAAGAAGGGCATCAATAAACTGCCACTGCGATGGCAAAGATGCATTGATTGCATGGGTGATTACTTCGATTAATACAAATAAAAAAATTCATGAAAAAAATTCGTTTAAATTTTTTCATACAAAACGGCAATTTCATAGGTAAAGACCTATTATTTACATTATATGCGATACAGATAATATAATCCTTTTACGGAATGAATCTATATTTTTATGCACATATAGTAGGTTTTCATATTTTTTTTATTTTTTTTTTATTTGTTATGGGTTTGCTCTTGACTCTAGTCTATGTCAGAGATGACAGAGACAAAGTCTTCGATGGAGCGAGCTTACCCAGAAGGAGCCTGTTCACTCTAACTATGAAGAGATTAGGGTTATAAGCTTTTGGAAACACCGACGCAGGCAGTGAGTTCCACTCTTTTGCTGTGCGCATTATAAAAGACGTTTGGAAACGCTTAGTGCGAATTGGTGGAATAGCTACAAGGTAAGGATGGTAAGATGCAGTGCGTCTGGATGTCCGATGGTAGAAGGGGGCCGGTGGGATGCGTTCGTGGAGTTAAAAGTTAAAAGCTGTCCAGGCTTGAAGTATCGCTTCACCTTATTTAGGATGCCCAGATTTTTGGCCGCAGCTTGGGCTTTGTGCTCGATGGTGGCGCCGAAGTTGAGACTGGATGTCAACTCTATGCCTAGGAGCTCGAGCCGTTCAGTCACAGGTACAGATGTACCCCGAAAAGTAGGAGTTTGATCAAAAAGACTCCTTTTAGCGGTAAAAAGACACGCCTGTGTTTTGGTGGCGTTAAAAGTGACCAGATTGTCATCACCCCACTGGGAAACAACGCTTAAGGTCAAATTTGTCCGCTCTACCATGGCCTCTCTCAAGGAACGAACTTCAACCCCTCTGGTTGTTGCGCTGGACAAGTATCTCTCTGAAACCGTACTGTCATCTGCGTACCCAACAAGACCAGGCTGAAGTAGGTCATTGATGTGCAGCAGGAAAAGAGTTGCAGAGAGCACCGACCCCTGAGGAACTCCGGCATCAATAGCCATGAGGTCAGAGGAGCAGCCGTCAACGACCACTCGGATCGACCGCTCACTCAGGAAGTCTGATATCCAGCTACTAAAACCAGCTGGGATGCCATAAGCAGGAAGCTTGCTGAGCAGGCCTGCGTGCCAGACCCTGTCAAAAGCCTTCGAGATATCGAGCGACACGGCAAGTGCTTCGCCGTATCTCTCGATGGCTTCGCCCCAGCAGGGCGTGACATACACAAGAAGATCGCCAGTTGACCGTTCCCGGCGAAAGCCATATTGACGGTCACTGAGGAGATCATTGTCTTCAAGGTAGGTCAGCAGCTTACTGTTTAGGACCTTTTCCACAACCTTGCATATGATGCAGGTAATGGCGATCGGACGGTAATGTGCAGGGTCAGCACGGTCTCCCTTTTTGGGCACCGGTTGCACATTTGCAAGCTTCCATGATTTAGGCACTGTTCTTTTCACAAGAGAGAGGCGGTACAGGCGTGTCAATACAGGAGACAGTTCAGGTGCACATTGCCTTAACACTCTTGCTGGAAGGCCGTCGGGTCCACTGGCCTTATTCACGTCTAGACTGCACAATACTCTACGTACGTACTACACAATACTACGTACCTCTTTATTGTGTACTGCGATCTCCGGCATCGAAGAGTCACAACGAGGTAAAGTTGGTGGTTGCTTGGAGCCAGCGTCCAGACGCGAATTGCTTGCAAAGAGAGATGCAAATAAATTTGCTTTCTCTCTTGCAGAATGAGCCAGCGAACCATCAGGTTCAGCATTGGAGGCAAAGTGGGTCGACAGAAATTCGTTTCAACCACTTTCGACAGGGACCAAAACTGCTTACTACCCGGAGGGTGCGATGCCAGTTTGGCCCCGATACGTCCAACATGATCGAAACGTGCCCTACGTAAAACCCGCTTGCAGGACTTAGCGGCAGAATTGAAGGCTCTCTTCCTCGCGCGAACTCTACGCGCCTTAGCCTTTCAATCGCGGGCCTTGATCCAGGCTTGGTAAGCAGATTCTTTACGGGCCTCAGCGTGGGCGCATTCTGCATTGTATCAGGGCCGGGATTTGTGACCGAGCGGGATGTCGGAGAATGGAATAAAATACTCCATCCCCTGCCGAATCACGTCCGCAATTTCATCAGCACAGCACGAATGGTCACCCAAGGAGAAGCACATTTGCCGCCAGGGATATGACGCAAAAAAGTGCCGCATCTCATCCCAATCTGCTGACTCGTATCGCCACACTCGCCTCGTGCCTCTAGGGCTCTTATCTGGAGGAGAGCAGGTCAACACAGACTTCACCAGGCAGTGGTCAGACGTTCCCAGCGGGGCTGAGACCGGTACTGAATGACTGCCCGGATCAGTTGCCAGCAGAAGATCCAAGCAATTGGGTGTATGCGTGTCAACATCCGGTACCCTCGTTGCCACATTCACCAGCTGGGTCAGATCTAGCGTAATCGCAAATTTGCGCGCCTCTATTATATATACTGATATGCCACAGTAAAAATGTTAACCTCTTTGAATTTTTCTCTTTGAGAAATCAAGATTATTTATATGTAGCGTTGCAGCTCTTTTTAGGGTTCCGTAGCCTAATGGCAAAAAACGGAACCCTTATAGATTCGTCATGTCTGTCTGTCTGTCCGTCCGTATGTCACAGCCAGTTCCGAAACTATAAGAGCTGTACTGTTGAAACTTGGTAAGTAGATGTATTCTGTGAACCGCTTTAAGATTTTCACACAAAAAAAAAAAAAAAATTTTGGGGGTTCCCCATACATAGATCTGAAACTCAACATTTTTTATTCATCGTACCCATACACGTGTTCTGTCTATAGATAGGTCTTCAAAAATGATATTAAGGTTTCTAATATCATTTCTTTCTAAACTGAATAGTTTGCGCGAGAGACAATTCCAAAGTTGTAAAATGAGTGTCCCCCCCACCTGTAACTTCTAAAATAAAAGAATGATAAAACTAAAAAAAATATATGATGTACATTGCTATGCATACTAACAACAAAAATTGGTTTGAACGAGATCTAGTTAGTTAGTTTTTTTGTAATACGTCATAAATCGTAAACCGCAATTTACCTTTCATTTAATCAACTGAAATACTTGCTACTACGGAACCCTTCATGGGCGAGTCCGACTCGCACTTGGCCGGTTTTTTACAATACAAATGGTTTTAATTGAAATTCAATACACCGTAATTTGGCAAAAATAATTATAAATAAATTCTTTATGAAATATTATAAATAATAAATAATTTATTTTCAAATGGTATTAACATCCGAGTTACCCCAGAGATGAATTTCATAGGACATTGTACTATGAAACTAACTGAACCAAACTATTCTAGCTGTATCAACATCACTGAGCCGTCTAATAGTATTAACTGCATGTGCTGCAGAACTTATATTGTCGGACAATGTTTCTATTTATGGTCTCTATTGTAGTTTGAGTCCATTGTGATACTCAAGAACTCAGTTTTCTAAACAGGGGTGAATCCAGCTCCACTAAGTTGTACATTAGTTGTCACATGTTTCACATTAAAATAAACTAAAATTACCAAGGTGAGTGTGGACTTATTAGATCAAGTTTACAACGCCTTAACCCGAAAACCCGTTTTTATTAATAGTAACCCTAACATACGCACGTGCTTTGTGCGTTTATGCGACCAGTTAGTTTTGCAGTTTGTAAGAGTCGAACCTGGATTTGAGCTCAATAAATTAGTATTGCTTAATGGCATAGCCAATAAAGTTAACGGCCATGCCGCATCATAATTAACTCAATTGCCACCCCTAAAAACTAGCAGGACATAAGACATACATTAATTAATTGTCTCCCCAAGAGTTTTTAGAAAAGTGCTAGTCACTTTAGCACCATAATGAAGGAGTACCAACTACAGAAGGCAGAATGTGCTCTAGATAATTAACCTTACAAGCTTTTGTTGGAGGCCTCAAGCATCCTTAAGGTTCCCGTATACGGTATATGCGACCGGATACTATAGAAAATTGTGGAGATCTTTGTCCAGCAGTGGACGTCTTTCGGCTGATATGATGATGATGACTATAGAAAATACTCTAGAGTTTATCCAGGAGGAAATTAACATCCTATGTTTACGGGAACTTATAGTCTACTTGCCATAGTGGATGAAGAGCGAATCAGTGTACGTCTTCGTTTGACCCATACATTAGTGCTAATAAGTCCGTCAATTAACCATCGACTCTACTATTAACAGTGTTATAATAATGCTTTGCCAGGGTCTTCATAACCCACAAGATTTCAACAATCAAGGCCAATACAAGTTTGGATACCGCAAAAGCATCTAAATTGTGGCCCTATGCGACCGCATCAGAAGCGCATTCCCATCCAATCACAGACCGCAAAGTAACGGTTTCCAAATTTCGAAGCCTGTGAGTGGCGTCACAGACACAGTTCGTCTCGAAACATATGATTAGGCCTTTGACAGGACATGACTGAACAAAACATGGAAATCCACCCTCTTTCAACTATTTTAAGACACGGGAAATTAAAATAATTGAAGATGATTTCTATGACTATTTCGGCTACCCTGAGATGATTAAGAATATTATGAGACAGGAGAAGGTTATTACTTAAAGTCAGGATTTTCAGATAACTCAACCGAGAAGCAAAAATAGAGATAACCTTAGAAACGTTAAGACAGCTTCGATAGACACAAATAGGAGATCTACCCTAAAAAATATTAATTGAGACTTTTATAATTGAGAATTTTAAATAATTTTTAAAATTAAATATTCGTGCGACCACTCGTAACAGTTACTGTATTTTTTTGTGTAGTTAACATAATACATAATAATTTTATTTATTATTCTTCGATCGCACACATCACTTCTTGCCTGAGCACATACATTGTAATAATAGCTATAACAATGTAAAAACGGTTAGATCTTTAAGTTCGATTGTTTTTTTTTTGTTTTAATATAAATCCCAACTTTAGAACATGCCTCTTTCTTGTTACATATAACAAGAAGTATATATACCTACATGGACAATGGACATAAACATAGCTTGTAGCCAGTTTTACACAATTACTCGATTACACAATTTACCATTCAGTTTTCAGGAGTTTAAGGAAGATGGTGACATCACCCATTACTCCGGTGGGCTAATTGGTTTGATTTATTACAGACGTTAGAAGAATCTAACATAGATTTGAAAGACAAGGTCATAGTTACTCGGAAGCCCGCCAAGCCTTTACGTATGTGTAATACACGTTATTGTGCGGTGAAAACGTCTAATAGGATTCGTATCACAATTGCTTTCTATGACGGCAACGCATTGATAATAGAACAAATAATATCCAGCTCTTTCGTGCGTGAGTGCGTCACCACTGTCACCCTGTGAAGAATAACTGTGATCCTTAAGAAATCACTAGTCGAACTAAGCATGACGTAGTATTTTTAATGGAATAACCAATTTGAGCTAAGCTATACAAAGTCTGCCCGAACAACAACTGAATGATTTCACAGCTGAAGTACCATTTGAATCCGAAAAAACGAGCCAACTTAGTTTTTTCTTTTTGTAAATTATGCCGACGTTTTTTGTAAAGGTGAACCCTTAACTTTAACTAATAAAACAAAGCATAATATTAATACCACAGGCGTATTCGCTGGCGATAAGACCTATAGATATAAGTACGTTCACAGACACAAAGTTCGGGACCAATCTGAAAAATTGTAGTATGTATGTAGTATGTACCCAAGAGTACCTTTATTAAAACGCTCTGTACACCGGCAACTACCCGTAACTGTATCCTTTCTCCTAAGTAGGTTGTCTGGAAGAGATCACATTTTAGTGATAAGACCGCCAATTTGTACTGCTCTCTCTAATGTGCATTGTTCTTGTATTGATAAATTTTTTGGTGTACAATAAAGAGTTTAATACCAACAAAAGGTCTTACAGCTAATGAGATAATAGACAAAGTGAAGATTTAGCAGCAAACTTTTGATAACCCAGCAAGGTTTATTACTGACAGAGGGACTGCATTTACAAGTAGTATATTTGAGGAATACTGTTCAGAACATTGTATTGAACATGTTAAAATCAGAACAGGAGTACCCCGTGGAAATGGACAAGTGGAGAGAGTCCATAGAACTATAATATCGGTTCTTACAAAGATGTGTATAGAAACACCATGTCTGTGGTATCTTCATGTAAGGTCAGTTAGTTCAGCGTGCAATCAACAGTACTTTTCAAAGAAGTGTGGGTTCAACACCATTTGAACTTCTAACTTCTGGGAGTGAAAATAAAAAATGAACAAGACCAAGTAATTTATGATTTATTAAATGAAGAAGAATTTAACAGTTTTACTGAGCAGAGAGAAGAACTCGGAATCAGAGCAAAAGTACTGATATTCAGGACTCAGGAAGAAAATACTCAAAACTTCAATAGAAGGAGGAAAGAGAATACTA
Source organism: Pseudoips prasinana (assembly GCA_951640165.1). Lineage (NCBI taxonomy): Eukaryota > Metazoa > Arthropoda > Insecta > Lepidoptera > Nolidae > Pseudoips > Pseudoips prasinana. The sequence goes on from OX621234.1 coordinate 22,492,266, forward strand.
AATATAAGGTTAGTGACCTTGTTGCTATCAAGTGCACCCAGAATGGAACTTGGCTGAAGTTGAAACCCAAGTTCTTAGGGCCATAAGGTAACCAAGGTCAAAAGGAATGATCGGTATGATGTGGAGAAGGTTGATCCTACCTCAGAGGGTTCACATAAGACCTCTACATGTCATGATTACATGGAACCATGGCCTATGGACACAGTTTAAATACCTATGGTATGTATTTTATATTTATATGGATGTAAAGTATGTTTGATGATGGATGTATGATTTAGTAGGATGTGTTTCATGTTAACTGTGTAAAATATTATATTTAAAACTTTATATTATTTGTAAGTTTCATTAAAAAGTGCTTTTTGGTTGTAAAGATGTTCATTATAAAATTGTGTAACTTTTCTAATGATGTAAGATGTTATATTCATGTTATTTTTAATGAGTGTCAGGAGAGGCCGAAATGTGGGAATGTAAGTATTAGTTTCTGAATGAATAGTATAATGAATGTTAAAACGGATGGATGGTTTCTAAACGGAGAGTGAAAGTTATTAATTAGTCAATTAGACGATGACGAGTGAACGATGATTGAATGAGACTGATATGAAGGACAGAGGATTACGGATACGGAACGAGTGGAGTTTGAAAGGGACGCTTGCTAAGGACGTACGTGCATATACTTAGACGGTTGTACAAGTTGAAGACAAGAAATAAACTACAGAAAATATCCAGTTTTATTGCTGTCATCTTCCCAAATTATCGCCATTTTAATGTGAGTAGTATTTGCGGCCAAGCTAAATACGACCTGAATCATTACATCGCTGCACAAGCTTCTTGTGCAATAGATTGCAGAATGCGAATTTCGGTAGTGGCGGAGCCTCATTCCGTCACCGACCACCCTAGATGGTTCGGGGCGGATGGAGGCCACGTCGCCATTTACTGGACCGGTGGGAACGCGATCCCCATTGTAAACTTCTGGCCAAGGTTCCCGATTTCATAGTTGTGGAGTGGGGACCAGCAGTTGTGGTGAGTGGTAGGTTGCTACATCTCCCCGAACAGTGGCCTCGCAAATTTTGAGGCGTACCTGGATGGGCTCACGACGAGCTTCATTAGCAGTTATCAGTCTACCGTCCGGTACTCGTCCTTGGCGATTTCAACGCCCACTCTGATGTTGGTGGCGATGCTAACGACGACACTCGAGGGGAGACGCTGCTGGAATGGGCTGCTGGACTGGACCTCCGACTTCTAAATCGAGGTTCAGTCAGTACTTGTGTGCGGTGGCAAGGGCAGTCGATCGTCAAATTGACGTGGGTGACTCCCTCCTCCCTCAGCCATGCAGCTGGTCACGGGGTGGATAGTTGCGGAGGAAGTGGCCACGCTATCGGATCACCGTCATATCCTTTTCAGCGTGGCCTTCCGTCCGCCCTGTGGTGGCCCTGACCACACTGGCATTGTCTCACCACGGCGTTGGTCTCTACGCCGCATGGACCGCGACATGCTCATGGCTGCTACCTTTGATTAGGGCGCCGAAGAAGGTGGAGAGAGGATCCCATCCGATCTCGGATCGCAAGCGGACTGGTTACGGAGCACCGTGACTCGCGTCTGCGACATGTCAATGCCTCGCATCAGTCTGCGTGGAAGTCGGAACGCATAGTGGTGGTGGGTGGAGATTCCCCATCTCCGATCGGAGTACGTGGCAGCGCATCGCCGACACCAGCGTGCCCGTCGGAGGAGGCGAGCCAATGCTAAAGAGGATTCCAGAGCGCATAGGGCTTATAAAGTCGCCGTCAAGGCGCTATCAGTTGCGATAACGGAAGCCAAAAAGAAGCCACCTTCTTTTTGGCTTCTGAGGTCTTGCCAGGACCTCAGTCCTGGAAAGAGCTCATCCAGGCACTGAAAAGGGATCCATGGGGGCGCCCATACAAAATGATCCCTCCGTTGATGAGTGTCCTGGACCCGGATTTTCTAGAGGAGGTGGTGGACACACTCTTCCCTAGGGTCCAAGACAGTCCTCCGTCACCATCGCACCATGATTGGGATGACCAGTTTGAGGTGACAGGGGGGGATCTGTCCCCACCGGCAATCGTAGGCGCGATGCTGGTGGGTGATTCCACGAAACTTGGCTCCATGCTGGACGCAATTAAACGTGTCCGCGCCTTGTCGGAACACTCTGTTCAGGAGGGCGGGGTGGCGTCGGCGGTGTGACATCATCAACGCCTTCAAACGTCCCTTGGCGGGCGATAAGGGAGGCACTCGTCCATCACTACGTGCCTTCCTATCTGCGTAGCATAGTTGGGGCGTATTTGCGCGACAGGACGATCAAGTTCGTCGGTCGGAACGGGATTGAGTTCCAGAAGGAGCTCTCTTGTGGGTGTTCCTCAGTGGCCCGTCATGGAACCCCTGCTTTGGAGCCTCGCCTATGATGCGGTCTTGCGGACTGGCTGTCCTCCCTGTGTGAGCGTTGTATGCTATGCAGACGACACGCTCGTTATAGCCGGGGGGGAAGGTTTCCAGCAGACAGCACAGCTCGCCGAAAGTGTGTCGTCGCGGCCATAAGAAGACTGGGCCTACGGGTGGCACCTCATAAGACCGAGGCACTATGGTTCGACGATTTACGCCGTAGGTTGTGCGTAGGTGACGGCGTCACCCTTGATAGTTGATGGGGCTTCGAGGAGGGACTTTGAGCGTCTGGCCCCCCGAGTGCACCGGGTAACTTGCGCGTTACACCGGGTTTTTCCGAACCTCGGGGGTCCTTGGGAAGAAGTTCGCCGCCTCTATGGTGGTGTCGTGCGATCCATGGCTCTTTATGGGGCGCGCGTCTGGTCTGAATGGCTGACGGGAGCCTCCCGCTATACTCAACAGCCTGCATCATGTGATGGCCATTCGGATCGCATGAAGATACCGTACGGTATCTTTAAAGGCAGCGACACTTTTGGCACGCCTCCCACCATTCGATCTACTGGCGGAAGTCGACACGGTGGCTTTTAACGAAATACGCGTCCGCGAGCGGATCGCGGGGGTGCCAGACCAGACGCTCATTGAGTATAGAATTGCGACTGAACGCGTGCCAACGTGCCGTGGGTGCTATTTTGCCTTACCTCGAGGCCTGGGTGGGAAGATAAGGCGTCACGTCACCTACAGATTTACTCAGATACTTACCGGACATGAGTATTTCGGTGAGTACCATTGCGGGAGCGACCTGGACTCTGCCCAGCATACGATATAGGAGTGCCCGGCCTAGGAGACCCAGAGGCGAGTCCTGGTCGCTGAGATTGGACGGGATCTTTCGCTGCCAGCAGTTTTGCATGCGATGCTGGCAGGCGACTCCACCACATGGGGCGCCGTGGTCTCCTTCTGTGAGGCAGTCATGCTCCAGAAGGAGGCCGCTGAGCGGGATCGCGAGCGAGCCGATCGCCCTCGCAGACGGAGGAGGTATCGAGGCGGTGGTGGCAGCCGTTAGCCCAACTCCCTTCGGGGCTGCGGTGGCAGTACCAGAAGTGTCCTCTACTGCCACAACGTGCAAGCTGCTCCGAGGAGATAGCGAACTGTTCGTGGCGCAGTCGCTGTGCCGGACTGGCAGAAGTCGGCAACTGGAGAGGGCAACTCAGAGCCCTCACAGGGTACGTATCCCGACCATCTGGGACATGGCGCAAAAGGGGTGCACCGGAGCAGCATACCCGCGTTCCCAGGGCTCCCCTCATCAGGCGCCAAGAGAAGTCCACGGCAGGTTAGGTTTAGTCAGTGCGAGTCCGACATACCCACCCGTAGACACTTTTTGCGGGTGGCATGCGTAGGCATCAGGGGGAATGCCTACGCATGCCACCCGCAAAAAGATAACACAAATCAATTCAAATAGTACACCTTAATTTATTTACCGCTCAGAACGATAAGTCATCATCTCATCATATCAGCCGAAACACATCCAAATCTTAACAAAGGCCTACCCCAAAGATCTCCATAATTGTCGGCCTTAAGCTATTCGCATCCAGCGGTTACAAGTAACCCTCGCAATATCGTCGGTCCAACTTGTAGCGGGCCTACCGACTCTGCGTATTCCGGTACATGGTTGCCACGCAAGAACCTTCCTGCACCAGAAACCTTTAGGTCTACGGAGTTGTCCAACTTGACTGGGTGCAACATGGACGTTCGACATGATGTGCGTCTTAGCCATGTATATTTTTAGACGCACTTGTTGAGCGGCTTTGCTGAAGTCGTCGAGCATTGCACTGAGGTAATTCTTCATGGGAAGATATTAGCCACGGTCTCTCCAAGTAAATAGCCGCGCCAACTTCGACCTGCAAACATTTTGCACGCTCCGAATGACACGAGGCGCAAACGCAGCAGAACGTGAGCCAGCTATTGACGTCAAACGAGGTTTTTTAATACCATTGAAAGGTGAAGCGCGATTCATTATTCAACGGTTAATAAGCATCAACATAAGTTTAATAATTATTGATATTTATATAAAAATATATAAGATATTTAAATATGTTTTTATTTTGCATCACCTGACTGGAATTATTTATATTATTATTTCGTTAGTTAAATATTCCTTAATTTCTTATAATATTATCCAGTGATCCAATTCGCCTACTCCTACGCAAAATATTGACGCAGCCTCCGCACAATAAATTATCATATGTTAAGATATGAATATTTAAAACCTGTAACCTCTCACTGGAAAGGTATCTCAACAAAATTATCATAATCGAAGACAATACACGCGACGCGACGGTGTCTCCAGATGAAAGTCGTGAGGGTGGCAAGGCGTCACGTCGCGGCGTCAAAGCATCCAACGTGGCGGCGCCGCGGAGCGTCGTCATTCTGTTGCGGCCGAGAACAGCCGGCCAGATCGTTCCCGCCCTTCATCCGGCATCGTCGCGGCGCCCGCCGGCCGCCCGTCGCGATAAACACGCACATCATCTGAACGTGTGTGTTCACTAATTACTTACTAACTGACAAATTACTTCATTGTGTCACAGTTTCGAGATAAGGTGATATTTGTAGATTACCAATCTACCATTTAATTGAGGTAAGTAATAAAACTCATTACAAGTAGTTTCGTATTTTCTTACTGTTTTAATAAAATCATGCGATAGTAAAAATATAGCAATAAAGATTCCATATATGGATGCGAATATTAATCAAAGTACCTACCCATAAATTCAAAATTACGTAAAATAACCAAGTAAATCCAAACTATTCCATTAAAACTTGAAATGGTAAGAAAGTAATAACATATTACATATTATTATGTTTATAATTTCGCAGCCTAATCGGAAAACTTAAGAATAAGTTTAAAATATCTCTTCTCTAATTTGAAATTGAACGAGGATTTTAGTTCAAAAATTTGTTTACAGCCTTTCGCTTGAAATATAGAAATGTGTAAACAAAGTGTTGCTGTTTTATATTTACATATACCAAACAGTTTTAAACACTATTGATAATGCACTTTTAGCATTTCATTGAAAGTGCTACCGTAATAGAAATGCTGGGGCCGGGTACCGATAAACTATTTAGGGTCAGTTTTTACCGCCGCTTAAGATTTGAAAATTTTCGGCCGTTAAAAGTCATTTCGTTATGTTCACGTCCGGGCGGCCACGTGACTTCATTATTGAGATCCACATTTCTAGAACAGATTCAATTCAAATAAAATGCACTGTGCGTAGATATATAAATGCTGTACCGGTGGTGTTAATGCGTGCTACGTGAGTTGCTTCAGTGTCCTGACGGAAATCGTCATAAGTAAATCGAAGAACAACAGCTGATGTCTGAAAAGAAATAGGTGTTATTGCCATATAATAATGACAGTATTTTATTTGGAATATTAAAGTGTATTGTAAAAGGTTAATGATCACCAGATTGAATAAAAAATCGGCATTGCATAATAAAATATATAAAAATCGTGACGGAACTGCTATACTTACTTAGAATTGCGACATAACAAGTTTAATCATCTGACGGGAATCGAACCTGCGCCACCAACAATCCAGGTTAGAAGTTCTAGCCGTTATCTTACGAATTATAAACACCAGCAAATCTATATTGGTAATGGCCTCAAATATTTTTCTATTAGATTATGTTAGTTGTGTTTATTCATAAGTTAAGCTGCGCTTGGCAAGCACTTAATAAGTTACATTATTGTATTTTTTTTTCTGTTTAAGAGAATGTAATACCTACGTTCTTTTGAGAAAAATAAATTTCTTAAACCATAGTTGCAAATATTTATAATTAACGGGCATATATATAACAAGCTGCTATCGAGAATCATCAGCATGATCATCAACATATCAGCGGAAAGACGCTCACAGATAGAGAAATCTCCGGTCTTGCGCTTCCCGCATCCGGCGGCTTCGGCACTTACCGAGAAAAGTCTATTAAAGATCTAGTTATAGCATAAAATCAAATTAACCGACATCTTTATAACCATGTAATAGCCGCGGATGAGCGGAATTCATCGTCACGTTCTAGGGCGAACAAACCGAATGTCAATTATGGTAAGACTCAATCCTATCCATCATTTGATTTGTTTAATCGATCGAGTAAACTGTTGATAATATATTTTTACATGTTTTATCATATCATATCATATCAAACATTGATTGTTTTTAACATACAAAAGTAAGGAGGTACCTATGCTATGTAAAAAAATACAAATTAATCGATATAAAAAAGGACATTGAATTTGAAAATGATACAATATTCATTGGTGTTAGTAGTTTTAATTAAATAGACATGACTCTGAAAAAAAAATGACTCTCAATCAATATCTACTATATTTATTGCGGCATAAGATAAAATCGATTATCGTATTAACAATATTATCAATGCAATCTTAAGATATAATGGAATAGACATCCTAATGCTTACGTCAATCAACGTCACTCGCTCTGAATCCTCGTAGTTGTGTTGTGGGCATTGAAAATGTATTCTATTGATCACTTAATTATACCCCCTAAAATCTTATTCTTTTACTAGCTGGTGCCCGCGACTTCGTCCGCGACAATTTTGAATGATGACCAATGTAACTTCTAGCTTAATCTAAAAAATGTAACATTTAAAACAATCAAGCAATATGAATTTAAGTAAACCTAACCTATAAATACCCCAACTAAGAAAGAAACTAAGGACTACTTTGCTACTATTATAAAAAAAAGGAAGAATACATAGCAATTGTCCTTACTGCCAGTAAGTCAAATAAAGTAAAATAAGAATCAACGATGCATTAATCAGAAAGGTAACTTCCATTAGATTAGGTACGATCACGGCATTGATAGATCTAATTTCACATTTTGTGAACGAAACCATAGCGCGATCTAAAACGATGATTACGCCATCTACTAACAAAACTATAAACTTGTAAAGCGGTAAAATTAAGATTTGTGCATATTTTTTGGGTGAGATTTATTCAATCATCTATTGATTCAGTTTTGGACTACCTTTTATTTCAAGCATATATTTATTAGAACCGATATGCCAAATAAGTCCCGCGATCTGAAACGAACGAACGCCATCTTGTTACAAAATTGTGAACTTGTAGATCAGTAAAAATAAGATGATATTTTTTGGGTGCGATCAACTGCGATCATCTCGACACCAACAATTTATACTACGCTAACTCGAATTTTAGGTAAATTCGTTTTTTATCCCAATTTCTTTATAATATATTTTTTTTAATTTTTTATAAAAAATACACAAAAAAAAGAAGTTACAAATCTTATAAAACGCTAAGTTTTTATTTAGACGACAACGAGTACGGCATTTTAAGCAACTTGGCATAAAAAAAAACGAAATTATCTAAAATTCAAGTTGGCGTAAATTGTTGGTGTCGATCTATTGAATCTGTTTTGGATTACCTTGTTTTAACAACAAATTATTCCCTGAATTTTGGTTTAAAAACATATATTGCTTTATTTTTAACTGAAAGACCAAATACCAATTTTCATACGTTTAACTCCAATAAATAACAGATTTTAATACCAACTCACATCCCCTATTTTACGTCCTTACGGGTGGTATTTCCAAAAATCCTGAACTATATATTTATATTTTTTAACTGGAAGGCAAAATACAGATTTTACCTTAAAAATGTCACATTTTTCATACAAACTTACATCCCCTATTTGTCACCCTTAGGGGTGGACTTCTCAAAAATCCTGAAATATATATTTTTAACTGGAATGCCAAATACCAATTTGCATGCGTTTAACTGAAAACTTGTCACATTTTTCATACAAACTTACATCCCCAATTTCACGCCCTTGGGGGTGGAATTTTCAAAAAACCCGAAATATACTTTAATTTTTAACTGCAAGGTCAAATACAAAGCCAAAGAATGACGGAATTTCATAAAATCTTTCATCCCTTATTTTACTCCCTTAAGGGTGGTATTTAAACAACCCTTATTTTGGGGATGCCTTCGTCATAAAAACCGTGTAGGCTGTGCCTTAATATGTCAGTCGGTATAAACCTACATCCCCTATTTTACGCCCGCGGGGGTGGAATTTCCAAAAATCCTGAAATAAATATTTTATAATTTTTAACAGAAAAGCCAACTACTAATTTTCATGAGTTTAACTTCAAAAATATCGCACATTTCATACAAACTTACCTACATTCCCTATTTTGTGCCCTTTAGGTGGAATTTTCAAAAATCCTGAAATATATATTTTTAATTATTTAAGTACTGAAATTTCAAATACCAATTTACATGCGTTTAACTTCAAGTCGCAGTTTACATAGAACCTTACATCCCCCATATTACGCCCTTAGGGGTGGAATTCTCAAAAATCTGAAAAATATATTTTTAATTTTCAACTGTAATACCAATTTCATGCGTCTAACTTCAAAATTGTCACATTTTTCTTACAAACTTTAACCCCCTATTTTACGCTCTTGGGGCTGGAATTTCCAAAAATCCTGAAATATATATTTTTTATTTTTAACTAAAAGGCTAAATCCTAATTTTGATGCGTGTAACTTAAAAATTGGCACATTTTTCATACAAACTTACATCCCCTTTTTTTCGCCCTTAGGGGTGGAATTTCCAAAAATCCTAAAACACATAAGTTTTATTTTTTACTGGAAGACCAAATACCAATTTTCATGCCTTTAACTTCCATAACGGCAAAGTTTCATACTAACTTTGCACCCCCGTTTTACCCCCTTGGGGGTTGAATTTCGAAAAATCCTTCCTTATTCCTTGTCTACATTATAAAGAAAACATTTGTGCAAAATTTCAGCTTTCTAGGTCCAAAGGTTTGGGCTGGGCGTTGATGAGTCAGTCAATCAGTCAGGACTTCTCTTTTTATTTATATAGATAACTAGCTGGTGCCCGCGACTTTGTCCGCGACAACTTTGAATGGTGACCAATGTAACTACTTACTTATAGCTTAGTCTTAAAAATATAACTTTAAAAACAAATAAGCAATATAAATTTAAGAAAACCTAACCTATAAATAACCTAACTAAGAAATAAACTGAAGACTACTTTGCTACTGTTATTTAAAAAAACAGCCCGATATCATCAACCAAAGAAAGCAAAAAATACATATCAATTGTCTTAAAGTAGGTACAGTCAGTAAGTCAAATAAAGGAAAATAATAATCAACGATGCATTAATTACAAAGGTAACTCCCATTAGATTAGGTTGCGACCACGGCATTGATAGGTCTCATATAACATTTTGTGAACGAAACCATAGCACGATCTAAAACGATGATTACGCAATCTATTACAAAAATATAAACTTGTAAAGCGGTAAAATTAAGATGTGTGCATAGTTTTTGGGTGAGATTTAGGCGATCATCTATTAATTCAGTTTTGGACTACCTTTTATTTAAAGCATTTATTTATTTTAACCGATATACCAAATAAGTTCCATGATCTGAAACGATATTACCGCCATCTAGATACAAAATTGTGAACTTGTAGATCAGTAAAATTAAGATGATATTTTTTTGGGTGCGATCATCTCGACACGAACAATTTATACTACGCTAACTCGAATATAAAATGTCGCTTTTTAGTTTGTTATAAAAATTACCAAAAAAAAAGAAGTTACAAATCTTATAAAACCCTAAATCTTTACTTAGACGACAACGACCATGAAATTTTAAGCAACTTGGCAAAGAAAAGAATTTCTCTAAAATTTGAGTTTGCGTAAATTGTTGGTGTCGATTTGTAGAATCAGTTTTGGATTACCTTTTTTTAACAACAAATTATTCCCTGGGTTGCTTTATTTTTAACTAAAAGACCAAATACCAATTTACATGCGTTTACTCCAAAAAAAAACAGATTTTCATACAAACTTACATCCCCTATTTTAGTTGTCCTTAGGGGTGGAATTTCCAAAACTCCTGGAATACATATTTTTATTTTTAACTGAAAGGCCAAATACCAATTTTCATGGGTTTAACTTCAAAAAAGTCGCATTTTTTATACAAACTTACATACCCTATTTTACGCCCTAAGGGGTGGAATTCCCAAAAATTCTGAAATATATATTTTTAATTTTTAACTGGAATGCCTAATACCAACTTTTATGCGTCTAACTTAAAATTTGTCACATTTTTCATACAAACTTACACCCCCTATTTTACGCTCTTGGGGCTGGAATTTCTAAAAATGCTGAAATACATATTTTTTTTTTTTAACTAAAAGGCCAAATAGCAATTGTCATGCGTTTAACTTAAAAATTGTCACATTTTCCATACAAACTTACATCCCCTATTTTTCACCCTTGGGGTGGAATTTCCAAAAACCCTGAAATACGTGATTTTTTATTTTTAACTGGAAGGCCAAATACCAATTTTTATGTCTTCTTAACTTCAAAAACGGCAAAGTTTCATACTAACTTAGCGCCCCTGTTTTACCCCCTTAGGGGTTGAATTTCGAAAAATCCTTCCTTATTCCTTGTCTACATTATAAAGCAAACATTTGTGCAAAATTTCAGCTTTCTAGCTCCAAGGGTTTGGGCTGGGCGTTGATGAGTCAGTCAGTCAGTCAGGACTTGTCTTTTTATTTATATAGATAATAAATAGTATTAATCTGAGCTTGTACGCTATATAAATGGTGTAAGAATAATATTCATACGAATTTTTAGTAAATATCGGTTTAGGGACGAATAACGTATTTGTAAATCCCTACGGGTGTCATGTCACATAGGTGTCACTTTGTTCTAGAAACATGGCTAGCTAATATGTTCACAGTTGCAGGTTAAAGAATAAAATCATATATATAGAGACCCACCCAATTAATAAAACTTTAGTTTGCATAGCGTAAACCTAAAATCAAAACTTGTCAATTATAATTTGAAACGCACAGCGGGGATCGAACCTACAGACTATAGACATCCAAGGTGGATGCTCTATCCGTTAAACTACGAATAACAAATCAAATTTCTAACACTCATACAATGATATATGTGTTATCCATCGGATTTGTTAAAGTATTCCAGGCGGTATTTGATAAAGTTTAGCTTTTTTATGTTTTTGTAGCACCTGAGGAATCCCTGAGTTGCCTAATGGCTACATTCTGGAGCGACAGGCTAAAGAGCCCTCAAAAGCACGAATTCGCTCAGAAAATGAACTACTTTAGTGGCCACGCTTTTTTTTGATCGATAAATCATGTTAAATTACGGAATAAAGTAACAAACAAACCCGGAGTTCGGATTTTCTACTACGAGTTGCACACTTAGGAAGCTAGAAAACTGGTTGGCAAAGATAAGATTCTCGACGAAAAGTACCCACAAACTTACTAAAAGATAGCTATCCATCTACTTCAGCGTCGTTTTAAGTCGCAGTCCATAAATCGAAAGGATGCCACTAATGTGATTCAATTGAACAGCCTTCTATGAAACGTGAAAGAACATAAAAGTACACTTTATTGTTAAAAGATGTAATAATATATAATAATTATTATAAATAATAACAAAGAGTGAGTCTTGGTAGTAGTATGCTGAATCTTGTTACTTGTCATCGAGTATTTGACTGCACGTGTGGCGTAACGGCTAAGACAGTCACCTGGCCGCTCCTTGTCGAGGGTTCGAGTCCCGCGCTGGACAATTATTTGTGTGGCCCATAAATAGTTGTTCTGTGTCTGCATGTAATTTGTGTCCGTCTAATTATATGTTTGTAAAGTACCCCGTGACAGAGGGGTGAGATTCCCTAATGCAGGCGTTGTCTTTTTAAAGAATAAAAAATATCAACAATATGAGGAACATTGGCGCTAGTCTTCCTGTTAAAACTTAGGTTGGTACCCCAGTATCATAAATTATTGTCTAACCTACTCTCAGGCTGGGAATAGAAACTATAATATAACACGCGATAGAAAATTAGACTTTCCCTAGACACATTTAAATAAATATTTTTTTAACGAAAAAGTAAATTAATATCGTGTCTAGCATGTGAGCTACTCATGGTATGCCAGTTGTAAGAGCCATAAAATGATATTAATTGGTTAGTTTTGCGACCATCCTGTTCCCAATAGATTCCAAGTTCCTATAGTTTTTTGTATAGAATTCATTGTTTAGAATATCAGTTTTACAAATTTATTTGTAGGCATAATCTATTAAGTCTTTAAAAATGCTAAGAACGGAGTTTATGGCACATGCCTCCATACATTATTAGAGAGCACTTTGACGCGTAATGGATATGTTTTGACTGATATGATTGAATGATGATGAATTCTGAACTTAAAAAAATACACTTATGAAATACTAGCTGTGCCCCGCGGTTTTACCCGCATTAAACTTTATAAATTATAGCCTATGGTTTAATCCAGGGTGACCAGGCTAACTCCATACCAAATTTCATTTAAATCGCTTCAGTTTCGGGCAGTCGCGAAAAAGTAACCAACATACACACTCACAAACTTTCGCCTTTATAATATTAGTATGATGATATTCTACCGCCAAACGGCAGACGTAGTTGTTTCTAAATTTTTTGATGGACTGCCTCGTTGGTCTAGCGGTAGAATGTTCACCCTCGGTGAACGAAGTCCTGGGTACAAATCCCGGGTTGGGCCTACTTTTCAGTAAAAAGAAATATTTATCAGTATCAGGTGGAAGTCTGGAAATTGGCGGTATTATACGTCCGTGCCTCGGAGAGCACGAAAAGCCTTTTTCTTTACGGTCGTGTCTTTAGTCGTCCCATCGGATCATGAGAGCGATGGAATAGTAAGCGCCCCTTTGTTTGGACACACATTATAATATGTCCTGCACAGATGGCCAGTCTACGATACAGAACGATAATGATGATAGCTCCAGTCAGAATTATACTTACTAATATTTATATCTAACAATCTGCTTATACCTGGCTGCTTACCTAGAAAATCGGCAGATAGTTAGGTATATAATGATCACATACAAGTTCCTGAGAGTTTTGTCACATAGTCAGATCATCACTTGTGCTATCTTCACGTCCGGCGAATGATGTTCATCCCTGGACAAAGACCTCTCCAAGAGATTTCCACACTGCAATGTATCCATCATTTGGAGGGATATGCCATAATTGCCGCGCTTGGCAGATGGGTGGCGATCACAGATGGTCATAATACTCAAAAGAAAACACTGTAGCCCGTTTTCTGGAATATATTCCATCGAGAAGACTTCTCTATCCACCACGGAATAAGATGGGTGGCGATCTGCTACTTGGCCGTCGGTCACACAGCCAAACTCCTGTACTATGTATATTTCAAAAGCCACCAATAAATTAATATTAACGCGTAATCATACTAATTATTTAGAACTAACTAAACGGATATATGTATGTAGGTCCAGCCTAAATTTCAGTAAATTATTTTGTTGATCGGTTGAGAATTTTTGTAATAACTACCTGTTGGTAACTATATTATCACCAACAAAATAATTAACATAACTTCAAAACAAGACAATGAATTTTAATATTTTTCAATGATTTTGGCACCTGGCCATATTAATTTTTCAGTACAATCTGAAATACTGTAAATATATGATATCGCTGCAAAGTATTCAACTTGGAATCATTAGTTTTGTTTTAAATTGCCGGACAGATCGCGAAACAACACAAAAATCATTTAAAAACCATTTAAATGACAAAACAAAACTTATTATTCAAATAATAAGTTTTGAAGATTTTAATCCAGCTCTATTTTTATTGAGGCACGCACAATCGAGTGAAAATAGCTCGTCCATAGTACTCGGAATGTTTCACAAATATTTCAAAATTTCAAGCATATTTTGCATCTTATCATGAACATTTAACAAATACACTAATAAGGTTTAGCTTTTCTAAGCGAAACTTACAAAATCCTGCCCTGAAAATAGGAACAGTACCTAAACATATAACCGGCCGTTTCGTAGGAGTCATAACCGTCATGTGTGAGTCAGAACAAGCAGTTTAGGGACGCTGCAATAATTTGCGGTGCCCCACGAGAGGATATCAGCAGTACCTACATCACGCTATTTGGCTGATACGACAAGCCCAGATTGCTCACTCAGATTACAACCTTTCACTGCGGTTGAAGTATATGAGATTGTAACGAAGCGTATACCAAATAAAAGCACTAAAGACATCTACGGTATTTCAATGGAACTACTTAGACTAGCAATCATTCCACTGTCCCCAATTTTGACAGTACTATTTAATTTGTGCCTAAAAGAGGGAGTATACCCTGCTTCATTTAAACTGAGCAAGATCTCACCTATCTTTAAAGACAAAGGGAAGCGTAAAAACTTAGATGGGTATCGACCAATATTCATAATCCCCGCTGTTACCAAAGTATTTGAGAACGGCTTCAGTCCTAGGCTAACAACATTTCTTCGGACAACTAACACGCTATCAGACCGTCAGTACGCGTACCGTGAAGGTAGTTTAACAACTTCCCTTGCCCGAGAAGTCGTACGACGCATTATAGCCGCGCGTAAACATAACCAGCAAGTTGCGCTGCTATGCTGTGACCTTTCCAAGGCCTTTGACGTCGCAGACCACCTGGTGATTAGCGCAAAACTCAAGCACTATGGCATCATCGGTAAATCCTGTGAAGTATTCATCAATATGATGCGCGATCGATCCCAAGTGGTTGTCGGAGGAGAGGTTCAATCAGAGCCCTACACAACTACAATGGGCGTAGCCCAGGGGTCTTCGGAATATAATATTTTATTCTCCTTGCTCCTAAACGACTTACCAAGTGCCGTATCTGTAGCGGAGATATTCATGCTTGCTGACGACGTAGCCGCTGTAATCACGGCCTCATCTTTGGACTGTCGCGAACAAAAATTAAACGACACATGGTCGCATCTAGCCGATTGGTTCAGATCAAATGGTCTAGCTCTTAAACTAGGTAAGACACATTACCTCAACTTTTGTCTGTCAGGTCGCCTTCTCTAACCACTTGCGGTCACTGTGAATGACCGCAGTTTAACTCAATCTGAAACCACAACGTTCCTAGGATTCGAATTGGATAGAGGTATGACGTGGTCAAACCACATAGACAAATTGTGCGGTAAGCTGAACAGAGCGTGTTTTGCACTTAAGCTTGTGTCTCGTGTAGTGCCAACCAACGTGGCGCGTTACTTCGCAACTGTCCATTCCATCTTGCTATATAGTGCCGAGCTGTGGGGACGTGCCGCCGACTGGGAACGTGCCTTTCGCATGCAAAAGCGCGCCGTGCGAGCGATCGTACATGTGCCCCAGGAAACATCAGCTAGGCCCTACTTTAAGCAACTCGGTATACTGAAGTTACCTGCTATAGTAATATTACAGGTAGCAGTGTATGTACGAACGAATAGTAACCACTATACAAAACAGAGTGACGTACACGCGTATAACACCCGCGGTGCTACTAAGCTTACTGCTGTGCCACGTAAATTAACAAAATCTTCAAAACTCACTCACGTAATGGGGCCTACAATTTACAACACTTTACAACATTTACAATTTACCAGCTAAGGTATTGGACACACCGAGTTTTAAGAGTTTTAAGTATAAGCTGAAATCCTGGTTAATTGAGCAGTCGTTGTATTCCTTTGACGAGTTCCTTAAATTAAATATTTAATAAAAAAATAAGTAATATTCAACAAAATAATAAGTTATACAGCTGTCTTAACAAATAAAAAATAAGCTATATAAGATTATTTTTTTATTTTTTTTGACATCTGTATTACTTATAATTTTATTGAATATTATTTTATTGACATCTAAATGTATTAATAACTAAATGTTGTTGTGATCGACTGTTGACCGATCATTGCGTAATTACACTAAGGCACTCATACCCTACGCTAAATAGACCTGTAAAATACTTTTTACCGATAAAAATCTTTGAACTTTGAGAGATAACGTTGTTTAAGGATATAGTTTTGAAGGTGTTTTTTTTTAATTTTTTGCAATGAGCGAGGTATCTTCTAGAGGACAAAAAGAATAAAAACGGTCCAGATTCATATAACATTGAAAATCTATGTACATTATTTTTACGAATTTACCTCACTTTACGTTGATACGCGCAGACGCTAGATTGTCGTCCGCTGGAGGATGGGCCACCGCCATCTTCAAGCAGAGGAGAGTCTAGAATAGAGTACCTATAACAGTAAAATGATTTGAACAAATAAAGAGAGGCCGTTCATTAAAATTTTGTACGCCGTTTCCGTCTAAAATGGTTTGAGTAATGATCCAATTAAAATGAACAGTGATACTAAAGTCTACAGGCTCATAGGGACAAATTAAACGCAACAGAATAAAACACGGCATTTAAAAGTATATTCATAATAAAGGTTTCACTGACTCACTAAATGATACACATGGGACCAAGAGATATAGGAAAAAAAGAAAAAAAAAGAAATTTTTGATAGCATATATATTAATTCACTTCTAATCTACCCCACATGATAAGAGCAAAGAAACACTAATTGATTTTACAAAATCATGCGTTTCACTTCAAAACTGACAGATTTTCATATAAACTTACATCACATCACTTACACACTTAGTGGTGGAATATCCAAAAAATTTGTAACACATATTTTTTTATTTTTAACTGAATGATCAAATACCTATTTTCATGCGTTGAACTTCAAAGATGCCGCATTTCGCATACAAACTCACATCACCTATTTTACGCTCTTAGAGACAGAATTTCTGAAAATCCTAAAACACTTATTTTTTTATTTTTAACTTAAAGGCCAAATACCAATTTTTATGCTTTTAACTTCAAAAATTACGGATTTTCATACAAATTGTTATCCCCTATTTTACCCCCTTAGGGGTAGAATTTTCAAAAATCCTGAAATACATATTTTTATTTTTAACTGAAAGGCTAAATACCAATTTTCATGTCTTTAACTTCAAAAATTACGGATTTTCATATAAACTTTTATCCCTTATTTTGCCCCCTTAGGGGATGAATTTCCAAAAATCCTTTCTTAGTGCTCGCCTACTATATAAAAGAAACCCCTGTGCAAAATTTCAAGTTTCTAATCCTTATAGTTTAGGCCCCGCGTTGATATATATGTCAGTGAGTCAGTTTTGCCTTTTTATATATAGATATATCGTAACAGGACGGTTAATTTTAATTCAAGTGAAATCAAAATCGAATCGACCGAAATAAGTAAAGGTGAAAATTGGAAATTTGCAAGTGCCAAGTGATCATAGCTAGTGAGTGATGTACTGGGTACGTCAGGACTCGGTCGGTCGGTCACGTCAGGACCCCGCAATAAGCACTACTCGCATAGTGCTTATTGCGGGGACTCTGTAAGTGAGCCACTTGTGAACTCTCGCGCAGTGCTTGTCGCCGGGACTCTAAGTACGACTATGTTCCATGATCATAGAGTTGCACCAACTATCACTCGACGTCCATAAAGCCTCCGATTGCAAACGCCAGTGGTTTTACCAATCCCTGATTCACCGCTTGCCACAATATTAAGCTTTGTTCAAATAGGTTTGACTTGGTGAAAATGTTCACGTAAATGTTTTAAACAATTTTCTAAGATCATCTTACTGTCTTACTCCATCACTTACAATTTTAATACGTAGATACTTTAAACCAACTTCACTTTCCCATACCATTTCTAAACATCTTCCTTGATACAAAACTTGTTATGACAGTTACGCACACAAAAAGAAACCAATAGATGCTGCAGCTTCGAACTTTATGCGCTATGAAACATTGCGCAATTATTACATTATTATATATTACAAGATTAGATTTATGATCCTTGTCCTAACATCATAGTTATAAACTAAACAAAATAGATGGGTATTTTGATTTAAAAAGCGAAATTAAGGTACGCAACTAACTAGCTAGGAGAGTGAGAATCTATTAAGATTCGTTAGCTATGATATCGGAACAACCTGTGAGTGAAAGCATGATACAAGCTACGCAGGAAGCCTTGTTTGTTGATACACTTGCGCTATTATGTTGAGTAAATCAAATCCCGTGTGTATTCCCACTTGAGTTTCAACAGGCCCGTGTTGAAACCGGTATAAAGGGAACCCACTGTGTTCGCTGTTTCTTCTCAGTTGGGGCGCTTCGAATCCGATGGCAGTGCTAAATTGCAGCCGTTGCTATGTGTATAAGGTCCGCCGCAATATAATAATAATTATATTGAATGATTACCTCCTCATATACGGAACCATTCAGATCGAATGTATCTAAAACTATAAATATTGATAATAACTAAATATGATATAAAAAAAACTATGATAAGTAAAACTATAATAACTCTATATAATTATTTAAAATCATTAATCTAAATTGTAACCTAAAATTGTAATTTTACATTCATGTTTTGTCTATTTACAAACTCTTTTATAGTCTATGTGGAAATGAGTGATATCTGCACAACTGACCTTATATTTTTTTCGACGTACCCCACTTATTATTATGTTTTGTCAACTCAATGCGTTAATGGGCGCATTGTAAAGAAATTTATTTTTAAGTTATTTTCATTAATGTATATTTGTTTGTCCTCGAAGTGATTATTGTAATCATTGAGAAATAAAGAAGATATAACCGTTTAAAAACTATTTTAATATATTTATTAAAAAATAAAGCAAAGTAACGCCTCTTTCTATCTCCGTAATAACCTGCTTCTAAAGTCAAAGTGTTACATACACCTCATCGACGTACATATCTAAATAGTAGATATGTACATCGATGCTTAAGGAAGCGTTTACAATAATTATTAAGATGAAAAGCTTTCCTATAAATGTAAGTACAGTCGCTATCTAAAAAAAAATATTATTTCTTAAATACAACGATGTCACAAGGTCTTCTTCTACTTTTTGGATATGGCAAGAAATGTAGCAAGGTCGATGATTTGATTAGTATTTGACCTGTAAATAAAAACTATAACTCCATTTTTTTTATTTAATATCATTTATATAGTGGAGAATATATAAATATTACTATCTGGCATATATACGGACATTAACAAAGGAGAACAAATTAATTAAAAACTTGGTTAACATGGAAATTAAAATATAATATTTTTTTTAATTTAATTTAATTATTTTTAACGTGCCATATTAACTCTATTATCATTGCATTTGTTTGAATGTGCGTTCAGTAGTTATGACCGTAAGTAGCCTGTCTTTCATTGACGCGACAAGCCACGTCATAAATGAGTCCCTTTGATATCATCCCATACCCGTGCACAATGTGATTTAAAAGCTTCTTAGTGTTTTTCACTATCACAATACCAACGTTGAAACATTACAACCCACACATTTTCTATTGTATTCATATCTGCTGTATAGTAGCCTGAGCATATAATAGTTGTCATCGGTGTATTATCCTGAACGTAATCAATTTGTGGGTAATACTGGCGCAAGATACACAACGCACTCAGTAGGCGCATCATCTCTTTCAAAAGCGACACATATTAATTACTGTATCCTTACTTTCTAACTACGTGATTTTTTCCACATCTTCGTGGCTGATAAGTGGATTGTCATGGAACCTGATTTATTATGAGCCATTTTACCGTACGACTTACTATTATAACGCCATGAAGTGAATTTGACTTGATAAAAGGTTTTTGTTCGGTTAATATAACATGCGACCAATCAAGATATTGTCATCATCATAATCTTGGCCGTAAGACATCCACTACTGGAAAAAGGCCTCCCCCAAGGATCACCACAATGGCCGGTCATATGCTGCCCGCATCCAGGGACTTCCCGCAACCCTTGTAAGATCGTCAGTCCACCTATCCGTAGGGGACCTGCCCACGCTCCGTCTCCCGGTTCGTGGTCTCAACTCGACAACCTTTCTGTTCCAGCGGCCGTCAGTTCTATGAGCTGGGTGTCACAACTGCCACTTCAATTTGGCAATTATTTCGCCTATTTCAGTTAATTTGCTGTGGATTACGATGTTTCTGATTCGATCGCGCAGGGATACTCAGACCATAGCCGTAACATGAGGCCCATAGTAAGCAACCACATTCTATAATTTATCACTGGTATCACGTGCTGGTCGAATCCTTTCGACTTGAGTCACTGCGGTATTTGGTAGAGATACAAAATATTGTCACGCAAAATTAATTCGGACAGTTTGTTATGAGATATGAGTTTTACTTTAATAGCATGATGATAATAATAATTAACCGTTGTCTTGTCGCTAACTACATACTTAAACCGGTGTCAAAAAGACAACGACTCACAAAACCGTGGATGACCGCGGGACTACGGAAATGTATGAAAAACCGAGACCAATTACATATTAAACTTAAAAAAATGCCGACCAATGAGATAATAAAAATTACATACAAAAGGTATAGAAATCACTGTATTAACTTACTCAGAAAGACCAAAAATAATTAAGAAAAACCTTTAATAAAATCCGCAGAAAAATACACCAAAAAGCTCTGGGACGCTGTGAAAACTATTTCTGATACTAAGAAACAAAAAAATATCGCAATTGATCTACTATCCCCTACAGACCCTTTATCATCAGTCAATGATGTAAGCAAATTCTTTGTAAATATTGGCAGAACACTAGCAGCCGCTGTAGATACTGGTAATAAAATCAATGAACAAACCCCCCCTAAACTTCAATTCACCCAGTTTAAATACCTTTTTTTCTTAGTCCAACTGATGAAGCTGAAACTGAATTAATAATAATGGGCCTGTGATCTGACTGCGCCACGGGTTATGACGCTATTTCTGGATCATTCCTGATGCGTAAAAAGTAGCCAATGTTCATCCAATCTACAAGAGTGTAGGCCGTGTGAACAATTACAGGCCTATCTCTACTCTTCCTACTGTATCAAAAATTTTGGAAAAAGCATGAAATAAAGGACTCGTGAACTTTTTAAATTCTCAAACAATATTATCATCTAATCAATACGGATTGCCCACCCTAAGCAGGCATTTCTACTAATGACGCGGTTTTGGACTTAACAAATAAAGTTGTGACTAAATTGGACAATAAAAACAAAGTGATTGGTATTTTATTGGAACTAGCTAAGGCGTTCAATACGGTTGCCTTCTCCACTGTTCTCACAAAGCTCGAACATATAGGCATCAGGGGCACTCAGCTAACCCTCTTCCAAAGTTACTTAAGGGGACGTTGCCAGCGTGTAAAGATCAAAGATTGGGTCAGCGATGAGTTATCTATTACACATTGAGTCCCTCAACGTAGTATCATCGGCCCTACTTTATTTTTAATATTTATAAATGACCTCTGTAAACACTGCCTCCAAGATGGTGATATATTCACTTACGCCGATGATACTGCTCTCATTTTTCATGGAAAGACCTGGTCTGACGCCTTCGGTTATGCACAGACGGGCTTAGATCATATTTCTAAATGGCTAGCTACAAACTCACTAACATTAAATATAGAGAAACCAAAATATATTACCTTTTCTCCTACTTGCACAGGCCAGCCCCCTGGCTCTTTTATCATCAAAGCTCACAACTGTAAGACAGAGGACCTACCACGCCGTTGCCCTAATCTAACTAGTACAGACTGTGTTAAATACCTTTTCGTTTAAATTGACTATAGATTAAAGCCATCATCATATCAACCTACTCTCATCCAGATTACGTAAACTTATTTACATTTTTAAAAATTTACGTCATATTGCTGATTTGTCCGCATTATGAGCCTGCTCTATGCCAATCAATTACATCGTACTGTATCATATCTTAGGGTGGTGCTACTAAAACCTCACTTTTGAAATTAGAACGGGCGCAACGCGCCATATTAAAGGTTGGATGGCGTCTTCCCTTTATATTCCCGACAACGGAAATTTATTCTACTTGCAGAGTATTAACAGTCCGACAACAGTTTATTTTAAATATAACGTTGAAAACCCATTCACTTACTCCATGTAACCCCCTTTAACTAGCTGACAAGCGACGAAAACACAATGTCTGTCCCACTGGCTCCTTTAGCAATCTCCTCGCACGCGGGAGTTTCTCCCATCTCGGTGGTCTCCTTTACAACAAACTTAACAAAATGTTAAATATATATCCATAATCTAAAACGGAATGTAAAACAATAGTAACCAACTGGCTGATTGAACAAGATTACGAAAACACGGCAAACATAATAACCACATAAATTCACACATACACACACACACAATTAACAATAAAACTAAATGTAAGAATGTAAGACAGCATATTTGTCCACTCTGAAGCGGCCGAGGGCCTGGTGATCTGTAATACAGGTTCTATAAGAAATTTACTTCAGACACCAGCTTTCACAAAGGAATATGTATAGATATCAATTTAGTTGTAAGTATTGTAACTACCTTTGTGGAGAAATAAAATAAATTATTATTATTAATTTAATTCCCACAAAAAGTGCACAAGCTATAATTTATGTGTAAATCACATAAATTATAGCTTTTAAATAGTGACAAAAAATAGAATTGAACTCTAGTACCCATGACAAGATTTAACTTGAGTTGTGGGTACCAGGGCTCTCACACATAGTTTAAGCTAAAAGTGGACGTAGGTAATAGATTTAACAAACTTAGCCATCATGCTATTAAAGTAAAACTCACATCTCGCAACTGGCCGATTTAATTTACAAGCCGGGCTTCGCTCAGTAAAAAGATCATCGAATTTTCCGAGGACTCACATCTAACAAAGCAACAAAATGGCAAGTTGATTAAAACCGTGCGTTTTTTAAGGTAACAAAATTATTTACTTGCAACTTAAGTTGCAGCTGTTGAACCTAAATGGTTTCTATGGTCAGTTACTCGAATTTGCTTTATTTTGCCATGACACCGATTACAAATATTCACTATGAATTGAGGTATATAAAGTTCTCATAATATTACATTAATATTTCAGTCCTATGTTGCAAGCATAATCTTGCGATTTTACTTCAATCAATAATCCGAAGGCATAACCCGATCCGCAGGAGAACCAAAGTAACCGACATAGCCCAAAGAATTGCCAAACTGAAGTGGCAGTGGTCAGGGCACGTAGCTCGTAGAATTGACGGCCGATGGGGCAGAAAGGTTCTCGAGTGGCGACCACTAACCGGAAGACGCAGCGTGGGCAGGCCTCCTACACGGTGGACCGACGATTTTGTGCGGGACGCGGGAAGCCGCTGGATGCGGACAGCATAGGACCGGCTATTCTGGAGACCCAAGGATCTCCAGAATAGCCGGTCCTATGCTGTCCGCATCTAACGGTTTCCCGGAGGCTTTTGCCTAGCAGTGGACGTCTTTCGGCTGATATGATATGATGACGATTAATTTTTAACAGCGGCCAGTCCCAATGAAGACTAGCCATCTGCGGGGGCATACTATAATACACGAGTGTCTACGAAAATACAGGGGCACTTTCTATTCCATCACCCTCATTATCCGATGGGCCGACTAGCAACGCGACCGGAAAGAGGTCAGTTACATGGACCAATGGCTTAACGTGCTCTCCGAGGCACGGGGGACCAATACCGCCAACTCCCAGATTTCGGTCTAAAAATGACAAATTAACAGAAAAGTCCCAAAATCCCTTTATGTATTTTAGTCAAATTTTTTAACAATCAAACTAAGTCGTTTTTATATAATTCATTTTCACCAACGGAATTGTATTATAAATTAAGAAATAAATTTCATCATAAAAAGTCATACATTGTTAGAATCGATACGTACAACTATTTTATAAAATAAGATATTAGTTATCCTATTTGAAAACTGATGAACATTTTTCTGCCGCGACCGTATAATGTAATAAAAGTTATACGAGTATAGGTCACTATCAGTCTTTTTTTTATAATTTGCTTTCACAGTTAATTTTTCACTGTAAAGAAGCTTTCACTGCTCACTGGGTATTAACTATCGATGCTTTTCGACGTAAATTGCTGAAAAGGTAGGGACTTACTCTGTTATTTTTTAACAACACTTAAAAACCGTTAGCGCAGAACGAATTTCTCTTCACTACGATGTTCTTCCAGACAACTAGGAGGTACAACAATACTTCACAAGAGAAAACATAAACTTCGGAATCAAAAACATGACTAAATTTAAAAAAATAATATTTTATACATTCGCGAACTCCTTGTAAACTAAACTACTGGATGTAGGTGGATAACTGCAGGGTTTCTGGGCATGCTGATTTCAAAGGTTTCCTTTTTTTAGAATATCCCCATCATGCGAATGTTCAACACTCTGCTCCTCATATATTATGGAAGTGTAGTCTTCAGCTAATCGAACGTAATATTTAGTGAGACAGTTTAGTTCAGAAGTGCTTTATTATATTGATTTCGTGGAAACTAAGAGATCCCATCGTAATTTAAAATAATTTTGCTATTTCCTTTTTTATAAACAGTCATAACAGCTCCCAGAAAAGGAAGTTTATGAACAAAAGGTCATAAGTCTACCTAAGTTTTCCCTACGTTACTATCCCCATCAGATCAAATTATATTCCCGGCTTTGTGCCTGCAGAAAGTTGAATAAAAAAAAGAGAAATCTGAATAGTCCAATGGATCCTTTAAGTTTTTGTTATTTTAAGTTCGGTGCGGTTGCGGTGGTGGTTTATGTTATCTCTTTGCTAAAATTACTGCGCACTAAAATTTATAAACCGGGATTAAATTATCTAAATAAAATTAGATCCAAATTAAAAGCTTGGATAGCTTTTAATTTGGATATAAGGTGAAAACTTGATCTTTGAGTAAATTTTGGACAGGAATTATTGGACTATAGGCACAGAAAACCAATAATTATGGACGTTGTTGAAACCGTATTAGGCTTATTTAAAGATTAGTGATTAAATCTTCATGATATGAACGGAAAGTATCAATAACTCATGGGATTAATAATCAGAAATTGTAGAACAAAGCAATATCAGATAGAAAGCATAGACCCAGTCCAAATAGCAGGTACCTTCAACCAGGTATCTTCATGATTCTAAAATCATAGATGTATATGTAAGGTTGTAGGATGGCTATTTAATGTATTAATTTGTTTTTTGCTTACCAAAAAGTGCGATAAAAGTAATAAAGTCACTAAAGTCGACCATAGGGCCAACCCTATAGACTGCAGCTCGGCTAAAATATTTTGAGCACTACCGAAACAGAGAGGTACGTTGATGAGATATACTGGGATATAGAGATTACAATGATTTTCCAGCGTCCATTTGGAAATGAAAAAATATTTTCTTTGTCACTTTTAGATATCATTCAACAGGTGAAAATTGATAATCTCAAAGCAAATAAGAGGAGAGTTGTAAGATTTAGACTGTTAATGCCATGAGACTTCCAACAAATTATTGAAAACCAGCACCGAATATTTTTTTTTTGCTAATTATATATTTTTTACTACCTGTTAGCGCATAGGTATAGCTAAAAATGAGCTAAATTCTAACTCTTATCTATAAGAGTGTTATAAGAGCTTTGTTTTTTCTAAAATTTAAATTAACGTAATATTTCCGTTAGTTTGAAGTTATCGTCATATACAAACCAAGTATGCGATTTAAGTGGTAGTTATTTATTATTTAATTATGCTCTCGTTTATATTATATATGTTGTATTTAATGCTGTGTTTTTCAGATATATTTCATATATCTTATAGTAGCTAATTATATCGCTATTTATCGTTCTAGACCTAATCTGTTTAAGTAACGTAATCGTTACATTAACTGTGTAATTTATGGTTCTAACATTCTATTGGATTTTAAATTCTCTAGTAATTATCAGTTTGAATTTAAGTTCAAATTTTGAGATAGCTTTTCATTATAAGTCCTTTACTTTGAAGTGTAATATTAAATGCTTAATTATTTTTGGAACTTAAATAAGAGTATAGAGAGAAAATAAATATTTGTTATTTTTCAATACCAGCTAATTTATATTTTATCGTATTAGCGTAAATACTTTACTGTAATAACAGTATTTACAATAACATTATTAATCTCCAAGTAAAATTATATTGTTGTTGTTTACTAATGTTTTGGGAAAATACCTACTGCGCACGCAGGAAATAAAAGTAAGTCTGAATCGCAGGGGATTATACGAACATGCCACTCATGGACACATTGGTCACACCAAAAAGTAGTTTTGTGCGGATATCAAACGGGGCGTGCCGTCAAGGCGATTACCTTAACCACAACGCCAAATTACTGCGATTAATGGTAAAACGAATAGTATTCCTACACTGAATATAAGACATTATTAATTTTTGAGATATATGACATAAAAAAACTACTAACTAGATCTCGTTCAAACCAATTTTCGTTGTTAGTTTGCATGGTAATGTACATCATATATTTTTTTAGTTTTATCATTCGCTTATTTTAGAAGTTACGGGTGGGGGGGGGGGGGACACTCATTTTACCACTTTGGAAGTGTCTCTTGGGTATGGGTACGAAGAAAATAAAAAAAAATGAGTTTCAGTACACAGTATCTATGGGTAATCCCCAAAATTATTGTTCTTTTTCTATTTTTATGTGAAAATCTTAATGCAGAATAAATCTACTTACCAAGATTCAACAGTACAGCTCTTATAGTTCCGGAAAAAGTAGCTGTGACATACGGACAGACAGACAGACATGACTAATCTATAAGGGTTCCGTTTTTTGCCATTTGGCTACGGAACCCTAAAAATGGGAACGAAATTTGGTTATGCAGTCGGCTGTAAAAAAAGTGCACAACGCCGCTAAAGAAGTATTCATAAACATATAAAAATATAAAGAATTTTCATTCTAAAATTTTGCGATATGCATTGCGAGAATTAAGAGAGTACCTACTTCGTAAAGAAGTAAATGTTCAAATGGAGTACCTATATCATATAATAACGATTGAACGTCATCTCAAGAAGTTGGTTTGATTATCAATTATAAATTTTACAATCACTATAATAATATCCGCAAAATTGATAGAAAATGTTCTTATTGAAATTTCAGGCTACATGCATTGATCCGGAGGACATCTGTCGGTTCTATATTCCTTATTCAAGTATGATTTCGTTTATGTTTTCTCCGAATTATATTTTGTACGGTAACATATGTATAATCCTTCCTTATTATTAGTGATAATGTGTTAATTCTGATTATTTATATATATCTAACACAAAATGAAAGACAGAAACTGACAGACCTGACAGATGAGGAAATCTATCCCTTTTTGTATGTATTGGTTTTTAGGCATGTAGTAAAATAAATATAAAAAATATGAATAAAATAAACGAATACTGAGAAGTGAATGCGGATCGAAAAATAATGTACATACACACAATCTTATTGTAGTAGCCTCTTACTATTAAATTAAATTATAATATTTGTATATTTCTTAGGCATAATTCAATAATAAAAAAGCTTTCGTTCGAATACGGCGTACCACAGGCAGCAACCTCAACGCTTTTGATTATATACGTCAATGAATTGTTCAATTTGGAATTCCCGTACCTGGCGGTTGGATACAGCACAAACGGGTTCAATGAAATGTCACAGCGGTTAACAGAAATACCACCACTTTATGTATTAATAGATATAAATTTACCAAATTCAAGTTACAGTAATCAGATGATCTATTAACGTTTCTAGGTCAAGCAACTAGGCTCGCAGTCAACCCATAGATGGGTGACCGCCAAATGGTTTAATTACTGAGCTTTTCCATGCTTCGGAGGGCACGTTAAACTGTTCGTTCCATGTAGCTGTTCGGCAACAGTCGTTAAGCCATGTCATAGGACTAGTGTGCGGATTGAACAACTCTGACATTAGGGTAACCACTCCCCATACGATAAATAAGTAAGTAATAATGTATTAATATCTAGAACCCATATGACCTATTCTAGAAAGTGCTGTTACTATCTACTAAATAAATATGTCAGTGAACTTATTGACGATAGACTAAGTTACGTATCTCATAATTATAATTATAAATAAATATGATAGGACCACTAACACATAGCCATCTGACCCCAAACTAAGCAGAGCTACTTTGGCAACCAGGCAACTCATAAACATACTTATATATTTCTAAATAGGTTTAATATTTCTAAATACATACATATTAGAGATAAAATACATCCAGACAAATAAGCAATCGTGTTAATTGCACACAAAGTTTTCTGCTGGGTGGGGATGGAACCCACGACCTATCATCACCGTAGTTGGAAAATTAAATAAGTCCGGTTTTGGCGATTATGACTTTTCCCTATTTTCAAAATACCTAAAACATCCGCATATTTGAGCTTTACAGGCATCGTATCTTAGTCCATTCCAAAAGGATAGCTATTTTTGTCGGACAGATGGAATAATAAATATCTTCATACAAACACAATTTTATTAAAGGAAAATTAAATAACTCATTAAATAAATCAATAACTGTGGTCAATGATAAGTTGAATGTCAAATAAATTAAATAACTTGAATAGTTGAATTTTTCCTCAACTTAAAAATTCTTTCACAAAACTAACTTAGTTCTAGGAAAACTAAACAACTCTATTTATTTAATTCTGCTATTCAGAATTCTAATATAATGTACCTAATATATAAATATTTGATGTTATTTATTTCTTCTACAACTAGATAATGATTAATTATAAGATGTTAGGCAATTAACATTAAATAAATTAAGTTGTCATCAGAGTAAATCAGAGGTAGTAATCAAGTCCCATTTCGGGTATGATGAAGAACCTTTTTCTGAGTCTGGATCTACATGGATTCCGGACACAGAAGAAAAAATTAAATAAAAAGGAAACTTAGTTCCTTAGTAGACGTCATTCAGTGGATAAGAAGAAAAAAGTGTTAAGAGATTTGAACGAATAAACCCCATTTTGTCGAGAGATTCTGAAGATAAAACTGAATTGAATTGAGTGTTACCAAAACCGGCGATTTATGGCCCTAGCATCATATAACACTTACACTCTACCGATCATCGAATCATTCGATCATCAGATCATCGAATTGGAGGAGAAACTGAGCAGGTTACATTGGGATATTATAGGATTGTCTCAAGTCTGAAGAGAGGGGGAGGACACGATAATCCTAAAATCCGGGAACCTAGAGCACTACTTCCGGAAGGGCGACCAACTGTCCCATGGTGGTGTCGGGTTAATAGTTCACAAGTCCCTCGTCTACAACGTAGTGAAAATCGAGAGTGTGTCAACTAGGGTGGCGTACCCTACACTCAGAATTACCAAGCAATATTCGTTGAAGGTCATACCGCGCCATGAGATGACAGATGTCCAATGACGTCTCTGTGATCAATGCGGTAAAAACCGGGAGCGATCACAGACTGGTGAGAGGCTCATTGAACCTTAATTTCAAGTTCCAGAGGTCCCGACTGATAAAGTCTACGCTCCGAACTTTACCTATCCACGACTAAAACCCCGAAGCATTCCAGCTCGAACTGCAAAACCGTTTCGAATGCCTAGCAGACTGCGAGGAAGTGGACTCATACTATGACAGGCTGGTTGAAGCTGTCTACACGGCTGGGTTTACGGTCTTCAAGGCCCGCTGTACAAACATAACTAACTAAAAATATCTCTGAATTTACCCAGCAACTTATGGAAGAAAGACGGAAAATGGTTCTGACATTTTCAGATGAAGCCGGATACCGGTTACCTAATATGCATCACCTATCAAAAGTCATGCCTCGGATCCCAGAGCCCGATATTACATCGAAGACATCCCGTAAGTCAGCCTATACAAGATTAGAATGGCTCTCAGACAACTTAAGAACAACAAGGCACTTGGTGATGATGGAGTTACAGCAGAGCTTCTAAAGGCAGGTGGTACACCAATCCTACGGGTCCTTCAGAAGTTATTTAACTCCGTCATACCAGATGGTTAAACGCCGCAAGCATGTCATAGAAGTGTTGTGGTGCTTTTCTTCAAAAAGGGCGACAAAACCCTATTGAAGAAATATAGACCCATCACACTGCTGAGCCATGTTTACAAGTTGTTTTCAAGGAGTTCATTACGAATCGTCTCGCACGCAAGTTTGATGACTTCCAGCCTCCTGAACAAGCCGGTTTCCAAAGAGGCTTTAGCACCACATACATACGCTGTGGAAAGTTATACAGAAGACCGAAGAGTATAACAAGCCACTGTGCTTAGCGTTGGTGAACTTTGAGAAAACCTTTGATTCTATCGAAATCTGGGCCGTGCTGAGGTCTCTCCAAGGGTGCCAAATCGACTACCGGTATATCGAGGTGTTAAAGTGTTTGTATAAAAACGCCACTATGTCAGTGCGACACCAGGACCAGAACTCGAAACCTATCCACTTACAGCGAGGCGTGAGGCAGGGACATGCTGTATCTCCGAAACTGTTCACTGCTGCTTTGGGAGATGTCTTCAAGCTTCTGGACTGAAAAGGCTTTGGCAATGTCAATGGCGATTTGATTTGCCGATGAGATAGTAGTCATAGCTGATACCATGGAAGATCTCGCTACAACGCTCGATGACCTCAGTAGAGTTTCTGAACAAGTGGGTCTGAAAATGAACATGGATAAGACGAAAATCATGTCAAACATCCAGGTTGCACCCACTCAATTGAAGGTTGGAGCCTGCACTCGAAGTTGTAGAGAATTATATTTACCTAGGACAGACCATCCAACTAGGTAGGTCCAACTTCAAGAAGGAGGTCAATCGTAGAATCCAACTTGGCTGTGCAGCGTTCGGGAGGCGACGTCTCATCTTGTCGTCCAAAATACCGCAGCGTTTCAAGTCGAAAATCTTCGACCAGGGCCTTATTAGAAGGCTCAAGGTCACCCAAAGAGCAATGGAGAGGGCTATGCTCGGAGATTCTCTGCGAGATTGAATCAGACATGTCGAAATCCGCAGGCGAACCAAAGTCACCGACATAGCCGGAAGAATTGCTAAACTGAAGTGAGCGGGGCACAGAGCTCATAGAACCGACGGCCGTTGGGGCAGAAAGGTTCTCAAGTGGCGACCACGAACCGGAAGACGCAGGTCACATAGCTCGTAGTACCGACGGCCGTTGGGCAGAAAGGTTCTCAAGTGGCGACCACGAACCGGAAGACGCCGGGCACATAGCTCGTAGTACCGACGGCCGTTGGGGCAGAAAGGTTCTCAAGTGGCGACCACGAACCGGAAGACGCAGCGTGCGCAGGCCCACTACAAGTTAGACCGATGATCAGCGGGTCGCTGGCAACCGCTGGATGCGAATAGCGCCAGACCGGCAATTGTGGAGATCTTTGGCCTTTCTCCAGCTGTGGACGTCTTTCAGCTGATATGATGTCGTTTATTGTTTAAGTTTGTGGCAAGATAAGTGTCTGATAACAATACACGTTTTCTAAATTTTATTTTGCTTTTCTATTTATTCCTTAATGTAACTTTATTAATATCATAATACAGCTTTTATTTCATATGAGACCAACAAAAGTTAAAAAATATCAAAGTAATAATAACGTACAAAGCCACTAAATTATACATTTTGAAAATATTTGAGTTTCATAAATTAAATAACTGCATTTATATCACCATATTTTACTCTACCAAATGTATTTAGCTTGTAGGAAAACTAAATAAATACCCGGAATAGGTAGATTATTGTAGATACGTTATAAATAACAGTTTTGGCAAAATTAAACAACTTAAAAAACTTAAAATTCAACATTAGCATAAATTTATATACCAGTAACATACCCGTCAGTGAACGTTTAATATGAAATCGGAGATAATTCTACATATAAAAAAATCGTAGGAACGTCAAAACTGTACATTAAATATTTTTTTTAAAGGATGGGGCGTGGTTTGCATTAGACATCGAAGCCAAAAATATAGTTTTTAGAATTTTTGTCTGTTAGTCTGTGTGTATATTCGGGCCAAACTCAAAAGTACTACTTGGATTTACTTCAAATTTTGCATGAATAATACTAAGAGGTCGGGGGAGAAGCTGTGATCATTTATAAAATTTAACGCGGGTAAAACTGCGGAGCACAGCTATATTTTTAAAAAATTAACGGTTAAAGAATTATGTATTAGGCGTTGTGTTAATTAAGATATTGTATCTTATCATGGCGTGGAGCATTCAATACTAGATTAATAATAATGTCATCCTGGTCGAATTTCACAGTGGTCACAGTGGACAGTCTCAATGGAGACTAACCAAAGCAGCAAACACAGGGGCACTTTCTATTCCATCACTCACATGATACGTCTGGACACCTAGCGACCTGACCGCAAAGAGAATAGGGACAGAAACGAGGGCTTTACGTGCTCTCCAAGACACGGCACGGTGATAACTCCCAGAGGCTGATACTGAAAACTGAAAAATACCAAATACACTTTTTGGCTCGACACGGGTTTGAATTCAGGACTTCGTTATCTGCGGATAGACACGCTAGATCGACGAGGCAGTCAGTATTAGATCAATTAGTTATGAAAGCGCGTAGAGGGTTACGTTAAAAGTATGCCCCTTTCGCACAAAAACCGGTTGGAGTAAGTACTTCTAAGTTCTAAGAGTCTATCAAGTTTTCTTTCTCCAAATTAAACTAAATAGATCAACATTTCCTAATTACAGCCCAGATCATCTATTTTCTTCTACAAGATACACGCACGTTTACACTTTCGATTATATTAACTAATTTAATGGCTTAAATATATTCCTTTAAAGAAATTATACCAAGTATGCCATGCCAAATACATTTTGGAGCATAAAAATTCAGACTGATAGATCGAGGGCATATAGCATGATTTATAGAAAAACTAGCTATGCCCCGCGGTTTCACCCGCGTTAAAGTAGTTTTAGCGTAAAAGAGTAACAAACATACATCTATACTCACAAACTTTCGCATTTATAATATAAAACATTTACAAAAAGACAATAATTGATCAGTTATCGAGCTGGATGAAAAATGATTAAATTACTAAAATGGCTATTACAAGATATGGAGTTGGTGATAAAAGGGTAAAAATTTAGGGTTGTATGGATTTTATACTGCCACATTATTGAAAAATAAAAACAAAATAAATGGCCAAAAATAAAAAGAAATGTTAAGGGTGCACTACCCTTATCACTTAGGAGTATGAAAAATTGATAGTAGCCGATTCTCAGACCTACTGAATATACATATAAAATTTGGTAAAAATCAGTAAAGCCGTTTCGGAGGAGTAAGGTAACTAACATTGTGACACGAGAATCTATATATATAAAAGGAGAAGCTGACTGACTGACATATCAACGCATGGCCTAAACTATAGGGGTTAGAAACATGAAATTTTGCCCAGGGGTTTCTTTTATAGCGTAGGGGTGCATTAAGAAAGGATTTTTGAAAATTCATCCCCTAAGGGGGTAAAGTAAAGGATAAAATTTGTTTGAAAATCCGTCACTTTTGAAGTTAAAGGCATGACAAATGGTATTTGAACTTTCAATTAAAAATATAATATATGCATTTTAGAATTTTTGGAAATTCCACCCCTAAGGGCGTAAATAGGGGATGTAAGTTAGTATGAAATTACATTTTTAAGTAAGATTAACGCGGGTCAAGCCGTGAGGCACAGCTAGTTTTATATATTAGATGTATGAGTTGCAGTACTTTTAAAATTTTAAAATTTCATTTTCATGAGTAAGGTTCTACACTTTTATTAAAACTTTTATAATAATATCCTGGTAAATAAGTCACACACCGCCATAAGACCTCAAACTAAACAGAGCTTGTACTGTGGAAACCAGATAACTGATATACTACATATACTTATTTTCTTTTGTACATACCTACTTATGTAGATAATTAGACCCAAACTCAGGACAAACATGCATATAAATATCT
Source organism: Pseudoips prasinana (assembly GCA_951640165.1). Lineage (NCBI taxonomy): Eukaryota > Metazoa > Arthropoda > Insecta > Lepidoptera > Nolidae > Pseudoips > Pseudoips prasinana. Next base: position 22,526,434 of record OX621234.1, read on the forward strand.
GTCCTGGGTGGGAATCGAACCCACGACTTGTGGCGTGTAAGGCAAGTATCTACCGACCACGCCAAGCAGCCTGTCAAATAGTTTATAATTTGATTATGTTCCAACTCGTGTATTATATATTCTTCTAATTTTAGATTACTGACTAATGTTAATAGGTACATGTATTAATACAGAATTAAACATGTTAAATATTAAATTCAATTTAGAAAAAAAATGCATTATGACATTTCTATTAATATTGAATGGCCAATCAACATGAAACTATGTATTGAACTAAAATATTTTTTGATTGCCAATTTAATATCTCTCACCTGCACATTGCCACTTATTGTTTTTTTTTTAATACAATTATTATTATTCCGTGGGGCGCGTAGAAATCGGCCTAGCGATGATTGATATACAAGAGAGCGGGCTGCAGCGTCTCGCTGTGAACTGACTCTCGTCCTACGATCACAAAAACCCCTCACTTTTGAGGAAACCTTTTGTCTTGCGATATACCTCATTCAGCTGAGAAGATGATGATCTGGATGAAGAATAAATATTATGATTCCATAACGTAAAACATATTTAAATTTCTTTTCATTTAATAGAATCAAGCTCGACAATAACATTGTGATATTGACGAATGTCCTTGCGAGGATTCGCACGCAACGCACGCGCGCGCGCATTTCGTCGCTTTACGCAGTGAATTATTAAATTATTAAAAATAGGTACTTGCTGTCCAACAAAGTATCCGTTCTGAAGTGAATATAACTTAAATATATAGAAATGTTATGTGATAGTGTTAGACATTTCAAATCGTGCTAAGCATATAAACCAAATAAAAAACCAAATGACAAGAGATATAGGTAAATAGAAGTGATAAGTGTTAAAAAATACAGGCTTAAATATTTATAAACTATAAATAACAAATAAATAATAAAATCTTGAGTAAATACTGAAATACAATCTAAAAATATATAAACTTAAGTGATTAATCGTTATAAACCTTGGGAAAAAGCTTTACAAAGCTTTAAGTGAATAAAAGATACACGCAAAAATAACAAGACAATTATTAGTGTTAAATAATAAACAATAACAAAACAACTTATAACTTGTCAATACCTATTATAGTTCAAATCAAGTGAATCAGTGCAAACGGTCGGTGAATCACCAGTGCTCAAACTATTCAACCAATCAGGATCACTAATTAGTTTCGTTACCATATATGGTGACAAAATATGAACGATATCGGTGATAAATACCTACTAAGAGAAGTCCGACACATCAAGTTACGGTTTTCGATGACAATCTAACGTATTTCGTAGCCTAGCGGTACAATTGTCTGCTTTACATTGACAAGTACAAGGTGGTAGAGGGTTCAAGACCCACGAAGCAACATTACTTTTTGTTTATTTATTTTTTATTTTTGTTGTTTTTATTTTTATTCTTGAATAATACATACGAGTATGTGCTTCTACAACTGCGTGTAACATAAAAAGAACATAATATTTTAACAAACAACATAGAAGATAAAATTCGTGTTCTAGCCTCTTACTCACTCCATTGGCTAGGATTGTTCCTCTGATAATTACCATGCCAACGACACGCAGAGCCTTTACGAAGACATTAGAGGAACAGTTGGAGAAGACATTACTCGAGTTAAAAACAACAAAAGATTACTCCATTAAACTTGAGAAATTACACGCAGAAAATGAAGAGGCTGCCAATGAAATATTAAAAAATAATGACAATTTAAGGCGCCAAGTATCTAGATTGCACTGCCAGATCGAAGAAGTCAAAAATGAACGAGATAAACTCCAGGATATAGTCTCCTCTTTTGACGAATGTAGGACTACGTATGAACAGGCTCTGAGTCACATTGCAGATCAGAAAATTATGCTTTTAGAGGCTGATAAAACGATAAAAAGTCTAGAACATCAAAAGGACTTAGAGAAAAGTAGGGTGACTCAAAATTCGTACAATGACCTTTTCAAGAACAGTAGACATCTGAAAGCGTCACCTCTTAAGTCTATGACAAGTAGTGTAATTTACAAACAATATGTTAAACTGGATAAAATTATTAAAAATATCAAACACACCTGTCGAATGTATAAAACTAACTACACAAAAAAACTATGCAAAGACCGCAGAGAATTATTAGCAGATTTAAAAATTTGTGACTATCAACTCTCCCAAATACAATTACAATACGATAAAGACACTCACTTATTACAGTCGAAAATATCGGAATTGTCTAACAAACTTACAGTAATGACTAATAAATATGAACTTACTAAATCGCAACTCAGTGAGTATATGCGTGCTACAAATATGCTCGAAGAACAGAGCCACGGAAAAAAAGAGAGTTCTGAGTCGGAGTCATCATTGAACAAATTGCAATCCACAAAACCTTCTGTGGTTGAATGTACTAATACTCTATCAAAAAAGGGGGAAAAAAACCCAGCTGGCGGTAAATGAAATATTCATCATTTCAGACAGATTAGGACAAGGCGTTAGTAAAATTATTAATAATTACTCCCACAAATCAATATTAAATGTGTGCTTACCCGATGCAAGCTACGATACAGTTCTTAAGAAAGCTCTAAGTATCAGTGAAAATACTGAGGCAACTAATGTGATTGTTCTATTTGGTGACAGCTTATCTGTTAGCAAATATGACATTAAACGGAACTTTGAGTTAATGCTTAGTATGAACTCTAAGACAAATTGTAAATATATTTTATGTGCTTTACCTTATATAAGTAACTTGAGTGTAGAACAAAACTTGCATATCTACAACTTAAATTTATTAATGTATAACTTGACATATCACCATTGTAATTCTATATCATTTTTTGACATTAACAGTTTCATTGACAAAAGATACCATGTATCTTCCATATTTTTATAAATTAGAAATAGCTAAATTGTTGGCTGCTAAGTTATACAATGATTCAGATACATGTAATATACCTAGAAAAACTGACAATAGCATTTGTTTATTATCGGGTTTAGATACATGTAGTAAAATTAAGTCCTGTGACGAAGTTGGTGCATTTACTAACAATCGTATTAATATATCTAGTACGTTAAACTAAGAACTGTGACAAAGGGCAGGCAAAATTATTTAAATATTGTACATCAAAACATACAGGGCTTGTCCGGCAAAGATTTAGAAATAAGTTTATTTTTAGAAAAATATAGTATCCATATATTTTGTATAACTGAGCATTGGCTAAAGCCTCACGAGTTAATGTTGTATGACAATGAACATTTTAGTGTGGGTAGTGCGTTTACCAGAAGGAGTGCTATTCGTGGTGGCTCACTCATAAGTGTGTCTAGCAAAATAAAGTATAAAAATCGATCCGACATTGTCAGCCTTTCTGTTGAACGCACTGTCGAGCTGTCTTGTATAGAACTCGAGCAATTTTTGGTGATTTGTATTTATCGACCGCCTCTTAGCAATTTTGATTTGTTTTGTACTACAATGGAAGATGTCCTAGCCAAAATAAATAATACATCTAAGAGCATTATTGTTTGTGGGGATTTCAACATTAATATTTTGGAAAGCTCCCCAAGTACTTAAAAATTTTTAAGTCTTTTTAAATCGTTCAATTTAATAAACATTTTCTCAGAACCAACTAGAATTACTGAACACTCTGCTACTTGTATAGATAACATCTTTTGTAACTGTGATGCAGCCAGTAGTATTATCTTAAATGACCTTACGTCTGATCATTGTGGGCAGCTAGCGTGCTTTGAGAACTCTGAAAGTGGGCAACCCAGAAAAATTACAAGTAGACCTTTAACTGACAGTCGTATAGAACGTTTTAAAAATAACATAGAAATTAAAATGGATTCCTATTTATTTACATCTACGAATCCAAACCATATGTATGGAGCCCTTTTTGACATAATAAATAAAGAATATCAGAATACGTTTAAAACAAAAATTAGTAATCGTAAAATAAATTGCAAATTTAATGAATGGGCTACACCGGGCATATACAAAAGTAGTGATACGCTGTACGAACTATATGGTATTAAAAAATATAACTTGGACCCTATGTTTGTTAACTATGTTAGAAACTACTCTAAACTATTTAAAAAAGTATGTGTGATGGCAAAAGCCATTTTTATTAGGAATAAGATTAAAAAGTCCGATAACAAAATAAAAACAACCTGGAATATAATAAATAGAGAAACAGGAAGAGCCACTAAACGTGAGAATGGATATAAAATACTAAAAGACAATACGTTAATTACGAAAGACCTGGATATAGCCGAAATATTTAATATTTTTTTTTCCGAAATACCATTAGCCACGACTAGCTCTTTAAAGTCATCTTTAGCTGATTCAAAACGTTTCCTTCTTAATAGCGTGCCGGAATGTAAGGTTACGTTTGAATTTGAACACATCACACCGATAGATATTATAAACACTGTTAAATCTATAAGTGCAAAGACTACTGGAGATTTTTGGGGAATTTCTATGAAAGTGTTAAAGAGTGTTATAGGTATTTTGGCTCCGTTCCTTGCAATTATCTTTAACTCGAGCATTGATACAGGTTCATTCCCGGACCTTATGAAATTAAGTAAGATCATTCCTTTATTCAAGTCGGGCAGTAAAAACGAACTCGGTAATTATAGACCTATTTCAATTTTGCCCGTATTTAGCAAAATATTTGAAAGAATTTTACTTAAGCAATTGATGAAACACTTTCATTTGAATAATTTGCTACACTGTGATCAGTACGGTTTTACTAAAGGTCGATCAACTACAGATGCTGGAGTCGCCTTAATGAAACACATTTACAGTGCTTGGGAGTCATCACAGAATGCCATTGGGGTGTTTTGCGACCTCTCCAAGGCGTTTGATTGCGTTCACCATGACACTTTGTTGGGTAAACTCCATCATTATGGCGTGCGTAATATGGCAATTGAAGTTCTTTCCTCTTATTTGGATCAACGAACTCAATGTGTAGACATCAATGGGAAAAAGTCATCAGCTCTACCTGTGCACATGGGCGTCCCACAAGGTTCTATTCTTGGGCCATTTTTATTTCTCATTTACATTAATGATCTACCATACTATATACAAGATAAATGTAACGTTGTATTATTTGCAGATGACACTTCACTGATTTTTAAAGTCAAACGAAATTTAAACCATTATGATCTAATTAATTCTACCTTGACTCTAACAAATGACTGGTTTACAGCTAATAACCTTGTATTAAACGCTAATAAAACGAAATGCATTCAGTTCATCATGCCTAATGTTAACAGTGTAGTACCAAAAGTGAGTATTAATGGTGATTTCTTAGATATGGTTAAATCGACAATTTTTCTGGGTTTTACGATTGATAACAAGTTGCAATGGGGTGATCATATTTCCTGTCTTGCGAACAAACTCAGCTCGGCCGCTTACGCAATCAGAAAAGTAAGACAATTTACTGATGTCGATACTGCTAGACTTATTTATTATAGTTATTTTCACAGCCTCATGTCCTACGGAATTTTATTATGGGGCAGGGCTGCAGACATTGAAACCATTTTTATCTTACAGAAGAGAGCCATTCGTGCCATATATCAACTTAGTGCTAGGGTTTCACTTAAAGAGTTCTTCAAGGACATAGATATACTGACTGTGGCATCACAGTATATTTACGCAAATCTAATATATGTACGTCAGAACTTACATCTATTTGAAAAAAGAAGTGACGTTCATAATCTAAACACTAGAAACAAACATAAGTTGTGTTCTCAATACCATCGTCTTCATAAAGTACATCGATCTTTTGTTGGGCTAGGCCCTCAATTTTATAATAAAATACCAACGCATGTAATTCAAATGCCTCTAGACAAATTTAAGTTGGATATAAAAAAATGTTTATTGAAAAAAGCATATTATACAATCAAAGAATGTATTGACGACAAAACCCCTTGGTAGCTTAGTTAGAGCTTGCAATGGACAGATAAATTACATTTACAAATATTTTTAATTTATAATATTACTTTTATAGTTATTATATTTTTGTATTTATATAACCCATTTCTATTTTTTTCTATTGTTATCTTGACATGTTTGTAATTAAATTTGACGTGTAATTTCATTTTTAATTTTATTTGACATGTTTGTAATTTAATTTGGTATGTAGTTTAATTATATTGTATTTTTTTTTCTATTGACGTGCATAAGTGAATGTAATGTACCTAAGTGCAATAAATATTTTTGACTTTTGACTTTTGTGGTCAGTTGAACATATTTGGAATAAGGAATTTATGGGTAGGTTAATAAGGATGAAAAAACAAAACCACCTACTATGACCTGAAATTTCATATTCCGAATATAATATTTTACTTTTACTTCAACTCGTTACACGTCATCTTTAGTAATTATTTTCACAGTCAATGTCATACCACCATAAATTTCCAGTAAGAGCTTCACTTCTAAAGTAATTCCATAAAATGTAAAACCTACCAAGTATCTACTTTATCAACTTGTCTGTAGCCTACAATAACACTGCAACACAAGGTGAACTGGAAAATCAATTTAATTCAGTAAAAACCTTCAGCTGAAGTAATTTCCATTAATTGTCAGCTCAATTCTTCCGTCAGAGTGAGCGAGAAGCTCTGCCTCGTCGACTAATCTAATTAACCGAATCGAGCTTTCCTATTACATAACTATACCTGTTTATATTGCACGTTTCAAAAGATATATTTGTTATAAGTTGGTATGGTTAAGATAGTTAGTAGTTCAAACAATATTTTGTCTCCAAAATATTTATTGAACTACTAATTATCTCAACCAGATGTTATTGTAATAAGCAGACTAAAAAAATTAAATTTCTTTGTCGAAGAGGACAGATTTAGCCAATTTTGAATGCCGAAACATGTCAATTTATCCAATGCATATACATACGCAAGTTCACATACACACCACTACATGTAATATTACGATTCATGCATTTAAGCAATAATTAAAGCTTGTTTGATAATGTAATTTGACAAACCTAACGTAGTTTCTTGATTAAACCGGTCCATCCTTATATTGTATTAAATCTATCTGTAGATGATATACTAAGACTGAAAATTTATGGACCTGAGGTTCGGTGTTCCGAGTTTAGGCTCAAAGTAAAACCTATTTCAGGTCAGAAATTATGATAATGTGATTTTAAATTTAGGAATAATTATCAACCTGAAAATTTATACTCTCATTAAACTTAATTGACACTTGTTCGTAAAAACAATTGGTACAAATGGCAAACTTCGCTGCACTTACTCTGAATGAATTACCTCATCAAAATCTGACCCTGGAGGTACTTTGTGTCAATATATTACATTATTATGTATGTGAAGAAACCCAAACCCAAAGGGTTTCATTTCTCGATTTCAAGAGAAGTCTTTAAAAACAAGATTTTATTTGTTTCGATGGTACTTAAAAAAGGATGTCCTATGGTACGGGTATGGACAACCTTACAGTAATCTGTGAGGTTGCCCGTACTCGTACTCGTGTAGACTTGGAAACTATCGAATCATTAACGTAATTTACATTATAACTAAATACATAGCAACAAAATGTCGAAAGTACCTATTTCTTTTACTATTACTTTAATGAGTTTATATTCATTAATTTGTGTACAGGAATCTAACGAAGAAATAGGAAAATCTCTGAGTAAAAAATAATAATTTAATAAATAAATATATATAAATAATAAATTAACAATCATAGGAATTCTGTGGTTCTTAGTAATTATTATTTGGCAGAAAGTTCGTATCTCATTCAAAAACTTCAGAGCAATCTGTTACTAGGGTAATTACTATCATCCTTAACCGACAGCCCAACTCCCTACGGGGTTGCGGTGGCAGTACGAGAAGTGCCCCCACGTGCAAGTAGCTCCGAGAAGACAGCGAACACTTTGTGGCGCAGTGGTTGTGCCGGACTGGCAGGGTAGGTTAATCTAAAGCTCTCCTAGTGTACGTGTCCTGACCATCTGGGACATGGCGCATAAGAGGGTCACCGGAGCAGCATACCCGCGTTGCTGGGGCTCCTCCCATCAGGTACCAAGAGAAGTCCACAGCAGGTAGGTTTAGTCGCGTGCAAATCCAACATTCCCTTGCGCAGATACTTTTTGCGGGTGGCATGCGTAGGCATTCCTCCTGTCTTATCAAAAATCCGTCCAAGTGCGAGTCGGACTCGCCCATGAAGGGTTCCGTAGCAGCAAGTATTTCAGTTGATTAAATGAAAGGTAAATTGCGGTTTACGATTTATGACGTATTAAAAAAAAATACTTACTAGATATTGTTCAAACTAATTTTCGTTGCTTTTTTTGTTTGTAATGTACATCATATATTTTTTTTAGTTTTATCATTCTCTTATTTTAGAAGTTACAGGGGGGGGGGGGGGGGCACTTATTTTACCACTTTGGAAGTGTCTCTCGCGCAAACTATTCAGTTTAGAAAAAAAATGATATTAGAAACCTCAATATCATTTTTAAAGGGGAATTTAAACAGAACCCCCAAAATTATTGTTTTATTTTCTATTTTTGTGTGAAAATCTTAATGCGTTTCACAGAATATCTGTCTATCAATATAGAATAATATTACCTTAGTTTCAACAGTACAGTTCTTATAGTTTCGGAAAAAAGTGGCCGTGACCTACGGATGGGCAGACAGACAGACAGACACGACGAATCTATAAGGGTTCCGATTTTTGCCATTTGGCTACGGAACCCTAAAAGGGTAGATTCATGTATACAAGTACATTAGTTCATCAATTTTGCGCACATGTTATTAGGGGTATAGAAAAAGATATAAGGTAATTTTATCCAGAAATAAGTTCTAGTTGGGAATAAAGCAGGATCGATGAAACTGAGTCTATGGAAATTTAGGTACCGGAATGTTCTATTGCCATCACCATAGGACTGAAGTTGTCGTTGAGTCCTGCCAGCATAATCACACCAATAAGTTCATCCTCTAGACCAGCTTCGATGGCAATCACCTGAAGATGTACATGACGTATGTCGTTGACGTAGGCTTCTATGTCCGGGTACATTTTCAGATTGATACTAAGTCATTTCTTCATAAGTTTCAAGCGTCGTGTTAATCCGCTGTCAGCGTAGGCTTCACGAAGATGTTTCCAGGTTTCACTAGATGTATCCACCGTCATGACGATGGGATATAGATGCTCGCTCAAGCAAAGCTTGGATTTTGCTTTGGCATATTTGCTTCGAAAGTTGTGAACCTCCTCCGCAGGCTTTGTGACGTAATCCCAAAGTTCGTTGTCAATTAGGTACATCTGTATGGCAAAGTTCCGTAAGTTTTAGGAGAAGATGTTAATTTTATTAATAGTACCTTATCAAGCATTACAAGACAGATAGTGACAGGAGGGTTAAATATAATAATTTAAATATGTAAGGTTTTGAAACATGCTTGCATTGCTGCTTTTAATAATTATTAAAAAGCAGGGTTCAACATTTATAATATGGTTTGTGACAATAGAATTTGGGAAAAACAATATAATTAGTAAGCAGTGAATGTTGGCACTATCAAGACATAAATGATTATGTCAGTTGATTCAACACTACAAATAACAACAAATTCTGAGTATTAAAATCGATATTAGTTATATGTACGTTTTCACATGATCAATAATTCGTATATTTTGGTACTCTGATTATGAATAATTGTTTTTAAGAATGCTAAGAAAAGGATTTGTTATGTCGTTTATACCCCATAAAGGACAAATCCTATTCTTAGCTTTACAAGGTACCAGCTCCCGCTCTAAAATCATTTATGGTAGTTAATATTTCATAGGATGGATGGAAATTTCTTGTTACAGTTATTCGAAGAAATATTTTCACAGGTGGGTTGGATAATATAACGCGAGACACAATGAAGTAACTGGAACTGTCGCATTGAAAATGTACTAGTGAAGTATGCTCACTAAGTATACGATGACACTCGTTTTAGTTATATTGCTTTTCCATGTAAGAACAATTAAATAAAACAAATTTGAAAAAAGATTATGAAACTTTACCGTCAGAAATTGTTTTAACCGTCTATTTGTCCATAATTGATTGACTAGTAGTTACGAACCATTTTCAGTCATATGGAACACTTCAACATCTAATTAGTATGGCGTTGGTGCGCACAAAGAAGGCTATTGTAGCCAATATTTTTGTTAAACTGCAGTGCGCACTGAGCGCACATGAGTTCCCATCAACATAATTGGATAGTAGCGGGTTGTCGAACTTTCAGCGCATCACGTTTCGTATCGAGCTCAGCTTTTGGCTAATCGTCATGAACGCGTATCGCGCCACTTGAAAAGCCCATGCCATTCCGGTCGTTGTGCTGCCAATCTTTCCCAGTTCCAGCCACAGTTTCATCAGTACCAGCCACAGGGCTGAGGCACGCCATCGAAAGCCTGCAAATAAAGAAATCATTCATTCATTCATTCATACAAAGGTAAAGCTGATGACTCTGTTCTCTGCTCTTCTTTTGCGGTTGACACATTGAAAAAATTGGTTCTGATGTACCTCGGTCACGTTGAAAGTTAAATAAGGTCTCAGGCAGTATTCTATACAACGTCTGTGCTCACCGTCTACAAACTTCAGAGGCACCCTTACACGGTAGGAAGTACCAACCAGCTTGCGGACCTCATAATAGAACCCCCGAGCTGATTAGAGTCTTTTAGCCATGATATGTTGTTGTTTTCCTTTACCTTGCCACCACTTTTCTTTTATTTTACTAGTTCTAGGTCACCAGCTTTGATTTACCGGCACCTAAATCATGCCGATTATGCCATCGTAATAGGTCATGCCGTTTATTGATTGTAGTTAGGGTCTATATAGGTGGTATATTCTCATAATAGCAGTCTACCCAACGCCGGTATTTCAAACCCAAAGTAGTTGTAGCGGCATCGAATAAATGAAAAGACAGGGTCTCCCAATCAGCATAAAGACTTATTTCGGCTTTAGTATGGAGTAAAACCATCTCTTATATTTTTCAAAGTCTTACAGACTTTGCACTGTAAGACTTTGAAAAATTGTAATGTTATTGTCATTTATGGTCAATGAGTGTTTTAATTTTTAGTAGTTTTGACACCAGTCTCTCACATAGATTAATCATATTTACACCTAGTAGTGTATTTAATGTATAAAATTCTGTGTGAGAGAAAAAATAAACCTATATTATTATTAGTAAAAGTAAAAATTTGATTATTGTTTTATCTTAATGTAGTAATAGACCTTTAAACAAATAATCAGAATTGTCAATCAAAGTATCCCTTTTAAGGCACTCTCTCTTGCAAATGTGATGGCAACATGATGTTCCATCACATTTGCAAGAGAGCATAATATGATATAAAATTCCGCCAGTAGAAAGTGAAGCGTGGGTGTTACTGTATGACTTTTGATAACCTTTACCTACACTACTGAGAAAAGAAGATTATTGCCGAATATACCTACGTACTTGTACATATTATAGTATAAGGTGCATATACATATTATAACTCAAGAAACGAATATTTCGTTTCACAGAACCTAAAATTATAATATTATAAGAACTACAAAATGAAGTCCATAATTGATTCTCAGACATTTTTTATTCAGTATTTGGAGATATTTGTAATAATTCACTATTATCATCATATCAGTATTAACTCAGCCGTAGTAGTCAGTGGTCCAGACAAAAAACTGTAATCATAAGATCGATTCGATCGGGTGGTACCTACCTAAAATTTAAGCTCATAAATATATGGAATATAGCATCCGCGGTATGGGATCCTGGTGACTTCAGGTTCTTCTAAACCTACATTAGGCACCATTCTCACATAAAGCAAGTTGCATTTTTTCAAAATTATAAGTATGTACATAGGCTTAGCAGTGCGAGACATGTTTTGTTAATGTATCCAACCTATTTGTGATTAGAAAATGTTTTTTTTATTATATTGATTCGTTCTCTAATTTAGTTCGTTCAATAATTTATGAACGCTTACAAATCGTTATTATTAATAATAACAATCCCCAATTGGAGGGATTTTCTTCCAATCGACTTCAGAACTTTTATATTCAGTCATTACCTCAAAGACTCATCTTCTCGACGCCCCGACGACATTTTATTAAACACTTAATATTATAAATAATATTTACCTTCAAGTTCCGCAACTTTTGGCCGTACGACAATTTCATTAGAAGTGGCAGAAAATCTCCCTATTAGACTTGTTTACTCGATGTTACACACGTGTAATTCTGAGTCACCAAGTACCTTAATAATATATTAGGTCGTGGAATGGTTTTGTTGGTGAATTTTATTATCGCTGTCGAAGTTTCGAGATTTTTGACTAAAATATTGCGATATGGTGTCCGTCAATTCCAGTGAATTTGTGCTTATGTCTCATCAGCTGTTGATAGTAGAGATCGTAATTGAGGGATTATGCCTCGTAAACGGGCATTATTCCCAATTAATTATGTAATTTCAATTAGTCGCAAAAGCACGTTATAAGTAAATCCTGTTTGCACCATATTCAATGGGGTTTGGCCTGACTTTGAACACGACTACATACCTATATCTGCACTTTCCTATTAAAAACGTTTCACTCTTCATAACCAGCCTGGTAAAATTTGTACAAAACAACCTGTCCGGGCATCTTATCCTTAGCGGAATATTCATATTATTGATGTTCCATTTTATAAAGTAGTTGTTAATTATACACTATGTCTTTATTTACTCTATAACTACATATTTACTATACTTGACGTGTAAAAATAACTGAAGAGATTACAGCTTCATTTGTTTCACTTCGATTGTACATCAATCTATTATTTTTTTTAAGCTGCGCCACTTCATGCTCAATTTTCATGTCTCGCGTGTGCAAATACACAGACACCTAAATCCTACCAATATTATAAATGTGAAAGTTGGTGAGTATGGATGTTTGTTACTCTTCCACGCAAAAACTACCAAACTTGATGAAAATTTGTCGTAATATAGCTTTTATATCCTAAGAACACACAGGCTATAATTTATACAGTTTAACGCGGGTGAAACCGTGGGGCATAGCTTGTCACAAATATACAGGGGTGGTTTTTATTGTTACACTCCAAACATTGCTCGAACAATGTCACTCCGTGGTGAAAGATTGGTTGAAATCTAAGCTATGAGCTCAAGTTCATGACATCTTTATAACGGTATAACTTCTATTATACCTAGTCTTGCCATAAATACTGTAACAAAGAAAAAAATATATATTGCAATAAACATTTATTACTTTTACAGTGCGTTAGTTTAATAAAAAATAATTTAAAATCAAAAAAGCTTATTCGAAGTGGTTTCCATTGGATGCAATACAGTCCATTAAACGTTGGGGCCAGTTATCAATAGAAGCAAGCACTCTTTCTATGGGAAAATTCTTCACTGCCAATCGCATGGATTGTTTTAGGGACTCCAAATTATTATGGCGTCTATAACAAGCCGTACTCTCTAAAATGTATTGCCAATGCCAAAATGAGAGAACACAAGAACAATCATATGTATAAAAATTACAGATTCCAAAATTAAATGTATATATTTATGTAACAGTATTTATGGCCAACGAATTCTAATAAACTTAGTAATGAAATAAGCTTTATTCTAAAATATATATCATCTTTACAAAAATAACTAACATTACTATAATGTGGTTTTGGTTTATGTTAGTAGAATATATTTTCTCCTTTATATCTTTTCTCTCATAATATCTCGCAAGCCCTTTGCTAATTATGTAACGTGGTTAAGTAGCATTTGGTTAAGAAGGCGTTTGTTCAGGTGGCGCTTGTGTAAATTATCAATTTGCATCGATGCAGTTTCCGTTTCTTCACCGTGTAGCATGTTTCAGGGTCAATTGAATAGAGTTGTTTTTAATTTTAATCGCTTATTCTATTAAGTTAGTCCAGATAAAATGGTACTGATTTTACTTTACCCTAGTTGATATTTTAATATATTCAAACCAAAATTTAAGTACTTCGTACATAAATTGCAGTTGTAGCATGTCATTCAAATACTTGATGTTATTAAAATTGTTACAATCGGAGGTATATTGGACTGATTTAGCATACCATGTAATTCTTATTACACCTGGCCCTCTTATTAAATACTAGGTAAGTACTTTCTTTTAAGCCTATGTTGGTTAATATACGGTAAGTTTTGAACGTTCTAAAATAAGTAGAATAGGTTGTATAATGTTTACAATGTAGATACATATTGATCGCTTTCCTTTGATATCCAACTTGGTTTCCGAAACCCATTAGCAGGGCAGAAAGAAATGCTGACTGCAGGTTATTCGAACAGGCAGATCACTAAAAATAATCCCATCCCTATAATTTGTATGGACTATGATTCGGTTTACAATGTGTAAAACTAATTGTATTATAAGAAAAAGAAAAGGAAGGTGGATACGACTGCACGCAGTCAAGTAGACATTTCCCAGAGTCGGCGGGCTCTGCCACGATGCTCACGCAGCTAGAAAATTTTTTTTACTAACACTAGTTTATAAGTTGTCATTGTAACTAACACATACGGAATTTATTCTGAATTTAATTATTATTATTATTAGGTCTTTACCTATGAAATTGCCGTTCTGCAGTACTGGCCATTTCAAATCAAAATAATTTTTGTTTGGCTAAGAATTCTAATTTCAAATTAATTTTATTTTAAAAACATGGATTCTTTTTTCCAAAAGTAGTCATTTCTTTATTGATTAGTGTTACATTTTCATCGCATTTCAATCTTTTTCGTCATCATGGATACGTTAAAAATTCGAGTAATTATGGAATATGAGTACCGTCGTGGCAGCAACGCGGCACAAGCGGCACGCAACATCAACGACGTTTACGGAGCTAACACTACAAACCAACGCACCACCTGTTATTGGTTTGCTCGCTTCCGTTCTGGAAATTTCGACCTGAAAAATGAACCTCGCGGTCGTCCGAAGACTTTGGTCGACAATGACGAATTAAAGGCGGTTGTGGAAGCTGATGATACACAATCTACGGCTGAATTAGCAGCAGCTTTCGACGTTAGCGTCAAAACAATATTGGTCCATCTGCGTCAAATTGGCAAGGTAAAAAAGCTTGACAAATGGGTGCCCCACGAACTCAATGATCGCCAGCGCGAAGTACGCGTCGAGACGTGCCTTGCACTGCTCAACAGACACACAAATGAAGGAATTTTGAACCGCATTGTTACCTGCGATGAAAAATGGATTCTGTTTGATAACCGCAAGCGCTCAGCAAGTTGGTTGGATCCTGGTTCAGCACCTAAACAATGCCCTAAACGAAAACTTACCCCTAGAAAAGTGATGGTCACTGTTTGGTGGTCTAGCGCCGGTGTGATTCATCACAGCTTCTTACCAAACGGGGTGAGCATTACTGCAGATGTGTACTGTGAAGAACTGAGCACAATGATGGAGAAGCTGGCGCATCTCCAACCAGCATTGGTCAATCGCTCGTCTCCGCTGCTCCTGCACGACAACGCGCGACCTCATACTGCACAGCAGACGGTCTCCAAGTTGCAAGAACTGGGGTTGGAAGCTCTCCGTCATCCGCCCTACTCACCAGACCTTGCGCCTACAGACTACTACTTTTTCCAGAATTTGGATAACTTCTTGGCGGGAAAAAAATTCAATACCCGAGAGGCAGTACAAAATGCCTTTGAAGAATTTGTTGCCTCCCGTCCAGCTGATTTCTTTAAGAAGGGCATCAATAAACTGCCACTGCGATGGCAAAGATGCATTGATTGCATGGGTGATTACTTCGATTAATACAAATAAAAAAATTCATGAAAAAAATTCGTTTAAATTTTTTCATACAAAACGGCAATTTCATAGGTAAAGACCTATTATTATAGTTTTATCAAAAGATCATATATAGAAGACACGCCGGTTTACCAACTAGCTGCAAACAAAACTAAAAATATATCAATGAATCTGATAAGTGTATCAACTCCTTAATCTTGGAGTTCGCTATGCCTTCAATCTAGATAGAATCTCGAAATACGGACCGTAATGGCATCCACACACTAAAGCGTCGTCATTACGGAAACAGTTTAGTAATGCACCACAGTTCCTATATACACATCCATACAAGCATCCCATAGCTACAATAAAAGAAGCTCATATGATGAAAGGGAGCTATAACAAAACTCATAAATACTATTTAAAAATACAAGCTAAGTTATTTATTTCTTTATAAACATTAATTGAAACAAAGTTTGCAAGGAACCATCTCGAAAGTATTTTCTATCGATATAAAAGCACTAACAAAATCTGTTCATAAACTAAGGAGAAATCACGTAGCATTAAAAGAGATGCAGCCGCATTAATAAACTCCACTCTTCGTAGTCCATTAAAAAGTAGTTTTCTTTTAAATAGAGACAGGTTCTATAAAAAGTCACGTTATTCTCACTATTCCATTGAAAATTTAAAAATAGACGTAGAACACGTACACCGGTAATTGGCAGTGTAATAAAATGCGGTCGCTTAAATCACTTAAAAGCTTTTTAATATTCCAATCAAATACCGATTGTATTAACCACTACGAGAACTTTTTCTTGATTCTCATCAATCATTTTATAACGATCTTCTATGAAATATACCTTCTTAAGGTAGATTGACGTGAACATGTCCGTTAGATTTTTACGTTCTATTTATTTACGAGTTGACTGACAGAACATATTGAAATTGGGGGTTTACGAATCTGTTCGCTTTTTTTTCATTTTTCTTGATGACATAACTACATTTGTATACCTGTGTATTATTAAATTACGCTGTGTTGTACGCTGTATTTTATTAAAATATACCCATATATTTATTAATATATATTTATATATATTTGTTTAATAAATTAATTAAAACTATGATATAAATATTGGAAATAGATTAAAACTACGTACAATCTATACAAATAAATAAAATTGGAGTGTCTGTTTGTAATATTCAAATAACCAGTTTTTACTACATAAATATGAATATATATACGGTACATACACTAAAATAACATTTTTTACAATTTTTGTCTGTCTGTCTGTCTGTTTGTTCCGGCTAATCTCTGAAACGGCTGGACCGATTTTGACGGGACTTTTATTGGCAGGTAGCTGATGTAATAAGGAGTAACTTAGGCTACTTTTATTTTAGAAAAAGTCTTTTATTTTACTAAAATACAAAAACGAACAAAATAAACTAATTAACACGCGGACGAACTCGCGGGCACAGCTAGTTTATTATATATTTAAATTAAATTTAAATTTTTCTAAAACATATTTCGTTATATGTGACATGTGTGTATCGTTAATTTTGAATATCAATAATAGATCACTAATGTGTAACACTGCCAAAAAAAGTCCGAAATTTTGTAGTAGGTATGTATTGCGACTGCGACACAATCGACCTTAACTGTTGTTTGAACCTTACTTAAGGAAAGTTATTGTTGAAGTTATACTTCTTTTGGCGCGATGGAGAAAAATGATGAGAGTGAATTTTTACGATGGGCGCGCACACCGACACCAAAAAATTTAACAGCATGAAGTTAGTTCTAGGTGGTATGAGAGTGAATTTTTACGATGCGCGCGCATCGTAAACATAACAGCATGAAGTTAGTTCTAGGTGGTATGAAAATGTATGAGAGTGAATTTTTACGATGCGCACGCATCGTGCGCGCGCATCGTAAAAATAACATGACATGGCATGACGTTAGTTCTAGGTGGTATGAAAATTGATAACTATGTTCAAGTTGTATATTAAGAAGTATAACTTCTAACGCGTGTACATAAGTACACACAAGTTTTTTTTTATATAATCAGAAAGAATTTGAAAATTTATATTTTAAATATTCAATGGTTTTTCTTCAATTTACTTCATTAACATCAAATCAAAATATTTTACACAATTCAAATAGTACGGCATGGATTACAATACATCAGAAATAGTTTTGATAACATTTTATTATTACAAACAATTACTTTAGTAAATGGCGCTACTAAAGTGTAAACATTAAAACACAAGGAGATTGTAATGTATTAGGCATAGGCTGTAGACGAGTGACACTCCCATAAAATGCAACACAATAAAATAGCGCTTTACGCAATAATCAATACCCGCAGGCCGCAGTTCGGTATAGGCCCTCGACATTACAAGTAGACGAATCAAGAATACTAATAAGTTTACACATTGGACTAGGTTTACTTTATTTCGACAATGATATACCTCTACAATACTAACATTTGAGGGATAACTTGTTTCTCCTGATAGTCAGCTTATCAATACTTAGCAGACACTTTAAACTTCCATGTATCATAATTACAGAACATTACCTCGACTGATTTTAATTGTAATTTTCCCGATGTTTCGACCAAGTTGCATTAATAGTGCTCACGCTAATTAATACCCGTAAACAATATTCTATGACACTGAGGTACTTTGTAATTTTCTTTTCGAAAGGAATATAAATATTTATATAATAATTTTAAATACATGTTATGGTAGTCCCACTTACATACATAAATCAATCAGCATGGTTGGTAAATCCTTGCCTTTCACGCCTAAGGTCGTGAGTTCGATTCTCATTCAAGACAGAAACTTGTGTGCATGAATATGTCGGTTTGACCTGTGTCGGTGTAATTATCTATATAAATATGTATTTACAAAAGAAAAGTAGTATATGTAATAATATATATAAATATCAGTTATGTGGTTTGCATAGTACAGACTCTGATTAGTTTGCGATCAAATGGCCGTGTGTGAATAATGTCCCAGGATATATAAAAATATATTTTAATATAGACAATTTAGTATAAAGTGTTCATGAAAAATAAAATTGTATATATTACCAAAAAGAAGTACAACACTTGCATACGACACTAACATTTGGCATTTAATAAAAATCATGCCAAATGGCGAGGGCAGCTCTAGGTACATCGGCAAGTAGCCATTGTAACGTGGTTTGTAGTTGAAAATAAATAAGGCTTTAAATTAACGGTATAACATAAATAGTGGACGCAACTTAAGGAGCTGAACTTTAAGTTAAACTTAACTGCCTAAGTTGCCTTATTAATGACGCTCATTGTTGTTCGTTTTTCACTCATTGTTCAACTTTTCGTTCTTTTGGTTGCTTTCTCGATTTCGACTCCTTCATAAAATATGTCTTGCACATTTTGCACATTGTACCTGAGATTTAAGTTTTCTTTATCTCAGGTTCATTATGATTTAATGTCCTCTATGTCCCACATAATTAGTGCATTGTTTAATAGGAAAAATAAAACCAAGTATAAAAGGTGGAAAAGCAACGAGTGATTAATCACCCTCTCAAATTGATTAGTTTGCCTGGTGCAGTGAATAAACTTCGGTTAGTGTTAATGGTTGGTGACCAACAGGTGTTGATTCGATTTCTACAAGGTGGAAACTAGTGCGATTAGAGAATTTGCGTTTTATGATATCACTAGCTGTGCCCCGTGGTTTTACCGGCATTACACTTTATAAATTATAGCTTATGTGTTAATCCAAGTCTGTCAGCTAACTCCATTCCAAATTTGATTAAAATCGCTGCAGCCGTTTAGACGTGGAGAAGTAACAAACATACACACTCACACACTCACAAACTTTCGCATTTATAATATTAGTGTGATAATTACGTAGTGGTATCACCAGTAACCACAGGCCTATAGGGGATTTAATTTTTTAAACGTTGGGAGAAGAACCAATAGTCACAAAATGACAATGGGAAAGCTATAACATAATTACTTTAATACTTCTATCAATTTTCGTGAACTATTTGATTATTTAGGAAATTCAGTCGCACTTATCTACTTCTGTTTATCTCTTTGCACACGTTTAGCCGTTACGATGGCTTTTTTATTCGGTCAGTACGGAGGAATTATCTTCCAAATCCATCCTAACTTGGTTACCTTTAGACTTATTTAAAAGAATAAACTTGCTGAGAAGCACTTTTTTCCATAATCGTTATCTATAATATAATTTCCCAGTGTTTTTAGTAGTTATAGTATAGTTTCATATATATATATATATATATATATATATATATATATATATATATATATATATATATCTATGAAGTGTGTATATAGTGTAACTTGTGTGTATTATTTATAAGTATTAGTATGAAATCATATAGGTATTTCTATTAAAGTAGGTAAAAGTAATTACTGCTCCTTAACTCTCCCAGGACAGTCGGCCTACAATATTGCCAGTGGACGGAGTTCAACTTGATTTTTCTCAGAGTTGGGTGATATTCCAATCCATAGACCGACTCATCTTGAGATCGTATTGGTGGAGCCACGTATCACGCACGCGTTACTAAAAGTCGAGCCAAAAAACTATTAGCATCTGGTTGCAACAGCTCCAAAGGGCATTGAGAAATAATCAGTCTAATTAGTTTTTCCTATCTCTCACCCTGCAACTTTTACTAATCATATTGAATCAGTTTATATTTACTATTTATCAAATACTAGCTGGTGCCCGCGACTTTGTCCGCGACAATTTTGAATGATGACCAATGTAACTACTTTCTTCTAGCTTAATCTAAAAAATATAACTTTTAAAACAAATAAGCAATATAAATTGAATAAAACCTAACTGATAAATAACCTTACTAAGAAATAAATTAAAGACTACTTTGCTACTGTTATTTACAAAAAGGACCCGATATCATCAAGCAAAAATCAAAGAATACATATCAATTGTCCTTAAGTATAGTCAGTAAGTTAAATAATAATCAGCGATGCATTAATCACAAAGGTAACTCCCATTAGATTAGGTTGCGACATTTTGTGAACGAAACCATAGCGCGAACTAAAACGATGATTACGCCATCTACTAACAAAAATATAAACTTGTAAAGCGGTAAAATTAAGATGTGTGTATATATTTTGGGTGAGATTTAGGCGATCATCTATTGATTCAGTTTTGGAGTACCTTTTATTTCAAGCATTTATTTATTTTAACCAATATGCCAATTAAGTTCCGCGATCTGAAACGACATTAACGCCATCTAGTTACAAAATTGTGAACTTGTAGATCAGTAAAATTAAGATGATGCTTTTTGGGTGCGATCATCTCGACACCAACAATTTATACTACGCTAACTCAAGTTTTAGATAAATTCGTTTTTTATCCCAATTTGATTAAAATGTCGTTATTTAAATTTGTTATGCAATTTACCAAAAAAAAGAAGTTACAAATCTTATCAAACGCTAAATCTTTACTTAGACGACAACGACCACGACATTGTAAGCACTTGGCATAAGAAACTAAATTTTTTAAATTTGAGTTTGCTTAAATTGTTGGTGGCGATCTATTGAATCAGTTTTGGATTACGTTTTTTTAACAACACATATTCTCTGGATTGCTTTATTTTTAACTGAAAGACCAAATACCAATTTTCATGGGTTTAACTTCAAAAATGTCGCATTTTTCATACAAACTTACATCCCCTATTTTACGCCCTAAGGGGTGGAATTCCCAAAAATCCTGAAATGTATATTTTCATACGTTTAACTTAAAACGTTCCAGATTTTCATACAAACTTACATCCCCAATTTTACGCCCTTGGGGGTGGAATTTTCAAAAATCCTGGAATACATATTTTTATTTTTAACTGAAAGGCCAACTACCAATTTTCATGGGTTTAATTTCAAAAAAGTCGCATTTTTCATACAAACTTACATGCCCTATTTTACGCCTTAATGAGTGGAATTCCCAAAAATCCTGAAATATATATTTTTAATTTTTAACTGAAATGCTTAATACCAATTTTCATGCGTTTAACTTAAAACGTTACAGATTTTTCATACAAACTTACATCCCCAATTTTACGCCCTTGGGGGTGGAATTTTCAAAAATCCTGGAATACATATTTTTAACTGAAAGGCCAAATACCAATCTCGACACCAACAATTTATACTACGCTAACTCAAATTTTAAATAATATCGTTTTTTATCCCAATTTGATTAAAATGTCGTTATTTAAATTTGTTATACAATTTACCAAAAAAAGAAGTTACAAATCTTATCAAACGCTAAACTTTACTTAGACGACAACGACCACGACATTTTAAGCTAAGTAGCTAAGTAGCAGGGAATAATTATTTGTTGTTAAAAAACGTAATCCAAAACTGATTCAATAGATCGCCACCAACTATTTAAAGTTTGCTTAAATAGTTGGTGGCGATCTATTGAATCAGTTTTGGATTACGTTTTTTAACAACAAATCATTATTCCCTGGATTGCTTTATTTTTAACTGAAAGACCAAATACCAATTTTCATGGGTTAACTTCAAAAATGTCGCATTTTTCATACAAACTTACATCCCCTATTTTTCGCCCTAAGGGGTGGAATTCCCAAAAATCCTGAAATGTATATTTTTAATTTTTAACTGAAATGCTAAGTACCAATTTTCATGCGTTTAACTTCAAGTCGCAGTTTACATAGTAACTTACGTACCCTACTTTACGCCCTTAGGGGGGGACTTCTCAAATATTCTGAAATATATATTTTAAATTTTTAACTGAAATGCCAAATAACAATTTTCATACGTTTAACTTAAAACGTTCCTGATTTTCATACAAACTTACATCCCCAATTTTACGCCCTTGGGGGTGGAATTTTCAAAAATCCTGGAATACATATTTTTCACTGAAAGGCCAACTACCAATTTTCATGGGTTTAATTTCAAAAAAGTCGCATTTTGCATACAAACTTACATGCCCTATTTTACGCCTTAAGGAGTGGAATTCCCAAAAATCCTGAAATAGTTATATATTTTTAATTTTTAACTGAAATGCTTAATACCAATTTTCATGCGTTTAACTTAAAACGTTTCAGATTTTTCATACAAACTTACATCCCCAATTTTACGCCCTTGGAGGTGGAATTTTCAAAAATCCTGGAATACATATTTTTAATTTTTAACTGAAATGCTTAATACCAATTTTCATGGGTTTAACTTAAAAATTGTCACATTTTCATACAAACTTACACCCCGTATTTTACGCTTTTTGGGCTGGAATTTCCAAAAATGCTGAAATATATATTTTTTATTTTTAACTTAAAGGCCAAATACCAATTTTCATGCGTTTAACTTAAAAATTGTCACATTTTCCATACAAACTTGCATCCCCTTTTTTTCGCCCTTGGGGGTAGAATTTCCAAAAACCCTGAAATAAGTGAGTTTTTATTTTTAACTGGAAGGCCAAATACCAATTTTTATACGTTAAACTTCAAAAACGGCAAAGTTTCATACTAACTTAGCGCCCCTGTTTTACGCCCTTAGGGGTTGAATTTCGAAAAATCCTTCCTTATTCCTTGTCTACATTATAAAGCAAACATTTGTGCAAAATTTCAGCTTTCTAGGTCCAAGGGTTTGGGCTGGGCGTTGATGAGTCAGTCAGTCAGTCAGGACTTGTCTTTTTATTTATATAGAAGTACTAACTTTTTATCTATTACGGAGTTCTGTATTATTAAGTACCGATTCTGAATTAGTAAGAGTAAATTACAACCTTAGTAACGATTATAGCAATAATTACATTTTAATAATTTCCTCTCATCACTATTGTTAAAGGTACCTTACTACTCTTAGAGAGTAGAATGCTACTAACTTTTTTCACATAATAATATTATTACCTAAGAAAACACACTTTGGTGATATATAGCGATATAAAAATATCGTTCGGTTTCCCATGCGAGTCTACATAAAATTTTAAATAAGATTATATTCATTGTATGTATTTTTTGTACTCAATAGCTACTTAGCTAAAAATAAAAATTATTTTTATCTATAAAAATCTACATTATCAGTGTACACACAACCATTATCTAAATCCTCAAATTAGAGAGAAGGAAACGACCCACCGCAAGCCCCTAATATAATAATATGTGTTAGGTTTCGTTTTCACTTTAGTATCATTTTTCCTTAAATATACTGAACCAATCAAAAACTAGTTTGAATGAGTCAGGTATATTTAGATCATTTGAAGGAAACTTATTTAGTGCATTGGCGCAGCCAGCTAAATAACGCTACAGCTTACAATGAATTTTCATAATATTTCAAACATTTACTTCATGTATATATTTTATATATTTAATTTATATATTACATATTTAATTTTGAAGCCATAGCTTGCATTGAAATGTCATTAAATTTCAGATATTTTTAATGTTGGAGCGTGCACTATAATGTGGGCGTACATCTTGGCTGCAGCACGAGGAGACTCGCGCAAATCTATTAATAAACGCACCTCCACCGTCGATACCTCTGATGACCATCCCTACTCGTAAGTTAATCTGTAATATTCACAGTTTCACAGCGTTCTTAAGCAGTGTTTTGAGACCCCCTATCAACGAGTTATGCATCTGAATATAGCTTTCCTGGTATGTCACGGCCCCACAGATATGTTAACTGCATGTAAAGCTTATGGTTGTGGTGTAATATGTAATCGGAATCAGCTTTTCACTCTGCACTTGCTAAGTTCATATATATGTACGTATCACTAACTTGTTAGAGGTCGAAGGTATTTTGACGGTTATGGCTCAGTTTGGTTTATGTAGGTACCTATACATTTATTTACGCATACAAATAAAAATCTGGTAATGCGGTACACAACAGAAAAATTATTTTATAAGCACACTAGCTGTGCCCCGCGGTGTTACTCGCGTTAAATTTTATAAATTTTCTTTGCTATAAACCTGACGGAGCCCGAGACCTTTCCAACAAATGCAAAACCGTGGAAATCGGTTCGTGCGTTCTGGAGTTATAGCGTCAGGAAGGAAAACCCGACTTATTTTTATATAGTAGAAGATAGCACAAAGGTATACGAAAGAATTCAACATCATAGTAAAGAGATCAATAGACAGAAATAAGTTCCAGAATAGAAGTTAGCGACATAATAAACATTAATATTACAATATAATGAAAGCGAGATAAACATGACAGGCAAGTGCATTCAGTGACACGAGAATGGCGCCGAAACGATATCGGAACACTCCCTAGCATCAACTTGATGCACTGAATGATTGGATTGACTGATCATCGAGGCATTCGCAAGTAGCGGAATCCAAGCGATCATTCATGAAACCCGTTTTCACCTTACGAAATGATAACCGTATTCGTATTCGACATCGACATTAATATCGTACTTGGTATACTTATACGATTATATTGTAATAGTAAATTAACATAATAAATGTAAAAATGTTGCTGAAATATTATTAATTACGATGATACGCAAATTATTTTATGGTGTGTTTGTTTTATAGAATCGCAATATGTGGAGGCCACAAGGGCTACTTTAGTCACAATAATTTTATTTCTATGCAATAATTTTTACTAGTTCAAGTTGACAGATATATGAAGTTAATGAATAATAGTTAACGATTTATATTGTTATTTTTATATCTTAAAAAAGATAAAGCTTTTTTATAACAATTTTAATTGTGTAAAGGTATTGTTTTTACTCCGTAAAACTGTTTTTAAATAAATGCTTTTATTATTGTATAACTTGTGATGAATTATATTTTTAGTCATAAATTAATAAACACATGTTATATATACACATATAACTCAACAATAACACTGATATCCCAAAACATAATATCTATGATCTTTAATATCATTGAAAATCCTATTTTGGAAAATGTATAATTTATCTCACAGCGTAGCTCCTAAATGACAAATTCGTATAACAATAAAAAAGTATCACCTCAAAATGCATAAAACAGCAAGATAAGTAAACAGATGGGCCAGCCAAAGAGCAATGCATTATATGTATCTGGAGACACTAGTGATCACTCAATCACTAGTGTGTCAGTCTCAAAAAATTATGTGTTCGACACAACCAATTCACTTGTCATTCAACTAGGCCTTCTAAGTAACGAGGGCTAGGATTCATCTTTGTCCTAGTTACTTAGAAAGCCTAGTTGAATACCTATTGGCAGATGCCAAAAAACTGGTAAATACGAAAAGCAGGAAGCTGAAAAAAATTTCTATTTCAAATATGTTTATAAAGTCAAGAAAATATTCAACAAAACAAAACTAACAAAAAAACAAAATAAAACTATATAAAATTAATGTTTGTCTGTGTCTTTTATAGAATCGTAAACTATGCATTTGATCATGTAATGATATTCAGCAAAATGTTGTGCATAAGCCTACAAAAGTTTCTGAGTTAGTACGACCGATCTTAGAAAAGGGGGCGCCACTACCATTCAAATTTATTTAATTAGTTGCGTAGTAGAGTACTGCTAGCTTCATATAAATATTTAAATATTATCAAGAAACTTATGGGTTAAAAAGTATGGAACTAGATTAATAAACCTAACTAGACTCTTGTTTATGTAAATACAAAATAACGTATTTAAAGAATAGTCTAACCCAATCATTCCAACAATACAGAAGTAAAGAACTAATATTTTATTTTTATATGGCAAGCAGTTTCAGGTTCCTCAAAATAATGACTTACTTTTTTAAGCTTAATACACACAATGTTTGTTTGACTAATTCACCAAAAATACGAATGTTTCTTCACTAGTTCTCTATACAAATTTTAAGCATTATGCACACACACGTGCCAGAGTGGCCGAGCACGTAGTTCAAGTGATATACATATATCATAAAGAAAGTAATCTAAATCATAAAATATAACATGGTCAGTTTGGTGCGTGAGAGTGCAAGTGTTTGTTACCTAAGTCAATAATTGAATGGTCTAATGAAATCGAAACGTGTAATTAAAGGGGAGGCGAAAAATATATAGACCCCTCACCAAAGTTTACTGTTTACAGTACCGTGTAAACTTTCCTTTGATATGGTTACCCTAGACAAAAGATAATAACCTACATGAAACCTTTTAAAACTCCAAGAGCATGATATGATTAAATCTGTGCGGAAGATTTTCTAATAATAGGAATATAATAGCTTTCTTTAAAATTATTAGAAATTTTCCTCGTGTCTTTACGAGCTAAGTACTTAGAAAATTGAGATCGTCCTGCACGCCACAGGTTTCCAAACGGCATCAGATTTCAACAACAAGCAGTATTTGTATTGTGTACTCGTTTAAACTAAGAGCCTTTATGTTTTCCATTAGTCTCTGTGACAGACATGTGGGTTGTGAGTTGGGAGGTGGGACAATGTTCAACAACATGGTGTCTTTCTATTATGTGCTCATTTAAACGAAGAGTCTTTATATTTTCCATTGATGTCTATGACGGGCATGTGGGTATGAGGGTGGGCTAAGGGGGTAGGATTGGCATCACATTGAAATAAGCGCTCGATACAAAAAGAAATGAGCTGAAAGCCGCATGACCTTCAGGTCCTCCAACGCAGTACCGACTAGGTGTCAAAGAGGTCGCCATAACTGAAAATCGGTCGGACCAATCAACATTACAAATATTGATTTATTAATTTTTTGTTAAATTGTTAATAATAATGTTTTTATATACAACCAGTCAACATCAAGTTATCCACTTAATAGTAACCGGTTAATACTGAGAGCGTCAGTGTAGAAAACTTCCTGGCATCCAAACAACCACGATAAGATTTTGTAAATGCATGTTGAGATGTCGAAGATTCTGTAAGGTGATACTTCTTAAATCGAGCTGTTGTTCCCTAAGTCTAGTTGTAGATATATCTGCCAACATTGTTTCTTTGTAAATATAAATATCTTCACTTTGATTGCCTACTTGATAAAGCAGTAGCATTCATTTCATTCCAGATAGTTACTTGATACTTGGTAATTGAACT
This sequence comes from Pseudoips prasinana, assembly GCA_951640165.1. NCBI lineage: Eukaryota > Metazoa > Arthropoda > Insecta > Lepidoptera > Nolidae > Pseudoips > Pseudoips prasinana. The sequence continues at coordinate 22,554,199 of OX621234.1, forward strand.
ATTTCTGATATAAAGAACTCTGAAGTGGCAGTGCCGAAGACTAACCAGATAAAGTTGGTCGTATCTCAAGAGCGTGTGGATCCTTTGGCCCTGCGCGTAATTTCTTTCCAAAATTAACAGAGTTACGGGAAAGAGAGACCAACAATGTTTGAGAGTATACTCTATAAAGGGTCCTACTTAATTATCTTGATTCGCCACCATAGCTACCGAGGACCACTATTTTTTTAATTTAATTACGCTATGAAACTGTGTGTTCTTAACAGAAATGAACCATTACATTTACTTAAAAATAAACTTACCTTTTTCGTACATTATTTTCCTTTACTGTTAGCTGTGTGAGTAACGGCATGGAATATCGGAATGCCATCTAACCCCATGGGGGGCGTGGAAGTCACCCTGAGGGACTGTATACCAGACAGCAGCAGCGTTCTTTGAGTAGTGTGACTATCATACTGCGATCGCCAACCAGTTTGCCAAAATGAAAGACACAACAAAACGGCATCCCTGCTATTCCCAGTCTTGGTAACAGCTGTGATAACGGCAGGACAGGGGGTACTAAAAATGTTCCATAAGTTATCATGTGGTTGCTCATGATAGGCCTAAGCAATGGAGCAGGCTATGCTCATAGATTCCCTGCGAGATTTAATCAGAAATGTTGATATCCGCAGGCAAAATAAACCTAGTGACATAGCTCGACGAATTGCAAAGCTGAAGTGGCAGTGAGTAGGGCACATAGCATGTAGAAGTAACCGAACGGTGGCCGTGTTTCGGCTGATTAGTGATGATGATAATGATGACTGTACTCTTGTATATAATACCCACTAGTGAGGATTTAGAAACCAAAAGAATAAACTCATCTTGCCCTCAAACTAATGAAATTCATCCTATCCACATTAAAATTATAAAGACGTACTTTATAAATATTTATTATACATTGTGCGAATATTTTTTACAGATTTCGAGATGGTAAACCTTTTACACTCTCTGGATCATCTGGGCCACACCCAGGGCCTTCTGGCATAAACTTGCATCGAAAACAGTATCCAATCAAGAGAATAGCGATCAAGCCGCTGAAATCAGTGCACGTGACAATGGAGCCTGATCAACAAATGGAAGAAGTGATAGAAGTTTTCGGAGAGGTACGTCTTACATACTCCTATTTACTACTATCCGTCACTTAATAATGTTCAAGTAAGTTAAAATACTGGGTCTATATAATAATATAAGTTAAATATAAAATTAATCACTTATTAATTATGAGGGTTTAATTACTTATTGATTACGGAAGAAATGAAATATTATGAACATAACGTTCATACAAATTTACTTGTTTCCTTTTACAAGTAAATTTGTATGAACGTTATGTTGGATAAATATCCAGGATAACGTTCATACAAAATTAACTTATAAGAATAATAAATGGCATTAATATTTGCAAACGCTTTTATATTTATCAAAATCGTAACAGTTTAGGTTTGTCGAGAAAAATGGCGCTTGGTTTAAAACTAATTCCAACTTGAACATTGTTATCTGAAATATGTAATAGTTTCAAGTTATTGTGTAAAATAATCCTAGGTTACCATTAAAATGATGTTTATATTGTCCAGGAAACAATCAAAAGTAAATTTAAGGTACCTTTAATTATAAAAAGTTATCGAAAATGGTATATGGCACTCATAAACGAGTATTTTTATATAAAATACCTATCACTTTGCATATGCATACATTTTGGCATTGCATTTCCCAATGTTTTATATTGTACTTGAGTAGAATATAATGTTTATGCATTAATTACGTAAAACAAGAGTATGTTCAGAAAATTTGTTAAAATTATGATTTAAAATGATCTCTCCCGCCATACTTTGTTGTAAAATTTAAGCAATTTGAAGTTCAGCTGCATTATTCTGTGGTGCGTAATGTACTGATACTGTTTGATGCTAAAAGGTTGATTATGGTACCACCCTGACTTCCGCTCCTTTAAAACGGTAACTAGAATTGTTTTAAGTATGTTTCTCACTTGTTTTAAATCAATAAAAATTCAATAAGTCCAAAAATACCTAGTGGTTTTTAAAATGTATCATATACTTCGTAGTATAACGTTGTATTATAAAGTAAAAGTTTGTATTAGAATTAGCTAGTACATAAATTTGGGACACTTTATATCACATAAAAGGCTTTTGTAGGATGACAGACAAGTTTGTAACAGTTTTAAAAACAAAACAAACTGAATGGTATACAATAATCACAGTTCCCACTAAATTATAATAGGTGAAGTTGTGCCAATTAGAATAGGGAATGAATATACATACCTACTTAATTATTGGTACCACCTTTAAATGCTGTTTCTGATTTATTTTTAATGTTTGAGTTTATTTTTATTGGCCTTTTCTACGAAGGTCTCTGACCCTGTTTTTAAAAAGATTGTTATACCTTTAAGATGTGCTGTACTCATAAATATACAACAGTCGCCATTATTATTCATAGTCAATAGCAGCCAAGACCCAACAGTCAACCCTTGGGTCAAGCAATACACCAGTATTTACAGATATCCTGTATACCTACAACCAGAGGCAGCTGTATGTATGCTATATGTACTGACTGAATTCGTTGACCCTCCGTCCATTGAAGAGTTCACCATGGCTACCGAAAGGAGTTATGGCGACAATAGCACCCAGGCTGGAATTATAAAGCTTAAGTGCGTGCGTTCGATCCTGCGTAAGCTATTAGGAAATGCGGGGAAGCGAGAGAAGTACCACAGGACATAAGGGGCACTAAAATCACTACACAACTGCATTTCCCTTTTTTCATTAACACACTACATTTCTCTTTTGAGCATAGTCGCTTTTCGATCAAGTCATCTTAACTAGAATGCAAAAGGTTGTTGAGCGCAACTATCCTGATGCATAGACCTCAGCGATTTACAGCGGATTTGATCTTCATCATCGTCATCATTATATCAGCTGAACGATGTCCACTCCTGGACAAAGGACTCTCCCATAGATCTAAACAATTGCCCGTCTTGCGCTATTTACATCCAGCGGTTTCCAGTCACCCGCACAAGATCATCGGTCTATTTGGTAGGTGGCCTCCCCATGCTGCGTCTTCCGGTTTGTGGTCGCATACATTAAGTGAGAGATTATTCGCTACGGTTACGGCCAAACGTTCGCATCGGAAAAGCGGCGACTATGATTGGAAAGCTTACTACGAAAGTATGGCATAATAACTGACTGACAATTTGGACTAAGATGATAATATTCCAGGCTACCATCTTAAGCAAACTCTTGTATGGAGCTGAGACGTGGATGTCGAATGCAAAATTGGAGAATGAAAACTCCTTTTACATGCGCTGCCGCCGAGATCGTGATCATCAAATGGCAAGATAAGGTCACTAACGCGGTAGCCGGATAAATACCACTACCTAGCCTGACGGCGTTTCTTAAGCAGATTGATCCTACCAGAGAATGGATCCTACTACCACTTACCATGACTTGTTCTGCTGGGTGCAGTGGCAAATGTGAAGCGAGATGTCGGTAGGCCATTGCTTTGCTTTAAAAAGCGGGATAAGGCTACTTTTCTAATTCAGCACCTTTATTATAAAAATAGCTCGCACCAGAATATAATGACGCGAACATATAGTGCAGGGTCGTAAGATTTGTGATGCAGCATTTGCAAAGTAATTGCTGATTAGAGACAGATGCGACACGAAAGGAGAGGCCTAGACCTGTGGCAAGCTCTGATACTCTCACATCGCATATTTCAGCCACTGATGAAGTTATTTTTCAAACATTGCTCTGTGAATACATTGCTATAGATACTAAAACCATATTATGGAGATTAACATGGCAGCAACTCGCAAGCATGACTATTCGAATCAAAACAATATATTTTTAAATAGATACTACTACCTCATAAGTTGTTAGCTGTCAGACTTGGACACATTATTTCATAATGAAATATAGCACGTTATACGTAGCCGTAACGCATCAGCCGTAGCTATTCCTACTACGGCGTAGCACTTAGTTACACGAGCTTTGCACGAGCTTTGATATTATTATTAAATACTAGCTAATACTTAAACTACATAGAATTAAAAAATATATTTAATAAAAAAATACGACAAATAACGATTACAAAAGTTAAAAGTGTGCGCATAGTAATGTGTAGGTTCCGGTAATATGGCGTTAAAAGTGTCTTAAATGCGTTAAGAAATATCGAATGGATTGTATCAATTCGAGTATCAGATCCACGGTGCTGTGGCATGGCGGAGGGGTTAACGCACATGGGGCCGGGTACCCCGTGGCCGTGGGTTAGATTTCCACCCGCACTTAAATTTATACAAGAAAAGGTCTGAAAAAAGCTTATTTGATTTCTTTTAAGATATATTTCTATTACAAACTTATAAAGTAATATATATATATATATATATATATATATATATATATATATATATATATATATATATATATATATATATATATATATATATATATATATATATATATATATAATAACAGTAGATAAAAAAAGTAAGAAAAGTATATTATTTACGTTCTTTAAATTCATTGATTAGTAGAAATTACTGCTGGATATGATTTGTTCATAAAACAGCGCCTATGCGCGACTTAAGGTTGCATTTAATTTTTATATAAATTTTAAACTTGTATTATTATAATAAAATAATTAGAACTTGAAATAACTATTTCATATAAAAAGTAGAGTGGATTTTAGATTTATATTATTTAATATTAGATAATCCTAAATTATCTAAAATAGTCAGATATATGTATCTTTTATGTTAGAATATACAGACGCGTTTTTTTACTGAGTGAACATACCATTTTTACCAACAGACCAATACACATAGTTAAACAAACCCTTTTAAATAAACGCGAAGGTTTGCAAGTATAGATGGATGTTTGTTACTCTTTCACGTAAAATCTACTGAATAAATAGCTTATACATCAGAATAACACATAAGCTACAATTTATAAAGATATTCTGTGAATTGTCCAAAATATGACCATAAGTGACAAGTAAGTAGGAAAACATCTACCATCTGCAAGCTATTCCGGCTTGCACTGCCAAAAATGTTAGAGGTATATAGTACATCCAACTAATATTATATATGCGAAAGTTTGTGAGTATAGTTGTATGGATGTATGTTTGTTACTGTTTTACGCCGTAACTACTTTAACTTGTGAAAATGAAATGGTGAAATCGCGGGACATAGCCAGTAAACTACACAAATGTTTACGTTAGTTTCTTACTACATAACTAATTAGTATACCAGAAGAACGAAGAGATTAATCAATAAGTTACTAAATTATTGCTTTAATACTAATATATAAAACGACATGTTGGCGTGATTGGTAAATGCTTGCTTTTTACGCCGCAGGTCGTGGGTACGATTCCCACCCAGGACAGATATTTGTGTGCATGAACATGTCTGTTTGTCCTGAGTTTGGGTATCTATATAAGTATGTATTTACAAAAGATAAGTGGTATATGCGTCTATATTAGTTATCTAGTTTTCCATAGCACAAGCTCTGCTTAATTTGGGATCAGATAGAGAATAATATCCCAGGATGCACCAGGATATTATTATAACAATAATAATAGGCCGATTTTAGTAGTCCGTTAATATCAACACACGCTGGCCAGTTATGCTGGCCATATATTATATAACACATTTATATTGCAAGGGTATGTAAGCAAACACAGGTCCGCGAGTATTTTATAATCTCCATAGTCGACAGTTTAGGATAAACGGCCGTTGGTAAAACATCAAAATAAATTACGTATTAACGTAATCAAATTCATTCATCCATTCGTAATCAAAATGTTCATTCATAATTAATTAATAATAACAGTTTAAGAAAAATAAGCTTACCGCTGGAAAATTAAGTTAATTTACTTAAAACGTTTAGATCGCAAACATCGGAGTAAATGTGATGAAGCAGCGAAACATGATCAGGTTAATGCATTAACTTTAAAAGGGGCAATTAGACGTATTACGTTCGGCGATGGTGGTCGGATAGTCGGACAATCAGTATTTACGACGGAAGCTACGGTGAACGCGTCATAAACGTGACATCGGGAAGTAAGTCGTGGTGTGGCGCGCTCCTCATGGCCTATTGTTTCGACGGTGCTGCCTTGGTCACGCACAGACTACCTATTAAATTTGGACTTGATGTTCATTCCTTTTTAAACTGTGGAAGCAACGGACGCCGCAATAACCCACCGCGTACTTTTTATTTATCTAGTGTGACAAATATATTTTATTTGTTTTTGTTTTTATAATTGTTACATCGATCTTAATTAATGATACGTCCCTCCCTCGAAACTATTAGTCGTGTTAGCAAAATTCCTTTAATTGAAGTTCGTGCTAAGTCGGTATCGTGACCCAACCTTCTAACAATTACGTTGATACCAATCTATATTATCTGTCGTCCAGTCTTAATAACTCTATTTATTTTGAAGACATCAGTGCGTTATACGAGAGTGGATAATGAAATGAAATAACTCATAATTCTGCTGGTCGGGTGTGCCCGTAGCCAACTATGAATTCTGTTTACACTATTCATAAAACTGACCTGAGCAGTATGGGCCCGGTAAGTAAACATCTTTACCTTTGACTTATGTCACACTTAGCACTGCGGAGAAGGCCGCATTTATATACGGCCTTCTTTCTCAAAAATAGAAAATTTAAACGTATTTAAACACATTTAGTTCATTATAAAATACGTTTTTTAAACTAAACTAGATAGTGTTTCACTATAATTAAACTTTATTATGAATAAATTAATTTTAGTATCTGTGAAACATAAGGCTTGTGAAAACAAGCGCATAGAAAGTCACAGCCCGATTAAGAATCATCCTTTTAATTATGGTTTTCATATTATAAAACTCCAGTAAAATTAAGGATTCTATTATTGTTCACCGAAAATCGTTAATTATTCTAAAACATATACATTTAAACATATTTTATAAATATATTCATGTCCAGATGGTCGGAAACTTTAATCAGATCACCAGGGGGAAACTCTCATTATTAGTTATTCATTTATTTAATATTAAAATCTCATTATTCAATTTTCACCAGTGTGTTAGCACAAAATACAAAATGTGCACGACGTTTTAACTCTGATTATTTTAAATAAAATTTCATTAAAACTTTGTAAAATAGATTTTAAAAGCTGACCAGATGATTGTTTTAATTATTAATCAGACATGAAGTTGTTGCTTAATTTATTCAATATATTTCATAATATGTTACTGTTCCTGTTATTGTTAAATTTTGCTATTGTGTATATTATGTGTAAATCATACGTTTCACAAATAATTTGTATGCTTTTAAAATAATATTGATGATAATTACTAATTGATTACAAAAAGATATTTATACAACACAAATCACGAAAACAATATTCCGAAACGAGTACCCATACTTATTACGATTGTAAAGGAATAATTTTTCATTTTTGCATTTTTAGATATCGGCGATTATATAATTATATTTTCATATTATAATCGCGTTTCCATTGTTTCATCTACGCCACTAGAAATGTGTATCATATACATATATGGTGTCATCATGTACTAGATTGGATGACACCTATTATTAAAAATATTTTACATAACCTAAGTTATTAACTTAAATAATTTTATAGTACTAGGCCAATATGAGACATATACCTACATACTTTCATAGCTCATCAGATTTGGAGCACTTAGTTCAAAGGAGTTATATAGAAAGTAATATTCAAAATTTCAGTGATATTCTGCTGGACATACATGACCATACTCACCTTAAGGCGTTCCAATAGTCCATTATATCATAACTCTTTGTTACCCCGCAACAATCAAACACGGCCCACGCATTAGACGTAAAGCGTATTTGTATATTATCTATGGTTGTTGTTAAAATTGTATCATTTTATTTGCAAAATACTAAAATACATTTCCATTACAAACACATTTACATATGTCCAAACTGTCCAAACTGTGAATTATTTATACTTTCTTATTGTGCCGCTTAAAATTAAACTATTTGAAATTTAATATTGAATGTCTTTGCCTTTTAGTCCCATATACAAAATGCAGGGCAAATTTGATTTGGATGTGTAACAAACTATACGGAACCTATAACTATAACAATGAAACTATACCGAACCTCTGCAAAACAATTATAAACAATCATCAACTTACGAATACAAAATTATATAAAATTACGTTGTGCTGATGACATTGATGAGCTCTCGAACGGTATAAAATCAACAAAGAAAATAAATAAAATTATGGACCTGTTTATACGACGACTCATAAGTCTCATATATTTAAATTATACCAGTAGTCAAGTCAAAAAAAGTAAAATAAACAAACAAAAGACAAAGTTAGTGATTTGGGCCAAGAACAACTAAACGAATTAAATTATTGTCGGTAGTAGTTCTCTGTATATTTTTCAAAGAAAGGTAAACGAAAAATTCAATATACGGATTATTTCTAATTTAGCCAATGTCTATTTTTCTTACTTTAAGCTGCAACCGAACGGTGTCGAAAGTATATGTCTATTTTAATATCATAAAGTTTATGAAATATATTGTATAATAATATTATATAGATTTTTAATACACCTTATAAAATTTAGCAAAATATAAACAACGAAAGTTTTAAATTCAACAACCTTTTTTTGAAAGGTATATCCATGTAAAAAAAACTTTGTAAAATTTTAAACATTCCTTATATATATTTTGACATAACGCTAAATTACAAATTCTAATTACGCACGGCATAAGAAATACTAATGATATAACGACATTGATACTATATATGTATGTTAGACAAACCAGTATTGATATCGAAAAATACGACTAGGATGTGCGTTTGCGTATCTAAATAACATTTAGATAGGAACCTAATTAACTAAATAAAGTATTCAAACACAATTTATGTATACAAATAAAGCCAATGTATATATATTGGCTTTACTTATATGCAGAATTGTGTTTGAATTGTACTTATAACTACTTCTAATCAAGTTATTGCTTATCTGCCGAAGCTGTATTCGTTAAAGTCCATAAGAATACTAAAAGCTATCCTATACTATAGTAATACATTCACTTAGATTCGTTTTATTAAATATGTAGATTTATCTCTTGAATTTAAGTTTGGGATATTTTAAATGATTGCGCGTTTATTCTTTAAACAGACTAAGGGTTTGTAAAAGTAATCAACCACTCATACTTCTAAATGGCAAGCACTTCATAACCTACGTAAAGGGTTACCAGAGGTTAAGTTCATAAAAATGTTTATGCATTTCAACGGTGGAGAATAGTTTTCCCCAAGTGGTTCGCGTGATAACTGCCATAAAATTAATTAAAGTAGACTAATTTCTAACAGGCGTAGTTATTTATTGAGGTTTAAAACGTTTTTTCCTTACTCCTGTTGAATACGTACTAATATGTTAATCTTAATTGATTAAAAATTGTCTATGTTGGAAATCTAAATTTTTTGAAATTCCCTAAAAGCACTATCGTTGCTCATACCAAAAATTATGAAACACAAATGTCTAAAATGCTTGCTTGTGAGCAGTAGCAGTAAACAGAAATAAAATAACACTGTGTTTGTTACAGAATTATGATTTTTAAAAATAAGTTTTGACGCATTATATCGATAATGCTCTTGTTCGTTCCATCATTCTTTACACAATCGTTACTGGTCTCACTATTATCGAGTAAATTGTGATTTAAATACTAAATACTCCTACATATATCGACTATATATCTGTTTACCGATGAAACTGACTTTTTAAAGTACCAAATAGTTTACTTTCTAGTGGGGTTGGAACTAAGCGAAGCTCTTTGGTTTAAATACCAACAAAAGTTAAAATGTAGTCCTTATTATGATGAACTTCTACAAATGGGTATCTATATCCGAAAAAGGTCTTTGCGATTAAACTTGTAGTATGTATAAATTTCCTCGGTCCCCAATTGATCCCCGAGCGAAATTTGTGTGTTAAGTAGTACAAGATCTGACGAAATTATTAATAGCCTGATATTATTAAGTTTGTATAGACGCGAGATTTTCCTAAATAATGGTTATCAAAACACTGTGTTGAGTAGTAGAAAATAAATGTATTATTACATCATTTCGTCCACTTAAGTGTAAATTTATTAACTGATGAACTTGGAGATTTCATTCGATTTAGGTTAAGGATTATCTCGAGTTCATTATTCAAGGTAAGTATTTAAAATAAAATGCTTTTGGGGTTGATAGAATTGGTACATGTTCAAAATATCTTGTAAACAATAGTTATAAACATAATCAATGTTGTAGGATAAGCGAATAAAAATTTATCTATTTAATTTTAATATATTTTAATAACTAGTGATAAAAATACAACAATACATCAATTTACTACCCCCAAAATTCGCTTTTGAGTACCGGGCTATATACTTACATAAAGATTTATTTAGAAAAAAAATGTTTTAACAAAACCGTATGAGGGTATAAATAGTGTCGTGGGAGGTTGTATAGGGCTGCCCTGCCGGACGATGCCACTAATTATATTGAGACATTAAATAGCTTACGGTACGCAAACGAAGGTTCGTGCTGGGCATTCATAGTGTCTTACCTTCACAAAGTACTTTGGTGTTTAATGAACTTGACACTAAATGTCGCAGTAAAACAGTAAACCTGAGGAGTAGCTGTGGTAAGGAAATGTTTTCAAGCCTTTCATTTTAGATTCATATTATAGGTTACGTATGCATATAGCTACATGTGAATTAAATTGAGGAAAAAATATATTAATTCATGTACAATACATGAATTAATATAATTCTGATCCAATTTAGTACAATTTACTATATTATACATATAATAAATTTTACTTGGATACACGAGTTACCTATTAAGTTTAATTGAAGCAACAAATCACGATCATTATACCTAATCAGACGTCTGTATTCACCGAAACCCAAAGAATTTCGTTTATTATGAATGAGAAAATATAATCTGAGTATCGATATAACTACCATAATTACGTTTTAAGGAGAATCATGATGAGTACCTGTAGAATAAACATGTTGTTTTCAGATCTATTACTTAATTATCCTAAATATTCATTTTCTATATTCATTTGGTGATCCCGTCGTTATTCCGTTCTAGGATGATATTTATCATATTGAAACAAGGTTCAAAATTGCTTCAAGGTTGAAATCTTTGATAATTTTTATCAATTTTGTGGGTTTTTATTTACGGAGATATGCATAAATACTAAAGTGATTTTTCCAGTTATTTCATTGAAACATTTGATTATAAATTGGTTTTTAAGTAAAGTCTAGAACTTCTTTTTATAAAGTGACCCATGATCATTTCACCTCTAAATTACTGTTTGTCCACAGTATATTTTTCTAATTTCTACTCATTCTTTATTTCTGTGAACATCACACTATAGGTTCAACAACTAGCTTTTTAATCCCGAACACAAATGGAGGGGTGTTATAAGTTTGACGACTGTCTGTGTGTGTGTCTGTGGCATCGTAGCTCTCAAACGGATGAACCGATTTCAATGCGGTTTATTTTTAATTTGATTGCCAGTTTCTTTGCGATGGTTCTTAACTATGTTTGGTTAATATCAGTCAGTAGTTTGAGAGTATCAGTTCTTTTCCAAAATGATGTAATTATAGTTGGAGACGAGGGTTCTAATAGTTAGTTTATTAGCTAATAATATGCTCGTTAGACGCTATAATGTGCATTAGGTTATAATGGGATATATCTCTTATTTTTTCCGAATCAATCTCGAATACGTGTCAATAAAATATATACAACACCGGCAAACGATTGAGTTGATTTTTTCCTTTATAATATCACCTACCCACGAAAGACTAATGAGACCGTGTTTCGTGTATATCTTTAAGTCGGGCACTAGACTTAGACTATATATGTATTTATCCTGCATACTTATACATAGTAAGTAATTAGAGTTCATCGTTCAAGATGGGTAGAATTGCTTTCAGATCACGGTAAACATAAAAAACTAAATGTAAAAATTAATAATTTCGCGTATTTGCCGACTAGTTCATTTTATGTGTATCGTGCCATCTAATGATTCTGACTAACGCTTTCGATGGTCAACATTAAATACCTAAACACCCGACTAATATATAATCGGCTTCAATTATGAAATATTACAACCCTCGCCACTGGTCAGCACGCAATAAATTATCACTTGGACCGTTATATTTTAGTATAAACCTACATTTGTTACTAACATGACGTCAGTATTTTTTAAAAGTAATTTACATTATTAATTAATAATATATCCCAGGCCACTCATTTGAAAAGCCGGCATTCAATTATAGGCCCATTTAATACGGCAAAAAATTATGATACCATCACTTTTATACATTGGAATTTTTAATACTTAGCCTTGGCTACTAGATTTCAAATCGACATTAGGTAGCTTTTGCACCCATTTAGATGATTAAAAAAATAATTACATTATCGAAATATAGGGATGCGGTAAAATTGGATATTGTTATTTATCTTTAGGTTTTGTTTTTAACGACTAGTTTTTCTTTAGTAACTAGTTAGTATGACGGTAAGGGATTATATTTAATTTTTTGACCTCATGGATCAAATACTCATGTGAACACGAAGAATGGATACGAGGAATAATAAAATATTGTAATGTACATAGGAATTAATAAATCAACTATGGCATGATTACTCAGAAAAATGAGTGTAGGGCGGCATTAGATTATAATAATGAGTTTGTTCTATTTGCTCCAAAATTCACTTACTAACTACTACTACTTTTGCGGTCTATCAGAATACCTTTGATTCAGTCGCAACTTGGGCCATACTGAAGTATTTTCGAACGTGCCAAATTGGCTACCAGTTTAAAGAGATGATGAAACTGTTTGTACGAGGACTCTACCGTATCACTCCGACTCCAGGACCAGAACTCGAAACTTATTTAACTGTGAAAGACCACATGTCTCAGAAACGATTGGTAAGGTGATGATGGTGACATGATCATATAAATCTTGAAATGGGTCATACAACCATGCACAGGAAAGTAAATATAACGATGAACAATAAACTGTTCCAAACTTTACGCGCTTCTATAAACTTATTGCCCATGGGTTTAAATAGTAATTTTTAATGCAAAGGGATAATGAGCAAATAATTAATTAACAATTTCAATAATTCCTGACAACAGATGCATATAATATGTAATTTACCAGAGAGCATACTGTAAAAATATTTAATAAGCACACATAGTGAGTACGGACTCACTCGGCACTAAATAATATCAATGCATAAAACCCAAATCACATTGGATTTTATTGTATTTTTTATAAAAAGTGGAAACTAGTTCCATCTCAGTCTTTACAGTCTTCTTTGTATGGATAAAATTTGATAAATAAAATTATTTTTAATTAGAATTGTAACGTAATTATAGAAAATAAGATTGAGATGGTATATGGGATTAATTTCTGTCTACCTTACACCGGACCAAATCAGGAAACATAATGATATTACGTAGTTACAGCCTCCTAAAATGAGCCAAACCAGCTGCATAAGCTTGATATATCTCTCTGTTATAGTTTATTCCAGTAGTAGGTACGGCAAAACCGCTTGAATGTGTTAGTGGTCTGGATTGAAATTTGGCTATGGTGTGGTGGCGAATCTCAACGGAGGCTGCCAAATATGGCTTACCTGTGTTGCAACAAGAGTTTCTGGAACTGGTTTTCATTAAAACTGTTTTAAAATGCATTATTGCAGTACGTATGACTTTTTATTTATAATTTATATAATATTAATATTTCGTGTTTATTTAACTAGGGAACTACTATTTATCTACGAAAAGCAGATGCATATTATAGTGAAGTGAACTCTTATGATCCAACACGACCGAGGGAGATCGAATGCAGGACCAACAATTTCATGTGATCTCCGAAGCACGGGCGTGTAGCTCAAAAATCTATTCATAAAAACAGGAAACATTTCTTTTCGTAAATTAAGTGTAAGACGGAAAGTAATACGTTACCCAATAGTCTCATTTACGAAGACCACTAGTAACGATTTCATCACCTATATTTAACCGACTTCAAAAAAAGGATGACCTTAACTACGACAAAAGTCTAAAATCCTAATAGAACGTACATCTCATTCAACATTATTGTAATACATCAAACAACTTTGTTTCAATTAGAATTTCGGGACCTTGTCATTTCATTAACACATTTTCTTTAACACGTAGTTTATTTCATTTATTTGTCACTTCTTTTTACATTTCGAATCTATATCATCATGGATTTAAATCAGGAAACATTTTGTAGTATAATTATACTATGAAAACCATACGAAATGATAATTCGTAGTTTTACTACGTTTTATCACAATGATTATGGTTGCTACTTTTGCTTGATTTTCGTACCTTGAATATAGACGTAACCATTCAGACAAAATGTAGTAAAATATAAATTTCAATAATTAAACCAAAACATAATCTCCTTGACAATAACTTAATACAAGCTAGCTAAATATAACTACTATTATAAAATATATTTTATAAATGTTTTAACAATCAGTGTACCTAAATATCTATAATAAGTAACTAGAAATAATAACTGTATTACTACAAACATGTTCTGACTATTTACAAGCGCTTTTTTAAAGTCTACGTGAATAAAAACCTTTTTTATTTATATTATTATTATTAATAAAACTGGGCACGTTGCTATTGTTGCTCAAGAGGTCCATCGTACAGTAAAAACAATTGGTGCCATATGTTTGCTGAAAGCTAGCTGTCCATCACCATATAAACCGGGATACGAGAGGGACAAAACTGTCATATTTTGAATTAAAACATTACTGCCACAAATTACTGCTGTAATAACTAGAATTAATTATGTTTACTCGTAATACTGAAGCCATATTCTATACCAGCGCTGTTTAAAGAGAATAAAAACCGTTATTGACTTTTTTCCAATCGTTAGATGTCAGGCTGGATTCGAAAGTTTAGTTGCGGATGTATTCTGTAGGATTCTTATCCATAACCCTCGATGATCAACCTACCTGACACTGATACATCGCTAGATAATGAGCCAGTTACTAAACAAAGAGCGTAAATTCAATAGTTAAGTACATTGTTATAACCGATACAAACACACAGTGCTGTCGATACTGATGTCATAATTGCGAGCGTTTGCATTTTAATTACCAGCTTAATAGGGGAAGTGCTAAAATCCGTTTGAGAGATTTTTTTTTTCTACCAGTCAGCCTTAAGATTTAAAAAGTTACCAAGAGCGAGTCGGAACTTATAATAATATTTTTGTGGAAATATATGTTATATGGTTCACAAAATTCTGTCTTCGTATTACTTACCTACATTAATGTTAAAATTAGTATTTTAGACGGATTTAATATGATTTTATAAAACCAAACAGCATTTACGTAAACATGGAACACTCAGTATTTATTTTAGATCAATTGTATGTATATATTAAATTTATTATTATTCTTAGCGAGTAATTTCAATCTGTCGTAATATATTTTTAGATGAGTTAATTAAGTATCAAAAAAAGACTCGCGTTCATTTAGAAATTTAATAAAGTAGTTAGTAACAAGTAAAAACTGTTTAGGATCTAATGTAATAACAACTCTAAAATTATTGCATTACGGATGAAATTAAAATTCTGACATGGATACCATCGAACTAAATGTTGTATCGCATATTTATCAGGTGCGAATAGCACGAATGTTTTAACCGTGAACTCATAACAATTTTATTATTGTTTTCCTCCGAAAAGCCCCGACGTCGACCTCATCAATAATCTGTGGCGTCTCTTCTCGAAACATTTTGTATAGAAGGTATTTATGGAAACACATCTCGTTTAGAGTTGAGTCACAACATTTTCATTTTTAATAAAAAGGAGGTGTCGTTTGGGTAAGTATTTAACATCCATCTAGGGACATCCTCGTTATTGCTACAATATAATTACCAGCATATAACCGGCGTAGATTAACATTGTAATAACTGTAAATAAAAATAGATGTAGGTCAAACATATTATTTAACAGATCACAAAAGTAACTGAATTTATATAAATACTTATATTAAATACGTCTGAGAAATATTTATTACGTTTTATAACCGAATTTAAATGTTATTACAAGTATAATTGTTATTTATAATAATCTGATTTAATAAATCAATTTCGTCGTCTAATTAATTCATGGATGCAAGATCATCCAACATTATAATAATCCGTTATTTTATAAGATCATCTCAACATTATAATAATCCGTTATTTTTACTTAAATATCACGAGAACCCAAAAATACAACCTTCAAAAGCAAATCATTTTATGTTATTTATTTAAGTGCTGTGATTTATAGCCAAATTATATGAGTATCAAATATGAGCTGCTATAATGCTCTTATAATATATTCAACGGACAAGTACTGAAGTTAATTCCCGAAACTTTTGCTTTCGCATAGGTTGAATATCTCTATGGCCCATACATAGTTGTTCTGAGTTTGTATCCCTGCAGATACGTAGATTTCTAACGCGGAATTTGCACAAAAATATGTATGTTTCGCATCAAATCAATTAAATGATATTACTGGGATATTCTCATAGCCTCGCTTCTAATTGTCAAAATCATAATTAATCAATTTATTCTAAGCAACACAAATAATTTGATCGCCAAGCTATTATTTTTTTAACGGATAAACTACAAATTAAAAAAGTAGGTTCTAACCCAAAGAATTAGTTTCTCTAAATATCTTATTATAATTTAATCCTACGTTACCCAATCAGCACTTTGATTAAGTTATTTGGGTTAGTATGTATTAATAAAACACACGAGGATTACGGAAAAATTACAGGGACATCTATCAAGGGCATAATAGCTGAGAGATATCCACTATTATTATCAATTGTGGAAATAAATATGTCATGATGTGATTGCGAATCAAACGAAATCTTCTATATAATTCTATAGTTCAAAAATAATTTCAATGACGTGGATACTAATACATATTGACAAACTAATTAAAATTCATAGCCCATTCACTGTCGAATGCGTATGGTGATCATACACGGATATAATCGTAGTGCTTTCTTTAAGTAACGTCCACTAAACATCGTCCCTCATAACCAATACCAAAGCACAACACAACCTATCCAGATTCTAGATCTAAAACAACGCAGCGTAAACGAAAAAAATTCTTTGAAAAAACTCGTTGATTTGACATCTCTCTTAACATGACAACTATTCTTTATAATTGTTTTGTTTTGTGATTAAATATAAAAGATTATATATGAGTAGTAGTATATTATATAGTGGAGCTTCCTCCAGGATATCGGCCATTTACCACTTTCAATATTCCATCAAAATTGAACGATGATACTCTAAAATCTTTCGTAGTTTTTAATACTGCCTATTTTTATGTAACAGATGTTTTTGTCAACTTACTTAATTCCACTTCTTGCAGTTAATTTATAATTACGCGCTGTACTTCCTTACAATATATCGCTGATTCAACCCACTTGGTCTTAGTTTCTCCAAGTTTTTCACATATCACTTTCCTAACTTCTCACTTTAAACGCTCGATCTAATTCTTGTTTATTCCTAGCATGGTTAATTCTCTGTCTAAACCAAATCCGTCGTCCAAGGTTAAGTCTAAAACTATTGTGAAACCATTACCCGCAAACTCGCTATTGGCGTCCAATTTAACACCTGCCTGCACCTTGGCTCACCGAATAAGAAAAAACCGGCCAAGTTCGAGTCGGACTCGCCCATGAAGGGTAGCAGCAAGTATTTCAGTTGATTAAATGAAAGGTAAATTGCAGTTTTCGATATATGACGCATAAAAAGAAACTACTTACTAGATTTCGTTCAAACCAATTTTCGTTGTTAGTTTACATGGTAATGTACATCATATATTTTTTTTAGTTTTATCATCTCTTATTTTAGAAGTTACGGGGTTGGGACACTCATTTTTCCACTTTGTGTCTGTCGCGCAAACTATTCATTTTAGAAAAAGAATATATTAGGAACCTCAATAATAATATCATTTTGAAGACCTATCCATAGATACACCACGTCTATGGGTACAATGAAAAAAATAATTTGAGTTTCAGTTCTATGTATGGGGAACCCCCAAAATTATTATTATTTTTCTATTTTTGTGTAAAAATTTAATGCGGTTTAAAAATACATCTACTTACCAAGTTTCAACAGTACAGCTCTTATAGTTTCGGAAAAAAATGGCTGTGACATGCGGACGGACAGACAGACAGACAGATAGACAGACAGACATGACGAATCTATAAGGGTTCCGTTTTTTGCCATTTGGCTACGGAACCCTAAAAAGGCTACATAAATCATAATATTTAAATGAAATGAAAAAAATATGCCTTCTTCCGATATATCTGCAATAACAAAAAATACGCAATACCAATATATATAGCCATAATTAAGAAGAAAGTGTAAATAATATAGTTAAAAACGGAATGTTTTTACACAAAGGGACTCTTTGTGTAAAAACATTCCCATTCACGAGTATTTTGCAAACAAATGTATCCTTAAGTATTCCACATTGTTTATGTTACGTTTTGTTTAATTGGCTTTAGTACTATGGGTTATTTAGTTTATACTTGCGCAATTCGAATTCTATTCCTTTTAATTAGGATACATATCCCGTCAGCCCTCTGGGCATGTAGCTTGATTACTGTAGTGAATCCATTTGTAGGCACCATTACTCGGTGAACTAGCCACGCTTTGTAATGTATGCCAGCAACACTAACCTGTACTCGCTACAAATCCTAAGCACGTTAAATACAATGAGGAAAGAGTATTCTTTTTAATAAGGAAGCTATTTATAAATTATATTGTAATTGAACACATAAAGGTTGTCTTGAACACTGCAGGTCAAGGTTCAGTTAACCTTTAAATTGCACAATAATATTAAGGATATCGATTTATAACAACCATTCTTCCTATTGCAAAAACATATTGCAAAATAGGTATCTAATGCTTCTAAGTATTAGTATACTTAGCGACTTCTTTTATAATTTTGGTTGGGTTGGCGCTCGACACCAATCTCACCTGATAGTTAGTGAAAATGTGATCGAAGGTAAGTAAGGGTCCCCATAAGATGCCTGTTTACACTAGTCTTCAATAAACCCATGTTATATGAGTCGAGAAACACGTTGTTTGAGAGGGTGATTCACAGCTTAGCCGTGCGTATGATGACAGCTCTTTGCTTCCAAAGCACTTCGTACAACGTAATGGGATGTCAACAACAAAGCGGTGGAAACCGTTCCAACTCCTGATAGTCCGATGAAAAAAGGGGGAAAGAGGGATAAGTTCATGGAAGTGCTGAGCGAATTCTCGATAAATCGATAATCTGGCAACCTGACGCCTATGATTCAAGTTTTGCAGTTTTATACTTGTTATGAACTGTACTATCATCGATAATTCTTCTATCGCATCTGTCTATCTACTTGTAAGAATATTAAGCATTAGAAAGATATCATTTTAAAGTGCATTTCACGTGATTTCAAAGTGTTTCGAAAAAAATGTATCTTTAGGTTTTAATTTTTTATTGTTTTTGATGTTAAGTACGAGTATGTTCAAATATCAATTTTGAAAAGGGTAAATACAGTAGTAGTTCATAATCGTTATAGGGTCATAATATGGCACTAATAAAAATAGTCAAATAGTAGTAGAGCCTAAATTACACATATAGCATTATAATATAGTGTACCAATATTTATAATTCCCAAACAAAAAATCAGATCAGATAATACTGAGTATCATCCGTCATTGTATACCCGAAGCCAGTAAATTAAAATTCAGCTACTCTTTACTTTCCAATTTGCGTTTATTTTCCAAAGATACTGTTAAAGTATACATTTTCACCTGACATCCTGACACTGGCATAATCTTCCATTAAACACGAGATTAGAAATATTAGAAATACACGGTGGATTTCATGATTAAAAAAGCAGATAATAATTTAAATAAATTTTAATATTATTTTTAAATATGTTATCCTTCTGTTAGTAGTAAATAGTTAATTATTGTTTATGGTTTTATACTCTGAACTTTAAATAACGTTAAATACTAAATACTCTGAACCACACTTGTACACTTTCAATTCATCGGGAGTGCCATCAGTATTATTTTGGCGAGCGTGCTATCAGCTGCCGCTGCTGTTATGAGCTGCTGTGGGTCAGAATAGTATTATAAAAACAAGTCCTGTAATATGTTTTTGTATAGTCAGCATCACCATTATATGAATTTGAACAATTTCATTTGGCTATATGGTTTTAAAACTTTTTACTAGTTAATCATACATTTATCAGTTAACAGCGAACTCACATTGTAAATGCTCAAAAAATATATGTAAAGGGCTATTATATGTAAAGGGCTATTTGCGTTTTAAATCCATAACGTAAAAATGTTTTTTTTAATTTATTAATTTAAACGACAAATTTGTCGGTGCTGAATGCACTCACGGATTACTGATTATTCAGCTCAATGTAATTGTTCCAAACCATAGAGCGCAAACCTTATGGCGCTACGGAAAACTACGGACGGACCAATCTTTCAACCGCAAATAGCTTATTTTTAAAGATATAATTAATATGTTTTAACTTTTCAGATCCCATAAAAGTATAAATGCTCTTAAACGGGTTATAAATGATGAGAAGTGACTATAAAAGTTTTATGTTCTCTTCATTCTTATTTCGTTCCATATTTAAGGTCCCAAATTTCTTCAAGTCTTTCTGCACATATAACGACGTCTAAAGAGCAGAGTTCTATCCCACTACAATAAATATTGGCAGAGTTATACATATAATTCATATTAGCTTACGTGTGCTTAGTGTTGGAATACAAATAAATTTGCTTATTATTCACGTGAAAAATATTTGTACGACGGGGGCTTTCTTATTGCATAGATTTGTGTTAATATATAAAATTAGAATACTTAAATATGCAACACTGGTAAGCCTTCAATATGTTATTAAACTGTCAAGTCGGTACACAGCCACTTGAAGATAGACTTTAACCACTTATGGTTCCATGACGATATGACCTCTCTTTTCCCCTCACTGATGAGCTTAGCGAACTTAAGTAAGTTCGCTAAGCTCTAAGCTCGCGTGGTGTAAGTACACAAAGGACTATAACATTAATACAAAAATGCCATTATCTAGAGAATTAGTAGTATTCTATAAGGTAGACGTACTCTTACTGGAGCAGGTAATAGAGCGAAAAAGGCTGTGCTCTGCCTCACTTGTTCCCTTTTAGCGCTACGCAGGAATCACGTGGTAGAGTTATTGAGCCCTTCATACACGGTAGCACTCTACCCTTGCAGTTTACGTTTATGCGATACAACCAAACTTTCTCAAAATGTACGTATTACTTACGTACGAGTTACTTAAAACCCTAAACATAAACAAATAACTTAACGTATGTGAACGTAAGCAAGAAACAACTTTAAACGTAGCAAATATTTTTTATATTTAGCAAAATCAAAAGATATTTTGTAACCCAATATTTAACATTGAACACCCGACGAAGGCCTCGCACCACGCTGATTCCGTGCCTTTTCAGACCTTTATAGTTACATAGCAATAGGTACTTCAAAAAACTAGACCGAAAACTATTTTGTCATTGAAGCATTTGTATGATCAATTTCTTGTTCAAGAAAACATCTGTCACAAATAATAATGTATTGAAATTAGCAAAGTAAAAAAATTAAGTAAAGTTCCAGAAATATAATAATAATTTCTCTCAATACGGTTTTTATTACATGCCCGGGTAAGTAATATAAAAGTTCCAAAGCCTACCATTAATAATAGTATCTGAGATATTCCGCTGTGATAGATATTCTAAGTAGCACCATGAGGGTTACTTTTTACCATTAAGTCACGGTCTCCTGAAATGACGTAATGGGACTCTATATAAATTATATAGGAGATGAACGAAACTATATAGGGCATGAACGAAATTATATAGGGCTTGAACTTTATTTGAATGCAACTACCCAATGTAGCCCTACTTCCATAGACATTGGGTATACTTCTCAAACCATCTCATCAAAAATAGCAACTACCAGTAATTTCATTAAACAAAGCCAACATAAAAGGGACCCCTTTTTTCTTTTTGGGATTATTGAGTTCAAACTCTAAAAACAATACAAAAAACGGCAACAAATTACAATTTTTAAATAAATAAGACAGTACGCACTATCACAAGGCTAGTTTACATACATAGACTCACGCCTGTTTCCGGATTTCCATTTGTTACGATCTTTGCATACTTCTTTTGCCTCGATTACTGTCATTATATTCTTCATACATGCTCGCCGGTTTAGGGTACTTCTGACCTGCCCTTTCTTGAGAACATCTCCAATTTGGTCAGAGAATGTTCGACGTGGTCTTCCCCTTCCGGTTGTCCCATCCACACAGGCCAGGTATACTTCTTTTGTCAATCTTCTTTCATTCATCCTTTCTAAATGGCCAAACCATCTCAGCATGCCTTTTTCAATCTTTGTGACTACATCCTCTTTCACACCACAACGCTCTCTTACATCAGTATTTCGAATTCTGTCTCTCAAAGTCACACCACACATACTTCTCAGAGCTCTCATTTCTACTGCATTTATTTTACTTTCATTCTTTTTCTGCCATACCCAACTTTCACTTCCATACATTAAAGTTGGCACTAACACTCCATCGTGCACGGCTAGTCGAGCCTTCTTTGATACTTGCCGGCTACTCATAAAGGCGTGCAGTGCCCCATTTACTCTGTTCCCCGCATTTACTCTTCTAACAATATCTTTTTCATATTTCCCATCTCTCGTAAACAAAGTTCCCAAATATACAAACTCATTCACCTGTTCGACTTTCTCTCCTCCAATCACAATATCACACTTTGTCGTGTATTCATCCCTCTCAAATACCATTACTTTCGTCTTACCTACATTCATTTTCATCCCTTTCCTTTCAAAAGATTCATGCATACTTGTTACCATCACCTGCAACTCGTCCGCCGATGATGCAAGTAAAACTTGATCATCAGCGTAAAGCAGACATTTGATGAGTAACTCATTCATCCTTACACCGCATTCACTTTCGTTCAAATCTTTTAAACAGCTATCCATGAATAGGTTAAACAACCACGGTGACGCTACACATCCCTGTCTAACACCCTTTTGGATGCTAAACCCCTCGGTGTATGACCCGTTAATCCTCACGCAAGCTCTGGAATCCCTATAAAGAGATTTCAGTGCTTGAACAAGGTTGTCGTTCAACCCATAGATGGACAGTACCGACCATAGTTCACTCCTCAACACTCTATCGTAGGCCTTTTCTAAGTCTACGAAGGCACAGTAAACCTTTTGGTTTTTGCCCAAAAACTTCTCTACTATGCTTCGCAGAGAAAAGACCTGATCCGTGCATCCCATTCCTTTCCGAAAACCTGCCTGTGCATCCCATATTTTCGCATCGGTTTCTTTCACAACTCTTTCGACCAATACTTTTGCATACAACTTACCAACGACGCTGAGCAGACTAATGCCCCTATAGTTTTTACAGTCTTGCCGTGAGCCTTTCCCTTTGTAAAGAGGTACGATGACAGCCTTGCACCAATCACTTGGCACTTGGCCGGTGGTATAGCATAAATTGAAAAGGCTGCACAGCTGACTCGCTATGACGCCATGTCCAGCCTTCAGCATCTCGGAAGTTATCCTGTCATACCCTGGTGACTTACCTGGCTAGAAGGCTAGTTTACTTATGGCTTTATACAAAAATATTGCCTGCCTAAGCAAAACAAAAGGGCAGATAGGACACTCGAAAATAAACCTAGGTTTTGTATAATTATCTTTAAAGTACTTTCTTATCCCTGCACTCTGAAAACACTCCGCTAACAAATGATGGACATCATCTAAAACTCCACAAATCGAACAGTTTGGCGAATCAGACTGTTTAACTAAGTTCTTGAACTTGTTCAGCGGAATGTGACCAGAGCGAAGTTTGCAAGCTGTAATAATCAAATCCCTACAAAGATTAATATGAGGAAATCACGGTACATTAAAAAGCCTGGCCTGTAAAGTTCTATAGCACACGCCTTCATTTAAGAATATAGTGCACATCCCATTTTTTTAAGATATCATTTTTATATTTTAATAATATATCACTGCATTCTGGAATATTAAATGTTTCACTTCCTGTAAAAATAGCCTCGTCGGCCAAACTAAATACCATTTCATTGCAGTGTTTACCAATATGAGCTGGGATCCATTGCAGTCTCAAATCAATAACTCTGGTCTTCGACGTATGGATTTTGTCTAAAATCGAGTAAGCTAACAATGCACCCCTGACCCTAGAGGCGCACCGAGTCAAATGTTGTTGAGCACTTGCTGTCAGCCAAAATAACTGCCTTTTTAAAACCCACAGATCCGGCATACGATATCGCCTCTAAGGAACCCTTGCAGTTAAGCATTGTATCTACATCATGATCTTGTGGACAACCCTAAAAAAATATGTACATAGAAAAATATTTAAACTATTTAGAAGCGCTCTTATTAGATGTATGTAAATATAACAATCTTTTTTATTATGTTTTTAAAGGATTTCGACATATGTTTATAAACCAACAACCTCTCAATACCTCAACCTCGTAACTCAGAGACCAAGAAAAGCAAGGCCTGCGAATGATTCGTCCCCAATTACGTTGGCTTGCCTCCCAACTGACCAAAATGACTATGACTGTTTAACTTGAAAATATGTTACACCAGTTTCTTGTTGCTGAATTGAAGGATACTATGAACATCAGCACTGCGGTTAATATAGATAACATAAAATTTTATGGATTACTATTTTTCATATATTATATGTTTTTTTTCGTATAGGTGACCACCGACGTGAATCCCAACACGAACTGGATACAACGTCAATTCACTAGGCTGTCCAGATACCTCCACTACCGTATCAGTGGAGAGGGTCCGACCAAGCCACCAGATTCATTTCTGAAGAAATTCTCGGCGCAAACTTTCAATGACCCTGACGAAGCTTCGTATGAAACTAAGAGATCTAAGCTTTTCTGTGGAATGAAACTTGCTTTTGACCCTACTCTACCAGGACATTACTACGTGAGTACTACTCTCTACTTTTTCATGGATATAATGAACATTATTACAGTGGTTCTTCATACGAGTACATTCGTTAATTCTATATTTAGATAAAATTAAATTCTTCATTCGCCTTGCTTACCTGATAATTATTATAACCGGTTTTCCGGGTAGTGGTAAAGTTATCCATTTATTTGAAAAGGTACTATCATGCTGTGGACCATGTTATAACCATCAGGGTATGTGGACCTTACGCCATATTTACGTCTACTATATCCTAACTTACGTTGTTAGTCATAGAAAGTTAAAATTAACATTAATGGAAATAAGTTTTTCTAGCAGCAGAAATATTAAATAAAATCTTATTTTTCAGTAGGCTAGCAGTTATAAAACCCTTGAACTACTTCATCCTAATTTTAAAATCATTGATTGATACAATACTTAGAATTAAATTACCTCCAACTTAATAACAAATATAAAAATAGTAAATTGACTGACATTTTACAATTCAAAACTGACAATGTTTATTAAGCATTTATTGATCTCAATATTAATATTAAACTTGCTTAGTAATCAATATTTTCGTACCAAGTTCAATCTGAACGCCAAGTAATCAAAACCGCTTTTATTTGAAATGAGTATAAAGCCGTATAAAAGTTGATTACATTAGGCATCTACTTAATGCTGTTTTCTTTAACATGAGAATTATTGAAATAAATACAATAATTTTTAGTTACTAAATTAAAACAATAATTATGCATTCATTATTATTTGATTGTATATTAAAGGTATTCTAAATATTATTTCTGCTTGTAATTTAGCCAGCATCTTTACAGGTATGTTAATTGCAAGGTTTTCCAAGTTGGTGGTTGTATTACAATTATTTCAGGTTCTATTGGTTTATAATGCTGAACCCTTTACTAGAGTGCAATGTTTGCTCTGTCTTTTTATTTTCCGATTGAAAAAATTTGGCCCACTATTCAAATGCGTCGAATTACTTTGAAGCTCTAAACCTTAGAATGTTTGCGTACCGTTTGAGTTGATGAACATTCTCCATTTAGGATATGTCGTACGTTTACAAACGCCAGCCTGTCGTGCGAATTCATTGAACCACGGTGCCGTCGCAATCTGTTCTGTTTGATTGCGGAATGTGTGTAGGAAAATCGTATTTTATATATTTAAAAAATTGATGATATTCAATCTGTATTTCCATAAAAACTGAAAGTCCATCCATAAACATTAAGTTTTTCCCTCTTTTTCTAGTATCAATGAAGCTTAAAGCTGTTAGTAAAACAATGCCAATTTTTTGTCAACATTAATATTTCTCTAGCCTAGAATTCAATCCACAAACGCTTAGCATTAGGGCTTGTTATACTCCTGGGGAGTATCTCTCTCTTCTATGTAATTTGCAGCAGCGTTTGTATGTGGTCAATAGTACTAAAGCCTCGGCACGACTTCTGCGCCCCCCACGGGATGAGATGGAGTGGCGATATTCTTTTTGGTCATCAGCCACGCAGCCAAACTGTTAACCGGTACATTTAAAGATGTATTCAAGTTTTTGGACTGGAAAGGCATTGTCAATATTGAGTGTATCACCCACCTTTGTTTTGCCGACGTTATAGTAGTAATGTCTGAGACCTTGGAAGACCTCGGTATAATGCTCGATGAACTCAGCAGAGTTTATCAACAAGTGAGCCTGAAAAGATGGATGGATGGACAAGACGAACATCATGTCGAAAATTCATGTTGCACCCACTAAAGTTAAGGTTGGATACTCTGTACTCAAAGTTGTAGAGAACTATATTTATGTAGGACAGATCATCCAAGTTGGACCTACCTACTTCGAGGAGGAAGTCGATCGTAAAATCCAACTAGGCTACGCAGCTTTCAGGAAGCTACGTTACATCTTCTCGTCCCAAATGCCGAAGTGTCTCAAGTTGAAAGTCTTTGACCAGTGTGTGTTGCCAGTGGTGTCTTACGGAACAGATACGTGGTGGCTTACCTTATCAGGATCACCCAAATAGCAATAGAGGGAGCTATGCTTGGAGTTTCCAAGTGAGATCGAATCAGAAATGTCGATCTGCGGACGAATCAAAGTAACCGACATAGCCCGAAGAATTGCCAAACTGAAGACGCAGTGTGCAGCGCATAAACCTCGTAGAACACCTCTTGTGAGGGTCGTGGAGATCTTTGGGGGAGGCCTTTGTCCAATATGAGGCATTTTTCGGCTGATATGTTTTTTCTTTTTCATTCAAGGTATTCTAAATATTATTTCTGCTTGTTTCTATGCAAGTCTCTTTACAGGTATGTTTCTGACAAGGTTTTCATATTTTTGATAATATTAGGTTTTAGGTAGGTTCCTTTGGTGTGTAATGCAGAACCGTTCCTCTTCTCGACATTTCTTAACTAGGTGTATGCGATTTTTTCTGAGTATTTTTAACTAAAATAAATTATCAGTGCCTACTATTTGAATGCTTCGATATATTTTGTATACATAATATATACTACGAAGAAGACAACTTTGAGAAAGGTTTACATCACGACGTTTGTGTTGATGAATTTCCACCCCTTAGGACATGTCGTTAGCTGACGTAGTCTTCGCATTTGCAATGTATGATTCGTAACGTGCACATTGGACATGGATAGCGGCGTTTGATATACTAGTATTCAACAATTATCAAAGGAATTCATTTTGACATTTGTAGCAACTGCAGATTTTCTTTCTCATAATTAATATTGCACTTACTCAGATTTTCCTACCACACTTAACCACCAAGAAATCAAAATCTAATTTTATTTGAAATGAATATAGCCGTATCAAAGTTGATTGCATTAAATATCTACCTACTTAATTATTTTTTTTATAATTACTAATACATAAACGCATAGTTACATGTTATGAAAATAATTACGCATTATTAACCACGGTGTTATGCTACTCTTTGTATTTGTGGGCTCAGACATGGTCTGATAAAGTTTAACTGTTCATTAAGCATAAGAAAAAATCCCTTGCTGATAAAATTTTGGATTGCCAGAAAGGATTTCCATAAGCTTTAATAATTTCACCAATTTCCAAATCCGAAAGAACTGCCAGATAACATGTTAACAGGTATTCAAGCGTATGACCGTTACTGTAATTATCGCCCGTAGCTAGGTTACTTTATTAAGATCTAAACAGAAGCAACAGTAATACGAGAAGTCCTTAGAATACCAGCCAAAGAAGATTACTCAACGCCTAAATTATACCGTCCAATAGAACTGCTCCCCTAACTAAAATAGCTTTCACTGCCAAAGATAACTACTCGCCATTATGGTTCCGTATCACAGAGGAATACCGAAGTCTCTGTCAATAGCTTAATGCAATACTATGACAAAGGTTACTACAGCAGTAGAAGCTGGTAACATTAGTCTCACTTGACATAGAGAGAGCCTTCGATGATCTGCGATAATATTGGAAATACTAAAAATGTTCAAACAACACTATAAAACTTACGAAACTGCAGAGACAGGGTTCTTTATGGTCAGGAGGATCTCTCTGTAAGAATGTAAAATATTAACCGTCCTCCAGTAAGTACCCTCTGTTAAAGGGCATAGAGACTGCAGGCTCATAGATACTTAGTCTTTCCATAGCTAGTTCTGCAGTGGCCTGACATTTAACTAACCCCCATATACTGAGTATATGTATGAAAGTGGTTAATACACAAGCAAGTCGAGGGCAGCCATTATTAATTAAAGCATGCACTCAGAACTCATTAAGATTATTTATACTTCACTGGTTAAACCAATCATTGTTGCCTGGCCATCGCTGACTAAGAAAATAGGCGTTAAAAACACTTTAATGCAAACCAAAGAGGATAATATGTTTAAAAAATCTGTAAAGCATATCACCTTGTATAACTGAACGAGGCATTGCTGCTGGCTGATATACTACCACTGGTATATTAGATCAATGAATAAGAGAGACTGCCGTCCCCTTTGAATCTGAGTGGGCAATACTCCAGCCGTGAGTTAATAGGGAAACTATGGTGCACCGCTGAAACTCTGGTAGACGAGACAGGACCCTACCTTCTTTTTGTTTACCTGCCTAGTTTATATCTGCAGATGCAATGCAAAAGTGTGAATTTAATTAAAAATAGCAGTAAGAAGTGAGATATTTTTACTAAGTTTATGCTAACTGTAAATCTTGAAAATAAATAAATAAGAACATTAATTATATTAATGAGAAATTTTGTAGAACAACTTATATTACCACTTCATATTACCAACAGCGATACAAAATTCGTAAGAAAAATATGTGTAGGTTAATTAGAATTTAATTGATAGGTAATAGAATATACCCGAATTGTAATTAAAATATGCACATATAAATTCAAATAATCATTTAATTTAAAATATTATTATATGAATAGAAACTCTACGATAGCTTAAAAAAATTTTAAAAAAATCCCCAGACCCTAACTAATGACATATTACCGTAACCATTTATTATGGTTGCCTTAGGCTTCGATTAGTTTGATTAATTTTTATTAATATCTCTTGTTACTTCCACAAAAATTTTATTTGCTAGTAAGAAAATGCTTTTACGGTTATTTATAATACAAACCAAGATAAATTAAATTACTATCTGCCATATCACGGTTTCGGGGAACTAACAATCTAACTAAATTAGTTTTATAATATTAATACTTTATTAAAAATCAGTTTTAGCTTTAATATAATATATTGGCGGCTGTGTGGTATACGGCCAATTGCCCTGCCCATTTCATCCCGTAGAGGGCGTAGTACTCGTCCTTAGGAGATATATACTTGAGAATGGGCAGTAATGTTTTCATGAGTACTATGAACATCTTACTGCAATCACCAACGCGACTGCCAAGCGTGGTGACTATGAGAACTCCCCTCACATAATTAGCTTGAGGCCTGTTATTCCTAGCCTTGGTAAGAATGTCCGGTGGTTACCATGTTACCAATACCGACTACCTCTGGTCTTGGCTAATTACAGCACTCGTATTCTGTAGACCGACGAGAATATAATGCAACTAGAGCAACGACTGACCAGGTTACATATGATTGTCTAAAATGCGAAAAGAGAAGGAGGACACGATAAACTTGAAATCTGGAAACCTGCTCCATTTCCGGGAGGGCGACCAACTGTCCTAAGGTGGTGTGGGGTTCACACCAAGCGGTATTCGTTGGAGGACAT
Organism: Pseudoips prasinana; assembly: GCA_951640165.1. Taxonomy (NCBI): domain Eukaryota; kingdom Metazoa; phylum Arthropoda; class Insecta; order Lepidoptera; family Nolidae; genus Pseudoips; species Pseudoips prasinana. The sequence continues at coordinate 22,584,562 of OX621234.1, forward strand.
ACGCGTATACGCACCCATTTTAACCCGGTCCATCGATGAGATTGAGGTCGTGTATGAATGTATACATATCTCTAACTTTTATTTCACTATGGTCATGGGGGACTTCAACGCAAAGCTGGTCAAACGAATCGGTAATGAGCTGCAAGTGGGGCAATTTGGAATTAGACATCGGAAACCCGGACTTCAGGGAGGGACTCTTTATGGTGAATTTCTTCATCAAAAGGCCTGAGCATCGTAAATGGACCTGGGTGAGGCCCTATGAGTAAAGGAGAAATGAGATGGACGTCTTCGACCAGTGTGTGTTGCCGGAGACGAACTAAAATTACAGATATAACCCGAGGAATTGCAAAACTTAAGTGGCCGTATGCGGGACACATAACTCGTAGATCTGACGGTCAGCGACCGACGGCAGAAAGGTTCTCGAATGGTGACCACGGACTGGAAGACGCAGCGAAACCCCCACAAGATGGGCCGACGATATTACAAGGGTTGCGGGCTGCCGTTGGATGTGGAAATCTTCGGGGAGACCTTTGTCCAGCGGTGGTCTTCTATCTAATATGATGATGCAGATGCTGATAATACATTGATGATTGTAAAAAAAATGTTTTAGGTATAACAAACAGTTAAAATGTTATAATTTATTGGAAAAAATGTTTAGTGCTTTTTTGTGTTTATACTATTTTGATGTTACATGTCGTTCTTCAAATTGATAAACTGTGCTCGTAACTCTTACTTCCTTAGTAACTTGATGTACGATATATGTTTTTTGATTGGAAATAATATATATCGCTTAAGAACATTTTTGGAAAAATTGCCTCAATGTTTGTTTTTAATATATAAAAGTCTTTTAACAAAATCGTTAGGGACATTAAACGAAAAAAGCGAACATTATTACGATTAATGAAACTGAAAAAATGTCTTTCTTACAGTGGTTAGCTGTGGTGTCCTTGGCTATACTGTATAATATAATATTCGTGATTGGCCGTGCCGTGTTCTGGGAGTTGGAAACAATCACAGGCTGGTGGTTCTTCTTCGACTATCTCTGTGATACTATTTACGTGGCTGACACCATTGTTCACATTCATGAAGGTATGTTATATTTTGATACATATATTTTTCTAATGGACATTGTATATTAACTACGTGTACAGTCAACAGCATAAGTAGATGATCAAAATCGGACCTGAGTTTTGAGTTTATGATGCTATTGGGCGGCAGTTTTCACTAGTTAATATTTTTTACACTTAACACTCACGCACACCTTTAACTAGATACTCTTCACCACCACACTATTTTGTCGCAATTTATGATAATTAGTATTGAATATCCGACTTTGATCATCTACTTTTGCTGTTGACTGTACATACTGAAGGTTGAAAATTAGTAGCAAACCTTGTAACTTTGGTTCTTACCTATAATATGGTTCTGCTCTGCGAATGTTTTACATGTTCTAGACGAAATGAAGCGAACGTTTTTCTTTTATACTTATTAAAATATTTATTACTAAGCGTTAAGATAGCGATGGACCTTCAGTGGGTTAATTTACCTGCTAGACTGAAAAACTAGTCTAATAAAACTTTGTTACATATTCATTATTTTATGTACATTATTCGGAATTCATCATAATTTTAAGTACTAATCATCCATCACTATCAGTTGGCTTTATTGTGTATTTAATTTTTTTGACTGATTCTCTGATTTGTATATTACTGTGTAATAGCTCGCAATCTCTCCGCCTTCTTTTGAAGTATGGTTATTATATATTCTTTATAATTATTTAGATTAAGTGTTGTATGCAGAGATCCATGCGCGTAAACATAAACATATATGAGTCGTTGAAAACTAATAATACCACTCATTTAATTCTAACAAATTTTACTAAAACCATATTATCCCATACGATCTATGTTAGTACAATAAAGTTCTGCCCCTCCAACACTATGTAATGTAAGTATTACACTCAAACATTAGCTATTATTACTTAGCAATGTGTTTTGAAATATTTTTAAATGCTGAGTTTAACTTATATATATAGTCTTAGACTTGAGTAGGTCTGCGACTGATCGAATTTCAGTCTGATCGGTGAAAAGTGTACTAGTAGGCACCAAATACAAGTACTACTAACAGTAACTCAAGTGATTTCTGGCTTTAACTCTTTTTGCCAAAAGATATAGCCTTAGTACTAAATATGTTTTATACGGAACCGTGTACTGATGCACAAAGATACTTGAAATTGAAAGAAATATTGTAATCGATACCACTTATGACAAAGTAAGTACCACCAGACCTTGCTTTGGAGAACCCACAAATCAACAGTTTGACACCCATACGTAGGGCCGCGCCTTGCGTCATCAAATTTAGCTAACGTGTGAACAAACATTCGACCCTGCCTAGTTGCTTCGCTAGACAAATATTGCACTGCGCTTGTAGTGAGACAGTTTCGCAGGATTCTGATTGATTGGCCATTTTCATACTATATTTTATAAGCCAATCTACTTCCTACAACAACTCCAAGTTACGTGCTGTACAGCACAAAGTTAGGTCTTGCAGAAATACTGATTTTATTGAGATGCAAAATATATAAAACCGCGTAAGGATAAGGGCATTACGACACATACTAATGGATTAAATATACAAAACTTTTGTTTTTGGTATCGGTATTGTAGTTTGGTATCTTTACAAAATGCATTCAAATGAGTAAATTTTATCAATAAATGATTGTTCTGAGTGTGATTCGTGGCCATTAATTGCATTTTTATACCCAGTGGACACGGGAAAAATCAATGTTAAAATTTAATTAAATAATCATGATGTATAGTAATAACGACAAATATTGCGATTATAATATGTACAGTTAATATGCAACACATCCAGCTACCCCAACTTGTCAAATTTCTTTTATAGATTTTCAAATTTATCACACAAACATAAGGTTCACTTTCGATTGGAGAAATTTGACAGATTGGGGTAGCTTGTTGATGCGCTGGCGTCTGTACCTAGGTATCATTAATCTTCATAATATGTGATTTACACGTACCTAAGTTTTTAAATTGATGATCAAGGTCGGATTCGAAATCCAGTAGAGATTTTTGGTTTATAATGTTAAATCATTCTCGAATATTTGCACTCTCTTTTTAATTAAATCATATTAATTGGACTCACTCTTCAATTGCGTCGAAGTACCTACTTATCATATAATTTGAAAAGTTGAGCTCCGAGAATATTTGCATCATAACGTTTGAGTTATTATGAGCTTACATGCTTTAAGCTTACAAGCCCCAAACTGCCGTGCAATTCTATCGAGCAACAGATGTACATAGGTATTGTATGCCTGCGTAATCTGTTCTGTATGGCTAATCCGGTGAATACATACATATTGGATATCCTTTAAAGATATATTTAATAATTATGAAATATATTAATTTTGACTTTTCTAACAACAGAACGTCTACGTAGTTAATGTACCTATAGTAGATTTTAAACATATTATATTAAAAATTTTGCTGATATAAACTTGGCTCTGACGCAATAATCGTTACTGACGCCGTTAAAAATAGTTTTACTTAAATTAAAGAAGCTGCTTTATAAAATATAGTATATAATTATAATTTACACTACAGTTAAACTAATTACAAAAATTCTAGTCAGAATTGTACAGTTCAGTTTTGTAACGCTTTAACCTTAAAATCTGATAAAATTAAAATATACCTCAATAATAAAATGTGTATAAATTTGTATATATACTTACACTTAAATGTAACGAAGCAAACATACGTACCGTTTTACTGTTTCGATGTATCATTGAAATATTTCAAACTACGAGTATCAGCATTCGTCTACCAGAAGTGAACTAATTTTTACACTTCTAAATCAAAATAATTTACAATATAATATTTGACTTTTCACATTGAGGTACAGACTCTTTGTACATGTATAATGTACACTAATAACGCACGGAGGTATATCTATGTACATATATATACAGTATACATATAGCTCATGGGAAGCGTGCGGTGATGGTGACGTGAGTTTCACACTTTAGGTTCACCCAAAAAGTGTTTACGCGCCTAAAGAACTTTTCACTTAAAAAATTGGCGACAAAGGTAGTCAACCGAGTTCCCTTGTATAAAGTCCTGTCCATATGTTCCTGGAAATCTAGTTAAGCTTCGAGTATAACAGCCATATCTGATATTGTCGAGACTGTTTATGAGGATATTTCTTTTAAGAAAATTACGTGTGTACGCTCAGAGGTATTCATTGATATTATGTTTAGTGAGTACTAACAACAGTTTTTTTCACCGGTTCGGATATTAGTGTCGAATTAGTTAATCTAAATTATATTCGACACATATAATTGCCGCGTAGAACTAAACAGTTCATTATGCATGTGTCTTACTTAGGAAATACTTAAGTACCTCTGTCTGGTTTATTTCTTAGTTTGGATCTTTTCTATATATTTAAATTTATTACAACGCCCGCATTAGGATCTAAATCTCTATCTCACGGGGCACTTGTAATTCACGAACACTAAACATACCCAGACTCAGAACAACCATTTATTTGGTAACGAATATAAAGACTACACCAAGCGGGATATGGCCGCTTTTAAAATTGACCACTGTAGCTGGGAAAAGCTCGCTGAAAATAGAGTTGAATGGCGAAAACGTCTAGTGGAGGGTCGTAAGATCTGTGATGAAGCCTGGTTCGGAGTACTTGCTGATAAGAGACAGAAGCGACATGAAAGCGGCTCGGCACCAACCACCGCAAACTTCTCTTGTCAGGCCTGCGGCAGGCTATGTCGCTCTCGCATCGGTTTGTTTAGCCATCAAAAGAAATGTCTCTCAGACAATGCGCCGTAAATCGTCTGTAACAGACGCAAAGGCCATATATATATAGTTGCTCCAGTCCACACTGGGAGAACTACGAGTATATTCGTTACGTTATTTGTTTTTTCAATCCCTACGTTCGAAAATAAAACACAAGTCCGCTGAGGTCGCGAGCCGACTATCATAACCTACAGTCACAGTTATTTGTATGCTTTTACTCATTTGATGTTAATTAAATAAGTATAATGTCACTTTGAGGAGCATTATTGTATTTTTTTAATATACAAACCAGTATTATCAGTCAGCCAGATAGTTGTCTTATACCACAATTGTACCAGTAAGACGCAGATACCGAGTGCATCGCACGTGCAGTTAAATAAAAAATAATGAGTGATGTTATTGAGTAGAGTTTCTAATGAATGAGATTGTTTTAGCTTATTTTGAATAATCATTAATAAAATGTAAAATATTCAAGATTTTTATTCGAATTTCAAGGTTCCGTATAAAATTGTCGAAAAATATGTTTTTAGAAGTGCGTTTGAACATATATCTCAGCATCTACTGATGCTAGGGACCTGAGATTTACATGAGATTTGACTTGCACTCGGTCGTTTTTCCTATTTAGAAATGGTAACTCTGCTAGGTTTGATTGTATTCCGTAGTTTTGCACTGTAGTAGGTATCAAGTCTCCAACATGTTCTCGACAAAACCCCCCGAGAACATATTTAAAACTACTTCAACCATGCTAAAAGATTATCGTATGCAAATTAATAAACTTAAAAATGATCTAGATGGAACAATTCCAATTTATTCACAGGATATCTTGAACAAGGTCTTATGGTGAAGGATCCCAAAGCGCTCAGAGAACACTATTTAAAGTCAGTCTCATGGAGATACGATGTTATATCCTTACTACCTACCGACATTGCTTATTACTGGTGGCGACCTGGAACCTGTGATGATGTGAGTATTGTTTGATATTTTGTTTTTTCATAATTGAATGTTATAATTTCTAAATAAATCATCACAAATTAACTTAGTAATAATGTATTTAGTTAAAATGTAAATAATGTATGAAGTAATATTTTATTTTTTGAGTATGCAGTTTGTTTTGTGTCAGTCTATAATCACCAATTAGGTAATATTTATACGTCCAGGGAAAGCTAAATAATGTACAACATAATATATGTAGCTCAACCGGCTGAGTTAGTATTGGTTTTCTCAGTTAGGCATAACTGAGAAAACCAATACTAACTCAGCCGGTTCACCTACCACAACACGGTTCAGATAAGACGGTCTGGCGAAACACACAGTAGGCATGTACAGACGCCAGCACATCAAGTTACTCCAATCTGTCATATTTCCCCAATTGAAAGTGAACCGTATGCTCATGTGATAAAGTTGAAAATCTATAAAAGAAATTTGACAGATTGGGATAGCTGGATGTGCTGGCGTCTGTACAAGGGATTCACTTAATGCAATTATTCAGTAAGCGAACACAATATATGCTTGACTGGTTGTTTGTTGGTTTTAGTTATTGTAGATTTAATATCTTTAGAAAGAAACAATAACAATATTAATTTTGAGACAGATTCAACAATTTTGCTATTTATTGATAAATTGCAAAATGAATGTGATGATTATTGATAGTTTGTAGATTAGTTATGTCTATAAAGCTATAAGAACCACGATCCTCTGTCATCAATGTACGTTTTAGGGGTGTAGTATACCTTAACCATAAGAACACGTTTAAAATGTGTCATGAACTTTCTATCAAGCAGATCAATAATATGAGTAGGAAAACCAAATACAATTTCCTTAAAAATATTTATTTGGTTTGTTTAAGACCCTAAAGTGACTTTAAGCATGGCTAATTTGTCTATATTCCTCGTTTTTATCTTATTCTGTTCACTTGTTCTTTACATTTTTCCTAACAAACATTATTCTGATGTATACATTCAGATGGAACAGTAAGTGTAATCAAACTTAATATAAAGAAAAAGACGTAATGCTATGGAAGTATGCAAAATATAGCAGCTTCTAGCAGTTTGTTCATCTGACAATTATATTATTTTCCAATTCGTATATTAGATACCATTCAGTTATTAAATATCCTATTGATTAGACCGTTGGACTGTAAAACCAATGGTTTACCAATGTTAATTTCAACCGAAAGCACGCACTGCTGACTTTTAGAAGTATTGCGGGTATTAGAAAATTGTTATCGCATATTTAAAACGGCGAAACAAAACATCGCGAGGTAACTTGTATGTCTAAGAGATCTCCAAAGCATTCTTCACAGTATGTGCAGTTTGCCAGCCCACACGGAGTCAGCGTAGTTGACAATGGCCTATTCCTTCTACCTGTTTAAAGAGGCCCTTGCCCTGAAATGGATCAGTAATAGACTAAACTTGTTCAATAGATACTGTTCCCTAAAGGTTTTTAAATATACTTAGATATTTTAGTCTGAATTGAAGTCAACGGAATTACCTCCAAATTTTGGCTGTTTTTTCTTAATTCAAATTTAAAATCGGTGACATGTTTTGCATAAAATGGTAATAAAAATCTATTAATTATCTAATTAAGCGTGAAAATATCACAGAATTTGAACCAACACTTGTAGGTAAATATACCACTCAGACATTCCTTAACTTTGTTATTACCGAAGCGTCAATATTGGTTGTGTTCCAGAAATGTTTGCCGTGCCCTGTTATTGTGCGACTCAATCGGCTGTTTCGCTCGCCTCGAATGTGGGAGTGGTTTGATCGCACTGAGACGGCCACTAGCTTTCCGAATGCCTTCAGGATATGCAAGGTGAGAATTTGTCAAGATTCTCTAGTCTATTAAATAATTTAATTTATATAAGTTTGTAGAAGTCTCAAACTTTGGTACTAATGTAATACTAAAATACTTTCAGAAGTCTTGAAAAGTAATTAATATTCCTAGTTTAGTACCTCTAAGTCAACACCGTGTATACTTATAAGATATTTGTCCACAGGTCGTTATGGCGATACTTGTGCTTATCCATTGGAATGCTTGCTTGTACTTCGCCATAAGCTATGCCATTGGATTTGGCACAGATAACTGGGTATATAACATAACGGGAACTCGCAACGAGACTCTTGCTCATCAGTACATATATAGTTTCTATTGGTCCACTCTAACACTAACAACCATAGGAGAAACTCCTCAACCGGAAATCGATGTAGAATATCTGTTTGTAGTTGCCGACTTTTTAGCTGGTGTTTTAATCTTTGCTACAATTGTCGGTAACATTGGATCCATGATTTCAAATATGAATGTAGCGAGAGAAGAATTTCAAAACAAAATGGATGGTGTGAAACAATACATGACATTTAGAAAAGTGAGCGGTGAACTTGAAGGTCGAGTCATTCGTTGGTTTGCTTATACTTGGGCGCAATGTGGAGCACTCGACGAAGAAGAAGTTTTGTCCTCGCTACCTGACAAATTGAAAGCAGAAATCGCTATTCGCGTTCATTTGGATACCTTGCGTCAAGTACAAATATTCCAAGATTGCGAACCTGGTTTATTAGAGGCCCTAGTGCTAAAATTGAAATTGCAAGTATTTAGCCCAGGAGATTACATTTGCCGAAAAGGTGATGTTGGTAAAGAGATGTACATCGTAAAGAGAGGGAAACTTCATGTAGTGGGCGACGATGGAGAAGCCATATTGGCCACTTTAAGCGCTGGGTCTGTATTTGGAGAAGTGAGTGTTTTAGAGATTGCTGGAAATCGTATTGGAAACCGAAGGACTGCAAACGTTCGCTCTTTAGGTTATTCTGACTTATTTTGCTTGGCGAAGAGAGATCTTTGGGATGCACTGGCTGACTATCCAGAAGCAAGAGCAACACTCACTGAATGTGGATGCCAATTGTTACGGAAGGTTCGTAAATAATATGGCACGTATAACAGTCATCCAAATTCATGATAAAAATTCATTATAATTAATTATTCAGTTAAATTCATATCAAATGACCATACATACAAATTGTTTTCTAACTACAGGATGGATTGCTTGATGAAGCTGTTTTTGAAAGTGCACAAACTACGCAGCTAAGCTTGGAGGAAAAAGTACATAACTTGGATTCAACCATTGAAATGTTAAATACTCGCATGAAAGGATTACTTAATGACCTCGGAGAAGAACAAGCTAGAATAAAACAAAGGATTGACCGAATTGCTTTAAGGTTGGTTAAAGATATATATATATATATATCTTCTAACTTAAAATTATAAGGTACGGTGGGTCATTGCACTTGCGAGTTTTAGACGTCTTCATGATAAATTGTTGTATTGCATAACGGCGAACGATTTTCTATCTAGTTTAGCTTAAACTAAAGTAAAACTATATTGGCAATTAGTAAATTTAAAATGCATATTTTCAGACTGTTGCAAACTCGAGATGGCGATTCGGACTCAGATGACCTGACATCCATGGCGGCTTCTGATTTAAGAAGTGATGTTGCTCGAGGGTGTGATGGTTCTGCTTACAGCGATATGCCGATGCTCTCCGCTCAAAACAACTCGATGGTTGTGCTCAGCCAGCCGTTACCAACGCGTGAGCGAGGCCATTCATTGAGTGTCGACCGGTCACCTGGCCTGCTGGACCGAGCTTCCGAGCCACGCAGCAAGTCGCTTCGGATGAAAAATGTTCCAAAAATACCAATTTAAATAAATTTAATGCTGTGTAATCTTATATTGGAGGGATATCTATAAGAGAAAGTGTGGGTTATAAAAAACTTAACAATTTGTATGTCTATCGTATACTATGAAAGTTATTTTTGATACGACCGGAGGGTTTATAAAATTGTAAATGAATTGGATATTATATACTTTGTAGAAGAATTTACATTAAAGACAAATTAGATCAAATGTATTTGACAGGTCTTGAGGTATGCTCTAAGCAGATAATTAAATGAAAAAAGTTAAATAAACATCACTAACTTTGAAAAATACTTACATTGTTAGATTTTCTATAAAAAGTTTACTTAAATAAGTAAAATACTTACAAGGAAACAAAGTTTTAAAATTTCTTACAAATAAAAATAATGGAGGTTGAATCGTATACAACACCCACTTTATTCGAGGAACATAAAGGAAATTCGTGTCAATGGAAAATGGCTTTAAATATTTAAGCGAGAAATGGGTTCGAAGCACAATTATGTTTAGTTTATGTTACCTACTGGTATTTTTAACATAGGTATTTTTAGGTGGTGTCTATTTATACAATTAGATTCTCAATATATATAAAATAGATGGCAGTAGTATCTACTTATTCACCATATATCCACCCATGATTTTAAAAAATATTGCATTTTTATATCGTACTATTTTTTTTAGAAATAAGTACTTCATTCTGTAATCACACACATAATCAAAAATCACTCTCACTGATATTTCTTGGATATCAGCAAATGTTCACGATGAAAATAAAAAAACATAGATACATAACTAGTAATTTTTTTAACAACTTTATCTCAGTCCGCCCTTTGAATACATCCTGTATGTTACTGATAAGTAAATAGATTTGCATTATTCACCTATGAAATAAGGGAAATAGTTTAAATATATTCGTGTATACATTACCCAGTAAAATCAAATAGGTAAAAGTATTTATATAAATCACGTATGTATGTTACTCATATATAAAATAACTATCCGTGTATTCTGTATTTATCCATGAACGTATATTGGCGTCTCCAGTACCAAATGAAGATTACAATATATATTTAAAATATTATTGTACTTAATTAAGGTAAGTGGATTAAAAATATTCATAGATAACCGTATATTCTGTACCTCATGAAGGTATTTAGTTTATAAATTTGATATCCGTGTATCCTGTAACTCGTGAAACTACGAGTATATATTTTAAAATATTTTAAATATGTCGTTTATTCTGTATTTAATGGAAGTAAATTAATCTCTTAACAATTATAAGGTATCCATGTATTAATATTGATAAATATTTTAAAACATTTACTGAGAGCAAATATTGCCAAAATCTTATTAAAAAAAATCGTGTATGTCTATAAAACATGTTAATCTAAGTAATAATGGTAAAGAAAAAAATATATAAAAAAAAATGTAATTTTAACAGTCACAATATCCCTAAAACATTTTTAAAAACTAACGAATCTATAGTATGTGTTTGGGAACAATGTAACCTTTGCATTCAGTTTATTAGGTTCTATTTTAAATTGTATAATTTATGTTTAGAGAAGCATTAATAAAAACACTTAGTTATATTACCTAGGTAATGTTTCCCCTTTTAGGTTGTCGGGTATATTCACAGGGTTACTATATATTGGAAGTCTCATAGAAATTTTGTAACTAATAAAAAAATCAGGTCTTGAGGCCTAGTATACTTAGTTATTTATGAATGCAATTAGTTAATATTCTATTATAGAGATAAAATCTTAACTATGTTTAATTATATTGTAATTATAAACAAACTTCTTTTTTAATAATTTATTTTTACCAATGTCTAAGAATTTTTATTCAATCAAACACGTCAGTGAGTTTTTGCAAACTGATTTGATGTATCTCAGTATTATTATATAAGCTTACTACTTAAGTACGCTTTTCAACAGGTTTCAAGTGCTAAAGGCTTCGATCACCTGTTTTTATCATAACATTTTATTAACCATATTGAGTGCCTCTCGAATGATATCGCGATATTAGCCCAGATTTGTCACTTTGTCATTGATTCCTAAACCTCTTTTGTGCAGATATTATTACAATATATAACAAATATTCATGACTTTTCATAATTTTACATGTATGTTATTAGTATAAGGTGTTCTTAATTTAATGTTATGTATCAATTATTATGATGAAAGTTCACATGATATTATTAAAACTTAGTTTTTGAAGCAGTTATGCTATACCAACATCGACTTTCAAAGTTATAGCAAAATTTAAAAGAACTTATAATTGTATTTATTCTTATTGTTAAGCAAACGGTGTCCAAATTAATGAATATAAATGTTTAATAAATTAGGTTTTTATTTGAACCACATATATTTATTTCATCAAATAGTTTTATTTAGCTTGTCCGGTCTGGGTCTAATTCAGGAATTAAAATTTTACATTTTAAATACTATATTTGACCCTGACGATACCACTTCCTATACTTACTTAAAAATATTTTTATGCTGGATAATTTTGCGCTTGACCACGTTCTCACCGGATGGTAAATGAAGATGTGGTCAAAGGTAGACCGCGCATACCCATAAAATGTCTGTTCACACTAGCCTTGAATAAACGCATCTTATGTGAGTCTGAAAGCACGTCGTTCGGGAGGGTCTTCCACATCTTAGCCAGGCGTACGATGAAAGTGGTAGCGAAGCGCTTCATACGGCATGCTGAGCGCGTTATCCATGAAACAGTAGACAACCGATAAGCATGTAATCTGACGCCTATGATTCAAGGACCTTTTTAGGACCGTTTCATCAATTATCCTGCGAGCGCATCTATCTATCTAATCCAAAGTGTGTAGCTGATACTTTGCGATGCCATCCAAAGATGATAGCAGTACTCCGTGCAAGGTCGGACTTAAGGTTTGTATAGATTTAAAAGCTATTCCTTTGTGAAGTACCGTCTCCCCTTAGTAGAAAATGTACAAAACTATAACAACGCGGGCGTCATCGGTTTTGTGCTGTGGTCTTGAGGTTGAGGTGAGGCAAACCTATAAAATACTGAAATAGAAAGCGATAAGAAACATGCAGAAAAAGGTGCCGTAGTGCTAGAAGATGGGTAATAAAGGAAAATATACACAAGTTAATTTGCCTATAGCACAATTATAACAATCATATAGATTAGAAGGAAATGAAAGAAGAATAAAGTACTTTTCTATAAATTTGCAAAAAGTTATTTTAATTCCGGAAATATAATAATAATAATAATAATATCTGGGGACAATGTCACACAGATCATCCTAGCCCCCCTAATATCTCAATAAAAGGATGCATTCTCATTCAACTTCGATATAGTCATAACTGGCCTATGGAACAAGGTGTACCACTCCGTGGGTTTGAAAAGGAAATAATGAAACAATGAAATTTATTTAGCACTTGGGTATTAATATACACTAGTACTTACCAATCTCGCAATGCAAAACATAAATATAGTTGAATACAGTATTAAAGTAACAAGAATATTTTGAATAAGTCATCCTTGTGATCTGTTTCGTTACATATATTTTTTTTAATAAATAGCTACTATTTTACATTATATATATATTATATATAATATATATATATATATAATATATATATATATATATATTATATATATATATTTTACTAAGCCATTATTTTACATTTAGCATTTCTATATTAGAATTAAAGAATTGAAGACAACGAGAAGTTGAGGCTAGATAAATGGTAGCTTAATTTGAGCGACTAATACCTTAGGGCACCCTTATGGGGTTCGAGCCACAGCTCACGGGGCTGCTGAAGTAAAAAGACGGAATTATAAATGAGGGTCTGATCACTTGCACGGGATTATCAGACACAAGTTAACGGGCCAACGCGATCCTAGCCTGAGGAACCTACCCTAGCCAGCCTGCGGCTTTCCCTAGCTACCGAGGTGGACGACCCGGAGAAAAAACCCACAAATAAACACGGTGCCTGCTTTTCTCGTCATCATTAGCTTTTTGTTTTCGATTTATTTATATCTTGTAATTTTTTTAATTTTTTAATTTTATTTATTTATTTATGTACACACAATAAACATACAAAATTTAACATAACGGAAACGAAGAGTACATAGGATCTGCTTATTTCGTAAGAAATTTCTTCCAGCAGACCCGCGACAGGAAATAAATAATTAAAGATAGTCAATACTGTGTGTAGGTCAACAATATACTTACATACTAATAATTTACATAAATACTTAAATATGAATATATACCTCTATTATACTCAGAGTTAATTTCAAATACACTAAATACTAATACTAATGTACATTCTAACTGGATGAAATAGATAGATAGTGTTTTTTTATTTGTGTTTTGAAAGAATAAATAGAATTGCAGTTCCGAATATTTGGCGGAAGAGAGTTCCACAGCCTAACCGCATGAACAGTAAAGGAGTAGGAATAGAAATCGGTTTTATGGAGGGGAAATTTTAGAAGGGATTTCATGTGCGATCTGCAAAGAGCACTAGGTGCAGATTTAAAGGAGAAGCGCTCTCGTAGATAGGAAGGGGATTGAGGATTATGGAGGATATTAAAAAGGAGACACAATATGCGAGTGTTCCTACGAAAACGAATTGGGAGCCACTTGAGATCTTTACGAAGTTTAGAGACATGGTCGAACTTTTTCAGGCCGTATATAAACCGAATGCATAGATTTTTATTTACATTGTGATCGTCGTATATGTAGGCTTATTCACGCACAGAACCGTTATCATCTAGTTAATCAAAATAATTGTAAGGTAATAAACAATAACATTCAATTTCACTCAAGCAATTAGAATATCCTCTTGACAAACGGTGGTTGCATCCGCGCACATATACAAAATTAACAAGTCACACGAAATCTATCAAAGACGTCGACTGTATGAGTGAAAGAATAGAGTACCCCAACAGCAGTTCAAACAGTTACCGCAAGCAGCACCCGTTCACGAGCATGACATGTGGGCCAACCATCGCCTTTCGTTTAATGTATAAAGTTCAAGTCAAATTAAGCAAAGATTTTTGAAACTTATGTTATAAAAATAGATACAATACGTATTAGTAAACACTAATGTACAAAAACGAACTCATATCTTTTCTCCGGTCTCTCCTAACTGTGGCTTCTTCAAAGGTTTGACTACCGGTATGGCGCGCTATTAAAGTGTTTGCACAAAAACTCCACCATATTAGTCCGACTTCAGGACTAGAACTTGAAACCTATCCAATTGCAGGGTGACGTCAGATCTTTGAAAATGTTCACCGCTGCATTGGAAGATGTCTTCAAGCTTTTGAACTGGAAAGGCTTTAGCATCAATATCAATGGCGCGTATGTAACTCACCTTCGATTTGCCGATGATACAGTAGTCATGGCTGAGATCATGAAGGACCTTAGTACAATGCTCCATCACCTCAATAGATTCATGTGTCTATAATTCTTCAAAAAGGTTTCTTCATCACCATACGCCTTCTAGTTCTTAAGTTGTTTGAGAGCCTTTCTAATCTCATAAAGCCTGAGATCTGGGATGTCATCGGTGTAGTGTAGGGTTAGTCTTTTTCTACAGCTGTACACCTCTGCTCACTACTGCCTCAGATCCCAGGCACAACTATCGACATTTCATGTACAGCTGTCCGTAGAACTTCTTAATCCCTCCCTTCATCTTAGGTTTAGTCGTGACGATTCTATCATCCTCAGTTATTACAGTCTAACAGCCAGATCTCTTGCAAACTTCTCTCTCTTGCAAATATTTTCTACCATCTCTTTTACGGGGAGTGCTCTGAGGAACTGTTTGAGCTGGTGTCATCGTCCCCTTTTTATCATCGCAGTTAGGTTCATCCGTACCACCTGGAAGCGATCTCGTCAAGCACGGTTCGCTTTCAGCGTTCATACATCCCACGTACGTGCAGGCTCTAGAATGAATTACCTGCTGCGGTGTTTCCTCAGCGCTACGACATATCCTTCTTTAAACGAGGTTTAAAAAGAGTATTAATATCACGGTAGGCAGTGGTTTGCTGTGCCCTCTGGCACAGTGAATGTCTATGAGCAGCGATTATCATTTACCATCAGGTGGGCCGCTAGCTCGTCTGCTTCCTAAAGCAATAAAAAAACACTTTACAGCTTGTTTCCGCTCGATGGTACCTTTAATACAGATTGTATTAAAAATTAGCGCGTGTCGCGAGTCAAAAATTTTGGGAACAGTGTGTTCAGCTGGTATCTGGTGCTACCATCAAGGAAAACCAAAACCGATGTGCGCGGAAGTGGACTCAAACCACGACAAGGTCGTAGAAGCTGTCCATACGGCTGGGCCTAAGGTCTTTAAGGCCCGCCGTACATACAGAACTAAAAGGATCTCTGACTTACCCTGCAGCTTATGGAAGAAAGACGGAGAATGGTTTTGCCATCCTCTGATGATGCTACCACATACCGGTAGCTCAACAGACGACTTTCAAAGTCTTTGACTCGAGACAAGCGCCAATTTAATACAATATGTATTAAAGAACCTATCGAGCGGAACAAAGGCTCTAAAGTGTTTGCAAGAGAACTGTCTGTTGGAAAGAGCCAACTGACGAAGCTAAAGACTGAGGATGGCAGAATCGTCACGTCTAGACCTGAGTTGCTGGGAGAGATCGAGAGTTTCTACGGACAGCTGTATACGAGAACCCCGTCACCTGTCGATAATTGTACCTCGGGTGGCAGAGCACGACTAACCCAACACTTCACTGAATACATCTCGGACGTCAGCCTGTGCAAGATTGGAATTGCTCTAAAACAACTTAAGATCAACAAGACGGTTGACCATGAGTACATTACATGTCTCAAGAAAGTTTTTACATTTATTTTCTACATTAGTATCTTCAATTATTAACTCAGTCATAAGTAGTATGACGAAGTCACTATTTTTATCATCGCTTAGTAATGTTACTAAGATTCGTTTAGTTAGTAATTTAAACAATTAAGTAAGACAACAGAGAAGTGTGATCAATTTTTAATTTTATCTCATCAAAATATTAACCGCTTCTCTGGCAAAATACTAGATGTAGAACTTTTAAGTCAAAAATTTCATATAGATATTCTGTGTTTTACCGAAACTTGGTTGAGGGCACACAAAATGGCTTTTAATGTTAGTGGCTATAGGGTTGCCAGTTTTTATAATCGGACTTCTGCAGATGGTGGGGGTGTACTGATACTTCTACGGAACCAAATTCAATTTAAAGAACGGAAACGGAAATATCTCACAAATGTCTATTGAGCGTGTGTGTGTGAGGTAGCTTGTGTTGAAACACAATTCTATTACATATTATGTGTTTATCGACCACCATCATCTGACTTAAAGCTCTTTGCATCCACAATTGAGGATATTCTTAAGAAATTCAAAAGTAGTAAAAAAATTGTTGTATGCGGTGATTTCAATATAAATATTTTAACAGTTTCACCTGAATTGAATATGTTTTTGTCTCTATTTCGGTCTTTTAATCTTCAATGTGTATTCTCTGAGCCCACAAGAGTCACACCAACATCAGCTACCTGCATCGATAACATTATTACAAATTTTGAAGTCGCTGAGAAGTGTTTAGTAAGCGGTGTTCGTTCTGATCATAAATGCCAGATGATCAGACTAAGTAATGTGATAACTGTAGAAAAGCAAATAATCACTTGTAGGCCACTCACAAAATCTAACCTATGGAAGTTTAATTCCAACCTAGAGACTAGTTTGTGCCATCTTTCATCTAACTCAAATAACCCTAACGACATGTACAGTATATTATTTAATTGCATTTGTAACGAATTTAATAAACTTTGTAAAATAAAAAACATTAAAGTTGACAATAAAAATATAAAATTTACTAATTGGGCAACTCAAGGCATTAGACGGAGTAGAGATGTCCTATATGAGTTGTATGACAGAAGATCCTATACATCTGATGTCAATTTAAAAAATTATGTTTGTAACTATTCAAAAATTTTCAAAAAAGTTTGCATCCAAGCTAAATGTTTGTATATAAGCGGAAAAATAAAAAACTCCGATAATAAGATAAAATCAGCTTGGCAAATAATAAATACTGAAACGGGTAAAAGAAGATTGAGAGACCAAACAGTGGAACTAAATATTAATGACGAACTTGTTTCAGACAAACTTACCGTTGCCAACATTTTTGCCGAGTTTTTTACAAATATGCCTCTAGTTACTACTAAGTGCCTCCCGTCGTCACCGGATGTGGCTGAAATCTTTTTAAAACAATCTATTAAACCAATTGTGCCCAAATTCAGTTTTCGATTTGTTACAAATGCTGATATTTTAAAAGCTTTTAAGAGCATTAAAAAAAAGGGCACAGAGGATTTATGGGGACTGTCTGTAATGGCAATTGAATCAGTTATACAAAACATTGCTTCCATCCTTGCAAACATCTTCAATAGCTGTGTAAGTGATGGCGTCTTTCCAGACCTTATGAAAATCAGTAAGGTAGTACCTGTTTTCAAATCAGGTTGTTCAAATAATGCCACAAATTATCGACCCATCTCTATACTTCCAGCGTTAAGTAAAATATTTGAAAAGCTCATGCTCAGCCAGATGTTGTCGCACTTTAACATGAATGGCATATTGCATGACAAGCAGTTTGGGTTTACAAAGGGCCGTTCTACTCAGGATGCGGGATGTACACTAATGAAGTCTATATTGGAGGCTTGGGAGGGGTCGCAGGATGCGCTGGGAGTTTTCTGCGATCTCTCTAAGGCTTTCGATTGCGTAGACCACCATACGCTCATTGTGAAACTAAAATACTATGGAATTTCTGGCACATCTCTTGATCTTGTAATGTCCTATTTATCAGGTCGAGAACAACTGGTTTCAATAGACGGGGTAAATTCAACACGACATTCTGTCAAAATGGGGGTGCCCCAAGGATCGATTTTGGGTCCATTTTTATTTCTAGTTTATATAAATGATCTCCCATATCTAGTAGAGAAAGTATCAGACATAATTCTATTTGCTGATGATATACATATATAACATTATACCTCAACAGCACGGCTTTGTAAAAAGAAAATCAACTATTACTAATTTAATGGTTTTTACAAATGTCTTATTTGAAAATATGGACAAGGGTTCCCAAACAGATGCAGTATATACGGATTTTAAAAAAGCGTTCGATCGGGTTGACCATGAAATATTGTTAAATAAAATTGCATTTAACGGGATCAGAGGAAATCTATTACGCTGGTTACATTCGTACATTACTAACCGTACCCAAACAGTAATAATCAGCGGGCATCAGTCAGAGTCATATCTGGTAACGTCAGGTGTACCCCAGGGGTCTATATTGGGTCCACTATTGTTTATAATTTATATAAACGACATAAATCAATGTTTTCACCATAGTGATTTTCTGTTGTATGCCGATGACCTTAAAGTATTTAAAACGATCACATCCCTTAATGACTGCAATCACTTACAAGAAGACCTCGACAGACTTACTAATTACTGTGATAAAAATAAATTAAAACTCAGTTTACCTAAATGTAAATGTATACATTTTACAAAGAAGAAAAAGGTAATCCGAAAGTCGTATATTTTGTGTAAAGAAACCCTATCTTATGACACCAATGTACGTGATCTCGGTGTTATACTTGATGATAAGCTGCATCTGAACCTACACACTGACACTATTATCGCAAAAGCCTTTAAAATGTTTAATTTTATTATGCGAGCTTCAACTGACTTCAGGCGTTTTAAAACTTATTTAAATCTTTTTTACGCACTAGTTCGTCCGCAAGTTGAGTATGCTTGTGTCATTTGGAGCCCCTATTACGATAAATATCGTACTGCTATAGAGAATATACAAAAGCGATATCTTAAAAGGATGTCATATAAGTGCCGTCTGGTCATACAACCCTATAAAGAAACATTATTAAAATTTAATATGATATCTCTAGAATCAAGACGCTTATTACTTCAGGCTACGTTTTTACACGGTCTTATACACCATCGGTACGATTGCATCGAAGTGGTCAATAAAATATCCTACATTGTGCCAAGAACAGTGATCCGTAGAGTAGTTAGAGAGTATCCTCTATTTGCCACCTCAAAGTGTCGAACCAATGCTGGGGAACGAGCACCCCTTCACCGAATATTAAAAAATTATAATAAAAATTATGAAAAAGTGGATATATTTGCCTTGTCGGAACACATCTTCAAAAAAGAAATTTTTAAAAGCCTCTATAATGGAAAAAGTACTCTTAACAGACATTGATTGTTTATCGTATTTATGTTTATATTAAGTATCTGTATTCGTTTTTTTTTTTTTTTACTATTCTGTCTCGTTTTTTTTTTTCCAATGTTCTTTGGGATTTAGCTGAAGACATAAAAGTAGGTTGTTATTACTTTATTGTTTGATATTTTATATTCGTTGTTTTTTGTATAGTTACGTTTTACCTAGCTATAAGCCTACATTGTAATGTATATATAACCAGTTAGCATTAGACTTCACAGCACTCTACATATTATTATTATTTGTGTTTTAGTAATCTGTGAAAACGTCGTGGGTTGTACTCCCAACATTACACTGTGTTATTACTTTAGTTTATAAGCTCATGTTGTACAACTGTTTGTTTTCCAAATAAATAAATAAATAAATAAATGATACGTCACTCATATTTAAAGTGAGTAGGAAAGATAAGGATCTTATAGAACCTAATAAAACTCTCAGCCTCATATCAAATTGGTTTTCGGCAAATAATCTTCTTTTGAATGCAGGAAAGACCAAATGCATCAAATTCTCATTGCCGAATGTGACTCATATTAAACCAACGGTTGCACTTAACGAGGAAGTTTTAGATTTAGTTCCTTCGACCGTATTTTTGGGAATAACACTGGACTCAAAATTACAATGGGGTCCTCATATTCAAAAATTATCTGCCAAATTAAGTTCAGCTTCATATGCAGTTTGGAAAATCAGACAATTGTCAGACGAACCAACTGCTAGACTAGTATATTTTGCTTATTTCCATAGCATTATGTCCTATGGTATTCTGCTGTGGGGCTCAGCAGCTGACATAAGTGCTATTTTCGTATTACAAAAAAGAGCAGTCCGAGCTATTTATAATCTAGGCAGTCGCGAGTCTCTACGAAGCGTTTTTAAAGAGGTAAATATACTTACTGTTCCATCTGAATACATATATCAGAATATAATGTTTGTGCGGAAAAATTTAGATAAATATAAAAAAACGGAGTGACTTGCACAATGTCAATACAAGAAATAAGGACAAACTAGCTATACCAGCCTTTAGAGTTAGCAAAACAAAAAAGTCATTCATGGGAAATTGTACTAGGTTTTATAACAAGCTCCCTATTCATATAACTAAACTACCTGATAATAAGTTTAAGTCACACATTAAACATGAACTTATGGCTAAGGGTTACTACACTACTAAGGATTACATTGACGATAAAGACATTTGGCGGTCGGCATATAGACATGAGTAATCTTTTATGTTACATGAACTATCTGTAATAAAACTATCTATTATTTAAATATTCTACGAATTTCAGAACTGTTGGTTGTGTCTCAAAATGATTAATGTTACTTTTATTTTGACGTTTTTATTTTCTCTTTCTAATATATTAAACCTAAAATAAATAAATAATCAGACAACCGATCGAGCATATATTGTGTTTGCCTGCTAAATAATTACAGTAAGTGGACCAAATCTCGTGTATATGCCCCATTGAGTATGTTTCGCCGGAGCGTCTCAACTGGGCCGTGTTGAAACCGGTAGTAGAGACACCCGCTGAGTTTGTTTCGCTGGGTCTTCTCAGTTGGGGCGCATTGGATCCGGTGGTAGCATTAAAGCGCGACCGTCGTTATTAACACAAGGTCCGTCATAATAATATCACCTTAATATAGACAGAACCATTGCCAATATGTATTACAAATATTAGACTTAAACTAGATAATTAGACTTAAACTAGATAATTAAACTTAAACATAATCTCTTGACAATAACTTGATTCGAGCTAGCTAAATATCATTGCTGTTATAAAATAAATTTTATTAATGTTTTAATACTATCAATACATGTGTACCTAATATCTATGTTACTAGAAATAATAATGTATACAACTATAATACTACAAACATGTTCTGACTATTTACAAGCCCTTTTTTGAAGTCTACGTGAATAAAAACCTTTTTTATTTATTTTTTTATTATTTTTACGCCTGGTGATGATGGAGTTAAGCAGTTTCTAAAGGTGGGTGGCACACCAATCCTACGAGCCCTTCAGAAGTTATTTAACTCCGTCATACTAGAAGGTCAAACGCCACAAGCATGGCACGGAGGTGCGGTGGTGTTCTTCTTCAAACGGGCGATAAAACCCTCTTGACGAATTACAGACCCATCACACTGCTGAGCCATGTTTTCAAGTTGTTTTCGAGAGTCATCACAATCACAAATCGTCTCGCATGCAGGTTTGACGACTTCCAGCCTCCCGAATAAGCTGGTTTCCGTAAAGGGTTTAAGTACCATAGACCACATACATAGGCTGTGGCAGGTTATACAGAAGACCGAAGAGTATAACCAGCCATTATGATTAGCGTTTGTGGGCTATGAGAAAGCCTTTGATTCTATCAAAACCTGGGCCGTACTGAGGTCTCTTCAAAGGTGCCAAATCGACTACTGGTATATCGAGGTGTTAAAGTGTTTGTATGAAAACGCCACTATGTCAGTGCGACTCCAGGACCGGATCTCGAAACCTATCCACTTGCAGCGAGAAGTGGGACAGGGAGATGTTATATCTCCGAAACTGTTCATTGCTGCATTGAAAGATGTCTTCGAGCTTCTGGACTGGGAAAGCTTTGGCGTCAATATCAATGGCGAGTATATTACCCACTTTCGATTTGCTGACGATATAGTAGTCATGGCTGAGACCCTGGAAGACCTCGGTGTAATGCTCGATGGCCCCAGCAGAGTCTCTCAACAAATGGGTCTGTAAATAAACATGGTTAAGAGAAAAGTCATGTCAAACATCCATGTTGCACCCACTCTAGTTAAGGTTGGAGACTCTGCACTCGAAGTTGTAGAGAACTATATTTACCAAGGATAGACTATCCAACTAGGTAGGTCCAACTTCTAAAAGGAGGTCAATCGTAGTATCTAACTTGGCTGGGCAGCGTTCGATAAGCTACATAATATCTTCCCGTCCCAAATACCGCAGCGTTTCAAGTCAAAAGCCTTCGACCAGTGGGTGTTACTAGTGATTTCCCTACGAGATTGAATCAGAAATGCTGAGATCCGCAGGCAGACCAAAGTAACCGACATAGCCCGAAGAATTGCCAACCTACAGTGGCAGTAGGAACATAGCCCGTAGAGCCGACGGCCACTGGGGTAGAAAGGTTCTCGTACGCGACCACGAACCGGAAGCGCAGCGTGGGCAGGCCACCTGTACGATGAACCGATGATCTTGTGAGGGTCGCAGGAAGTCG
The DNA here is from genome assembly GCA_951640165.1 of Pseudoips prasinana. Classification (NCBI taxonomy): domain Eukaryota; kingdom Metazoa; phylum Arthropoda; class Insecta; order Lepidoptera; family Nolidae; genus Pseudoips; species Pseudoips prasinana. The sequence goes on from OX621234.1 coordinate 22,607,564, forward strand.
CTGGATACGGATAGCGCAAGAGCGGCATTTGTGGATATCTTTGGGTAAGGCCTTTGTCCATCAGTAGGCGCCTTCTTTCGGCTGATATGATGATAACGATGATAAATAACCGAGTTGTTAGATTGGTTTTGTCGGCCCAAATTGGACACACTTTATTTATTAAAATCCAGAACACATAGGTATCGTATAAATTTTAAGTGAACATCATAATGACTGGCCAAAATAACATCAGCTTTAAAATATTACTAAAATCTAATACCTATTTGCTACTATTTGATACCTTTATTTAAATAATTGGTACCTAATTCACAACTGAGAAAGTGAATGTAAAGTTGGAAAATTATGAAATTAAAATTTTGGATCTCTTACGTGGAGATTCCGTCGTCATAATTACGGGACCAAATCTTGTCATTGAAAGATTCTTTCACGTATATTTAGCACCCATTTAGTTCTATTTTGTACCTGTCCAGAAATCTTTGTACTCCACACGGTATAAACGGAATTTCAAGATAACACTAATCCCGCCATTATGATGCTTCATAATGACGAGACCATGCCTGTACTCCAAAACTTCAAGTAATTACATTATCCAGATCAAACCAGTATTTAGAACTTGATTTATTATCTCCGATATTAAACATTGAGAGACGGAGATCTCAGCAGTTTTTATATAAAATATTTATTTGCCTGAATAACTTAGCGAATTTACTCCAACTAAAAAGTTGCAGCTACTTTTCATGCAGGCGCTTTATTATTTATTGCTATTAACTTTCTTTTGATTCTTTGGGAAACTGCACCTTTTCTTCCTCTTTTCATATTTAACTAATATTTTTAACCAACACTTAAATATGCACTTTGAAATCAGAACATCGTTCCTTAATAAAACAACGACATACAACAGAGTATACTAATAGCAATACTGAATTTTAAGAAAATATAATTTATAGAACGCATAATAACCAAGTATTATTTGAAAATAGAAATAATTGCACCCAAAGATTGAAAGATTAAGGCGCCTCCATGAAAAGTAGGTGAAACTTTTTACTTGAAGTATTTTTCTCATTAAATTATTCAGGCGAATAAAAGGACAAAAATTAAAAAAATACTTTATAATAAAACTACTGCGATCTCCGTTTCTCACTGTTGATTATCGGAGGTACTAAAACAGATTCTAAATACTGGTTTGATCTGGTTGCTGTAATTCGTTGTAATTTTGGAGTACAGGCATTGTCTCGTCATTATGACGCATCATAATGGCGGGACTAGTGTTATCGTGAAATTCCGTTTATGCCGTGGAAGGTACAAAAATTTCAGGACAGGTACAAAATAGAACTAAATGGGTGCTAAATGTATGTGGGAGAATTTTTCAATTACAAGAGTTGGTCCCGTCATTATGAAGTTTATGATTCCAAATGTGGGCAGTCAACCTGACATCAGAATTACTGCCCGCATTTGGAAGCTCCACGTAAGAGCTCCTAAATTTCAATTCGCTTTTACAAAAATTTAGTACCTGTTTGATACCTAAACATATATTTTTTCTATATTTTTTTAAAAAAATAATATAATATTTTTGTTTACTACTAATACAGAATAATGAAATTGACTTATCAAGGTAAAGTATTGTATCCCACATCATCAAATAAGACAATAATTCTTAAGGATTTACCAAAAATAATGATATTAAAAGGTGCTGAATACAAAATCTTGTCTGTAATAGAATTTGTACCTTCACTCAGTTCTAACTGTATTGGACATTATAAATCTCATTGCCGCAGGGGCACAAAATGGCAATGCTTTGGCGATTTGTCCACCAGAATAACAAAAAGCAATAGAAGCTTGTACGCACATAGCGTTATATATTCAAGAAAAGATTAATCTGTTCTATTTTCATTGTATTATTTAATACGACTTTCTGTATTAGTAGTAAACAAAAAAACTTCTATAATATTTGTATTCTTTGCCCTAAATATATAGAAAACATATATGTTTAAGTATCAAATAGGTACAACTTTTTTATGTCAAGGCGAATTATAATTTTGGAGCCCTTACGTGGGGATTCTAAATGTGGGCAGTGATCCTGACACCAGAATGACTACCCACTTTTTTATTCGTTTTCTACGTTGTTAATTAGGTACCAAATATATAAACAAAGGTATCAAATAGGTATTAGATTTTAGTAATATTTCAAAGCTGATCGGCCAGTTTGGTCAGTCATTCTGATGTACACAAATTTTAATTGGATCAGCGTGACCATGTATAAGCAGTGATGGCCGTTTGATAACAACTAAAGACTGTGTGACCGTAACCGCTTGTGCCACGCGTTGTGTCCCATGTTCCTCGTCCATAATCACACAGACAGAACCTTCTCAAAAGATTTCCTAAGCTCTGTCAGGGATCCAGAGGGATCCATATCGGTTCCAAAAGGGGCTCTACTAAATCTGTCATGAACTCCTATCGTCTTATTCTAATAACTATATGATACTGATTATGTGGGTAGGTATCGTGTAGCCCAGAAGAGTTGGTCAATTTTAAATAACTATCAAAACTTTAAATTCATTCTGGAATACCTGTATTTTCGATGGATCACAAATTATTATCTCCAATCATAAATAATAATAATAATATCCTGGGACATTATTTACCCATGGTCATCTGATCCCAAACTAAGCAGAGCTACTATGGAAACCAGATAACTGATATCTATATATACTACTTTTCTTTTGCATATACATACTTGTATTATATATACATACACCCAGACTCGGGATAAACAGACATGTTCATGCACACAAATATCTATCCTGGGTGGGAATCGAACCCACGACTTCCGGCGTGAACAGCTAGCATTTTCCAACCACGCCAAAGGGCCTGACATGGCCTAACCAATGGTTCTGTAACCATTCATATTAAATTGAATATCAGTTTAAAAAAGTCTATTATAGCCCGATTTTGGTGCTTATCAGCTAGTGCAATAAATCTAAATTAACTCCTAACAAAACTAAAATGTGTGGTTCTGACACCTAAAACACTTGGATTTAGATATCTTACTATGACAAACTAAATGCGAATTGAGAAAATGTTGACATTAGAAAAAAGAGTTTTGAGTGGTCACCACGAACTAGAAGAGCGCGGGCGGGCTCCTGATAACTAAGATGGACGGATGATCTTGTGAGTGTCGCTGGAAGCTACTGGATGCCGGTAGGGCAGGACCGGCATCTTTGGGAGAGGCGTTTGTCCAGCAGTCTTTCGGCTGATCGACACATTAGACGGATCTGATGATGGATATCAGAACCAGTTCTTGGAATCCCCCGGTTTGTTTATTTAATTTGGCTACTGTATTTTTCAAACCTCTGACATGGGGTTAGAAACTGTTGTCTAATGAGTTGAGTTCATTTAGAACCGATAGCTTAACGTTTAACGGAAAGCCTGGTTATACCATATTAGCTTTCTCGCATCTAGGAACTTAACCTAGCGAATCCCTTATCGGTGAGACTATACGGTTTTTTCTATCTTTATCAGTTTTGTTCCCTTTTTGCACTGGCGTTAAATATTCGTTTCTCCGCTATGGTTTTGTTCCACATGTATCGATCCTGTTGTCATCAGAATCTATTGTAGAAAATCGGGGACTGTGACTCCGTTGATATTATAGGTTTTATTTCATCGTAAATAGAAGCGGGGAGTTAGTAGCAAGCAGTAAGTATGTTTTAAATCCATCATACATTAGAATATAGTACAGAATTAAATGCACGTTTAATCATACAAATTTTATACATTGATCACTACAACAATTTTATATTACAGTCAATAAATTCATTAAAAATTCACAAAATGTGCTTATTATATCTTAGTCTTGTGTTCCCTCCAACTTTGGCAATTTTACATAAAACATTTTGAATACGGTGCTGCATTAGAGACGAGACTCAGGGTGCCTTCTTCCTTCACGCCAACTGTCCAACAAATAAATAGATATACCTTATTAAAATTGATAGCTCCAACATTTTAATCTTATCGGGCAAATGTTATCAGGAGTCTCATTGATTTTTTACCTGGCTCTATGTACGTATAAACTTTGAAGTATTAAGTTCATTATTATTAAAAATACAAGAAACTTTCGATTCTCCATCATTTTAAACAATTATAAAGTATTTCTCTCTCGTTTCAGTATCCGCTTTTGGTTCAGGTTTACAGCCAAAAACCTTAACCAGTCAGAACTATCCTCGTCCTAAAACCGGTATTTATGTAATACATTGGCAAAATTAACACAAATTTTGTAACTGTCAACGTGCGTGTACGTGTGTAATAAAAGGAGGAAGAGAAGCAGCGGGAACTGTGTAAATAAAACTACAATCTAATTAATCCACGCTAGAGAACACTTCTTGGGATTCGAACCTCGGTTCAGGACAGTCAATAACGTTTATATAGATGAATGGGACAACTTTTAAGAACATTTCCTTAAACTGTGGTTCCACATGAGTACTCGAAGATCCAGGCCGCTCGTGCCGATTGAGGATTGGAGGCGTCACGGCGTGTTAATGGCCGGCAAGTACGATATATTGGATTAGATTGTACAGCGTCATTAGAGTTCCTAATAACATATTACAAGTCATTTCTGATCTCTTCGTAAGGAATGTCTATGATATTCCTGGGACGGTGGTACTTGTGGGTAAGGAAGAGCGGATTGTATTTCCTAATACTACAGGAATATAAAGTTATATTAGAAGTCTCAGTACTTTGAATATAAAGAAAAAAAAACAAAAATATAACGGGATGATATTTAGGTGTCCAAGACTACAACTTACCGGCTTTTTACTTATTCTCTATCTGTTCGTCAGATTTTTTATTTAAGCATCAGTCAGAAACATCTGGACTAACATGGATGACATTTTTACATATGTTAAATAAAATATGGTAAAAACGTAATTTTATTTGATTTAAATATATTTTGTCATGCTAAAATTAAGGGAGCTAAAGATATACATTACAACCACAAGGATTCATCATTTCAAATTATGATATTATATATTCATAAGAACTTTGAAATGAATCAAATTAAATAGATAAGTGAATTTGAGTTACATAAATAGTCCCGAATATCAGAAAAAACAACTTTTCATTAAAACTAATCAAGATAGTAATAATAATGTCCTTCTGGTTGATTTCGGCCGCGGCCGCAAGTCTCTATGGAGACTACCTCGTGGGCATATTATATGATCCTCTCATGATGCGATGGGACGACTAAAGACACGACTGGAAAGAGGTCAGGTACAGGACCGCCGGCTTCAGGTGCTCTTTGAGGCACGAGGGTGTGATACTGAACTGCTAAAATTCGGGCTGATGTTGAGAAACTTTCTTAACAGAAAATTCCCAAAATCACGTTCAGCCCGACCCGGGATTTGAACCCAGGTCCTCATTATCTGCGGTTATTTAAATAAATGATTGGTGGCACTCCCTTGAGGATAGGAGTAATATCTGAGTGAGATTCCATGACTGATGACTGATTTCCAGTGAAAAACTTTTGGCTGTAACCGCTGTATTGAAATGTTTACATTTATTTATTAATTAAATATTTAATAGTATTTATTAATTAAATTAAAATATAATTGGACTATAAGAATCAGGTGACACGTGCAATCGTAATACCAGAATAAAACAAAATGACAACAGTAGTTATAACTGGAATAAGGTTTAGACTGTAGCAGCAATACTAGTTTAGCAAAAATAATTGGAATAAATTTGCCAGTTAATCTTGAATGACTGATTTTCAGTGAAATAAAGTTTTGACTGTAACCGCTGTATTAAAATGTTTACATTTATTTAGTATTTTATTTATTCATCCAATATTTATTAGTATTTATTAATTAAATTAAAATATAATTGGACTATAAGAATCATGTGACACCTGCAATCGAAATGCCAGAATAAAACAAAATAATAATTAAAAAACACCAACTCGTTCGCTCAGTACTATGGTTTGCGCCTGATTGAAATGACAGATTTTCTCTACGCTTCTGAAAAACATACGAAAATGAATAAATACTTTAATATTTATTAAAGAGACTGTGCACACCGCGGTTTTCAAACGCGCCGTCGACGCGCGTTTTCGAAACGCATTCGACGGCGCACTTTTATCCTACAGAGCATTTTGTTGTCGTTTGTATCGATTCAAAAGCGATGCTAACGCGTTTCTGTATTGCTAGAAACGCGCGTTAGCATCGCGTGTGTTTCGCTAAACACGCGCGTCTGTAGCGATTCAAACGCGTATTTGAATTTATACAGGTGTCCAAGGCTGTGTCTAACTCGCGTGCGTAACGCGTCTGTATCGCTTCAAACGCGAGTCAACGGCGCGCTTAAAAAACGTGGTGTGCATAGGCCCTAAGTTTCGAAGTTATTGAAATACTGGGGCTTAGCAACTTTATTATTTTTTAATCATGTATAGAAATGGATTACATTATATTTAATGTTCGTTTATTTATAGCGAACGTTACTGTCACTAGAGCCTTAGGAAATTCATAAATATTTTAAAGTTCTGCTGTATAAAATCATAGCCATACTATTTTTGTAGTCAATATGTTGCTGTTTTATATATAGAGGCAATAATAGCGTTCTATTCACAGTATGACATGGTATTCACCATCAGGCCAGAAAGAAAATCGGGCACTGGCCGCGTCGGATGACGTTACGGCTTCGTAGCGGCGGGTCGGCGAGAAGCTGTTGGGCGGCACGTAACTTGGGTTTGGGCTTGGGGAGCCACCTGAAATCATACAATACCTTTATTTACATACTCTCAATCATACTACATTTATTTTGTTTAAAATGACATGTTTTTACTTTTATTTCGATTTAATTGTGCCTTTTTAACTTGCCTGTTCAATATCAGTGATCATTGAGTTAACTTAAAAACATCTATTGATTTAAACTTTAGAGTAATATCTAAAAGATATGGTCTTATAAATGTATTTATTTACAAGAGGGAAATATAAAAGAGGGTTATAATCTTCTTAAGTTATGTATGCATGTGACTACTTCTGTTTCTTCCTAATATCTAAACTACTTATCATGTGCCAACCGTATCAATCACCAAATGGAAATCGGTACGGACTTCAGCTTTTCTTTATGAAAAAGATCTAAACATTGTAAGTATATGGTATCATAACGAAAGCAACCCCTATCATATAGTAATATATAAAGAAAATTTGGTTCCCAAGCACCGAAAAATCACAAACCAAATACAAAAAATAACATACAGTGCAATTCCTTATTCCTTCCGGTAAGAGTGGATTTTAGAACACCAAGCGACCTAATAATATAAAATTAGAGTACCATCCACGTTTTCTGTTTCTTTTGACCAGGAATCGTAAGATCCAAATCAGGATATAGAAGGTAAGATTTATATGGCAAGAAAATATCCGTAGCGTAGCATTACTCAACAGGTTCGGCGGGTGTTCCGGTTTCTTGACATTCGTTGGCGCGCAGGCCTGACGACATACATCTCGGTAGAGGTGCTAAAGCAGTGTTCCTCTGAGGTACCTCTTAACCCACCGTTTTACATTTTCCTGAGCATTGTCGGCAAGAAATACCGCATTTGTTTCCCCGGTGACCCAAAAAGATGATAGATCAGAGATATCAAATTACAGGCCTCTAACTATAACCCAACATCTCTCAAAAGTATTGGCCCGCTTAATTAACCAGTAGCTCCTAAAGTGGGTAGACGAGAATAATGTTATCTTTATTTATTTTATTTATTTAATTCATTTTATAGAAGGCTTACGGACTAATAAGAAACTATGAATATAACAGAAATAATATGAACAATTTGCCAATTAAAAGCCCACACATGTAGGTTAGAAAAAAAAAAAGAATTGCAGAATTTTATACATAAAAAGAAAGAACAAATGAAAAAATTCACACAAAAAAAGAGAACAACGGTAAAAATAGAAAAAGAAACAAGGAAAAACAATCACCAAGAATAAAAACAAAACAAAATATGTGAGTCGTCAATTGTGTGCCAGTTCGGTATCGGTGCATTCATTGAAGTAAGAATTGGCTAATAACCGTCTTATAGTCGCTACACTGGTGCAGAACAAGTCAATATTAAGGTCTCGCGGAATCCCATTAAAACTAACTGCGCTTCTTCTGGAAAAGGCATTGCCTCTATAGTTTGTTGAAGCGAAAGGAACATCCAATATAGGCCGTTGACGAAAGTCTATCAGGTTTGTGCGTATTGAGATATTTGCAAGAAGTTCAGCACAATTAACATGCCCATTTGCAATTTTTTGCAAAAAACTATACGTCGCCTAAATTCCAATGGTAGGAAGTGAAACCTTTTGCATCTATGGTCGTAATCAATTGAACGCTGCTGAGCCTTGTAGTCAAGGTATCGTAGAAATTTTTTTTGGACACCTTCAATACGCGACTTATAAATATCGTATTGAGGGTTCCAAACTTGGGACGCATACTCTAAGTGGCTGCGTACGAATGAACAGTACAGTATCTTAACTGGTTTCAGAGACCGGAAACAGGACGTGTTCCGTACTATGAAGCCCAGGGCTTTTGATGCTTTTTTGACAATACTATCTATATGTTGATCAAATAATAGCTTACTATCCTGTATGACTCCCAAATCTTTGATGCTGTTTACTCTACTGATAATTTGATTATTTAGAGTGTAATTAGTCGTGATAGTAGATGTTCGACGAGTGTATGTTACGTGGAAGCATTTGGAAATATTAAGTTGAAGCTTGTTTCGTATACAGTATGCCTCGAACCTGTACCAGTCATCTTGTAATTTATTTGTATCAGATAAGTCTTGTATGACTTTGTGAATCTTCATGTCGTCAGCATAAAGTAAGATGTACGAGTGATGGAAACATTGTTTGATATCTGCGACAAATAAGGTGAATAACAGAGGCCCGAGAATTGAACCTTGTGGCACTCCAGATGGGACAGAATTCCAACCAGAGACGTAGCCCTGAAGAACGACAGCCTGTGTTCGGTTCTCTATGTAAGAGCAAAACCACCGGTACAGGTCTCCATGTATTCCGGCAAGCAGTAGCTTCTCAAGCAGCACTCGATGATCTATACGGTCAAAGCACTTGCTGTAATCCGTATAAATTACGTCGACCTGTCTTTGTACCATTCCGCTGGTTATAAATTCATGTGAAAGAAGAAGGTTAGATGTGGTTGAGCGGTTCGTAACAAACCCATGCTGCTCGTTACCGAGACTAGACTTGAAGGCCGCGTAGACATCAGTATAGACTATACGTTCCAAAATTTTGGAAAACAGGCATATCTTGGATATGGGGCGGTAATTTTCAATATTAGCTTTATCACCTTTTTTATAAACTGGCGTAATGAACGCAGACTTCCAAATCTTTGGGACTAAGCCTTCTGTCAGCGAGCGTTTGAACAAAATACAAAGAGGTTCAGCAAGACCGTCAGCACAATTGGCGATAAATATTGGTGGAACTAAATCAGGTCCACCTGCTTTAGTGAGATCCAATGATTTAAGCAGCTTCAATATGCGTAACTGGTTTATGTCGACCGTGCCAACAGACATTGCCAACCCACCGTACTGCTCGCGAGCGGAGGCCTCGCCACCCGACAGTTCAGGCTCAAGAAACGTGGACCTGAAATACCTAGCAAAAAGGTCACTAATAACTTCTCCTGTATCCGCAGAGATGTCCCCATAATGCATTACGTTTGGAAGTGCGCCTATAACGCGCTTACTTTTCACATACGTCCAAAATGATTTAGGATTTTTAACAATAGAAGTTTCAATATTTTCAATATACTTATCATAGCACTTTTTTTCTAATTCAATTGCTCTACTGCGGAGTACCGAAAACTAATTATAATCAGATACATTTCTGTATCGTTTATATTTCTTGTGGTATTTATATTTTTCTTTAATTATTTTAGTTAATGCTGGGGTGTACCAGGGAGGGTAAGATAATTTTTTTGAAGGTTTTCATTGGAATGTATTTATCCCTGAGTTTGTACAATATGTTGTAAAATAGTGTGACAGCCTCCTCCAAAGTCACTGACAGTAACATTTGACTCCAATTCAACATTTCAAGTTCCGCTTTTATTGCGACATAATCACCTTTCGAAAATATATAACGTTTCGTAGGTTTGTCAATGAGTTGATGAATTTCATCGAATTTAGTCTAAAGGTGTAATGGTTTGTGATGTGAGTCAATGGGTAGTGCTAATGGGTCCCTACTTTCCGAAACAGATACGAAATCGTTACAAAAAACTAGGTCAAGTAATCTGGCGTTGACATTCCGCTCACTGTTAAACTGCGACATGTTAAATGTTTGAAGTGTATCAAAGAGCTCATTGATATGCTGCGGTGAGACATTGAAAGGAATTAGCTCGCCCATGACCACGTCACTCTGACGCCACTCAACGTCATTACCGAAGTTAAAATCGCCTACCAATATAAATTTATCAAGCGGATTTGCTAAAAATAAGTTATTAAGGTTGTGTGTGAAGTTACATAACTGTGTACTGTAAGAATTACCCAGATTCTCCCTACACAGATAAACCGCACATATATGTAAATTGAAACTAACCTGTTGTTTGGATCTCTTAAGGAGCAGGGACAGCCAAATATCCTCAGCAGAGCTCCGCCATTCCGGCCTCTCAATTACCGTAAATTCGTTTTTCACAGCCACCAAAACACCACCACCACGTCTCTGACCGGTTCGGGTATAATCACGATCGCGTCTCCATACGAGATATCGTCCATCAAACAATTCACTATCGTAGTAACTATCATCAAGCCACGTTTCGGTAAATACAATTATGTCATAGGAACTAAGACATACACCACGAGACACACTGTTCATTTTCGTACGCAGACCACGCACATTTTGATAATAAATGTTAAATGTATACACAGTTACAGCTAACTATAGTCAAATAATTTACACAGTTATAATAATAGGCCAAAATAAGATAATAATTTAGAGTTATAACCAATAATTGCATGCATAAAAATCTGTTAAAACTTTTATTTTGCAAATGTAAGGTAGTGAGTAAATATAATACTAGACACAGCAATGCACAGTGTTCATAAGAAATTACTTTGTAGAAATATATGTTTTGAATGAAAACAAAAGGCGATGGCCCGTACTGAGATAACGGTAGCTCGCACCTAATAGTTATATGTAAATACCGTCTGCACAAGAAAATATACCATAATTCGCTAGATCTACGGTTGAAATTAGCGTTATGAGTAGTAACATTGCAAGAATTATATCGGACCAACTTACTTGGGAGCACCGTGTAGCGACACAATTCTAATAGGAATACGCAATTAGCACACACTTGACTATGATTCTCAAACATTTTTGTTTCGAATGTAAATATTAGTGACTTAACCGAGTGGGATATTGTTATAAAGGTTATAATAACTATTAGATACAGCAATATTAAGTATTTTTTTTGAGATCTTTCTCGGTTTTGATCATTGTTATTGGGGACGTATCGTCTTTCCTTGCGTATATCTTCGCATTTTTGACCCAAACATAACGAAACCCCATTTCAGCGGCAGTTTTCTTGGTCTTTGACAACAACATCTTGTTCATAATGGTAAGGTGATCATTGATGAAGATTTTTTGGTTGCCATTAAGTCCGATTTTAGTGGGTGTTAGGCTTGAGGTCTTCAGTCCTGCCTGGCAGCCGCTACGAAATTTTCCTTTACATAACGTTGGCAGAAACAAACAATAATCGGTTTTATACGGTCTTTGTCGCTTGTTGGTACTCGAGTGATGAAGTTAATCTGATTTTTTGAGATAGGGTAATTTACTTTGGAACTGATTTGTGTTATGATATCGAAGAGATTCTCATTGCTTGCTTGCGGTACTCCCTTGACTTCGATGTTGTTCGAGCGCGACCATTGGTCCTTGTTATTCTGGTCTTATTCCAATCGTGCTAACCGGGATTGCAGCTGTACAACCTGACTTTGGACTTTTTCAACCTGCACTATTCGTGATTCCATGTCGGCAATTTTGCCAGTGATTTCCTTCATAACTTCGTTGTGCTGGTTGATGATTGAGGTTTTGAAATCGGCGAATTCGTTCTTTAGCGCTAGAATGTCTTCCTTCATATTTTCCAATGAAGTGAATTTTACAGAGAGTGCTCGTATTTCCTGCAGAACTGCTGAGTCAGGTGCTGACAGAGGTGATCTAGGCGAGGCGGGCATGGTATTCCCTGCCTGTTTACATTTACTGCAGCGCCAAATTAGCTTGCGATCGCCAAGTCTTCGATAACCAGCCTCGTTGACGCCACCACAATGGAAGTGCACCGTAAGGTTACACGCCGCACAGTGTGCACCATCCGTTAGGAGCTCACTGCAGATTCCGCACTTCGATGTGTCTGACATTTTTAAGAAAATAACTTTTCTGACTGATACTATAAAAACTTTGAGAAATAGTGGAATTCGTTAAAAATCGGCAATGTTTTCTACCAAAAACGACCGTCGGTAATGAGGTCAACGGACTGACTGACTTTAACCGACAATGATTCGCCACAGTCGCAACTAGTGGCATACCGACTGACCACTGATAGACGATTGCAATTGATAGTTATTGTCAGTAACTCGTAAAACCTAGATAAAACGAAAGACCTTGATAGGGTTTGGCATCGCAAATACTTTCCAATTTATTTTCCAAACCAGGCAACTTCTAATTGACATTCACATCATATATGGCAGCTGCTTCAACAACATGGACATCAATGCAGCTTTTCCACAGAGCTCCGCGCAACACAGCCTTGCTAAATATACAGCAAAAAGTTCCAGTTCTTTTTAGGAAACCAAGATTTCAAATATTGATGTCCTTACACGGGTGCTACCTCCCTCGACTTATTATCAAGCAATATCAAGAAAATATTTTATTCAGATGGATGTTTTTCAGTAGTTGTTTCAACAAAATTTTTGAGTGGCTTCAATAAAATGTAGTCCAATAACACATCTCGTCTCCACTAGTCTTGGAATCCTTAGCGTTGACATTTCCAGTAACTTTCAGTTTCATAGCTATCTTAAAGGTAAGGCCGAACTGGCCGAAATGAATTTTTCGCTCCGAGACAAAAACTATCGCTGTTTAAGGCACAAATCCAGACTAATATGGAATACTGTTCACGTTAGCCTCGGATCTACTGTCTCTAATCTAGACGAACTGTGACGATTATCGACGGTTGCTAAATTACAGGCATCGCCAACTAGTCTGCCAAGCGTATCCATTATGCCATATACCCCAAGATGATTCTTGACGGAGGTTTTTGTCCAGCAGTGTACTACTGTTGACTGCTATGATTGAAGGAGAAACCTTCTCTTCTTGCCTGTGTTACCACCGGTATAATGGGTTGGGATGAATTTGAATAGTATTGTATGTTTAATGTGATGCCCTTATAAGGTTTCTAGCTCTGCACGTCTCGCCATCAATTGGGAGTCATGCCTTATGAGGCATAACTCATGGTCGTGACCAAGAACCTTTGCGATCTCGCGTGGTACGGATTCACCAAATTTCCTCCCGCGTACTCTGTAGCCGTGGCATGAGCTCGTCTGTAAATCAGTTTCGGGTATGGTTTCGAACCGGTTGAAAGCGCGTAATTGATACACTGGATATTGCCAACGTCAATTAGCTACGGTGACCACTTACCGTTACGTTGTCCATATTCTTCAATGTTGGCTAAGTTGCATGAAAAAGACAATTTCAGGTAACTAAAAATAAATATTATTACTACGGAAAAGACACATAATAAGTAAATATGTGACAAAACTAAAAATAGATAGAAAGTTATTTGTAGACGGGTGTCAGTCAATTATAGTTTCTTCCTTAAAGGCAAGGTAATACTAGGCGCTTAAAAGCTTGGTTTGCTTAACAGGGTGAAACGATGTTTCACCCCGAGGCAAATACTATTGCTGTATAAGGCACAAGTTAGGCCTCACATAGAATACGGTTTTCACCTCTAGGTCTTTTGACTCTAGACTAGACTGGAGTTGTGAGGATTGTCGACGATTGCCAAAATTACAAGATGAATTCTCTCTCTAAGTTTGGGGAGAGTCGTCTTGAAGAATGTTGTTGTCACGTACGATATGGTTTTACCAAAATTTCTTCAAGTGTTTTCGAGACTATGGTATGTTCTCCTTTCTATGATATTACCAAGAGGCGCTGGGCCTTTAAAAAAATATGAAACTGGAAAACTATATGCCGATATACTGGCACTTTGTACTTCCTTAAACCCTGATCGGTACTTGTAGATGTCGCTGTTATACTTTACTAATAAACATGAATTGTCTGGTATGTAAACTTGTTTCTAAATGGTCGAAAATACATGAGTGAATTTATGTACCTGGCTATTGGCAACATCCATTGGCTACCACTTACCATTAGGTAGGCCGAATCCATCATTGCTGACTAAGTTGCATGAAAAACAAGGTACGTAGTAGGTATTTGTAGGATCCGGAGCTTTAAGTTAGTATATATTTATATATAAGTAAATAAATATAAAATAACGAAACTACAACTTAAAAACAAGCTCGAACATAAATTTAGATACAAAAGATATCTGTACTCAGAAGTAAAACTACTACACGGTTTCTGTCACTTACTGGTATTTCCGACTATCTTTGTATTTTAGATAGATTTCAGCCTAGCGTTCTGAGTGACACTACATTACTACCTACTTAAGTTAATTTCATATTATTTGTTCATCGACGTAGGTAACATATAATTTCTTAGATTAATATCTGATGATGATGATGTCTTCCCGACCGTATTTCGGCCACAGCACATTCTCAATGGAGATTAGCCAATTGCGCAGGACATATTATAACACAAGAGTGTGTGCGCAAACAGAGGCATACTTTCTATTCCATCACTCTCATGATCCGATGGGACGACTAGCGACACGACCGGAAAGAGGTCAGGTACAGGACCGACGGCTTTACGTGTTCTCCGAGGCACGGGGGTGTAATACCGCCAACTTTCAGAGTTCCGGCTAATACTGAGAAATTGATTATTCCGGTAAAATATCAAAATCACTTTTTGGCCCGACCCAGGATTTGAACCCAGGACCTCATTTTCTGCGTTTGAACACGCTACCGCTAGACCAACGAGGCAGTCAAGGCAAGTCACGATTAATATCTAGTCGAGTATTCAAGAGACATCATTTCATAGTCAACAGATTTTTAAAGGTTTAACCTAAACCTAACCTAAACACGCTAAATTAAATCTTCGAGTATGTTATTGCTGCAAATCCTATGTCAGAAACATATGAACATAATGTTATTATGTGACAGCAGTATGTCTACTACAAGTTCATGTAGGTACTTATTTATTGTATGATACTTGCAGTTTTTCCAATACATTAACTAGCACCGCCCCTAGCGGAAACTTCAATGACCTTAAAATGTATATACTACTAAACGGTACTTTTCATCAAGTAAATAAACTGTATGAACTCGTAGTATAGGTACTGAGCTAATACAAAAAATTGCTTAAATCTGCAACACAACGTTTATGATACCATTTTTTTTTCATTAAATGTTACTCATAGCTTTATATGCTCTATAAAATATGCCCGTCCTGCCTTATCTCTTAACTACATAAAATAAGTATTAGAAAAAGTACCGGTTTTTTCTAATTGTAAGTATATTGTATACAAGTCTATATGAACCTTAAAATAACAAGGAAAATCTCTTCATATTTCTTGTTAATATTCATTAAGGTATCATTAGGGTATATTTTTTACTATAATATATGGTTGTATTAATACAAAAATACTACGTACGAAATTCTACACTAAACACTACACTGAATAAGATATTATATAAAAGGTACAGCATACGCTATCTACCGAATCTGGAGGTATACTAGCAAGGATATCTTATGCATCACTGGAAATTGATAAGCCGCGCGCCGCGAGAGGCGCATTGTGTCTCCAAAAACTTTGAACGGTATATGTAGATGTCGCTGTTTTGTTCTAATAGTGAATAGCAATAAAAGTGTCCTGCATAGTTTGTGTAACTACGTCTTAAAATAACATGGTAAACCTCTTCATGTTGGTAGACATTAAGGTAACATTAAAGTTTCCATGCAAGTTCAACTCGCACTTTATACCATAATATATTATGGTGGTGTCTATACAAAAATACTATGTATGAAAATCCATTCGTTATTTAGAATCTCCTTTACTTTTCACTGAATAAATAACATTAAAAGGATACCGTGTACGCTATCTATCGTGTCTGGATGTGTACTAGTTAGGATCTTCGTGGCAAAACTGGAAATACGTCGCGACAGGCGCTTTACGATTCCAAAACTTTGAGCGGTATATGTAGATGTCGCTGTTATATACTACAAATAATTAAGATTTTTCTCTTAAAGTTCGTTTAACTAAGCTTATGGTAATATAATCAATTGATTATACTGGAAGACTTTATAACTACCAATTATTATTTCAGGCAATAGAGTTTAAAAATAGAATTAGAACATTTTCATTACAAACCTTTGAGATGCCATGCCTCAATATTTGAGTATACCAGAAGAAAATACACGAGATTAATATACATACATATATGTGACGCAAGATCTAATTGTTGTCAGTGAAGCTCTCTTCATAGCTCCTATCTTAGCCTTGGCATATAGCCTTGCAGGTGAATGAAACTTTCGAGAAACAAAGACCTATAATATTAATAATCAACAACAACAACGCATTCGAGTAATGTAAGCAATCTGTACGAGTTATGGCTCAAACAACATAGGGATCCCAGATAACAAGCCTATAGACGATACAAGGCGATAACGATGACTGTCAAGTAACGCGAACAAATGTGAAGTCATTAAGGGTTCTGTTTCCAAATGGTTTCTTTACTTGTATAAATCTACATGTACAGGGTTTTCCAATAAGAGGTGTTATTTTGATTTTCAAAGAAAAATTCTATTTGTAATATTAATAATCAGATGTTTATTTCATTATATGGAGGAAGGTATGCTGTTAATCGTGGAAAATAACATCAGGCAAATGAGTTAATTTTTGATGATGATTTGATTTTTCGAAAATGAGGCTGGGGCAACAGTCACGCTAAATGGATTGCGCTATCGAGATGATTAGCGATTTTTTATGGCCGGAATTGGGTGGTATTGATCTGGACAACGTTTAATTTCAACAAAACAACGCTACGTGCCACAAAAGCAACGAAACCAGTGCTCTTTTAAGGGAAAAGTTTCCGAACCGTGTTATCTCTAGAGGAGATCATCACGATTGGCCATCGAGATCTTGTGATTTAACAACTTGCGACTTATTTCTTTTTAAACCACGTGAAAGAGAAAGTCTACGCCAACGCCCATCGTCGATTCAAGACCTCAAACATAGAATTCGTGAGGCTATCGAGGTCATAGGGCAGCCACTTAGCGATTTGGTTTTGAAAAATTTCATGAAAAGGATATTGTCCTGTATGCGTGGTTGTGGTGGTCATTCACCTGATGTTATATTCCACTACTAACGGCATACCTTCCTCTTTATAATGAAATAAACATCCGATCATTAATATTAAAAAATAGCATTTTTCTTTGAATATCAAAATTACACGTCTTATTGGAATACCCTATAATTGTAGAAATTAGAGTATATCAATATTCAGTCTTACTTTTAATCCATTGTAAAGCAAATGATAACTAGAGAACTTTGAAGTTACATAATATGCTACTAATTATAAAACATAAACTGCTGTGAAATAAAAATGCATGACATATTAACAAAAATGATAAGAAGAATCAGGTTTGGCTACAATACTCAAAAGTCCATTATGCACCTATTTTAGAAACGATGATCGTTTAATACAGTGTTAACGTAAGCAGGATTTGTTGTTACTGTGAAAAAAATATCAAGTAGTGTCACACCGGTACAATATTAGGTATGCAGTTGAAAACGGTGTTTTGTAGTCAATCCTAACATTGGTACATAATACTTATAACTGTTTCCGCACACACTCACACACTCACAAACTTTCGCCTTTATAATATTAGTGTGATATAGTAGGACCTCTAGCGGTTTTGGCAGTGCTCGCCAAAATAGCTCGCAGATGGTAGATTTTTTGCTACTTACGTGACACTTATTATCATTACTTTTGATACTTTTTGATTACTTGATAGTCATATTTTGGACACTTCACACAATATCTTCATAAATTGAAGCCTATGTGTTATTAAGATGTATAAGCTATATTATTGTAAAGTTTCATTGAAAACCATTCACTAGTTTTTACATAAAAGAGTAACAAACATCCATACATCAATCCATTCTTACAAACTTGCGCGTTTATATTATTAGTAGGATTATTTATATACCGACACAATTAGCGGAACAGAAAAGTATTTTACTGTTTATATAAAAAAAAATTGATAAAGTTTTTTTCTCGAAGTCACCTCTCAAAATAAAACAATAGGCGACAGTCACTGTTTTCATAGATTTTTAGTTTTCCGCTAATATATATTCGTTAATGTTATGCTTAGCTTATGATGGGAATTATATTTTTTTTAATTGTACTAAATATTTTTTCTTTTCAATATTAGGACACCTCAGATGGAATCACCTAAACGCCCCATTAAACACCACAAGAGATTATTAGGGTATATGAAATGGTCGCACTGCCGGCAGACTTCAGCAATGAATTTTAATATCATCACTATTATAAAATAAATCTTATTGTTAATATTTTTATACAATCCGTGTACCTAAATACTTAGAAATAATGATATATTACTACCAATATGTTCTGACTATTTTCAAGCGCTTTTTTAAAGTCTACGTGAATAATAACCTTTTTTTATTTTATTTATTTTAATTCATCGCAGTAGCTAATGGGACAGATTAACTGACTCTTTTGTAAGGGCCTCCTCCTTACAAAAGAATCAGTTAATCAAGGTAGAAAAAGGCGTACTTCTAGGCGGGATGACAGTTTTCTGCAACATCATGTTCGTGTATTTAGTTAATCGAAGTATCACAAGTAGTTCAGTTTTAATTGCCGATTGACCTCCAGAAATCTTAACGATGTTTGTTCGCTCAATTAATTGCATATTTTGATTCAAAAGAGATACAGTAACGCGCAAATAATAATTATTATAATAATTTCAATACGTGAAAATAAAATCAAAAATATTTTAATAATTATCACTTATTTATTGAATAGCTAGGAGTATTGTAACGTCTAAATCATGATGAATATAGATTGAAGTGAGACTAAGAAACAGTTTTCAGTAGTTGTTCCTAATATTGAAGTGTGTTTATGTATATATGTTGATAAATACCCATGTTGTACCCATTGAATAGGAAAAACCACAGAAAAATGTAAATTTTGCTACGATGAAAGAGAGTGTATTAGATTTCAAACTGAGATAAAAAGATAGAGTAAAAGTTGTAAATTATTTTTACTACTGTAATGTTTTAGTAAAACTCAGATAGATACAGAAAATAGAGTGCACAAAAATGAGGAACTCTACCTTCAGGCCAATATGTGAATCGAGTGACTGCTGCGTCTGAGGAAGTAACGATGTCATGGTGTCTGTTCGGTGAAAATCCGCCGGTTGAAGGCGGATATCCTGGGCCGGGGCTAGGCGACCCATCTGTAAACGTATATAATTTTTCTTTGGCTTTTAATTCATCTACTTATATCTCTTTCTATAGCATAAGAAACTCAATGGCTAGACTATGTTTAATTAATGTAAGTGATATCTTCATTGTTGTCTGTGTTTTTAATAAAACATTTTTGAGATTTTGCGCTTTCTCGACGCTAGGGGCTATATCGCTGCCAATGAGGCACAGCTGTAGACCAACACGGTCAGAGGTTGAGATTTTACCACCGCCAATTGCGTTGCCATTTTGCCATATGGTTTGATGGGGATGACGGTAAGATAGCCAATGGCATGACCTTTATTGCTTAAAATATGAAGTGGCGTCTGATGAGGGACGGTACTTGCGTGAAAGTCTTGCACCACCTCATCTTGCCCGATCTAGAAATAGAGCTAGAGCGACGCCCGAATCTGTACGTTTGTTCCCTATGGACTTCAAAACTGGTAGAGAGTGTCCGAGGAAATTGTCGGAAAATCATAATTGTAGTCGAACTAGTCATCCTATAAGTAATAAGTGATAAAAAAAACTGATTATCTTATTTTTGATTATTGCTAATATTTTGTTTAAAAGTATTTTTTGATACTTCATTGTGATAGTGATGTAATTTGGAATAAATATAATTTATAACACTACCAATAAACGCTATACATTTAAAATGTATGTTTATATTTCTGTACCCTATAGACTCGGCAAAACGGCTGTATCGATTTTGATGTAATTTTCTTCATATTAAGCCTTGAGATTTTTAAAAGATTATTACGGTGACCCTGTAAAATCTCGTAGCGGACGAATAATCAGTATTAGTTTAAGCACTTTCGATAATTTTCTTTTACTTAAATAGTTTTGCAACGTAAGCCGGGTACAGCTATAAATGAACACTGGTGCGCTTAGTTGAGGAAATACTTTCCCGAAATGCTAGTGAATATTTGAATTGAATTCTCTGAATGTTTGAATCATTGCCGTTCAGCGTGGCAATACGTTTCAGAATACGATAAGTTCTTTATTTGCTTAAGATAATTATGTTTTATAGCGCCACTTTACTCTCCTATTCACTTCTCAAAGACGGTAACATTTCCCCGTATAAGTAAGCGACATCTCAGTATAAAAATAACGTAACATGAAAACGCAGATGCAATATAATGTTTACTTGTATAGTACAAATAAAAATATTTTCCATCTGCATTTTCATCCACAGTTAAGTTATATGACAGAAGTTGACTGAAATTGAAGAATACGTACCTATACATGCATTCTTTCATTACAGTGTTCATATAATATAATGCCCAGGAATTGAACAATCCACCATTTCTCTTTATATGATACCTGTTTTGGCTTTCGGTTTTATTATTCGTAAATTATTTTATTGAATGCTAAATTAACTATATGAAACCATAGTTAATTTATCATTCATTAATATAATTTACAAATAAGTTATTATTTACTGGGGTTGCTAGCGAAATTTCATCGGAGAATATTACTTTTGCTACTTGGGGCATATGAAATGGTCATCTAGATGAGTTGTCTCAACGCGTGGTTTATATATCATACAAATAACGACTTAACCCTTCAAATGCGGGACCTCAAATACCATAGCGCACAAATTTATTTACTAAACTTTTGTGGTGTACTAGATTAAAGGCTTTACTTATGTCGAGGAATAACTGGTCATTTTTTTATTTTCGTTATGGCTTTGTGAATGAAAACAGCCTAAAATTATTGTATGTGAGATGGATTACTAATTAATTTTAGACGTTTAAAAATTAATAAATAGAAAATTGATTATTATAATGAAATAATAATTATTATTATATGCACTATGCACCATGTTTCAGTTAAAATTGTTAATTTGTTTTAATCACATAGCTTGTCTAATGCTGATTCTATCCTGCTAGAAATATTTTATTAAAATTAAAAAACACATTAATGTCGTTACAGAACCAATGGAGAAATGTACGCTATTCAAATTAATTGGATGATAATTATTATGTGTTATATTATACTATTTTATATCTATAGTACCGAAAACATGTTCTGCATAAAAGTCAATTGACGGATTTCTACTTGGACTTTTATTTACATACAAACATAAATATTATAATTATTTGAATGATTACGGATTTCTTATTTTTTATTATATTCCAGAAACGCTGTTATATTAAGATAGATATAGGACCATTTGTGAATTTTGATTAAATAAAATGAAAAACAAATAAAAAGAGATTATGTATTTTGTTTGTGTTTTGTCTTGCTTTTATTTTAATTATAAACTTTATTTGCCTGTGAGGCAAACTAAAACACGCAATAAACAACAATGTTATGGGGCATACATTGGCATTCTATTCAAATGGACAAAGTCAAAATCATGCGATAAAAAATAATGGTGACAAATGACGCATACTCCTAATTCCACCATAATAATATAAAGCCTCAACTGCTGAATAGATACATTGCTCCTTGCGTTCCAGTAATTTATAATGTTAGCGGTTAATAGGCTGTAATGTAAAGCAGTTATGCAAGAAGTAAGTAAATTTTATTCTATTCCTATCATTATGAACCGACTTCAAAAATGTTAATCCTTAATTCAATACACATCGAATTAGGGAAGTTTGTATATTGTTCAAATTGCGGGATATTTACGTAATAGTATGTTAATATCGTCGAAACAATCTTCTTCTTTTTATGTATACGAGTATATTTATATCATTATATATTTATAATATAGTAGGTATAGTTATGTAAGTATTGTATTTATACGATAATATTTTTTTATATTATCTGTTATTGTAGTAGTAATTACTATTATACATAGATATATCACGTTGTTTATAGTGCACCTACCATATTATATCTGCATCACGCAAAGGTTGACTGGTAGAGAATGCCTTTGGCATTAAGTCCCCCTGTACAGTTTTGTGTAGTAACGTTAAATGAATAAACCTCACATTGATAGATAACACAAAACTCCGTGGAACACCTTAAACCGCCAGAAAAAAGCAGCGATTGATCAAAGATTAACAAAACCATGTCCCAACAGCCTATTACAGCTATTTTACCATACTAGGTAAATTCCCCTATGTCAGCATTAAGCGTCTTCTACCAAATTTATCGAAAAATATACAATCTTACTTTTACAACATTCATATATACAAGTTCACTGTCCTTATTATCCTTTCATCATCATCATAATATCAGCCGAAAGACGTCCACTGCTGGACAAAGTAATGTATTATCCTTTACCTTATGTTAATACCATAATTGTATTATAAACTATTGCATCTCCACAAACGTTAAAACCAAATAAGTTATTGCAACTGAAACCATGCTTTATATACAAGGCATGGTCCCTCAGAGGTTGTCATAATGGTTGCAAATATTATTTCTGCACCCACCATTTCATTTGGAAACCAGGTACAATGGAGCTTTCTGCGCGTGGATTTGCAAATATAGGTAAAATTAGATATGATTTCCGACGCACTTTAATCATAATTATTTCATCTAGTGTAAAACAACATGGTAACGCCTGGGAAATGAAGATGGAATAAAAATATAATTTAGACTTATTCTAAGAAGTTAATTTTCAGCAATCCGATTCTCTTTTTTGGCATTGTTAGTAGCGTATTCAAGGCACATATTTTCAAAGCATATACCTCAAACATCCGATGTATCGACTTTATAACTATTTCGCTAGATTTAAAATAGTGGACTCATAACGTAAAGGCCGCTTTTAAGGCAGATTAGTGTGTGACAGACACATTTTTTTATATGTTAATCCACTTTATACGGACCTATATTATTTAATTTTAAAAATTGACTCCTTTTATAATTTACCATTTTATTTTGTTCGTCTCGTAAAGCTGAATATTGAACGGTTGAACGGTTCTTGATGACACATCAGCACGTGTAGGGTAATTTACGGTTTTTCTTACAATCAACCCTAACTATATATTTTTATACAGCTTGTCAGTCATGTTATGAATTGATAGGAATTATATTATATTAACAATTCATATTAGAGAACTTAAGACTCGGCGTATTATTCTCCACGTACTATTGAATTAATTTTACACTCGGAAATGAAGATAGTCGTGTTCAAAAAAGTATACATGGTAGTTTTAAACTATAAAAAAACACAATTGCTCATAAAGTGAAATAAAACGACGAAATCAAACACTTGAAATGGAATCTCGATGTCGCCGGGTTCGGTCTGTATCCGTTCTACCAAAATGATTCATAAGAAACATGAGCGTTAAGCATACATATTTTTGTCCTAAATAGAACTCACATTTTTTTATTTCGCGTTTATAAGAAACTTTTACTTACCCAAAGCATTAACACCTATAGCATTATAGGTATTCATAGACATCGACTGCATGGGCTGCAAGGAGTTCTGGAGCTGTAAAGTAACATTGTACATTCATTAAAGTTGGAAAGATGATTCAGGAACCTATAATAAATAGCTTGACATTATTGACGGCATACTCCAGTTTCCTCATCGATACGTACACTACAGTCTAGTCGTACAGATTAATTATATATGTGACGAATATGTTGTTTTGAGCCTGCGTAGGCTTTGAATCTGTGAAATGCATGTTTGTAAACATCCCCGCGTTACAAAAAATCGTTTCTCTAGTGCGAACGTAGATTCTTTATTAAAAAAAAATCCATCGTATTCCGTGCGTACTTTTCATTAATTTAAGTCGGCAATTTAAATTTCCTGACCAATGTTCTGATTATAGTAGTCACCCTGATGGCAGAAAGTTAAAAACAAGAAAGAAACAGTTAATATAATTTTATTAAAACCATTTAATGAGGATAATACAACCAAATTAATTGTATCTGATTGATGCACTACAAAACAGAGGCTTACCTTTTTTGTTTTTAACACTTTCATTCTAACGTTCATACAGACAAGCCCTTTCAATAGGTGTCAGGTTTTTTACATCATATTTACATGTTTACGGATTAAGGGCTTTTGTGCACCAATGACTTTTCTTACCGACAAGATGCTGTCGTCGCTGAATATTAAGAATGATGTCGTCAGTGTACAAGACTAATAACGATTATTAAAAAGTACTACTGGCATGTCGGCCCGTTTTAGTTGTGTCGTCGTCTGGTGCACAAACGCCCTTATGACAATCGTTTTTTTAGCCGAAACACCTCTATTTTAGCAATATAAAATGTGTGATGGGGTATTATAGCTTCACGATGAAAGACGTTTACAGCCTCTCCTAAAGACCTCCGCAATTGCTAGTCTTACGCTACCGACATACAACGGTTTCCAGTGACTCTCACAAAATCAGCGTATTCTAGTGTCGGGTCGCTAGTCGATAGTTTTTATACCCCACCGGCCGTCAGGCCTACGTACTATGTGCACAGTGCGGTTTCATCTAGGCTATGACGCTTGCTTTGTATGAGTTTGAGCCATTTTATGAGGCTCAGTAAGCAACGACGTCTTTGTTTCATAAGCCATCACTGTCAACTCATACTCGTCGAAGACTTCTGACTTGAGACGCTGCGGTATTTGGGGCGGAAAATGTTACGTGGCGTCCGAAAAGTTGCCCATCAGAATTGGATTCGACGTTTGACTTCTTTTCGTCGTTGGAGTGGTTCATTTGGGTGAGTCTGCTGACTCTGCTGAGTTCATCGACCATTCTAACGAAGCCTTCCAAGGCCTCAATCATGACTGTATTAGTGTCAGACATAGGACTTTTTTAACAATCATCGGCAAATTGAAGGTGAGAGATGTACTCACCAATGACATGGATACCAAAGCCTTTCCTATCCAGAATCTTGAAGACACTTGCAAGGCAGCGGTGAACAGTTTCAGATATTACGGCTCTCCATCTCGCTGTAATTCAATAGGTTTAGAGTTCTGGATTTACAGTCGGACTGATGTAGTAGGATTGTCATACAAACACTAAGATGTACCGGTTGTTGAGTGTGGAATCACCTTTTGTGAGACCTGAGTTTCGATCGAATAAAGGTTTTCTCATAGTCCACAAATACTAAGGATAATGGCTAGTTATACTCGTCGGTCTTCTGCATAACATGCTGCAGGGTAGCCTTTTTGGAAACCGGCTTACCCGGGAGGCAGTTGGTCGTCCAACTTACGCACGAGACGATACTTTTACCATATCATACAAAATTAAATATATGTGCTGTACTCTATTCATAGTTATTTCAACGATAATGTCGTTTATTGAGCAGTCACAGCGCCAATTTGCCAACATACTAGTTTTACTGCTTATTGATACGCTACTCAAATTTTAATCTCGATTTAATTACAGAAATGAAACTAGGCTTTTAACAAGCGATCAAAATGTATATGGACTAGTTGCACCTGTTTACAGTCTAGTAACAGGCAATAGAATTAGAAAATACGTTATTTTTTGGTACTATAAAGGAGGTATGTTTAAGACTTTACGGTTGGGTAATAGGTATTAATAAACAAGAAAGGATTAGATTTGCGTATGATGAATCTAATCGAGGAAACGATATTTAATTTTAATAAATCTATCAACAGTTTAGACTGAAAAAATAACCAACGGTCATGGACCATATTTATCAAACACGGTACATCTGGTTTTTAAAAAAGATCGTTCGATTTCTATCCTAAGGTACCCATTTTGAAAAAATATATATTTTTTGCGATTCTGACTTGAATGAACATATAAAAATCTTCTGTACTTTCTATAAAGTTTACTTCAAAATCAGTCGAAGTTATTGAATACCCACTGCAGTATGATGCCATTATTCCAGAAAAATATGAATGTAACAGTAGTCCTGCACTCATAGTACGGCGAACTTAATCAGTGGGCTACCCGAAGACATACTGACGTGATTAATATTTTGTACACTAAAATTAATCGTTTGTAATGAGAGAATAAATTAATGTATTATGATAAATTACTAAGTTTTAAGTACAGTAGTTCTCATGGATTTCGACACACGACTATGTGAACAATTACTAAAACTATTTAACTAAAATTTCGCGTTTTTTTTACTTGTTGGCCGTAATTTTGAATAATGCATGCTGATAAGGAAAATGTTAAATTGTTTACTTAACAGAATCTCATGTGTACGTTGTTGCGGGGGACTGGAATACTTACGAATAATCGCAACATCTCATCTGTAGAAAATTGTATATATTATGTTGATAGATACTATAAGTATCTGATACTGATACTGATCTGATACTGATTTAATAGTAACTCTACTTTTTCAAAATTTTAGATTTAATTCATAGCAGCAGTTACCAAAAATAAGTATTTGGCAGCCTGGTTCTGCCTCATCTTATCACATTGCTGATATGTACAAAATAAAACCTAGCTAAATTGACTTTTGAGATAAAAAATGACTAGTTTATAAATTTTATTGAAGTCGTTAGTCGTTTTCTAGTACGTATACAGGAGTTCCGTATACTGTCTTTCATTAATGTTAATTTAGGTACTTCATTGTCACACCCAACTTTGATTGTGTTTGTTAAGTAGTACAAATAAATTATTAACTCGTATACCTAGTCCTATCAAATATATAGGGTTATTTATAAAAAATAAAGATATAATATATTTCGAATGTTCTTATACTAAACTACTAGTTGAATATTTAAAAATCACAGAAACATCACATTATTGAATCTCTTGAGATCACCAATGCGGGAACCGATCACTTTTCCGATTGTTGTTTGTTCGAATTATATTTTACCGAATACTATTGACTTTAGCTATATGCATTTTTGACATATTTTAAGATCTTCGAAGTATCATGTGTCATAGGTATTATTTATGACCTTTAGAAAAAAGTGTACAGAAACGCCGGTTAGCTATGAAAGTCACATTTGAATTTGATCAATATGAGCTATCAGAGACTGGCTGGTCAGATAATATTGGGGCCCGGATTGGATCCAAACTGTTATTGGGATCTATCTGACAAGAAGAAACACATAGTAGCAGCCGGTGGAAGATGGTGGTGTTACGCGCCCGTTTCTCGGGTAACTAGTAAATACCACGCTCCTGCGCCTAATCGCACCCTATCGAGACCCTATAGAGTGCGCATATAACAATCGTGCATTCCGATAAGTCTGGCGTAGCTAGGGTTACATCCATCCTGATTTCCCCGGATTTTTCCTAGAGGGGGGCTGGAGCGCGTACGGTTTGTAGTCTGGGTTAAAACATTTCAAGGTTTTTTTCGCGCCGTGCCGCTGCGCGATGCGGTGTGGACAACCAACAGCCGAATCTTTGACGAAAAAAATTGTTATAACTGTTGATATGTTATGGGCACCAAAATTCGGGTACATGCGTCTTGTCTTGGTTTCCAAATTTTAGAGATGGCAACCCTAGGTTAATTACATTAATTGAATAGCCTTAAATCATGAGAACCACTTTACTGGAAACCTAATACAATAATAATAAAATATTTATAGATTGCCCTTAAAGAAGACGAAAGAAGATAATAATATATGTATCGAATTGGTCCCACCTCAGCACTAGCTGCAACATCAACTGTTGCAGCGCTAGTTTTCTGATGGACTGAATGTTTATTTATAGTACCTATAAATGTTAATCACATAAGTATGTCAAATGTAGACCACTTCTTACATTTATATTATAATGAATAATGGCAACATATTGTATCGGGTCTCACAGAGCATTGATTGATTCCGGAGCAAACTGTATAAAATGTACAAAAAATTATATATGTTGATTCATAAAATGTTCTTACAAACTACAGTCATTATCGAAACAAAATCATTATATTTGTACATACATATACTCAAGCCTGTTTCTCAGAGGGGTAGGCAGAGACAACGGATTTGCCTCGTTTACTGTCATTATATTTGTCATACATGTTCGCTGGTTTAGGGGTACTTCTGACCTATATTTTCTTGAAAACATCTCTACGATAAGAATGTTTTACAACCTACTTCCAGTTGTATCAAACACACAGTGACCTATGTGTTTCATCCGTTCTAAATGGCCAAACCTTCCCAGCATACCTTTTGAAATCTTAGTGACTACATCTTTTTTCAAAACACGATGGAGTGTTAGTAGGCATTGCCATCGTTCACGGCCAGTCGAGCCTTTTTTGAGACCTGGCGACTACTAAGTACGACTATAAAGGCGTGTAGTGCCCCATTCCATCGGTTACCCGCATTTAATCTTCTAACCATATATTTTTCGTTTTCTTTCATTCGATTATTTTTCCTCCAATCACAAAATCACAGGGTGTCATGTCATCCCTCTCAAATAAAATAAATTTCGCCTACCAACATTTATTTTCATTCCTTTTCAAAATCTTGCAACAATTATTCATGAAGCATTTGAAAGAAACCTTTATACGTAATTGATATCATCTCCTGCAACTCGTCCGCTGACGATGCAAGTATAACTTGATCATCAGCGTAAGGAAGACATTTAATAAGAAATCAATCATCGTCAGACCACATTCCCTGTCTTTCAAATCTTCTGGTTAGAAGATTTGAAAGCTTTCCATAAATAGGTTAAACAACCACGATGGCGCTACACAGCGCCGGTAGTTTAGTTTCCAAATGGGTGTTAGACCCTGTCTAACACCCATTTGGAAACTAAACTACTCATTATTAAGTAAGTACTCATAACATATTCATAAAACTACACATTTTTTTTATTAATATAATTGAGACTTATTTACGACTTATCTCAACATCATATGTCAAATATCTTTCGAGATTTCATGATTATCCGATAAATCTGTGAAAGACATGACACCATTACTCTAATTGATGTCAACTAAAGTTAGGTAGTATTGTATAGAAACGATGAATATAAAAAGATCCTATTCATAAAGTAACCTATTTCCACACACTATACAAAGTTTGGAATAAAGTAACCTTATAAATATGTAGGAAGATCGGTATTCCCATCATCCGGTATTTAATGTGTGAATATTGGCTATCAATATTTAAAAAAGCGAATATGTCCATATCTCAAATGTATTTTAGTGAGCACTATGCATATTGAGATATACCAATTCAGTAAGTTCGCAGGAGTTATTCCCGCAAACATGTGTTGATAATAGACTTCAAAAACATAGTAAATAAATAAAATAAAGATATTTTTTATTCATACATCAAATAAAATTTGAGTTACATACTAATTTAGTAGGTACTTACCACCAGACTTTGTTAGAATAAGTAGCACTTACATATGACAAACAGTGAAATACTGCGCATGTATCTGCTGAATCTAATTTAAATAATGCTTGTAATATTATTAAAACTGAATTGAGCACTTATAATTGTGAAACTAAAACCAGTAACGCATGTACTTAATGACGCTTGAGCTAAGGCAACTGTGCCGATCTCTTTTGGATGAATGCGACTCGGGACATCGCTTCTCGTTACCTGTGTCATTTAATTAGTGTTTCCAATAATTTGTTCGACATTTCTATACGTTGTAATTCTAAACCTACCTGTCCCTGTATCTGGTGTGAAGCAAACGGGTTGACGGAGACGGGTGACGTCTGGTGTGGCATCGCACTGTGTGGCGAACACCCGGGAGGACTGCGGCCCATACTTCCGCACGCGCCGGCGTACCCCAGCCCGCTCGGCGGCTGTGCTAACCATGCACTGAAAACGTTTAAATGCTACTTAACGCATTACGTTCCGAGTATTTCGACAAACAGGGAAACGAATAGAGTGGACTCACAGATGGTGTAATAGTTTTAAAACGCTGTATATGGATGACATTCTTCTCTTGAAATAAAGTTGACGATAGCGTTAGATATTTGATGATTTTCATAGATTTAAACATTAAATAATAATATTTAATCAGGTTAGAACCTTTCATAATTTTATGATGGAAAATAAAACAATCATATCGTCGCTGAAAAAGGATTCTGTACGTATACAAATTACGTACAGAAGCCATTTTCAGCGACGATATGATTGTTGTCACATATATTAGTTACTAGCTGTGCCCCGCGGTGTTACCCGCGTTAAATTTTATAAATTTTCTTTGCTCTAAACCTCACGGAGCCTGAGACCTTTCCAACGAATGCAAAACCGTGGAAATCGGTTCGTGCGTTCTGGAGTTATAGCGTCAGGAAGGAAAACCCGACTTTTTTTTATATAGTAGATTAAGAAAACAATTATACAAGAAATTGTTTAACTCGAGACGCTATGCGTTATGGCAATTATCTCCTTAAAACAGGTTACCTAGCAACCTAACTAGGAGCGCTTTGCATAATTTAATGTCCAAACAATTTCTGTAACAATTGATTGTATAATGTAATAAAACACTATATTAAAGGCCTATGCACACCACGTTTATTAAGCGCGCCGGCGACGCGCCCTTGTAGCGATACAGACGCGCGTTAAAAACAAACCGCTTTGTAAGATATAGGTGTTTAAAAAAACGTAGTTTGCACAGGCTCTCATATGGAAATAAACTATTTATTCATTCAAATAAAAAATCGTGTGACATAAGCTTGATAAGAGTGCTTTTAAATAGGCAACACATTATTTGTATTATTAAAGCTATGTTTACAAAATTATTTTCCTTGAATTCAATTGAGATTATACCTGCTTTTTAATACATCGTTAATTGAACTAAGTAGGTGCAAATGAATTATCCGAACATGTTATGCGAATTTATTATTCTTGTCAATATTTATAAATTTAATTTCTGCTGTTATCATTTAGATATTGTTGTTATTTTGTGTGTGCTCATGCTTAGTGAATTTACCTATGTTTACTACATATAATATCTTTAACTTTACCTAATGGAGGTTTAACACGAACTGTATTGGCTGTCTGCAAGAGACCGCTTTTAGCGATAAGGCCTATTGCATTAACATTACTGTTATTTATTTTTCTGGATTGTAAATTAGTTGAAGCAATAACGTGTACTTATTGTTATTAGGTATTATTCTTATATTTGGCAGTGAGAATTTAATACATTTAGATATTTTTCGCATTCAGTAAAATGTTATATGCGGAAACCAGTTAGATATAACTCTGAGTGTGTATTGTGTTGATTCAGATTGATACATTTTATATTTATTTTTAATATTAATCATGATGAGGGAGAGATCTCCCTCATCATGATTAAGAGAAACATTTATATGTACTCTGGAACTCTGCAAAGACCTGCCAGCCTTGGTTGATGCCATTTCTAATCACTCATGCATGCCAGCATGATGCAAAGTGTAGGTATTAAGTACCTACATTAGGGCATTCATTATTTTCATACTATCTATGCGAAAAGAATGACTTGGTTCGCCTTTAAGTGCACCCAAAGGTGGTGTTTTCTATTAGGAATTTTTACGGGCACTAATGAGTTTCCAATCATCTTTATAAGTGCGCTACAATTATCTTTGCCGCGCACTTTTTGAAATTGGAATATTTTAATGTTCAGCGCCAAAGAAATCTAACGCAAATATTGCTTGAATAAAGACTAGCTTATACGACAGCCATAGTCCTGCCGCCTGCACCTGCTGGTTAAAAGAAATCAAATTAAAAACGTGCGTACAACCCGCGTTTTTGTAAATTTTCACGGAATATTAAAAATTCATGGTTTTGATTTGACAAATTAATTCTTCAAGTGACTGTGTAAGTATAGACCTATTAGAACTGACGCAAGAAATGCAATGAATAATCTATTAGCTCCAAAATCGCGGGAGAAATATTATATTTCTCTATTTCTCCCTCATTTCTCCATTCAATAAAATTTATTGAATGGATAAATGCAAGAATCTGTGTTTTTAGTCTACTTCCAGTAGTTAACCAAAACTAAAACACCCTTCCACTCTTTGGAGTACCTAAGTACTCAATGCTATAATCAACAGTCAATTCTAATAACGACGTAAACAAATATCCTAAATTATTAGCGTATCTGAAGAGGATAAAAAGGCCAAAGTGTTCTCAGTCAAAAACGTAGAGACTTTCCTTTTAGGCTTTTAATGAGGCACACGACAAAGTCTTTCTTGCCGTAAGCAAATATGTATATGGTGGATTAGTAAAGTATAACCACAGTGTATTGTATTTGTGCATTTTGTTATAACCTGTACTTCGATAGATACTTGTCTTAACTACATTCAGTAGTTACAGGTAGCATTCAATCAAGACCAATTGTTTTTTCATCCGTTATCTCGGTTTTTCATCCGTTATAAAAATGGCAAGTTCTTCAAACAAGTTATGGGAAAAAATTAAAACTTCTAACATACCACAATAAATCGCTACTTATTTGAAGTTACTAGATATCAAACTGTATATAGGACATTGTTTTCCTTTTAGAATATTTAGGAGCGGACTTAAATGTTCTCAATCGACATTGAAGATGGAGGTCGAGAGCTGTAGCAGAGGGGTATATAGAAAACTCCATTGAAAACAAGGCAAAACATGTGAATGCATCGTGGAAAACATTAAACTTCAGTCAATCGATCCATGACACTGTCGCCGCGCCCATATTTATTTATTATTTATTTATATATATACATCCAAACAACGAGATTCACCGTAACATTTTTCTCCAAATGAGCCAGATTTGGACACTATTTCAAACACGCAGAATATAAAATCTACAACAATATCTATTCATAATAAAACCGTAACAATAATCTTAATTGCGAGAATGTCTCAAATGTAAACATAAGTTTTATTATAAGATAATATTTATTTTCAGTTTAGTTGTTACTCTGTGTGTTATTAATTAGTAGATAATATTTCTATAAATGGTCCGTGGTGTGTAGGTATCACTCCCGCGCAAAATATATTTTTATTTCTGGTGACGTACTTTGAATCCCACGCTACGTTCAGGATTCTATTAAAGAATCACTCTCTTCGATCTGGATTCAAAAAAGCGCCCTTACCGTATAAATATTATTTTGCTCCCTTATAATACAATCTATTTTAAAACTACAGATTGAGAATGCACGTTGAATTTATGTAGGCTTGAAGGCGCGGAAAGGAAGAGTTTATTATTCGGCGTGTGATATATATATAATTAAGAGCAATACATTAGAACTACTTATATAACTTAATAGCGTATAGATATACAAAATATGCGAAATATACATTTTTTGTAAGAAGAGCCAAAGATACCAACATTTTGTTAAAGGCACATGAAAACGTGCCACGTTTTTTGAAAAAGGATTTTATAAAAATGGCAAACGCCACTTTAAAAGAAGGGCATATATGTTTGAATTTTACATAAACAATAAAGGGAAAGTTCTTACGTATGAAATTAATAATAATAAATCTTTATTTTTATGGTATAAATGTAATAAGTCAGTATTAAGATTAGATTATATGAACCTACATTGTATTCTGTGCCCTATATTGCAATTTTCCAAATCCGTATGTTATTAAGGATTAAAAGTGATTCAGTAACTAACTGCACTATTACCCAAAACAGCTGAGAAATATGAACATTGTTCGTATTTCGCAAATTAAGCTCCGAAAATTTAAACTCCTAAATTAGATAGTTCAGTTTTATACCTGCAATGTAATGTTTTTCCAAGAAATACTCAAATCTCTCGGTTTGTTTTTTTTCTGTATAGTTCCCTTACACAATGTTTTCTAGGTTTATTTTGGCTGTATTTTAATCTAGCAATATAATTGACGAAATCTTGTAATAGTTAGTTTGAACTTTTAAAGTTTATCGTTATTAGTTTTATCTCTTTATTGCGCTTAACCTGTTATAATAAAACTTATATAATTATAATTCCCGATGTAGGTATGGACATCGATGTAAGTATTAGGCAGGTTTATCTCCTTTTGTGATATACACACATACATAAGATATCTACTCAAAAACGTAAGTAATCTCGTCGTCTTGGTATGGGCCGTGACAGAGTGAATACACTCCGCCCACCATACCTGTCCCCAACCAATCGCATGAAGGTGCGTTTAACAATTGTTTGCAATTAGATATCTTTTTACTTGTCTTCTTTTCAACATTTGTAAACTGTGATTTACGGAAAGTAAACACAATGATGACGCAGAATAAAATCGTGTACTAACGGC
The DNA here is from genome assembly GCA_951640165.1 of Pseudoips prasinana. NCBI lineage: Eukaryota > Metazoa > Arthropoda > Insecta > Lepidoptera > Nolidae > Pseudoips > Pseudoips prasinana. The sequence goes on from OX621234.1 coordinate 22,642,206, forward strand.
AATTATTATCCTCAGCAACTTTGATATTTTGTGATATAATTGTATACCTATATTTAGATTAATTTAATTTGAAATATCATTATATTCCCATAGTCAATTATGCATACCTTTGTAGTTACATAAAATAATCAAAATTGTTACATCTGCCTTCGATACAAATTCAAGTCCTTATATAGTAAGTCTAGAAAGGTGATTTAAATTCATATTTAAGACGAAGTTGAGACTAACTGGAGTCAAATGGGTTGTCATACACTATTATAATTCAATAATTGTTGATGTTTAATTATTATGCATCGGCATTATTTAGAATCACGAACAATAATAATTGCATGCTTCCGACATGTAACTTGTACAGACGCCGGCACATCCAGCTACTCCAATCGGTCAAATTTCTTTTGTAGATTTACAACTTTATCACATAAGCATAAGGTTCACTTTCAATTGGGGAATTTTTACAGATTGGGGTAGCTTGATGTGCTGGCGTCTGTACCATTTTGTGAAGTTTTTACGGATAAAGAAGATTCGGCTCGTTAATATGATTTTGTATGTATGAATGAGAAATTCGTTGTATGAAATTACGTACCTAAGTCTGATCACTGCGGCCAATGGGTTTAAAGGAGCAGTATAGTAAGAATTTGGATAAGTTTACACAATAATATAATAATAGCGGGTACTATTATTATATGTGTTATAAAATATTAATTGATATAGTTTAAATATAAATTATCATTAATCAAGCAACATTTAAAGACATTATTATTTTAACTAACTTTTGGATAACAAAAATTACATTATTTCTGCACATGTGCGCATTCTTTCTTATATTACAATCCTGCTCATTAATAAAATTTACTGCAGTTATAAAATTATTCAATTATCATATTTTGGTAATTTAGAAAACTTGGAAATTATTTAGAGGTAAGAAATCTATGGCACTATTACCCCTATTTAAACAATATTAGTTAATTCATAATTACACCTTTATTACTAAACTTGAGTGTTCGCGAAACTTATAAGACTTGTTATTTTGTTGATTGAAGATTTATTAAACGTCATAAGATAAATACACCACAATATTAAAATTGTAGATAAATACTTACATCGATGTCCATACCTACATCGGGAATTATAATTATATAAGTTTTATTATAACAGGTTATGCACAATAAAGAGATAAAACTAATAACGATAAACTTTAAAAGTTCAAATTGTAAGCCAATCAAACATATGAACCACATTTTATCGAGAAGTAAGTAGGTAGATAGATAACTAATCACTATTCGTTTATTATATTCATACGATTCACTTTAACCGAGACAGCAACACCTGATAAAAAATATTGACATTCAAAGATGACATAAATCTCAAGTCTAAATGAAACGTTCAAGGAAATCGGAAGTAAGTTCTTAAATAACACAATTATCAGTGAATTATTAGTATTTGTTTTGTAAACATGGCCATGAGAAACGTAAATATTTATTATATTATAATTAATTATAATAATAGTGTCGTAGTCATTACTTGGTTATTTTAATTTATATTCAACTAATACTGCCTATGTAAGAGAACATTATTTATAAGAAGTTATGTTTATTCAGATTGTTAATAGAGAGACACTTGTGTATGTGACACTACATTTAATAACAATATCAATCAAATATTAAATCAAATAATTGAACTGTAGACTTGTATATATCTTAATTATTTAATTAAATTATATACAAGTCTACAATTCAATAAAATAATGGTTGGAGTATTAAAGAACAGAATTATATCCGTCGTTAACATCGATTTTAGTGTGGATCCATCTGTGGATATTTCTCCAAATACATATAAAGTCTGATTTTTTTTATACCTTGCAAATCATTTAACGTATCTTGAGTACGTAAGTTCTATGCTAAGTTTTGCACTATATTTGAAAATATATATATATATATATATATATATATATATATATATATATATATTATATTCTTTGGGCATCGCCATCTGGGCGACCTTATAGACATTGCAATATATATTGGCATTAACTTGTATGAGACACAAAACAATTAAACTTACGTGTCGTATCTTGGGTAAGAAGGTGGGTGATATGGTGACCCAGAGCCAAAATAGTTTCTGGCACCAAGAGGCAAAGGCTGCATGTGCGGTGGCACGTGTTGACCCACATGGGTCACGTGGTAACCGTCACCAAACAGTGTTTTAGAGTACGGCGTGGAACGGAATGGTCTCTTCATTCTCCTCCGTCGTCTGTAGTTCCCATTTTCAAACATCTCGCCACATTGAGGATCTACAACAATACTTTACTCACCACCCAAAAGTGATAAACACGAGAGTGATTACATCGCAAGCAATTCGCTTTCAAACGTATGAAATATGAGATGATGATCGAAGATCGCGTAGCAATCATAGTAGTTCGCATTGCTTATACACAATTAAATTATTTTTGATTCATTAGATAGATATTTTCGCAACATTCTTCAGATACAATAATTATAAATGTAGTGGCCCTTTGTACCATGTTTACTTTAAGCCATACATAGGGAACCCAACAGATAAATTTTGACATAAAAAATATATAGTATGGGTCAAATAATTCCGATTGTTTTATATGTAAGCAAGTACTATTATTATCTTGTCCTATCGCATTTTGGACTAAACATTTAATACACCTTACTGTCGCATATACCGTACGTTCATAAAAGAACACTTATTATTTTTAACTCACCGAGTGTCCAATAATTTCCTTTTCGTTCACCCCCACCTTCTCTGGGCACTTTTATAAAGCATTCATTTAAACTTAGATTATGCCGAATAGAGTTTTGCCATCCCTTTTTATTCTTTTCGAAATATGGAAACTCCTTGGTGATGTAAGCGTAAATTTCACTCAATGTAGCACGTTTTGTTTGGCTGTTCTGTATAGCCATCGTGATGAGTGCTACATATGAGTAAGGAGGCTTAGTCAGTGCTTGCGAAGCAGACGTGGTTGACTGTGGCTTCATTTCAGAATTGCCTGGGCTGGCTGGAGTCGTTGACTTAGATTTACTTTTCATCTCAGCGCTGCTGTGAATTATCAAGATAAACATTTTTTATTCAGTTGAAGCCTTTGGGAAGAATCCTTATTGAAGTAAAAGGCTAAGGCAAAACCATGTAATTTGAAGATACTGAATAAAAAATATATAATTAAATTTCAAGTAAAATAATTAAAATCTCATTGAAAACAATATTACGGAACTACCAAAGCAGGTAATGCCCAAAACGTTACTTTACCTATTGTTCGAGTTGGTGTCCTCTCTTGGCAGTGGTGGTAATGAGAGCGTCTGATAGACCCGTGACAATTCTTCTTCCCCTTTCACGTTTTGCGAATTCGGTGATTCTGAGTTGTTCTCTTGGAGGCATATTCTGCTGTCGTACGGTGAAACACCTATTGAACAATAAGAATATGTTTCAATTATGAACACGTAAGAAATAATCAGAAACAAAGTTGATACCGCTCATACTCGTTTTAATTGTACTAGCACAGTTTTAATATACTATCCGAATGCAATTACCATCAATATCAATGTAATTGCTTATAATTGGCAACCTGAAAGGCTATCCAAAGATAACACAAACAAGAACTAAGCACTAGGTCAATGCTTCTGGACCTCTCAATCGTGAAATCAGATGCCAACTTGGTACATTATTACGTAGTTTATTATGTCACAATGTGACATTTACGATTACCTAAATAGTAAGATAGTACAATTTCATAGATAGTATAGATATCGGTATAGGTTCAATCCCAATACTTTCCGGAACATTCCCAATACTTTCCCGTTTGTTGCGAGATTGCCTTAGATGACTTTAACAAAAATATCTTAATGAAATGTAAAGTGATTCACATAGAAAACTTATAATTGGTCGAATCTGAAGTAAACAAAGATTTGATCAGCATATTCTAATCAATTCTTACATTTTTTCTGTTTTTTTAATCTTAATTATATTTTGTCATTAATTGTTACAGTGAATCTATACACATATTCACATATTTATTCAGGCCTTTAGAAACACAATACATAACTTAATTTAACGTGACTTTGTACAGTAAATCCAGAACCGGAATCATTATGTACAAATTCTTAATTGCTATTTACAAATGTGGCTTACTAATGTGTAACAAAAGTTCAGTTTAAAGCACATACATTATACATTATTGTTATTATGTTGTAACATTTAACACTTGAGATTTAGCCAATCTTACGCGTACGTGCCTCCGGATACGGCTTTCTTGGAATTCGTCGCTTAACGTTGTAGGTAGCTAAACATGCACACTGCACTACTTTTAGTGGTACTTATATCAACCGATAGCCATGCTAACTACCTACTACTAGTTATCCGAATAATAATGAAGGTAACTTATTATTACTTTTTGTGTCTTTTATTATAGATTTCGTCAACCTGAACTTCTTAGACACAACTGAAGATAATCTAGTTTTTATCTTCTATCCCACAATCATGGGACTATCCGTATCTCAGCACGGCAAAAAAGGAAAAGTTCTATACCCTGTACTGGATTATGCGAGACAAACAAAGAACAAATAAGAAGCGAATTTATTGATCTTTCTTCATTTTTACATCTGAATAGTATCATGTGATGATAAACGTAATTATTAGCTAGCTATAAAAAAAATTAGGGCAATACAAAAACATGCATATTTGTGCAATTTACGTGTTCAAGAATGCGTCAGACAGACGACTCCATGAGCCGATGTAGTTGCATATCGGATTCGAGCCGAGCCGCGAACACCGCAAGGTATTGTGTCGCTTATAGAACAATGCGTCGTATTTATAAAACATTAAAAGCCGGCGTATCGTTCGTGAAATTAATAACAAATAACAATTGTGAAACGTTAGTTCGGGAGCAGTGTGAATTACCCATGCCGTTGGATAACTGCCTTCTCGATGTGCTTTATACATCTTACGGTTGATGGGGTTAATTTTAATAAGAGAACTAAGGAAGATATACGTTACCAAAGTACATTTCTATAAGTCTTATCTATCTATTCTTTACATATAATAAAATCGTAGGAAAGTCCAAACTGTACATTGTTTTTTTTTAATAGGATACCTGGGGCGTGATCTACAATATTTATCGAAGCCAAAAATATAGCTTTTAGAATTTTTGTCTGTTTGTCTGTATGTATGTCCGGGCTAAACTCAAAAAGTACTGCACGGATTTACTTCAAATTTTGCATGAATATCACTAAGAGGTCGGGTCAACATATAGGCTACATATTATTACGCTATCACCTACGGGGGAGGAACTATGATAGTTTATAAAATTTCACGAGGGTATAACCGCGAGGCATGGCGAGTATCAAATATAATCCTTTTTTAAATTAAATTTTTTAACTTTAGAGAAGTCATCGATCTTCTGAAATAGGTATCAGTCACTACTACAATTAAGAAGTAATTAAAAACAATCGGCAGTATCTCGGAAAGGTCGGTGAGATAGGTACAGCATAAAAAGTAAAAAAGGATTTTCATCACCATAACAGAAGTAAAAAGTCCACTGCTGCACAAAACCCAGAGGGGATATGCCATAATCGCACCGCTTGGCAGACGGGTTGGCGATCGGAGGATGATGGTCATAGTACACAGAGAGACCCTACTGCCCGTCCTCTGGCAGATATTCACTCAGATCGGCTCCCACGCCCCTCGGGATGAGATGGGGTGATCATATTTATATTATTTAAATTCACAGCCGTCACCACACAGTATATATAAGTATTTTACATCATCCAAACCTACAATAAAATATACACAAAGTAATAATTAGGAAAATTCGGTAGTATTTGGATAATAGGTAGTATGTTCGATTCCCACTCGCGCTTAAATTTATACATTTCATTTTAAAGGTCTGTGAAAAAATTATAGTTACCATGGCTATGGGTTGATATAAGTATTACTAAAATATTATTTAATTACTTTTTTTTTAATATAGATCTTCTGAAAACATCTATTAATACAATAGTGCATATATCGTTTACTAAGTATTTATATTTGGGGACTTAGAGATTGGGTTCAACATTTTAACGAGCCTAACGATCCCATACAATTAAAAAAAGCCAAAAGTCGTTGAAAAAAATCTTAGTCAAAATATTGTTTTTGTCTGAGCTGCCAGTGATTTAATATGTAACGTTCATGTTGTGTGTCTTGTATTAAAATCATCATCACCATCATTACAACTGAAAGAAGTTCACTGTTGGACAAGCCTCTCCCAAAAATCATCTTGGGGGAAAAGGTATATATTTCATTAAAACAGTTACTAATACAGACTTTGTAAATGAACGATCGAGAAAAAGAAATATATTTTCTTCGCTGATCGTATCAATACCGCAAATAGTTCTTTCTTGCAACTGAAAACAAAAACATTGATAATTGGTAGGTGGGTAGATTGTTTACCAACTTGGGGTATAAATGTCTTTAATAAAACAATATAATATCATAGGCGCTTCATTATTTATTGATCTCAGTCATTTAAAGGTTGAAATGTAAAAATATACGCCCCGTAAATGTATATGTATTCGTGTATTAGAAAATAACTCATACGATTCGAGTTAAAGGTATTCAGGGATAAAAATCTTCCTAGTGCACCGACTCCTGTCTGGGGTACTAGTTTTCTTGAGTTTTGATCAAGATTAGATAGATAATCTCTGTTGCAAAGTATACTTTTTAGTTTTTGTATTCTAAGACAAGAATCATTATTCTGTACGATAATAAGTTTATTATCGTCAAGAATGATTCTTGTATTGGAAAACAAAAAATGTAGAGATACGACAGAGCGAGTCAAATCAGTGTCAACACTTTACAAAGGTCAATTTATATTATATATATTTTATTTGTAAAGTGTTGACACGTATTTTACTCATTTCTTATAACATGTGAATCCCGTCAATGTCAGTGCCAATGTAGAACCCAAGAACACAATATATTTATGTATATCCTATACATTAATATGTGTATAGCTTTTTTAACTTTATAATAATGTAGTAGAGAAATAGGAAGTACAAAATATATAGATAAAAACGCAGCCGTGAACATTTCTTTAACAGATATCTACTATATGAGTCATAAGTGACTCTATTACAATGAAAACATAGTATTGTATAAGTATGAATCGAAAGTATGCATCGCAAATAACAGTGTCATTTAGTTACTTTTTTTTAATATTGGACCTTTAGTACTATAAATATTAGAAAAGCATTTAAACTAAAACTGCGTAATAAATTTGTAGTAATTGCAAAAATATTTATATAACTTCATTTATATAACGCCAGTTACATTTATTACCTTTTATCAATAAGTGTAACATTTGTTATTAAACAGTATAATAATAAACAGTAAACCGTTGAACCTACAAACTACAACTGTAAACTTAAAATGTAACTACAAAACGAAATATAAAGCCTAAAAATACTGGATTCCAATCGCTGCGCTATCTGCGGGTAATAATGCGACGTTACCTTGTTAAATAGCAATGCTTACGAGACGAGATAAAGAACATGCTAAAGATTCAACACGGCGTCTGGATAATAAAGTACCGTGTTTCTGGGTTCCATGGGACCATATTTTCATATTTGCAATCCTAAAAGAAATAAACATGTACCGTTCTCTGATGGTTGCATATTTCCGCTGCACTGCGAGGCTTTCAGCTGCCTCCGCCTTCAAATAATTTGAAAGTAAAAGGCAGCCATTGCATACACACTGTTTGTATGTCACACCAGCAGCATCCCACGACTCCAATGGACCGAAGTGATATGTAATTAATGTTCATGCACGAAAATAAAACGGGATGGTAATTAAGAACACTACTCCTCTTTATTTCGGTTAAATACTAAATGACGTCTCGTACCAATTAAGTAAAGTTTTAAGAAGCTAAGCTATGCCCGTTTGTACTTATTGTATTTGTTAGTTATACGTATTTAATGGGTAATCCCAATGGGTATACATACATATATTTTTTATTGTTACAGAATTATCCTGACGTTATCAATTTGAATGTCAATTTTTTTTTTCTGAATTACTACGCATTAAGGTCTTGACTTCTCCGACCTCGGGAAAGCAAAAATTTTATCCCCAGACACATTACTGTTTACTTTCTTAGATACACGTGTATGTCGAATAAGAACATCATGACCCTCTCACACCCCTTTAGGGAAGGCTTTTGTTACGATACTTTTAGTACAGTTATTGCGCCCCAAACCATGAAATAGAATCCTTCCGCTCAATTAGCCAGCTATTTGTATCTATGAGGATAAACCCCGAGGACACAATTATCAAACACCTGGCAAGAAAAAATACTCCACTGAAAAATAAAATGTAAACAGTCATTAATCTTTGGGTAAGAATGTTGAGAATTGTATAAGAAAAGTCAACAATGTTTGTAAATAATGCCAGGTTAGCTGAATAATGACCACGCAACTAGGTAACTTTAACAATTCAGTTGTCATTGAGATAATAATTACCCTCTAGATTTTGCACTATTATAGATCTATAATTTATCCCAGCTACTTAGCTGGGATAAATTATAGATCTGATTGACTGAACAAGTGGCCCAGTAGTTAAGGTAGTTATCGCGCCAAGTGTCCACGTACACCAGGTTCTATACTCACATGAACCTGTTGGCGTGGTTGGCAAATGCTTGCTTTTCACGCCGGAGGTCGTGGGTTCGATACCCACCTAGGACAGATATTTGTGTGCATGAACATGTCTGTTTGTCCTGAGTCTGGGTGTAATTATCTATTTAAGTAATATATTTGTGAAAGAAAATTAGTATATGTATATATATATACGGCCTTTGCGTCTGTTACAGACAATTTACTGCGCATTGTCTGAGAGACATTTCTTTTGGGGGCTAAACAAACCGATGCGAGAGCGACATAGCCTGCCGCAGGCCTGACAAGAGAATTTTGCGGTGGTTGGTGCCGAGCCGCTTTCATGTCGCTTCTGTCTCTTATCAGCAAGTACTCCGAACCAGGCTTCATCACAGATCTTACGACCCTGTAGTATATCTGTTATCTGGTTAGTTTAGGATCACATGGCCGTGTGTAAATAATGTCTTTGTTGTTCTGAGCCTGGATGTGAAATCATCAGCCTGATATCGTCTACTGCTGGACATAGGCCAAAACCACTCCAAAGGTATATGTAGGCAAATCTACAATGTTACTATTTGGAGGGGTTTGCTTCATGCTAGTTCAGTTTGGTGGTAGCTATACTAAACAGGTGGCGCTGCTACTCAACTACTTGATGTATCTCTTTGCCGCCTCTTACGACACCTAGGGGATGGTATGGGAAGCCCTGTTATTTTTTCTAGGTTGGAAACCACAATACGTAGCTATGGATGAGCGTAACTTTAAAAAAATAAAACTGCTGTCAATAATGACGTTTATAATGGGCACGTGCATCATGTGTGTAACTTTATCAATTAACAAACAATAAACCAATCTTTTGGTCATAATAATACGTAATAACTACAAACAGAAGGTGAAAACAGAAATCGTTTTAAGTATCTTATTGTACCCATATTTCATGATCAAGTGACAAAGCAGGAACTAGAAACCTAGCAATGCATTACAGGGTCCATAGACAGCTATCTATGACATAAAATTAATAAGTGGAGCGATACGTATAAGCCGCCAAAGTAGAATGATGCTTAACTAAGTTGTACCGAAGTTCACCTTTATTATAAAAGATTCGAATTTCGGATGAGAATATAAAAAATGACGGGCCAATTGGCATGGTTGGTAGATACTTGCTTCTCACATTGCCGGTCGTGGGTTTGATTCCCACCCAGGATAGATTTTTGTGTGCGTGAACATGTCTGTTTGTCCTGAGTCTGTGGTAATGATCTATATCAGTATGTATATACATCAGAAAAATAGTATATGTGGTAGATCAGGAATCTGGTCTCCATAGTACAAGCTCTGCTTAACTTGGTATCAGATGGCCGTATGTAAATAATGTCCCAGGATAGTTTTGTTATTATACAAAAAAAGTTACTGCATTTCAGGGGAAGTATAAATAAAGAGCATGCTTAATCTAAGCTGAAATTTTCCCGTCATTCCTACTGACTTCTATTAAAGTGAAGCCTGTAGGTTTAATATAGGCTTACTGAAGTCTATCAATAAAAACATATTTAAATGAATACATTTTAGCTAAACACTTACAAGTTTCGTAAATGTTCTCTTGTTAGTAAATTATAAGTAAGTAAGTATTTTAATTAATTACTTAAGGAATCTTAAAAATCGATTCCATAAAAGGAACTTTCAATTTAACATACGGTGAGACATACTGTAAGAAAACAACAAAGAAAATAAGTGTCATTTTACTCCATTTTCCCTTATAAAATATATGAATAGCCATATATACCAATGTATTATCGCAGAGTACTTATAAACTATACAAGACTATTGAATCGAATCTCTTGTCCGCAGATCATCTCTTAGAAATTAATCTTATTTGTTTTTAATATTTAAAAAAGATACCTTATACACAATCTTTTAAAGAGGTTTACAGAAAATTTGTTATTATCGTGTTAAGGCTTGGTTTAGGTGATTAATAAGTTTTTTTTTTATTTTTCACTGGCTTTTATTTGTTTTCATCTCCCACTAGTTGAGAACTCCAAAATTTAGTGTTTTGTTTGTAGAAGAATCCATCGTAAAAAGGTCAGAACGATAAATTATTTGAAATTAGTTATATTTGCTAATAGCTATATGAATGCTATGATATTGCCGAACCACGTTTGGAGCATCTTATCAATCCTGACTAATTAGGTAGTGCAATCGAGGTTGGTCTTAAAAGTACAGAGACTTACTAAATCATTATTATATTAATACGTGAAGCAAAATCCTTTAACGTTTTTACGAAAATTATGTGGGAGTATGAAATTTGGCATAGTTACATTCTATATGGAGAAGTGCAGAAAATTAATGTTATTATATAATATTTATTAGAGATAAATCTACCTACAAAAAAGAAAGTCGGGTTATTTCAAGAATGGCTGCATCGATTTTGATGATCTCAGATTTTTGGGATTCATCTCCTTAAAGAAAAGCAGAATAACTATAAAAAATTGTAATTTACTTAAAAACATATTTTTAATGGAATATAGAAACATAGAATACAATTACAATTAAATAAAAATAAAAAACTGACAAGATTGGCAACACAGAGAGATCCAATTTTTTTTTAATATTCTATTATCGCTTCTTTTCAATATATAACGTATTAAGGTATTCAATATTAAGGTAATGTCGCGACCAAAACGATCTAATCTTTCCCAACGAAGCTGTAACGCAATTATGCTTCGTAACATTGCGAATCAATCCACTGAAAAATAATCAGAAAAGCACTGCGTTAGTAAAGCCCAACTTTGTGCATCTGAAACTCGGGAGGAAAGATATTTTTTATTCGTCTCAACCTCGAGAAGATTCCACGCACAATTAAAAAGTATATACGCCATCTCTGATACAAAGCAGCAGACTACACCCTTCTAAACGACCGGTCTCATATTAATAATTTTTTTTGAACATTCGAGTAGGTTCTGGTTGATTAAGATTTACAAGTAGACCCGGTAGGTGCTTCTATGATATTCCAGGTTTTATTTCTATATTAAGGCAGTACAACGTTTGCCGGGCTAGTAAAATTAATAAAAAACATTACACGTCTGTCACGTCTGTCATGCATTGGACACAGATGATTAAACTGGAAAGACTTTAACATTATTAGAATTTAATGACTACAGTCTTATTAAATGGTTTACATGGGCAAAGGTATTTGGCTAAAGCTTAGTAACGCACAAATCGAAAAAAAAAGAAAATAGTTGAATTCGACCACTAAGAATTAATTGTACTACACATACCACCTAACCTACCACCTACCACCTAACTGCGCTTACTCACATGCCAAGCGCGGTGACTACGGCAAACGCTTCCAAATGGCAACGTTTTTTGCAGAAGTGAATAACAGGTGGAATAAGATTATAGTGATTTATCGATACTGAAAAAGAATGTAAGCAGCGTTTGAATAGTAGTTATATAAAAATTCAGCTTATATATGACCGATCGCATACGGATCACACATAGCCTCGTGGCACTATCAGTTGTTGTGCCAAGTTCGTACTTGGCACGTCAGATTCTTCATTGGATTGATTTCGACTCAAATATGCATTTCTTTGGGGTGACGAACATCAGAATGTCAATATGTCTAATGATAGCATGTCTCTATGTAATTTTCTTTATAACAACTGATTTTAACAAAACTTATAAGTTTAGTTATTATATATTATAGATTAAGTTACAAATATTAACCGAGATAATCTACCATCGTATTAGAAAAATAGGATCATAGGAAATCGGTTCAAAATCAACGTCGAAATCGCGTAATATATATACGAAAAATTATAGAAATTCATAGTGGAAATGATAAACTCCGCCTCTTGAAGTTGGTTACAAATAAAAGTGTTTATTTGACTGTAAAAAATAAGATTCTGCAAAGGAATTGATACAAAGACATATAAAAAGCGTGGCGTTTGTGATTTATGCTAATTATGTAGTTGAATTCGAGCCTCCGTTACTTAACGCGTCTACTGATAATGCGAGTCGATACAACTCGTACAAAAGGTAATTGTTCTCTCAAACAATAAAGTTTAATAACGTAAGGTTCTAGGTAAGGTGCATGCGCGTATTGTGGGGAGTAACACCCGATGACGGTGTTATAGTTAGATAACGCTTTGCTACGGACATTGGATTATTATGTAATTCTATCAGTAACACGTATACACCTTAGGTAAATCACAGAAAAGCAGTAACCTAAGCTACTTATTAATAGGGACATTATTCACACTCCGCCATCTGATTCGAAACTAAGCGGAGCTTGTACTATGGAAACCAGATAACATATCACTACATATACTACTTTTCTTTTGTAAATACATACTTATATATATGTATAATTACATACATTAAGTATGTTATCCACTATACAAGTATATGTTCCGACCGACGCAGCAAGTGAGGAAGAAATTGAAATTTTTTATAAGACAATAGACAAAGTAATGGAAGCAACATATAAAGACATAATATTAATAGGTGACTTTAACGCGAAGGTTAGTGCTCCCAAATTAGGTAAGTACTTTAAAGAAACGACAGAGGGCAGAGACTTGTAGACTACACACTTGAACATAATCTAACCATTATCAACACTTCAAAGAAAACCATAACCGAAGATGGACCTGGCGATCCCTAAATGGAGCACACAAAAACGAGATTGACTATATGCTATCCAACCAACGACCACTATTCCTAAATTTTGAAGTTTTTATTTTTTGTATGTATGTGACAAACGAGCAAGTGGGTCACCTGATGGTAAGTGATCACCGCCGCCCATGGACACTCGCAACACCAGAGGAGTCGCGGGTGCGTTGCCGGCCTTTAAGAGTCAGCAAACAAGTGTTGCTGGCCCTTCCCCCCACCCCGATGAGCTCCGGCGAATTTTGAAGTCATGAATTATGATAAAATAATGGACGCTATTAGCCAGAGCTTGAAAAAAAGCTAGTTAAGATGATAGATAAATACACGAAATCACACCAAGATACTGTCAGACCGCACAACTATAATACTAAAACGGAGAAAAGAACTACAGGAAACTAAAAATAAAACTCGACCTATGAAAAACTAACTCTCCGCTCTCTACAAAATAACAAATAAATACATAAAAAGCGACCATGCTAAACATCTACTATGCTCTACTACGACTATGCTCAGAATAAGCACGACTTGGATAGAGGGGCTAGACAAACAAGACAAATCTTTGTGTAAACGAACTGACATTATAAATGCAGCATCAGACTTCTATAGAAAATTGTACAGTGATAGACCCAAAAGACTAACATCTCAAAGACTAGCAATGAAAGCGTTAATAAACCAACAATTAAACCAGTCGACGCTATTGAAATCACAGAAGCAATTAAGAGATAGAACTATTGAAAACAGCACACACAAGATAAGCCGAACCACTAGAGAAATTATTTAATTTAATGCTGTAAAACTCTGTAACACCCCATAATGGTCTGAATTTAATATCATACTTCTCTACAAAAAGGGCGACCCTAAGGATATTGGGATCTACAGACCGATAAGCTTGTTACTAAGCCTATACAAACTCTTCTCTACCATTACAAACAAAAGAAGTAGTACATTGGAAGCAAAGCAACTGGTAGAGCAAGCAGGCTTTAGAAAAGGATTTTCTACTGTTGATCATATCCAGGCACTTAACTTAATTATAGTAAAGTATCAAGAACAACAGAGTTCGTTATACATAGCGTTTATCAACTATCAAAAAGTGTTACAATAACACACATAAGTATATCGGAAAATTTAAAACAGCAGGGAGTACAAGACGGTAAAGGCCATCAAAAGCATATATAACAACAATAAAGGTAGATCAAGCTAGTAACTTTCGGACCTAGTTTTCCTATAGAAAGAGGCGAATGGCAGGGCAACCCGATGTCCCCAAAAATATTTATAGCCATTCCTGGAGGCTATAATCAGCAAGTTATATTGGAGTATGCCCGGACTGTGTATAAAGGACGATAACTTAAGTCACTTAAGATTGGTAGACGACCTAGTGTTGTTGTCAGAGTGCAGCTCTCAGCTACAGCTCATGATCTAGCTACTGTGAAGCTGGGATTGCAAATGAACTCTCACTGAAACTATGGCTAAGACGAACAATGACAGAAGATTAATAACAATTAATGGTGAGTCACTTCAATATTCAGATAAGTACATTTATCTAGGGAAACAACTCAGGTGTGACAGAAAAAATAACGAACTTGAAGTCGAAAGAAGAGTACAACAAACATGGAAAAGAAATTATTGGAGTTTAAAGGAAATATATATAACCATCAAAACAAAAAGTATGAACTCCAGTCTCTTACCATGCTTGATGAAGATCCCCTCAAAACGGAAAAATAAAATGACAACCAGCCAATAAGGACTAGAGCGCAGCATGGTAAAAATTAAGAAATTTTATTAAATATAACACAAAAATAAGATCAATAAACAAAGCAACAAATGCATTGAATTACGCACAAAAACTCAAGTGGAAATGGTCGGAGCATATCGGGAGGCTTAAAGATCGGAGATGGACCCTAAAAGTGACATTTTGGAAAGGTCCTCTAGGTAAAAGAAGCAGAGCGATTTATAGTTAAGAAATTAAATTAAATGAGTATCTGAAAACTATGTAAAGTAATATTTATTACCAGGAGTTGGAAATAAAATACTATTTATTTTATATAGATAACTGATGATGACAGATGTGCCCCGCGGTTTTACCCACGTTAAATATGAAAGATTACATGATACATGATAAATTATAGTTTATGTGTTATTCGGATATATAAGCTATATCACTACAAAGTTTTATCAAAATCCGTTCGGGAATTTTTGCGTGATACTTCTGTAACAAACGTACACACTCACACACTCACAAATTTTCGCCTTTATAATATTAGTGTGATTTTAGTTTTGTTGGTATTCCATGAAATCGGGGGCATTCAAAACAAGGTTACATTTGATGTTAAGTAATGACGACAAAACTGAGAAATAGAAATTTTCTCACTTATTTTTGTGAATATAAAAAATAGAACAGAAAAAGTGGAATCTCCCATTTTTTGGAAAATTTATCTCAAATATGTATGGCTGAAACAGTTGCGTAGGGCACACGGCTTGCAATTGTTAATCTTAATCATAACTATAGTCAAACGCATTCTAAGATTCATAAAAATACTAGTAGCAAGAGACTTATCTAAAAGAACGATATCGTCTGTATCTAAGTAGCGGGCGCGCACTGATCTCGAGCCCCGGACTGACGACGTCATCCGGGGTCACGTCCCCTTAACCTCAGTGTTGTGTTGCGGACCATCATGTCATAATTAAATCCGATTATTATAAAAACACGATAGGCAATGTGATTTTATGATACACGTTTCATCCAGGAGAGTAAGTTCATAGTCCACATTTACCTCTGAAGATCGAAACAGAACCAAGCGAATCGAAGTGTACTTAATACTCCGTTTCAAATTCATAGATATTTCAGATATTGTTTTCATTTTAGCATGTTTAAAATATGCTAAATGTAATAAATGAAATTAAGTTAATTATAACAACTATGATTTAAGAAGTATTAAAAAAACCGGCCAAGTGCGAGTCGGACTCGCGCTAGTTGGGTTCCGTAACATTATCTCTACAAACGAGCAAAAAATTCACGTTTGTTGTATGGGAGTTCCCTTAAATATTTATTTTATTTTGTTTATTCATATTTGTGTTATAGCGGCAATCATCCAGCGGCAGGCATCTGTGAAAATTTCAACTATCTAACTATCACGGTTCATGAGATACAGCCCGGTGACAGACGGACAGCCAGACAGACAGGGAAGTCTTAGTAATAGGGACCTGTTTTACCCTTTGGATACGGAACCCATAAAATTATAGATATTGTAAATATTATTAAATGCAATGTCGACGTCATTAATACAATTTTCGGCATAAAATTTACTAATTAATTTTTTAAGAGTTTTATTAACGCTCTTACATTTTACAATTAATCAATCATATTATACGCTTTTGATATTCATAAAAGCTACTTGAAACAGCACAGACTCAACTAACGACCACCTACTAAACATGATTAGCATATGCATATATTTATTAATTATTAAGGCAGGTAAATAATTCAACATATATTTTTATAGAGATATTTCGGTTATTAAAGGATGTAGATACACTTTTTTTTTACATTGTTTTTTTTTATTATATTTTTGTCAACTAGTAGATATGATTCGTTTAGTAAAGCCAGTAAGTCACACTAATATTATAAAGGCGAAAGTTTGTGAGTGTGTTTGTTTGTTACTTCTTCACGTCTAAACGGCTGAAGTGATTTTAATAAAATTTGGTTTGGAGTTAGCTTTCACCCTGGATTAACACATAGTCAATAATTTATAAAGTTTAACGTGTATAAAACCACGGGGCACAGCTAGTAATTAATAAATAGTAATATTAATAATATATTATTCGTTGGGGCAGAAAGGTTCTCGAGTGGCGACCACGAACCGGAAGACGTAGCGTGGGCAGGTGTAAGTTAACTTTCATTTAGTCAGTATGACTTATTATTTCACAATAAAAAGTAACAGGCGCTAATACTTGTTTATATTTAAACGCTTGTCTATTCTTGGTATAACTATGTCAAAACAAAATTATGTTCGTCCGGACAGGGGCCGGGACGTTTCTATAAGGAGTAAACAGACGGCCAGAATTTCTCCTTTAGGCTTTGTCAAATGTCTGTAAAGTGGTACGGCACCAGCTTATTATACTCCCGATAGTCAACTGGAATCGGATCTCAAGCGTTTTCGCCGAACTCAATCCAAATATTCATCCACCTTGAACATTAGCGATACAAACAGTGTAGACTATTACGATTTAGTTGGTCAAGCATCCGTTTATTTACCAAAGATTAACGCATTACTTAGTGATTCCAACTCGGTTATGAATATCGCGAATAAGGTATCGGCGACACGCAGCATCTGACTCGCCATTCGTTTGGCGGGCCTAAAACTTCAAACTCCATCCGGGCGATAACCCGGCAAACTTATTAAGGACTAGCTGTGCCCGCGACTTCGTTCGCGTGGATGTCGGAACTTAACAATGTATTTTTTTGTGTAAAGCGCTGTGAGAGGATACCGATACAATTTATTTTTTAATTTAATTTAGTGCTTCTTTATTTTACCTGTGGAACCATCTAGAGCGTACACAAAAACGTTATTGGGGTTGTTTACGCGTGAAAGAGCTACGTATAGTTGACCATGGGAAAAGCATCCAATACTTAGGTCCATCCCCGCAACGGATAATGTCTAGCTTTATTAATCGTCATGGCATAACAGAGACTGACTGGGAATTGCACTGGTTTGAAAGAAGGAAAAGGAAAGTTTTAAGGAATTATAGGTATCCTTGGAATAAAAACAATATCACCGGCGCCGCAACCTATTAATATTTCAGCTTCGATAATGTTTTGCTGCAGATTTGTGACTTTGAGCCGAGTGCCGTTACAAAGTTTGGGGGGACATACATTTCTGAGGAGAATTATTGGTACACCGATTTTTAAAACTATTTTGTGGGCTGGAAGTCCGCGTGTGCTGAGGGAATCCAAAAATTCATCTTCTTCCATACCTGTATTTATTGAGCTATATTCTTTACTATTCCCGGACGCATGAGTCAATATTTTGAAATTAATTGCCGCAGCTTGGTCATTGCGGGGAGTCAAAATAGCTCGCTGACATTGCCAATGTTTGTGGTATCTCCGTACACAGAAGAAATTAGCGCCAGCTGTGATGTAACGTAAGAGCAGAGATTACCAATCAATATAACTTTTCCATCTTCTTGTACGGGGTATATGCCATCGCCTATTTTTTTTACAATAAATTGGCAAACTCCTGTGCATTTTCGCAGCCTCTGACTGATCAGGTTCCCTCCTATACTTATAACTATCTCTTGAATAGCCAATAAGGACCTGTTGTGACAAATTTCACGTACCTTGTCATGAATTTCTCCATCAGTATTTAGTTGCACATGTCTCATAAAATCTTCAGCAAACTTGTCATGGTACTTTTGCCATAACTGGTTAGCACCCGATAACGCACAAAAGGTCAATAAGATGGCAAACAAATGTCGCAAGCGATGTGGACTATCGCTCACGCATCCTTCCGCTAGAGCGTCATCCCAATGCTGACCTCCATCTTATAAATGGCGTGCTCGGCAAGCGGCCTGGTATGTGGGATGTTCAATCTCATCCATTTTACGGAGCTCAGCTAAAGACGTAGGTCCTCGCACTACATAGACCAGACTGTGGGATGAACTCACACGTGAGCACGCCACGTGAACCTGCCCGCCTTCCTTAAGTCAATTCCAGTTAACTTGAGAGTTGGACTTTGCGATTTGTTGATGGTTATCGCGACACACACTTTTATAGGGAACTACAGTATTTTAAACAGAAAAGGGAGATCATTTGGCACTAACGGAATACGTGACACGAACACTGTTTCTCCCTGGGCGGATCCAGGCATAATAGTAGCCTCTATAACACGATGCAAAGCTTTGACTTGAAGCCTAGTGCCGTTGCAAAGTTTAGGTGGCTTCAAATTCCTCAGAACCATTATAGGTATACCCACACGCAACATACATAGGGGATGTATGTTGCGTGTGGGTATACCTATAATGGTTCTGAGGAATTTGAAATATTATTAGGAATATTATACGCCCTTAGGGGTGGAAATTCCTAAAATCCTGAAATACAAATTTTTATTTTTAACGGAAAGGCTATACCAATTTTCATGCTTTTCACTTAAAAAATTACACACTTTTCATACAAACTTACATCCCCTATTTTACGCCCTTGGGGTGGAATTACCAAAAATTCTAAAATATTTATTTTTATTTTTAGCTGAAGTACTAAATATAAGTTTCAATGCCTTTAACTACAAAAATGACGGATTTTCATACAATCTTTCATTCTCTATTTTACCCCCTTAGGGTTAGTATTTAAAAAACCAAAAATCCAAAAACCCTTCCTTAGTGAATGCATAAGTCATAAAAGTACCTACCGGCAAAATTTCAAGTCTCTAACCCCAGCCATTCAGGCTGTGCGTTGATGTGTCAGTCAGTCAGTTTCCTCTTTTACATAAGTAAGTAGGTATATAGATTTGTGCTGAGAAAATTATGAGAGACAGGGTTAATTTACTACATTCAAATACATTCAATCGGACAGGCTTAATAAAATTCGAATCGTCTGTACATTCGCGTTACAAACGAATCGACAGCACAAACTTTCGATCGACTGACATTATAATTTAAAATTAAATTATAACAAATCCAACCTTGTACATAATTCAATTTGCCCAAAGAAAACAGAATATTTTAATAACCAATTTTGGACAACGACATACTTCTAGCCAACCAAGACCTTATTTCGAAACAATTCGGAACATTCAAAGCCCTAATCTTAACACCGCGAGTCAAAAGCAATGCACAACGACATCTATCGAAACAAATTCAACTATCAAGCACAACGATAATAATCGAAATAAAAATCAACTATCAATAATTTAAAATTAAATTATAATAAATCCAACCTTCTACATAATTCAATTTGCCCAAGGAAAACAGATTTTTTTAATAACCAATTTTGGACAACGACATACTTCTAGGCAACCAAGACCTTATTTCGAAACAATTCAGTACATTCAAAACCCTACGTAATCATGCAATCGGCACACACGGGCAAATCTTAACACCGCGAGTCAAAAGAAATGCACAACGACATCTATCGAAAAAAAATCAACTATCAACCTAGTTCATTCGAAAAGAGATGTCATAATATGCACAATGACATCTATCGGACAGTTAGGTAGCTCAACTATAAACATTAGTTCATCTTGAAGTAATGAAATGTGTGTTATTTTTCTTCATGATTACTTTAAAATCTAATATCTTTTGATAGACTGAACCGATTGCAATAAAACAAAAACTAAATGTTACCTCAAGTTACGCTCAATCGTTGTGTATAAAAGTTATCTACATTGCTTTAGTATATTTTACGTGATACCCGAACATATAAACAGACAAACAGACACACAGACAAACAGACAAAAATTCTAAAAAGGCTGGAAATGGGTTCTATTGGTTGTTCTTTAATACCCTGGCAATTTTTTTTGGATTTTCTTTTGATGTACAAAAGTTATTTTTCTACAGATTTATTATATGACGACCAGGTCTTTTTAAAGGCCCTATATAGGCAAAATATTAAAACTGATGATGTTTAGGTATATCTAAGACCAAAATTATGGGAAAAGCGTAACATAGCTAATGGGGCGCAAGTTGGTGGGAATTGAGTTCGAACCGGAGATATACAAAGACACTTATTCACCACTAAATAAAACCTTTTCATCATCTCGGCTTCATGACGCGTCATTGATAATCAAGATGTCGGTGTTTAAATTACCAACAATATGGGCATGTTTTTTAAGTACTGCAATAATAAATCACCTACTTGAGCCAATGCTGAGATGGTGACCCTTCGGTAGACCATACAGGAGAAACAAGAGCAACTTATTCTTGTTTCATAACCATCTTTTATGTTCAAGTTAGTATTTTATCGTTTTAATTTTCATTCCTGTTTATCTTTGTGGAACAAATTTATTTTCTTTTCTTTATACGCGAAAGTACAACCAACAAAATCCTGTAGTCACCTCGATGACTCCGAATCTATACCGTTTTGTGCATTGTGTAAAGCGTATAAAAAAACCTCATAACTACAAAATCGGCTCGGATAACTACCCTACATTCAAACATAAACTTGTGCAGTTAGTCCTATATACCAAATATGAATTAAATTAATTTTTCCGGGCTGGTTAGCGTGCTTGGTAGATACTTGCCTTTCACCGCAGGTTGTGGGTTCGATTCCCAACCAGGACAGATATTTGTGTGTATGCAAGTTCTGTTTGTCCTGAGTTGGGGTGTAATTTATATAAGTACTAGCGGCCCGGTACGTGCTTCGCTAGGTATAAGGCGTAGTAATAAAAAAAAGATTATTAAGTTCATTTATATAAACAAAAAAAATTAAATTGCTAAAAGATGGTAATTTTACACTTTTTCAAGACCTTTTTTTAATTTTCTCTACGTATAAACTTGGACTTCCACGAATAATTCAAGACCAAAATTAGCCAAATCGGTAAAGGTGTTGTTGAGTTATAACATTACAACGAAAAGTGGCATTAATTTTTATACATCATGTATATATAGATATATTTACAAAAGAAAAGTAAGTAGGTAGTGTATCAGTAATCTGGTGTACAAACTCTGCTTAGTTTGAGATCAGATGGCTGTGTGTAAATAATGTCCCAGGATATTATATTGTTACTTAATGTGGCTAACTTAAAAATTCAAAGTTGGAAATGTTAATCAATTAATACAATTTAGATATAGTATTCGTACAAGAACAATATCAATATGCGCGTTTAAAAAAAGAATGGTGCAGCTAGAGAACAGATCACGGGCTTCTATTTACATCACGCGTACTAATTTTACAGTGATTGCTATGCGAAACCTCATGACGTCACACTGTGCTGTTGCTCAAATATCATCCCCATTCTGGGAAGTTCACGTAGTGAGCTGTTATTTAAAGTATTCAGATCCTGACATTCCACGTCGCATGCCCCATTTTGATGTCTTCCAAGGCCACAAACTCATTATTGTTACTCATTTTAACGTATACTCTACGTTATGGTATGGCAAATACTGTAAAAACGAGATGCTGAGATGAATTTTTCAATAATAATGCCCCTGATGCACCACCTACTTATTGTAGTAGTTGCCCTAGTGGTGAATCTTTTATTGACGTAACTTTTTCGAGCTCAGACGTTGGTAGACGGCTGCCGTGTACTGCTCGACGCTTCGTCCAATGATGATCGCTTAATTGTGTACGAGTTGATTCCTTGGCTTTTCCAGTAACTATAGATACCGGCCCAACGGGGACGATTAGAATTTTATCAGAGCTCTTTTTGCTACGGATATCATAGATTTCAGCCGGGATGTATATGATATGGACCAACAGAAGAATATGCTGTAATTATGTCGGACAATTTTACCTACCGTGTCTATATTGCCATAGGCCGCGTACTTTTCATTAACTTTGGAAGATGCGATTAGTGGATAAACTACTTAATTAGAGTTCGCAGTGAATTTCGGAGAACACGTAACAATTATAATAAACGAAAAGGACGTAAAATTGTAGGAGACATTTTAAATAGTGCATATATTAATCTTAGAATATCTCATTCACGTTACCGATCGTCAATAGAAAAATGAAAAAAACAACCTTATCAGAAAAATACTCGATTTGACAAAGATTCCCCGTGGTCAACTTTCTACCATTAATTTAAAGCAAATAGATCTATAGATCAAATACATTTATCCCAATGGTATACAGGAGACTAGTTTGATACCAGACTGATAGAACAGTTTCCTGAACGATAATGAGTACCATTACTCACCAACACAAGTAGAATAAGAAGTTGGCAAATGATGCACTCGCTACCTATATAATCCGGCGCATTAAAACTAAAAAAAAATTAATCATTGCATAGCTGAAGGAACTTTTCCGCGTAATTTGTGCAACAGCTTTATTCGTAGTACCTATACTAAAAAGTGGTGATAAACTACCTGAAGACCCTCAGTCATAACGACCAATAACGTTCCTGCCTTCCTTAGCTAAGTTAGCAGTTTGACTTATTGTACCGCGATTCCTACCGGGTGGATCGAAATTCCACTGAAATCAATTGTGGGTTAATCGACAGTGGATGTAGTATAATATATCTTTATTAGTAAGAAAAACTGTAAACTCTTCGGTTGTAGCGATAATACTAGATTTAAGGGGTGCTTGATAATTAGTGGTGGCCAATGTTATTACCAAAACTGAATTTATTTATTTAGTTGGCACATAGCTCTGCAACACTTAAGACTACAGAGCCACAAAAGTTACCAAATCCTTCTTAAGGGTTAACGTTAATAACGTTACTGTTAACAGCAAGATATGAACGTGTTATTAAAAAAGAGAACTTCTCTTTTATAGAACACATTGAATCAGGTGGTGGAAAAGCTAAACGAAACTTTTTGCACTTACAAGGATATCGACGGCAAAATTGGGTCTCTCTTTTAATAGTCTTAAAATCATTTACGATGCAACCTATCTGGGATGGGCTGATCGGGGCACCATCGAAGTTGCTCGCCGTCAATTTCTACAATCCCAACGTTTAGCGTTGATATTTTTTTGTATAGCCCCCAAAATAGTCAGTATAGAGGCTCTACTTGGGGGCCCTACTAGCGCGTTTACTTCCAGTTGATCTTGAAGTTCAAAGACGCGCAGTGATGTATTATCCAACGCGTGAAAACTTAGAAAATGATTTCTTATTATTAACCGACCGGGCTAATATTTCTAGGCTATTTATGACAATAGCTAACATAAATGACGAACTGCTAAATGAAGGGCATTGTAGAGGGAATATCTCAATCAAGGGACGCCACCTGCACCAGTTCTTTCCGGACATTCGCGAACGGTTAAATGATACTTGGCTCATCATGTACAATTATGTGGCATAATTTTTTTCGTTTGTCAATACATCTCGCTCTAATATACCTCGTATGATAATATCAAGGCCTACAAAGAACTGTCAATATGCTAAAACTGCTTATAATATGTGCACCGGGTTCATTATTGTTCAACATGTAACTTATTTTCTCTCAGCAATAATACCTAAAGATGAAATGTCCGTTTTATTAGATATTATGAAAAAGAGTTGCAATGATATAAAAATAACTTCAGTAGCTTCGATGCTATTATCGAGGCAATTATTAATTGGAAAATAGTTAACATATACGCTTTTTAGTACTTGCCTTAAAAATGTTACGACAACAAATGACCTGCCCTCACCCACTTCTCATATCTTTAGCAATATTTAAGTAAATAACTACAAATAATATATTAAATAGGGAAAATCATAAATTTGATCATTTAGCGGTCTGGAACCAATCTGAGGATGGCACTCTGAGTTAAGCTGCGAACGATACACTTGCAAATCTTTAGGATTTTTGACTCTTTCATAGGATATTTAGATTTAGACTTTGCATTGCGAATGATGCTAAAAACTAAAATTTAATACACATTATATATAATTGCATTATTATATCTTAACAAAGCGTCTACGAAAATTCCCATTTCACAATAAACGTCTCGGGAATTTTGGAGCCTATAATTTCTTAATGGTTGCTGTAAGAAAACTGATAAAAACATTAACAAGTCACGAAATATGTATACAACTTGCCTGACAGTGAGAAAGCTGTTACTGTACTGGTACACGTAGCATCACTCAAGTGGTTACTCTCACACTAGCCGTATGTGCTCTGGCGACCTTACACATGTACAGGTAGGAACCCAGAATTATAATACCATTAACATAATAATACTAAACTGGAGCGTATTCTGAATAAATTTAGTGATCTAACCTCTCTTGAAATAATTATGCTAAATTTCCTGATTAGCTCATAAGTACAACCTTTACCAGTTGAAACGCAAGAATTACAAATGATAAAGGCATCGTAAATGAATTATCAGCACAAGTCTAATCGATTTCTTGCGATGTCTAATCAATTTAGGTGTAAACTGTGTTAAAGGTGCGACAACGCGACACATAAAAGTAATACATGCTCATATTTGTACTGAATTCGATGCGGGCTACTTTACGATCACAATCAATGGTTCTGGATTAGGGCTGTAGCATAGTCAGGTAACAACAATTATAAAAAGTAATACTATTCATTTATTTCCTGTCACTAATATAGTAGGTCCTTACATATGTAATTAGCATTTTATATGGAAAAAGTAAAACGTTTTATTTTAAATGCAATTACATATTTAATCAATCGACATATGCTGCACTATTATCTTGCATAGATAATAGTGGTACACATTTCGACATTTTATAGCTAGTTAATTTATATCATTGCTGAAAAAAACAGTTTGAGACTGAGAACCAATCTAAAAGTAGAAAATCTTTCTAAGCGGTTTGGTCTGCATCATGGGAATATTTTTTTTCCTTAAAAAAATTTTACCAATTCAGAAAACGTGTCGGATTCACTCCAATCGCTGCATTCACCCCTCTAATTTAGCGAGCGTCTGTCGTGTTGTCTTGGACCAGCGCAAGTCGTGTTGTCTTAGGGACTAGAGCAAGTTACCAGGCTTAGTTGTTTAAAGGCCATCTTTGCCAACATGGCTTGCAACTATTGACAATACAGATCTGCGTAATCGTCTGGCCAGATCTGAAACTGTAGTGCATGATACTTGCATTCATCCACCAAACTCTCACCAGTACTCTTTTCTGAGTCTACTTTCGCTTGGGACACCTTGTTTAGTTTTTCTGGGTTCAACCAATGTGATGAGCTATTCCTATGGTCATACAGTATCTATTTTTCATCTCAAGTAACGATGCGATTCAAATCTGACAGATGAGTAATCACACCAACAAACACTCGTTGAATGCACTATTAGCACACTAAGAGTGTTTGTTAGAATATTTCACTTAATTCATGCTGTACGAATTACTCGATCGTTTTCAAATATGTTTCAAGTGAATTAAAATTCTTTGCCATGCCAAAGATTGCCACTAATTCTGACATTTTTCCGATGCAACCACTTCAATGATCACCTTTAATTTTTCATTTTCAACTTGGGTCTTCAATCCGTACAGGGTTTGTTCCTGAGCTCCATATGTTCTGCCCTAAACGTTGGAAACAACTTCACTTTTTTTGCAGTAGCATCTCCATGCACATCATCAATCCTTTGAGTTGTTTCTACAGCGCTGGTGCCACGATAATAATGAAAAAATAATAATGAAATTTATTCAGCACTTGGGTATTTATATACACTTGTACTTGTCAAGCTCACAATGCAATACAAAAACATAGTTTAATACAGTAATGAAAGCAAAAAAAATATTATAAATTAGGCCGTCCATGCGTTTCGTCCATGCGTTGCATTTCGTCACATATATTTTGAATAAATAGAAAGTTACTAAGCTATTATTGTTACATTTAGCAATAGTATATTAAAATTAAAGAATTGAAAACAACGAGCAGTTGGCTAGCGCAAAAGGCTCTCAACCAGTAGCTTAATTTAAGCGACTAATACCTGAAGGCGCTCTCATGGGGTTCGGGCCACAGCTCTAGTGGCCGCTGAAGTAAAAATATGGAATTTAAGGTGGGGGTCTGATCACTTGCACGCGATTACCGATCACGTGTTAAGGGACCAACGCGATCCTAGCCGCTGTGGAAGCTACCCTAGCTAGCCTGCGGCTTTCTCTGCCTACCTAGGTGGACAACCCAGAGAAGAAAGCCACAAAGAAACTCCGGCTTGGTTTTTCCGTCTTCTTTTGCTTTAGTTTTCGTTTTTTTTAAACATGGTTTATTACTTTGTTTTTCGTTTTTACATTGTGATTGGCTGGTATGTGGGCTAATGCACGCACAGAACTAATGACATCTAGTTTATTAAAATAATTGTGAGGTAATAAACAATAACATTTCATTTCACTCAAACAATGAGAACAACCTCTTGCAAGATGAACAAACGGTGGGTGCATCCGCATACATTTACAAAATTAACAAGTCACACGAAGTCGACCAAACCACAAGCATCACCCGTTCACGAGTAAGACGTGAGGGCCAGCCATCTCCTCCATAGCCATACTAGAGGGAAGGAAACGATCCGACCCACAACTCCACCGCAAGCATTAACACACAATGGAAGCATGACGAGCTTACAACGTGGGAGGTCATATTAAATGGAACTCATACTCAAAATTGATGCAAAATTTCAGGTTTTGTGATCAGACCGATGCGATGTCAAAGAAAAAACCTTTTTATTTGGTATGTCTAAGTAAACGATTGAACTTTAACTAGAATAACATGGTATTTGAGATCAAAGCGGTTCAACAAAAAGTTAATAACATATAAATAATAACATATATTT
This sequence comes from Pseudoips prasinana, assembly GCA_951640165.1. NCBI lineage: Eukaryota > Metazoa > Arthropoda > Insecta > Lepidoptera > Nolidae > Pseudoips > Pseudoips prasinana. The sequence continues at coordinate 22,669,875 of OX621234.1, forward strand.
TTTTCATTATTAGGTCCTTAATAATGAAAAAAATATTCAATATTAAATTTATAGGAAACGTTGACAAGTTGAAAAATATTTTATGATGTTTTGGACATATGGAAAGAAGTAATGAAGGAAGATTATTGCGACTAGTAAGATTGTCAGAAGTAGGTGCCCTAAACTAACGTGCATGTAAAAATAGTAAGGAGAGTGAAGGAACAAATGTGACGGGCAAACATAGGCAAGTGGATATCCATTGTCTTTGACTTCTCCTCCACTGAGTAATATTCGTGAGATACGGGTCGTGCCGGTTAAGAAAAAATGGCTCAAACACTTTCCATAAAATTGACTAAATAAGAAGAGAAAACAGACCATGTTAAGGATTATTTTCTAGTAAAATGTGAAAAAAATTCGTTATTGTCTTGCGCCAGATAACAACATTATAATCGTATGTATTCAGTAAAATCGAACTACTCATAGAGCATAGAAATAAATTAAACTATATAATAGGATATGTTCAACAGATTAAAAAAAAATAAAGGTTGATACGTTAATAAATAAATAAATCGCTACACTATATTGTATTTTTATAACGATTTATTTATTTATTTTCTTATTAACATATCAACCATATGTATAACGACAAAGTTTCACAACCTTTTCAATAAATTTTACGCCTATGTTACCTTGTACAGCCATAAGAATTGTACATTTTTCATTAAAAACAAATCAAGAGCCGCACTCATCGATTACAGGAAAACCAAACCTGTCTCTTTTTCATACCCGCAAACGCAAAATATCGGTTTAATAGCCTAAGTGCAAGGTGTATTGGCGCAAGAGATAGAATCTCTTAGAACCGGATAATTATATCACAGCTTACTTAGAAAAAGTCAAGGTTACTAGTATCTCTCGTGACACTAATCGTATTCGCCAGCCGAGAGTATCGCCCTCCGTGACCCTTAGTTTGCATTCGTATCGATGAAATGCCCTCCAGAGCGGCCCGCGGGCTAACATAGAACGAGTTGCACAAATGTCCCATAAAATCCGACCCGGTGAGATAAAAATAAGAAGAAAACTACCGCCAGGAAGCAAAATGCAACATTAATGGCAATTCTATTATTTATTTACTTTTTCATCGAATTTTACATTTGGGATTACTTCAAAATATTACTTGAATTTTATGCCGAAATTTTTGATCGGATCTATTACTTTTATAATTCACCTGATTGTTACAAATTGCAAGATTTTACCCTGTATTATTGATAGCAAAGCTAACGTTCTAAGGTATTTCCTTTCTAATGTCTTCATGCAGTTTGTTTATTTCAGGGATGGGATGAGCGAAACGCCTTTAGGCAATGTATTTGATATCTACAAATCAATTAGCATATCATATTACAATCAGTGGGGTTACGAGGGCAAGGAGCTGGCATTAATGAGCGGAGTATGTACTTACAAAGATTAACGATAATAATTATGTAGAGAAATAGTATTTCAGTTACAGAATGGTTTTTATGCTCTGTCGTTAGACATGCAGGGTGTAAACGTAATCCACGTTAGCCGTTTGCTGTATTCTTAATTAGACCGCGGATGAAATTTGTATGTTAAAAGTTTCAATAACAATAAATATATTCTATAAAACTTTATAAAGAAACAAAACGCTTAAATATATTAATAATAAAAATATTTATTATTGCGCAAAGAACTAAAGTTACTATGCATACTTAGAATAATGAGAGACCAAAACAAAATTAATAATAAGAAATATAACAATATAGGGGCTATGCCAGAATCATATAGAACACTAATAAAAAAATACATTCACACATCACATTCACAACAAAACACATAAAAATACTCTTCAACAGTGTCTCGAGATAAACTAAAAAACATTTATGACAAAATAAATTGTTCAATTAACATTTATACGACTATTATGAGCTATAGAAGTGCTGTACCAAAAAACGTATTTTAAATATTTCCTACCCTTTCTATTCATGCGTCTTCGGTCTAGTCTAGCGGAATCGTGTTCAAACACATATCATGAGTAGTATTCCGTTAGAGAAAATTCTTTGTATGAGCCCGGACACTAGATATTGGAAGGGTTATACGCCAGAGCCTTGGAGAGCACGTAAAGCCGGAAACCGTCCCATCGCATCATGAGCGTAAGGCAATAGTAAGTGAATATGTGATTGCGCATATACATATTATGTCGCGCACAGGTGGTGATGGGTAATCTCCATCTCAAAGATTAATATGTACGTCAATGCTCGATCAAGTACTTTTCATTAGTTTATAATTCAGCTCGGTCATGTCTTTAATGAAGGCGCCACTATTCTTCAGAACTCACATAAAAAGTATGCACTCTCAAATATTTTTTTTTTTCGAAACGCAAAAGCAAAATTAATTCTTAAAGGTGCTTACGTGTATTACAACTACAGATAATGTTAAAACATTAGTACGATTTTCTGTCAACGTGCCTTGTCAACACTTTCTGTAAAAAATGGTACTAAAAAACAAATTACTTTACTTATAGCAAACCAAGCTATTTCATTTAGCTGGTAATTCAGGAATTATTTTTTGTTGATAACCAGCACATTATTTTATGTCCATCACAGACATCCACAATTAAACGTTAAAATAACATTATTGTTATAAAGTTACCCAGACAGGCTGGCGCTAAAATTAATAAAACGCCTGAGTAATACCATGCCACAATAGCTGATGTCGTACACAACATTATGGTGCACATTATTTTTAAAAGTATACATTTTAAAATAATTCATTCAAAGATAATAATGTGTAAAAGTATGTAGTCTATTTACCATAACTTATTAAACATTTCGTATATTTGGTGGAGAATGGTGAGAAATTAACTTATTATAATTATTATTTATCACTCTGCAAAAGCCACAGAAACTATTTGATATTATGTACTCTTAGTCCATCTTAGAGCGTAATAGTAAAAAAAAAATGTACGCTTTAAGATGGACTATTTAATTTCAGGCCACTTGTACTATTTCCATTTTAAGGTAATTTTTTTAAGGTAAGTTTATGTCTTTGTTGTGCAATAAAGAGTTATCTATCTATCTAAGAGTACTTGCTTCGGCGTATCTCGCACTAGTTCACATCTTTACCTCTCTAACGATCAAAAGTCACCTCTCTATCAAACCTTTTTTCACAAGGACAATTAGTAAATATTCTTTGCGTACTTCTGATGTAATTTTTCTCGGTGTGAATGACACAATACTTTTGTTAACTTTAATAATAGGTAAAATTGGGGTACCTGTAAACACTACGTTCTGTTAAAGACACTTTGATGTATTAACTTTGATAAACGCTGCAACAACTAAAACATCGACTCTACTGATCTGTACTGTAAAAACTCCTTGGCCCTGGGCTGACTCGTAAGGCTGGCCATCGGGAGGGTAGCCCGGTGCCAAGTAGCTTTTACTTGTTTGTAAGTGAGATTCAGTGCTTGAACGATAAATGGGAAGGCATTCAAATCAATGGCCTAACTGTAAATATTTTGAAACACACAAAAGGTTTAGTACTGGGCCACCGGACTTGATTGATACTCTAGAAGCCCTGCGTTAAAATAATTTTTCGAAATCCAATGAGACCTAATAAACGAAATGATTTACCTGTATATTAGCATCTTTATAAAACGGAAGCCGTAAGGTATCAAGTTTCCGGCTACCCTTCGCCACTGCTACCTAGCTTATATTCAAATGTGTCATCGCCTCATGTTGCGTTCATTTTTACATAATGCACTCATTGTTAGAGCAAGTACGTTTTTGCGTTTAAACTTACCGAACTGTGACTTACGTCGTACCACTTCAAACGAGTGCTGTGTTGGCACGAACTTAGAAATATTTAATTTACGACCCAGCCAGTATTGTTCATTCAGAACAGGCTCGGGTTGATTGGCGATATTAAAAGTGTCAAGCGGCCGCTGCCGGAAATTCATTGATAGATTTAATCGCCTTGCACTGAAATAACGTTCGACGCAGTAAGATTTGATTTGAGGAGTAAATTGCAAAGTCATTAATGCCGTCCGGTCGGCACAGCTCTCAATAGCTACGTACTTAAAATTGGAGCTGGAGCTATTTTAGAGGCCAACAGGGATGATTGAACATTAAAATTGGAAGTTGGTTTGCGTCAATTCAGTTTTTACTGCAACTGCAGTAATAACTTGTGTAGAAGTTGTAATTTTACCTAATACTGAGGGCATGTAGGTATTTAATCTAAATAATTTCTAAGTCTGATAGTTCTCTCAAATTACCCAAGATTTTTTTATTAAAGCCCTTCACAATTCTTTTTCGGGTAACTCCGGGCCAATCTTTGGCCACCTTTTTAAATGAAAATCCCGATATATTTCTTCTATAAGATCTGTCACACTAAAAAATTTACCGCGGTACCATGGACTCATATTGACTTGTATAGACAAATAACACATTATGTATACCAATTCTTAAAACGATAGTAAATAATAACTAGCAAGTCTAATAATAAGTTACATCATAACGCGTCATCGGTTATGTGATTATGTGTTCATGTTAGGTAGCAAAGGAATTATGTTTACATTATAATCACATGCCTTCTATGCTCCTTGCTATAAGTACTCTGTCGTACTCTATGAGATCATTGTGTAACAGGTTTCCATCTGTCATTATATTCAGAGGATATAGTATAGTGACAAATCAGTATTTGACGCGAATAACGCAATATCCGGTTTTTATAAGAAAACTACGGGTCATGTTATATTTAAAAAAAATCTATTTCTTAAGTGAACTTTAATAAAGCGCTCGTAAAAAACGAACATGTAGGGAGCAATACCTAATTAATTATATTTTTTAGATCTGCGGTTAGCATAGATTCATTCATAATTTAATTGGTGATAGTATTTATTATATTATTATTTTAAGTTATTGTTAAAATTGTAAACTATCAATTTTTTACTGACGATATTTATAGTTATATGTATGTATGTACATATATACCATAATTTAAAACACATGTTAATTTAAAAGAAAATTGGGTGTCCATAAATATATTGTTTGAAAAGTAAAAGCACCTTGTTTAAATTACCACGCTTTGAGTAACTAACTTGTTGCACCAGTTATAAATTTTAATGTTTAAGTTTGAGGAATATTATAATGTCTTTACAATAATCATTTATTGTAATGAAATTATAAGTTCACGGTTTTTTTCTAAAAACAATATTTAACGCCATATATACAATACATATATAGTGAACTTTTATAAGACAATATACATACTTGGTTATCATCAAAATTATACCATGCTTCTAGTTAATAAAGACTATTTCATTGCATAACCAACACGATGCAATCATTTATTTTGATAGTGCGGGTGATTTCTTTTGATATCAGTCCCACCCTCTCACAGGAGCTGCAGTTGTGGGTACTACTGCAGCGCCTGTAAGCCAGGAAGTCTAAGTCAACGTCCCCAACGAATTTAATCACATGAAAAAGTAGTCACACTGCTCTCAGAGTACAGCGGGATACAAAATGTTATGATCAGATTAGAGCCTCATAAAACAAGAAAATTGCAACTAGAGAAGCCAGCTGTAAATCTTAGGAGCCTATTAAGTGAGCTGTTATATAAGATTTCAACGATGGAATGTGTAGAATGGCAGGCGTCTTGCGTTGCCTGGATCTAGCAGCTTTGTAATTAAATGTATATTTATAACATGTAATATTTAAGAATTCAGAGTACAATGATGGTATACTCATTACTCTTGCAGGTCCCCTACAAGATGGACCGATGATCTTGTGCGGGTCGCTGGAAATCGCTGTATGCGGATAGCGCAAGACCGGGATATTTGGGGGAGGCTTATGTCCAGCAGTGGACGTCTTTCAGCTAATATGATGATCATGATAGTTATTAATTTTAAAGTGGCATTATAATTTTTTATAATTTTGATACGATAAAATACTCATAAATCTCTTTTATTTCGCAAAATATTATACTAAATATTGAAATCAGTAAAATTGTGAGTTATACCTTTAGTTAAGCTGAGTTAAATAAGATGCAACGCTAACGTTTATTCTACTTTTTCGCGACACAATAAATTATGGCTTACAAAGAAAATCAAGGTAATCGAACCTACCTAATCGAAGTACCTAGCTTATATAGCAGGTGATGAAATTTTATACAATGTCTACCATAAAATTTGAAATAAGCGCGCGTTCCCTTTAAAAAGCATCATCATTACACTACTTGACGTTATATCTATAAACTGTAATCTAGTACCATTTGTCCTGGTTTTAAATCCTGCGGCAAACTGTAGAAAGAGCAGTACATATTACAACATTATTCATCCCTATTACCAAGTAGCTAGACAAACAAGAAAACTAAAGGAGCGTTATCTGTCCATCATAATGGCCTTTTTTAACTTGACGCTTATAGTTAGTCTAGGAAGCTTTCACTGCTTCACCGGACAACACAACTGAACAAATTAAACAAAAACAGTTTGTTATATACGCAAAATATTGATTTGGCTCCCCATTCATACTGCATGAACTGATCTGTATTTTTCAATGGAAATTTGATTATAATTTCCTGCATCTTGATTATTTCGTCAAATTATGCTATAGGTACCTTGTATTTATGTTATTATACATATTTTTAACGTAATATAAGATAACAATCTTGTTTATTAAAAACAAGATAGTTTTCTTACTAAAATAAATATATGTTCATATAAATAGACTGCATATAGCTTAATCTTGCTAACTGCCTTTTGTTCCCTCCGGATATATTAATAGTCGACCTAACTCAAGGAGTCTATGAAACTGAAAAAGTCTAGTACCTGAACTTGCAAAATGGACTGCCTATACAAGACTAACGATCCGATGATGCATTAGTATGAGGAGCCAAAATCTTGATTTTTGTATTGCACCAAGAAGTTTGCTTTTTAATTTTCCTACACTTTATGTTGCATCTTGTGCAGACGCCAGCACATCCAGCTACCTCAATCTGTCAAATTTCTTTTATAGATTTTCAACATTATAACAAAAGCATTAGGTTCACTTTTTATTTGGGAAATTCGTCAGATTGGAGTAGCTTGATGTGCTAGCGTCTGTACAATATATGTGCTTATAAAACAAAGGTTGCTTTATCGACTTACCTGAATGGTGCAAACTGACAGAGCACGGGTTTGTAGATGCTGCAAATGAGTAAGCTGGCTCTTCTTTGGGCTTCAGAAGGTCGTGCGTAGACACCGCGTGTATGGACAGCTCCTATATACATACAAATTATACATTAATATTAGTAACTTGGCTGAATTCAAAACATAGCAGCTGATTGCCAAAAGGAAAAATACAACAGCTTGAAATAATGGTTGTAGAGGGTGTACTTATTTCCTTTTTACTTTTTCCTTCTTCAAACGAGGTTTAAAAAGAGTACTAATATCACGGTAGGCAGCGATTTGCTGTGCCCCCTGGCACTGCGAATGTCCATGAGCAGCGGTTACCACTTACCATCAGGTGGGTCGCCTGCTTACTAAGGCAATAAAAAAAACACTAGAATTTTTTTACTAAATAGTAGAATAATTTTAAATTGTTATATAATATTTATGGCGTGCCCGTTGGCGTGCTTGGTAAATACTTGCCTTCCACGCCGCAGGTCCTAAGTTGGAATCCCACCCATGGGGGCTACCGCCTAGGTTACCCATCATCGTGATCATGACTGTCGTTCAAATAGAAAAAGGTTAAAAATGACTAAATCATTCGTTCAATCGACTTCCACGAGCACAAGTGACTCTATAAATGGTCAGGAATCGATTTTCAACGTTAAAGCCGATTGAACGAATTAAGTCATTTTTAACCTTCATCTTTTTGAATGCCGATCACGATTACTGTAGCCTGCGACTTAGGCGATAGCCCGCTGGGGGCTACCGGCTAAGCCACCGAACATCGGGATAGTAATCGGTGTTCAAATAAATAAAGGTTAAAAATGACTTAATCAATCGTTAAATTGGCTTCGACGTTGAAAATTGATAACATATATGCATATTGTTTTTTTATTAATTTGCGTATTGCAATGTAGCCATGACTGAACGTTGACCGAGATGATATAATTACATTATTACAGAATGCTGGGACATTCCGTAATATTGTAATTATATCATCTCGGTTAGTTCATGATTAACACGTAACGGACTTGTGCATATTTATTATTGATATATATTTTTAATTATCACTAACTCAACTCAGTGCCTCTCTCAAGAGTAGTTGATTGACTTCTCAGACCTTTCCGTGTAAATACAAACACAGCCTAGAGCTGAGTTATAATTATACATACAAACCTTTGTATGAATTAATTACTACAATAGAAATTGCAAATCGAAACCATATGATTTTGCCGATTTTCTTACTGTCATTGTTTATAATGTCGTCCTAGCCAAAGTTCCAGCAGCCAACAGCGCGGGACATATTATTTTGCACAAGTCTGTGGTAATGGGACGCCTAGCGACACGACCGGAAAGAGGTCAGGTACAGCACCGACGGATTTACGGGCTCTCCGAGCACGGGGTATAATTCTGCCAACTCCCAGACTTCGGGCTTATTTGATTTTTTTCTTTTTACAGTGTTATTGTTTGATATGAAGACAATTCAAAATAAATTCGTATCAAACTTAGATAATGAAGGTGTAAAGATTTTAAAATTCTTTTTCATACTTAAGTAATTAAGCTAATAATATCAATAGTTATTAAGGTTTTAGTTACACATAAAAAAATTGTTTAATTTAATATGTATGTAAAACTAGCTCATTAAATTTTGAATGTAGTGTTTACCTATAAGTAACTAGACATTTAGATCTTAAATATATTTTTAAAGATTCATGTTAATGTTTAAGTTGTTGGTAAACCAAATAAATAAAATAAAAATAAATATGTCATATAATCTTAATTAAAGAACCGAATACCGAAGGATATACTGCACTATCTCATATGAGGCAATTAGCCGCGCGGTCAGTCTTTTGACCCCAAAGTGGATTACTAAACGCCACGGTGCCTTCCAGGGCACGTAAAGCTGTGAGTTTCAGTTTGTAGTCGTCAGACCATATAAGAGATCTAGTAAGCTACTTGAAAATATCTGACACGTATCTAAGTCTACTTCCCATAAAATAAAGGAAGTAGCTAAGTAATTCTGATGAAAATTACTATAAGAGATCTAATTAGCTGTTTGTACAATTCAATTATATTTTTTTAATTATACAATTCAAACACTAAAACCGTATGCTTACTGGCCATAAAATAAGAAGGATAAAAATTACAAGCATGAGTGATTCGAGTGCACAGGATAGGTCTCAATTAAAAAGGTACAATTAGAGATTAAATAGAAGTTTAATCAATTCAAGCGGCCTTTGTTTCAGAGACTTGGTATACATATATTTCAAGTATTAATTTTCCAAGGTTTCGTGAAAGGGATTATTAATCTATCCCTGACTACTCAAAGGCACTCTAGAACTCACATGCACCATATTATAAATCTCGTGAGATAATTTAGGCTTTGCTACATACCAGTGTCAACCCATTATAAGCTTCATTTAGGCATTAGGAGAGAACATACGAACACATCATAACATCAATATAGATAATCGAAATCAAATCCCCTCTTTAAGCCTCACTCCACCCAATTGAAACCACACGGGTCTCTTTGCGTAATTGATTAGATACATACAATATATGTTTACGTACGACAATTAATACACATACAGAAAGTAAGTGATTTCTTTTCATCTGTTCTTAAAATAAAAATAATTATCTTTTCATAAAACTTTAAGGTGCCCGTACATAGTATTCACGAAGGAAATTCCTTACACAAAATGATATTTCACCTTGGCACTTGAGTTAGTGGCTTAGCTTCAAAATTATATTTGAAGCTTACCAAACTAAGGAGCATTTTAATCAATGCGCCAGGCGCTACAAGATGTTTAGAACTTCTTAGCGATGTTGGTGTACCTACCTCAGATATAATTTTTAGGATTTTATACCAAAATGGTAAAAAGGAACTCGAATGAACATGGCAGTAAGAATAAAAAAAAAAACATTTGTAACTAACACAGTTTGTCTGAAATTTTCTGAAGTCCTGATTGATATCCATTATTTTTAGCGCTGAAAATCAATCGAAATACAACAGTCAGTCAGTCAGGTATTTCGCATGTACATACATTAGATTCGCGATAACTGTCCCGGATCCGGTATTTTAGCTTAAGTTTAGTTTTGTAGCTGACGTCTTAAAGTTTTCTTCGACTTTTATTAAGGTTTAGGGTAAGTAATTTCCACCTTTATCACACACAGCTGTTTGTTTGAAATCAATCAAACAACACACATTATTCATTTAAAAAGAAACATCATTCGTCGAAAATATAATTTTCCATTTCAAGATTATATTTCTATAATCTATGATATAAAACGTATCATTACGTCATACGCCTAAGACAAATTTAATATTAACAAGAAGTCTAATAAACCCTGTCGCATACATACAGTGCAACTATTTGCTTTTAATAGTTTTTAAGCATCATCTTCTCCACAACTGCCAAGCTACCCTCATCCTTGTACGATCATCATATACCCTACACATTTAATTCAATAACTAAACTGATTCGAATTTAACTTTTCCCACAGATAATCCACAACTTGGACAGAACATAAGATAGTATATTATTATTCCTAAATTAAAATAATCACAACTGATTCTACAAACATTTTATTGCTACTGAAAAGCGGGTTCTAATTTCATAAATGCAGGTGAGCTGAAGTTTCATCACAGCTGCAATCATGAACTAATCATTGAATGAGTAGCTTTATAAGACAACTATAGAAATTACTAATGTCCGGGAACAAATTAGCATCCATCGCATAAACACGTGCGTACGATATTTTTCTAATCTTAATATTAAATCGAATCCCGAAGAGATGGCTAATAAATATTCAACAATATCTATTTTTAAATACGTAGGATGCTTTCTCCGATCTTGAATGAACGGCAAGTCGACCCTCCTCGTAATGTCTTTGCTTGTTGTGTGTGGTTTAAAATATAAGCTAACCGCGTTCTATTCCCAGAATTATATCCCAAAAAAAAGTTTTCTCCATGACATGAAATAATAACGCGGTATATTGTTAAATTTAAGAGAATATATGAATCGATATTGTAAAATATATTATATTAAAATGAACGAAAAAACACAAACCAGTTAAGTTTAGATATATTTGAATGTTTCTTTTAAATTACACAACATTTCTAAAACGAATATTGTGATGATTAGTATTAGGTCGCTGATCGCCTGTATGATAGGCCAAGGTGTTAGCTTTTTGACAGTGTCAGCTATATCCGAGCTGATTTGTTCGCAACAGCTGCGTGAGCGCACCTATTAACCGCTGATACATGTTTGTCAGCCGGCTATTAGGGTGAAAGAGATAAAATTTCGGAATCATCTATATAAGAGCGAGATCGATTCATTTCTCCAATTCACGACCAATATTTATTTGCTGCATCGTGACACTCGAGAAAAATTCCTGTACCAAAAAATTAGAATTGGAAAATAAATGCGAGATCTCCTCTGGCAGGCCATTTTTCTTGTTGCTATATAAAGAAATATTGGTCAAGGAATTGGACTTTTCTGCCCGGCCAAAGTTTATCTTGATATTTGTAGATACAGAACAGTTGCCGTAAAAATACAGACAATTTTACTTTTGAGAGCACATAAGGTAAATATAACAAAAAAAAGGGTAACACTCTTTTAATTACCTTCTAAAATTTATAGATACCGCTTTAACATCACAAACAATATCAGATAGACATTTATCACGCGTTCACTCTTATAAAGAAATATTGTTGGCCGCATATCAAGCAAAATATGTTGTTAATGTTTTTAATTTTATCAACATTTCTATCTGATTTTGGCTATTTAAAGCTGTTTATGAATTAAATATAAAACTTTAAATTTAGATGCCAGCATTTCAAGTAGATAATTGTATTTTATATTAATAAAACTAGTCAACTAAACATACTAACTTTGTTGTCACACTTCATTTAACGTTATTTATTTGCTCACAAATCGTCTCTATATATAAATATTTATTCAGCATTTGGACAAGAGATTCTACATTGAATTCTAGTTTCAATGGATGATTATTCCATCCGTCAGTCGCTGTATCAATTTTCAGGTTCGGTGTTTTTATTTTAATTATTTGGTTATACTTTAATACAAAAAGGAGTGGTGAGCGTATACGGCTCTCAACAAGTAGTTTTAATAATATTGTTTGGGTGTAACCATATAGGCCTGCTAAGGAAGGTGCTGTTGTTGCAAGTATTGTATTTGTGGAGAAGGGTCGTAATAACTTGCACGGACAACAAGCACGGAATCAGGAGTCAGAGGCAAGGGACTAATGCTGATCATACACAAGCTTGCCGGTAGCTTTCAATAATTATTGAAATGAACAACCTACAGAAAAAATATTCTGCTTCTTTAAAGAAAGATCAGAGACTTTTGTCACCTTCTTTGTATTCTGTTTACAAACATTTAAAATATTGCGTATGCTCTATAATAGATGATTGTAGTTTTTGGAATTTTTTCATACATTGCTTTTCTTCAGTGTTACAAGGCGTACTCTCTACGTATATTGTATTTCTCCATCTTGTCTTATCCTTTTTTCGTAAAAGATTTTATTGACGCCGAAATGGAATGTTGTGCGGAGTTAGGTGGCTAGATTGAACTAGTTCCAACTGACCCGATACAAAACTTGTTTTCTCTTTTTTGATTAAAAAGGTAAATAGTTGATAGGGCAGCACTTTGTTACCTCTTTTTAAATGAATATAGTTACATACCCGTAGCATTGTTATTAAATTAAGTAATTTGAAATTCGTTATATTTCTTCTCAAGTAGAAGATGCCTAATTAGAGTTAGACGGTATGGAAATGGTAAAAAGTTACACTTATAGTGCTGCTCAGTCCGTCCACCATCTAGTACAGCGGTATATATCAAATGAGATTTTATTGGAATATAGATTTAACTTACGCAATTTTAATTAGGCTACTAAACTTGTTTTCTCTTTTTTGATTAAAAAGGTAAATAGTTGATAGGGCAGCACTTTGTTACCTCTTTTTAAATTAATATGGTTACATACCCGTAGCATTGTTATTAAATTAAGTAATTTGAAATTCGTTATATTTCTTCTCAAGTAGAAGATGCCTAATAGAGTTAGACGGTATGGAAATGGTAAAAAGTTATACTTATAGTGCTGCTCAGTCCGTCCACCATCTAGTACAGCGGTATATATCAAATGAGATTTTATTGGAATATAGATTTAACTTACGCAATTTTAATTAGGCTACTAACCGACGGTATATCATACTCTCTGGGGTAGAGCGGATGGGTACTCGACTAACCAGAACCCGAAATAAATATTTATTGTTATACAAATATTTCACTTAATTTATTAACTGTTCATATTTTTACGAACCATACGTTAAATAATAAAATTTTTGTATCGAATTTATCTTTTCTTAAGTCAATTGGACCTTATCTATACAAGAAACTTAACAAAGTCATTACAAGTAAGACACTACACTTAATGAATGACTGCCTTATTAAGCAATTCTACTGTATAGGATCTCCTGGATGTTATAGTTTGATTATTTATATATCTATTATACTGATATTTACATTCTATTTATATGTATATATCTCCCCTCACATATACACACTTGCAATTGCTTGCTTTTTTGCTTTTTATGAGATCTATTAACATGGCAAATGTCTTTAGTGGAAGTTAATGTATTTATTATATAAATGATAAATCGACGTTGCTATTAATTTGTTGATGACGGCCTCTATGACGAGTTCTGGTGACACATTACAACTTTTACTACGTACCACAGGAACCAGCAATCCATAACCCGTAATGTCTGAATAGCTTAAAGAGCATAAGTTTGTTGTTATTTGTGGTATTTGGGACAATGGTGATAATATAATATTATGTTTAGAAGTACAAGGAAACTAAATTCACAAACATATAACTACCTACTTCATGAACTTTATATCAAATATTTATTTGTTATTCATTTCTTTTAAGAAATTGTCCGCTAACTTCGGCGATAATGACGAGACGAGACAGAGAATCGCAGGGTGGGATTACACAAAAATAGCACGGTAATTAATGGGCGTTTCCAAGCCCACAATCTGAAATCGAGGCGCATTGCGGGAATTCCATCTTATCAAAATAAATAATTATAATATCGAACATAATATTAAGATTAATATTATGAAAACATTATTATTCCCGAAGTTAGTGATGTAAGCAATCTCATATATAATTAGAGTCAATCGATGTTTACGTCACTACTATAGAAAAAAATAATTATCACTCTTTATAAATATAAAATTACATTGTAGGGGAGACTGGGTACAGTTGATACAATTTTGCTTTGAACGCTCGTAGCATGGCCATTTTGAGACATAACAAATAACAAAACACATAAAATGAGAGAATAGACTTTTGTCTTCAAATACATCTCAGAATTAGAGGCTCAACTGCCATATTTACTAGTGAGGAAGAGTTTAATAAAATGATGTGCCACTGTTTCAACCGTACCCATACCAGGGGCGGTTGAAACAGCGATGGGTGTCAGTTGAAACATAAACAAATAAGTAATAAAAATCAGTTTCTTTATACATAATCAACAAGAAATGGTTAAATTCTAGTACGGCACCATTTCTATCAGTCTTAATAATTGTTTCGAACATAAAAAGAGCTCTTCTGCTCCGGTTTAAACTAACAAACTAACACGAATAAACAAAAATAACTAAAAAATCAACAATCAGTCTCAATAATTAATAATATAAGATTTCCATATCTCAAATTATCTGTAGGAACAAAAACAAGCTGAACAGCAGCTGCTGTCTATAATAAAAAAAATACAAAAAAAAACATTTGTTAAACTTAACAATTTTTTTTAAAGTAAAATATAGATCCTAATCAGATTCGTCGCAATTGTGGCAAACATAATATCGCCCACCATCTGTACATTCTAAGTGAGACCACATTTTACAGCCTCCTTGACATCGTACCCATTTTTCTCCGGATCTACTGTCCGTGAACGCTCCCACACATATGAGGCAAAAATATTCATCTTCTTCCGATGAAGCTGGTGAATCGGCCTTCTTCTTCTTTGCTTTACCTTTAGACTTCTTCGCTGTAGTATCTTCAAGTATTTTCTTCTTTACCTGCTTAGATTTTTGTCGTTTCTGTCTATCTTCATGTTCTTTTCTTATAGCTTCTTTTTCCGGAGTGTCTGTGTAAATAGTAGACTTTTTTGTGTTGCGAGCTTTATTTGTTGTTTCCCGGGGGGCAGCTTTTGGATATGGCCGTATTATTTCAGGTGTAAACACAGGTTGTTTGCTTGTAGACGGCTGCGGTGATGATTGTTGAAGACTGACGTAACTTTGGCTAGAAGGCAACCTCAGAGCAGCAGTAGCATCTCTAGGAGAAATATTTGATTCCGGTTGTATAGCTGTGTCTTGTAACTGATGACGTACACCTGCACAACTTTGTGTGGGCGGCGTCGTTAAATCTTCAAAGTTTTGTGGGATATTAGTCTCTGTATTCTGTATCGGGGCTACGTGTTGTGGCACGTTTTCAGACATAGAAGCTTCGTTCAACAAGGAAGGTGACAGCGGTGGCGTCTCCTCGTCAGGTGCTAGAACAACTATTTCTTCCGGTGCAAGTGCGATTACCTCCACTGGTGCAAGTGTAACCACGTCTTCTACCGCATCATTCGGGTTTGGCCTGTCCGTTACGAATGACGGAGCAAAATCCAGATCTTGAAACAAATTCCGGTTGAAAGGGTATATTCCAGTCTTACGGAACCCAGCCTGAATATTCGACTGTGTCAGGGCAAGTGGCATTGCAGTTTTTATCATTCCAGGGATGTCATAAATGGACATAGTTTTTCCAGGATTATTGCGCATCCAGGCATCAGCGGTAGAGTTTATAGCTTTTTTTAACGGGCCGTAAACAGATCGATCTAAAGGCTGCAACTTGTGCGAGCAGTGGGGTGGAAATGAAAGTAAAACGATACCGTTTTCTTTGCAGAAATCCAGAGAATTTATGTGGACGTGGGAAGAATGATTGTCTAGAACAAGCAGTACTTTATGGGATGTAGAGGCATTTGAATGTTTCTTGAAATGTTTCAGAAACTCAACAAATAGTTAGTCTTGCATCCAGCCTGATGGGTTGGCAGTTCCAATAGAACCCACTGGACCATCTCTAATAAAATGATCTTGGTATCGAACCCTTGGAAACACAAACATTGGGGGAATCGCATTGCCCAACGCGTTTGCCGCAAAGGCTAGTGTGACTAACGTCCCACGTTCGGCAGAGGTGACAGCTCCTACCTGTCGTGTTCCACGCTTTGCCACAACTCTGTCGGGCTTTTGTACAGTTGTTACGCCCGTCTCGTCAACATTGTAGATGTCTTGTGGTTCAAAGTTGTCACGGTCAAGGACAACTTGCAAGTTATCGTAAAAAGCATCCACGTTGGTCTTGTTAAAACTTGTTGCCCTGGAGAGACTGGTTGCCTGAGCTGTGCGCACCGACAATTCCACATTTCTTCTCATAAAAGAGCGAAACCACTCTTCTCCGGCAACCTGATTTTTGTTCCACGTAGGAGGTGTGTTTAAATTATATTTGACAGCGAGCTGGAATGCTAATTTTCTTACTTCCTTGACAGATAGACCAAAGTAAATATCCGCACAGCGGATCAAATATTTTGACAGTTTAAATTCCTGGTCAGGGGTAAATACTCGGTTGTGGGCTACATACCCCATACTAACATCAGCCTGGTTACCTTCTTCGATCGCTGCATCTCTTTTTTTCTTGTATCGCAGAAGAGAAGAATGGTGAACTCCGTACATCTCTGCAGCTTTTCGTAAAGAAGTCCCTTTTTTGACTTCTTCATACGCATTTTCATACTGAGTTATATCACACTCGCCTCTTGAAGTTTTTTTTATACGTTGTCTGGGCATCTAGAACGAAAAAAGCAACGGTTATCATTGTTTCAATCGTACCCACAATAATTGCTTCATCCGTCCCCATACCCCTCAACCGCTAATAAAACAAACATAGCGTCGAAACAAAACAACATAAACAAAAACGAATCACGGTTTTCGAACCTTCAAAATCTAACGATAAAACAGAAAATCACTCAAAATGCAAATGCTAATATTAACAAAGTAATTTGAAAAAGAAAACAATAGAAAATACTTACTTTTTGTCGAAAAAATATAATAGGGTCCCCTGGAAACGTACAGAGCGCGCGAAGTGCAACGCGTCACTGTGATTCATGTCCGGACTCGCCGGCCGCGTCTCTCTCCCCTTGTACCCCTCACCACACCGCTAATAGTTTACGAGTTATTAGCGATGGTTTAGCCGTACCCTGCTGCAACCGTACCCAGTCTCCCCTACTGACATAATATATGAAATAAATTAGATGTTTGAAACAATTTTACTGATTTAATGTTCTCGATTATGTACTTCAGTTTAATATTACGGTTGCTTTAGCGATAGCGAACTTTTTTAATGTTGGGTAAGAAGGAGGAGAAGAAGGTAAGTTAGAAGGTCAGATCTGAAATAATCAAATACGTATTTAAATTTCTGATTGAGCAATGAGCAGCACTAGACTACTGGTATAGTTAAATACATAGTCATATATATCCTTAAGTATTATTTAAAGTAAAATATATATAACGGAATAGCCTCAAGTCATATGCTCTACCTCAACCTTTTATTGGAGGTAAAACTCTAAACTCACGATATTAATAAATACTATTATATTGGGACCACTAACACACTGCTATCTGATCCCAAACTAGGCAGAACTTGTATTATGGCAACCAGACAACTGATAATCATCTTTATATATTTCTTAATACAAACATATTATAGATAAATTAGATCCAGACACACAACAAATAATCGTGCTCATCACAAAAATATTGTTACTGTGTAGCATCGAACCCACAACCTCTGGCTTGACAGTCTGGGTTACCAACCACTAGACAAGCAGTCCAGTCAAATTTATATCGAATACGCGCAATGTCAGTTCTACGAGCTAATTCAGTTTGGCAATTCTTTGCGCTATGTCGGCTTTTTTGGTTCGCCTATGGATTTCGACTATTTTGACGATTAGTCACCTTAAATAAAAGTAAATAGTAAACAAGTACCAGTTTCAGAGGTTCATATTATTTGGTTTAGTTTATGCGACATATTAAAAAATATTATTTTACCAATCTTCTTCTTCTTATCGTATAGATACATACAATTAGTAATTCTTTTTTTGTAATGTGAATATATTGTAAATACTATTTACGCGTGTTTTGAAAGTTGGCTTAACTACAGACGAAGCCATGTCGCAAATAGTAAATGTATCGAAAACAAACCGAGATTTAGTACATCAGATCTCATTTGTTATATAGACGGGTTGAGTGTGTGTCACTTGCCAAATGTAGTAAACTAGATGGGCTTAGGTGAAACTATCTTTTGTATGCTTTATTTCCCAGGTTTGTATGCTTTTAGCTTTTTTGTTACTGAAAACAACAGGCAGTAAAACTAAAATTCATTAATTATGTTTATTAGTTTTTAATAATACATTACTAAATCATGTATTATATGATTGTTAAAATTTAATTAGGGTGATAATTTTAACAGGTCTATTGATTGATATACAGCTTGTAGACAGTTGATAGCATTACTTTGCACGATTCAATTTTGAACCAAGCATCCGTGGTTTGCATTCCATGTAGAGAATGATTAAGAGAACAAGAACCGGTAAATCTGAAAAGAGATTTTATTATAATATAGATTTAACTTACGCAAATTTTAAGGCCGTCGGTATAACGGACTCTCTGAGGCTAAGCGGATGGGTACTCAACCAGACCCCGAAATAAACCTTTGTTTTTATAGAAATATTGTACGAGGTTCGTCCAACTCCGCGATACAACCGGCTTACACCGGTCATTCTCAGGTCAATCGGATTTCTTTTGACAACCTACCGAGATTGAGGCACAAAGTAGGCTCAAAGTAGTGTATAAATGTACAAAAATAAACACGTTTTGGAATCAAGTTAAGATATTTTTTTTAAATACCATAAACCCATCACCAATGACTTATAAATGCGGTCCGGTAAAAGGTATATATGTATAATTAAATGAGTTTTTTTTATATCCAAGGAGGACGAGAATACCTAGGTGAATCCGAATGGTAACTTTATTTATTCCTGGAAATATAAAATCAACATTTCTTTACTAGCTGTATTAAATAGTTATTGAATATTACATTTTAAATTGCATTATTGCAATTGCATTCCGTAGCATTGTCTTTTTTTAGTTTAGTCTTTTTGTAGACAATGCTATTAAGAACAACATAGTAGCTTATAATTGTTGTGCTACTATTCAAACTAAATCTATTAGCGTAGGATATCGATTGATACAAATAATATAAAAACTTTGAGCAAGCAACAAAGTTAATTGGCTCGTGAAATAGCTCCATTGTAGTAGTACGCGATCAAATTAGCTGTAAACCCTGTGAGCTTAGTAATATTTGCGATAAGCTACTTTTTAGTGATATCAGCTTATTTGGTTCTTAAATCTGTTATTTAAGATCGATTCTCGGTTGAAGGTATTTCAAATGAAAGTTGATGCTTGAGTAAAATATAGGTACTTGTGTATATGTAAAAAGTAGTGCAGGGCCACCCACGAGTTCGGAACAAATGCACATATACTGAACATACGGTTGCACGTGCAAGTCTGTTCGGCTAGCATTGCGTTTTCTCAACACAATGAGTACCGTCTTTTCATCATTATATTTCTCAACTACTGTAGGTATTTACTTGTAGGTATCAATATCGCTAAAGTAGGTCTTATACGTAAAGTTAAAATATCTATCTAATAACAAGTCTCAGTGAGATTTGCTTCATCCAATTGAAGTCATCGCTATAAATGCTCTGTTTTAACGGTGGTGGTATAGGAGTACCAGACTACAGTTCAGATATAAAAGCTCTAGGGTTTATATAGGCTCACCCGTACCAGAAAAATAAAATTTACTGGGAGTTTTTATTCAAAAAATACACAGTAACAGCCCCGAGTCCACGTGAAGCGTCGGTCTTGCGCCGATTTCTCCCTGGTCGTATCACAATCCTCTCAGGTTATGAGGGGAGGAATAGAAAGTGAACCAGTGGTTGAGCATTCACTCGAATACTACAATACGGTACAATACGGTATGGATTACATAGGTGACTAAACTAAGTTGAGTTTGGCTCCTGAAGCCTATGGCCAGAAGCACTGTAATTACATATTTTATATAGTCACTAGCTTTAAAAAAAACGCAGACAAGAGATAGTTTTACCTGTACACACGCCCTAATACGCCAATTAGAACCATAGTGCCGTTAAATTGAACCTTAAATTAAGTTTCTGTTAAAAAAAAGTGTTTGAATTTAAGAGCCAATCCAGGACCACAATGTTGTATATTTCCGTTAACTTTTCTAGGAACTCTACACCAAAATTTATAATTCCCAGCAGTTTAGTATGTATATGATCTGTCAAAATTCATTGATAATTGAATTATTATTGAACGAAATTGTCAGTTGAAATACAAACATATCAAATTAACAATTCGTAGCGTGCTTTACCATAAATACATACATGAAATGCTTGTTAAGAAAATACGAGCAGGGTGTCCAATTCGCAGTACACTTTATGAGGTAAATTATAAATTGATAAAATTGAGAGGTTTTTGAATACAATAAAACAAAACAACAAAACAAAATTATTTGTCAATAATATCCAAAACAAATTTACTCACAAAATTGTGATCTCCGGACCGACTTAAAAAATTCAGTGCTTGAATGTTAAACTTAATAATAAGGACAATTTAAAGTAGAAAAATTTAGATAGTCTACAATTACAACTTTTAAGTATATGTAGAATAATTACCGTACACAACAAGTGTTAGCAAGGGAAATCGTAAATTGATCTGCCAGTGTGCATCATCGTAGTTTAACGGCAGAGCGGCTTTTTTTATTAGGCAGGGGGAATGTCTACACATGCCATCCCCATATGCTGCTCCAAAGGAGGGCACTCCTTTGGCACCATGTCCCAGATGGTCGGGACGCGTACCCTGGGAGAACCCTGGAGCCCCTATTGCCGACTAGTAGAGGACTATTCTTATACTGCCACCGCAGACCCGAGGGGAGTTAAGCTTCCGGCAACTGCTGCCGCCCCGACGTCTCCTCTGTCTGCGGGTGGGATCGGCTCGCTCCAGATCCCGTCCGATCTGAGCAACCAGGACTCGCTTCTCGGCCTCCCAGGCCGGGCACTCCTCCAGCGAATGCTGGGCCGAGTCCAGGTCGCCTCCGCAATGGTGACAATGTGTCGTCGGTTCTCGGTTCATCCGGCTCAGATGATCACCGAAACACCCGTGTCCGGTGAGTATCTCAGCCAGTCTGTAGTTGACACAACCACCCAGGCCCTGAGGTGAGGCAGGATGGCACTGACGGCGCGCGTTTAGGCGTGACTATAGCCGCGCGCACTGCTTCACTAGTACTTGTATGTGAAGTGTCGGATTACAATGAAAACTGTCGCGTTCACCAGGATCAAATGGCGGGAGGGGCACCAGGAGAGTCGCCGCCTCGAAAGATAACGTACGGTATCTTCGTGCGATCCGTATGGCCACCTCACGCTGCAGTCTATTTAGAACAGTTCTGCAGCGGGACGCGCCCTTCAAGCATTCAGGCCAGACGGGACGACGCAAAAGAGGTGTGCCAAGATCGTGACAATTAAAAAAATATTAAACATCTAATGTACCAAAATTATTTTGCTGATTACAACTTTTACCAGAAAGTTTTTTAAATCCATAGATATACACACATCCACAGAATACCTTCATCATAAATTATTTGCAACTCTATAGTTTAAAATCTTTTTAGTTTCTGCTATAGTTTAAAATCTTTTTAGTTTCATCAAACTTATGAAACCTAATTTATTCTGTTTAGTAAATTTTAAAATTAATACAAAATTAAAATTAATACGGCGGCACAATTCTTAGTACTTAATTCATTTTGAATTATAATTCTTCTAATAAAGCTAATGTTTTCTAAGAAGAAATTAAGTTCTTTGTATCTTTAAAATATTCTACAGTGATTATAAAACATAAAATTTTTATTCTGTAAAATAACAAAATAACGAAAAGTTATTTAATTTCTATTAAAAACCTTAAAATAACCTATCATTCTTCCATTTACTGTATCAGAAAGTTCTTAAAAGATTTTTAGGTATAAAAAGAATAGGCGATACTTAGAGCTGCAAAACTATTAAAACCGCCAGTTCGAAGCGCATATTTGGTCAACATGTATCGCTTACTTATTTTCCGTATTGTTATTACGAAATTTACAAACCTAAAGATGTATCTACTGTTTTCAAGAGAATTACGTTGGAAGAAAATGCAAAGTTGTTTAAATTAGTGTAGTTTTATTTCTTTGAATCAAGGCCATTACGTGTGTTAGTAGAATGTCCCACATCTAATAATTTCTTAGAAGTACCTCGCTTATCGGATAGTCAAAGCATGCATGTAAATATAAGTAATGGATCACGGGGGTTCCGTACTACAATTGCGAAAACTAACCTACACGTTACGATTCTGTCCGTCCGTTTGCTAATAGAAAACAACACATTTAATATTTGGAATATTTTCAGATATTACTTGCCATAAAGCAAATAAAAAAAAATCTTTTGTTTAAATGGCTGAAGTGGAGTGTAAAAATTTAACAAATTGGTAAAGTAGATTATCACATAAAGAAACATATTTCACACATTGTAAAATTGATTTTACTTCTTTTCATGTACCTATCATTGTGTTTAACTCATAAATTCAATTGGTAAATAAGTCGCATCGGAACTTCCTAAGTTTCCGGTGCAATAATCGGAAATATCGGTAATAGATGTACATAATATATTAAAGGAATATTTACGATCTCTCTAGCTAACCCAATTTTTTAAATAATGAATTATTCTTCATAGGTAAACTTAGTTATGCAGTCCAGTTTCAGTGGTACTTAGCTATTATGTGTCTTTAGGTCTCTGGAAGCCACGGATGCTTTACCATAGTTATTATGATGTTTTTGTAGTTTAACTTACGTACTTAACAAAAAAATATTTAACGTCTTTTGTTGCAATTTATTATGATAACATTTCTAATCATTGATAATGCAATATTGTTATGAATTAATTATTGATTAATAACAATATCGCATAAATCATTAAAAATATTGTCATAAAATAATGAGAGCATGATTAAAAAATTTGCCTAATCTTTAATATTAATTGAAAAATAAAAAATTGTATTCGTTTTGCAGCGCTGCAAAACCTTAACCAATGAAAATAATTTAAAAAGTTACAATGAATATTGTTCCTTAGAACAACATTTATAAAAATATATTTAAGTAATTTTTCGTTCAATAGAATTTTTTATCTAATTTTCATGGATAATAGATAATATTATTTGCAAAAAAATAGTTAGATTTTTTTATGAGATTTGATGATAATCTACTATATATTTTCCTTCGTGACGCTATAACTCCAGAACGCACAAACCGATTTCCACGGTCTTACATTCGTTGGAAATGTCTCGGGCTCCGTTATTTATTTATTTATCACTTAATGCACTTTAAATTGTACAAAGGCGGACTTAATGCCCTAGGCATTTTCTGCCAGTCAACCTTAGGGTGGTGCAGAGAGAGCATGGTAGGTGCACAGATCGATAAGTAACTCTTGGCCATCCTGATTTCGAGAGGTAATGCATTACAATGTAGAATAGATTCTACAAAGAAAGAAGAGTGAAGGAAGTCAGAGCGGTGAGATGGACATTGAAGGAGACGATTGTGAGAAGAGCGCAGATTTTTACTGTGGTTGGTAAAGAGAGATTGAAAGTGGGAAGGTAAGTAAGATGGAGTAGAAGAAGAAGAGTTAGGTTTATAGCAAAGAAAATTTATAAAATTTAACGCGGGTAACACCGCGGGGCACAGCTAGTTCATTATAAATGTGTTAGTTATAAACCATAAAAATAATTTGAACTCCTTTTTCAAAGAGGGCAGCCGTGGGACAAGGGTTGAAACCCCATAAACTTACATTTAACTTTAAACTAATCCCCCTTCGAAATCTAAAAAATAAAATTCCGTCCTCTGAAAAATTCATTTTAAGCCCAAAAAAATAACATTTCAATGGAATATTAAAATTTTGTAAAACTTAACATCGTTCAATTTAACTAAATCTTTTAACATAGGAATTTAATCAAATGCTTACCTACAAGTATACATTGTACGTCGACAAGGAACCTGAGTTTTAGGTATGTCAGCAGAATTAGTAAGATGCCACATTGCAGTTTAGCGCCCGTTCTTCAATTTCGTCACATTATAACATTGGCATCATTAATTTACTATTACGCTTTATTGGATTGGGGTCAGTTGCGACATTGAACTTTGAAACGTTTTCAAAGATAGTCATGATTTATCAGTTCATCGTAAACATTAGAAATAGTGCTACCGGAAGATGAGGAGTAGGAAGATATGGTGTACAAATAAATTCGAAAAAACCTTATTTAACAGGATTCTTAATTATACGATAAAATCGGTGAAACAGTCTAATTTCTGTAGAAAAGTCCTGACATTTTTGTGTTAACGATTAAATGTACGTAGCTTAGACGTCTTAACTACTTTTAAGACAAATTATGAGTTGTGTATTCCGTAATTACCGACTCTTCTTTATAACTAAATAATATTATAATTAACTAAGTAACTGCAGCGTTTTATCGCTCTATGAGCTTAAATTCCCATTTTCCATTCCCCATTCATTGAACGAGCGACCTTATTTAATGCTCCAGGCAATAGTATATACGTTAATGATATGATCTTGAGTGTCAATAACTTTGCCAGAAATCATCAGGGTGGGTGGGAGGCAAACATGTAAGTCAACAAACAAAGTATGAATAAGTATATTTTAACTACTTCGTTTTTAGACAAGCAAACAAGTGTTAAGTGGTTAAGGTGTCTATGATGCTTGCGGCAAACATGGCAATGAATAGTTTGCGCGAGAGACACTTCCAAAGTGGAAAAATGAGTGTCCACTCATTTTTCCACTTTGGAAGTGTCTCTCGCGCAAACTATTCAGTTTAGACATAAATGATATTAGCAACCTCAATATCATGTATGGGTACGATAAAAAATTTTTTTGGAGTTTCAGTTCTATGTATGGGGAACCCCCAAAGTTATTACTTTTTTTCTATTTTTGTGTGAAAATCTTAATGCGGTTCACAGAATACATCTACTTACCAAGTTTCAACAGTGCAGCTCTTATAGTTTCGGAAAAAAGTGGCTGTAACATACGGACCGACAGACAGACATGACGAATCTATAAGGGTTCCGTTTTTTTTCCATTTGGCTACGGAACCCTAAAAAGCATAACGAGTACCAGCGAGCTCTAAGTCAAAGTTTGCAATCTATATTAAGATGACCCTGAAACATGAATCAGGTGGATGTTAAAAAAACACCAAACCCTTAGACATATTTTGCTTAAAAACGTTGGACGGAATCCTGGGTAAGAGACTTTAGCCAGGTTCATACTCTCACCGTAATTTACACTAGTTTTGTAGAACAGAGCGTGACTTTAAGTTTTGTAGAGACAGGGTTTTTTTTTTGTTGTTGCGATACTTGGTAATTTGAAGTTATATTTTTCCTAAAACATTTAAATGTAAAAGTGTATCTATTTGTACGTAAAAATTGATGTTTATATTTTGCCTATGGACTTCGAAACAGCTATTATTATTAAAGCTGACGTGAGGTGCTAACCTAATGAAAGATAGTAACGGGTAACTCACGTAATTAATTTTATGTTGGATTATTCGGCCAACCGTTTCAACTGCTTCTGGAAGTCATCTTCAGGGCGAATGCGACCCGCACGACGTCGCGTCCCCTCTCGCACTGGCGGGAATGCGAGACGACGAAGACGCGAGATGACTTCCAGAAGAAGTTGAAACGGTTGGCCGAATCCAACATAAAATTAATTACTTGAGTTACCCGTTACTATTTTTCATTATGTTCAAAACAGCTGTAGCGATTTTGATGTCTTTATTTACCCAATTTAGATCAAATTGTTTTGTATGTTTGAATAGGTCTCTAGAGAGTTGGGATAAACAATGAGTTTTCTTTTTCAATGACAGCACAAGTCTGCCGGAACAGCTTATAAGGGTTCAGACTCGATTAGTGTCTCTATTTAAACCTATAAATATAAAACTAAGCCGAAAATCAATGACGATACTCTAGGCTGTTCTTGGCCGTAGCAACTGGTTGTTTTTCGTATATAACATGAAAATAATCATGGTATTAAATGTTATTCTGTAAGATTTTATAATCGAGCTATAAATAGATTTCGTCATGATCGAATTAAATTGTACGTAACTACCATATTGTCTAAAACTAGAATCAACATTTTTATTGTTACTTATATTACGAAATAATAATCTCCACAATATGGCAAAAACCCACAAAAGTGTTTTCATTATTAGTCACGTCTGTTTCGATCTGTCAGGCAAACTATGTATTGTTACACAAACTCCAAATACGAACATGTACAGTACATAGTCAACATGGCATTCTCATTCTCTATGCGGACTGACTATATTCAGTTCAACTTCTTTTATTTTTAAAGAAAATTATATCAAACGAGCATGTGGGTCACCTGATGGAAAGTGATCACTGCCGCCCATGAACACTCGCAACACCAGAGGAGCCACAAGCGCCGTTGGCGTTTCTAAACTATTCTGGTCAGTTTTTCGAATACTCACTCTAATATTTGAACGTCAACAACAGTGGCGTGAGTTGAACTTCGGAAGCCTTTTTTATTTTACAGTTAGCCTAGGAGGCTTTCACTGCTTCATCGGACTAAAGATACGACCGAAGGCTTTAGCCGTGTAGCTACTACTACAAACTCAGAGGACCCTAGGCGGTTACTGGCGGGGAAATGCATGAGAGGTTTATTTCGTCTTGGAAATGTTTTGTGCAACTTTCGCTCTAGATTAATACGCGACACGGGCCTCCGTTTCGATTTAGGTTGAACTTTGAAAGCCATTTTTATTTTACAGTTAGCCTAGGAGGCTATCACTGCTTCACTGGACTAAAGAAGCGACCGAAGGTTCTAGCCGTGTAGCTACTACTACAAACACAGTAGAGGGCACCCTAGGCGGTTACTGGCGGGGAAAAGCATGTGAGGGTAATTTCGTTTTAGAGATGTTTTGTGCAACTTTCTCTCTACATTAATAAGCGACACGGGCCTCCTTTTCGGTTTAGGTTCGGAGGGGGCATTTTACCGATTCGACTTCAGAACGAATTCCTGTTATTAATAAAAATGATATCAAGGTCAAAATGGGGCCACCTACGTGACATTTACATACCTATTGGTTGTTACATTAATGTTTGTTTTTAATATTTTATATAAAACTCATATCAGAAAGTGGCGAATTTTTGGTATAATCTGAAGCATGTACTCATTTATACACTATTAACTTCTACCAAATGAGATAAACTTTATCTACTTATAGACTGGAGTTGACCTATTGAGCCCAAAATAAGATGATACAAAATTTATGCACAAGTGATGCTAGTACCTATAATCTACACAGCAAGCGTGAAAAGTGCATTAACAGGTTAAAGATCATTTGGTTTACTATGTATGCGCATTGAAAACAAAATATAAAACGTACAAACAAGTTCGAGCTCTCGATAAGATTACAGTGCTATGATTGCTTGTTGCCTTGACGCCATTATAGTTTTGCAAATTTTAGATTTTCGCTTCGTTACCATCGATCGACAGATTCGTATCCTGTAGACGTGTAATAAGCTAGCAGTCCTTACTTGTTGTAGCACTATTTATATGTGCATGTAGCCATAACACTTCTATCTATCTATATCCTTAATATTTAGTGCAGTATTGTAAGTTAAAGACTATATTCTATGTTCGCGTGCGTGAGACAAGTTACCAGAACGCATCGCGGATAGGCGGAATAGAAGTTATAGTGTAAGTGCAAAATAATCACTTATTGGTTATTTGGAATTTGTTTATGCTTTATTATTATTATCATATATCATATTATAATTTATACGGTGGGTAACTTATAAATATAATTTAATTAAAAAAAAACTATCTTTATATAGTAGGTAGTTTGAAGTATTTATCCGGTTCTGGCATGGGTACCTGTTTACCAACAAGATAAGGTTCAGAGGTTGAGTCAAAACAGATAAATGTATTTTCAATATACATATAAGATTGATTTATGAAGTTATAATTCAATACTTTGAGTTTAAGTGAATCTTTTTGTTTTGGTTTTCATTTTATTATGATATACAGTCTGTTTGTTTTCATGGAACAATGTCGGACGTTCACTTAGTAACTGACTCGTTTCGGGCCATTTCAGTGGTCAAAAGATGGTTTGAACTTTGGGTCGCCACCTGCATCAATTCTTTTCGGATGCTCACGGACGGTTAAATAAAACTTGGCTAATCAATGACCATTATACGGCAAAATTTCTTACTGTACTTACACCGAAATTTTAAAAGCAAATAGTTTAGTTGCAAATTTGTAGCTTCACCAATCTGCATTAGTTCAACTTCCTATTGCGAATATAAACAAGCCGCCCACCACATACTTTTGGAATGTGATCTCTGGCTTAAAAAACACAATATTATGTTAAATAGCTTACAATCAATATCTGGAGTATTTTATTATACAGATCTTGTAGCAACGAGAAACAACTTCTTCTAAGGATTTGGAGGCTGACGAGGTCAAGCCAGTGAATTGTACATCACGGGGACGTATGGTTCCCAGTTCGATTGATCACTCTCTTCGGTAGGGACCTAAGAGGTTGACTTGCCCCGAGGCTGACTGGCCCGTACGCCTGTTAGACACTGGTGCGTAGCCTGGGCTGTGAACCCACGCTATTGCAATGGAAGCACCTGACTTTGAAGATTAAGCGTTTGAGTTATAATTTTCGACACCTTTGTGACAAAAGATAGAAGACCCGCTCTCCCGAAGAGCACCAGGATGCGCTCCTTTTTTGGATTCACGCTGTGCAGGACCCACATTTTAAGCGGAAGATTGAGATATAATGGTCAGGTAGGACTAAATTGAAATATTACAACTGAACTCTTTTAGAATGATGCTGGATTGTTAGGCGTCGGAGGGCGTCTTAAGAACGGAAATCTCCTGTATGGTGGGCATCCTCTTTTGTTGTCCAAGTCGGGCCATTTGGTTGAATTATTAATTTATAGATCGTCTTCTCTCTTTTGATCCGGTTAATTATTTAATTTTTTGGCATGATCAATTTATGCCCTTTTTATTTAAATTAATAATAGTAAGAATTAAATTGCTAGACGAGATATACCACTGTGGCACCATAACTACGGAGGTATTTCCCATCCGTTATGACAGGGCAACTGTAAACAAGCGAACCTATTCCTTTCTTAAAGCTGGCAACGTACTTGCGGCCCCTCTGATGTTGCGTGTGTCCGGTGGAGATTACTTACCATCAGGTGACCCGGTAGCTCATTCGCCTTGCTATATAAAGAAACAACAGAAAATTTCACCATTTTGGTAACTCTATAAGCAGGCAGTGCAAAGAAAGTGGTCTATTTTTACTACATAATTTCCAGTTATCTGCATGTGACGGAGCTAGTGAATGAACGTAGTGAACTGTCAGTGTGTTTAATTGATATAATTTTAATGAACTAACTGGCTTTTTTCATGCACTT
Organism: Pseudoips prasinana; assembly: GCA_951640165.1. Taxonomy (NCBI): domain Eukaryota; kingdom Metazoa; phylum Arthropoda; class Insecta; order Lepidoptera; family Nolidae; genus Pseudoips; species Pseudoips prasinana. The sequence continues at coordinate 22,699,741 of OX621234.1, forward strand.
TTAATGACGAATATCAAGTTTTATACCGTTAATACTTCAAAGTCAAATTGGATCAACATCTATAAAATACAAAAATTATAAAAGATGGTTCAGTTGTATTTTCGATAAGTATTTTTCTTCGAAAATCATTCAGTACTTCGATACATTATTTCATAGCATAGTAATAATTTTTAAATTAGGTTCCGTCTCATTTATACGAGAATATCTGTCACGCGCGCATACAAGAATGTAAGATTGCTTGTTTTTCGCCTTAAATACTCAAAAGATCATCACTAAATTTGGAACATACTTATGAATGTTAGTAAAGAGCAAGTACTGTACCAAATTTACAGAAAAAAAAAGCTAGTCTTCTATTTTATTCCTTAAGCTGTAGCCAGTAAAGTTGTCATAACCAACCATATTGGAGTTTAATCGGTACAAACAGACGGAGAAAATAGACGGATTCAGATATTAAGCTAACTAAAAACATACCAAAAATTTTGTAAATTTGAAGGATGTTTCTAGAGATCTAGTTTACAAGTAAAGATTTGTTATCACCCGCGGTATCTATATATTTTTAGTCTATATATTTTTTCAAAGACATTTAGTCTCTTTAAAGCGTTTAATAAATAAATATTTATTTAATATACGTGGACCTAAATATCTTTATGTACCTAGAAATAATTTTAAATTAATTAATAAATTCTATATTGCTACAAACATGTTCTGACTATTTTCAAGCTCATTTTTAAAGTCTAAGTGAATAAAAGCCTTTTATATTATTTATTTTATTAATTATTTATACGCCATTAATATTAGATCACGGAAAATAGGTGATATATTTTCTAAGCAACAAAAAGACAAATTAACTATAGAAACAGATTTACTCTTATTAGTTCTTAAAAATAAGCTCAGCCTGTGTATCTTCATAATACCTACTGAATCTTATTGACAATATGTTGTTCAGTTCGCGATGAACTTATGTCAAGGGTATTTGATAAATCTCTGCTCCAATCATAATTACTATAATTTTCATAAAACTATGCTACTAAAATTAACGCAATAATCTACGTATGTTGCGTTATGCATAATTGGTATTTAATTTTTAAATAAAAATAATTTATAAATTTGTCATAAACTACAATTTTCTTAAACTTTGAAATAGAAATTAATTAAACTTATAAATCTACCTACACGTTTATAAATATCATAAACGGATAACGGTATACATTAATTAATAGATGTACTATTTAGAGTCACGAGAAGCAATGAGTACATATCCGTCGCGTGTAACATTTTATCGATACATGTCGATAAAAAAAATTACACGCGCTATGACGACAGTTGAATCGATTATTTGTGTATTTTTATATGGGTAATATTTTCAATAGTTATCCAACCTTAAATACAGTAAAAAAGTGGATATTAAATAGGTACGTCGTTTGAATATACAAAAGAAAACCTTTTGCTTGACTTGGATATAGCGATAAAATAGCAAGAAAAAGTCAAACAAACAAGGTCGGTGATGTAACGGACAGTGACGAAGACGTTTCGATAACACGAGTTCAGTGTTGCGATAGTACGTACGGTGAGTATAGTAGCTACACGTCATCATTATAAAAACAATCTAACAATAATAAGACTATTACAGAATTTTTTATATAAATATACATGAGTAAAATATGATTTATTTACAAATAATAAGCTGCGATGTGTTGTTAATATTTTATTAATCAAATTAACTTAGCCATATGAATATGATTTAGTAGGCTTACTAATGACTTAATCTTATCCCTGGTATATATAAATATTAATAATACAGCTTATATTTATTTTATATTTTTTACAAGAAGACAACACCCGCACTAAGGAAATTAATTCATGTGTCGCCGGGTACTTTACAAACATATAATTGACGGACACAAAGTACATCCAGACTCAGAGCAACTACATATCTGCCACACAAATAGTTGTCCTGCGCGGGAATCGAATCCGGGACATGGAGTGGCGAGACGACTATCTAAACCGCTGCGCCATTATATGTAAGTATATGGAAATTATTACAATTCCACAACGGGCTTTATTAAAAACGTGTTAAATGCAACAACATGGTTCAGTTAACTAAACCTATGCTGAATTTTGCATTAAAAATATTTTTCAACATAATTTTTTGGTTGGTTGAATCATGTTTTCAGTAAAACGGTCTCTCTCAATTTATTCAAAATTTAATTATTGTTTTAGATAAACGAAAAATATATTCAATTCATGGCAAATTAATTAATGTTTTATTGTAATGTACCTTACGTTCTTTTCTCCGTACGACGTGATTCGCTCGAATCGCTCACATTGTAAGATTTCTAATGAAAATCTACCTATGTTTACTAACAACTCGAAAAAATCCAGGCATAACAAAACTTAATTCTGCGAAACATTGTACAGCCCCACACTAGGTGAGAAATGCCACCATAGAGAGCAACCTAAAAGTTGAGCGCATGGTGAAGTGCCTGGCCGATAGGATGCTCGACAACGCCGACAACGCCTGCAGGGAATAGCTAAAGCAAATCTACCCTCCCGAACGCCACTGACTCCCTAGGACCCAGTAGCCAAGAGTGCCGAGGAAAAGTAACAAAACCCCACATTGGGGCTGCAACAGACAAACCTCCTAGGGTCGTACTATTTGCTACCCGGTAGGGCTGATCGCCCGTGATCATGGGTGAAGGGATTTGTACCACCCCAGTAACAGAAGCCAATTAACTGCGTTACCACCACAGCTAGGCAATTCTCATCACCATCGGGGGGCAAAACAACACCAAAGTCGGTAAGATAAATCTAAGGACCGTGCCGTTTTTACAGCACGTGCACGATTTGTCGGTCGGGAGGCAATTGAACCCCGAAGGCGACACGTCTACCTCCGTGAGTGGGTGTGATTTCACAGGACTAAAAAAACTACTCGAACTTTGTGATTATTTTTGTTTTTGATATATGGCCATTGACGCTATTAATTGTGTTTATTAATGTTTAGTTATATGAATATGTGTCCCTATTCTTTTCAATGCAATTTCATGCGTTTATGGCTTTTGTTTGTAACTAGTTCAAGATTTTAATTAATCTATACTAATATTATAAAGAGGTATAACGTTTGTGAGTTTGTGCCGTTGTAAGGGGTAAATATCTGGATGTACTGAAGCGATTTTCAAAATTATTTCACTAATAGAAAACTAAGCTGTTGTGGAGTGTCATAGGCTATGAAAAATTCCAAAATTTATCTCTCTTTATTATAATATAACTTTTAACCCGAAGTATTACGCGGGACAAACGGGCAGGGACAAAAACATTTATAACGCGGAATGAAGTCCGCTGGCACTGCTTGTTTATTATAATTAACTATAATAATGCAAAATTTGAATGCTGTGGTGTCTTTAAGTGTTGCAGTACTTTCATTTTTAAGTATGTATGTACGTCTCCTCATAGTTACATGAGCGTTTGTAAGGTTGACGATCCTTAAATAAATAAATAATAAATTATTGTAACCATTTAACCCGCAACTAACAAAGCTTTGTTGTGTCAGCAAGTACGCATAACTTCTGAATATTTCCTTTCCATGGTAAGTTTAACTCATTCTTTGACACCTAATTTTACTATGTGTTTCTCATTCAAATATTTTAGGTGCTATAATGTAACTTCCGACCAGCTACTTTAATTATGCTTCGCTCAAAGCGAATTTGGAAGACTCAATTCACCCAAATCACAAAATATGTAGATTCAATAATATTTTACCATGGGCTGGTTGGCGTAGTTGGTAGATACTTGCTATTCACGCCGCAGGTCGTGGGTTCGATTCCCACCCAGGAGAGATATTTGTCTGAACGCACATGTCTGTTTGTCCTTAGTCTGAGTGTATTTTCTATATGGTAAGTATGTGTTTACAAATGAAAAGTAGTATATCAGTTATCTAGTTATTTTCAACAAAAAAGAACATATGGCTCTTAAACTAGGCGTAACATAAACTCATTAGAATTTTATCTGTACACCAAGTCATCGATATTAGTTTTCATCTAAATCTATAACTTACATTACAAGTTTGTACAAGTAATATAATAATATCAGGTGGCTTGTTAATTTGTGCCGTGCAGCCGCAGAACAAAAGAACTCAATGCAGACAGTCGTGTGTGAATAATGTCCCAGGATATTACAATTAAAGAAAGTTTACTACTGCTCTGGGTACATGACCTTCAACAAAAACTGTATTTAAAAAAAATGTATTGTAGCAGTAGTAGGTAAACTCATGAATCAAAAAAGAAAAGAATTTTGTCGTGTGAACTGGTGGAGTAATGAAGGCGAGTCGAATGGCCACTTTCAAAATGGAAGGAAACCCTACTCCGGCCGGTACTATAGCCTCAAATTATTCTTATTTTCGCGCCTTGCAATGCATTTAATCTTTTCAACGTTATATTTTTGTTTTTACTGTCGACGTTTTTATGGTTTTAAAGACGGATTTGTTTTGCCTTGGTTTATACGATTCATATTAGTTTTGAACGCTTATTTCTTTTTATTTGGCGTTCTACTTGTTTTTTTCTGGCGCTAAGCTAATACTGTATATTCCTGATTAACGGCGACAATTTCAATCTACTAGGTATACTAAACGTAAAATCAATAAGTTCATACTCCAATTTTAAGTAAATAGCTTAGTCATTTATAGATTATTCTAAACCCAAGTTGATTTTAATGGTGATATAATTAGTGGTGCTTAATTAACACCAACAGAAATAGAAGATTTCAGATTCCAGAACTATTTTTCCAAGAAATCGTTTATTGCTATAACCAATTTCTTGGAAAAATATTATAATCGTGCAATTGATTTTGACAGTAAGGTAAGGTTGTATTCTTGTGCAAAATATACGTCTAAAGTAAAGGCTGACTCACCGCTGAATGTAGATGTGGATGTGAATATAGTTGCATTCTGCGAGTGTCCAACGTGTACGCATTTGTCGGCAGCTCATTCATGTCGAACGTGGCTTCTGGATGCAGGCCTGGAGTCAGCCGCGAGACGTCGTCGTCCTCGCAGCCTCCACCGAGGCATGCCCCATCAGTGCTCCGGGCCACTGTCGACCACACAATAGTTTTATGCTCAATCGTTTATACCATTAGTCAGCAAACAAATATACGGAAAAATTAAAGGCCTAAAAATGCCATAGCCTATTATTATAGCAAATATATAGGAGCGGGGGGGGGGGGTTAATTATGTATTCGTATTTTTTTATTGACCTGTCTTTGAGGTAGGTAATACTGTATTCTATCGTATAACGTTCTCTCGTACGGAAAATCATAGCTCAATCGAAACCTCTAGAACTCTAATAACAAACCTCCGTTCGTTATATCTCGCCAAACGAGATTTTACAGCCCCGAGAATGTTCAGTCTGTGAAATCTAGATCGAACTTATACCTTCGTAATCAGTAAGTTAAAGTTGACACCAGAACGCAATTACTTATATGTATGTATATTGTTCGTTTAGTAGTAGGATGCGAATACCTACCTGAGCTTCGCTTCTTTTGCTTATTACTCAAAACTCAACTCAAAACCAAAGTCCTTTGAACGATTTAGCTCCCCCTATTCTATGATTTAAGTCATAGTCAAGATCAACTTAACATTAAATTACAATTTTATTATGTAAATGCGTTGAATTAAATCTACTCATTCCCAAGCAGTTTTATCATTAACATAGAAACTGTATTATACCTTGCTCCACAATTTGGTTTTAATTGTATTGATTGACAGTTTTGTGATTTCTTTGGGAAGTTTGTCGTAGAAGCTTATACACTGCCTTATAAAAGAGTTACTGATTTTGTGGAGACAGGTAGCATGTGCAACAGGAATATGTTTATTACGAGTATTTACATTATGATTTTTTCACACTACAATCTATGGATTTTACCGAAATAGAGCCAGAACTCAATGACGTGTACCTGTATAGGATACCACAGGTATGGCTTTCGGTGTCCCTACCACGTCAATCGATCATGTGTTTGCAATTTTTTCATACGTTTGACGTGGCACAGTATGACGGTTTTAAAAACACCACGGATATAGGACTAAAATCAAACATTGTTTTTGCGCTAAGTAAACTTATGTGTTGTTGTGTGTATTTAATTTTGATATAACGGGCCTGTTGGCGTGGTTGGCAAATGCTTGCTTTTCAGTATATATATATCACTTATCTGGTTTCCATAGTACAAGCTCTGCTTAGTTTGGGATCAGATGGCCGTGTGTAAATAATGTCCCAGGATATTATTATTATTATATAAATGTTTAATCCTGATCGGATAAAACGCGACTACATTTTTTTAAACTGAACGGTTTCTTACTGTAATAAATTAAATTTCAGGTGGCTCAGACTGTTGTCTACACCTTCTAATACATTTCTTATTTTAAACTGAATACATTACATCATTGTAAGTCCGCAATTTGGCAAATACTTCCAACTTTAAATGTTTTGTCACATCTGATTAGAACTGTCGCTTAGTTATTACCATTATATTAAAATATTACTCGTTTAATAGGTCATAACAGCAGTAACAGCCTTTATAATAAATGAAGTATATCTTAAGCAATTTTTATCGATGCCCAGTCTATTTCCGATTTTGGCTGCAATGGAGAGAAGTTTAAACAACTTTGTTCCCTCTTTTTCCGACTTTAATTGCATAATGCTAACTACCTGAACCTGAATTCATAACACAGTTCTTTCGTACCAGTTAATCAGTGATTACGCGAGACGATCTTTAGAAACAGCGACAATATTTTAAACTCAGCACCGGGTGCCACAGCGTGTATTGTTACAAAGTATACTTCGCCATAGTTAAAGATCAACAATGAATTTGTGATTCATACTTATACGATTAAAATGTATTTTATTGACAATAAATACCAGGTGTTATTTCTGTTATTGCACCGTAGGATATTCCCGCGGTTTCATATACACCGTGTATGAAAGCGTGATAATATTGTAAATTGATGAAAAGTAATAGATACCTACCTACGTTTATGTTTTTTATGTGTACAATCGGTAATTTGATTATGCACTCATACATACAGTAAAACATGTTTTCTTACATTCATTCATATAAAAACATTTTTATATTTTACTAATTAATGACCATGCATATCTATGAAATTTAATGAAATAACTAAGTATGTGTAATAAATAACGTTTAAACATTTTCACTTGTACTTCCGTTCAATTCTTAAAAGTTATAATAAAAGGGTCTGAGGCTATAAAAAGCATATGGCTATACAACATATAAATAATAGAATGCGACGTTTTATTATCATCCAGTTTAAAATATTGACATATGATATCTTAAAGCTAATAAGTTAGCAAGAGTAAGTCTTTCGACATTCTGTATCAGGCGTAATTATATGATTGGCAAAGTGGCGTGCCAAAGTAAACTACGTAAAACATACATACATTAATATTTTATAGATACTAAGATCAAAATTATTAAATTTAGGAGAGCAACTTTTCGATTCTCTACAGAAGTATGTTCATATATTTGGGAGTCAATCAGAATGCAACATATTTACATATTAAAAGCAGGAACATCTATGCATCATAATGACATAAACCGTCCGAATTTCAGTACTTGTACTCATTCTACGCCTTATTATTTTAGTGGCTCCAACTGCACTACTATTTTTAAGCAACATTACAAATATATATTCACCCACCACCATTGTATAAACGTTATTACCCGCGTTAAATTTTATAAATTTTCTTTACTATAAACCTCACGGAGCCCGAGACCTTTCCAACGAATGCAAAATCGTGGAAATCGGTTCGTGCGTTCTGGAGTTATAGCGTCAGGAAGGAAAACCCGACTTATTTTTATATATGGTACTAGCTGTGCCCCGCGGTGTTACCCGCGTAAAATTTTATAAATTTTCTTTGCTATAAACCTCACGGAGCCCGAGACCTTTCCAACGAATGCAAAACCGTGGAAATCGGTTCGTGCGTTCTGGAGTTATAGCGTCAGGAAGGAAAACCCGACTTATTTTTATATAGTAGATATAATAACGTTTATACAACATATTTGGAAATAAAACTATCTTGTACTGGCAGAAAAAAGGTGTATAATTAGAGTGGTTCATATCGTTAATCGTCGCTCATGTTCTATGATGACACTGACCTTATTCTTAAGAATTTGAGCTGGCCAACTCACTACTCACACACACTCTGACACACAAATCCCCGGCTTTGATTGCTAATTCATTACGTAATAAAATAAATATATAATATATTTTATTTTATTCGATTAAATATACATATTTTTTATTTAAAAATTCGTTAAAAATATGCACAAGTATGGCAGGTGTTGTTGTTAACTTATGAAAAAGATAAGATAATATATATATATATATATATAGTTATGAAAGGACCATATCGGCCGAAAGACGTCCACTGCTCGTGATGGCCGTTGACAGTATTGCGGTACTTGCATTCTTTAGTTTCCAGCGATCCTCACATAATCAACGGTCTTGTAGGGAGCCTGTCTACACTGACTCTTCCGGTTCGTGGTCACCACTTTTTCGAGGTATGTCGGTTACTTAGATACAGCGAATCGAAAATGTCCAAATCGCTCGACATTTTCGATTCAATGTCACAAGGAGAGACCACTCATACTCTACTTACTCATACTCTACAATTGTAGAAGAATTTAGGATATCTTTTAGTTTTCTGCGTCTATTGAATATTTATTGCTTAACTTTTTATTATACACGTGTATAAATTATGTTGTTCCTACAAAAAAGGACTAGCTGCACTGTACAAAATCCGTTGCTGCAAGTGCTTTAGGTTTCCTGAAATATACATTTTTTTTTATTATTTATTTTTACAACTAAGATTACCCTACGGATAGACTAAATAATTTCTACGATAAAAAGGTTTTATGCATCTTACTTTACCAACAATCACTGCATAAGAATAATATACAACCAAAAGAATAAAAAAATAAATTAAATGCTAAATTATGAAACAAATACAAAAAGCTAAGGAAACTAAGAACATTTTAAAATTAAAAGAATTAAATTACAAACAATAACTTAATGCATATAATTTACAGTGTTATATAAATTGCATGTAAACAATATAACTATAACAGGGTAAATTAAATTGTCGCTTCACGGCAATAGTGCAATATTGCGAGACTTTTACTCATTTAGTAGATATCTTAGGAGGCTTTTAAACTTGCTAAGTGTATTATAAAAATGTATATATTTATGTCTAGATTGGTTCGACGTCGGGGTCTTTTAGCAAAGAGTAGGTACTTTAAGATGACGTGAAAGTCGGTTGGGAATATTAATTAAGATTCTTTGCAGGTATAGACAGCCTATCTCACTCCATCCCAAGATCATATCTGCAATTAAGCGAGATTGGAAAATAGTAATATAGAAAAGCTTAAGTCTGTCTTCATAAGTTTCTACATCTTTTATTTGTTGCTACCATAGTCCGATACGTTGGATGGTAGGTTTCTTTTGAACTCGCTCGATTCTCGCAACATGGTTCGGATAAGAAGGGCTCCATGCCACGGTACTCGCACTTACTCCTAACGTAACTGAAATAAAATGCAAGAAGAGCAATGTTGTATGTGGGTTCTTAAATTCTTCAGATGAGCGCAATACGAATCCGAGTATCATGTATACGGCAATGATCATTGTGACATATTGGTTGGTAATATGTCACAATGATTATTGCCGTATACTATCTAATTGCACCCCAAGTCTCGTATAACTTCAACTTCAGTTAATGGTTTACCTTCAATCCTATACGAAGATGAAACTTATTGAGTTTTTCTGGTGAATTTAATATGGTTACACTTATCATGATTTATAAACATTTTGTTATCCTTACGCCATGGATAATATATACTTACCGTAAGAAAAAAAACGTTATATAGTAGTAGTCAATAAAAATTCTCAGGTCTTCTCAAGCTTAGAATCAAAACTACGCCATTTATACAAATTAAATTTTAAACTAAACTACTTCTTAGCCATTCTTAGCCGATGTAAAAAAAATATTCCTTTAAAGTAAGAACGTAGACGGATAGCGGTCCTGGGGGTCTACCGGCTAAGTGACCTAACATCGATTTCTTAAATGGCGTTCAAATAAATAAAGGTTAAAAATGACTTAATCAACCGTTAGATCGGCTTCAACGTTGACAATCGAAACCGGACCATTTATGACGTCACATGTGCTCACGGAAGCCGATTTAACGATTTATTAAGTGATTTTTAACCATTATTTATTTGAACGCCATTTAAGAAATCGATGTTCGGCGACTTAGCCGGTAGAGCCCCCGGTCTTGCTTCATGAGCTGGCGAAAACCATTGAGTATTCTAACAAGTGGAGAAGAGTGCCATCCCCTCTGTTGATTAATCATAGGATCCTCTACGTACCTGTAGTTTGCATTAACTACTGACAGTTTAGTTACATGGGAAAGGGGAGTGAAACATTTAACATGGTGTGTCAGAAAATTGATGTTGACTAATTTTGCACGTCTACTTTACTTTTAAAAAACATAAAAGGGAAACTTCCTTTTTGTGGTAAGTATTAATGGCTAAAAATACGTTGAGTTGAGTGACAGTGTTCATAATATCTATATACATATAATAAAATCGTAGGAAAGTCAAAACTGCACATTGAATATTTTTTAAAAGGATAGTTGGGGCGTGATCTACATTTGATATCAAAGCCAAAAATATAGTTTAAAGAATTTTTGTCTGTTTATCTGTTTGTCTGTATGTATGTCCGGGCTAAACTCAAAAAGTACTGCATGTATTTATTTCAAATTTTGCATGAATTTTTCATAAAAGGGAAAATTACTAAGAGGTCGGGTCAACATATAAGCTACATATTATCACGCTATCACCTACGGGGAAGGTGGTGTGATAATTTATAAAATTTAACGCGGTAAAACCGCGGGGCACAGTTAGTTTTACATAAACGCTAGGGCATTGAAAAGTATGCACGCGTTGAGCCTATAAAGCTTACTGATTCGCAATAACAAATCAGACTGAACATTTGCCGATCCTCTTTAGGGATGTCGCAACAAAAACTTTATTTTTTAATTGGTAAATGGTTCCTCAACTACTCATGACTTTAAAAGACTAATCCTTCTTCTCTCCTTCTACATACTCCTAAGTAATTTAATGTGAGTTTTTTTGCCGGTAGGATCATGAGTTTTCGTATCTGGAGTAATATTATTGAATACCCAAATCACGGAGCCAACATATCGGGTACATTGTATGCAGAACAAATAAAAAATGGGTAACGAAATTTGTGAAAACCCGCAGAGATTGTCATGTTTAATTAAGATAACATCCCAGGTTACAGGTCCGCCGATGCTATTGGTGCGATCCGAAATGTTAACTATTAAATACTTGCATAATAATATATTATTATGCAAGAATTTAATAGTTAGCATTTTATACTTCCGATATTTCCGAGGTTGAAGAAGTAACTGCAAACCATATAAATAACGTAATTTAAATCCATGTCCTCTTCGCTTATTAATGAAATAAAAATCCATAGACCGTACGGACTTTAGTCAAATATATTATAGTATTATATTAAAATCCTAAGGGTCTAGGATTTTGCCATTGTATATGTAAAATATAGCGATTCTATGTTAGATTCAACATTTGTAACCGTAAGACACAACATCGAATAATTATTTAAAATGAAATCCGACTACTCTAAGACTGTCGACTCCAATCATTGTTACATCGACTTTTTGGGATTTTTTTATATTTTGGAATTTTCCTAGTCGGGTTTTATTTTTATAACTATTTTTATATCACAAATAAACAATATCACAGAGAGAAATTAAAATATTATGAAAAATTAATTCCACTATAAAATTTATTTTTTTATTTAAATGACATTTTATTTTCGATTCTTATTGTATTATTTTCTTCTATTTGACGAACAAGAAATTCCAACTAGCCCACTTATGTAGAGCAGTATGCTAGACTGCTAGGTAATCCTAAGGTATTATTTTTATTTCTTAAATTAAGCAAAGAATATTATAATTATATTTTATTTTATAACAATACTCAAGGTGCAGCTTTATATTATATTACGAAGAAATTTTCAAAGTTTGTTTTCATAACCTAGTTGAAGCCTTGAATGCCATATTTGTATTTGAAATTTATAATTAAAACTTGAGATTTATTCGAGTTGTAAAAATATATTCTCTGAAAGGATAAAAGTAAAAAATCCAAGTATTCGGTTTAAAAGACACAGGCTTGTGACAGACATATTTAAATAGAAATAGAGCTCCAGTTGCATAAAATCTCCTAATATCTTTCTGTTGATGTTATGGTTGGTATAAGTATATTCTGTACTGTAAACACTTCTTCTTACTAGGGAATCATAATTGTATAATTTAACCATCCTAAACTATACTTTTTATTTGATGGTATTACTCACCCACTTTTTTTAATTTAAACCGGAGTAGTTCCTCCACCGCCGTCTTGAATTTCGTAAGTCTCCTTATAAAATTAACAGCTGCTGAATCATAATCATCCTCGATCAATCACAATTTACAAGTTCCAAAAGTTGGTTTTAAGTTCACTTTTTAACTAAGTCTTTACAATTATTAGTTTTATTGCCCACACAAATCAAGCAAGTCTTTAAATATACTGTTATCAAGTCTTAAACAATAACTTTGAACAATATTGTGATTCTTTTTAAATATTATGATGGGCGCTCGGGGCGGGCGGGCGCTGTTTCGCCGTGACGCCTGACACGCGGGTGAAACGAGCGGTGCGCAATGCGAGTGACGCGCGCCGTGGCCGAGCTACAGACTGAACTGATTTAAATACTCGAACGTATTTCGCTTGCCGACTACACTAAAGAAAAGCTCGCCATACGCTAACGCGTAGCCATCATAGTACTTTAACATTTACCTGAATTTCTAGTTAAATAGTTACTCAAACTCGAAACATAAAATCACTAGATATGAGTGACTTTTGGAAATGATTGCGTTCTAGCTTAATCCTGCCTGGTATAGGGTAGACGAATGGAAATAGCAGATTAGGGTTATAATTGAGGAAAACTGGTAATTTTTCTTAATCATGGAAAACCCAATCTTTGTAACACGGAAAGGCACGAGTGGGGCAAACTGCGGCCTCATTGGCGGAACTGTGCCGCTCAACGCCAATGGCACGGGAAGGAGGAGCCGCATCGCAATCACTTAGAAGTTCGGCGAGACAAGTCGCCTACCTCCCCAATTTTCTTCTTTTTGCATAGAGCATTTTACAAAAATAGGCCCCCGTTCGTTGCGTCCCTCATGCTCTAACGTTCCGAAGAACTGTGCACACACAAAGAGTTTTTCTTAGTTTTCGTAGCTAGTGTATTTTCTTTTATCATACTATTGTAATAAGTAACTAACTTAATCATTATGTTCCGCATATTGAGATACTGTAATTAATCTATATAATATTTTTGTCTCAATAGTATGCGAACTAGATTGAATAAAATAAGAAAAATATCTTTTCAATCATTTGTTATAAATTAATTTTGATATTTGTTAAAATCAGTCTCATATTTTAACAAATATTAAAAATTATTGTACTAACTACTACTTCAAATATGTTCTTTAATACTTAGTTACCTTTTTACTAATTATATACATTCGTCGGTCAGTTCGACAGTTGATAAAAACCTTACTTCTAAGCCCAGTGTGTAGTAAAATGTGGAGGTTGGTAAATTAACAACTTCTATTAAAATTGTGAATATTTTCGTATCCGTAACGAAAACAAATTTATCAATCAAATAATAAATATACAACCACATACCTTACAAACTAAGATAATTAAGAAAGAAAAGCTACCTACCTTATTTTATTCTTAATACTGAATAACGGTTGTTCTAGGACCTGAATGATCGAGCTCTGTCAGTTCCAAAAATCGTTTTTTTCCATTTTACAACTAAGGCCTAGTTTGATTGATTGTTGGAGTGAGAAACTCTCATATTTTATATCTTTAAATAAGTAATTTCGTGACTTCTTTTCCAAAAAGCATTGCTTAAAAATTTACTTACTTTCATTGCATACCTATTATTGTTTATGATATAATATTGTATTAATAATAGTATACTAGTATAATACAGTGAAGTATAATATTGTAAGTATATAAAAACAGGTATATATAGGTAAATAAAAACAGAATGAATATATTAGTTAAAACAATGCATGTAGCTGACGGCAAAATTATTGCCATCCCATTTCATCCCGTGGAGGACGTAGAAGTTAAACCGAGGGAATATCTCCAACGGCGTCTTTCTGTGTTCTGACCATCATACTGCGATCGCCAACCCTTCTGCCAAGGTTGGCGACAATGGCAAAAATTTGGCTCCAAATGATTGACACACTCCGTTGTGCAAATCTTTTGGGAAGGCCTTTATCCAGCAGTGGACGTCATCCGGCTGACATGATGAAGATGTAGCAATAAGCTTACTTAGTGCTTCACTCTTATTTAACTTGGTTAGTAAATGCCTGTTTTGCACGCCGCGCCGTAGGTCGTGGGTTCGAATTCCGCGCAGGACAGATATTTGTGTGCATGAACATGTCTGTTTGTCCTGAGTCTCGGTGTGATTCGTAGCGTTTATTCGCTCAAAGAGCAGCCCAACTGGGAAAGTTTAAATAATTAAACAAAACTGAGACTGAAGTTTGAGTAATGGAGAGTTAAAGAAAGAGGTGTTAGTTTTAGCCAACCATTCAAAGTTGCCTGGTTAAGCCTCTTTAGATTCCTTCGGAATATTTAGGAGTAGGACGTAGCGTTCATTCGCTCATAGAGCAGCCCGATTGGGGAAGTACCTCCACCATACAGAAGACACTCCTTAATAAAATCATTAATAATTTAAATGTTGTGTTTCCGAGTGTGAGTAAGGTCGCCAGAGCGCGTTGGGGTGGGGGGAAGGGTCCGCAACACTTTGTTTGCTGACTCGTAAAGGCCGGCAACGCACCCGCGACTCCTCTGGTGTTGCGAGTGTCCACGGGCGGCGGTGATCACTTACCATCAGGTGACCCACTTGCTCATTTGTCGCCCTCTGATATAAAAAATAAATTATCCCAATATATTTTGAAAATAAATTTTGGACATTCAACGAGGGTTGGACTGACGTCATATATAGATGAGTACGGATTTGTGTTTACGGCGTATAGTTAAAACCAACAGCGACTACTCAACTTCTATTATATGTATACCAAAACATGTACGCTCACTTGTGCATACCATCAACTCATCTGAGACCATCATAGCAAAAGATCATATTTGAAAAGATTTACGTGGCATCTGACAGCTAGCATTTTTATGGTTTATAGGAAATTAGATGGTGCCAGTTCTGAACTATCATTTGAAAACATATTATTTAAAATATAAGAATGTAAACATAACTTTACTGCCTTCAATGTTGTAAAATGTCTTAATAAAGCACAATTCCTAGACATTATAAAAGAGCACATAATAGCAGATTATTATATTAAATAAAAATATGATAAATAGATTATCATTGTTGTTTTTTTTTTCTACGGCTTTATATCATGTGATTTCTCTCCCGTTTGGTAGGTCACAATGAACAAAATCGATTTCCTTACAAGAATAAATAATGTAAGATTAGGTACGTAGGTATTATATAGATATAAGATAGATATAAGTTTAACTTCTCTGTCGCATTAGGCTCGCCTGTAAGGATAGAATAAGTTTTATGGTAAATAAATAAATAAATCTTAGCCAAACTAGTAGGGGAGTTAGAGGCTTGTTTTAACAAAGATAGAAACAGGTTCATTTCGTCGGTAACTTAACTTATTTTACGTATTTCTTTGACGAAATCTATATTTTCAGAATAATTACAATTCTCTAGCACATCAATTTATTTCTATCTCTTAAGGTTACGTAGTACGCCTACGTAAGCCATGTAATTTATTTTTCTTTTCTTATCTTTTTATTGAATTAATTAAAAATAATTTTAAACCGCATCAAAATCCATTGCGTGGTTCAAGACGAATTAGAATTATAGATATAAACGATTTTATACTATGTAAAGATAACGAATTTGTACAAAGTTTGGAAAAATGCCTCATATAAAATTTTAGGACTTTCAACGAGTGTTGGACGTACGTCACATACTCGTATAGATGAGTACGGATTTGTGTTTACGACGTATAGTTAAAGCCAAAAGCGACTGTTCAACTTCTATTATATGTAAACCAAAACCTGTACGCTCACTTGTGCATACCATCATAGCCAACGATCATATTTAAAAAGTTTTACGTGCCACAAAAATAAAGATAGAGATAGATAAAGATTATCATTATTTGTTCATTTATATTTTTTAAGCTATTGCAAAGCTTCTATCGCGGGCCTTGAGCGTGGGGACCGAATCCAGAAATTCCGTAACCAAAAAACCTAACACCTCCCACTCCGACCGCGATCTATCGATAAATATCAGAACTTTTAATGACTTTTTGAAATATCACGCTTGTCTCTTTAGTTCAGCAACCCGCCTATAGGTGGCATTGGTTGTATTGGAAAACTACCGTAATCAGCTGTTTGTGAGAAAGTATATAGGTGTATAGGTATTTATCATCTACGTACAACAGTGAATATCTGTACTCGTATAATTTGTGTACAAAGTGTTTTAAATATGAATAAACAATTTATTAATGAAGAAAGTCACGAAAAAATAGTGAAAGAACATGAGTTAGTACTCTATATACATTCATTTTATTATTATTATCACAAATGAAGTATTATGAAATAAATAAATAATTATAATTGCATAAGTTGATAAAAAATGCTATGCAATAACTTGACCGCGGCAGTTTCCGAGTGCCACACGTCTTTTTTTTCTACATCTTTATATCAAGAGATTCCTCTCTCCATTGGATATTTAAACAATCCCGTAGAATATAATTTTTCGGTAAGTACAGACGCCAGCACATCCAGCTACCCCAATCTGTCAAATTTCTTTTATAGATTTTCAACATTATCACATAAGCATAAGGTTCACTTTTAATTGGGGAAATTTGACAAATTCGAGTAGCTTGATGTGCTGGCGTCTGTACCTAAACGGAATTATAAAATTGTCATTCGTCTGAATATTTCTAAAACCAAGCAAACTTAAAATTAATAGATGCTGTCATGTAAAACCGTCTCTGTTATCCATATCTATGCTTATACTATGAAGAAAAACCATTTGTATTTTTGTTTCTAACGAATAAACTCAAAAAGTACTGAACCGATTCGTAAATTTCTCTTGCTGCTAGAATGCTACATTACTAAAGAGTAAAATAAGGCATGTTGTGAATCGAATTAATTAGTGTCCCTGCAAAAACAAAACATAATACTTCTTACACCGCATGCGCTACGAAAACTATTGACGTTAGAATATAAAAGGGAGTACTTAGTGCAATAACAAAGAACATGTCATTATCAACAAAAAATCTTCACGTACAGACGCCAGCACATCTAGCCACCCCAATCTGTCAATTTTTTTATAGATTTTCAACTTTATCACAAAAGCATAAGGATCACTTTCAGTTTCGGAAATTTTGACAGATTGGGGTAGCTTGATGTGCTGGCATCTGTACATACGTGTCTAACTGCTGTAGTTACATCATTATAACTATTTATATGTGTACATATAAAAAGTTCATAAAATTCCTGGCCGAAATTAAACCACATTAGGTACCTATTCATATCTTGGTATTTGTCGTATTGCCTTCGAAGTAACGGGTCTCAATACTCGTAGATACACATCCTATATCAGACATTTTCTTCTGCGATTCTTTTAAACGGATTTATAAAGTTCTTATAAGATCTACGTATCTGCAATTTTTGTCAAATAATAGTTACGCAATAATATTAGATAGTGCGCGGGGGCATCTAGCTCGGAACGTTTACTTCGTTTGCCGAACAAAACGCAAGATTGTCACAGCTACACGAAAGCAGTCAAATGCTGAACTTACACAACGTATCGCTGAAAACAGAGCTAAAATCTCGCAAGTGCGCGCACGGGAATCCAGCGCGGAACGTTCACTTCGTATAGCCGAACAATATGCGAGATCGTGCCACAGGTGTATGAACGACGGTCGAGCGCTGGACGTTTGCAGCATGGCTGGTTGAAATCATTTCTAATACATATTTCGAATGCACGTGTGGCGTAGCGGTTAAGACAGTCGTCTCGCCACTCCATGTCCCGGATTCGATTCCCGCGCAGGACAACTATTTGTGCGAACCATAAATAGTTGTTCTGAGTCTGGATGTACTTTGTGTCCGTCTATTAGGTATATGTTTGTAAAGTACACACAGGGATCAATTTCCCTAGTAAGCCAGCTGTCTTTAAAAAAACAATCTTTGGTATCAATTTTAATGTATTGAGAAAGTGAAAGAATTTAGGATAGAGATAGCTTTATCATCCCTTATCAGTACAGGGGGCGGCGATAGCGGTCACCGTAGCTGTATGTACGGACCAATTTGCTGCAACGGGCGCCGATGACTAGCGATACGCGCGTTCAATGCGATTGCAAACCAAGTCAATTTGTTTTTGTGTTCACTGAATGAGTTCACAGTGGCCATACATAAATTTCTAATTGATAATAATTTATAATTTCTACTCTATCATATTGAGTTGTGTACCTACAATGTTAGTGTAAGATAATGAAAATAAATAAATACCTGATAGAGGAACCTTTTGTCACGGAAATGAAATAAAAGAAAACTGCAGTAAGCTTTGATAAAAATTATAAGAAATTATTCTTATAATTTTTTATCAAAGCTTACTTGTTGTCCCAGGATATTAATCCTTATTAAGACATTCAAATATTTGATTTGTCAATTTTATTCTAACTTCGAGTAAGAGAGGTTAATTTAATATATATTATATTCTCTCTTTAAGTTATATACCAAAACTATGTACACACGGCTACATTTTCAATATACATTTTCAATATAAGCTGACCTCTCATCGTATGGAAATCCTATACAACGCGAGATCAGCTTATACTGGAAATGTATAGCTTGACGTGTAGCCGTGTGTACTATTAAAAATCCGTATAATTTTAAAACATTCGTAAAATACAAACTATTTCAAAGTCAGTTATTATGTTTGCTCTTGATATTTCAAATATTTTCCATTTACAGCATTATTTAATGACAATGACAAAACCGTGAGAGCAATCGATATACGCGTTCGAGTACAGTGACGAAGGCAATCACTACGTCTCAAACAGCATGGCTCGCACCAAGCACATGAGCAGCGGCCGTACTGCGCAAAAATACGTGGGCGATCATATCGTTAGATGCATTATTCATTGCAGCGTAAGAACTATACATTGACACATTTAGCTATGAAAAGCAGCAATGTATACAACACAATTCGAACTAATAAATTTAAATTCACCACTTGCATTTCGTAGTAAAAGTCGGAATACTACATTAAATTTGTTGTTTTTATAAAAATAAACTGTATTTAGCTGTGAAAAGTGATCCAATCTGTGTGTAAATTAGTAGTTTCACTAGGATGTTTACATTTAACGATTGCACTGGACGGCATTTCGGGTAAAACTCAATATTTCTGTCAGAACCTTAGGGCAGAACCTCAGGAACCAGGGTTATAGGACCTTCTGTCATACAACTCATATAAAAAATCTCTACTCAGTCTAATGCCTTGGGCAACTCAAGGCATTAGACTGAGTAGAGATTTTTTATATGAGTTGTATGACAGAAGGTCCTATAACCCTGATGTCAATTTCATTAATTATTTTAGAAATTATTCAAAAATTTTTAAAAAGGTTTGCATTCAAGCTAAATCTTTATATTAGGTCTTTACCTATGAAATTGCCGTTCTGCAGTACTGGCCATTTCAAATCAAAATAATTTTTGTTTGGCTAAGAATTCTAATTTCAAATTAATTTTATTTTAAAAACATGGATTCTTTTTTCCAAAAGTAGTCATTTCTTTATTGATTAGTGTTACATTTTCATCGCATTTCAATCTTTTTCGTCATCATGGATACGTTAAAAATTCGAGTAATTATGGAATATGAGTACCGTCGTGGCAGCAACGCGGCACAAGCGGCACGCAACATCAACGACGTTTACGGAGCTAACACTACAAACCAACGCACCACCTGTTATTGGTTTGCTCGCTTCCGTTCTGGAAATTTCGACCTGAAAAATGAACCTCGCGGTCGTCCGAAGACTTTGGTCGACAATGACGAATTAAAGGCGGTTGTGGAAGCTGATGATACACAATCTACGGCTGAATTAGCAGCAGCTTTCGACGTTAGCGTCAAAACAATATTGGTCCATTTGCGTCAAATTGGCAAGGTAAAAAAGCTTGACAAATGGGTGCCCCACGAACTCAATGATCGCCAGCGCGAAGTACGCGTCGAGACGTGCCTTGCACTGCTCAACAGACACACAAATGAAGGAATTTTGAACCGCATTGTTACCTGCGATGAAAAACGGATTCTGTTTGATAACCGCAAGCGCTCAGCAAGTTGGTTGGATCCTGGTTCAGCACCTAAACAATGCCCTAAACGAAAACTTACCCCTAGAAAAGTGATGGTCACTGTTTGGTGGTCTAGCGCCGGTGTGATTCATCACAGCTTCTTACCAAACGGGGTGAGCATTACTGCAGATGTGTACTGTGAAGAACTGAGCACAATGATGGAGAAGCTGGCGCATGTCCAACCAGCATTGGTCAATCGCTCGTCTCCGCTGCTCCTGCACGACAACGCGCGACCTCATACTGCACAGCAGACGGTCTCCAAGTTGCAAGAACTGGGGTTGGAAGCTCTCCGTCATCCGCCCTACTCACCAGACCTTGCGCCTACAGACTACTACTTTTTCCAGAATTTGGATAACTTCTTGGCGGGAAAAAAATTCAATACCCGAGAGGCAGTACAAAATGCCTTTGAAGAATTTGTTGCCTCCCGTCCAGCTGATTTCTTTAAGAAGGGCATCAATAAACTGCCACTGCGATGGCAAAGATGCATTGATTGCATGGGTGATTACTTCGATTAATACAAATAAAAAAATTCATGAAAAAAATTCGTTTAAATTTTTTCATACAAAACGGCAATTTCATAGGTAAAGACCTATTATATAAGAGATAAAATTAAAAAATCTGATAATAAAATAAAATCAGCTTGGCAAATAATTAATACTGAAACTGGTAAAAGTAGATCAAGAGATCAAACATTAGTATTGAATATTGGTGATGAACTGGTTTCAGACAAGCTTACCATTGCCAATTTTTTAGCTGCTTTTTTTGCAAATATACCCGTGGATATTACTAAGTGTCTCGCATCATCACCAGATGTGGCTGAACTCTTTTTAAATCAAAGCGTAAAACAAACTGTACCTAACTTTAGTTTTAAATCCGTAACAAGTGATGATATTATAAAAGCTTTTAAGAGTATTAAAAGGAAAGGCACAGAAGATTTGTGGGGACTGTCTGTTAAAGCAATTGAATCAATCATACTAAACATTGCTACAATCCTTGCAGCCATCTTCAATGGCTGTATAAGTGATGGTGTCTTTCCCGATTTAATGAAAATAAGTAAGATAATACCCATTTTCAAGGCAGGTTGTTCAAAAAATGCCACGAATTATAGGCCTATCTCAATACTACCAGCTTTAAGTAAAATATTTGAAAAGCTGATGCTCAGCCAAATGTTGTCGCACTTTAACGTGAATGAGATATTGCATAACAAGCAGTTCGGGTTTACAAGGGGCCGCTCTACTCAGGATGCAGGTTGCACATTAATTAGGTCAATATTGGAGGCTTGGGAGGGATCACAGGATGCGCTGGGAGTTTTCTGTGATCTCTCTAAGGCTTTCGATTGCGTTGATCATCGTACGCTCGTTGTTAAACTGAAGTACTATGGAATATCTGGCACATCTCTTGATCTTGTGATGTCTTATTTATCGGGGCGACAACAGATGGTTTCGATAGGCGGTGCCACTTCGGCACGTCATCCTGTGAAAATGGGGGTGCCCCAAGGATCTATATTGGGCCCATTTTTATTTCTAGTTTATATAAATGATCTCCCTTATCTGGTAGAGAAAGTATCAGACATAGTTTTGTTCGCTGATGATACTTCGCTCATATTTAAAGTAAATAGAAAGGATAAAGATCTTATTGAGCATAATAAAACACTCAGCTTTATATCAGAATGGTTTTCGGCAAATAATCTGTTGTTAAATGCAGGGAAAACTAAATGCATCAGGTTCACATTGCCGAATGTGACTCAAATTGTACCAACAGTTGCACTTAATGCGAAAATATTAGATCTAGTCCCATCGACCGTATTTTTAGGATTGACACTTGATTCAAAATTGCAATGGGGTCCTCAGATTGAAAAGTTAGCAGGTAAATTAAGTTCGGCTTCCTATGCTGTCTGGAAAATAAGGCAATTGTCAGATGAACAAACTGCTAGATTAGTGAATTTCGCGTACTTTCATAGCATTATGTCGTATGGCATTCTGCTGTGGGGTTCGGCGGCTGACATAGGTACTATTTTTGTATTGCAGAAAAGAGCAGTCAGAGCCATTTATGGTTTAGGCAGTCGCGATTCTTTGCGAAATTTGTTTAAAGAAATAAATATACTTACTGTGCCATCGGAATATATATATCAGAATATAATGTTTGTTAGAAAAAATATTCATAATTATAAAAAGAAAAGTGAACTGCATAATATAAATACTAGGAATAAAAACAAACTAGCCATGCCAGGCTTTAGAGTAAGCAAAACTAATAAATCATTTTTAGGAAATTGTATTAGGTTTTATAACAAGCTTCCTACTCAAATTACTGATCTGCCTGACACAAGTTTTAAAACACATATTAAACGTATACTTATGGCTAGGGGTTATTACACCACTAAAGAGTACATCGATGACAAAGACGTCTGGCTCTCACTTCCTACCTGCACATTGCTCGCTGGAGATCTTGTAACCATATAGACATGACTGATCTGCTGTGTTACGTGAACTATCTGTAAATGATTGCTATCATATACTTAATTTAAAATTATTGACTCTGTCTCAAAATGAATAATGTTATTGTTTCGAAGTTTTTCTTTAGTATACCTAAATATAATCTAAAATAATAAGCATTCAGACAACCGATCGAGCATATATTGTGTTTGCCTACTAAATAATTACTCTAATTGGACCAAATCCCGTGTTCATGCCCGCTTGAGTATGTTTCGCCGGACCGTCTCAACTGGGTCGTGTTGAAACCGGTAGTAGATGAACCCACTGAGTTTGTTTCGCTGGGTCTTCTCAGTTGGGGCGCATTGGATCCGGTGGTAGCATTAAAGCGCGACCGTCGTTATTAACACAAGGTCCGTCATAATAATAATACCTTTAATATAGACAGAACCATTGACAATATGTAGTAAAAATATTAGACTTAAACTAGATAATTAAACATAATCTCTTGACAATAACTTGATACGAGCTAGCTAAATATCATTTCTGTAATAAAATAAATTTTATAAATGTTTTCATACAAGATGTACCTAAATATCTATGTTACTAGAAATAATATCTAATGTATACAACTATATTACTACAAACATGTTCTGACTATTTACAAGCGCTTTTTTAAAGTCTACGTGAATAATAACCTTTTTTATTTTATTTTATTTATTTATTATTTTAGAAGCACAGACGTTTTCACTCGGCCGCGAAAGAGAGCGAACTGATGGAGTGTATGCTCGCTGCGCCTACTGTAGACCCCTAATACGCGTTAGTTTGTCCTCTCTCTAGTATTTAATGCTCTGAGGTGGGAATCATACCCCCGACCTTCGGCGTGAAAGGCAAGCATCTACCATGCACGCCAACCGGCCCGTTAAATTGTTTTACCTGAAACCACCTGAACTGAGTTGTTACTAACATTTCGTTTTTTATGAATTTCAAATCAAAGCTTAGATAAATCTAAATTTAAATATTTTCTAAGTGAGTTTTATCAACTGCGTAATAAAATATAATAACAAAATATAATATATTCACAACTTCAACTGGCTGGTACCTTTCTAACCGACTTAATGATAGATAGAGTCTGGAACGTGCTGTCGTCACGTACAAATCTACTCCGTGTTAAATTATACTTAAAATATTAGATTGCTTTGTATATCCACAAATAATGTGTATTTGTAATCCTCAACCTAAAACTGAAAAGTGATATCGTTTGTGGACATCAACTAAAGAAATAAAGTGAAACAAAAAAAAAACAGTTCAACTTGTGTGAAAATGTCTTCAAGTATTTTGATTACCAGTACTATTTAAAGTGTAGTAACTTATGAAACAAAACAAACAAACATCAATTTACTGTGCACCAAAACTCAATTTTGTGAGAAATAAGTGATTTCTACAAAAGTGTTAACCCGTTTGTCTGACTTTATTTGAAAAACGTAAACAAACCAGCTGTCATTGCCAGAGCTCATCGGGCGCGGTCCAGCAACCATACAATTCTAAAGTGTGTTTTTGAGCGTTGTACACCTTAGTGCAACTACTCAACATTAGAGGGCGCTACTAGTACCTTCAGTGAGAATCAATTACTGCACAACTACTTGATACCAGAGGGCGCTACCGGTTTCTCCGTTTAGAAATAAATCGTACAGCTTAGTGCAACTACTCGACATGAGAGGGCGCTACTAGTACCTTCAGTGAGAATCAATTACTGCACAACTACTTGATACTAGAGGGCGCTACCAGTTTCTCCCTTTAGAAATAAATCCTGTGTAACTACCGGATTCAAGAGGGCACGACCAGTATCTTTATAACTTATCGTCTCAAATTAACGACATTTTACTGGTAATCGGTTAACTAAGATGGCATCTAACACAAAAAGTAAAATTAGTAGCCGCAAGAAATCGCCGCTAGTCACGTGTTATGAATGCAAAAAACAAGTAGATTATAAAAACACCAAGTTGTGTTCAATATGTAAGAACCGCTTTGAGCTTAACTGTGTTGGTTATTCTGAACAACAACATATTCTAAAAAGTCCTCATACGAAAACAAGCTTTAAGTGGGAATGCAAAACATGCGCAAATAAAGCTAGAAAATCTGAAGAGATACATGATTTCGACTTATCTAATATCACAAAACGGAAAAAGCAATCTACACCCAAAACAACCAGGAGTGTGTCACCGATCCTGTCAGAGGAATCCACGCCTTTGTCTACTCCAAAAAGTTCACTCTCAGAAATTGATGACTCTCATTTACTCACCCGAATGGGTCAAACATTGCATGAAAGTACTGCTATAACCAACAAGACCTTGTCAAGAAGTGTGGACTACACAATAATTGACTCGATTCCAATCCAAGAACTGAAGGACACAATAGAACTTCTTCAAACAGAACTTTGTAGCTCACAGAATGAATTAGAGAATATCATCATGGATAATAATGAGCTCCGTGAACAAAACCACAAATTAATTAAGGAAAACTCGACGTTAAAAGGCTTCTTGTCCAAATCACCATCAAAAGATAGGCATTCTTTGTTGCGCTCCGAGATAAAACCATTCTTTACGCCACCGAGACAACCTACAACCTGCCACTTCGACTCACACCTGAATGAGAACGTCTCAAACCTTAAACAAAATATTGAAGCGCTCAAGGACCAATTAATACAAGCTGGAAACGAAATATTAATTCTCAAGGAACAAATCCTAGCATTTCAAAAATCTTTGTCAATAAAGGAAAAGAACGAAAAATTACATGGACTCAAGGAAAATGAAACGCATGTCAAAATAGAGTACACTCCTAAGATATTTATATTTGGCACTCAACAATGTGTTGGGCTATCATCTGCATTAATACGTTCAAGAGCCTATACTTCCTATGAAAAATATGCTATTACTTCTCAAACAAAGCCATATGCGCTTACTTGTGAGGTAATTAAGAACTGTCATGATATGAAGCTACACCCCAATGATAAACTTATAATTTGTGTGGGTGAAAATGACTATGACTTACAAATCTTGTCATCACAACTGCGTGAAATTCACAATGTATTCAATAATAATAAGATAATTATTCTAAGTGTCTTGAAAAATATGTACATAAACGCAAATCACGTAAATAAAACTTTAAATGATATATGCAATGACTACAAGAATTGTACTTTTGTAAATTGTGAATCTAAATTATATAATACATGTAAAATTATCAATTATGTTATTGATTGTATTGACTACGACAGCAAGTACTTAGATGTTAAAAAATTAAAAAAACTAATAATGCGCAATCAACCACAAAACAAGTTAACACCAAACAAGTTAAAATACAAATACTATCCGAAAGGCACAATCCCATATTACTTTGCTCGGCAGCAGCCGGATTGTGATAGTGTAAACGGACCAAAAAACACAAACTCTGTATCTACAGATAAAGGAAAAATACCGTACTACTTCCAGAACTTAGGTAAAAAAACGTTTTTTCGTGAAAGCCGGAATTAAAACAGAAAAAACCAATTACTTTAAAGTGTTGCACCAAAATATCGCCAGTATTTTAGCAAAACAAGAGTTGTTAGAGCTTACCTTGTTAGAATTACAAAAGGAAGATAATGACCCCGATGTCATATGTCTGTCGGAGACCTTTTTATGTATCGGTAATGAAAAGTATCTCAAAGTCTATAACTATACACTAGCAGCTGCGTTTAGTAGAGAAAACCAGAGAGGTGGCACTTGTATTCTCACAAAACGGGGTATTATTTACAAAGAGCTTACTCACATAAAGACCTATACAACCCTAAAGTCATTTGAAGTCTGCGGTATCGAAGTTCTATTGCACAATTTATTAATAATTTGCATTTATAGAACCCCTAAATCTGACCCGAATATATTTCTAAGTAAACTTGGCCAACTGATGTACGACATACAAAAAAAATATAGTTCGAATAAAAAAATAGTTCTTGCGGGTGATTTTAATATAAATACTTTGAAATCGAATACAATCACTAAGTACCTACAGGATTTATGCAAAAACTATAACTTACAAATACATATTGATGTCCCTACTCGCAAAGACTCCTGCATAGACCATATTTTGAGCAATATTAAGCATGCATCCTCTTGTATACTGCCCTTATACTTATCTGATCATGATACTGCTCAAATATTATATTTTCCAGTAAAACAGAAAAATGTAGAGGTAGAGTCATATGATATTTACAGAAAAGATTATTGTGAGGAAAACGTTATGAAATTTAAAGAGTGTCTCACTAGCTTATCTTGGTCAGACGTCCACCTAGAGGCCGATATAAATAATGCTTTTAATAAATTTCACGAACTTTTATGCATGTTTTACAAACTGTGCTTTCCTGAAATAAAAATAAAGATTTACAACAGCAACAAACATAATCAAAAGTGGATAAGCAAGGGCTTAAAACAAAGTTGTAGCACAAAACGAACCTTACGCTACATTTATTATAAAAATAAAACTTTCAAAAACAAAGACATGTATAAAAAATATTCAACAATATTAAATAAATGCATTTTGAAATCTAAAATGAATTCCAATATAAAATTGATAGAGAAAAGCCAAAACAAATGTAGAGCTACATGGTCAGTCATCAATCGCGAAACTGGTAATGTAAAATCTGACAACCATATTTCGGAATTAATAACTGACAAACAAATACTTACAAACGCCACTGACATTGCAAACACCTTTAATAATTATTTTATTGACTCAACAAAGGATTTGACATCTAATAACAAATATAATAATGATTATAAAGTCCCAGTCTCAAACTCCATATTCCTCAGTCCCATGACTGAAGAAGAGGTAAAAAAAGAAATCAATTCTTTAAATAATACTACCTCCGAGGGTTATGATGGAATCAGTACACGGATTATTAAAGCGTGTAATACGCAATTAGCACCGATTCTAACATATCTTATTAATTTATCGTTTTCTGCAGGAACATTCCCGGAGGCTTTAAAATTATCCATCGTTAAACCAATCTACAAAAAAGGCGAAAAAAATGATGTTAAGAACTACCGTCCTATTA
Source organism: Pseudoips prasinana (assembly GCA_951640165.1). Taxonomy (NCBI): domain Eukaryota; kingdom Metazoa; phylum Arthropoda; class Insecta; order Lepidoptera; family Nolidae; genus Pseudoips; species Pseudoips prasinana. The sequence continues at coordinate 22,727,807 of OX621234.1, forward strand.
CTTTAATACCTATTTTATCTAAGGTCTTTGAGAAATGTATGTATAAAAGACTAATAGACTTCTGTGCCAAATACGATATCATTGCAAATGAGCAGTTTGGATTTCAAAAGCAGAAATCTACTACTTTAGCAATATTTAACCTTCTGAGCAATGTTTTAACAAATCTAAATAACAGTTATTTAACAACAGGACTATTCTTTGACCTGTCACAAGCATTCGATTTTGTGGACCATAATATACTTATAAAAAAATTAGAAAACATTGGGATAAGAGGACTAGCACTTCAATGGATTACATCATATTTAAGTAATCGCAAACAATATGTTGTCATCAATAAAGTTGACGAAAATGTGCTTGATTCTTACTCATCTAACTTAAGAAAAAACGAGCGTGGCGTACCTCAAGGGAGCGTGCTTGGTCCTATTCTATTTATACTTTATATAAATGACATATCACTAGTGACTAATCATAAATGTATTTTATTCGCAGACGACATTTCAATCATTGTGACATCTCAAAAAATAGTACAAAATTAATATCTGACCATGAATTGGACATTAATAATACTATTACTAATATTTTAGAATGGCTATCAGCCAATAAATTAAAAATTAATCTAGACAAATCGAATTACATACAATTTAATCAATCGAAACATAAACAATACAATTTTCAACTTAATATTAACAGCGTAAAGGAAGTCCCACAAACAAAATTCTTGGGTCTACTTATAGACCAAGACTTAAACTGGAAAGCCCATGTTGAAAATTTGTGCAATAGGATAAATAAATTTGTTTACGCCCTTAGCCGAATAACGAAGGTCACAAATAGAAAAACGGCAATAATGTCGTATCAGGCTTATATAGAATCTATATTACGATATGGATTGATGCTTTGGGGTAACTGCACAGATAAGAATAGAGCTTTCATTGCACAGAAAAAATGTATAAGGGCAATTTGTGGAATCCGTCCTGACGAGTCATGTAGACCACTTTTTAAGAGTCTAGGCCTATTGCCACTACCTTGTATATACATTCATGAAATTTGTAATTTTGTTTATAGTAATAAAATGTTATTTAAAAAAGCATATGAAGTAAATTCGAGGCAAAAAAGAAATGCAGACAGACTTGATATAAAAGATATACCTAAATCGGACAAGTATGCGAAAAGCTGTCTTGTTATGTGTATACGAATATACAACAAAATACCAAAAGAACTTAAATTAATAAATAACCTAAATCTTTTTAAAAATAAACTGCATAAATGGCTGAACAGACATAATTTCTACGACGTAAGAGAATTTTTAAAACATGACTATACATCAAAATAATATTCATTCAGAAATAATATTTATAAATTAATTATATGTAATGTTATTAAATTTAGGATTTATTAGGTATAACTGTAATTGACATTTATTTTATTATTGGTTGTATTTGTAATATTAACATATTTTGCATGCATTTTTTACAAATAATTGTATAGCTAAACATGTGGACACTTATTATTATGGAACACTGTACATCTTAATACCATGTTTATTGCAAATAAAGAACTTGTCTTGTCTTGTCTTGTCTTGTCTTGTAGATTGATAGACTCTATTGCGTAAAATATAAAAACAGTTTACAGAAAAAACTTAATATTAAGGTAATGTACAATTGGCGGTGGATTTGCATATTAGTGATTTCTTCCAGATGACTCTAGGACTAGTATAATTAAATGATGGCTGCTGGTAGTGTACCATCGTCAGTTCTACTAAGTGTAGTGTTCTAACCTGATAATTATATACTACATAGATTAATGTAGGTACGTACCTATGTATGTAAACAAGTATACAAAACTAATAATTACTTACTTAGTTACTTATTTATTTTTAGAAATCAGACACAGTTTTTACGACAAATAGTTTGTGCATAAACCAAAGTCTAGGGACTATATATACATCAAACCCTATCACCCTATAACCCTGAAATACATTCACAGCTACATAACAACTGCTGTGTGCCCTGTTAAAACCAATTACAAGTGACAAAGTTGGAATCCACCTTACAAACTTGTATCAGCGGATACACATTCCCCCCTGAAATCGTCTTATGACGTAGTAGTAAGGATTGTATTCGTAGTAGAAGTGGGCAACTTGGCGTTGGCCGTACATTACATAGACAGTGAAGCACATATTGCATAGTGCGTCTTGCAAAAAGTCGTTAAGGTGATAATCATAATCCTATACGATATAACCACTTCTATTTCCGTGATTTAGGTTACCAATCCCAATAGATTGATAATAAGCTCCCTCCGACGTATCATTAAAAAATTGTTTTGTGTATGTTAGGTTTTGTTGTATTATTCAGAACTAACTTTAATTTACCAGAACACACAAAATGGCTCAGCTTACATACCCGTCATACTCGTTTGCAGATGCTGCTTGCTGCGATTGGTCGAATAGCGGTCGATTCTGTTTTAACTTGTCTCGATGTAAGCGACCCAGTGAACTGAGTCTGGGCGTTTTTTTATCACATCCTGGAAAGGGAAAATTTCAAGGACATCAAGAGTCATCAGCGATACTGACTAAGATTGGGGTTCCGTCAAGAAGTCTGTATTCTCACTGTAGAAAGTCTATTTTAACCCGCCTTAACTTGTACATTCAGTGTCATCCAATTACTTGAAATTACGACAACTGGTAGGTGCCGGACGATTTTTGCTGTGATATTGGGTGGCAGGGAATTTAATAAACTATGTAAAGAGTTCGCTTTTGATCCGTTAAACACTACAAGGCGGGTGGCACGTAGGCAGCTAAACCTAAAATTTGCAAAAAATAATTTTGTAACATATCGCTGGTTTACGAGAATAGTGACACAACTAAAAATTATTGATTTTAGAGAATGGCGTTTTTAAATTTCTTTCTAAATATTTTAGTGCATACCGCAAAATGTAAATGTTTTATTGAGGGTTTGACTTTAGTGGTTAAAGGAAAATTTATCGTACCATCAAAAACTATAAAAACATTTTAAAGTTATTATTAAAATTATTTAAAAAATCGTCTTACAAAGGGGGGTTTCAGACATCAGTCTTTATTCATGAGACTTCAAATTATAAAAATCGACTTATGTCATTTATTTAGCTTTAAAGCCTCATAAAAATCCATATTAAAACTGACAACAGCGTTAAAAACTTTTTTACTTATATAGTAACATTATATTCAGGTAATAAAAACTTTGTTTGAATGCTAGAAGGTATTTTTCTTTGCAAACCAGGTAATTTATAATATGCGTCAAAAATATGGCGTCGAGTCTCATCATCAAACTTTGTGTTACACTTTACTTGCATTTTTGTGTACATCCTGGACCTAATCATCTCTCTCGTATAACTTTATTATCTTTCCCTGCATTTCTTAGACGTTTTGCTATATTCGATTTCCAAAGTTCCGGCTGAATTTTCCTCTTACGTGTAATATTTTGATTTTATACACGTCAAATGTTTTCTTCTTCATTCTCTTCTAGTCTTTCATCCAAATTTGACGATAAATCATTATTTTCTATGTCATAATTAGATCTTCCGATAAAAATCTCTTTCTTCCTTTCCTTCTTCATTTTCAGCATTCATATGCGTCAATACAATAGCTTCTGGTTCACTTTCTATTCGTGAATTACTTTCCTTTCTACTGCAGTCTCATCATTTTCGTAATTAGTTTCCGTATTGCTGGTAGAAGAGCTAGAAGTTGAAGAAGATGAGCTAGAAGATGATGATGACGATATGGATGGCGATCTTTGTCGCAATATCAATTTATTTTCTTCTGAATTATTATCTTAAATTCAATAAACATTTATTTAATTTTATTTACAGAATATTGAACCCAGGAGGTTACGGTCGGCCACTAGCGTAAATGTAAACTATTTGTTGCAACAGGACGAACCACACATTGGATTAAAAATAATATCGAAAAATCTTTCGACTGGTTGAATTTGAATGATTGAATTTACATTATTTTCGGTATTTTCATCGCAACTTATTGCATTTAACAGCAAACTGCTTCAATGTTTATTGGAACCTAAAATATTTTAAATAGTTGAAAGAATAAATAAACTTGAGGCAAACTGCAAATATACGAAAATTGTAGGCTAACCTTCTTGTTCACTAATCATTAAATTATGTTGATCTTCATTTCCTTTATTTTAACTGGCTGCTTCTTTCAAGTTTTCCAAGAATAACATTCTTTCTGCCATCTTAAGTAATTATTCTTTCAACTATTTAAAATATTTTAAATAGTTGAAAGAATAAATAAACTTGAGGCAAACTGCAAATATACGAAAATTGTAGGCTAACCTTCTTGTTCACTAATCATTAAATTATGTTGATCTTCATTTCCTTTATTTTAACTGGCTGCTTCTTTCAAGTTTTCCAAGAATAACATTCTTTCTGCCATCTTAAGTAACTCTGTTACAGATCATTTTCTAAAAAATAATTTAACGTAAATAATTAAATATCAATGAAAACCATGTAAAATATTTACTCAATATTTCTATCTAAGTTACTTGAACACAGACGCATTTGGTAATAAGAAGCAAAACCATGCCCATTTTTTTTAAATAACGACGGTTCTTATTTACGACAAAATAAAATCTGTTTAGTTTTTCGTCAATATAGACTCAAATTACGTAAAGTCGGTATAAAATACAATATTATCATTAGCAATCACCTAAAGTTATTCTAGAATACAGGCGTAAATAGAAATAAGATATAAAAAGATACTTACTTTTATCAGGAACAACGACGGATCACTAAATATGTCACTATTCTTGAAAAAAATTCAATAATTGTTGCAACCAAACTGTAAATACGTCGGTATTTTTGAGAATCGACCGTGCGTTCACTCTGTTGTCTTTGGCTCATCTGAGATGAGCCTTTATTTGTGATTACGCTTCGAGTGTTTTGTCTCAAATGAATAATGACGCTGTCTCTTTTTAGCGAAAACTGGCGCGAAATTGGCATTGCGTCTCTGTTCACGATAAAATATCAAAGATTTATGATTGTTTGGCATACAGAACTCAATTTGACAGAATTTTGAATTACGTCGATATTCTCGCAAACCAGCGATATGTATCTATCATTAGTATTATCTTTTCGTATATTTTTCATTATTTGAAATTGTAGCAGTTTGTACCGGATTTTTGTAAGTGTGTTCCACTGCTGATATCCGTGAAAACCTGTAATAGGCTTAATGTTATTCATTCTATATTTTATATTTTTTTATGTCGCTGTTGGTTTTCCTTGCAATAAATACAAAAAGTAATGGTTGGATTACATTTTTAAGGGGTTAAACCTAACCAATGGCTGTATGTTAAAATGGCGCGTTCGAGCGAGTGCCCCTAAGTCTCCACATATCACATTACGCTGACGAAGAAGTTATGCTGAACAGTCAACCTCGGCCAGGAAACATTGCCACAATCCAAATGTGTGTAAAAACACCATATAACGAAAAAACGAGATGAGTTAATAATCGATTCAGAAATCTTTTGTGATTATTAGGAAGACTGTCACCGCTTTCCCTCAGTTACAAAGTTAGTTGCTCAGTTATTGCCATTTGGACTTATTGTATGCAATTGTGTCATTAACAATCAGAGAGCTCAGAACAATATGTTGAGGACTATAAGTGGCGCTACTTGGTTCACTCACAACACAGATATTCATGAGTAGGTAGGGTCACTTGTCCTACTCTGAACCAGGCAGATTCAATGAACCACCGCCATATTTTAAAAACGCGACGTCTCTTCTCCTCACCTACTATACCAAAAGAGACGCTTCTGTACCCCTCCCCCGCCCCTTAGTTGGTTCCTACTTATTGTGGACGATACACTCGTGGCGTTCAATTGCAAACGCAGAAAGTAAGTTTTATTTGTTGGTTTTGAATTTATATTTTAATTTTCTTACTTATTTTTACGGTTTTAACGTAGTTACACTATTATAAACATGAATATCTTCATTCAATTAACAATTGTTTAGTATCCTACGACTTTTTTTTTATAGGTTGTATTATCAAGTTAGTTTAAAAAGTGTAGTGTGTCCTTCTTTGAACCATATCGGTATGTCCTACAGTGAACCATGGTTCAATGTGTACTACCGAGTGGTCTATATTCCCACAAGGTCTCATAGTAGACATCCAAACAAATTCTTTATTTTTAGTCATAAATGGAATGATCAGCTTGCTCCCAGTGTTGTCCAAGGTCTTTGAAAAAATTTTCCTCAAGAGATTGTCCTCAACTTTGGAAGAAAATAAAGTTATTCCGGATCACCAATTTGGCTTCCGCCAACACCATTCCACCATAGAACAGGTCCACGGAGTCTATAATAAAATCAGAGGCTCTATGGAAGATAAAGAGTACTGCTCCTCTGCATTTCTCGATATCCAGCAGGCCTTTGATAAGGTGTGGCATAAGAGCCTCCTCTGTAAAATAAAGACCTACCTACCACATTCCTACTTTGAAATCCTTAAATCGTACTTATCTAGAAGGATATTTCAAGTAAAAGAAGATGATGCCTGCTCTGAATTCTACGACTGCAAAGCAGGTGTACCACAGGGCTCGGTCTTGGGTCCATCTCTTTACTATTTATATACAGCAGATCTCCCAACCACTGACGGTGTCATGACAGCCACTTTCGCTGATGACACTGCCATTCTGGCAAGTAGCCTTACACCCGAGGTAGCATCCACAAAACTACAAACCCATTTAGTCAAAATTAGCGACTGGCTCAAAAAATGGAGGATCAAAGCTAGTGCCTCGAAATCATCGCAAATCACATTCACTCTGAGACAGGGCAACTGTCCCTCGGTAACCCTGGGTAATGAACCACTTGCACATGTGGACACAGTTAAATATTTGGGCATCCACCTAGACCGTCGCCTAACTTGGAAAAATCACATTAGAGCCAAGCGAGGCGAAATGAACCTTAAATTCAGGAGCTTACACTGGCTAATTGGAAGGAACTCCCCAGTTTCTCTGGAAAACAAACTCCTTGTATACAAAGTAGCCATTAAGCCCATCTGGACATATGGCATCCAACTTTGGGGAACAGCCAGCCGCTCCAATGTTGAAATTTTGCAAAGATCCCAAAATGCTATCTTAAAAACCATCCTAAAGGCACCTTGATTCATAACCAATGATGAGGTACACCAGTTCGCACATATACCTCTAGTGAAACAAGAAGTAACAATAACATCCACAAAATATAGATCTCGACTAGAGGCCCATCCAAACAGGCTCGCACAAGAGCTACTAATCACAAATCAACCCAAACGACTTAAACGATCACGGATATTAGAGCTAGACTAATAATCTAATCTATAGCCTATTAATTTAAAGAGTCTTCATCGCTGGACGAAGACCTATGCATGTCTCCCCCTTTTCCACGCACCTGCTTATAGTACAATGTAGATACTGATTGCAGATAGTTGTATACAAAAAAAAATGGAATGGAATACATTTTAATTGTTTATAGATAAACAATTGCACTTATCTTTTTTTTTGTATGGCGCGACCAAAAGGAGCGCCTCGAAAAAAGACCGCATATATGCTAAACGCTCTGCGTTTGCGCCGAAATGGCTGACGTATACGAAAGGCGGCGCAAGAGTGCAAATTAGCTTATCCTGCCCTACGTCGTTAGGTTTGTAAAAGCAAACATTGCAGCGGAAAAATTGATTGACACAAGATTTTACGCCGAATTACGACAATATTTTTTTTTTACACCTGAACAAAAAAACCCACTGAAAGGATCTCCTCCTAAAGTCACTGGGACTAAAAGTCGTATCTCCACAAACATCTTGCCAGTTCGTGTTGCACCTAACATTCATCTACTTACGTTAATAATTAAAACAATTGAATCTAGCTGTGCCCCGCGGTTTAACCCGCGTTAAACCTATTTGTAACCGTTAGCCTTTGTGTTAATCCAAGGTGTCAGCTAACTCCATACCAATTTATTAAAATTCCTCCAGCCGTTTAGACGTTAAGAAGTAACAAACATACATACGCTCACAAACTTTCGCCTTTATAATATAAGGGTGATACTGAAACACATCTAGTTTCGTTTCAGATATAATTTTTGCTTTCATAGGAGTTTTTATTAGTTCTAACATTTTCGAGTCTATAAAACTTAATACTTTAGTATAATAAGTTTAATTTACCTAATACTTTAATTACTATTCTACCTTTACTATACTACTATACTACCTTTAATTACTATTCAATTATCATGATCAATTAAAAGATAACTAACTATAAATGTAATAAATAAATTAAAACTATACTAACATAGATATTGGAAATAGATTAAAACTACGTAAAAACTAAAACTATCATTACAAACTTAAAATAAAAATACTAAATTTCAAATAAAATAATAACTTATAGATAAAAAAAACCGCTTTCAAGTCACCATCTGCCGGTAAGTTGCCCAAAAAGCTAGCGACGTTACCTCTTTGGATCGCAAGGCTTATGCGTTGGCCGAGGTACGTGCCAGCTCTTTGATCACCAGGGTGCTCTATAAGTCGTTTGGACAACTCCTTGACAAAGGACCGTACTTCTGGGCCCCAGGGACCCATTGTTTCGACCCCAAACGGAATAAATATATAGCCATCACCTATGGCAGCATATTTACTCCGTTTCGAGTTCTCAGCAGCCTCCGCTACAGCACCGCCTGAACGCGAACTTACTTGAAGGTGGGAGGGAGCCAGTGTATCCACACAAGTTGCGTCCCATACCAGTGGTCTCCCACGACTCCAAGGGATCAACGTCATACCATCGGGCCTCTTGCCATCGTCACGAGAGATACCGTAAGGCTCTAAAAGAGCCGGCACGTGAACGGTGGCAAGCGCCCGACGTATGACGTCATTAATTGCAGCGTGGCGTGAAAGCCTCCCTGCACTGCGGTGGCAAGATAGGCCATGGTGACTTAAACGGTCTACCTCAACCCCGCAGTGACAATTATGGGGCTCTGTCCTGGAGATGCCCAGACGAAGACCTACAGCGACTTAGAAAGCCTTATTATCTAAGAGTTCCTATACTGGTCGAAGGAATTGCAGTCAGTACCCTGACTCCCGTTCGCTATTGGCGAGGAGACGAGCCCGATCTCTAGTGCCACGACAGGGAATTTTGAACAAGTTTACATAGAGGCTCGTCCCATTGTCTCTGCGAACTGAGTGTTTTTGTTGGACACGCCTCACTCGGACAGGCCATTGACCACGCATCTCTGGCTCCATCCATGCCTACCAACGGTGTATTAACGATAGATGAGGAAATTATCTTGCGAAATAGACCGTTAATAGCATGGACAGAAGACAAAAATGCAGGCAGAGCAACACTTGAAATTTTGCGAATGCCTAGACCTCCGAAATATATCGGAAGAGAGGCCTGAAGCCAAGCATTTTCTGAAAGTGAACAATTTAGAATTTGGGTCAAAATGTTTTTGATAGTGTTGTCAAAAATTGTCAAAAGACTACCATGATTCCAAAGAGGGCAACAACGAAGAACATATGTAAATTTAGGTACAAAAAGGCAAAACCGAATGATATGAAAAGCAATGTGAGAATGAATTTTAGTTAAACGTACCGAATTTTCTTCAAATTTGTTGCGTTGTTCTTCAATAAAAGTTGGGAATGAGTCATCCAGACATCGGTGCGGCTAAGAGGCGAAGCGACTGTTTGTTTATGATCTTTAAATTTGGGACCATAATAGAAAATTTATCAATTATTTCTTGTTTTTTATCGGCAGTTTTTAAAAATTTAGATCTAAACCTATCGTATGAAATCTGTCTATTAAAGTTTCCAAGTCATGTAGTAAAGTACAAGCATCGCCACCTAAGGTTCCGTCATCTAAATACCACATGTTTAATTTAGAATTTAGTGTCGAAATTATAGGGTGAATGGGAAGACTGAAAATGACAGGTCCGAGTGGGTCACCCTGTTGACATCCAGAGCAAGAGTTCACAAGGTGAGATCTATATAATAATTTAGCGTCAAAACCATAACATTGCCACAGATAGTCGTAGGTTTCCGGTATAAAATTTTGAGTTTCAGTCAAAAGAGTGGTTCTGTCAACAGAGTTAAAAGCGTTTTTAACATCCACCTTTAAGATCACCTCACCACCATTGTGCGTGACGAATGAACGAAGAGTATGCACGGCTGCCTCACAGCCTCCCTTACTTGCAAATCCCAACTGGATGGGTTGAAATTTTTCTGTGAGCTTTGTGCGGATATATTTACAGCAGATCTTAGAAGCAATTCTTCTGTACAAGCAACCCACGGCTATAGGTCTAATACCGCCATCTCGTTTTTTAAGAGCGCATAAATTGGCGCCGTATAGGATATTGATGACATTTGTGCAAGTACTTTTCCCTGAAGCATGAAATTTATAAGTGCAGTAATGTCTTTAAGAAGGGCTCGATCGGCATCACCAGGGGCACCAAACAAGAGGTCTTTTAAATGTTGGGGAGTAAGAGCGTCACGACCCCCGGCGGAACCATTCTTAAAAGACATTATTGCTGCTCTGACGTTCTTTTCTGTTACCTGAAGAGCATCGACAGGGCGATGAGATGAGGAAGGTGTTGGTAAGAGAGGCTGATCCGAACGTGGATGTTTATCAATAAGGGCTGTCAAGGTTTCTGGCGTGTCAGGAGCAATGATATCTTTGGTAAAAACAAGTTGTGCTGCCCCTCGTAAATCTCCATCGCTTACTTTGAATTCTATTTTATTGAATAGGTTTTGTGAATGTAGAAGTCCAATTTTAGCTCCATGGTGGTTTTTTGCTTGGTGATCAGATTCACTGCAATGGGTTGTACAGTTTTTTTTATGGCTGATGTCAGAGATGTTTGACTTCCTGAGACATGGAGAGTTTTGAAAGAAAAAGACAACAGTTGCTCCCAGGTGATCTCGGAATTTTCAATTAAAACTTTTTGTATTCTGTAGGATAAATTTTGAGCTGCTATTATGCGTGCTCCTCGGGGAATACGCTTAACAACCGTTGTAGTTAATTTTAGATTCGAAAGTCTTTGCCAGAAAGGAGAGGAATCGGACTGCGACTGCAATATAGGTAATGTAAGGTCAGGTTGGCCCAATTGCAATGAATTGGTAGGAGATTTGTGAGTCTTACCAATATGCACATTTAGGCCATGCTGACCCTTAAAAAAGCGCGCCTGAGAGCAATGTGGGCATTGAATTAGCCCGACATCATTACTGTTCCTATGACCACTATAGGACAGACCCGCAGATTGCGACATATATATACGAGTAACTAAACTAGTTTTAAAAAGTACATTACAGAAAATAAATTAAAAAGTCTTTTTGGCGCAAACTGCACGGAGGATAATTATTTTTTTCGAGCTCTGCGCAGACATGTAATTTGATTGGTGGCCTGGATCTTGAGGCGTAAATGGAGCCAATTGCGCGGCATTTTTTATATTTTGTTTATTTTGTATAATAAACAAAATGTTAAAAAGAAAACCGAATAAAAATTGCAATGAAGAAAAACTAAGAGTGGGGGAAAAGTAGAATATAATAATAATAAACAAAATTAAAACATTGGATTCAAAGAGACTATTACATATAATTTTAAGTTAATAATACAAATAGGACTTGATAAAAGGCCGCTATTTAGTTTTTACTATGTTCCTATCGATAATTACAGATGCTATGTTTTGCATACGTTTATAAAGGTGGTTCATTGTAAAATTTTGCCTGGTTCAATGTGTGCACCCAGTGGTCCACTATGAACCAATTCTCATTTTATAATAAATCAGTTTCAATTCAATATATATTGAACATATCAAAAAACCTTAAAAGCCAATACAAACCCATATAAATTCCTTAGCTAAATGCATAAGCAAGATTGCATAGGTTACAAAACAAAAAAGTTATATGACTTTGAAATTTACTTGGTTCATAGCTGGACCACTCACCCTACTTGGACATGAAAACTGTGATTGAAGAAGCTAAATTATACTCCGAAAATACACAGATCGCCTGATGAATCATCCTAATCCTCTGGCAAATATACTTCTGCAAAGAAATCCTGTAAACCGATCGAAAAGAGCCAATGTGCTCGATGAATGAAGAGAGTCGGGGCAGTGACCCTAATCCTCTTAAACCAACCGACCAACCTAATTATAGTGTCATGTCACTGATTGCAGTTTAATAAAAAAATCATATTAGAAAGACTTATAGTAAGCTTAAGTTTATTAGATTTAAATAATATATTGCCATATTTACATCTTTATTTACACAGTACAATACTAAATCAACGGCAAATTGCAGAAACTTATTCGTTACATTTAGGTATGTCAAAAGTTGACAAGTGATTGTAGGGAAGAGGAGATATGGTAGACCCTTGCATGTTGCCTTTATACACATGCCTTGGGCCATGTAGAATATTATTAAATTTAACAAACATGGTAATTGTAAACAAAAAACAAACCACTTGCAAACCTTTCCAGGGGCACCAAGTTCACCGAGCACTGTTATCAACACATTATCAAATGCTCCTTGGACATCAAGAAAAGCGCAAACTGTGAATTAATGAGCATGGAAACCGGTTTAGATTTCGGAAATAAGCGTAGTAAAACATGCAGTGGCGTTCAACAATTTAAAAAATTGTTGAACGCCACTATAATAATAATAGGTTATTTTATTCTGCACAATAGTCAAAACTAGTTTTTAGCATAGACTGACATAATAATTACCTATACATAATAATAGCGAAATAGGCATGGAGGAAGGTGTCAGAAGGTTTACCTTTTTAATATAGGAATAACACATTATGTTTTCCATGAATTAGGAATTATACACGACACCCAAGGTAAGTTAAGAATTTCTGAAAGTAATCTTTTGGCTTTAGAATGAATATTGGAAATCAGTTTATAAGTGAAATCATCTAAACCCAGAGTTGAGTCTTTTTTCCTGTTGTTCAATACTGTAATAAATTCTTGCCATGAAAAGTACTTATAGTGTCATAAAACTTGCTTCAACTCTACCTGTTTTTCCAAAAATTACATAATAATATAGGTAATACAATTGTTGGTTTATTTTCGAATGGGGATTGCGGAGCGTACTTTTCCAGGAAATCTAGAATCCATTTATAAATTCTCGGAATATTTGAACCATCTACGCGTTTAATTTGTCTTTTGTACTAAACAGGGCTGGGCAAAATACATGCTTTGCTTTAGTAAATACAAATTAAAAAATACTGTATCGCAAGTAATTAAAATACAAAATATCTTTAAGTAAGGTATTTGAAATATGAAATACTAAGTACAGTATCATTTTTTTATTGAAATTGCGAAATACAAATTACAAAATAAGTAATGTAGACCAGCACGGGCTGCAAAGTAGAGAAAAAAGATTAATTAATCAGTAAAACCAGAGTTTCCTTTCATGGTCACTAGATTTTTCATGGTACCGCCAGACAAACAGCCTCTTGTTGAAGAGGGAGTAAAATCTAAAATTTAGTAAATCTAAAATAGTTTTTTTGGTAGCAGACCAACTCCGACTCTATTTTAAATAATAATAATAATCATTTTCTTTACTAGTGGTGCTACTCCTGCTGCTTTAAGGCATTTTGAATTCTTTTTATTTTATTATAATTCACTGGATGACAACGGTTCTGTGCGTGCATTAGCCTACATAACAACCAATCACAATGTAAGTAAAATACATGACATTTAAAAAAAATCGTAAACTGAAAGCAAAAGAAGACGAAAAAAGCAAGCCCGGAGCACAGAATAAAGAGTACTCCCGGAGTTTCTTTGTGGCTTTCTTCTCCGGGTCGTCCACCTAGGTAGCTAGAGAAAGCCGCAGGCTAGCTAGGGTAGGTTCCTCAGCGGCGAGGATCGCTTTGGCCCATTAACGCGTGATCGGTGATCCCGTGCATGTGATCACACCCTCATTTAGAATTTTGTCTTTTTGCTTTAGTATTCCATTCTTTAATTTTAATATAGTAGAACTAAATTTCAAAAAATAGATTAGTAAATTGTTATTTATTTAAGGATTTCAGAAAATATATGCGATAAAACAAACCGCACGGACTGACAAATTAATTTTTTTTTGTACTTTTTACTATCCTCTATGTTTAAGTACTGCATTGTGACCTTGACAAGTACAAGTTGTATGTTAATACCCAAGTGCTGAATAAAATTTCATTTCATTTCATTGCCTTTAATCTATTGTTTTGCTCGTTTTGCTTTGCAACCAACGCATTTTATAACTAGTCTGTACATTGTAAGGAAATACAAATACCAAATACGTATTTGTATTTCAATTACGTATTATAATTACAAGTAATTCAAATACTGCTGTCTTAGTCAGGGGGGAGGGGGGACTAAGGTAGCCAAAAGTTACATGACGGACATTTAAATCACCAGCTAAGATTAACAGTTTCGGAAGATCATTTAAGTTTTTTGAATCTCCTGCCTATAACGATTATTTTGCAGTTGGACAATACGTACCTACATAAAACCATAAGGTACCAATGTTAGTATGTAAAATAATTAGTATCTACACTATGCATATGCTGACCATAGATATACATATGTACCTACTCGTATGTATGTATGACTGTGTATTTGGGTGGATGGGGATTATCTTACTAGTTCTTTTAAGCCATTTTTCTAAATATATCCATGAGTATGAATCTTCGAATGAAAGAGAGCTTAGAGAGAGCACACGACGAAAAGTCATAAAAATGAAATGGTCCCGAAATTTAATATTGCTATACATTCTGCTCAATACCAATAATTTAAAATTATTCGCTATTTAAAACTAAGCTAAAGGCATTCTTGATTGAAAATTGTTTCTTTTCAGTATCAGAGTTGACAAATTCAAATAATAATTATGTATTAGATCCTATTAAGTTATTAATTGCTCTGGTTAATTTTATTGCAAAAGTTCTGTGTGGTGTATATATAGTTTTATTTTATTTAATGTTATTTTATTATTATTATTCAATATTTTTTACTGTTTATGTAATTGTTTATTGTATTTACGTAATTGAAAATTGCTAGTTATAAGTGAATTGTATTTCGGACACAATGTATATTGTTAACGAATTAATAAATGAATTAAATAAAAATGAAAAAAAAAACTATCGCTGACAGCGTTCTCGAAGGTTTTGTTGCTTTCTGGCTGAATGATTGTTTTGGGCCGGAGCTGCTTTTGGTGTCTAGGCTTAGGTACATGACTTGTGGAATGGTGAGAGCTACATCTGCCAACAAAACGTTTTGCAGTTTGGCAGAAGTATCAAAAAGTTTGTAAAGGAATTTAATTTAAAATGAATAAGCATTTTTTTCATTTCATTCATTTTCATAAATTCATAATATGGTGTGTTCAATAAAGAGTACTTGAAGTAATTTTTATTTGACAAACCTACGCCACCTGGTGGTGCCGTAGGTATCTCATCAATTCTTCTCCTTCTTAGCGTTTCGATGGAAAACTCGTTAAATATTTGTGGCCCAGAACGTGGCCACACTGATTGCCCTGCTTGTGGCATTTCTAAGATCTTGCCATGAACACGTGGCAAGGCAGGCTGGGCAAGCTGTTAGATGGGCCATGGATTGGACCGATGCTCCGCATATTCAGTCCATTTTGGGGTTGCTCGACAGTCCACACCTAGACATGTTTTCTTTGCTTCGGCCCACCAGGCGGGAGGCTTTCGGAAGGCATGACCATCTGATCCAGTAATTTTTTTGTGCACGCCATATGCTGCATCTCGCTGTTGAGGGATCGGTCGTTCATGGCGTGGTGCATTTGGCAAAGCTATTTCGGATTTTAAGCCTTTGCAACGGTAACCTATGCCCATAGAGGGGATGCCGCGGATCACCATCCATTTTAGCCCTTTCTAGGGAGCTTGCCACAGTCCTGCGAACGTCTGGTGGCGCTATGCCAGCCAGTGGATACAGCAAATTTACCGGGGCCGGCTTCAAACACCCAGTGATTATCCGGCACGATTCGTTTAAGGCTGTTTCAACTAGACTTGCGTGCGCGGAGCGGGCCCAAACTGAGCAAGCGTATTCGCCGGCAGAAAATGCTAGCGCCGCGGCGCCGGTCCAAACGTCCGCAGCACTTGCGGCGTTGCTCCCCATTTGGTTGTGACTAGACGGTGTAACAGGTTATTGCGGGCGTGCCTACCTTCCGTTTCAGTTCCTCACAGTTCCTTTTATACGTAAGGGATCTATCCAAGATAACGCCGAGGTATTTAGGAGAGCAGTTGTGAGTGATAGACACTACTTTAATTTATTGATGATTGATAATAAGATAATATTGATTTTAATTTACACCCCTTTTATCATTTTCAACCATTGGCAATATCTATAGTCATCCAATGGCTCCAAATTAAACAGAATCATAACAGATTAGTAGAATAAGCCCACCGGGGAAACCACATCAAAAAAACGCGCTAAGTACACTACCTCAAAGCTGGCGAGGAAACGTGTGCATATTTTGACGATTACAACTCTTTCAATTATTTGAATCGTTATATCTAAAAAACGGTGGCTCTTAGGAAAAAAGTATTGAGACATTTTTTATAGATAATTAACTTTTCTACAATTTTGTCTCAGCTAATTTTATAATAAAACTTACCGTTTTGTTGAAAATCGCGAATAACCCGTTTTTGTGACCTTTGACCCCGAGTAAATTTCTTTGCACGTGCCGGATCGATGAGGTCTTTTCACATTTACTTTATAATAAACAAGATTTTTCAGGATGGCTTAATTTTTATTATACTGTCTACTAGGTAATTGTTGGCTTGAAATATTGTTCTCCTCCTTGGTTTTATTGGGAACTGATTTAGGTTATGTACTGCAGGCGGTGCCGCAGCACCGCCTGCAGCACCATAGCCAGTGTCACGTCTTCTATTCTAATTCTATGCTACTGAAGTGGAAGGAATTTAAAGAGACGACAATGATCATAAATAAAATTATATCATGTATTCCACCTCAGTAAGTCACAGTAGAGCAACACAAAGAAGAATGAGCAAAATGGTACCCGGCTCCAATAGATATGATTGTAGTGTCGTTTAAAAGGTCTTACCAAGAGGAACAATTTTTACTATAGCCGCCACTCTCAAATCTGATTGCGTTTGAAGATAAACGACAGTCTTACTAACTAATAAAAACCCTGTTCCTTCAGTTTCCCTTTGCTTTCCAGGGCCACAGTAACCTGTTTAGACAGTCTCGTGGCCCCGGCGATAAACATACATATACGAGTATATAAGTTACCACTTATTTATGTAAGAAAATGAGTACCAAGGTAATATTTTCGGCATTTCCGTTCATGTTTTCTATTAATAACGTTTTTACGTAAGACTTTGCCATGCACTCCTCATTTTAACTCGAGTCCCGTTACTCCTGAGCGCGATTGCCGCAGCTATCACGAATCACTTCCACCAACCCATCGTGGATAGCGTACACGCAGACGAATTCGTCCATATAATAAGGCAGAAAATAGATACCCCGAATCTTCTGCATATGTATGTAGAGAGAAAACGGCTTAACCACAGAAGAGTATATTTTCAGAGGATGGAAGCGAGCCAGATTGAAAACTTCCCTTCAATGACGGAGGAGGATATAATTCTATTAGCGCTAGGTACATACCAACTCAAGCTGGCAAGATCTTACTGTGCCGAGCATTTATCAAATGGTCTATATATAATTGAAACGTACAGAGAGGGAGCACTTGATGATCTGCCAGACTATGGCATACACGAAGATGCCTGGCTTTTGCGTGGACGAATCCAGTCGCGACATGTCCGTGTAAAAACATATTTTTGTTATATATTAATCAGCAGTGCAAATAATATTGTCCAACAGTATTGCACATGTTTAACCGGGCGACGTACGATCGGCACTTGTGCACATATAGTGTCCATCGTATGGTACTTAGGCTATGCGAGGCATACGGGATTTACTGCTCCGGCATCTTTCCTCAATGCTGTTATAGTTGATACCGATATGTAATGTTTTAAATCTACTCACTTATTGATAAAATATATGTTTTGTATTTAAAGAATGCTTGTTTTCTTACTTCTTTTAATAATAGAATCCTAAATGTGTTATATCATATTATTCTAGCTTTATTTTACTTATATAAGTAGTTTGTAATAAATTCTTCATCATTTATAAAACACAAGCTGTTCCCCGTGGTTTCACCCCTGCTGCTCGGCTCCTTTTAGTCGTAGCGTAGCGATGATATATAGCTTATAGCCTTCCTTAATAAATGGGCTATCTAACACTGAAAGAATTTTTTAAATCGGACTAGTAGTTCCTGAGATTAAAGCTTTATAATAATAAGTATAGATAGTGAGATTACTGCTTTCCAAACGTGAATAGGGACAGGCGCCATGGTAGACGTTTTTCTGCATCAAAATGTCTATTCAATGATATATTAATGAGGACTATTGGAGCGGGTACCACGTTCCATACATTTTTGCCCATTGTTCTTTATAGGTCGTAGTGTACGGCCAGTCTGTTTCCGTTCGCAGTACGGTACTATCCTTGTGCCGACGTCGGAATGTGCCCCCGATGAATGTCCGACCGGGGCACCCTGATGAAACTCTGAGTTCTGCGGCCTGTAGGTTCTGCGGTGGGTAACCGTGGCGAATTGACGTTCGGAATATAATTCCCTGCAAGCGGGATATCACTTTCCAAGCTGCCGTTGTTGGTAATTTAAAAACAATGGCTGTTTTATATGAATTTAGCAACAAATATAAACTACGTAGAACCGCCAAGAACGCACGGTATGGCACAAAGTAGCGTGGACCTGTCGTTAGATCAGTCTATGCACGACTGGCTGCACTGCGTTAAAATTCATTTTAATATTTAAAAAAAAATTGTTGGTGCAAATCGCCTGGGTGTGGAAAAATCCACACCCACCTTAGTAGCACTGACTCTTTTTATGTGTGCACCCCCCCCCCCCCCCCTGCTGAAAGAAAAGGGCTGCCAAGGGCAGCGGGTTAGCATTACCTAGCTTTTGTTCTGTTTATACCTACCATTAAGTTACTATACCTAGCGAAATAGAGCACAAACAAGAGCTGTCAAACGAAACCGAATTAGGATGACATTTGTGTGTGTAAATGTTTATGAGTGCGTGTCAATGATGAATGCCATGTCGATTTTCGCAGTAACATCGATATCGATAATATTATCTAATCAGGACCAGTGATAGTACTAAATTAGGATGATATGAGATTTTGCATGGCTGAAGCCAGCTGGCAAGCTTAAGAAAAACTCAGAAGATATTTTAAGAATTTATTTGTCGCAATAGTTTTCCCAATTGTCGGTTGTCCCTTAAATCTTCGCCGTTTGATAATTTAGTGCGCGTATATAATTTGTACGATTAAAATAGAAGTCGTTTATAATTTTCAATCAATACCTACACGGCTATAGCTAGGAAAGTGCGTCGGTTTTATTAAATTCAAATTCAAAATTCAGTCCGTAACAAATTTACAATTTTGTCGAATCGTCATTTTTCCATGTGTGGTTCATATACACAATTTTGAATGTAAGTACCTACATAATTGTAAGTAGGTACCTACTCTCCAATGAAACAGCAGCAGAATAATAGTATTATTTTATTTATGCTTACCGGAATAAACTTAGTTGGAATTACAGATTTCATTAAAAATCTTATTCATTTAAAATACTTAGGTACTGCAAATACATAAATTTTTCATGGGAATCCTGTTTGAACAGTTAACTAATCTAAGAGACGATTTCACCATTACAATTAAACGCGATACCAATAACAGTTCTGTTACGTCGCATAACGCATCTCTTTTTTTCATACAGTGTGGCTGCTAGTGTCATTTCGCATCCTGAGCCCTTTGTTGCTCTATTCCGTAGGTATACTAACTTTATTGTTTATAAATTTTACATACACAGTATAAACTTGGGACGAAACATTTTCGTTTTAAATGTCGTTTTATATCCCGGTTGTATGTATGGCTTGTAGAAATCGTAGTCTGATCCGTTACTTTTTTGAGATGGAGAGTTCCTTCCTTTGTCTGGAGGGTCATCAGCCCCCTCAGGACATCTTGCTATTTATTAACGAACACTTATTAAGTCGTTCCAATTTATTGTTCAAATTGTTTGTTTGTATGAAAACGCCACTGTGCGATTCCAGGACCAAAACTCAAAACCTATCCACTTGCAGCGAGGCGTGAGACAGGGAGAAGTTACCTATATCTCCGAAACTGTTCACCCCTGCATTGGAATATGTCTTCAAGCTTCTGGACTGGAAAGGCTTTGGCATCAATGGCAATGGCGAGTGCATCACTCACCTTAGATTTGCCGATAATAAGTATAGTAGGTAGTCATGGCTGAGACTTTGGAAGACCTCAGACAATGCTTGATGACCTCAGCAGTTCAAGTGGGTCTGAAAATTAACATGGATAAAACGAAGATCAAGTCGAACGTGTAGTACCCACTCAATTCAAGGTTGGAGACTCTGCACTCAATGTCAATGCGTCAATCGTACAATCCAACTAGGCTGGCAGCGTTTGGGAAGCTACGTAACATCTTCTCCTAAATACCGCAGTGTTTCAAGTCGAAAGTCTTCGACCAGTGTGTGCTATTAGTGATGATGACTTACAGAACAGACCCGTGGCCGCTCACTATGGGCTTTATAAGAAGGCTCAGTGTCATCCAAAGAGCAATGGAGTTTCCCTGCAAGATTATGTCGAAATCCGCAAGCGAACCAAAGTCACCGACATAGCCCGAAGAATTGCAAAACTGAAGTGGAAGTGGGCACATAGCTCGTAGAACCGACGGCCATTGCGGCAGAAACGTTCTCGAGTGGCGACCACGAACCGGGAGACGCAGCGTGGGCAGGCCCCCTACAAGATGGACTGATGATCTTATGCGGGTCGCTGGAAACTGCTGGATGCGAATAGCGCACTACCGACAATTGTGGAGATCTTTGGTGGAGGCCTTTGTCCAGCAGTGGACGTCTGTCGGCTGATATTAGGATAATGATGATGAATTCGTTTCAATACCTATCTATTCACACTGTCTGTATACAGCTTACACAAAATATTTTTATTTTACAAGTTTAATAACCGCCACAAATCCGCCATAGGTTCTCCAATTTGCTGCAAGTATCAGCAGTTTTCCATAAAAAATTAAGTGTTTCTCAGTCTAGTTGGCTCAAAAGACCCGTGGAATTATTATCATAAAAAAATTCAATACAGTCTTATATTATTTATTTTACCTCCTCCCGCCATAGTAATTATTTGTTACATTCTTTCTGTTTTCCAATTCCACCGAAACCAAATTATAAGTTGTGCTACCTAGACCAGACTTGCCCCTTCGTATTTAAAAATAACTGAATAAAAATGCTCGAAATTAAGAGAAACGATGACCCTAATTCATATATACATCAAAGATTGAGGCTGGCGTATTGTGATGAAGATATTCGGCAGTTATAGATAGATCGAGAAACAATTATGAACGCTGTAAGAGAAATCAGAAAAAACGAGAATTGAGGAAAGAACTTGCGATACGACTATGCACATTTGCACGCCTTTATTGTTGTATTTTACGAACTTGATTCAAATAATAATTGTCAAAACTATAACCATTGAATATTGGTGAATAACTGCGAAAACACGATCATCAGTAGTAGTCAAAATTGTTGAGTTTCCACGTTTAAAACCTCTACATACGGTAATTATTTCAGTATACCTGATTCGGAATGGTGTCCAAGCTAACTTAAAGGTTAACGACATACTCGTACGACATAGCAAATAAAAGTCTTTATATCGATCAACAAATATATTTTTATTCAATATGATTAGTCAATTTTGACAACAAAACTATATATTTTCAAAAGCTTTATATTGCGACAAACTATCGGACGAACCGTTCAGACACTTTTAGTCTTTTTTAACTGGTAGAAATCGCTACGTCAGGAAAAGGGTAATCCTCTTTCAGATGCTTGTCTCTCTCTAAATAATATAAACTCACTAACTGCCCGTGAGAAGGCAAGACCACAACCGACATACAAAAAAGTCATAACTTTTATATTATATTTAACCATTTATGACAACTTAAATACTGATAGGAATATTTCCAAAAACATATTTATAATCGAAAATTTTCAAGAATTTCTAACTCCATGACTTGAGGGTCTTAAGACCGTACACGTTGTGGTATTATAATATAATATGGAAGTTGTTAAAATTATTTTATTTATTACTATTATAATAATATCAGGAACATATTTAAGCATTAGGGAGGTATGTTTCTCATTAAGAGTACCTACTTATCTATTGTAATTTCAACTAAGCCCAGTTTGCTTCCGTAGAAAATACTGTCGTAGAACTGAGTTTTAACTAGTTTACCACCTGTTCTTAACCCACTTGCTTCAACAGCACGTCATAACTGACATCATAATAGTCAGAGGTTAAATCCCCATGCTAGTATTAACAATAACAGTGGTGTCTGCCTTTTGTAGGAATTTTCGCAGACTAAGGATCATACGATTCTATTGTTACATGGGGCCTTGAGGACATCTGCTAACCCACAGTAAGAAAAATAAACTATGAAAAAATGTATTGTAACATTCTTAAAAGTTTAAAATCATATTTAAAAAACAAAACATATCAATTAATATAATACAATACAAAATTCAAAGATATCAAATATCATAGTTTTAATTATTTATACTTTCGAGTATTTTAAACATGCTTAACTGAATCCATGTTTAAGATATCTTGGAAGTGTAGTTAGTTTAGTTTTATACATCTAAGTGCGGGTGAGATAATACTATTATTGTTTATCATTCAGTTGCCGATAAGAGATCAAATGTATTGTGTACTTCGTATCATATTCATTAAACACCTAAAGATTGAATACTTACTACTGATCATTATAATAATCAAAATAAATATATTTGATCTTATTAGGAAAGTAAATGTCCGTGTTTTATAATAATGTAATAGTGTAGTGTGTGTAAGCTAATAGTGTAGTTTTATAATAATACATGTCACCTCTTAATAATACTTGAAGAGGCTGACAACACCAAATTTTAACATTTCACGCTATTTCCGCACGTTTCAATCATGAAAATCAAATTTATCAAATTTTGTCAAATTTATTTTAATAGGTAGACTCAAGTCTGTTTCACATAGGGTAGGCAGAGACGACGGTTGGCTCGTTTACTATCATTATTTTGACTTGTATTTCATAATTTTACGTGCGTAAATAGCGAACAGTATCAAAAAGAGTTACTGGATGACATTGAACAAAATAAGGAATTATGGGCAACATATAAACATTACAACTATATGATATTTCTAATCATAAATAATTATACAGGTGATTTTCGAGATTCATTTGGCTTTAGCATATTCTAGAAATCACTGCGATATTTTCCGATTTCCGATTTTCCGATTTATTTTCCGTCACGATACAGTACTTAAATTGTATTAGAACAATCGTGTTCTAATACAATTTAAGTACTTATAATAAACTTACTTCATAATAAAAGATCTTACTGCTTATAATATTTTGTTATTTCACATATGTTTATTAAGCGAGGTAAAATTCAAAATTTATTGTTGTCAGCCCATTAATTGAACACAACACTAAAAGTCGCCAGTGCAAATACTGCCTACTTAGACAGATAAAGTAAATAAAAAGACTTGATAAGTACTAGAATTAAAGCAAAACAATAATTTCTATACAAGAGAAATGAATACCTTATTACCCAATTCCGTATACAAAGTGTACCAAAAATGATGTACTAGTTAAAGTTGTGTATTTAATGATGTATAAAACGTTTTCTTGTCTTTTAAAGAAAGCAATCAAAACGATTTCTTTTCTTGGAATGTGATGACATAATCAACTCATAGTACCATTTATACTTTGTTGGTACACCATCTCTAGGACAACCCTAGTAGTAAAATTGTATTAATATTAGGATCTATCGAGCGGGTACGTTTACTTTTGTATATTTCCTAAATCAATAAGTACCTATGCAAAATAGCATCTTAACCTATCCTGTAATATAATTGGCCTAAAGCACAAATATAACAGCAGACTGAAGAAATCTTAAAACAAGGTTTATATTTGGTGTTACCATTTCGAGGGATTTGCCGTAGTCACCACGCTTGGCATAGGAGTTGGCGACCGCAGTGTCATGTCATGGTAATAATACATAGATGACGCTGCTGCCCAATTACCTGGTGTATCTCTTAATCCCGTTTTAGGACTCACACGGGATGGTACAGGGTGGCCCGGTTATTCTTTTTCAGCCGGAAACCACACGGCAGAGTGTGTCAGTATAGTTCTTGGAAATTGTATGAACGAGCTAAAGTAATCAATAACTATCAAGAAATTGTATAATAAAATTCTAATTTATTATAGACCCATACCTCACATAACAGATAATCAAGCAAATTACAAAATATTTCCATATAAATTTGTTTAATTAATATATTTAATTACAATAATGAACACTAAAATAAATGTTCGTTGTTGGAATAATTTTTTACGCAATTTATCAAAATTTCAATTTCCAAAAAGGTCTGTACCTTTATTTGCGTGTTGTAGAATTCACACTGCAAGAGAACATGAAACCTAAAACATCGGCATGTTTTTACAGTACAGTACTTTTTTACATTTATAGTTTTAGTTTTCGAAATAAATCGATGATTGGCAAATATTCATCATACATTGTACGATTAAAAAACGCGCACGCTCTATAGATGCTAATATGAACAGAGCCTATAATTATATGATTGACAGTATTGCACATATTCTTAGAGTCAGTTCAGACTGAAAGGAAAAACGCTGATGCAATTTACTGGCTAGCTTATATTCTTAACTTATTCTGCTCGCGTATGTTAAATATATTGATATTCATACAATTTCCTACTTAAGGCTATGTTAATATGGTCCTATTTTAAACTGAGTCAGTGAATTGTTCGAGCATTTTTCGTTTCAATCTGAACAGTAACTAACTACAGTAACTTAAATAATCACAGTAACCTTTAAGTATCTAATTTATAAAATAAAATACAGGATGGAGATGGTTCTGAAAGTTTTCCAAATCAATTACATTGACATAAACGTCTACGTTGTATTAACAAAAAGTAACGTAACAATGTATCATGAAGGTGGTGTCGTTATAATAATGGACGGAAGCTAACGAACAGCATCACCATGACAACATTGTACAGACGTAAGCACATCAAACTACCCCAATTTGTCAAATTTCTTTTATAGACTTTCAACTTTATCACAAAAGCATAAGGTTCACTTTCAAGTGCTGGCGTCTGTACATACACGAAACGTAGTCGGAGTAAGGAGAAAAGTTTCAGATGTTTGACCCATCTCAGTCTGTCGGTATACTGGGTTACTTGTAAAACACCAAATATTTCGCAGGACTAGATAGCTAAATCATCTTTATCCATCTAGACTGCACAACTGTAGTCTAGGTGGATGGCAACTACCAGGGTGGCCTGTGTTGGGACGTTGGTTTGCAACCGTGTAGAAGATGCTATACACCATAACCACTGTTGTTCTACAACTTTTGATATTTTGTGAATTTACTTTCAACTTTACAAAGATAAGTATTAATTTAATTTTCCACTTGAATATTAATTTAACTCTACATGCATCGCAAAGATTACGTAAATATACGTTATTCAAATAACCTTCACCAAGTTGTGATATTAACTAGATAAATATCTAGCGAAGATAGTGCTATTATTATTAGCAGCGCAAGCGCAAGCGCGCGCGAGCCGAGCATCGTATGGATGAACGTAGACCTACAAATGTCTCGACAGTACAACAAAATCTTAATTTTTTTTTCCTGTATCGAGTTATGCCTGAACTCGTAGAAGCAAATTTGTTGCTTATGATGTTAGCAATCTCATCCTGCGAGCTTGATGGTGTTTCACAAGTAACCAGTATATGTTGCTGCTCGTTGCGCGTTTAAAATTAAGTAAACAATCTAACGTATAAACTCAACCTGTATCACGTTCTTCTGTCACTCATATCTTCTAACATGTAGACCATATCATTTGGTTCATCGTAGCGAATTACTGACGAGTAACCTGAAATTAATAAGTATTTACTTATTTACATATTTACTTTGAAATAATCAACATAGAAATCCAGGTACTAATACAAAATATTGATAGAACTAAAACATGGCAGTTACATTTAGTCCAAGCAGTTTTACTGGTTCCATATCAATAACATACACAAGTATCAGTGGAGCCAACTAAACCAGGAGAGCCTGCACTGAACCTAATATTGACTGAATGTTACGAATAATACTGACATTTCGAACAATAATGCCGGGACAAGTCAAATTAGTGAGCAACGCTTCAATTTGAAGTATATACAAATAAAATAATCAGATTTATATGATTTAACATGCATCATACAGAAAACTATTTTCCTTTAATTTTATGATTTTATTATTTTTAGAGTAATCATAAATCGATAATTAAAATGTCTCAATAAATTTCACCTTTTTAAAATTAAGTAAAAATATATGACCAATTCATCTTCTAACGAATTCTACGAGTTGTTTTAAAACAATATAGTGCGATCTGTGACCCGTTTGTTCTCAGCAGTGCAACAGTGCCGTTAACACTCAAACCTCACTCGCCTTGCGAACTGAGATTTCGGTTATTCCATTACACTATAGTTTCAGAGTTTCAGCTGTGTGTTGATGAGCCAATATTTACCTATTTATAATATCATAAATAAGATTTAATATGTTATTAATTATTATACGTTTATTATTAATAATAATGAAAAGAACAATAAAGGCTAACCTCGTATAGCTGGACACAAATATACCGAGGCGTAACATAAATAGTCGACGATATTTACTTAAGAAACTTAATTAGGCGCACATGCAAATTAAATAAAAATCCCATATAAGAGTAACGATCAGTCGATTCATTTTGCATATATTTCAAAAACTAGCTTTCCATAATCTGTTAAGATTTTGAGTAGGTTTCTCAATATCTTCCATTATTTATGTTACACATTGAACAAATAAATATAAAAAACGAACACAAGAATAAATAGGTAGTATTAAGACTATGCAATACTAATAGTCATATATATTGTCTGTTTCCATCAATTTGGAATGTACTTGCTTTATAATCAGCATAAAAACCACGCGGCTCTCAACTTGCTCCATCAGAGATGACGACGGCACTTCTTCTGGTCTTCTAAATGTGTTGAATACCAAAATTATATGGATATAATACCATGAAGAAATGTCTTTAAATCTTTTGAAATAGCTTGCAATTGACGTTATAATCATATATTGGATGGACGAACAAAGATCCAACGAAGCCGTAGGTTAAACTAAATAAAATAGAAACAATGCTGAATATATAACTATATTTATCATAAAACCGTCACAGATTGGACACGATGGGTAAACACATCAAAATATGTTCTTATACTATTTAGTTACTTATATCACTACCTACCTGAAAAGATAAGAACAAGAATACATTCATAAAAGGGGTGAAAACATTCTACTATTGAAATAGGCCTAATTTCGATCAGCCATATTCAATATTTACCAAGCTTTTCGCGCATTTTCAATCTCATTAGACAAAATAATAATGTCTAATGTGCCAATTTCCAAGTTTAGTTGAATGTCGTAGATAAGGATTGGGAGAAAAAAATAATTTAAGGTACAACTAACTCACAAGCTTGTAATATGTTTTGGGAATAAAACATTTTAAGTATAATGTCACAGGGCAATTAAATAACGCCTGACACAGTAGTTGATAGTTATAGTTAAGACATGAAATTATAAATAAACTATAAATATTAAGAAAAGTCTCATTTCATTAATTCGAAAAATGTACAAGTACCATTTAGAATAGAATAGAATAGGATAAAACTTTATTAACCAAGAATTAACACGTTTATACAAAGTTGTTAGAATAAAGTGTACAAATTTTTATTGCCAATATAAATATGTATGAAAATACGAATCTCCCTGCACTAGGCTGAGCCTGTCCTGCGGGGAACTCCAATTTTGGGATTTATGTCCAACCAAGCAGGAGAATACCATTGTGTTTTGTTAATATTTTTCCTTGTATTATAATAATATGAAATAGAAGAATCTTTATCGTATTGAGGAATAAATAGTACACTTATGTACGCCAATCACTCGAACTCCAATAAAATTTTCTAGACGAACTGAGCCTCGCTATTTTTATGACAGGATATTTAACTAATTAAATAGTTTCACCGTGCATCTAATACGTACAAAAATATATTGATGGCACATAACAACCACTAATATGATAACACACACATATTCTTATTCAAAATAACGACCAAATTTCAACATTAGTGTGGGAATGTATAAGCATATGATACAGAAATAAAACAAAACACAACAACGATTTCAACGATGTGAAGGCTTCATCGTAAGGATCAAAACATAGCGTCAATTTTTAACAGAAATTAACATATAACTGCAAAATTAACACATGAAGTTGCGCCTTTCGAATCATAATCATGCATGGAAACTAAAATAGTCAACAAATAAGAGTTAATCATACAATAATCAACAGTTAATAATAACACCTATACTTTGTGCATAGGATAAAAAGGATAGCCGTTGGACACATCATTTACATCAAATATGACCTTCAAAAGGTAAAGAGAACAAGACACAGCATGGAGTTACAAAATATGGCACAGAGGATATAATAACAGCAAAATAAAGTATTAATAACTATAAGATAAAGTAAGTATATTCCAAATATTTATGTATAATAATTTTAGAAATAATATACATATGTAAATTAATTACCAAAGCTTTATATTTTTCACTGTTTAAGTATAGTTACTATGCATTTAATAAAACAATATGATCTTTGGTAAGTAGTTTCGTATTATATACTTTAATAATATATATTATAGTAATATATATAGATGTCGAACCAGCCCTGCTACTATCGAGTTTATAAATTTATAATATGATATAAATTTATTAAATGCAATAAGGTATTGTCATACTATGTTCTTAGATAAAAACCAATTTAAAAAATGTCACAAAAAGAATTTAAAGTTCTCATGAGAACCGACCACAAAAACAATTCTTATTTATCAATAATGTTCTATTTTAACACAAAGTACAATGGCAAAATTAATTAGCAATCCACAAATTATGTAGGTATGATATTACAAAAATCAAACCGTGATAAATGCAGTATAGTAAAAAGTGAAAACATATGTTTACGAATTTCAAAACTGGAACTCGATGTGAGTCAGTTATAATAAAAATAAAACGCAAAAAAACACATCGCAAGCTTATTCCTAAATTAAATAATCGGATTAACATTAAAATATAGTCTCGTATCTCTACTTTAAATAAAAATTCTCGGTTTCAAAACCATTGACGACTTCATGATCGCATTATAATGAAATAAGCAAACATATTTTTAATATAATTCATGCATATTGAAATTTATAAGTCTTGCTTGAGCCAAATGTACAAATATCTGAAAATTTTGCTATATGAAAATATAGCCAACATGGAAGGTATCTTACATCGGCGTACAAGTATAATGTAAAATACCTTTTTTATTCTATGTTATCTTAGTGTAAAATTTGCGAGTGAATAGGAATCCAGTAAACACAGCCAATGAGTTATTAATCACAAAGGAAATAATTTCATAATCAGGATCAGTTAATCTATAATTAATAATTCTAAAGTGACTTATGTATATTTCATATATTATTGATTAACTTTATCTTATAAACTAACCTTAAAATCTTATAAAATAACAGAATTTCGGTATTTGACTAATGTCGAAAGTAAATAAATAATAAGTTAATTGAAACATACAGGTAAAGTACACCCTGTTATTTTTAACAAATGTATATACAACGTGTAACAGAAAGTGTGAACGTAACTTAAGGGGGTTATAGGGTATCAGGACGGCTACCTATGAACGAAACTTCAAACAGAAATAATCATTTTTTATTCAACTAGTAATTTATTTTTCTATCGACCACCTAAATCAACAAGAAAGATTACCGACATTATGAACAACACTAAAAACTCAGCCGCAAGGGTAATGAACCTTACCGCGAACTCTTTGGGTACCTACTACTTAGACTGTAAATAAAAAGTGTGGTTCTGTACAGTCACATAATTTATTACACGTGTTTATTTTAAGATTCAATCAAATGTTTAACTGAATTTTTGCTCTAATTTGTAACGATATTTTAATCCTTCATACTTTGATAACTAGGAAAAATCACTTAATTTAATTTAAATTGATATTCCGCAAGATGTTGGATCTAGGAGAAATAAATAATTTAATTGACTTATGTAACTGCAGATATTTTTTTGTGTGTTAAATAGTAAGAATATTAAATTTTTCTTCCAGTATGTGAATTTAATCTGGCCGGAAACGAATAGGTACTTAATTTTTTATACAAACTAACCAGATAAACACACGCGGTACGACTACTGATAAATTACGAAACAATATGAATAATGTACTAGGCTCATATGAACATTAGGGGACATTTCGAATTCCGTCCTGATTTTGTCGCAAGGAACTCTAATACGGCGGCGAATACAAAGGATTGATGTAGGTAAATAATAAATGGTTAAATATTTTTTAATATTCATCAAAGCGGGCCCCGCGCGCCGCGCCATCTGAATGTGTTCGTGTATAACTCATTGGTCTAGCGGTAGCGTGTTCAACTGCAGATAATAAAGTCCTGGGATCAAATCCCGGGTCGGGCCAAAAAGTGATTATGGGAATAATGAAGTCCTGGGTTCAATTCCCGGGTCGGGCCAAAAAGTGATTATGGGATTTTTCCGTAAAAAGAAATTTCTCAGTATCAGCCTGAAGTCTGGGAGTTGATGATATTACACCCCCATGCCTCGGAGAGCACGTAAAGCCGTCGTTCCTGTGCCTGACCTCTTTCCGGTCGTATCTCTAGTCGTCCCATCGGATCATGAGAGTGATGGAATAGAAAGTGCAGGGGCACTTTCAATTCCACCTTTAAAATTTAGAGTGATACACTCCAAATTTTAAAGGTTCCCTAAAGACATATTAATCATACATACAATACATACAAATAAAAAAATATGAATAATGTACTAGGCTCATATGAACAGTAGGGGACATTTCAAATTCCGTCCTGATTATATCCAAAGTTACACTAATATGGCGGCAAAATCAAAGAGTTGATGTAGGTAAATAATAAACGGTTAAATATCTTTTAATATTCATGTAAGCGAGCCGCGCGCGTCGTCGATACCTAGGCGGCTCTTTTGAGTGGACTCAAAGACGCCGCCAAAGGGGCCGCGTTCGAAGAAAGCCGCCAAATTCATCAAATATTGTGCAATTTCATTTATTTAATAAAAATATTAAAATCATCAGTTGTTCGTAAACTGCTGTCTATTTAGGTCGTGTTTAGTTACTCAATCGTCTAAAATATCGTTTAGTAATGAGTAAAGTGCAGATTTTAGTGAACGTGAAATAATGAAATTCTTCCATCAGTACTGAAAACAACTTCAACTAGAAGTTAAACTATAAAAAGGATCTCGTAATGTGTTTGTGTATCACGTACTTATACGATGTAAAGTATCCAATAGCTATTCAGCAGTGCTATAAATAAAAACATAACTCTAAAATAAAACAAAATATGTGTAGTGAGTGCAATCGGAATCAAACTACCAGGCGTGCATAGAAACACAGAGGTGTGTCAAGCAATTTATAGCGTAAATCAGAATCAGCTGTGCTGTGTTAGTACGGATGTTCGTTATATCGATAAAAATACTTGTCGATATATTGAACGGTATATTATTTTACGATCAAGATTAAAATGATGGTATTTCGGTTTGAGATTTTGTGTATAGGTAGGCTTAAGGAGACCGTATATGCCCCTTAAGTTACGTTCACTCTTTCTGTTACACGTTGTATATGTAAATGCATATGTTACCGTGACTCTTTTTTATCACCTTTAATGGCATGTGATATAATAAAGTTAGTCAAATACCGAATTGGAATCCTTCTCGTGATATAATTATAATTATCTAACAACCATCAAATAATACACGGTATATAAAAGAAATATTGTTAAACCCCGAAATGTCATTGAGATATCCAATGTGTAGATTATGCTTAAATACACTGGGAATGAAAACAACGAAATATACTGTGGCATGATTAGTTTTTTAGTAAAAAAATACAATAATACCAAATAAACAAAGAACGAAACAAGAGCATTTCGGTATTAAACTTTATTTCAGCAGACCCCGTAGTTTAACTAGCCAAGGTCAATATTATTTTTAGCCGCCCCGACAACAACTACGTATTTTCAATAATCATAAATATAAAAAACACTTAATACGTACAAGTTCAATTTGGACCATATGAGTTTTAGTTTTTTACTTAACACTGATGAACTTCCCAAATAAACATTCGACTAATACTTCGCCCGCCTTGAACGCTAATTTTGAAAAATCGTTGACATACCTGTCATTAATTTCTCACGAGAAACCAGAGTATGAAATTACTTGATACTTAGAACAACAGTTGACACAAAAGGCAACAACAAGAAAAATATCAAATTTGTAACCTTAGGGGTTCACGCTCACGCCCTACGTTAATGAATTAGTCAATCAGTCTGGTAAGTAATTAAGTGTGTATAGAAGATGATTGAGAGTAAATACATCACATATTTCTTTTCAACATTATTTAATTATATGGTTGTATTTAATGTTCACCCGTCACAAAAAGATATTAAAATATTTGTTTTAGATGAAAACATAAAATAGTTCGGGTACATTCACAGCAATGATCAAGGTTAAAAAACAAATATTTCAAGTTTTATATTAGTATTATTATATTTTAATAATTGCAAAGGTTATTTCTTTTCTTTAATGGAATTAGAGGAATATTTATAATAATAATAATAATTATAGTCGTCTCCGTAAACGGTCTCATAGCAAAGAGCGTCGACCAACATCTTACAAGGCTTTCGC
Organism: Pseudoips prasinana; assembly: GCA_951640165.1. Lineage (NCBI taxonomy): Eukaryota > Metazoa > Arthropoda > Insecta > Lepidoptera > Nolidae > Pseudoips > Pseudoips prasinana. Next base: position 22,760,850 of record OX621234.1, read on the forward strand.
TAGATCACTGGGTCAAGGGTCGGATACAAAAGGCGGCAATAATGGGAACGGCACGCATTGTAAGGAGGTTACTTACTTTGTCGCCCTGACCACCGGCGGCCTAGGGCGTCAAACCCCCCCGTTTGAGGAATTTTTTTTTTTCTTATTTATTTATATATTATTTTTGTATCAATTTATAAATATAAATATGTAAAAATAAGAAATTAAATAAATAATTTGTAATAATAATATTATTTGCTAAAATTTTCAATTGGTCTTATATATTACTACTAGTATAGACATGTGTAACTTCCAGTGCATATTTTGTATCTTTAACAGTGTATTTTAAGGACTACATGGGACTACTGTAATTCCTATGTACAAATAGTACATTAGCGTTATAATAGTTTAAGACTCCCGGTCTATATATATATGACTTCTCTAACGAGTGATAAATATGTAAGTGAACAAACATCTACCCTTCCCTGTATGAATTCGTATTATACTAATCTGTGAAATATATCAAATCACTTCTTTATAAAATATTTTTTATTAAATAAATACTATACAAACAATATACAGATATTGATGGTGGCAGAAATATATATGTACATGTCTACTTAACTTACTTTCAATAAAAAAAATATTTTTTATTTTAACTCTCTTGCTCAGCAATTAAAACTTTCTAATAATTTTATTTTTAAGGGCATTAAGGCACCCTGCATAGTCAAAGTTGCCAATTAGAGTGCTTAGTTCTGAACTAAGGATGTTTGTGTGCATAAAATCATTTGTTGGTCTTCTGTCAAATGACAACACATCGATTTAAATATTTTATTGTAAAACATAAATCTAAATCGCGAATTACGCGGAATTGTTAACTTAATTCCGGAGTGCTTAATGTTTTCATGTAATCAGCAACATTTCTTTTAAAACAAACCGTACTAGACGGAAATAACCCTGAATGTGCACGGTCGAAGATCAGTAGAATAAATAAATAATACATACTCGTAATAAATAATTAAGGTATAATTTAACAAATATTACTCTTCAACGCTTTTTTCTTTACCTGTTGGCATGTCCCGAAGTTTATTTTTAAGAGCGTAGAAGGCAAGCCAGTTAATGACACAACAGATAAGAGCTCCTATACCAAACGATCGGAATGTGATCCATCCTCCATAAATGCCAAACAAACGACCTCCTATGAAGCTGCCAAGTGATGTACCCACGCCTTCGAAAACTGCTCCAACTAAACCCTGAAATAAACAGAAATAATACAAAAAACGCACGTATGGTTGGTTATATTTCGTTGCACTGACTTAGATGCGCTTCGTTAAGCCCCCAGCTAGATAGACATTTCCATAACTAGTGACGGCCAGTTTTTTTAAACCTAGATAACAATTCTAAATTCATCTCACATCTTACATTTTATACATTACTACTTTTGCACCCCTAAACCGGCGAGCATGTATGAAGAATATAATGACAGTAATCGAGGCAAAAGAATTATGCAAAGATCGTGACAAATGGAAATCCGTTGTCTCTGCCTACCCCTCTGGGAAACAGGCGTGAGTCTATGTATGTATGTACTACTTTTGCAAACCGGCATCAGTAAGATCGGACTTTTAGACCAGATTTTTTTAAATTAAAGCATCTTTACTAATTTAATGTTAATTAATAACATAATTTTTATATCAAGCAATTACAACGCGGCATATCATACCATGAATTTACGAGTAGCTTAAAATGTGCAAATGTTAAATTTTGAATATTTCTGGGTATCGAACGGTGTGATTTGGTTGGTATGAACTGACCAAATTTATTGAAAATCCTACTAATATTATAAATGCGAAAGTGTGAGTATGGATGTATGGATATTTGTTACTTTTTCACGCTAAAACTACCGGACAGATTTTGATGAAACTTTGTAGCAATATAGGTTATATGTGTATCTGAATACCACATACATAGGCTATAATTATATAAAACTAGAAATTTCCTTCCCAACCGAAGAACATTAAAATTGCCTTCACTCACTGAGGTGGGCTCACCGTCCTTGCCTGGCCCTAGGCTGTGTTTAAAATATTGCTTCAAAGAGAAATACCCGGTTTTAGGCCAACCATTGCCATTTCCAAATTATCTACGGTTGAACACGCTACTACCGGACTAACTAAATATCATCATCATCATATCAGCCGAAAGACGTCCACAGCTGGACAAAGGTCTCCCTCAAATATCTCCACAATTGCCGGACAACTAAATATTACCTAACAAAAATAGTTAAGTATGAGGATCTGGTTGGCGTGGTTGGTAGATTTTTTCAAGCCGCTAGATGGTTTCGATCGCCACCCAGGACAGATATTTGTACGCAAGAACATGTCCGTGTATTACCAAAAGAAAATTACGATATGTAGTATAACAGTTATTTGGTTTCCTTAGTACAGCTCTGCTTAGTTTGGGGTCGGTCTGTATTTTATAAGGTCCCATATATTATTATAAGTGCGGGTGGGAATCAAACCTACGAATCAAGAGGTTTAAGGCCGCCATTCGAAGCTCTATTAACTTAACGCAATCAAAAGGTGAAATAAAATTTATGTATCTGTATACCTGTACTGTAGTTTCTGTTCCTGGCGGCGACACAATGTTTGCGTACGACGTCATTGTTGGGTAGAACATTCCGAATGTGATACCTTGCAATAATTCAATAGGCAGCACCCACCAGGCGTTCGTAAGGAATGAATACAATATGAATCTCAGGCCGAATGCAAGTAGTACTAAACTCATCATATTAACATGGCCGACTTTTTTGAGAATATAGCCTGAAATCATTGAAATTATTAATAGCTGTGCCTGTTTAGATGGTGATTTGTTATGTCCAATCATATAAAGGGTGACAATAAGCGTACCATATCCCATATGTACTGTCTATCATTAAATAACAACCAATAAATCTAGTTACGGCTCATCAACTTGACATACTTAGTACAACCTAACTCCGGTAATGAAATAATGATGGTATTATCATACACTTGTACTAGTCCAGCTAACAATGCAATACATAATATAATTACAACTGTAATTTTTAAAAAAACATAACCGACCGTGCGATTGTCTATGGTGAGTTAAGAATTTAATATTATTACAATGTGTAACCTTATTATATGTATTACGACGGTCACGCTTTACCCTTTATGAAGATGGACTCAGAATGTAAACAAACAGAATATAAGACTATTTTACACCTTTGACATACATCGACATTGGATTGAATTAGATATGACTTTAAGATAGCTTTAATCCAGTAAACCCACTAATCAAACTATATGTCTTATATAGTTTGTTTAGTGGGTATTGTAGTATTGCAACTTTCTTCAGATAATATCCAAAATTTACCTTCCACCTTTTAGTCCCACATGTGGTCTTGAGACACTACTTATTTCACTAAGCGACAGATTTCCACAGCAGTTATACAGTGTTATCAATATATAGCTTAATTAATAAAAACATAAACTTACCCGACACAAATAAAAAGGGTACCTCTCCACCAAAAGTCTGTATTGCACTAACTAACCCCTGCAGAGTTTTAATGTAAGTTGAACCATCACAACTTTGGCCAGCCACATCTTCTAAAAGCCAAAAGAGGAAATTCCATAGCAGGCCAGTGCACATGCCCACCGCAATAGTCCACAGCATGAACATTAAAGTAGGCAATGACGATAACAATTTACCAACATCAGCCAATATATTCAATGACATCTTTGTAGAATCAGTCTGAAAAAGTTGGACATAATTGTTATATCGCTTTTATTTGGGATATTATAAATTGTCATGCTAATTGTTATAGAGAACTAGCTGTTCTATGCGCATGTTGCTACGTCACTAAAATAAATTTGAAGGAAAGACGTTACACAAATATTCATTTATTATAGTGCCGCCATCTGTATATGGTTGGTCGTACCAACTCAGAATCCTTCGTGGGCTCATGCACAACACTTTGCTAAAGACAATCACATAATCAAATGCATAGTTTACAATATTATAAAGGACATACGGACATAGATTTTTGTATATATAGATGAACAGTAGTATAAGATGGTTATATCCATCTTACTTTTTAAAAAGATTGACACATATTTGTTAAGGACATGATTTATTTCATTCACCCAATTATAGAATGAAAATTCATGGTCAAAGAAAATCATCTGCAAGCTAAGCGATGTCTAAAAATGGATAAGTGATCTTTCACGGTTCGCTCTATGATTGTAATATGACACGATATAATTAAGGTGTAGGTGTCATATGTAAATAGTTAAACTGTACACGTATGTAAAGACGGCTTTTTTCTTAATAATAATAAATGTTAAAGACAGTAACAGTTTTGCGGTCGGGTGACCGCCCATGCGTAACCCAGAAGATACACGCAATATGATGGTATAAAATTAACTGCACACAGGCTTACCTTCAAGAAACACGATACAGTCACGTCTCCAAGCATAAAGACGAACATAAGAACAAACGCTACTGTATAGTCTTTGTACTCTCCTTCGCTGAAAAGATCTATCAGTACGCCAGTTAGCAAGGAAAATATACCCCAACCGAAAGACCCCCAAAGTCTCTGCTTTCCATAATGGGACACCTTGGGACCTGAAGAGAAAATAGAAACCTTCATTATCATCATCATGTCAGCCAAAGTACGTCCACTTCTGGACAAAAGAATGGCGGGATATGCCATAATTGCCACGCTTGCGAGACGGGTTCACAGTTTGGTGGTCATAGTTCACAGAAAAACGCTGCTGCCCGTTCTCTGGTAGGTATTCCATCGGTCGATTTCTACGCCCCCCACGGGATAAGATGGTATTCTATGCCGTCACCACACAGCAAACCATAATTATAAATAACTTTAATTTCTTGAACATTACTCTTTATGTAGGCAAGTGTTATCAGTAAAAGTGTTGTCAGCAGAAATGTATTAAAGGATTTGGTTGGACGAGAGAATCTCTTTGGGCCTCGGAAAGCATATTAAAGTATAGTTCCCGATTACTCATCAGTTATTAATAACGAGAAGCATAGTAGACCCTGACACCCAATCTAATCATTGTTTTGTTTGAACCAATAAACAAAACAATAAACTACAATCAATCGATGCTGCATAGGTATACAACAGTCAATATTTTTGTAGAAACCCATATAGTGATAGTATGTTTCTTTATCAATGTAAAAAAGGTTAATGGCTACTGTCTCTTGTATCTTCTGTAGAGTGCGGAGTAAGATTTGAACACGTCTGACACGTCAAATATTGACTCAAAGTCCAGAAAAAGAAATAATAAAAATCAGGTATGCACTTCTTTATTGCAGCCGTGTTTTATGTAATTGTTTGTAATTGAATGGAACAGACATCTTACCCAGTAAATCGAAGCAAATAGCATCTGCGAAAGTAACCACAACCGCCTGTCCGATCCAACTAATTATCATAAGGAAGAAAAATATTCCGAACTGTGAGGTGTATTCTTTAGTGTCACCTCTACTGTCCGTTGCTGCTTCTATTATTTCATTCACCTGCAAATAACAGTTATAATTTCATTATGAAGAAAAAAATAATGTCACGGCCTGACACACAACACGGCAACAACTGACATTAATCACACACGGCCATCTGACCCAACTAAGCAACTTGTTGTGTTAACTTATATATTATATATACTACCTTTATTTTTTAAATACATTCTTATATAGATAATTACACCCAGACTCAGGACAAACAGACATGTTCATGCTCACAAATATCCGTCTTGGATGGAAATCAAACCCACGACCTGCGGCGTCAAAGGTAAGTATCTACCAACCATGCCAACAGGCTCGTGATATTACACTATATTTTTTATACATATATGTATTACCGTTTATTTGAAGCATTAATTCTTTATTTTGTAAAATGAATGATAACCCATCCACTTGGTAATTCTTTAGTCTCATTTAATATTTGAGCAAGAAAGACAGAGCACCTTCCAAGAGGATGTCTCGATGTTTTAATAAGTACGGGTGCAGGTCTGCAATGTACACCTGCTGTTTTTATTAAGGGGATAACTCTGTAATGTACGCTTTATATTTTCCTATTTTTTTTGAAATCATCTCACTTAAAATTAATTATATTATTAGAATCTATCGATTATACAACACGCTAGATATGTGTTTACATAAAAGGTCTCGAAATTAAATAGTAGAATATAAGTACATAAAATACTTGCCGTGATGTCATCACAATGTATGTTACAGGAAGACTGGAAAAGTTCCGTAGTTAGTTGATAAGTCGCTTTCGAGACGCAATTTGGATAGTGAATGGACACTAAAAATAAAAATAAATGTTTTATAAGAACTTCTGTAGGTATTTCCTATATTAATATATACATAATTTTTATATAAAATACATAGTATTTAATAAATGCTCAAATTCGTCTACAAGATTTGTTCTATCTGATATTCTATCTACAAATGGAAAGTCCGTATTCTATGCCCATTTAATTAATACTGTTTATGAAGCCATTTGTTTAAATACTATCAAATTATATGAACTTGTTGAGTAAAACGACTATATTGGATGAATTATAATAGAAGCCACTCAAAATTAGCGTTAAATGTAGACGGAATGTAGGTAACATTTCGTCTACATTTTGTACAAATGTACTATATATAATACTATATTGTCAACCCAAATAAATATCATCGCATTTGCAAAGTTTCAAATAGATATGCCTACTAAAGTGTGTACAAATTGAATTCAATTTGTACACACATTCATATCCATTAATTTATTTGTAATGGAAGCGTGTTCAGGGTAATAGATGTTGGTTCACATATTTCGATATAAATGGGAGGCTTGCTTAAAATTTACCTGCCATGGCAAATTATAAGATATGCTTTAAGTTTCTTTACGGCAATATTTTATCGTCCTTTTTAGATTAAAACTATAGCAAAGAAAATACATAGTTATTTACCGCCTCCATTTTCATCAGGTAATTCAATATATATAAGGTGCATATATACACAGCTATCTTCCACCAATGTATCCGACGGGCGAATTACGCCGGTAAATGATAAATTTGATGGAAATTCCTCCCCAACTTTTGTCTTTGGCTGGCAATAACTAGCTGTATCGGCCTTCCACCACTCGCATATCTCCATTAGCCGCCAGGGCTTAGTAAGGTCAAGATCACATGATGTCTGAAATAAATTTTAAGTAATTGGTAAGGTCATAGTTGGCTCCAATGATGCGACTTGTTTAAGCCACTTTGAAAGACTCTTACGTCAATTAACAACTGTTATAGACAACTACGACCTGAAATCACGGCCTCTTGAAACAAATAAAAGCTCATTAATGAAATCACTTAAAATATAATTGAATAAAAACCAAAATAGCCAATACTATATTTTAAAAACGAACGTATTGAAATGTGTTTAACAATCTAATAATAATTACTCTGCACAGTAAATTTGTTAATAATAGTGCTCCTGGCCGTATTTCGGTTACAACGTCAAATCAACTGAAATTAGACCTTTCGCACTCTAGCACATTCATGCTTGTACCCTCATTTCCATAATCGTATCGGACGGCTCTCCGACACAACCGCGGGATATCAAGCGCAAGACCGACCGCTTTAAGTGCACTTCAGACAATTTGGACGGTGATAATATATGTATAATAAACTAAAACACTGTATGATATCTTTAGTTTCAACAAAAATGCAAAATTTAAGTTATTACCTTACATTCGGTGCTTAGTATTTCCTTGCTTAAATTTAGAAACCGAGGGGTGTTTTCTGTACAGAACTTGTAGCTTATATTTTTATCTTTGCATGTCATATTAGCTTGTTCATTCGAAATTGTTGCTGCCAACTGTGAATTGTTACATTTAAGAGTACAAGTTTCGTTGACATCCACGTATCCACTACCGAGGCGACAACTCGCACTAAATAGATGATCTGAAACGAGAAATGGTTTCAAATTTCAGGTTAAAAACAAAATCTTTATGCACACATCATAGTACTTTAAGGTTAAATTAAAAATAAAACAAACATTCGCTATTAATACGCACATATTGTAATTCTCAACAAGTATAAAGACATAATTTATAAGTCGCAGTGCGGCATATGCATACAAGAACAATGTCAGAATTAAAAAATAAAGTTAGCCAGCTAAATTTCGCAGAGATGGCACATATAGTTAATATATTACTTACACTTACATCGCTAAATGACCGTCGTGGATAATGAAAAATAAATTTTGTATTTAACACTGTGAACAAGTTTTCACTTATCCTTACTACAATATTATAAATGCGAAAGTAACTGTGTCTGTCTGCCGCGCTTTCACGCCAAAACTACTAAACCGTTTGAAATGAAAATTTGTACGCAGATAGTCTATTGTATTATTATCTCTTTTACACTAAACAAATTAGATGGAGTTGATGATAAAATCAGTTAAAACTGTATCTTAATAAGGGAAGAGAATAGTTTGTAGGAGTGTTAAAGACATTTCATAAACACAACCATAATCAGCAGCATTTCAAAAATGGTAAGTTATAAACAATGGGTTACGATATGTTATGAAACAACCTAATTGTTATCAATTAGTTTCTTTTTTAATCTAATGTTATCAAATGTAGTGCATTTTTTTTTATTTATATAATGCCTAGGCACGCACTGACTAAACCTAACTTGCCATAAGACTTCTTGACGTCTAGTGAGGGGAGCCACCCGAACGCGGGTAAACTTATCTGGGGAAGTAGTGCATACCTATTGCACAACATTTTATATTGTTATTTTTTTTTTAATATTGCTGATTTAGGTAGGATTCGGTAAAAACATGTCTTTCACACACATTCTACATATCCTATCCACTTAAGGACACTGTCTTCATACATTAAATAAAACATCTTACCATCCATAGTGATATTGCCAGCTGCCATATAAACGCAGGCATCGTTCCCGAGAGAAACGTCTTTAAACGATGAAGTAAATTCTATATTGTCAGTATTGCTGTAGCAATACTGAGGTATGTGCCAATGCTCACATATCGTCTGCCACATTTTTGGGGTAGTCATATCACAGTTCATCTATAAAAAAGGTTAATAGCATTGGTCTTCTTAGCCCAGATCAAAACGACGAGAGCACTAAGGATACTTTAGCCACCGTTTAGTAAATCATTATATTGGGACAACTAACGCTCTCTCACTCACTCATAACAGCTATAAAAAGTCCACAGCTGGACAAAAGCCTCTCCCAAGAATCATCTTAGTCGGATATGCCGTAATCGCCACGCTTGGCAGACGGGTTGGCGATCGCAGTATGGTAGAGACGCTACTGCTCTTCCTCTGGTAGATATTGTCTTGAGAGATCGCAATACTAGGCAGAGCCTGTACTAGCAGACAACTGATAAACATACTTAGATATTTCTGGACGGGCCTGTTAATGTGGTTGGCAATGCTTGCTTTTCACGCCAGAGGTCGTGGGTTCGATTCCCACCCAGGACAGATATTTGGGTGCATGAGCATGTCTTTTTGTCCGAGTCTGGGTGTAATTTTCTATATAACTATGTATTTACAAAAGAAACGTAGTACATGTAATATATAATTTATCTACTTAGTTTGGGATCAGATGGCCGTGTATAAATAATGTCCCAAGATATTTTGTATTATTTCTAAATACAACCATATTGCAATTTGGTGGCGAGCGAGCGATTGGCGAGCGGTAAGTCAGAGGATTATAAAGACAACTAGTGATTGCGAAAGGAGTCTTTTCTGACGTCAACAGGTACTGATACTGGAGATTAACAGTCAAGGTCACTACATCAGGCCAGCTGTTAATATAAAGCAGTAAGCGTACTTCACAAATAAAACATTTCACAGATCGGTCAACATACTTTGAAAGAAACAACTTTCAAAGTATGTCGACCGATCTATGATGAATATGATGTTATTGCTTTTGCTACTAAACATTTTTTTTTATGAGTGTGGATGTACTTTATGTCCGTAATATATGTTTGTAAAGTACTTTGTCTAATATTGCAGGCGTTATATTTAAATAAAAAACAGTCAGAATTGTATAAATGTTTTATATATCCTTGAAACCACGTTTCTTTTATTTTAATTATAAAAATTTGAGTCTCTACCTATATTTAATCTAACCTCTGTTGTAACGAATATCAACCTTGAGGTTAGTCGCTGCTGTTTATTTTTACTCCATTTAATGCAAAATCCAACATTCAGGTCGGCTAATGGTAGACTGTCTAGTGCGTTAACCAATGTTTAATGCAATAGAGTACCTAAAATTGTACCGCTCTTTTTAGATACCTCGGGTTGCCTACAACACATCTGACTGACGAGACTCAGTCAAAAAATAAGTTATAGGGGGAACGAGGATTACATGTGTAATGCTGTACAAAATACTTACTTGGCAAGATACATTAACAGACGAATCTTGATTACGTAACGAATCAACTTTGCACTCATTAATTTCGTCTTTGGTTGCATAGCAACTCTGAAGAAACGTAAAACCACCATTACAATCTAATTCAACGCTTAGATTTCTATTCTCCGGTATAAAGTATATACATGAAAAACTTATTATTGTTATTATTTGAAATAAAATAAATATTGTTTTCTGCCTTTTAAACCTGTAACAAAATTTGAGATTGAATGCATCATAGAATCAACGTAACAATTATGGATTTCAATATTTCAAATCATTATTTAGCGCCTTGAATTATTATAATGATACTCATAAATTACAAATATTACGCATTCGTTCCCGTTCGATGTATAATGCAATGATAGCCAATTATTATTCTGTACATTATTCGTGCTTGGCCATAGTGAAGCGCAAGCAGGCAGCAAGACTCACAAAACTGTATGAAGCACGATTTTTCTTATACAGTTTTGCGAGCGCAAATGAAATACGGATCAAAGGTTAATAACAATGGAACGACTTTCATCAAAATAGAAAACAATAATTCGTGAATACAAAATATTTGTACTAAGCAGGTTTATCAAAAGGCAATATAAAATGATTAGGAGACATACAAGACGATTAAGATAATATTATGATGTAATGTACCTGTCGGCTATTACGCCAAAGAGTGGTTTAGCGATAAGCCCGAATATAGGTAGAATTGTATAAATTAATCCCACTGTGGCGGAAGAAAACCCTAATTGACGTGCGTATGTTGATAAGTATGGCACTAGTGGTGCTGTGCCTGAAAAATAATATGTTTTAATTAGCTATAGTACTTGAGTAACTAACTATGGTGCGTCATTACACGATCGTCATATCCACATCACACGTCTTTAATATAATCTCAAACCTCTGCATACAAAATTAATCATAAGTTTCAAAAATCTTTAGAAGCTTTTCGTAGACTGAATTAAATATTGTTTCAAAATTATAATGACTCGACGAGTAGTTCCTGATTGGCAGGCTTCCTCCATTTTGATCTGACATTTAGGTTTAATAATGTGTAAATGTATACCTTCATAACAAGATGATAAAAAGTAAACATTATGGTGGCCAGGGAAGGAAACTCAGCATTTGGCTACTGTTGAATTGCTATTATTTTATAATATTTTTAATCACACTCTAATTTGACCTATTGTGAGGATTAAGTGGAACTATTATAAGGTGTAAAAGTAACGTAAAATAACGAGAGAACTTACCAGCATTAAAGAAGAAGAAATGCCCTTTTATGGGTAATAGCTTTTTGTTTACTTGCATCTTTGAGGGTAACATTTAGGACCTGTAATGAAAATTTGCAAATTTTGTTATTTTTGTCTTTTATATATATAAATATAATAAAATCGTATATGTACATCCGAATACCACAAAGACTATAATTTGTAAAATTAAAAGCGGTTGAAAACTGCTAGTTATATATAAAGTACAACCCATGTGCAACTATGAAACATCGATTTATTTCACCCGTAATATTTTCGTAAACACTTATAATTGTTATCGCTTATTTACGAGATAAGAGGCAACGGTATTTTTAGATTAAATTTTTTTATAATTTGTCTACAAAAACGTATTATAATTATAGGTACCTATGTAAATAATATCCAGTTTTAGAATGTTTCAGTACCGGGAATGAACTTAAATATAGTTTGATTAGAAAAACAATGTCACATCAATATGACTAGGGCAGAGAAAAGGGCACATGCTGATACAAAACAATGTAAGTAATTAAAAAAAATAAAAACATAGTTATAATAAATTTATTAATTTAATGGCGTACATCTCAAATCAGTGTCGTCATCATAATTTTAATAAGAATCGCTAGAGAAATGCTGGGTTAACAGTTGTAGATTTACGCTTCCTTAAGATCTCTACATAAGATTACAATATTTTTACCTATTACCACCAAAACTATCACATCTATAACAAAACATATTGGGAGCGATTGGCGAGTGCACTCGTACAACCGCTCCCAATACTAGATTATGCTGCTTCTTATCTCAAAAAACGGATTTTATTCCTTCAAGATTCCTAAAATCGTCGCAAAAACTCAAGCTAAATATGCCAGTCTACTAATTTTCTTGACAGATCTTTTGTGTTGGTTGTCTGGAAGAGATCACATTTTGTGATAAGACCTCATTGTATACTTTAAGGTTTTAAGTGTATTAATTTGTTATTACTTTGGTTTTCAATAATGAGTTTATCTATCGACCAATGTCATCACATTTTAATCAAGCTATATCTAAAAGACTTATGGAACTAGTGTAACTTACTCCGCCTTCTTTTAAAAAGAAAGTATAAATGTAAAATCGACGTATCTTAACTTAACAAATGCATTCTGACTATTTTTCCAAATATTTCAACAAGTTGTATAATTCTATAAATTTTTGTGTGCGCACGTTATCCACGGCGACACCTTATATCTTATCAACACTATTGACACGGATAATAGACCTAGATAATAATCTCAAAGTGAAATACAGGTGTATTGAAAGTTAATTGACACAGATTACACTTATATCTATACTAGCTTTTGCCCGCGACTTCGTTCGCGTGGAATAGTGTCTTCCGGCAGATTTTTGGTTTTACCTACATAGTTCCCGATCTCGCGGGATCTCTTCAAAAATGAAATGTGGAAGATATTCTAGGGAACTCTTCAAAAATCAACATAATGAGCTCTGCGTTTGAATTGAAGATATGTATACTCACTTAGGGCATTAAAGCCGTTATTGCCGATCGAAAAAGGCGAAAATGTTATTTTTCCCTTATTTACAAAATATTATTTTGATTTGCCATTTCAGAAAAAAATACTGTTTCTCCCTTGACAAATTTTCTATTATTTTAGGCTTTAAACATTATTAAAGTTTCTTACACCAAGACATTTCTGTATACCACGTTTTGAGTTTTGCCATCCTTTGCAAAAATATATAGGTCTTGTGGTTTTGACACTCTTGAGCACGCAACGTAGAGTTGTCCATGGGAGAAACAGGCTTTTTCAAGATGTACCCCCGCAACTTTAAGCGTTTGCCCTTGGGCTTTATTTATGGTCATTGCAAACGCAGTTTTCAGCGGAAACTAAACTCTTTTGAATTTGAATGGCAAATCAGTTGGAATGATGGGAATGCGGGGAATAATTACAGTTTCGCCTTTTGCCATTCCAGTCATAATAACGGCGTTAATGACATTCCGTCCTAAATAGGTAACTTGTAACCATGTGCCGTTACATAGCCTTGGTGGATCTAGGTTTCTCATAAGCATCACAGGAACTCCAACTTTCAGCCTCAACTTGTGAGAAGGCACTCCTGATAACTCTAAGGAGTTGAGAAACTCTGTTGGGTAAGATGTCACTTGCTCGGTATCCACGACGTTATCTACTGATAGATACTCGATGACATCTCCCTCTACGTCAGACATAATTTGGTCATTTATCCGGCCTACTATTTCATTTGTTGGCGCCAATATCGCCCTTTCGCATAACCATTCCCGATTTTCGATATTACCGCGTAAATCCGGATAGACACTATTTTTGAAATTGTATGTGCTATTCACAATTTGGCATCATTCGCTGCTCAGCGTGATCATACTCTCGGAGTCGGTAGGCATACGATCCTCGCCGATCTTCAGAAGAGCAGCAGCATACTGCCCGGCTTGACAATCATTATGGAGTAATACTCGCATATTCGTCGACAGTACAACCATAGCACAGATGCTTTTAAACAGGCATTGATTTCATCTGGGTGTGCCCCTTGCTATAACCGGCAGGGTCTGCCGGAAGTCACCGGCCAATAGAACCACCATTCCTCCCATAATACCTTGATTGTTTTTTATGTCTTTCATCGTGTGACGAAGTGCTTCGATTGCTCTTTTATGGGACATCGTACATTCATCCCAAACCAGCAGTTTACATTGTTGCAACATTCTTCCACGCTCACTACTTTTACTTATGTTACAAACTGTCATTTCCTCCCAACGCCATCTATTGAGCATAGTGACAACTCGGATTATTTATCTATACTCCGTTCGGGCATTTTCTTTGTGCTAAAAGTTTTATTATATTGATATTATTTTTTTCATACCTTTTTACTATTTATTTACTTTTTTCCGATGAATTAAAACAATAACATGAACCGAACTCGTGTAACGATCGACACCATTGCGCGATCACCAACTTGACATAGTATAGTACTAATAGAATTATCTATACTCCGTTAGAGCATTTTCTTTCTACTAAAAGTTGTATTATATTATATTTTCATACCTTTTTTACTATTTATTTACATTTTTCCGATGAATTTTCAGTACGGAATTGATGCCGACTCTTGACCAATAGATGGCGCTGTATGTCCGGAATAAATTTTATTTTTTATTTTATTTTTGTAATAAAAACTATCCTATGTCCTTTCTCAAGTTCCAAACTATGTCTGTACCAAATTTCACACAAATCGGTTCAGTAGTTTAGGCGTGAAGCAAAGACAGACAGACAGACAGACAGACAGAGTTACTTTCGCATTTATAATATTAGTTTGGATTTGGATTTGGATGTTCAAACGAATCGGACTGGAAGGCTATATGAGACAAGCATGCTGAAGACTATCATGCCAGGCGCTGTGAGATATCTAGCGAAACCGCTAATTCTTCACTATGTATCCATTCCATAAATACATTATTATTATTATTTTATTTTCTTTGATTTCTCCCTTTCTGGAGGGGTTTGTTACTCATCACACGGGCCGTAGCCAAGCGTGAAAAGTGGGTTATCTTATAGTATAAGCTGAAGAAACTGAAGAAGTAGTAAGGAATTTTCGAGTAAGACGGCAGGTATTCAGGATTATTGCTTTCTGCAGGGTGTTAAGAGTATGCTTGGGGATTTCTAGGACGTCTAGGCTTCGCTGCAGGCTGTTAGGTATGATACCGGTGGCAGACATAACGATGGGAACTATGTGTATCGCTTCTGCCCGCCATTGGCGCTTCAATTCTATACCTAAATCCTGGTATTTAGTGAGTTTATCGGAGATAGTAGATTGGATGTTATGTGTATTTGGCACTGCGATATCTATTAGGTAAACAATATTCTTTATTTTGTCGTGTAGTGTGATGTCAGGGCGGTTAAAGTGGATGGTTTTGTCTGTTAATATTGTTCTATCCCAATACAATTTATGAGAGCTATTTTCAAGTATAATATCAGGTATGTATTTATAATAAGGTGTCTTTCTTTCTATGAAATTGTATTTGTGTGCAAGATGTTGGTGTATTATAGCAGCTACTTGGTCGTGGCGGTGCTTATAATCGGTTTGAGCTAAAGAGCGACAGGCGGAGGTTATGTGTTGGATAGTTTCTGAACCACTGTGACAGTGTCGACATGTGTCTGTCGGGAGATTCGGCGTATGGATGATATATTTTTGATAGTTTCGTGTATCAACAACCTGGTCTTGAATCGCTATCATGAAGCCCTCTGTCTCAGGGAAAAGTTCACCACGATGTAACCAGGCGTTCGACGCAGCTTTGTCGACATATGGTTGATGCAGATCGTGGTAATGTCTTCCGTGCAGAGATTTCTGCTGCCAGGATGCAAATTTTTCTTTAACGTCAGTGATTCTTTCGTTTCGTTGCGCGTTACGATCTTTTAGGTTTAGTGGTGTGAATTTATTGTCTGAAAGTGTGACTGTTTTGTGTAAGATCGATTGTTCTGAGCGCTCATAGAAGTATTGTCTGAGGGATGTGATTTGTTTATTATGTAAGTTTACGACATCTATAATTCCTCGTCCACCCTCAGCCCGCGAAAGAGTTACCCTTTGTACGCAGGACCTTGGGTGGTGTTTTCGGTTAGCTGTTAGAGACGTATGTATTTGACGTTGTAGACTTATTAGGTCACTTTGAGACCAATTTATAATACCGACAGAGTATGTTAATAGAGGAACTGCGAAGCAATTGATTGCTTTCGCTAGGTTGCGGGAATTTAATTGAGAACGGAGTATAATGTTTAAACGGTGGGTAAATTTCTTTTTTAGATTTAATTTTGAGTGTTTTTGGTTAATCTGACGAGCTTGCTCAAAACCTAAATATTTATAAGTTGTATGAATGTCTAGTGATTCAATTTTTTCCCCTGAATCTAATGTATAACTGTTTGGAGTGATTTTGCCTTTGGAAATAGAAAATGTATTGCACTTATCAATTCCAAACTCCATGCAAATATCATTCGAGAACGTTTGTGTAATGTCTGCCAAACGATGTAACGATTCCTTAGTGTTTCCGTATAATTTAATGTCATCCATGTACATAAGATGTGTGATTATGGTGTTAATGTGTGGTCTGGTGATCGTGTGGCTCTGAATGGAGTTATTTAACATCTGAGATAAAGGGTTTAATGCTAGACAAAACCATAAGGGGCTCAGTGCATCACCTTGGAAGATTCCCCGTCTTATTATTATTATGTGTTTACGTTTTTATTTTTCTCAGACAAGGTCTGGTATTTAAAAATCACGCGGGTTTAACCAAGGGTGATTTTGTTAAGAGGTAATGTACGGAGTGGCTTATACCTGGTCATGCGATTCTAAATGTAAAAATTTTCTATGTTTTTTATTATTATGTGTTTACGTTTTTAACTGTCTCAGACAAGGTCTGGTATTTCAAATCACGCGGGTTTAACCAAGGGTGATTTTGTTAAGAAGTACCTAAGGTACGGAGTGGCTTATTCCTGGTCTTATACCTGGTCATGCGATTCTAACTGTAAAAAATTTCTATTTTTTTTATTATTATGTGTTTACGTTTTTAACTGTCTCAGACAAGGTCTGGTATTTCAAATCACGCGGGTTTAACCAAGGGTGATTTTGTTAAGAAGTACCTAAGGTACGGAGTGGCTTATTCCTGGTCATGTGATTCTAACTGTAAAAAAATTATATTATTATTATTATGTGTTTACGTTTTTATTTGTCTCAGACAAGGTCTGGTATTTCAAAATCACGCGGGTTTAACCAAGGGTGATTTTGTTAAGAAGTACGGTACAGAGTGACTTACACCTGGTCATGAGATTCTAACTGTAAAAAATTTCTCACTATTCGACAAATATTTAAAATCACAGCTTTTTGAAGAGTTAGATAGATATAGGGAAAAAGATCACGTGTCTTTAGACTGTTGAATAATTGTCTAGGTATAAGACCTGTGGCGGAAATAACTATCGGGGCAATACTAACTTTATTCGTTTTCCAAACTCTTCTAATTTCTTCTTGCAATTCTGTATACTTTCTTGTCTGTATGTCATTTGTATTCGGGACTGCTATATCAATAATATACGTATGTTTATTACACTTGTCTACTATCTTGTATACTATATCAGCTCTGTTATTGTAAATGGTTATGATCTGTAATAATCGTTCGGTATTATTATTATTATTATTCTCCCCATTTCTTCGCCCCAAATGTCAGTAGCCAGCACTAGAAGTTCAATGATCGATCTCGACGAAAGTCGAATCGGCGATCACACTAGAAATCTATCCGAGGTGGTCGACGACTTGCGCGTTTATCACACGGTCTATTATCTAACGGAGCATTACGATAATAATTGTGATCTATATAATTCGATGGGTCTTCACGACTATCTTTCTTCATTATGCGTTGGACGATTAAGATTACGGTACACGACTAACCTCAGATCTAGTTGGAATAGGCGAGACAGTATACAACTCAGGTGAACATTATTAACAACCTTGCCAACAGGTTCGCGTCGACTGGTCTCATCTTTGTAGATTTTGGATTTTTAATTATTTTGGGAGTAAAACTTTTAAGTAATTTATCTTTTTTATATACATATAATAAAATCGTAGAAAAGTCAAAACTGTACATTGAATATTTTTTTAAAAGGATCTTGGGGCGTAATCTACCATCGATATCAAAATCAAAAATATAGTTGTTACAATTTTTGTCTGTGTATCTGTTTGTCTGTATGTATGTCCGGGCCAAACTCAAAAAGTACTGCATGGATTTACATAAAATTTTGCATGAATATTACTAAGAGGTCGGGTCAACATATAGGCTACATATTATCACACTATCACTTACGGGGGACGAGCAGTGTTAATTTATAAAAATTAACGCGGGTAAAACCGCAGGTCACATCTAGTGTATTATTAAAATACGAATCTTGAACTATGAGTTCCAAAGTATTATATTATTGATTTTTATAAAATTTTTATTGATATGGTTATAGTTCTGGTTCTCGTGGTTTTCGTGGCAAATTTCAAGTCAATTTAGGAATGAAGTGCTGATAATCTTATCAGTTCCCAGTCCTTATTTTAAGGATACTATTCCATATATTACACTAGCACAATTAATTTAACATAAAAAAGTATGCAATATCGTCATATTGCATAAAAGACGGCCTGTTATCTATATATTTAAAAATCAATGCCACTTTTCGTTGTAATGTTATAACTCAACAACGCCTTTATCGATTTGGCTAATTTTGGTCTTGAATTATTTGTGGAAATCCAGGGTAGGTTTGTACGTAGAGAAAATTGAAAAAGTCTCGAAAAAGTGTAAAATCAACATCATTTAGCAATTTAAATAATAATTAATGCCACTTTTCGTTGTAATGTTATAACTCAACAACGCCTTTACCGATTTGGCTAATTTTGGTCTTGCATTATTCGTGGAAGTCCAGGGAAGGGGAAGGTTTGTACGTAGAGAAAATTTAAAAAAGTCTTGAAAAAGTGTAAAATCACCATCTTTTAGCAATTTAAAATATTTTTTTGTTTGTAAATGAACTTAATAATCATTTTTTTTAGTACTATGCCTTATACGTAGCGAAACACGTACCGGGCCGCTAGTGCTGTATATATTTTATCTTGAACTCTGGCGTCATTTAAAAATTGAACATTAGGCCACAGTCAAGTGTTTATCAATTTATTTTTGTTTCCCGCAAACACACACGGTATATAAGATGTCTTATATACTATAGCTATATAAGAGATTGGCCTACACGATTCAAGGAAACCCAGTAGAGATCAGTGATTTAAGAGCGCCTTCACACTAGCGTTTGTCCGGCGTTGGCTGTCGCTAAACGGATGCGCAGCGCAGACACCGCGACAACGCGACGCGTGGCGCTAGCTTAGCGCTACGTTGGCGCGGCGTCAGTGCACGGGTAAATGAATACGCTGCGTTAGCGCCGCAGGTGCGCGACGCACGCGCCGCGTAAGTACGGAGTACAACGCAATTGTGTGACGTCTGCGCCGCGTTTGTGCAGCGTTCAATCGACTCCAGAGGAAACGTCGCGGCCTCTGCGCTGCGCATACGTTTATCGAACGCCTACGCTAGACAAACGCTGTGAAGAGAGCCTTACTATGTTTTTTCATACAATAAAGATTCGATTTTTGAGCAGTACACAGTCAGAGGTGAAATTATAGTTTTAATAGGAAATGTTTTAATTTTTATTCTGATTAGAGCATCTCTTTTGGAATCCTCCAAACTACATCTATTGCCGACAGTGTGCGGGACAGTGTAGTGTTTATACAAACTCAAGTGTAGTGTGTAAACAAACTGATGAACAATAGTTATAGTTGATAACAATGTACATAGAAGATAGAGAAATCTATTTAATTTCCTTTTTATTAGAATATTTTGATTGTTTTGATAGTTTCTGATTAAAATTGGTTTTGTTATTTTATTATTTAACAGTCTAACAGAGTTTTGGAACATACTAGAATGTTACCTACCTATTAGTTATCGATGTATGTTATAGACAGACTTCAGCAATCACTTTCAACTATCGGATAGGATAGTATCAAACAGTACAGGTTGACTCGACAAATGCAACAAAATGGTTCTCTTATAACAACCTAAAACTAAATTTGAGAAACAAGATGAAATTTGGACAAAGACTTCAAACTACTATAAGTAACATTCCAGAACACAGCACTTAATGAAATGGAATATATAATATTTATGGGTTTACATATAGATAGGAAATTGGACTGGAAGTCCCTCGTAAACTATGCAAATGTTTAAATCAACAATCACACACTCTTTATATGTTAAACCAAATAGCAGATAAATGTACTGTAATGGCTGCTAACCACAGTCATGTTGCCTCTATCTTGAGGTACAGTTTGATGTTCTGGGGTACCTATATGTAACCTATTAGCTAACTATTGCCCGAGTGCATCTTTTTTGGCATTTAAAACCCAAAAAAGTAGCACTAGTTAGCATTGAACCTACAGAATCATTGAAACTCTACTTTAACTAGCGGAAAACTCTACCCCTCCTTTGCATATATTATTTATTAATGTCTTATGTTTATTAATGTGCCATTTTTGAAAAAGATAATCTCAATCTTTTCACATTTATTGATGGAGCCAAACTCGAAGATAAAATTACGCCTGTACAACATAAAACTACATTATTTCATAAAAGTGTATTTTACTTAATTCCTGACATCCTACTAATATTATAAACACGAAAGTTTGTAAGTCTGGATGGATCATGTAAAAACAACCGAATGGATTTAAATAAAACTTTACAATAATATAGCTTATACATCAGAATGATGTATAGGCTACAATTTATAATATTGTGGGAATTATCCAATATATGACTATAAATGTCAAGTAAGTAGGAAAAAATCTACCATCTGCATGCTATTCCTGCGTGCACTGCCTAAACCACTAGAGGTACACATCCTACTAATATTATAAATGCATAAGTTTGTGAATATAGATATATATGGATGTATGTTTGTTAATCTATTGTGCTAAAACTACTTTAACATGGGTAAAACCGCGGGGCATAGCTAGTATATAATAAATTGCCTAAGACAATTAGAGAACTTAGTGACATGAAACAATTTAAATGATCATTGTATAAATTTATAAATGTTATTTTAATATGACTGAAAACTTAAATGACATTATAATGTAAGTAAATGTATTGTAAAATATGACATGTTTAATAATATTATAGTAATTTGTATTTAATGACATATTACTTCCAATTTAATATTTTATGCCAATATGGAGGGTCATAGTTGGACTAACCTTGTAAATATCATTCAATCATGCAATAAAGTTTATTCAAAACACTACCATTTGCCGTGGAGTAACTCAGTGGAGTAGCAGATGCCCATTCTCTAGTGACAAGGAACTTCTGTTCTAGTGACAAGGAACAATACAGTTTTGGGTATTTTTCGGATATTTATATAAAGGCGAAAACAATGTTTAAATGTTGTTTTACAACGCATTAGGTATCGAAATCGCTACAAAATTTTACGAAATTACATTCTGTTTTAAGCATTTGTATGAAATATTTTGGTTAAAAAAAAATTATAAAATTTAGGCGCGTCTCCGGCAGAAAAAATCTGTTCTTACAATTAGTATGAACCCCATTAACCCCCCCATATACACACTTAACTCAAATTCAGGCGACTCGATATGTGATCCAACCCAAATTGAGTTTTCAATTGGTTTACAGAGTGTTAAGTTTAGGTTGTCATAGCACATATATTATGTTCTGATGTAGAATGAAATGTTGATAACTTGCAGATTTTACTGAGATATTTTTTAAGTTCCACATTAAGTAATTAACATATCAATCTGTCATTTTATTTTCTCAGACCTAAGTTTTAAGATTATTATTGATAATATTTATATGCAGATATAACTTCTATGAAATACAAACAACATAATCATAAAACAGCTAGATACATAGGTTACTTACGTAAACATTAAATTTGCACCTTTCTTGGAATTTAAATTAGAATGCAAAACCACAACTATCGCAAAAAAGTTGTGTGTTAACCACAATAAAACAAAATTAACAATTGCATAGAAAACAAAAAAACTATCACTACACAGGGCTAAAAGCAATACATAGAGGTGTTACGAAAAGTAACTAAAGTATATTTTATGCAATAAACTTTATAAATCTTTGCAAACCGACAAACTTTGCACAACGACGTCAAACACGTGCATATAACAATCAAAGAGTAAATAAGAACCTAAAAGCAAGTCACAAGTAGTCAAAACGACAGCGAGCTTGTCAATACGGAGGTATAATACAAAATTGTACTAACTTTATGGTATAATTTAAGGAAAAATGAGTGCATAACTAAAACTAAGATTTTAAGCATAGATTACTTATGGTAGATGAACTAACGGCAACGGTGAAACAAGTTTACTGTGAAGTATTGGACTAAGCGAAAAGTAAATGCGACGTCGGTCACTCTTCATATACTATATTCATACATAGATTTTCATCTAATTCAATTCAATTGCATGTTACTTGAATACAGTAATAGTATCCTGAACGCCTTCACCCAGTGATTCGACTGCCAGAACATGTATCACTGTGACATGGTACATGTACGGGAGAATGTAATTGTGCCGTATGTTATTTTTAAGTATTGTATTGTATTAGTGTATTTTTATAATTGGTCCTTGGTGGCCTTTTTAATTTACTAAATAATATACTTAGTTTAGTTTCGAGCGGACATCTTACGGCTGATATGATGTTGATAATAGAAAATAAATGAGGGGTTTCTCAATTAAGAGTAAGAGTAAAAACATACGTTACCAAAGATTTTAAATATTCACGTTTAACGCTAAGGGTGTCTTTAGTTTTAAAACTACAAACATAGTTTTACCAATAGAACCAATAGCCATTTCATAAAAACCTACAAATTTCCAAGTGGCAGTCCTTAAACTTTTGCCATTTCTGCATTTTTTTTAATAGACAAAGCCCGCATTTTGGATTCTAATCCCTGTGTCTTACAAACATACTGGGTACTTTACAAACATATAATTGACGGACACAAAGTACATCCAGACTCAGAACGACTATTTATGGATCGCACAAATAGTTGTTCTGCGGGGGATTCGAACCCGGGACACGAAGCGGTGAGGCGACTGTCTTAGCCACTGCGCCACACGTGCCGTCAAATTTATATCACAAACTGTGCTTAAAAACCGGTCATAATCGCGTATATGTAAACTAATATATTTTTTTCTTGCGGCTCCAACTGCATTTTACTTTCAGAACAAATCATGCGAAATAAGTTCAAAATCACTATTAATCGGTTGAAGATAAAACTTAAAGGAATTCCTAATGACGCCGAGCTTTTTATTAGTTGAAATCAGCTGACATTTAGGCAGATTGACATTTAGGTGTCAGTTGGGTGCAAAGATGATAAACTGAATAATGCAGGTTCTGTGATTAAACCATAAAAACTATGCAGTAAATGTGCACGTAAAGACCCTAGTATTTTAAACTATGCAGTAAATTCTTGGAGCCTAGGGAGCACCGCACACTGGACTGAAAATCGAATTTCACGAGACAACTAGACGAGAGTTAAAAATTAACCCCTTACTGCATAGCGTGACATATCGGGCATCAAGGGTTTTTATCACTTCATTTAAATTTGGCACAGTTTTTTTTGTTCTTGCAACTCTTAAATCATTAACCGGTAATATGATTTGACGTTTGTGACGAAAATTGGTATCCAG
Organism: Pseudoips prasinana; assembly: GCA_951640165.1. Taxonomy (NCBI): domain Eukaryota; kingdom Metazoa; phylum Arthropoda; class Insecta; order Lepidoptera; family Nolidae; genus Pseudoips; species Pseudoips prasinana. Next base: position 22,784,812 of record OX621234.1, read on the forward strand.
CACTAGTAGATCAAAAATAACTGTCAGTTTGTTTCGTGGTAGTCGTTACGAGGTAAGTGGACTCAGTTTTCGGGGTATTTATCATGGATTTTCACGATATATAGCCATGCTATTTATTTTATACACAATAGGCATCTATTATGAAAGCAATGAGCGCAAAAAAACTAGATTCGCATGCATGATAGCAAATATTTTTGTTGCCGAAGTTAGTACCCATATATGGGATAGTATGCAGTCGTGTTGGGCAGATATGGGATTGTATGCAGAATAACAGCAGAAATGAGAAAGCCATATTTGGGATAGCATGTGATTGTGTCAATTTTAAGAAAAAATATTTGCATATAATTTTGAAGAAGTGGGTACAATATTTTTTGTTTCCTTGGTTTGATTAGGTTTGCTTGCTTGTTTATTTTGCACCTTACGCAGTTTCTTTCCCAACAGTTTGTAAACAACAATGGCGAGACGGAAACAAGTGCATTTAGCCAACATTCCAGATGGGAGTGAAGACGAAGAGGTTTCTGATGAAGATACGGAATGGAGAAATAATCGAGGACAGGACCCGTTATATTTGTCGGAGTCCGATGAAGATAGTGACGTAGATTCAGAGTCAGATATCGAATCGGAAGACCAAATCGAGCAGCCTTCAACAAGTCGACAGGGGAGGGGGGGCAAGAAGATGTATAAATGGGAAACTGGTCAGCGGCAATATAGAGAAGACAATTACGCCTTTCTAGGAGATACTAGCCTCACAGATGAAATAAAAGGTTTGAATACACCATCACAAATTTTCGATTACTTTTTCACTTCTTTAATGTTTATTTTTATTACCAATGAATCCAATCGTTATGCAAATGAAAAGGAAAAAGAGGCTAATATTACAGAATTAGAAATGCGACAATTTGTTGGCATTCTAATTTATATGTCTGTGGTTCATTATCCCATAACTCGACATTACTGGAGGTGTGGGATGGGATTCGAGCCTATTGAGAAGACAATGACCTGCAACAGATTTGAGGAACTCAAGAGGTTTACCCATTTTGTTGACAATTCGTCTAATCTTCAGCCAGAAAATCCTCAATATGACAAGCTTCAAAAAATAAGACCTTTTCTGTCCCAAGTCAGAGAACGACTACTAACGGTGCCAAAAGAACAATATCTTGCAGTGGATGAACAAATTATACCTACAAAAACCCGGCAAAGTAGCTTAAAACAGTATAATCCCAAGAAGCCTCATAAGTGGGGATACAAAGTTCATGTGCTAAGCGGCGTTTCGGGATTTTCTTATGACTTTGATCTGTATGCAGGGAAACAATCCGATGTCATCCCAGATGGTGAACAAAACATTGGAACTAGCAGTAATGTTGTCTTGAGACTCACCCAAACAGTTCCAGAAAATCTTAATTACAGAGTGTTTTTTGACAACTGGTTTACTAGCGTAGAATTAATGATCCAAATGGATAAGAAAGGAATCTTGCCCTTGGGAACGGTCAGAACCAATAGATTGCCAGGAGCCAAATTGCCGACAAAAAAAGACCTTTTAAAGAAAAGTAGAGGATCTGCAGTGGAAGTAGAAGCTAATATTGATGATAGAATAGTCACTGTTGTAAGTTGGCTCGACAACAAAGTTGTCAATATATGTTCAACTTACGTTGGTATCAATCCCTCTGATACCGTTAATAGATTCAATAGAAAGAGGAAATGTTATGAGGAGATAACATGTCCAAGAGCAATTTTGCTCTATAATCGTCACATGGGTGGGGTTGATACGCTTGACTCCATGTTAGGCTACTACAGGATCAAAGTAAGATCCAAAAAGTGGTACATGCGAGTATTTTTCCACATGATTGATGTTATTACAGTAAATTCTTGGTTAATTTGGAGGCGTTTGAACCAAGATTCGTACATGCCGCTATTGGACTTCAAATTATTGGTGGCAGAAGTGCTGACCATGAAAGGGTCACGTATTTATACACCAACCACTAGAGGTAGACCATCTTTTTCTTTTGAGCCGATACCAAAGAAAAGCAGAAAACGCTTAGACATACCATCACGAGAAGTAGCGGAAGATGGCATGCATCACTTCCCAGAATGGACAGATGAGCGCCAAGTCTGCAAAAACTCTGGATGCAAAGGAAAATCATACATATGGTGCCTTAAGTGCAAGACCCATTTATGTTTGAATAAAACAAGAAATTGCTATATGGAATATCATGTACAGTAATTAACGTATAAGATTAGATTTATGTAAAGGTTCCTAATGAAAACTCAAGTTCCTAATATTGTTATAAATAAAAGTAAAACATAAATAAATATGAGTGTTTTTCTAATTTAATTCCATCTCTCCCTACAAGTATGCCGTCTATCATCAGCCTATGGCAGCATTCTTGCTATACCCGACATACCTACTTTCTCATTTTGATCTTCAATTTTTATTTCTCCATTTCTGCATAAAATGGCATATTTGGCGAACTTGATAACAAACATAGAACTGCATTCAATGCCATATTTGGCATTGGTAGTTTTTTAAATATATTTAAAAAAATACTAACGATAGATTTTTTTAATTATTTTTCATGGTCTTTCTAGGGGTCCATAGTACGTCATATTTTTTTTCATCTCAATCAAAAAATCTATGCAGTAAGGGGTTGACTTGTTTTTCTTATTGGAGATCAATGTGGCATGATTTTATAAAAGCCATAATAATACTATGTATATTTATGTACGTTGATGGTTCAGACGTAAATATAAATATTTGTTTAAATTTGTATGGGAGAAACAAACAAAGAGTGACAAATTTCTGTTACCGAGCCTCCGGTCCTCCTCTGATCTCTATGGCACAATTAATTTACTCACTTTTTGCTACTTTTTGGCATATTCCACATTTATTTAAGTATATTAAGTATCCATGTAGAACATTCGTTGCATGAAATGTAGTACAAGTTATTTACCTCAGTTTTGGAGAAACCTCGAACACCTGCGTTAAAACAATGTTAATTAATATTTGTTACATATATTGTACTAGCTATGCCCTGCGGTTTCATTCGCGTTAAAGCAATTTTGGCGTGAAAAAGTAACAAATATTCACCAATAGATCTATACTCACAAACTGTCGCATTGATAATATTAGTAGGATTTTTACCTCTAGCGGTTTTGACAATGCACGCCGGAATCGCTCGCAGATGGTAGATTGAATCATATCTCCATAAATTGGTCCAATTGTATAGTATTTTCTCATGTCACAATTAATGTCACTGTCACATATTGACGTCGTAAATAGCATACGTCTCTAGTGCTCACATTCTATGTTCAAAATTATACGTTTTACATAATGGAATGACGCTGGTATATTGTCCGTCTTTCGTAATCTACATTTGGCATAAAACAGTGGTAAAAATCTCATTATGTTTCATTATAATCGGAGGTAGTTTTCTATGGCTTGTGATGTTTCGTGAAGTGTGAATTTTCTAATAACTTTAACTCGGGTACTGTAGAAGATGTAATCTACATTTCTTATGGTCCACGTCGAGACATGGGTTCCAGAGTAAGGTAAGCATGTTCTGTTCTCTGTCCCCATTTTATTATTTTATAAAAATACGTGATTTGCGATAATTTTAAGGCCAGATACATATATTAATATTTATTACCTTTAACTCCATTTTGCTTGTCACAACTTAGAAATATTTACATTTCATTTCATGATATTGCCATTCTGATTTATATCTATGCTCAAGCAGATAAACTTATTGGTCATTGCATGGAATCTGTTAGTTTCCTGTAGTGGGTGTCACTTGAACTTCACAGCATTAATAATTTGGTATTATCTTCACTGATAGTAACTAAATGAAATGTATGATAGATAAATCAAACTAATTGGGTAGTATTTCATTGGCTGTAAACTCAAGATAACATCATGTATCATTTATATTAATAACTCAGATCAAATAAAAAGTACTTTTTAATTGATCTGAGATTAACAATAGCAACTGTTGAAATGTTGCATACATTTCAACACAATCATCAAAATAATAGGGCTAAAGGCGATGTCACACCTATTTCAGAAGTTGACTATGCAAAGAAAGTTCTTAATGTTCTAGAAATCAACATATCTGTAAAAATCTAAATATTGAAGACAAAATTTACATCAAAATTTACACTCCTTTTACTACTTAGAATCAGGGGATTCTTATTATAAAAAGTGGGGTAAATTTTGACTTGTAATAGAATAAAATTTAGAATTTGTTTAGAACCATTCCAAAAAATCAACAATTTCAATTAATAACACTACTACCTAGTTTATTTCTTTGTATAGTACCTATTTGGCAACCAAGAGATTGACACACATCACACAGTTACTGTCTCTACTATCAGGGTTTAATAATCACTAAATGGACTATGGCAAATTGTAGATATTGTAACAATGAAGTTATTATATTATATTCTTAAAAATAAATTTAGGGTATAAATTTAAGTATGTATTAAAAATTAAACATATGCACAATGGTGTATCAGGCCCCATGTGAATTAACCACTCTGCCTCTGCTCCATTTAGTTCTGACACCTATTAATACAAGGTATTTGATACTCCATTAATTATACAGATGAGGAAAATAATATTTTGGGTAATGAATTCCAAATGACAATATTTAAGATGCAACCTGTGCTACTTTATGGCTGATGGCATAGAATACCACTACTCCATCCTATTCCATAGGGGGATAGAAGTCAACCCAAGTAATATCTACCAGAGAATGGGCAGCAGAAACTCTCTATGACTACAGCACTATACTGTGTTGGCCAACCCGTCTGCCAAGTGTAGCAATTGTGGTATATCCCCGTGTTCTTGTCCAGTTGTGGACGTAATTAAGCTGTTAAGTTGCAATCAGTAGTCATTTATGTTTAATATAACATGAATACACTCATACAAGAAATACTTGCATCACACTCTCACAGTACATCAAAAATATATATATTGGGAGTTAAAGGCCTTGCCAGGCAATGCAAAGTATCCCTTAAATGTGTACCTTGTTTTTAGGGTTCCGTAGCCAAATGGCTAAAAACAGAACCCTTATAGATTCGTCATGTCTGTCTGTCTGTCTGTCCGTCCGTATGTTACAGCCACTTTTTTCCGAAACTATAAGAGCTGTACTACTGAAACTTGGTAAGTAGATGTATTCTGTGAACCGCATTAAGATTTTTACACAAAAATAGAAAAACAACAATTATTTTGGGGGGTCGCCATACATAGAACTGAAACTAAAAATTTTTTTTTCATCGTACCCATACATGTACTATCTCAGTCTATGGATAGGTCTTCAAAAATGAGATTGAGGTTCCTAATATATTTTTTTTCTAAACTGAATAGTTTGCGCGAGAGACACTTCCAAAGTGCTAAATTGAGTGTCCCCCCCCCCCCCCCTCTAACTTCTAAAATAAGAGAATGATAAAACTAAAAAAAATATATGATGTACATTACCATAGGAACTAACAACGCAAAATTGGTTTGAACTAGATCTAGCAAGTAGTATTTTTTAATACGTCATAAACCGCAATTTGCTTTCATTTAATCAACTGAAATACTTGCTGCTACGGAACCCTTCATGTGCAAGTCCGACTCGCACTTGGCCGGTTTTTTTTTATCTTCTCATCACTTAATGCCAAAACAAGAGATAAACTGGTACTTTAATATAACTCAATTAAATGGAATGTTTGATTATTTGTGTTATCTTAGTCTAGTACCGAAATATCTAAAATGAAGACTGTAATTCTCATCATTCCCAAAGTTATAATTGTTAAAGACTTTGACAGATTATATGTACAACCCTGTTACATCTTTAATTAAATTTATCATTAAATCATTTATTTTATTAGCTTAGTAATAGTTATCCTATTAGTTAAGTAGTTAAATTAACCTATTTAGTTTTTGACAGTTATTAACACATTTTTGCACCCTAAGTAAAATTTTCTTATTCACACACAGTCACCTGATCCCAAATAAAGCAGAACTTGTGCTATGGAAACCAGATAACAGATATACTACATATTACTACTTTTCTTATGTAAATATGTACATACTTATATAGATAATTACACCCAGACTCCAGACAAACCAATACACAAATATCTATCCTGGGTGTAATTATCTATATAAGTATGTACGTACTATCTATACAAGTACTGTGGTGTGCGAAGCAAGGACTCCACAGACATGTCCTTAAAATACTCCTTAACCCTTTAACTAGTAGTAGGTATGTTTCTTATTGATTGATTTTAATTCTTATTGCAAACAAAGAGAGTTCAAAATATGATGGCAACTACATTGCCATTACCAGATAGTGTTAAAATACCCAAATTCACCAACAGTTATTTATAAGAATTAATTACAGTTTTATAACGCATCTATTTGCTAAGAAATAAGCAATATGCTTAAAAGTATTATGGAGTATATTAAAGAAAATAAATCACCATTTTTTTCTAGTTAAACATTTTATCATTAACATGACATGTTCCTTATCACCAGGTCAAGGTTCAAATAAATTGTTTAAAAAAGAAGTTGATATCAGATATATGTTTTTTTAAAGAGTCTTTATATTTTCCCAACAAAGTGATCTGTCACAATAAGAAACCCCTCTTTAACTAAAAAAATAAATAAAATCTAGGGATACCTTAATTCTAAGTTTTTTACAACATTATAGTTTAAACTCTTTTTACTTCACATTAGATTTAAATCTAAATCAATAATAAAATCTTAAATAACGAATAATAGACCTAAAAGTTAGTTAACTAAGAGAAGATGAACTAGTGACCCATCATTTATAATACTCTAGGCTCAAAACATTTCAGCCGGCCCTCATAATTATGTATATATGTATCTGGAAGAGATCACATGTTAAGCACGTTCTAGATGTTTGCAATCCAACGTCCCAACAGAATAGTTTCCATTCGGGGATTTAGTTTAGGCTACACCGATGTCTTCCACGCGCCAACACGCTAAAGAATCAGTCTCGAGTAGTCTTCTGGCGGGAAATCACGTAATCGTATCTTGAATGGACCGTATTGTTCTGTAGAAATGTACAAATTTCAAAAAGTGAGCAGTGCTGTAGTAGTTCAAGCCATTTTGTAATATTTAATTTGTTAGCAGTTGAGTAAATTTTTTTGGCTCTACCTATATCCCAGGCCGTATTCGTTACGGACGTAAAGTCCCATAGGCAAGTGGCAAATCTCTATAGAGATCGATTAAATTATTATTAATTTCGCATTCGCGGCTCTCTATGGTTTGCGGACGACATTTTACACTAGCATACGTGCGCACCCGCTGCCTGCCGCAGCGTAACTGTCCTTGATGAAAAATCCACGCCCTCCAACCGCGGTTGAGAACACACGCCCGCAATGCAAGGACGTTGTAGATGAAACCAAAATGTTGTTTACATCTACAGTCTAGATGGATGGCAACCACCAAGGTCACCTCTGTTGGGACATTGGATTTCATCAGTCTACAAGAGGCTCTAGTGATAAGACCACCAATTGTATACATTGTAATTATATTATGCACCTGTGATGGAGTGATTATACTATTGGTGTGCAATAAAGAGTTAGTCTATCTATCTTATTATCTTAAAATATCTCTTCTCGATCAAAGGATATACAGAATCATACATACATATTAAAATTGGTTATTTTAGGAAGTTACAAGTTTACAATGGAGGCCATCTTTTTATTTGTCAATATTGAAATCCATTTTGTCTCACATATATTAATGAATTTGGAAGCCAATTAGTCCATTACATAACAGTTCAAAGGCAGCAAATTAGACAATGAATTAATTCCAGTCAGCACAATTTTTTACAAATTATATAATTATGTTCTTGCAAATAAATATCTATCTCCTATCTAAATCAATAGATTGATATATACAGGAAGTTCACTATTCTTTATCTACCAATTTAGAGCCCTGTCTGTCTGTAATATTGTAGGTATCTAGTAGACATTACCAATTTTAATATGGTTCTTACACAGAAGGTATGTTTATTCTGAATGGGTTTGATTCATTATTAACGGGCCGGTTGGCGTGGTTCGTTCGTAGATACTTGCCTTTCACGCCGCGGGTCGTGGGTCCGATTCTCACCCAGGCTGTCTGATCACAAACTAAGCAGAACTTGAATTGCGGAAACCCGATAACTGATAATCTACATATACTACTATTCTTTTGAAAATACATACTTATATAGATAATCATACGAGATTCAGGAAAAACACACATGTTCATGCACACAAATATCTATCCTGAGTGTGAATCGAACCCACGACCTGCGGCGACCACGAGAGGCAAGTATGTACCCAACACGCCAACCGGCTCGTCAGTAAATGTGTATAAACTGGCAGGACCAGTACCTCTATGTTAAGAATGATTTACTTAGTATAGTACAGCAGTATTTTGACCGTGCATTTACCGTGCAAGTGAGACAATATATTACATATTACAAATAGTTAACTAATATGCCAAAGTACAGTTAAGCCCAACTACAATAATCATAAATTATTAAACAAACACACTTTCTAAATATGTATATGTTAATTTAGTATTTTTTTTCTTTCAACAGTGCCAAAAATATACTAGATACTTTTTATTACATTTTTACTTCATTGGCTTGATTTATGGCTTTATCCTAAGCATATTCGTTCCCACTGATACCCATATGTGCTGGAATCCATACTAATAGCACATCAATTATTAAAAAAAAAAATAGAGACATTGTTTAATTTCAGAGATAATAGGACTCCGTAGGTTGTCCTTGAAAGGGTTTTTAACTATAGCTTGTAGGGCACATTTCGAATCTGAAAAGACTACAGCCTTAGTGATCACAGTATGTGATAGAATAAACTGGCATGCCTCAAGAATACCAATGCACTCTTCGGTGAATACAGACGCCTCTGGCGGACATTGGAATTGGAGAGTCATGTTGGAGTTCATATAAAAAACCGAGATACCAGTTTTACTATCAGGGGATAATTAAGACGCGTATGTAAAAAACTTATGGTAATTTTTCCACTTACCATACATTTTTGAACTGAAAACAGTATTGGCCTCAATTGAATCTTTATGATTAATGTGAGGGATATAATTTGGACAAAAAATTATTATTTCGAATGAATAACTGTACAAAGTAAAGAAATCATATTGGAGAATAGGAGCACTTTCTTCCAGCCTTTTAATTTTTGTATGCGAATTAAGGATCAGGGGTGGATCCTTGTGCTGCCAATATTCGCTTCCTTCTGAGTTCGGATGTAAATAGTGATCTTCTATTATATGTTTGTAAAGTACCTCGCGACACAGGAATTAAATTCACTAATGCGGGCGTTGTCTATAAAAATAATAATGATAAAGAAATATTATAATTTAGTTAAGGCAAATGTCAAGTCCCTAGATAATAAATTATTTATAACTAGTCTAATTCGAATGAATCATAGGAACATACCATAACTACCTAAGTTGTCAGGTTGGAGGTCACATTGTATATTACATATAATACAGTATCTTTATACTGCATATAATGCTGTCGTTCTAGATCAGTGAAGTAAGTGTACTAGACCATGACTAGAATATACCAATGAATATATACAACCGCTGCGAATTAATATACTTGTATTATAATGCTGTGGTGCTATAGGTAGTTATTCGGCTTGTACAAAGACCTCACATCGACGTTAACTCGGTCTACTCCACGACACTTTAAGCTATTCGTTTTAATACCAGTTTAAAATTAGCTCAACGATTTTTTTAACTATCAATTTTCATGTAAATCTGAATAAAATGGATAGATTATATGACATACTAACGCGGATTACATCTCATTTTGATGTGAAGCTCTCCTGAAACGTGTGTGAATCACCGTAAGGTTAAAGTTTAGTTTTTTACGAAAACTGTTTTTCAGATTTTAAGTGCTAATTTTAAAGTATTGACGACAATTGAGTCACATTTTTAAGAAAAGACGAACTCAGTAACCTGATTTATTTTCTATCCTATGCTCGTTCTACTTACTTAACGAGTAATATTATCTCGTTTATTATTAATAGTTTATAAGTTTCTTTCGTTTCTAAAATTACAGTACCTAACGCATTTTCGGGTGTGTTAAATCGCATATCTGAGAAAATTGAACCTCACGATATTTCACAACACGGGCGCAGCTCGATTCCAATAATTAAAATATGGTCGTCATATTATAATAATTGGAATAGAATATAACAGGAATTTATTCAATCAAATCTCATAACTTAGGAAGCTCACGTGATATCACAAATCGAGCTGAGCTACGCGACACAGGTCCAATAATGAAAGGACGACGACCAATTTAACTAAACTGCGGACGGGAAGATATTCATTACTACTATAAGAAGGAATCTATCGAAAATTTTGAATGAATAAAGTGGTGCCTTTAGTCAGTTATGTGATTTACTATAATGTAGTAACTCCGCATAGTAATTCTCGATTTAAAAAATAAAAGACAATAGCTATATATTTTATGTCGATAAGTGAACAATGAGCGCAAATAAGAGTTTATAAGGATACTGTGTTATTTACTCAATATCGTTTTAAGATCACGTGGCAAGACCTTTAACGTCCTTTTTTAATTTTATAATGGAAAGAACAAAGGCAGGTGAAAATTAGAACCCATAAAAATTTTGGTCGGTACATAAAGTAGGCAGCTGCCTAAGCTTAGCTGTAGCTGTTTCGTCGAACGCTGATCTTCCGTAGACAAAGCTGTCACTCAAGCATAGGTATTTAATAATTATTATGAATCAGGCTTTTTCTGAATGTTTTTAGGTAGTGCATTATTTGATTATATGGCACATCCAGTCTTTTCGTAAGTATGACCATCCAACGACAAAACCTCTACTTTCTACGCGACTTCATATACACATAGGTATGTGGATATGAAGTTGCGTAGATATATATATATATCAAATTAAAAAGCGATTGCTGTTGCCGGTCTTGAGAAAAATCCAACACTTATTAAGTTGAGCCAAAAATTTTAAGGAATCCGTATGATCAATTACTTGAAAAAAAGTAACTATACTAGACAAACATTAATACACCCCTCACCAAGGAATTATGATAAATTTAATACGCTTTTTTTTACCCATAACCTTAATATAGATATAACAAACAGTGCTTCGCAGTTTTACGCGCCTTAAACTTTGTAAATTATAACCTATGTGTTATTCGGATATATAAGCTGTATTACTACAAAGATTTTGCGTGAAAGAGTAACAATCATCCATACATCTATACACATACTCACACACTTTCGCATTTATAATATTAGTAGGATTATATTATCAGTCGAGTTTTTCGGTGTGTGAAATAAAACTGCAGCTATCGTGACATGAGTAACAACATTTTAAAATCTTGTTTTCAGAGACACTGTACGCTTCTTATTTGAATTATTTTGTGAAGTATCACCTGGTGATCAGCTGCGGGAACCATACATAGTCAAAAAATATCCGGAATCGTATAGAAATGAGGAAGAATTGAAGAACATACCCAAATTTACGTTTCCATGTGAATTAGAAAAGTAAGTTATTGTTACGTATTTTGTTGGTAATCATATTATGTTGGTATAGCTATGACTATTGAATGTTAATTGCTTTCATAATAATTAGGGTTGCTATGTTTAAAATTTGGCAACCAGGACAAGACTCGTGGAAACCCCGGATTTTTCGGAGTCCAGAACTCCGATACTTCTAAAGACAACCGTCATGCGCCTCACTACCAGTGCCAGTCTCCGTTCGCCAGTTGTCCACACAAATATAATAAGTCGGAAGTTACTTATAATTAGGGTTGTCGAGGTTTCCTTTGGAGTCCGGGTATAATATTTTGCCTTGTAAATTTGGACAAATCCGGGAAAACCCGGACGGATAGCAAGCTTAATTATAAGTAACTTCCTTCTTATTTTATGTTCCCGTTACATATTTATACACCTATTCTCTGTAGATTTGCTTGCATATTATTTAATGATGTTATACATAGTATTATTTTGGTATAGCAAATATAAATCGGTTATGTAGGTAAGATAAGATAAGATAACTCTTTATAGTACACCATAACATTACAGGATAAAAGAATACAATACAAAAGAATACAAATGTAGGTAACTAGAATTATAATATTAACAAACAATATTTCTAGCAAAGTCTGTTACATTGAGTATATTCTACAGAAAAATACACAAGAAGGAATCTAATATATATTTAATTTATGGATCGTCGTCCATCACTCACGGAAAAGAATAAAAAATAACCCCCGAGTCCAACTATAATTTCATCATTTTGGAAAAGAGCTGGTACTCTTACACTGCTGGACCAAAATTAACCAAACATAGCTAAGAACCACCGCTGCACCGTAATGAAATTGGCTTTAAACTACATCGAAATACCTCCAGCCGTTTGAGAGCTACACTGACATATTTATTAACTATTGCCGTTACCTAGCCTTCCCGCGGAGTTTCGCTCATTTAATAATTATAACCTAGTTTATTAATAACCAATTGCGGTTTCAGTTCATTCGCACAATACTATTCATTTGTGTTGACATCGGAAGACTCCAAGTACACATTCTGTTTTTGCCGATACGACCCAAAAGCCAACACTGCACTAGTGTTATTATCACACCTACCATGGCATGACATATTTTATAAGTAAGTACCTTGTTCTATTTGAATTTAAAATTTTTCTGTATCATTTATGTTTTCCTGTAAAGCAAAGAGCGAAATTGTACGTGTGTAGACTGTGCATTGATGCGTAATTATATCCTGCAACAATTATTATGTGTGATCGGAAGCATAATTTAACTAATTTTCGCCGCCAGCTACTTGAGACTATTTTTATAAACGGGCCTTCGATTAGGAAAACCTTAATCATCATATTTGAAGGGCAATGACAGCTATATCCATGAATAAAATATGAGTAGATCCATTGCTGTTTGATGGATATATTAATGATCATTTTCAAAAACAACGAATATGATGGCCAACTTGAATTTATTATGCCAATAGAAGATCGTACGTGACTCTTCCTATTAGCAAGGGTTGGGGGACAGGTAAAGTAAAATAACGCGGCATTCAAACAAATTACACAGCAAAAACGATGGCCTGGTGTCGGTGATATTTTGCTGTTCTTTTTGTAAAAACGGTCACCTCACGTTGGAAACAGCCACATATTAGTAATATCGATAGTCTTAAGTAACGTTTCATAATACAATATAGAATGTAGTCTTCAATTGCGGCCGTTATCAATCGCATACGATTCATGCCAAGCGAAATGTCTAATTTAATATGCTGTAAGATGTAGGTACATATTGAAGTAACTAACTGTGTACGTTTCGTATATGTTTCAAAATGCGAGTGAAGCACAATGATGGAGTCTATACAGCGTGCCAAGATTGCCTCGATTTGAAATCAAAGATATGATTATGCAGCCTATTACTGTCTCACTGCAGGTCAAGGGCTCTTCTCACAAACAGAGGGCAACAAATTAAAAATAAGTACTTCTAAAAGATGCGAGCTAAGCAAAATATGAATCAAACTAAGTTTCGTAGATCTCAGCCTTAGCGCTATTATAATAGCTTTTCAAGTATACAATCCTAGTCATGCAATACAAAATAAAGGTCAAAAGTGAAATCACTGTCTATTAAGAATAACTGGAATGACTCACTGCTGCCGAGTACCGAACTGTCTATTCTATCATTGACAAAAAATATGTTAAGTGTCATTTGCGATGGATATTATTCTTGCTGGAGCGAAATAACATTTTAATATAGTGTCTTTGCTAGAGCGTAATTTTACTTACTCAATAAATTTATGATGCGCTCATTTATGATCCTATTTTATAACCATTTTATTATACTGCAACGCTTAAATTGATACTGGTTTTAATCATAGTGGAAAACAGGGTTTTTCAACGTGGTTCAGTCAAATAATAATTCACGGTACCTATGTACACAAGTAAAATACAATTATGAGTATACTCCCTTACCAACCGATACCATGATATATAGTTATTTTTGAAGTTATAGAGTTCGTAATAATGATAGTAATTATTCACCGGAGCCATCGCGGGCACTTAAGGCCAGTTGCACTCACCGATCCGTAAGTAATCGGGGCGGTAAAGCACCTGGGTAAAGTGGATAAATTTCCGAGCGTCTCCGTGCTCCCCATGTCAGATGCCTACTGGGCGTCTTGAACAACTCTGGGGTAACCACAACTGCCAAAACGATAAAGAGAAAGATCGCTGATAAATGTTGGAAAAGACTGTTCTAGAGTAACATAAACATGTATATTGCCGATCGCGAATGTAATATTGATAAATACGATTAAGATTTCAGTTAAGTTTCACTGCCAAAAGCTACTGAATTATAATTTGACAGTACCGCTAATCCTGCTATCACTAATTTCAGGTTATTAAACTGTATATCGAATCTAATAAATAGCTCTGAGAAGGGAGAGCTAACATCATTTCTAGAAGCATGTCGGATACGACCGCCTATGCCCGGGCACACGCTCAAAGTGACCTACAATGCAGGTCACAGCGTTTTCACATGCCAGTGTCCTGACAATAAACTACCAAGTATTCCAGAAAATGTGAGTTCTGTCATATATTTTTATGAAACTATGGCTTATGCTTATGATGATATGGAGCCAATGATAAGATTTATGTATTATCTGTTGCCATTACAAATGCAATGTAGATTTTTACCTAACCAATATATGCAAACAGTTTAGTCCTGGTGCAGAGTTTAGTCCTGGTGCAGAGTTCTAGAACCCTTGTAGCATGAATAACAGTGATACTGATAATTATTATGTGGTAGAATTTATTACTGCTGTGATTAAGTTGATAGTTCCTTTAGATCCAAAGATTGCGCGTTCGATACTCGCACAAAACAGACCAAGACAAACATATCTATTTGTCGTGGTCTGGATGTTTTCTGTGTATTGTATGCAGATATTTACCGAAAAATAATTAATGTTTTTCAGTCAGTTGTGTAGTATCTAGAATACAACCTTTGCTCCCTTATGGAGCATATTATGCAAAATTGGGTAAGTTATTAAGGCTTTCTGGAGAATGTAGGTTTGTATCCTACCGATGGGTAAAAATCTTTGCCTTCCACTCCTGTAGATTCAAGTTTTCCCATTTGATGGTGCCATCGTCAAACTTGATAGTCTTAGGTGATCGCATTAACTTCGACACTCTCATAACCTTGAAGTAGCAATATATCAACTTTGTTTATAACAGGACCGCTGTAGAGCATTTGAGGATACGAATTCGATCTTACCGCGGATACAGCCGTCGAGATATATTACTATTTTTTTTTTTAATGAATGCTTGCTCTAAACAAATGCTATTTATAGAATAGCCTGCTTGATCTTAGTTAACCAGTTCGAATTGAGTTATAATAAGCCTCCTGGATATGGACTCGTCTCTCATAGATAAAACGCAGATGCGCGCTTCTGTTGCATTTAAAAGAAAAGTCCGAGGAGGCACAGGAATGACTGAGATTTTCTGTCTCACTCCTACATATTTCTTAGAAATAGTTACTGTTTTACTAGCGTGCATTGGATTCTTTTTTTTTCTCATCCCGTGGGGGGCGTAGAAATCGACCCGAGGGAATATCTACCAGAGAACGGGCAGCAGTGTCTCTGTTTACTATGACCATCATACTGCTGTCGCTAACCCGTCTGCCAAGCATGACGATTATGGCATATCCCCTAAGATGATTCTTGGAGAATATAAGCAATTATCTATGAGTCAATATAAATTTTCAGTGTAATTTAACGGAATACTTCAGTGCTATGGACACAAAATGCATGGCCGGGCTATGGGCGGCATTACTACACGAACGCCGGGTCGCCATCGTAGCGAGCAAGCCGTCACGGCTATCAGCTTGCGTGCAGGCGGCGAACGCAACCCTATTCCCCATGTCCTGGCAGCATATATTCATTCCAATTCTACCAAAACATCTGGTTGACTACTTGCTGGCGCCTATGCCTTTTTTAATCGGAGTTCCTAGGAGTGTAATGGAGGTGAGACTTGAAGCATTATTAATTTGGTTATGTTGCGCACATAGGATTCTTTGTATAGAAAATTAGCTGTGCCCTGCGGTTTTACCCGCGTTAAACTTTATAATTATCACAGCCCCTCCCCCGTAGGTGATAGCGTGATAATATGTAGCCTATATGTTGACCCGACCTCTTAGTAATATTCATACAAAATTTGAAGTAAATCCATGCAGTACTTTTTGAGTTTAGCCGGGACATACATACAGACAAACAGACAAAAATTCTAAAAACTATATTTTTGGCTACGATACCCAATGTAGATCACACCCAAAGTATCCTTTAAAAAAATATTTAATGTACAGTTTTGACTTTCCTACGATTTTATTATATGCCACTGGATCTGCTTATTATTAAAATATGTAACACAAGCTCTGCCAGAACACGTTCGACCTCTGCAAAAAAATGTGAATGGATTCTGGATGACAGGCCAGTTGGCGTGGTTGGTAAATGCTTGTCTTTCACGCCACAGGTCGTGGCTTCAATTCCCCCCAGGACAGATATTTGTGTGCATGAACATGTCTGTTTGTTCTGAGTGTGGGTGAAATTATCATATAAGTAATTTTGTGTAAGAAGTTTTAATAGTATAAGTAATGTTTTGCGAATACCAAAAACTTTTTAATTTATTTCAGAATGTGAGAATGTCAGAAATAGGAGATGTCGTTATATTAGATGTAGATGCAAATGAACTTAGATCACCCTTCAACGATTTAGAAAGTCTTCCGTCAGATTTGGTAAGTATTCGTATAATATTTGTACTCTTACAACTTACAATCTACTTACAGACAATGCGTATTATTATTGTAAAAGTCTACAGCACCTAGATTCATGCTTAGTTGTTGCCCCTTTGGAGTATATTCTGCAATAGTATTGATAATGCCATCGGCCAAAGTGGTAGCTTTAGCAAAGTAAAATCAGAAGTGACGTCATGTAAGTCTTTGTTCACTGGCTAACTATCTGTTTTTCACCATTTACAGTAACTGATGAGATTTCATACGGATTTTTTTACAATTCAGAATAAATTCTATTATAATTGAGTTTTTTTTTTGAATATTTCTTTATACGTATATTCCTCCCATGACAAACATAATCAATATTTTATAATAAGTATCATGAATATATTTTGCAGGTATCAAGTTTGAAAAAAGCTTTAAGTGATAAAAATGCCTTGGGTGATGCAGTGTCGCGAGCGTTTCTTCGTGCCCTAGTGTGTTTGATTGGAGGATATCGGGACGCTATAAAGTAAGATTTTGAAGTCCTTTTTAACGCAAAATATAGAAGAAGAAGAAGTACACTTTATTACAAAAATAAGTAATACAAAACAATAGATACAACAAGACTTTTAGATTACTTATGTAATAAGACACATTTGACTATACATACATATATATTTATATAGGTACAATTTAAATACGTTTTGTGATTGAGCGCGCCTAAACTGTGTGTAACCTAACACTGAAGGATTTGTCTGTAAAATTAGTAGAATGCACTGGCATTTTTAGTAGATATATAGTTAGACTTTTAGTAGATTTTTATTTGGGTACATATCTTGATTGCCAACCCATGAATACAATAGGGTACGTACACACTAACCTGGTCAAGTGGTAGTGTTCCTATTTAAAGCAACAATCATGTTATGTTCTGCATTCTGTATCAGTTTAGCGAAAATGAACATTATGGACACAAACCGCTTGCTTGTTTACTACATTTCTGCGTAGATGATAGAGTCTCAGTCTCGGAGTCAGAAAGTTAGCGCGTAGAACCAATGTAGAACCTCTGTCAGTCGTATCTGCTGGGCCGGACTATGTACCTATGAGCGTAGTGTAAAGAAAATTCATAATGTTTGCGCATACAAATATACAATACAAATATTTTCAGCAAGGCCAGGGAATACGCCACTAATCGTAAGCCTTCGACGTAAAGCCAAATAATAGGATCGATTATGAATGGGGTTTTCGGTCTCAGCTATCTAGTCTATTCTAACCTGTTGTGGCTGGGTACGGAACCAGCAACTTCCATTTCCTCTTTGACACTGTTGTATTAGTACTGCTCTATATGGTAGGGTAGAAAAATGACATTTCCATATAAATCTAATTCTTTTACAGAATAAATGAATTTGAAAGTAACTCAAAGCATTGTTTCAGAATTGAAAATGGTCTTTTAATTACTTTCAACCCAGAGGCTTTTGTAAGAACGAGAAGAAATATGCAACCATTTCTTAATAAAATACAACAATCGCAAATATTTCGCCAGGTAAGTAATTAGATTAATATTACTAGCATTATCTACGCCATCATAAATGTATTAAACTTACTGGTCTTAGGGAATTTGATTGAGATTTTAAGCAGAATCGGTCAGAGGTATTTATGTTATTGCAGTTAGTTTCGTGAAAAGATAAAAACGCTCGACTTAAATAAATATAACACAATTTAGTTTTTTTTATAATTTGGTATTTGGGTCTTTGTTTCTATATGTTGGAATTTTGTAATTTTTGCCTGTCTGGTTATTTGTTTAAGAAAGAGATCTCAAGTCTCAATTATAATTTCCTGAACACGAATTAATTAGGAGGATGAACTGAAGAAGTTAGTTTAGATGAAATAAAATGTGACATACTAATCCTGTAATACTTGATTTTTAGTTTATTGACGAACGATTGGATTTGCTCAACTCAGGCCGTGGATTTAATGACGAGTTTGAAATCGAGTGTAATATTTACGCCGAGAAGCTAAACACGGGCAGCGGACAGAAACTGAAACAACAATACCGAGATTGGGCCAAAAATGTTAAGAAAGAAGGCGGTGCTTTCTTTAAATCTGTGAAAGATAAGGTAATGATTTCTTTAATCAATGAATTAATCCGTCACCTTTAAGATTGTGTTAAAAACAAAAGATTTTACCTTTCATAAGGTGACAATGGTGTGACAATAATGAGTATTTTTCTGCCAAATTATCATTATATTATCATTATCAATGACTTTTAACTTTATTTGGGTATATCGTGGTTCAGTTGCAGTCAAGTTCATAAGCAGGCTGACAGTTACAAGCGTATAATAATAACTGTATCTTCAATTAGTGTCCTTTCCTAATTTCATATCACTGGAGGTATAATTGAGTAGTGAGGACAATAATTGCCGGGAAAACATCCATCATGTCTTTGACGTCACTAATATTGTGATGTGCGAGTTTGTAATGTTGAACATTACGTATTAAGATTCTTATTAATGGCATGGCACTATCACACAAACCGAGCAATGTTGCATTTGTAATTTTGTATTTAATATATACATGATTAAATACGCAATTAAAGCTCAATAATGTTCGCATGGATGGCCTTTGTTTTGGAAGTTCTCCATATGAAATGCTATCAGTCGTGATTTAAAAATACGAAGAGTCGTGTTTTAATTCACTGCTTTATAATGTGTTTAAATACTTTTGTATATTTGTTGTTATTAAAATGCGCCTCCAATAGAAGAATAAATACCTCTAACGCGGATATTTTTAAGACTTATAATTTATGGATAAATTCACCCAAATATTTAATATGTTTAGCCGAAACCGCAATTTAAGCGCAGAGGTAGTATTCAAAGTACACCAAAACTAAGAACATGACTATGAGGGAATCGAACCAGGAACACGTGTACGTGCAGTAAAATATCATTATTAAATATACACATATTATCACACATGTACAATACATAGGCTCGGAAAACCTCACCATACAATGGCAGTGCATACGTCAATAATTATATTTTTATTTACATACAATTCAGAATAAGAATGTATTTCGTATTCTATGCTATTGTTGATTTGATTGATTGTTGATAATTAACATTTACTACAATAAAAAAATGATATTGAACATTTCATGAATGTAGTTTCTTTGCTGTAACTATAAGCTGGTAATTTTCGGACACTAACCATTTCAATAGGGTGTTGTAGGGTTGCCTTAAGGTGATTTTAAATAGTGTTAATCATGAATATTAAATAGGGTACCAAAATGATGAATCCTTTTGAACCCGAGTACAGTTAAATTGACTTATTTGACATACCAAAAGAGAAATAATATTTAATACTTCTAAAGAATTCACCAATTTTTCTCCATTGGTTTTCGAAACAGATTATTTTATTTAGAGTGGTTTAAAAATAACTTTAGCGTATAATTCGTTATAATGCGTGTAACACGATGAATCAAGCAATATGTGTATAATCACGAAATGTTAAATATTCTACCCCACGACTAGAGTCTATTTGGTGGTTTCTACCGATCTTTTTTTGCCCAACGGTTGTCTGGAAGAGATTGCTACAAAGCGATAAGACCGCCGATTGTACCTGTATTTGCTTATTTGTGAGTCATGTATTGTTTCTTTTGGTGCAATAAAGTGTACTCTATCTATCTATCTTTCGCCTTGAAAACCGAAATTTATGTGGGATTTACTAAAGGCCCGGTTTCCACCAAAGACAAATTGATAAAATACGAGAAATGTGCTGCAAAGTTGGCAGGTTAATTCCACAAAAATCAGACAGAAATGAGCTATTTGTAGCAGATATGTGAGAGATTGAAATCAGTCAAGTTCTGTCTACAAAAGGAAGACGTCATGTCGTTAAAAAAGTTATATTTTAATTTGCTTGCGGAAATTGTAATTTTAATGCAATGCAATGCGTGGTTATAATGTATCTACTGATTCTTAAATACTAATAATTTTCTACTACTTGGATATTTAAGATGATGTAAAATAAAAAATACTGTTCGCATGCCTTATTTTAAGGTAGAATATGGAGCACAATAGAAATAGATTCTAGCCTGTATTCTGTGAATAAATATTATTATGATTATAAGAGGAATTAGAAGTTGAAGGAACTATTAATTCTTCGATATTTAAATTATCGACGACAGCATGGATTCTGAATAAGAAATCTTATAACGCCATAGTCATGGCGAATATGCCATACTGTTTCAAGAGTTTGAGGATTAAAGCTTTAAAAACCTTACAGGGTAACAAGGAATAGTTTCTACGAGTATCATGTGCGAGTCGCGGGGAGAAGACAGCTCTTGGCCAAAGATTGGGGTTTTTGGACTAAATCATTTTTGGATATTCAGCCATAAATGTAAATTTTGAAAGCTTTCATTAATATTGAGATATGAAACTTCTTGCTAGGGACATAAAAGACTCTAGTGCCCTACCTAGAGTCCGGTTTCCTAAAAGATCTGCTTAGATTTTTGGAATATGTCTTGTCGGAAATGTTTAGTTTTAAAATGCTTAAGTTAAAAATGTTGATTGTTATTTGAAATCTGATTAGTTTTTGTTATCAATCGCTTCACAAGTTTGATCATCATAAGGGTCTTCCATATGTAAATTAAATAAATATATCTAAATCTACGCCTTAGATTTGACACATCCATATGCAGCAGTGACTGATTTCGCTGAATTTGAAACTAAATTTTCACTGTCGGCAACCCTACATGCTCTCTTCAATGCATGCATGCTTTAAGTACCAAAGTTTTCTTTATAGCTTTAAAATATGAATATTTACAGGCGAACCCAGCTATGCAATCGGCGGTTAAAACGGTGAGTCTTAGCGAAATGTTGTCTGTCGACCACCTTGTATTGCACTGTCATAAATAACTTGGTGGAGAATACTTTTTTTTCGATCGTAGTGAATGTCTTTTTCATAGAGGTGATTGTATTTTGCAGCGGCGTTCGTTTAACTTACAAGGCAAGCCAATCGTCAATATAAAGTCGGCGTCAAAAATATCACACCATCCCGAAAATAAGTTTCAAGCACAGCTAAGTTTAAGTGCGTGTGTTTAATTTGGCGATCACCGTAGCCTAGTTGGTAGTGCTCCTGCCTACGAAGCTGGTGGTCCTGGGTTCGAATCCCGGTAAGTGCAAATATTTGTGTGATGAGCACGAATATTTGTTTCTGAGTCATGGATGTTTTCTATGTATGTAAGTATTTATCTATCTATATAAGTATGTATATCGTCGCCTGGTACCCATAGTACAAGCTTTGCTTAGTTTGGGGCTAGGATGATCTGTGTGACATTGTCCCTAGATATTTTTATTATTAAAAAAAAAAAAAAATCAATTAAATAAGTGTCATTTGGAACCTTGAAATAAATAATTAATTCAGAATCATAAACAGATTAATCTCAAATGCGTGATATAATAATAATGCTCAGTAGCTCGTTCAAAGTTTAGCTACTTACTACTTACGTTATAAAAGGTAGTTACCTGGCCGATGTAGATTAGGAAGGCAGTGGCTAAAACATCACCTGCGAGTCCACGTCCTCCAAATTTCTCCATCACAACGAAGAAGAAAGGGAACTCGCCTGGCCCTTCACAGGGTCGGAATAGCGACGTTTCCATCTATGAACTCTACTACGGTGAAGCCCGGACACTTGCAGCTGGGAATCAGGAGTTCTGCCTCCACCAAGAGGGTAGAAAGCCTCCGCCCACGCCCACTCCCAGCACACCGTATCGAGTGCTTTGACGCACGGGCTTCCTCCGGCTATGCCAGATTCGAATGCCGCCTAAAGCTAGGCTGGAGTCTAGTGCCATCCGTGACGCGCCGACCAGGTAGTTCTGGAGTTCCGCACTCCGTCACACCGCGCCCGACTACCTTCAAGAGGTTGCGATTCCTGTTATTTAGTAACCAGGACGAACTGAAACGTCGAGTTTGTTCACGAAATCCTGCCCTAACCTAAGGGCGTCCTAAGGGCGTTATTGCAGATTCCTCAATATTCCATAGTATTCCTCAGGGACGGGTCCTAATATTGATAAGATCCATGAGAGATCGAATAGAAACTGTTATAAGTGCACTGTACTAGGTTTTAGCGTATTTTTAAGGTTAATTCTGTTTTTCTGTAATTCCACTTTGTAATACTTCTGTAATAAGAGATATTCTTTTTCTCTATTAATTTGTATTTTTCTATCCTTGTTAATAAAATAGACATTGAAACAGATTTAAATTATGGACTAAAAATTATTGAATTCGAATGACATAAATTGAATTTAAACTTTTCAGCCCTTGAAACTAATTTTCGGAGAGGTGTGATTTTATGATGCCGAGTATATATATTTACAAAAATAAAATTTTCTATTTTACTATTTAGGGGATTCTCATTACATGTTTCTATTTTCATGGTGAATTTTAATTTATGTGTGGTCTGGAGTTTTGCAAAGCAGATCTTATTACGCATTTTTTTATGAAATGGCAACACAACCTCCTAAAGTTTGGCTTGTCATTGTGAGTGTCTCACCCATGCCGCTAGCATATTATGCTAATATCTTCTACATACTTGATGCATCGCTTGCGTATCTATACTATTATATACATTTAAATATACTATATTCTATATTTATTACCATGTTAGGTATCTAGGTATATCTTATTGCCAGGCCCCGAATAAAAATACATCATTGTTTTCTTTATGTCCTAGCCAGCAAACAAAGATACAGTGAGTTGGATGTTGGAGGGTACCGCATGCTGTGAAAAAGTCCCGGAACAACTCTCGGGCGTTATTGAGTTATTCCACTCCATATGAGCTCATATCGCTGTACCGATATTACACAACTGCAGAATTATTTAACTACTGTATTCCGTAGGGTGGTTCCCGAGTCAAGCTTTTGAACGAAAAATCTCTATGCTCAACTTGAATTAAAATAACAATCTTAGCGGCCACCGTAAATGTATGTGTCTTCATTCATGATGTATTTTTGAGAGCAAATAACCACCTTGTATTCCGTGCTACTGTAGAGGAGAATATTTTACAAATGGTAAATACAACAAGTTACATACTACGTAGGTTTACAATTAGGTGTAATTTTAACATAGTGCGAAAAATATATTGACTTCACCAGTCGAACAATATTTTAAGAGAGGTAGGGCACAGCGTTCATTCGCTCAAAGAGCAGCCCGACTGGGGAAGTACCTCAACTTTACAGAAGACATTCCTTAATAATAATATTAATAATTTTAATGTTGTGTTTCTGCGTGTGAGTAAGGTCGCCAGAGCTCATCAAGGTAGGTGGAAGAGTCAGCAAGACTCGTTTGCGACTCTTAAAGGCCGACAACGTACCCGCGACTCCTCTGGTGTTGCGAGTGTCCATGGGCGGTGGTGATCACCTACAGGTACAGGTGACCCACTTGCTCGTTTGTCGTCCTCTGATATAAAAAACAAAAAAAAACTTGCATAAATGAGGTCGTTAATTATGTTTGGTCTGGTATAGACATTAATTTCTACCGTTGTTGGTTTATCTACGTAACATTTGAGGTAACTCGACTCTACTATTTTCATACAATCTTTGACAATGATGTATTTCCGCTTCTCTCACACACCACACACTATGGGAGAGCTTTGATAGAAGTATATAATATAATAAATGACCCTAAGGTTACATTTCATTGTAAGATGAATTATACTTCTGCGTAATTATTTGGCATTTAGAAAAGATGAATGAAAGATGATTCACAAAAGAAGTATACCTGGCCTGTGTGAATTTCACAACCGGAAAGAGAAGACCACGTTAAATATTCTGTGGCTTAGGGAGTCAGGACACATATCAAACGGAAAGGGATCGTCACCGTATCACCTTTCGCCTCGCCGTCAATCAGGCGTCCATCTAACGTAAGCACGTATCCATAGCGGATCAGCATCACCGATACATCGATTCTTCTAAGGCTAGGCGACGCCTCAGCTGCTTACGGTTAGTTTGTACCGAGGGAGTCGTTTACCTTACGATTCCGATTAGTGTGCTTTACAGTAGGGATTTTCACATAAAGAATACTGAGCCACTAGAGTTGATACGGTTACGATTCGTTTTCGAGTTGATATGTGTGTCGAGATGTTGTCAAGAAAGCCCAGGTCAGAAGTACCCTAAACAGGCGAGCATGTATGAAATGACTAATGAAAGTAAACGAGGCAAAAGAGGTGAGCAAGGAACTGGACAAATGGGAAAAAGTATAGCATGATATACGAACTCAAGTTATTAAGTTAAACATACCGTAGTATTTTATTTTATGTGTATGTAATTTCAGTCCTACCTCTTATGCCATAATACACTTGCATGTTGTACGGAAGCTTGTTTATATTATTATTAATCTGTATTTTTAGAACAAACGTAGTTTACCAGAATTGCAAGTAACGTAAAGGAATCAAAGTGACACATCGAATAATATATGTACTTACTATAATATTGTATAAAAAAAGTATTTAAGGTATACTAATAGTTCCTCATTTTAAACCAGTAATCATCACTGTTAATTACTATACGAAAAGATTAGGTCTGTTTAAGCTTTGAATGATCGGTCCTATGAAAATAACCACCTGTGTATATATAAAATGCTTTATGATCCACCGTAGTATAAAACGCAGATAATTGTAAATAAAGTATTTCTCCACTAAGTTATGAATATCAGATGCTCTTCCAAATTGTAGACTCCGACTCAGCTTTGGGTCCTTTCTGACATGGAACTCCGTATTTATTGCATGCAATTGCGTTTTATTTACAACCTGTACTCAATGCACACATCACAAATATATAAAAATGCACACTACCAGCAGTATTTTTATTAAGTACAACATCTTCTCGTGGCATGCCGGAAACTGTAGGTAGGCGTGGTGGAGTGGACTCTCGAATCGATACTACTCTCGATCTAAAGTTATTTTATTATGATAAACATAATTCTACTACGCCACGCTGATATGACTGATACGGTAAACGACCTGCCTTAGTCGGTTCTATATAACTCTTGTACCTACAAGAGTTTGTACTATAGCTTCACGAGATACATGTTGTATTGGTGGGGATGTACGTAAGCAATAACCATGAGGAGTCTACTCCAACTGGTCATAACCGCCACCTATGCACCCAAATTAAGTGATAGTGACACCATAAACACCGAGTTGGTAAAACGAGCTACGTTATATCTTAAATTGCATTTTGTTCGGTCAACTGGATTAATAGCGGTGAACCCAGAGTTGAATATACTGCTCACACAGATAATATAGGTACACAGTGCTAGAATGAGTCTCCATTTTATCTATAGCAGAGGTGGATAGACAAAGCGTCTCCGCTTTGCATAGATGAGAACGCGCTACAAGACTATATACATATATCATAAACCATGTAGACTACAGATAAACTCAATATCTCCTTCATCTGCCGCTATTCATTTGATATCCTAATATTACTATAACTACGTTATATCCTACTTCGACTACTTTCTGA
This sequence comes from Pseudoips prasinana, assembly GCA_951640165.1. NCBI lineage: Eukaryota > Metazoa > Arthropoda > Insecta > Lepidoptera > Nolidae > Pseudoips > Pseudoips prasinana. The sequence continues at coordinate 22,811,149 of OX621234.1, forward strand.
TGGTTTATGTTACCGTAAATAGCCCTGAACTGAATTATCGCACCATTTCTTTTTCGTTCAGTATAATATTTCAGGAATTTCAATTTATTATTATCTAGTTTCTCGTTTCACCACTTTGGCTGTATTAATTGTGAGTCAGTTCATAATTACCATATTGATGAGAAATCTATGGTGTTATATGCATGGATAGACAAATGTATGCACTTTTTCAATGATAATATTGAATAAAATTATAATTATTGTGTTGTCTGTATATTTTAGGTCCGTCAAGGTGGCAAAAATATGAAATCTGCAGTGAAGGGGCTGAAAAACAAAATGCCAAGAACAGGGTCTAGACCGTCATCGATTAATACTACAGATGAGAGCAGGTAAGTTAGCAGACGAGGTGAGGACTTATATCAAGGATCTCTATACAAATTTCCTTTAGACCAGGTAGAATTTTGATTTGTTTCTCAATATCCTTAATGTGCTTATCACCACGGTTTTTTACGCGACAACATCATATTTGCACAGCAGAGGAAGTAGCTCACAGATATTTGTATACGTTTCTCAATCTCCATGCCTGTTCACCGCGTTTTTAACACTCATATGCACAGCAGTGGAAGAAGACCAGTGCAGTGGATAGTTGTATACTGAAACCCGCCGGAGTTAAATACGATCCGTCTAGTTATCGCTAAATAAGTCTTCTTAGTGCCATGGAAAAACGTTATGAACCCTTAATCTATGTGGTTCACCTACACGAAGAAGCGCGATACAATCCCGATGAGCACTTCGACTTTCTAATCAATCATATATATTATAAATCATAGATATTCAAGTGTCACTGTGTCATTACGCACTCTCTCCTCAAATCAACAACATTCTGGCAATCTGGCGCAACGGATTGATACTGAAGTCTATAAGGGTCTGACCGTCTACTGTACATGTTATGAGGCTTCCTTCCGGGCTGAAAACCGCTACTTGCCCGAGTCAAGCACGAGTCTTCTTTTGCCCATTTCCTCAATCCATTATTTTTCCTAGTACTGTTCTCGCTGCACACTAATATTATCTACCCTAGCAAAGCCCATCTGGGAGATCCATTCGTATACAACACTGCACTATATTACTTCGGCAATACTGCTTACGTATTGCGGAGGTGAAAGCAATACAGGAGGGGGAATTATCTTCATGAATGCGCAGAAGTGTAATGTTATATTTATTCAACAGCGTTGACACAAGTTGGATATAAAATGCCTTCCTAATGTAGTTTTCGTAGTTCAAGTATCTGCCTAGCTCACGATTACACTTTAACATATTATAAATTTATACTTGCTCCAAGCGCACATTTATTTTTCTAAAGTTTACAAATGCTTGTTTGTAGGTTTTCTTGTGGATCGGCGACGCCGGTGTCTTCGGATTCGTCGGATTCTTCGCCTGCGCATGATCCGCCGCCGCGCGAGCCACCGCCTGCACTACCGCTCGATCTTCTTACCGAAATGGAGTTTCTCTTCGCCAACAAACCAGCACAACGTCGTGACAGCTTCCCCAACAAATCGCACAACTCGGAGATCAGTCTACACGAGAAAGCAGTAAGTAACCCTACACTTTGCATGTAGATATCCTTTTTCTATATCTTGTTAGATGCTTTTGTCCTTTGTCCGATCATGCTTGTTGTTATAAAATCGTTTAGTTTCTTTGTATACGGCACCACATCTAGTAAAATTAATCAAATTGACGCGGGGTCCATTGAATTTAACATATTCATTTTGTTTAGTACAATCTCTGTTGTGTGTAGACAGAAATCCGAAACCCGTCAATGATTACATGAGATATATGTTATCATAATATTCACGCTAATAGCACAGAATAGAACTGTTCGCTCTACACGCCATAGTAACTACCAAGAGTGACACATTAGTTTACACAATATGCGACAGTGGTAACACCACAACGTTACTTTGCTACGTCAGAAGATAATATAGCTTACTCGCGCCACAAAGACAAAAGTGTAAGTGTGACAATACGAGTTTGTCTCTCTGTCTTTGTCACTGTGCCCACATAACATTTTATGGCAGTGTCTTTGAGACTCCAAATGGCTTATTGCCAACGATGTTATACGCTGAAGGCGCATTCAAAAACCCAGCTATATACATTAAAATGTGATTGAATGCAACACAAAATAATTATGGGTCAGTAAAGGATTTTAATACATTTTCTGGTTGATTAACTAAGAATAATTTTATGCTGAAGCTAATCAGCTTTTATGAGCCTTTAGAGACTTAATAAAATTTGTTAGGGGAGGCAGTGTAAAATGTACAGAGACTATTCCATTCCAAGATTTTCATAGCAAGCAGAAATGACTTAAACAAAATTTCATATTATATTATTATACTGAATTTGAGTCAATAGAGGATTGAATATTTGTATATATAACGCCTATATATATATTTGGCTTATGCATTTTTATTGTTCCATAATATCGGTTATATATACCATATTTAACTGTTAAGGTTCATTTTTAAACGGAATACTAAACATGTATTTAATCTCTGACGAATATCCGCTATCATAAAATATAAATGAATAGCATTTAATCGAAAATCAATGGAGGCTATATTAAATGGTAAAACATTTATAAGTTGTGACCGAGCTGAAACTTTGCAGTATTGTTTAATTGTAACTATAAAGAAAAGGTTTTAAGTGAAAAGTACTATAAGTAAGAAACATGAGTATCGGATAAAAGTATCGGAGAAAAGTTTTTAAGTGAAAAGTTAATTATCGTTATAATGCGAGCTATAATTGTTGCCATTAATTCAATGTAATTTCTATGAAATTCCGCAAAATGATCAGAAGATATACTTTTCTAATTTAGTTTTACTGAGTTTACACCCAACTGGCAATTTATCTAAGGTCAAATTTGTAATTTTCGTAGTCCTGCATCAGGATTACATATGTTATACTTAGTACCTTTTTGATATTATTATTTATCAGTCTTCCAATTAAATATAACTTTCACAATTCCGTGGCATCTTATATTAACAAAAATGTTTTTGACACGATAAAATATGAATAAGTTGTAATGAACAAAAAACTAAAAAAATAGGGGTACCTAACTAACTTAGAACAAAATTTTGTTTAATTCAATTTTAAATAACATTTAAAATTAAAAAAAAAAAATTACTAAAAACGCCCACGCCATGTAATGCTATTTGCACCAGGGTGAAAATATATGGGAAGAAGAGAAACAAAAGGTCTATTATTATTTAAAAGATATAGCAAACACATAGCATATCTCTTATGACGCGACCTTTATATAAGAAAGAAACCAATCACACTAATATTATAAAGCTGAAAGTTTGTGAGTGTATGTTTGTTACTTCTTCACGTCTAAATAGCTGGAGCGATTTTAATAAAATTTGGTATGGAGTTAACTGACACCCTGGATTAACATATAATTTATAAGGATTAACGCGGGTAAAACCGCGGGGCACAGCTATTAATTAAAAAAAAGTCAATTTTAATGGTATTTTTTAATATCTTTTACATAATTTAATGTTGGCATACCTAAGGCTTTGTTGGGCAAAAAATATTAGATTCTGACATAAACAATAAAAAAATAATATGTTAAAGTTAGCCTCATTATAATATAAGTAAACAATTAAAATACATATTCATTATTTTACAATATTATCAATTTGTAGGTAGTGACTTTTTGCAATATTTAGTTTTATTCCATAAAATATTTTAAATATTCAAATATGGCTAATTCTGTAACTAGTTTTTTTTAAATATAATATTTCCATTCCTTTCTGAAATTTAAGGTTTGGAGTTCAATAATACTTTATTTGTTGCGATTCTAAAACTTGCCCCTGTCACAGAATAACGTAAAAACATATTCGGATTAAATGTAAATGGAATTACTGGTAATGTAATTAAATATTATTAATTCAACAAAAATACTAAGTACCCTTAACAATGTTCTCAAGTTTTTTATATCTTTGGGCATAAAAAGTTTGAACGAAAATATATACAATTTTTGTCATATGATAGATAATGTCAATTTTTACTCGTGCAATAGTCTGGTAAACAAGATTAATATCATGAACAAATGATATAAAGTAACTCTGACTGGCAGGTTAGGTAAAAAATGTTTTTAAGGATTTAAGAGCAAGTAAAAATATGCGAAATTTTAATAAAATAAGATATAAAAGCGGTACTTAGTTATTGTTAATAGTTAACTTAAAAACTTCTTTTCCTTTTTTTTTCATTCTACTCGTTGACCAGATTTTAAATCCGAAGCCATTCCATAATTATTCGGATTGAATCTCTTTAAAAAATATAATATTCCACGGACTATGTAATGCGAAATTTGTAAATTTCAAAAAGGTACACGAAGTCTTTTTAGGATTCAGTTGGGCTTATTCCGTGATCATTGTGATAAGCTGCCAACGCCTGTAGTATGCTTAGCTAGTTGTAATGCTATTTTTGTGTTTAGTACCATGTGAATGCGTTACTAGCATGTACGCTCTTAGGAGCACTGTGGCACATTATTTAATTTTATTTTGCAGAAAACACTGTCGCCATGTGTCCCACCCCGGTTACCGGAACGTCCCCAAGTCCCAGTCCGTTACCCAATAATTTCCACGAGAAAATTAATCGATTTGTCTGACGCGCCCATGCCGCCTCCGCGTTCAGCGCCTGCACCGCCGAACAATATACACTTTGTCAGTAATATTACAAAAAACGATGTCAATACTACGCCAGATTTCCATACCAGCACGATATGCTTCACGGACGGAAACGACAAAGCAAAATTAAAGCTGACCCTCTCGGCGAATCAGAGGAAAATGTCGCAAACCAGTGCGCAACAGCCGTGCAACGGTAAAGCGCCCAAATCATCAGTAACCTCGTTAGCTAGAGCAAGCCAAGAAGGCGCTAGTAGGTCCAGACCCCCCACCAGACCTAACGTCGACCTATCGTCGTACAAGGGGAAAATTCAAGAGGTAATTGTGATATGCACATTTGTAATCGTATCGATTTTGTACCTTGTTTTAAAACAAAAAGTATTACAATACTTGCCTTGAACTGAAAAGTGTAACACGATTGCACTAACATACGAAGTTCGACAACTATATTAAAATTATTTACATTAATATAGAATACTACTAAGTGTTCATAATATTATGATAGTTTAATAATTAATTTTATATCTATTTACACACCTATCTAACAAGTTTGCCCCTTTGATCCTACTACATTATATCTTCTTTTCTGAGAATAATATGATTTATAACTTTTCGATATGGAGCACGGTGGAGAGGTGTTATAACTCGCATAAATGTATTGCTTATTAGTATCCATTCATTAAGTATGTAATATAAATAAATAATTGAAATATGTGCATGATATACATATATACGTGGAGGGTGGAAACATAATAATATTTTATGATTTAGTTCAACAATGCGCAAATCGTTGGTCGATGAGTCGAAATGATTGAATGACACGAAAATTGATGTGAAGATGACGGTAGTCGTTAGTTCCTTCTAAGAAGGTAAATATGTAGTGAATATTATGAAGTGGTACTAAAACGGGCCTGGTGTTATTTACATTATAGTATGAACCGGCAAAATTCTAATAAAAAATAACCTACAATATAATTGCTGGCTGATGCTAAAATAATTTATTTATTTTCGTTTTTATTGACCATGACAAAATAACCTACACTAAATAAATGAAATATTATTTAGACTATAATAAGAATTAAAATTAGATTATGTATTTTCCCTTTGCTTGATATTTTTAAATTTTAATGCTTGTAGAATTATCTTTTTAGTAAGGCTGAAATGTATATGAAACTATTTAATTTATACACTATTTTTACATACATAGTAAGTATTATAATTCTGGATTAGGGGCGTTCCTACTAGTTCCATTGAATGTTTTATTGTCAGCAATATTTTATTGTACTTTTCCAGTTTCCTATTGTTTTATGACTTATAATTAGTAAGTATAATAATACGAGGCTGTGCGTATGACGCTACTTTAAACTATAATTTAGTTGCTAATGCAAACTTGTTATTAAATTAGTGACTTATTATTATACTACGTTGCTCACGCATGTGTTTCATGGATTGCATTACTTTTGGTTTTTGATAACATTGTTGTACTATATAGTAAGTAAAGTTAAATAATAATTCAATAATAATCGATGATCTCATCATATTGTGATCATATTTTGGTTTGTTTAAGGTTAATTTTAAAAGTGATAAAAGTTATAATAATCTGCTGAATGCAGCAATAAAATTTAGGCCTTGTCGTTGATATAAAACTAGTGGGGAATAACTGATTTGTACTTATAATATTTATATAAAACGCATTATGACACGAGCACCTGTATATAATACACTGTTTGTCGTCGGTCATGCTTAAGTATACTTGCATGTTACTAAATATAAGTATGCATCAATATTGGCTTTTTATTTTATACAATCAGGCACATACACGTTTTCTTCAGAATGTTAATTTCATATAAACACGTCTGTAGTATGTGTGCACCGGATAATCATGGGAACTTGCAGATTTGCCTCTTATACTATCATAATATTTATAATATGACTTAATACAGAAGCAGGGTAGGGGGTGAGTATGACCCTGCCTTTTCTAACTACCTTTATACTTAGCATTGTCTTGTAGTAATGAATGTAAACCACAAGCGGCCGGATATGCCTATTAATTAGAGTAAGTTGTTTTAAATTATTTACATTTCCTGAGCTGAAATACATATGTGTAATAGGAAAACACATCATAGAATATTATAATTTTACCATAATTTGAGGCTCTCACTTCCCTGCAATAACAATCTTACAAATTGCATCATGTGCAAATATTTTTGAAACATACGTAACTGATATATATTGCTAATCGCCACTTCACAAGGACACAGATTAAATAAGTACAATGTTGAATAGGATATATTACGATGGGGGTGTCTGGCTTAGTGTTTGTTTAACTCACATATTTCTTTTTCAGTCGTGTGGCTCAGATTCCGATCTCATTAAACTGGACGATTCGCCGACAAACCTAGAAGATTTCGATCCGCTCAAGTGTCGTGAAAAAAGTCAGAATATTGAACAAATCAAGTCTACGGACAGTGCTCTCTTACACGAATATGGACTAGATTTTAGCCAATTCGATTTGTTAGACTACTCGGCAGGGTCGAGCGCACGCCAGGATCCCACTGCTTCTGTTCCCAAAGGGTGGACCACATTTAATTAGTACATTTTCTATTGGCCACTCTGACCTATGTAAATTTGTATAGAACGCGTGATGATATTATTATTACCTATGTAAACTATTTTTATACAGCATATTTCTATTTGTTTAATGCTGGAAATATATTATTATTAGTTATTCATGTATATAGTGTTACATATCAATGAGTTGTAAAATAATTCACATATTTTAATCGGTAACCTTGATATTTGTATATGAGTTGTAGATTAATAATGAAAGTTGTATGTGTATAATGTATAATACGTAAATGTTAACTATATATTTTATTTAATGATGGGTGATTAACTAAGGGGTTGTTTCTTTTGGAACAATTCGAGTGCTTCTTGTTCTTCCGAATATTAACTATTATTTATGTTACTGTTTGTTTCTAATTTATGAAATCTCACGAATTACATCAATTACGTATGTGTATTTGGTCTAAGTTATGTTTCTGCCTTGTAAAATAGGTATTGGAGTAGTTCCGATGTAACTTACTGACATAAACCACAGGGTACCGAGACCCAATGCGTTAACTGTACTGTCCGGCACCGTACACTTTTCTTTCTTTTTGATAAAGCTGGGGGAATGCCTACATGGGTATGTCGACTCGCATCGACAAAATCTAACCTGTCGTGGATTTCTATTGGCGCCTGATGGATGGGGGGGTGGAACCCCGGGAACGCGGGTATGCTGCTTCGGTGCCCCCCTTTTGCACCCTGTCCCAGATGGTCGGGACACGTACCCTGGAAGGGCTCTGAATTGCACTCTCCTATTGCCGATTTCCGCCAGTCCGGCACAGCAACTGCACCACAAACAGATCCCTGTCTTCCCGGAGTTGCTTTCAAAGATCCCGTCCGATCTCAGCGGGAGGTGTCCGTCAAGCGTTCAGACGTTCAGGTCATAGATCGCACGACACCTCCGTAGAGACGGCGTACTTCCCATGGACCTCCAAGGTTCGGCAAAAGCCGGCGTAACGCGCCAGTTACCCGGCGTACTCGGGGGGCCAGACCTCAAAGTGGTCCACGAAGCCCAATCGATTGTCTAGGGTGAAGCCCAGATACTACATGTGCCACCCCACCCCAGTACTGGGTGTTCTTTCCGGAGTTCTTTCCGGTGCCTGGTTTGACGACAATTGCACCGGCGGCAGTTGGACTGGCCATGATAAAGCCGGAAATAAACCTGCATTACGGCACCGAAGATCAGCAAGCTCAGCCGACATGGCCCTCATGTGGGTCTCGAGAACTAAGATCAGCGCTGCTGTTTCTCCTGTTGTCGCCGCTATCCATCGGTTCTTTCATGCACTTCCAAGGCGGACGCTAGAACTTTTCTCGCCGCAAATTTAATGGCATGGGCATATTCGTCCTTCCAGTTGCGGGACTTGTCAGCTACCCTCTCAACCGTCACCAGAGACTCTGAATGACGGCACCTCAATCAGCCGTCGGTTGCTGGCGTAGATTTTTTGCCAAGTCTTCAAGTTTGGCCGTGGGCTATTCTTAGTTTGGTATTGTCACTAGCCTGTGAGTGGTCTAGGACAGAGGACACTGCTGTTGTTTATCTATGCACAAACCAGCCGCTCGCCATCCTTCGTGGAAGCTGCGCCTCTAATGCGCACCCGAACAGGCCCGACCGTGCACTCTATGGACCATGTAGACGATAGCGAGCTGTAGCTCTCCACGTCATCCGCATCCCGAACCCGTGAACTACCTGAAATTGGAAAAGTCTTCCTCGAACTTCGAGCACCGCCAGGAAACGATAACAATGGACGACTTGTACACGTCGCCAGCGATTGCAGCGAAACAATGTGGAATCACCAATACCAGGGCCGGGGCCCTCTAGGCAGACGTCCCCCCCCCCCCCCCCCAGACACCGTGTACGGTGTACCAAGTACCCCCCTGGCACCGTACATCGGTATGCAAATCTTGTCAAGCGTAAGCTAATGCCAGTATTTTAAAATATCCGTAAGTGCAACTCTTTTCACATATCAGTAAATTTATTCTTTTTCGATGAACCAGTAAATCCAAGTCTTTACGAAGGTCATAACAAATTATGGGAAATTCTCTTTAGTAATTCGTATTCTAAATTTCAAGGCATGAAACATAACTTATATTATTTTCATCTGCACATTTTACTTATATGATTATGTAATTAAAAGTACAATTAGCTGTTTGTAAGATATCGGTAATTATTTTGTGTTAATCTATATTTCTTTATATATTGAAGAATTATTTCATAAGGTGCTTTGTAAGGATTAGGAAACCTACTTACGATAACACGAAAATAAATAGCAAATGTATTATTTCCTCAATGTACTGGTTACAGAAGAAATTGGATGTATATGTGGTGTAATAAAAATATTTCAATGGAATCCATACATATGCTTGAAATTAGTGCTTGAAAGTCTGATCTGAAGTTGCTTTTTCATGTTTCCTTTACTATACATATAGATGCATAAATAAAAATGTGAGACTGAGCTTCGATCGTGTCAACGTATGTAGGTAGGTAAACAAATGTTGAATAATGCGCATATATTGCAGACATTTTGAACAAATTAAATACAGGAAACGTAAACTTTTCACGTAGCAAGCGCGCCATGTGGCGGAGCAATCAAATCGTCCCATAGGAAGAAATTTTATTTTTTGTATCAAATTCATCTTGACTTCATTTATATGGTATTGAAAAATGCAGTCTCACTTATTGGCCTAACATCTCAATCTTTCGTAAATAATACATTTTGGCAGACAATATTAATGTTCTATGAATGGCCCTTGAAGAGTTAATATGTTGAAGCTTGGTATTTAATTTTACTGACAGAAAAATATTTAATTAAAAAAATTAAAGTCGAACACGACTGTTGAGGATGATGTGTAAGTTTTTTACTAACCTATGTTACCCGGATCTCAAGTATGTATCCTAACACTCAGCATAAGTTCTAAAAGCAAGTACAGATTCAAAGTTAGTGGGCAGTATTTTTTGAAATAGGTGTACGCGTTTAGATGTTATGTTGCTGTATTACAACACCTACCAAAACATACGTGTTACAATAATTATTAATACATGCATAATTCTTTTTTATCGAATCAATACGAAAAATATGGTTAGCTATTAAGAGTTTGGCCCGCACAATTAGGATTTCGAAGTAATGTAGTAATAGTACGGAGCGCATATTGTGTTAATAAGCAGTCTATAGACAAAATTTATTTTCTAAACGTATAAAGACTTTTTTTATTGAATTTATGGTCTTCTTCCAATTTAAGACTTATTAATATTCTTTAATCTTATATTGCGCCCACCTCAAACAAAGTGCATTAAAAATATTTGAATGTATGACGTCTTATTTCATTGTAGCCTTTTTCCTGCAGGAAAATAATATATCTTTCAAATAACTTCAAAATTTCTACCTAGTTTTAGCATGCTATGCTGTGATTTCACCAAATTGTATGTTCGATAACGTTACCGACTGATTCCGTGCTTTGAATTATCGGTTGTAGTAGCAATACACATGTCTATACGGCTTTGATTTTGAATTACAAATGTCATACTCAGTTTATAACTACAGTGGAGGTAGTTAACAATCTTCTGAAGAATCTTGTTCAGTCGAGGTTGTTACGAGCTCCATTCGAGGTTAGCATCGTGTCCTAATTACTGAGACAATAGCTTTTACCAGTCATTTATGTTATAATTATTAGGCAAGTAGCCTCCATTCCCCGCTGGGGGACAAAGGCTATTGCGCTATCCGCATCTAGCGGTTTCCAGCGACCCTCACAAGATCAACGGTCCTTCTTGTAGGGGGCCAGTCCACGCTGCGTCTTCTGGATCGACACTCAACTACCTTTCTGCCCCAACGGCCGCCGGTTCTACGAGCTATGTGCCCCGCTTATTGATACTTTAGCATTGTGTAATTCTTCGGACTATGTCGGTGATTTTGGTTCGTGGTGGTTGGATTCTACAAGTTAGACCCTACCAAGTTGGATGGTCTGTACTAGGTAAATAAAGTTCTCTATAACTTCGAGCGCCGAGTCTCCAACCTCGAATTGAGTAGGTTCAACATGGACATTAGACATCATGCTCGTCTTATCCATGTTCATTTTCAGACCCACTTGTTGAAACTCTGCTGAGCTGAGGTCGTCGAGCATTGTACAGAGATCTGCCAATTAGAGACCTTGACATCACTCACCTTCGACATGCCGATGATATAGTAGTCATAGCAGAGAAGCTCAGCATGGCTTAGGTATGCCTATAATATTGAAGTCATAGCTTCTCAGCTATAACTCCTATATCATCGGCATGTCGAAGGTGAGTGATGTACTCGCCATTGATTGATGCCGAACCCTTTCCAGCTCCGAAGCTTGAAAACGTCTGCCAACAGTATCGGAGATATTACATGTCGCTGTCTCTCACGGCTCGCTGTAATTGGATTGGTTTCGAGTTCTGCGGCTCTACCGGCTAAGTCGCCGAACTTCGATTTCTTAAATGGCGTTCAAATAAATAAAGGTTAAAACTGATTTAATCAATCGTTAAATCGGCTTCCATGAGCACATGTGACGTCATAAATGATCCGGAATCGATTGTAAATAGTCAGAACATGTTTGTAGTAATATAGTTGTATACATTAGATATTGTCAACGTTGAAGCTGATTTAACGATTGATTAAGTCGTTTTTAACCTTCATTTATTTAAACGCCATTTAAGAAATCGAAGTTCGGCGACTTAGCCGGTAGAGCCCCAGGTCCTAGAGTCGGACCGACATAGTGGTATTCTCTTACACTCTCATTCGATATACCGGTTATCGATTTGGCACCTTTGGAGAGACTTCGACACGACCTAGGTTTCGATCGAATCAAGTCTGTTTCATAGTTTACAAATAGTGCAGTGGCTGGTTATACTCCTCGGTCATCTGTGTAACTTGCCGTAGTGTATGCGTGTGATCTATGGTGCGAAACTGTTTATAAGTTGTTTTCCAGTCCTGTGGTAGGCAATGGTACCTACCAGTGCTACTCTTCAGGACCCTGGATATCATACATACGATATCCAGGGTCCTGAACAGTACTTTTTATAAGTAAAGTAACATTTCCAAAGTAATCGACATTTAGGTAGCTGAAAAGAACCCGCGGATTTAGATGTGCGCTTGGTTTAGGCACGTGCATAACCCAGGGCCAAAGGTTAGTAAGTACCAGGACCTGATTACAATATTTGAACAATATCGATATTTAGAAGAAAATACTGATATCTGAAACAATACCTCTCAAAAGTACCAATAAAAGTACTACCTGTCACTTATTAGAGTATCTGTATTTAATTATCGATAATAGTATCGGTATTGAGACCAGGCTGCAGGCTGCGTTGCGGATTCGAACAACAAGACACCGGCGCGGGCAGGCAGCAAATCTGTCTAATTGTGCGTAGACAACAGTGCAGTGGACGACCATAATGAACGAAAGCAGCGCAATTTATTGTTATTTACAAAATATAAACTCCGAAAATCACTCCCTATCTCTAATTAGGTAAGTAGATAGTTATTCAACTAATCGCTTCTTCGGATGTTATAGGGACGCGGCTCATGTAAATATCGGCACAGTAGGAAAAAGTTTCAGACATAATTACAACACATTATTGTCAGTTCATCCCGGGTGAAGTCTTGGCATGCGCTACATGAAGAGCTCTGATGAAACCTTAATCGAGCCAGTATCTATAGTTACTGCAAATAGCCATAGGTCTTTGATGCAACCAAGGGACGAACTCGTACACGGTTAAGCGGTGCTCACTGGATGACGCGTCGGGCAGTACCTATATGCCATCCGTCTACTAGAAAGTGAGCTTGAAAAATTTACGTCAATAAAAGATCAGTAGGGCACAATTAAGAAAGCAACGATGCAGAATCTTTTTAATCCAAACGTTTTTTTGCCACGTCTTGTGTAGGTAGGTATATTTATCACTTTGGGATGTGTGACATTGCGGATTGAGCAGGCAGACCCCACGACTACGATCTTAACAAGTCGTGAATAGGTACGTTTAGGAGCCCCCGAGTAGGAGCGCGCGAATCGAATTGCGCCTGAAAGCGCGCCAGCGTGCCGTCGGTGATATCCTGCCTCATCTCGAGGCCTGGGTGGGAAGGAAGGGAGGTTATGTCACCTACAGACTGAGATGCTCACCGGACACGGGTGTCGGTGAGTATCTGTGCCGGATTGACCGAGAAGTGACGACACACTGTCACGAGCGACCTGGACTCTACCCAGCACTCTCTCGCTGAGTGCCCAGTCTGGAAGGCCGAGAGACGAGACCTGGTCGCAGAGATCGGACGGGATCTGTCCCCACCAGCAATCGTTGGCGCGATGCTGGCGGGTGACTCCACCAAATGGGACACCGTGGTTTCCTTCCGTGAGGCAGTTATGCTCTAGAAGGAGGCCGCCGAGCGGGATCGGGGGTGAGCCGATCCCGCTCGCAGACGGAGGCGTCGGGGCGGCGGTGACAGCCGTTAACCCAACTCCCATTGGAGCAGCGGTGGCAGTATTAGAAGTGTAGGTACTCTCCTGCAGCCAAGCAAGCAGCCCCGAGAAGAGTACTTCTCCTATCGAATTAGTCATAAAATTATAAATTTAAGATTTAACTTAAATCTACGGAGGTGCGGTATAGAAAACAGTTTTCATTGTATTTCTCTTTCAATGAATTTAATATTCCAGTCTGAGAGTTTGTATCGACGTGACGTTGACTATAGTTTTGAGGACTGTGCAGATGATGGATAAAACTCCACTCAGCTCGCAATATACAAGTGTACTTAAAAAAATACAACATACGAATAAAGTCTTACCTTTTATTTATTTTTTGATAAGGCAGGGGGACTGCCTACGCATGCCACCCGCAATGTGTCTGCGGGTGGGTATGTCGGACTCGCACAAACTAAACCTGACCTGCCGTGGACTTCTCTTGGCGGTTTATTCCCGATCCCTCTCGGTGGCTTACTTCTGGAGCAAGACTGCCTCACAGAAGGAGACCATGGCGTCCCATTTGGTGGAGTCATCCGCCAGCATCGCGCCTATGATCGCTGGTGGGGACAGATCCCGTCTGATCTCGGCGACCAGGACTTGCCTCTCGGCCACCCAGGTCGGGTACTCCTCCAGCGTATGCTGGCCCGAGTCCAAGTCGCTTCCGCAGTGTGACAATGTGTCGTTACTTATCTGGCTCAGATAAAATAAATAAAATAAAATAAAAAAGGTTTTTATTCACGTAGACTTCAAAAAAGCGCTTGTAAATAGTCAGAACATGTTTGTAGTAATATAAGTAGTAATACATTATTATTTCTAGTAACATAGATATTTAGGTACGCATTGTATGAAAACATTTATAAAATTTATTTTATTATAGCATTGGTATTTAGCTAGCTCGTATTAAGTTATTGTCAAGAGATTATGTTTAATTATCTAGTTCAAGTCTAATATTTTTACTACATATTGTCAATGGTTCGGTCTACATTAAGGTATTATTATTATGACGCACCTTGTGTTAATAACGACGGTCGCGCTTTAATGCTACCACCGGATCCAATGCGCCCCAACTGAGAAGACCTAGCGAAACAAACTCAGTGGGTTCATCTACTACCGGTTTCAACACGACCCAGTTGAGACGGTGCGGCGAAATATACTCAAGCGGGCATGAACACGGGATTTGATCCAATTAGAGTAAGTAATTATTTAGTTGGCAAACACAATATATGCTCGATCGGTTGTCTGAATGCTTATTATTTTAGATTATATTTAGGTATACAAAAGAAAAACTTCGAAACAATAACACTATTCATTTTGAGACAGAGTCAATAATTTTAAATTAAGTAGGTATATGATAGCAATCATTTACAGATAGTTCACGTAACTCAGCAGATCAGTCATGTCTATATGGCTACAAGGTCTCTAGCGAGCAATGTGCAGGTAGGCAGTGAGAGCCAGACGTCTTTGTCATCGATTAGTGGTGTAAATACCCCTAGCCATAAGTACACGTTTAATATGTGTTTTAAAACTTGTGTCACGCAGATCAGTAATTTGAGTAGGAAGCTTGTTTTAAAACCTAATACAATTTACTAAAAATGATTTATTAGTTTTGCTTACTCCAAAGCCTGGCATGGCTAGTTTGTTTTTATTCCTAGTATTTATATTATGCAGTTCACTTTTCTTTTTATATTTATGAATATTTTTTCTAACAAACATTATATTGATATATATATATTCCGATGGCACAGTAAGTATATTTATTTCTTTAAACAAATTTCGCAAAGAATCGCGACTGCCTAAACCATAAATGGCTCTGACTGCTCTTTTCTGCAATACAAAAATAGTACCTATGTCAGCCGCCGAACCCCACAGCAGAATGCCATAAGACTTAATGCTATGAAAGTACGCGAAATACTATACTTACCGAGACACCCGTGTCCGGTGAGTATCTAAGTCATGTGATGTAACCGCCCTTCCTTCCCACCCAGGCCTCGGTAAGACAGTGATTAGTACGCGCCGATGTGCATCCCGTCTATACTCAATGAGCGTCTGGTCTGACCGCCCCCCACCTCCCCATCCCCTGGCGGACGCGTATTTCCGTAAAAACCACCGCGTCGACTGCCGGCAGTAGATCAGTAAACCATAGTTAAGACGGTCGAGGTCGAAATTCTCTACATCATTGCATTAGGTAACTGTATTGGACAAGAGATCAGTGATGGTGACAGATGAAAAAGCACACCGAGTACATGCTGATATGAACTAATAAACAAACGGCTGAAACCTACCTACTTACAGCCTTGCAGCAGGCCTTTATTACAATATTTGTATGCTAAAATATAACAGAAAGTAGTATGCTTACTCATTAATTAAAACATGTAAGTACTATAACACTTTGTTTGCACTACAAATTGATTAATGGGTCTGGCTTATGATAAGGTGTACCTACGTATGTGTATTAAAGCGTTATCAGCACGGAAATAGTTATTTGTTATACAAGAGTGCAAAGTTGCTTTTTAACTGCGTGCTCAATTTTAATGACCGAGGAAGCGAAGGATTCTAAAATTGCATCACGAGTGTAGTGATTGATTCAATTTATATTTTTGCTTTTCAGCGATTGATAGAATCCTGAGCGTTAGCAAGGGAGTTAAAACAACACGAGGTAAAATTTTTTTGCACTCGTTACACACATACAAAAGTTACGTTTTGCACACATGTACCTACCTACCTAACTTTTCATTCCACCTCAGCCAGGAAATGACTAAGTGTAAAACAAAAGTTTAGGTATTAGATATTAGATTATTATTGGTAAGTATTACATAATCAACTTTAAATTATAACAAATAACACTTAGCGGTACTTATGTGGTAAGCGGTTAGGCTCTGGCATGTGTCGGGGAATCACTTATTGTTGTCTATCTTGGATCCCGTAACGAATTTAAGCGGAAAGAAACAAGGAGTTAAAAAAAGTAGTTCCACTTCCGTCTATAACAAAGCGGGAAGTAAAACGAGACAATTGCAATTAGCTGCAAAAACTAAATATTTGGTTTCAATCGTAGAAGTGGCAAAAACATATAAACGCGACGAAGTTGTGACTCCATTGGCGTCAGCTAGGGGCTTAAATAGCATGAAAATTTTAAGCAGTCGCGTAACGACAGGAAATCATTTTCGAAGTATTCACTTTTAATTGGACCCTCTGTTGTGTTGTGATAAGAAAGTAGTAGGCAAATTTTTATTTTTATCACTTCAAAATCTGTCAGGTTTGAGAATATCGATATACACTGTCCATTTATTTATTATCTTTTTGATAGTTCACGACTTTCAATACTTATCGTATGGGTAGTGGTTACCCTAGTGTCAGGGTTTTTCAAGCGCCGCATTAGGCCTATGATATGGCTTAAATAATAAATAAATAAAAATAAAAATAAAAATGTTTTATTATCAGGCTTCCAGGGCCCATAGTGTGTTAGTAAAACAATATATGCTTAAACTATGTTAGTAACTATAACTAAGACTATAACTAACTAAGCCCAAAACTAGGAAACTTTATCAAGCCACATGTCTTACATGCAGCTTGATAAACCTACCCGTTGTAGGCCCATCCATCCTGTCAGCAAATACCCTCAGGATGCTGTTGCTGCTGCCCCTTACTCTGCGTATTACTGATGCGACCTTCTTGCGCATTAAAGCGAAGTAGTCATCTGTATGCGCATCAGCAAACATCCCGGACGCACTACAGTAAGGCGGAAGCCTCAACAACATCCTGAAAGTGTTATTGTATTGGATGCGCAGGGTATTGGCTGATTTTTGGGTATGATTAGCCCAAAGGCTGCTGGTGTAAAATGTCTGGCAGTATGCCTTGAACAAAGTGATTTTCACTGGTACTGAGCAACCAGCAAACCTTCTCGCCACCATATTACCCCGCACAGCCAATGCCCTGCGCTCCCTTTCCAAATCACAGTCATCTTTACCATCTTCGGTAACAATATGACCCAGATATTTAAATTGGGTTACCCTCCTTAAAAGTGAACCGCTGAGCCTTACTGGTGGAACATGAGTTGGACTTTTGTTTCCTCCCCTAAACACCAACAGTTCACTCTTCTTTGGATTATATTTTAATCCATGTTGCTCGACATATGTTTCACAGATTGACAATAATTTTCTTAACCCACAAATTGAAGGGCTCAGTAATACCATATCGTCTGCGTAGGACAAGTTGTTCACACACACTCCATCGACATGGCATCCTACATGAGTGCCACTGAGCTCCACAAGAAGCTGGTTCATGTAAAAATTAAAAAGCCTCGGGGAGGTGAGACCTCCCTGCCTAACACCGCATTCTAATTTATAAGGATCAGACATTGCATTAGACCATTTTACAAAGTTTCTCTGGTTATTATACCATAAAGACAGTGTCGACACCAATGCAGCAGGCACTCCAGCCCCCCGAAGCTTTTCCCACAAGATTTTATAGCAAACCAAGTCTAAAGCCTTTGAAATATCCAGAAAACAAGCATACACCGGTGTTTTCCTATCTGTATAGTATTTGACTGTGTGCTTTAACGAAAAAATAGCACTCTCAGTAGATAGCCCAGTTCTAAAACCAAACTGCGAGTCTTGCAGATTTATGTATCTACTGAGGTGACTGTCAAGGACACTGTCAAATACTTTGGCTATTACCGTTGCCAGTGAAATAGGCCTGTAGTTCCCCTTGTCCGCTATGTCTCCGGTCCTATTTTTTACAATTGGTACAACTATAGTGTCCAGTAGCTCTTGTGGTAGGTAAGAATGTCCTATACAGAGATTGTAGAACATTGCCAACACCCTGGGTAAATGTGTACCAGCATTTTGAAGATGCTCGATGCTGAGCCTGTCATGTCCAGGAGACTTTCCCCTCTTCATATCCTTAATAATAGAATTTATCTCTTTAGATGTGATTCGGAGGGGAGATCCAGATTGTACTGGCTCAGCCTCGTTTAACCTCTGCTGTGACTTAAGAGGGGAGTTCACTTTAAAAAGTTCTTTGAAGGTATTTGCTATCTCAGTGTAGTCACTCTTACCATCCACACTAGCCGGTAGGCTAGGCTTATAATTAAGTTTTTTAGTGCCCTTCCAAAAGGCATTAAAAGACTTCTTTGCATGAAGTGAGGCAAGAGTATCCATTACTATTTGTTCTTGATTTTTAATGCACCATTTTAATTTAGATTTAAATATTTTGCGACTAGTTCTCATATTTTCAAAAATAGGCCCACTATTTGGCTGCCCATACCACAACCATATATTTAAATTAAGCCTAGCTTGTGTGTGAAACTCTTTCACATGTTTGTTCCATCCCTTTATACCCCTCTTTATCCCAATACTACTCTTAGTGGTTCTACTACTAACGGCAGCCTCACATAATATAGATACAATTTTTTTGTACAAGTCCTCCAACAAACTTTTGTGGTCAGAATTATCACAGAATTTATCAGCACACAGATGAAAATTTTTAGGAAAATCCAGTGTCCTCAGCTTATTATTACACAATGTCATATAGTTATTTATTTCCTCAGGATTTCTTTCCCCCCAATAAATCCCATCATATGATGGTTTAATCGGACTTGATTTTACCCTAATAACAGAAATATCACATTGTATTTTTAATGGGAAGTGATCTGACCAAAACGAACCCAGTATAACCTCAATGTTTACAATTGATTTTGTCACTGCCTGTGTAACCAGACAGTGGTCGAGCCAACGTTTACACCCATGTGAGTCACTGATGAACGTGTAAGTTTGCGATAGTATGCCAAGATAATCAAGATCCGCACATAATAATTCTTGGTCCTTACAGAAACTAAGAAGTTCATTACAGAATGACTCACCTGGGTGTGCGTTGAAGTCTCCCAATACAAAAACGGATTCAATATTATTACTTTCTATTATAGAATAAATCTCACTCAAACACTCTGTAAAGTGTGGTAGGTTCTCACTACAGTCTGTTGGCATATATGTATTTATGATCATAAAGCACCTGTTGTTTACTAACACTTTTATAGCACAAATCCGATTGTTTTCACTTAGCACTACTGACACTTCACTAAACGCACTTTTTCTCCATAGTATCGCAAGACCTCCATATGGTCTCCCTTTACAAATACCGGCTGCGGTGTCCACCGAAGACTTTGCAGTGTAACTGAATTCTCTATCAATGTTTTCTAGAAATGATAAATCATGCGGATATAACCAAGTTTCTTGCAACAAAACAATGTCAGCTGTCATGCACAGAGATCGCACACATTCCAACGATCTCTTCACATTCTTACAATTAAATGTTACCAAGTTCATTTTTGAATTCCCTTCCATTATGATGTGTTTATATTTTTATTTGATATTGACAGATTATTTCTGTCATCTTTTCTATTTTTAAAGTGTATAAAATGCCTAAAAGTTATTCCATCCGGCCACATCTGGTCATCTAAAAAAATATCTAATTTATTCTTTGATACAAGAATTTTAAAGGCATTATACGGTCTTTCCTTCCTCATTGTAATTTTCTCAAGTACAACAACCTCCGATGTTTTACTTTTTATGTACTCCCGGATGTGTTCTTCCCCTGTCTCTTTATTTACATTTGATATAAACAAAGGTATTTTTATATCAGCTGCTTTAAATTTCTCAGACAGCTCTGTAACGGCTTTCCCTGTTTTCCCGATAAAACGGTTTCTGGACCTCCGTTTTTGCACATTTACCCACTCATCTGTTGGTTTGTTATCTACTTTCCACTCACCATTCCTCACAACGTCCGCCATTGTATTTTGTTTTGTATTTATTTTAACAGCTGATTCAGTCAATACCGCGCACATTTCGTTGTCCACTAGAGTCGAATTTATCGGCACGGGAACATTTGACTCACCTCTCGCAACCTGTGTGTTAGTTAGCGAGCGATATTTTGGTGACTCAGCGCACTCAGAGCTCATATGTACGGGGCTGTTGATGCCGTCCGCGGGCGATAAACCAACAGGCCCGCTATCCAGCAAATACCCTCCATGCTTATTCGAATTGATATTGCAGGTGAAAGATGATGGGGGTCTGCAGGATTCCAACTCATTCTTTAGTTCATTTACCTGCTTAACTGTTGCATAACTTTCTTTTATTTCGGTAATCTCTGTGCGTAGAACTAACAAATCTTTTAACAATTTCGTCACGTCCACATGATCAAAAGTAACCGGCGGTAATTTTTGCAAGTCACGGGCTACAAAAATCGGTATAAGATCCGGTTCGGTTACTTTGAAAACACTTATTATGTCCTCTAAGTCTTTCAGCTTTTTGCCTTCTTTGCGTCTAGATATTTTTTTCTGGTTAGTTTTAATCGCGCTGAACAATAAATCCTTTGCACTGTTCACTTCCTCTGCCGAAAAAGCAGTCTCACAGATCCTTATTAGACTTTCATTGTCAATCACTGCGATCTTGTTTTGGATAAATGATAATAATTCACATATAACTATATTACAATTCACACATTTTAGCGTATTCACAGGTTTCACCAACGTTGACGTAGATTCCGCCTAAAGACTGTTGCCTAATGGCTACAACCGGGACCAACAGCTTAACGTGAATTGCGAAGCACGGAAACGCTCAGAAATTAAACCACTTTGGCGGTCGCCCATCTATGGAGTGACCGGGAGCCTAGTTACTTAAGTTCACCGATCACTTACGGACCGGTAAGAGCATCTAGCTAATGCATCCAAAATATTTACTATAAATATTTATTTTCGTTTATTTAATACTACTCAAAGAAGGCTCGTCTGGCCGTGCATGATGGAGAGTGCCAACTTTATTGTATGGAAGTAAAACATGGGTATGGCAGAAAAAGAATGAAAATAGAATAAATGCAGTGGAAATGAGAGTTCTGAGAAACATGTGTGTGTAGTAGTTACTCTGCCAATTTTAATGTGTGGAAGTGAAACTTGGGTATGGCGGAATAAGAATAAAAATGGAATAAGACCTCTGAGAAGTATGTGTGTACTAGAAGTAGTACTTTGAGATACAATACGAAGTACTCATTAAGAGAGCGTTGTGGTGTTAAAGAAGATGTAATGACAAAGATTGTAAAAGTTATGCTGAGATGGTTTGGGCATTTAGAAAGGTTGAATGAAAGAAGATTGACAAAAGAAGTGTGTCTGGTCTGTGTGAATGGTAGAACCGGAATGAATAATAATTATATGTAGTCTACATATAATTATTATTCATTCTTCTTCATTAATTCTCTGACCAAATCGAAGAAGTTCTCAAGAAAGGCCAGATCAGAAGTACCATAAACCGGCAAGTCAGAAGTACAAAACTGTATTTTTGAGTTTTTCGTAAAATGTTTTATTTCATTTAATTTGACTATGTTCTTAAATTGTTTTTTTCAACCCTGTACTTCTCATTCAGTATGAAACCACTTAGGTCTTACACAGCCATAATTTCCTGGGACGCACTTATCTTAAAACTCGTTAAAAATTTAATATATTTAATTATGAAATTTAACTAATTCAATTGTACATATCATCAAAACTATTCTATCTATGACTTCAGGCCCGGTGACCGTCTATTGAACCCCTGATTGAATTGGTTCCGGTTAACTAACTGCTTCATGTTGTCCTGATATTGTCCTAACAGAAGAGGCCATCCTTTGTCGCTATCCGGCAGATTATTGGCTTCCATCTGCTGTCGTAGCTTCGAAGCTTTTGCCACAACCTCAGCGTTCAGCATATTCTCCAAATACCGCAGCTTGTGTGGCAATACTATCTTACATACCTGGAAAGGTTAAGAACAATGTTGAATAATTACTGTATGGGGCGTTGAAGGTAACACGTGGCAAACCTCTGTAAACCAGCAAAGAAAACAATTATAATACAATGTCACCGGCTGAATGTCAGAAAACACTGGCGAAATAATTACAGGTAGTGCCTAAATGTGTGTACAAAAAGGCAATTTCATAGTTTAATCACTTTCTTAATCCGAATTGACGGCTAACTGAAAAGACTGAGGAAAAGTCAGATTGATCCGAGGCCACACAAAGTCCTTGGGTGGGGGTCTGCCCTTTCTCCAGTACATTGATGTTGTCAGAAGGATTACTCTGAGTGGTTCGCGGTTCGAGACTAAATGGCTAAAACCACGGTTAAACTCTCAAGTCTAACCTAAAAATTACCTTTAGACACTAGCCGTGATTTATGATTTCGGCAAAGTTAATAGACACTTACGTTTGTTAAAATTAAAATTTGAGGGAATAGTTCATAATATTACAAATTAATTCAAACCTGTGAAGAATAGGTACTTATACTTCCATTAGTATAGAATTAAAAATACAGAATAATTATCTTTACAATGAATACATCTTTAATCCTAAATTAGGTAGCAAAATGTATTAAACGGACACAGTAAGTACTAACGGGAATTCCCTCCCACTTACCCACCACTGCAACTCTACAGGAGTTGCAGTGGTGGGTAAGTGGGAGGGAACTGCTGAGTGACTAAATTTCGGTTTTATTTTATCTAACCTTGTCTATGTTAAACTTGAAATAGTATAATGAAATAAGTATATTTATATTTAATTCCCAGTGAACCCTGGAATCTCATATATGTCCATACTATGAAAGCATGTCAGTTGCACGAAAAATATCTTTTGACTACTCGGAGCTCTAGTAATTAGGGATGTTAGTGATGGCTAGGTACGTTCGAGTAATGTAGGTGTACATTATAAAATTATAAGTAAAATTACTTGAAAAACTTATTTGCTAACACAAGATGTAATGGACTAAGTGCTTGTACTTACCGTTGATCTTGAAATATATAAAACTATACACGCAAATAACAAATATCTTAAGTATGCCATTATGGTTGAGAACTTGATCAGAAATAAACCGTTTTCCTGGAGTAAAATTGCAAGTTCAATCATGCTAAATCCTAACCGATGTTTATAAAACTAGAGTTTGTGTACAAACATTGAGTGAACAATGAAACATGTGTTGCAAATGTTGCAATGTTTGTAATATTTAGCTACTATGCTTAATTACATACCTAACTACATTTACCATAAGTCACGTTAGTAGGTTGATGTACCGCGTATACTTACGGTGTACAACCGCTATGATATTTGAGATACAAAGCAGTAGTTAGTTATTTGATATTGAGATGATATTTGAGATACAAAGAAGTAAACTGTTGGAAGGATAGTATTGATTGAGGAACTTAAACTAGTAGTGGAGTACCGTATTTTTCTTAATATGGGTTTTAAAGGTAGCATAAATTTTCACTACTTTTCCCATCTATAGATTGAGGCGCGCGGGGGCCCAAGCAGTCTAACAAATAGTGCACCGTATATCACCAATAGTCTTTTTTTTCTTGTAATTTCTTATAGTACGTTACTTTTTAAAAATACAGGTAGGTAGCTACCGAATCAATTGTTCCCTCGATTTTCAGTGAATATCAGAGTAAGGGCACATTGTCCTATCATTGAAATGAAAAAAGATTCACCTGGAGTGTATCAAGTAGGTACCTATCTAAAAATAATTTTGTTTTTATATTTGATAACTGTACCTACCTAAGTAACAACTTATTTTATTTTTTAAATATATTCTATTCCGAAATCATAGCCCTAAGGGCCTATCACCACCACATTTTTTAAACGCGCCGTCGCGATCGCTTTTATCCTACAGAGCAGTTTGGTGTTTGTTTGAATCGATACAAACGCGATGCTAACTCGCGTGTGTATCGCTACAAACGCGCGTCCACGTGAATCGTTTTCAATATTATATAGCAAAGTTATACCTATCATTCATTTATATAGTTGTGATATAACTCTTAAAATCATCGGCGGTGAATAGATTGGCTCTCCCAGCGATCGATGTAGATACATTTACAATACAACGTTATTCATGTTCCTATCTAGGTACACGGGTCGTGTCTATATGATTACCCCCAATTACTGCCTGTAACACGGTTTTATTTTCCGGGGAAAGTCTATTTATTATTATAATGACAGTAAATATATGATTTCGAAATTTTGACTTACTACACGAGAGTTTTCTAACAAATACACTCGCTCAAACACGTAGTATAGGGACAAATAAACAAGAAAGTCTCCTGGTATTAGAAGGGATAACAAAATCTCTTCTTTCAATTAATTTCTATAAAATCAGTTCCTTTTTCAAACTTTTACAACTAAGGGTTGCTTTTTCAGTAAGTACTTTATATATTCTAATGAGATTTAGATAACTGTGAGTCATCTGTGGTACCTATTGTATCCTGTAGGTATTGGTCAGTCGTCATCAGCTACGTTAGCTATTCGATAAGTAGTTAGAATTTTTCACTGCTGTGTTGTCGTCGTAAGTTTACCCAATATTTTTTAACTTTGTATTTTTAAATAGGTGCGATAAATATTACTTGATTGCTTAAGTTCTATTGCCAAATACAAGCGTCCGCAAATGGTCTTTTCAGTCAGCTTTACGTTACAAAACGATATTTAGACCACTGGAATGTTACAATTGCCTAAGTCCTGTGATAGCAAATGAGTGGAATTGCTATAGTTGAAGTTAGGCGATAATGACTTACTGGTCCATTTAGATGCCAAGAAAAGGTTATTTCAATAATTGTAATAATGTCATGTGAGCGGGTTATGGGGCGATAGAGGGAGGAACTGACCTCACCGCTTGCCGTTCCCGTTTGCAGATTTTGGTTCAGGCCCTTGAACCAGATCTTATCGTTTCCGAGCACCGCATATCATATCAAATGTGTGTCTTTTGACATGGACATATTCTATGTAGTGTATGTGTAATGAGTGCAATTGCGTCAGTGTAAAAACAAGAAGTTTTCATTCCTAAACTATGTAAGTTAGAGAGAGACACCCAGTTGAAACTCTTCGAAACCTATTAAAGTTTTTCTGCTGGCTCAATATGTCCTGAGGAGGTGCTCTAGAAGTCCATATATCTAGGCGAGCGTCAGCGACGTGTAATGTTAGCGAAGCAGTTGCACGGAGGAACCTATGATGGCTTTTAGCCTAATCCTGGGTAACCCATCTGAGTTGTATAAAGGGTGGCTGAAGTCTCTCGCCGGATGTATAGAGAAGTTATTCCTGCCAAGCGATACAGCTTATTAAGGGAGTGGGCTCGAGGCTTTCTGTGATTATTCAGCAGGAGTCTTTCAAGTTCTTGGTTACTCCTCGGCTGGGACATGAGGAGTACGACGCCTTACTGAATTTGCGTATTCCCCATCCGGGTAAAACATTGATATACCTGATGTTCTTAAAACTGAAAGAGAGGTCCCCAAGATGTGTAAACATACTTAGCTAAATATAATTATTATCTATGTTTAAATATAAATATAATATCGAAATTAATACATGCTTGCCAGAAGGGTATCGCTGCCTTTTTTACTACTCATTGTGTACTTATTATTCCTATTACTTTAGTGCGAATATAACCTCTTTTGAATTAACATAGTATTCCATTTACAAACTAATTAACATCTATAAGGAAGTTAGGTAATGGTGTTATTATTTAGTATTCGGCTCTTTAAAAGCTACTTACACAAAAACGATTTAAGATACACTACGCAGGAGTAAAATATTCAAAGCCTTAGTCTTAAGCAAATATCTACATCATCATTATCATCATCATCATCATATCAGCCGAAAGACTTCTACTGCTGGACAAAGGCCTCTTCCAAAGATCTCCACAATTGCCGGTCTTGCGCTATTCGCATCCAGCAGTTTCCAGCGACCCGCACAAATATAAAAAGAAATGAAAAAAAGCTTCTTCAAGAATTGTAGAAGAAATTTTAATTGAAATGCTGATTGAATGAATTTATGTAAAATAGGTAAGAGATTTTATCCTAAAAGTGAAATTTTAATTGAAATGCTGATTGAATGAATTTATGTAAAATAGATAAGAGATTGTATCCTAAATGTGTAACGATGATTGTAGAATAATAATCAACTAAACAACTACCATGAAGCTAACCATTATGTAAGCACAAACTGTTACATTTTGTGGCTACATTTAGTATTATTTACCCGAAATATCTACATAAAATAAATTAATAAACCAGCTAACAATAGCTACCAGTTAATCCAAAATTGCTAAACGAACCGCATACGGAAAAGCTTACAATGCAAACATAAACCCCACACTTTTTCATTAAAGGACAATAGAAATAATTAAATACGATTTTAAATGGAACAGAAACGCTAATGATTTGTATTCTGTTTGAACTTTAGGGGGAGCTTTGTACAGCAGCAGTAGGATCATACTGATAAAATAAAATCATAATAAACAAGTAAATATAAATCGACCAAGAGCTATTACGATAATAGTACGTCGACGAATCAATATTTTCAATTATTAATTTTGGCTGTTATAATTGAAAAAATTGTCAAAGAGAGTCATAAGTTTTTTACCGGAATGGTGTATAGGTAATATTTATGGAGCTAAACGTAGCCACAAATTGTAACAATTTGTGCTTACATAATGGTTATCTTCATATTAGTGGGTTAGTTGATTATTATTTATTCATTCAATCATCATTTCAATTAAAATTGCTTCTGCAATTCTCGAAAAAGCTTTTTTAATTTTTTTAGTTTATAACGACAACCCCCGTAAATAAATATATACACATATATAGATAGCCAATCGCCGTGTCGCGGGGTACTTTACAAACATAATAGACGGAGAGATCTCAGCCCAATTGAGCACACAGGGAATGTGCTCCAAAGTAGAGTTTTGCCGGGTATGTATGCCGTGCATAGCAGTATTTAGAATTTTTAGAAAGAAGTGGGTGGTCATTTATCCACGGACTATTAACTGATTCAAAAAAAAAAAAAAATTTCTTCTCAACATTAAGTTATTGTAATGCAAATTACACAATTTTCGTTATAGATTTAATAAACGCTGACAGTATTTTTTTTCCCTAGTTTAGAATTTTTTAGTATTTATTTGGCGTGGTTAAGAAGTACTTTGTGAATTGCATTACAGACGTAAATTTGTTTGAAAGTTATTATAAAAACGAACTTTATGAGCTTTTATTTCATCTACAAATCATAAAAAAATTAATAAGTTTCATGAATTTATAAGATAGCTTTATCTCTATTAACCCTAAAAATAGCTATAGTTTTGAATCTATTAACCGATTATCAAAAGCAGCGTAAAAAAATTAAAACACGTTATGGAAAGAGTAAGTATAATGAACACCAACAACTATGTATGTTATGCGAAATCAGGTCTTCTCTTCCTAGAAAATCACCATGCCCTATAGAATCTATACATTTCTTCAACTCACATCAATTAGCCTTACTAGTGGTAAATGACTCATTTTAGCTCTTGGATGAAATAGGTAAGCGCTCTTGGCAGTCTAGGACTTATCAATTTATTGCCTTCATTAAACAAATCACGTAATTTACCAAACTTTAGGGTTCGAAATATGTGTATTTCTTTAAATACGCGTGGGCGCAATTCTCGGTCTAATAAGAGAGGTATAAGAGTGATCGACTGTTCCGATTGACCATTGTTCCTGCGCCATTGAGTATGTAATTCGTGCAGAACGGCACTTTTTCGGAGAAGAACGTCATTGATGAAGTATCCATTTCTTAAAAGAATTGCTGACGAATTTCATATTCAATTTTACAAGATACACTATTAAATCTTGCAGGAAGAACTTACTTTTGTTGGTAAATGAGCTACGCCAGGAGTACTGGATTTTGGAATTACTTTACCCTGTGCGGAACCATTTAGGTTCGAAAATGTTCAAAAAACAACTCTATCATTACAACTACTAATGGCAGATATACCAGAAGCAAGGGTCGCCCATCGAGAATGCGCTTTTACATTCACCGGCGTGGATTATTTTCGACCTGTAGTAGTAGCAATTGGTCGTAGACGGGAGGAACTGATATTATTACTAAACTCTCTATTGTACACCAAAAAATTAATCAATACAAGTACAATGCAGATTAGAGAGAATTGTACCAATGGTGGTCTTATCACTAAAATGTGATCTCTTCCAGACAACCTACTTAGGAAACAGGAGAAAGGATACAGTCACGGGTTGTTGCCGGTGTACAGAGCCTTTTAATAAAGGTACCTACTCTTGGGTAAATACTACATAGATAATAAAAAAATAAAATACATTCTAATATTTATAAATAATATACTAGATATATACTAATACCTTAAACTACATATAATCGTATACATACATATATATGTACATACTGTAATAGGAGTCATCTATAACATTGAAGATATAGTACTGATGCACTGATAGTGATAAATAATGTTCCTTTAAAAGTATGGTAATGGGAAGCTCATTCTAGAGCACACTTTGTACAGAGATAGATTTGTCGAGGAATCTGGTGGAATGAGCAGTCATTTTAAATTTTCGGTAGATCTTAAGCACTTAAAATGTGATTCATGGAGAAATGAAAAACGGTTTTTGAGGTAAGAAGGAGTAGACGGAAGAAACAGTATACTGTACAAGAATGATAGAATATGAAGCGTGATCATATTTGCGCAGACCAAATATGAATCTAATGCAAACATTTTTGAGTCGCTCAAGTTTATCAGGCTGGTTTTCAGTGAGATCAAGATAGCTGACATTTGCATAATCTAGTATTGGGAGAAGCAGAGATTGGGAAAGCGTGATTGTGGTGGCAGTTGGCAAGAAGTTATGTAGTCTCCTTAATGAGCCAAACGATGCGTATAATTTGCGACTAATGTTTTGCAGCTGTACATTCCAGGTTAGACAATTATCAAATAGGACACCTAAATTTTAACACTATCGCTCCACTGCAGAAAACTGCTATCAAAATGGAGTTGAGGGAGTTGATTCCAAGGTACTTTATCGGTCATACGTGAGCTGCCAATCAGAATAACCTGGGTTTTTTGAGGGTTAACCTTAGGCCCGTAAGGAGAGCTCCATTTACTAATTCTATCCAAGTCAGAGTTAGGAGTATTAATAGCCTCAGGCAGTTTTTCAATTGGAGCTTGACAATAGATTTGTTAGTCGTCCGCATAAAGGTGGTGGGAGGAAAGAAGTTGGTTTGAAATAGAATTTATAAAAAATGCACAAATTAATGGAGATAAAACGCCACCCGAGGCACGCCTGCAGTAGTGTCATCTATGCGTATACATTGCCGGCGCTCAGATAGGTAACTACGAAGCCAGTCAACTACCGTTGGAAATACATTAAGAGAGCGTAATATTCCGAGAAGAATATCAAAATCGACCATATTAAACGCGTTGCTGAAATTTAAGAGTGAAAGTACCTTTAGATTTCCTTGTTCCATGCCAGTTCTAATGTCCTCCGTAATATGAACCAGGGCTGTAGTGGTACTGTGTCCAGGCCGAAACCCAGACTGGAAAGGATTGAGGAGATTGTTTTTGTTAAGGAAACTGCTAATCTGTTTAAGAATGAGGCGTTTTAGGACTTTTGACAGGAAAAGTAGAATTGAAATGGGACGAAAATCAGGGAAGGCCGAAGGATTAGACTTTTTGGGGAGGAAATGATGTATGCGTCTTTCCAAGCCGATGGAAATACACCAAGGATAATAGAGGAATTGATGATGTGGCATATGGCAGGACAGATTTCCTTAAAGATGGGAAGGATCATATTACGGGTGACATTATCAACACCAACTGCATTTGATGCTATGGATAGAACACTCTTCTTAACGTCACAAGCAGAAAATTTACTAAAACTCAAAGGAGAATAACTGGGAGTAGGAATAGGAATAAGATACGTACCGGAATAGTTTGGATAGCTTAAAACAATAGTAGTAGTAGTAGGTCCTTACAAACACAACACGGGAAAAGAAATTAATACATTTTCCGAAAAAATATATATACAACTTCCAAATTTTTCATTCTGTACAGTGCTGATATGATTCACTCCATTAAGAACTGTAAATATCACTTATATGCCGATGATCTTCAGCTGCACCTCTCTTTTCATCCTTCACACTGCCTCGAGTCTATAAATATGATCAATGATGACTTGGACAGCATCCCGGAGTGGGCTAGAAAAAATTCTCTGGTACTTAATCCTACTAAGTCTAAGTTCATGATTATGGGTTCGAGGAACATAATCAGTGATATCCAACAGCATAACCCAAAGGTAAGGATTAACGCTTGTTGAATAGAATGTGTACCCGAAGCACGCAACCTAGGGGTAGTAATGGACGGTAAGTTGCAGTTCGAAACACATATCGTACAAGCTGTACAAAACTGTTTCTACCGTCTTAAGCTGCTGTACTGGTTGCGTCCTTATATTAGTGTCGATGTGTGTAACACGCTCTGCCTGTCACTTGTACTTTCACGGCTTAACTACGCTGATACTGCCTACGGGTCCTGTCTACTTGCTGGAACGGAAAGACTTATCCAACGAGTCCAGAATGCTTGCGCCTGGTTTTGTTACAATATCCCTCCACGATCACACGTAACTCCGTTTCTTAACTGCGGTAACATGATGAAGATGGCTTTACGCAGAAAGCTTCATCTGGCATCCCTACTGTTTGGTGTAGTATTATTCTTATAAAACAAGGTTCCTACCTTATGTGTACACAAACGCACAGGATTGCTGCATTCCGTGGTAGTTTCCGATACGCTGCTAGTAAAATTTGGAATGATCTGCCGCCACCTTTACATACTTTGAACTCTGTCAACTCTTTCGGTATGCGCTATAAAAAGTATTTACTATCACAACAAAAAAGTTTTTGCTAATTATAGGTTTTTGTATCGTCCGTTATTATGTAGTGTAATGTTATCAGTGAATTGTTTTTATTTAGATTATAAGTTTATTTTAGTTGCCTATCCTTAATTTTACAATATGTTTTAAAATATTTATTTATTTTTTGTTTTGTTATGTATTAATTTTAAGTTAAATTTTTAGTATTTTTTTAATATATATTTATATTACTTTCTATTTAAATTACTATGCCATTGTGGCGTATATCAGCCTCTATCGGAAGATCAGCGCTGCAGTTAATACACCTGTGTTGCCGTAGCTAATGCTGAGATGGGGGCCTTTTTTGACAACCAAATTTATTAATATTAATTTAGCTATGTATGTTAAGATTTCTTGTTTGTCAAAAATAAACATTTTTTCATTTCTTTTCAAATTATTTACAAGACTTTATCAATATAATATTTTTATTACATTAAGTTCTAAAAATGGAAATTATGAAATCTAATAAACGTTGAAAAGAAAATCTGAAATTGTAGACTATAACTTGATTTGGCTAAGCTGACAATAACATTTCGACACGAACCCTGAGAACGATCAGCTCCTGTCCCTCATGAGATCATGTTCCCTCTGATTACCCACGGGCGTATTTCTTGAATACCACAAAGCGCTGACACCATTTATATGGAGCACCACCTTAAAGAATACGCTGTACGTAATATATTATATTAATCCTTTGTGTGATTACCATCGTAATCAGCTTACCTACTTGTCAGAGAGGAGAGGGGGATTGGATTAATGCTCAAACTTATGGACGAGATACAGTGTTTGGTAGATATATACTATTTATTTTCCTCGTTCCTTTTACTACGTAATTTATTTTTCATTACAATAATAAACATATGTTTTACCTTATAGAATCTCACTCAGTATTAAAATAACAAGATGTGACAGTTAATAGTTAATGAAAATGTATGTGTCTTTCTGTATATTTTTTATTGTTGGCTTTTTCACGGGAAACACCATTTTGTTTTATGTCACGTAGAGTGAGCATAATGTAGTAGGTAAGCGCTCGTATCACATTTAAGTATTCCTACGACAAGCCTCGTATAATACAGTGAACCTCTTGACTTTGTATTAAGGTTTAGAAGAAGACATAATACTTACTTACTCATGAAAAGGCTTTGCTCGTAGTTGGCTGCAGTCTAAATAGAGTCACTTAGCAGTTTCAAGGTACTTACCACCGATTTTTGAGAACCAAATCTTGTTAAATAATTATACTTAGTTCAAAAATATTAACGTAAAACTACAGGAAATATCAAACAAAATAAAATGAAACGTAGTTTTTTGATATAATTAAGAATCCACATCAAGATATTGATAACAAAGACACATCAGGATATTGAAAAGTAATCATAATATACGAATAATTTTGAATATATGATTATGTCATATATGATATATATTAAGGACCGAACCGTATACATAAGCTGTGAATTATGTATACGGTTCGGTCCTTAATATATATCATATATGACATAATCACATATTCAAAATTATTCGTATATTATGATTACTTTTCAATATCCTGATGTGTCTCACATAACCGTCTTATATTCAGTTCTTATTACATTCTTCCAAAGTTCAGTCGCACCTAAAAAGCCACCTAAAACACTTTCATCCCATTAAGCGTCTTCTACTTTTTAACTATTCAAGTAGTCATTGAATTGTACTCTCTTCTTCCCAATACTCTGTATTCAATAAGAAGGTAAAATAACTCTACCATACGATACCAACTAGCAAGTTCAACTAGAAAGTTCTCATAAAAACCAAAAAGGGAATATAGGTAGAGTAGAAACTTATTAGAAAAAATATCCTATATTTTTTATGTTTATTTATTATTATTATTCAAGTCAAATTTGTCTTGTTATATGTACTAAACTATTCTTGTACTGAGGTCACAATATATAATAATATGTATCAGTATTTCTAAAAATACAATAATCATATTTGCATGCATACACGCACTTCGGATGGCCGTGTGTGAATATTTTTTGTCTGTTTATATATGACCTATATACCTATATGCATCACCTATAAAGTACAAACCAAACTTAGATAACTTTGATACGTAAAAATTGTACGCAACTTTGTTTCATCCCAATCTTGTATCAAAATATAATAGATTGTAAAGTGTTCAAAAAGTAAAATAACACATGCTATTCGGTTACTTCAAGAACTAATTAATGTTGATAGACGGGCAGGCCGGCGTGGTTGGTAAATTTTTCACGCTGCAGGTCGTGGGTTCGATTTCCAGCCACGACAGATATTTGTGTGCATGAACATGTATGTTTGCCCTGAATCTGGGTATAAATTTATATAAGTATGTATTTACGAAAGAAAAGTAATACATGTAGTATGCCCAGTTCTGTGGTTTCCATAGTACAAGCGAAGACGTATGTACATGTACTTAGTATGTCTGTGGTTTCCATAGTACAAGCTCTGCTTAGTTTGGGATCAGATGGCCGTGTGTGAATAAGTTCCCAGAATATTATTATTATTATAGTTGAACTCCATATTCGATAGATGTTGTGCGTTTGACCGTCATGTTTTGAATCACGGTGTTAATATTTTCCGCGGAATTATAACCCTCGCCCGTATTCCAAATGGCGTAGACTTGTTCCAAATTATAAAAAATTGTTTATGTACACGTAGGTTTTGGTATAGTTTTATTCATTCGAAAGTTTGTGCTGTCGATTCGTTTATACCGCGACGCGAACATTGATGATTCGAATTTATTCGAGTCTGTCCGCCAGCTGTAGTTGTACGAATCCTAAAGTTAAGGTACGGTAATTTCTAAAGTGTTGTGGTTTTCTCCTGACACTTGATTGATTTTATTTGATTTATTGGTTAGCTATTTTACTTGAAAATGCCTTATAAAAAAATACAAACATTTCGCTGCGTAGCAAAATGCGAAAAGGATGAGAATAAGTAGGTCGCAGGAATGCCCCGAATCGTTTTGTACATACTCCGGGTGATTTTACCGTTACATACATAGTATATAAAGCAGCATTAACATAAGTGTATAATTGAATAAAGTTATGTCTTTAATTCGCAATTTCTTAATTGGTCTGTGGCTTCCATTATCCTCTTTTAGCTTTCAACTCTTATCTAAATGACTAGGTGGGGTTTTTGACAACCTCGCGAGCAAAGTCGCAGGCACAGCAAGTTATAAGTATAAGTCTGACAAAGCTGCTTCAATTACTCACTTACCTTGTGCTGTATATTTATGATCAATGAGAATTAGGTCTTTCTTTTTTCCTTTAAATGATGAATCGCACTTTCGGAGCATTTTTTATTCCAGTGCGAATAGGAATCATTCATTATTATTATTTATGGTTATCTGTATTTTATATAATGTCTCAATATTATATAACTTTTATTATAATAATTTAACGTATATTCAGTACCTACCCTGCTTGAGTATGGACCGAATTTTGTAAATTTGTAATATTGATACACTGCGTAGCAACAGTAATGTTGTAGACACTGATATATTATTTACTACAATAAACTTAAGTCCGTGCTACGCATCGCACTGCAGGCAGACGTTTACTACGAAGTTTTTACGTAGTACCATTGCTACGGGCTAAACTTATAACTGCATACATTTTGTTCATAACATTTTTAAGTACTTTCTCATTCAGATACATGGTAAGACTAAACAAACATAAAATTAAATTTGGAAGTACAAAACTAAACCCGCTAAGACTTTTTAATGAATACATATTTAGGAGAAAATCTACCTTAAGAGAATTTTAGATGAAAATAAATCACCCACGTTATAGAATGAAATGTGAGCGACATTTTCGCCCAATTTCTTTATTAAAATAATAAAAGTACCCAGTGTTATTTTGGATTCCCTACCTATCAAGCAGGTCTTATTAAGGTTTATGGACTTTCAAAAGTACAGTCAATGTCATTACATTACGTAACAAAAACACTGTCAAGGTCAAAGTATCCACCGGCGTGACCTCGGCTGTTCAATTAGCACGTATCCGGGTTTCAGTAATAAATAATTTAAAGCAATAGCTATTCAACCACCACCTGTTATTTTATTAATCTGTTGGAGCCAACACGAAGATAGGAAATATAATTTAGATATTTCATTAGTAAAGCCGTGAATATTCATTACTTACGCAATAATACAAACAAATTGGCTGTTTTCAAACTTTATATTGATTTTTATATTAAAGTTACCGTGGCTGCAGCAATATGATCTCACGTATTTCCGAGCATGAAGACTCTTATGAGAAAATGACGTCCGGTTGCATGATTAAGCGGGTGACTGGGTGGAACAGCTCAAAATTGTACAGAGAACAAATGAAGAACGATACACATTTTTCGTTGCTTTACCGCAAAGTATATTATTACACTAATATTATAAAGGCGAAAGTTTGTGACTGTGTGAGTGTGTATGTTTGTTACTTGTTCACGGCTAAACGGCTAGAGTGATTTTAATAAAATTTGGTATGGAGTTAGCTGACACCTTGGATTAACACATACGCTATAATTTATAAAGTTTAACGCGGGTAAACCCGCGGGGCACAGCTAGTATTAGATAAAGTGAATTTAGCTTATTTGACCCACTGTAGTAACTTAAATAACACCAAAAGACCGGAACTAGAAATGTAATGAATGCAATAAAAGGATTTGAAATGCTTTCCGTCCAATATACCTACTAAATAAATTCACATTGTCCTTGTGATAAATGCTGGATAGGTCACATATTTCCAGTACAGATCGTTTAGGTATTTTTATTGACTACTCACATCTATTTACCTGCGATGTACAACCGACTACTTTAATAAAGATCTAAATATAAAGGTGAACGTCAGGTTTATATGGGACTTTTGTACCGCTAGTAAAATTTCGTGTTACGGGATACTTTATGTTTTAATTGGTAGTTAATGTGATAGAAAAGGCATTTTTAATTTCATTGATTTTAGAACTTGTGATATAAAAGTTATAGCCAGTTTTATTTTAAGGTTACGTTTGGTGATTTGTGGCTCAACCCCATGACCGTGGATACATTGCAGTTCGAAAATCACTCTTACTGTCTAAGTAATAAAGATACTGTAAATATCAAAGTGTGTCTACTGATGTGGCAATGGAATGCTAGTGTTAAGTGTACCAGTGAAGATAGTTACATATTATATTTACATAAACATTGTTATGGTGATAAAGTAAATGTTGTCGCTCTTTTTGTAGTCTTTTACATGGATTTATTCCGAACCTGCCCCGAAAACCCTAACCGGGTCGCGAGTTAGGTTAGGAATATGCCAAAAGCTATTATTTGTTGAAATAATGAAAAGTTCTTTATTTCCATTAATTACAAAGTTCCAGTGATCGGAGTAGGTAGATTTATTTTTGGTACTTGTATCATAAATGCACACAGAAAGAATAACATGGATAAGCCATTTTCCCGGAAAGTAATTCCGGTATTTCCGGATTCAATTAAATATTGTTAATGTTGGTAGTGATATTATTCCTACTCAATTCAAAATTTAAAGGAAGGTATCAAAACTAAATTAATTCATTATTTATCTGTTGAATAATAAAAACAATCGAATTCCGATCGAAGCTTTAATTTTTATTTTTAGCCTTTTATGGCTAGAACTTTTATAGATAGACATAAATTGTTGCACTTAAATTTAAATATTTTCATAGGGGTCATGGTAATTTGCATTAAGGGTAGAATAAATGACGGGGCCCCATAGAGGGCCAATGCCTGCTGGGGTCGTGAGACTGTTTTAAGGATGCACCACGACTCTGAAACGTAAAGGGCATACGAAGGAACAGGTTGATTTTAGTCAGATTTTAGGACCAAAAAAAAGGGGTAGAATAAAGAAAAAAGATAAAAATCAACATTGTTTATTGTTAAATATGTACATTTTACATTTATTCACATTTTAATCTTCATCGATTACAATGTCAGCATCCTGGTAATCCTGATCTTTACAATTAAAATATATAACTATGAGTTTCTCTATATTTTCTACCTATTCCTTTTAACATCCAAACTCCATTTATAAATGGAAAAAGACCGTTCTACATCTGACGATGTCAAAGGAGCAAATTTTAAAAAAGGTATTAAATTATGTGCTTCATTTTTTTCAATGGCCTCACTATATTCTCTAAGTGTGTCTAAATCTGGGTTTCGTTCCATAACGCGTTCTATTATATTTTTTATATTTTCTGAATTGCACTGATTTATAGCATCTCTGACGTTGTCAAATGCTAAAAGTGAATCTGTCAACGATAAATTATGCTTTTGCAATTCTTTTAAAGGCAAATGAATTATAAAATAATTGTCTTTAATGTAATTTAAATCTTCTTTTAAATCTTCTTTTTCTATAATATTTTTTGCCTCTCTAATAGTTACCGCATCAGAGCTGCTTAAACAAGATATTACTTCTTTAATTTTTTCAAAGTTTTGAGCGTAATAAAATGCTGCCTCTAACCAAGTGCCCCATCTTGTAACAACTGGTTGGGGAGGTAGCGGCAAATCTGGATATTTTTATTTGCTATTAAAATGTTAACATCGTGATATTCTAACCTAATTTGCTCAGATACGCGATGAAGAGAGTGCGCCAAACATGTTACGTGCTTCATTTCAGGTAAGTATTGTTTTAAATTTCGTCCTGCAGACAGCATATATGCAACGCTATCAGTGCAGAGGACAAGAATGTTACCTACCTTCGATTCAAAAGAATCTTCCCAAAAGTTTTCCAAACATTCTAACACAAATTGCGTGATTGTTTGTCCATTAACTACAGTTAGCATTTTACATGCTACCAAATAAGGTCTAGTCAAATTGCTAGGATGTAATGGTTTTATTAAAAAATGGACTATATAGCGACCTAAAAAGTCTGTCGTTTCATCTAATGATATCCATAGTTTCTCATTTTTATAATTTTGCCGAATCGAATTGATTTTATTCTTAAAAAACTTGTCCAAGTAAACTTTCCGTAACTGTGATTCATCTGGCAGAGTACGATTAGTACACGTACAACAACACATATATTTTTTAAAGAAATCTTGAAAAGTAGTATTTTTCATCTGAGACCACGGAATATTGCACAAAATGAGAAATTTTATAAGATCGGAATAAAATTCCTCTTCGGGCCGCTTAAACTTTCCCTGTTGTACTGCTCCTTCGATATGTCTTTTAACGTTTCCTTTATTTATGGTTTTCAAATGGCTTTCACATTTTGAACAGTATATTGTACCACTAGCGTGATCGTAAAGTAGTTCGGGATGACCGGATATCCATTTTTCTACAGTTTCAGCCTTGACGTTTGCCATATCTGAACTTTGTTTTAGAGATGGAACCTCGTATATATCACCTAAAACAAAGACATGAAAAAATTACATTTTATTTAGTTTATTTAGCTTACTCCGTTTGTTTTATTTTTCGTTTATCAAATTTAGTCATTGAAATTTCACCCTCTTCCTGTCAACCGATTGATCTAAAATTTGGTATTCACCTTTGATTCTGGTGACAATACAATTATGTATATTCAATATTTTTGTCAATCCAAAATGGCTGCCGCTACAAGATAGCGGACAACTTATTTTTTTTTTCAATTCCATCAATATGGGTATCAAATGAAAGGGCTTGTTACGTAGAATATTTTGTAGAGAAGTAGATAAGGCCTATAGTAATTTATTTTACTAATACATTGCAAGAGGACACAGGGCATTCAAATTATAAACGGATTCCAGTAAAATGTCGGTTAATAGTGGAGTTAGCTGAATTGCGACTACATTACTAGAATATCATAATTTTGTTTCGCACTAAGGTCACTGGTTCATACTCTATTAAAGATTTAACAATATTAAGACTCATGGTATGTTCAGCAGGTTAAGCGAACAAACACAATACTAAAAATATCCTTATAGTACATCCAAACATGCTTTATACTCCTTGTAACTAGTAAAATATTACTTACCAAAGCTTGGTTTAAATATGTAGATCCAATTCAATAGTGAAAAATCTGAGTCCGTATATTCGAGCCAAATCGTGGTTTAGAGCAGATTCCAGAATTCAGTATGTACACAAGCCAGGGTCAAGTAACGTTTTCACAACACAGTAACAAACAAAGATGCGCACTCTACGAACCGAAGTAAACGAGTGAGCTACCTGGCATGTCGTCGGCGGGCGTACGCATTGTTCTGATAACCGGTTATTGTACCACCCATGATCCTTTGTTCTGATTGGTCGTTGGGTTTTGTCAAATCGTGACTGTGTGCCGTTAAATAAAATATGAAGAATAATAACGAATAATATTGCTCATTTTATTACAATTCCTACCTTTTTTTGAGGATGGCAAATCATCAAATGACTCCTTCCACTCTGGCAGAATAAAATTCCTACATAAGTTCCGGTTTTTTTTTAATAATCTACCAATTCCGGAGGAATGTCCATATTAATATATACGTTTCGGATCAATGACCCCATTTCAATCTACCTACTCCGATCACTGTTCATAACCCAGTGTACATTTGTGTGAGGTAGCGAGGGGTTTTATATGAGGTTTTGAGTGTAGGTAAATAAAACAATAGGTTCTTTGTTTTTTGTAACTACATTTATTTTATTGATATTATTATTAATTGTACTTCATCTTCGAACATCTTCATATAAGTACATAGTTTATTGAGAACTTCACTCTCATCGGATAAAGCAGGTCTTCTTAGTCGGGGCAAGCGAATATTGCAATTAACACATTGCAAACTTGTCATTTTAATAAAATGATAAAGCGTCCTTTCGTGAATCCACTGTCAACAGATATATATTATAGTACAGAGAAACGTAAAAACTGCAAGATAATTTGCTAAATTGACGAAATGTACCAAAACAACAGCAATAAATATCTGAAAGATTGTCTTTGCCTGTTAATAAATAATTGCCACGAACAAAATAAATATTGACGACGAAAAACGTTCCTATTGTAAATCATTAATTATTACAATTTAATGCAACTACTGTGTTTTTATAGGTATAATAAATAAGTCTATAATTATATGATTTATATGTAATGTTGTTCCCTTTTACAAATAATTAATTATAATTTCGACATTTGTATTAATTTACACATGGCAATTTCTGTAAACGTAACTGCGTTTGGTTTACGATTTTATTACGTTTATTTATTAAAAATAATTGAAATATTCTTATTGATTTTATTAATTAATCACTAGTTCTAAAATTTAATTTAAATTTAAATTATACTTACATTAAAATCAATGCCTTAGTTGTCAAGGGTACAAATTATATAGTTGAACAACAAAAGAAGTATGCGGTACGGATTCTGCCATTCACATTTCAGTAAGATCTCACGATAGATGCTTATTGGTTTAAAATATGAAGATAATCTTCAATAGTCGATGTGATATTTTTTTGCTTTTTGCATGCAATTGATTGGTATGTATAATGATACCTATATTAAATTTCTGTACACACTCTATATAGGCAGAGTACATATGTATTAATTCAAATAAAATCGTTATTACCTATAAACTAACCATCAAACCTCATATTTTAAAAATTCTGCTACTTTAAGAGCCTAAAAAGGTTCATGAAGCATAACCATGAATATGAAACGTATCCCGATTACATTAGATATCGGATATAAAAAAATTACCGCGTTCAAATCGCTCCATGCGTTGCGGACTTACATACGATGCCAAGTATATAAACACAGGATAGTCCTCAAACGTAAAACGTCTCTCTTATGCGGAATAAGAAAATGATTCCTTTTGCTATTGAAGTGATAGATATAGATATATTACGTATGTATATCTGTTTTAAGGAAATGAGACATGTCGGTATATAGTTAGGTGCTCTGGGATAGAGCGTGTTTGTTGTCAAATATTGTAAATGTAAACTCGAGTCGTTTACACTCTCAAATTGGTGGTTTTGGTTACGTCATTATACAAGAAAGCTCTTTGTGTATGGATCATCTAGAGGTAGTTGTGTTCTTGATTGATGATGATTGATGATTTATAACACGATAATCTATGTCATTGTTTCATAGTTTTTGTCCAAGTTACGCAAATAACTTTAGGTATATATAACAAACGTTGTGGTGTGTAAAAGGAGGCCTGTCTGAATGTTACAACCGGAAGGGGAAGACCTTGTAGAACATTCTCTGACCAAATTTGATGTTCTTAAGAAAGGCCAGGTCAGAAGTTCCCTAAACCGGCGAGCATGTATGAAGAATATAACTAAATAATGAAAAAAAAGAGAAAGGCAAAAGATATGTGCAAAGATTGTGACAAATGGAAAACTCTGCCTACCCGTCTGGGAAACAGGCGTAATATATACATAATTGTGTGTGTTTGTGTGATATCGTGCTATATATTAATTCTTTTCAGTATTGAGGTACTTGCATAACACGAGGGTTAAGGATACTACTCTCAATGGAATGTGGGATGATTGATAGTTTGGAATTATTATAATTTATTTATTTTTACAGAAGGCTTACATACTAATAAATAACTAAATATTCCAATTATTCGCAAGTGTACGCTCTTCACTTTCATGTATTGCTTAATTGTAGAGTTTAATTTTAATAGTTAACTTCTATTAGAGTACCATAGAACATTCTCAGTGTAAAAAAAATGTTGACAATATAGAAATGTTATTTAGATGTATTTTATACATTAATAGTAGCGTCCTTAAGACAATAAATCTACCTAGAAAATTAAACCGTAGCAAGTATTTTTGGAAACTAATGTAAACATAAAAAATAAACAACAGTAATTTTATTTGTTCTTAGAAAATTCTTGCAAATTCATGGTTAGATTAGTTTCATTTGTTGAAACATAGATTGGTGTGGCTACATATGAAGCTGTATTGTAGGGCGTCAAAATAGCGTCGAAAATATTTTTTTAAGAAGATTATTAAATTTATCCATGACATTGAACAAATTTAAAAACAAGAAACTTTTTTCACGTCTCACACAAACATGCCAATCAGCTGACGCGAGTTATAGAGATTTACAACATTTTTTGCTTATTTAACAAACTCTTGTTCTACAAATGACTCACTTTACATAGAATATCGTTATATTTTCCTAAGCATCGTTGAGTATACACACGAGTGCGTGTGCATGTAAACGTGTGACCAAATATGTTTTAGTATGAAAGAAGTGCGGATGGCACCGAACAAAATTTTAGCTTGCGAGTTATTGATTTTTTTGGGAATTTAGGCAGGATAGTAATTGAAACTTTTGTTTTCCAGTCTTTTATGTTATACTTGATACGATTCTGGAAGGTATTATTTTGGTACGTATCATTAATTTGGAGTAATCTAAGACGGTTGTAGATACCTACGTTGGCCGCGGATGTAGGCCTGCGACGAGGGGCGGGCAGCTCGACTTAGCTAGGGATGGGATACAACGTTGTAATTATAGGTACAGAATTATCATTATGGTATTTTATTTTTTGTTAGGTGTCGATTAGTTGAGGTAGTTTAAGTTTAGTTTAGTTATATATACCTATATAAATTTCAAGGGCCATGAATAAGTTATAATATATAAACTTAAACTATCACAACTTAAAAACATAAAACGACAGGGGTATAAAATATGGCGCGCTTAGTGTTATCTAAAATAAATTATCTTTTAGATATAAATATCACGTTAAAATTGTTTCTTCAGTTTACTAGTTACACATTCGAGGACAGACTGAAATACAGACAAAAGTAAGAATTATGATACGATGCTATCATGCTTGTGTGATGCTAACTAAATTGACAATTTGGTATTTACCCCCTCCCCCTGTGTGCGGAGATGACATATGTGTTGCAAGCGTTACTCACATGCTACGGTTATGCCATAATATCAGGCGGGTTGTACATTTGAATTTAACGACGATAGTTTCCTTAGATAGGAATTACTTATATATACTTATGCTTCGGTATGGACTAGATATATTGTATATACTTGATTAATGAGTCGTTTTCTTAATAGGTGCATAATAATATAACTATGCACCATGGATTATATATAACTTTATATTTTCCATACTACTATAAAAAATATAAAGCTATCTCAAGAGAAAAGCTTCAACGGCATAAATAAAAAGGGCGATAAAAGCTTACGGCAAAGTCGGTAAGGTGTTGCGTCAAATGGTAAGTAATACTGTTAAGCGACGGAAGTGCGCACGTCACTAGCCAACTGGAAAGCGAATCGCGACCGACTCAAGCCGACAGTCGGTAGCCGCTGCGAGGGTGGAGCGGTCTTGTCTCGTATCGCCGCGTAGCACCCGCCGCTAACACTCTCGTTAAAAACCACGCACCGCGATGACAAAAATAAACTATCAATATAATCACAACATCGAACTTTATCAAAATAAGAACAAATATTATTGACTTCAATATGAAATTATTTTCAATACATCAGCTTAATTGAACTTTTATGTGAAAGTAACAGTTGTACAGAATTTGGATTTTACTAAACAATTCAGTAACTTGCACAGTTTATGAGATCCCAAGTAAAGGCCTACCCATCACTCTCTGGGTTATAAAGAAGGTAAGATTTTGAACTAATTAAAACTTGGAGTTTATAATTTGATTGTTCTTTATTTTATATAAGTTTTAACTTAGTTAATAGCATGTTCCCTCCAATTCCTGAAAATTATTTTGCAAACTTTTTTATATTTATACATAGATAAGTATTGAGTGATGCGAATAAATCCACTTTGCGATTGTTTGAGATATTGTTAAAATAACATCTTGCTATTAAATATTAAATAAATTTCTATATATTGTGGGGTCTATTGTGAATTAGCGCTGGTTTTAGGTTATTAAAACTTTTTTTTAGATTACAGGGATTTCACTAAAATAGTTGCAAAAGAGTTGCTATAGCGAATTTATACTTACACAGAAAATGCGAAATTTATTATTTTGTTTCTGTACTTTTGCGCTAACTGGATTTTCTGTAGGAATTTTCTTTCAATTTCAAAGCCTC
This sequence comes from Pseudoips prasinana, assembly GCA_951640165.1. Taxonomy (NCBI): domain Eukaryota; kingdom Metazoa; phylum Arthropoda; class Insecta; order Lepidoptera; family Nolidae; genus Pseudoips; species Pseudoips prasinana. Next base: position 22,855,612 of record OX621234.1, read on the forward strand.
AAATTTTCTGCGATGTTGTTAAGAAAGTTTAATAATATTCAAGGAATTAGTGGATTCACATCGACTGATGATTGGGCATTGTGTTGATGTTCTAAAGAATTTTATTTTTTCGTTTTTTCAGTCTTACCCCTCTGGCCTTCGTCTTTAATCAAATTTTGTTGGATTAAAATTCAATCTGATTTCAACATAGAGTCCATTTTATAACGTTAGTTATAAGTACCTTGGGAGATATTCAAGTTTATCATTTTTTTTTGGATTAATTTAATAGGTAGTTAGGTTTCGAATATATGTAGAAAAGGATTATTTTTCTGTTAAGTGTATTCTTCTCGGCAAGGTACTAACTACATCTTGTTATCATACTCGTAATAGTAATGAATCGGCTCTCATTTAAATATACGTAATGGGGCATATCTGGCATATAACTATTTAAAAACTTGTGGGTGTAATCGACTTTTTATTATATACATAGTTATATATGTGCAGTAAAATATATCTGAGTGAATATTTTAAATGTTTCTACGAGATATGTATTCTATGAATACATAGCTGGTAGAAACATTAACACAATTAAATAAATTAAGAAAGAAGTTTCCTAATATTGAAACGACGCTATAGTTAAGTCGAAAAAATGTCAATGGCAATAAGTCACATTTGTACTATTTGTGGATAAGATTCTTAATAATAAAATAAACAATCGACTAATCGCAAGTCGATTGTTTATTTTATTATTAAGAATCCCAATATAAATTGGAAAATAAATTGATAATAATTTTGCTACTTTGTTTTGTTTCCGTAAGTTTAGTGGTCCTCTGAATTGGGTCTACATTATTTGAACAGACTTGAAGTTTGAATCTTGGAATCATTAATTTATAAAATTAAATATTATCTTATCACATTATGGTATCGATCTTCGAAGATCTTATTGGCTCCGTATGTGGTAAACAAAAATCGCTCTACCAAACTGGTTCAAGTTTTGAAAATCTTTCATCATTTAAAAGCAATAGCTCTCTTTTATTGGACATTAGGTTTGATGCTCAGGTATTGCCGTATTAATAATCGTTCGACGTCATGATATGTTAAAAGTATCTTATAATTGTCCACTGAATGAAATTTACTAAATAGAAAGATTACATCATTAAGTCAGAAATTATCCACTAATTGAAGAAATTGGAAACTAGGTCTGCCTAGGTCTACTAAATTTATTAAGAAACAAGGCTTACTTTTAAAAGAAATAAAGCCTAGCACAAATTATCTTTTATCTTTAATTATCCCTTCTTTGCGTGAGATTTTTTTTTTTTCTTTTTTGGTGCCGTTTTTGATAGTCTGAGTGTGAACAATAGTATTAATAAATCTACTCACTTAGGTTATATGATACTGAACAATCTACTCCAACCCTCTATCTATATTTAAGAATATAATTATGCAATGATGAGCACAAAGCGACGGCCGCTGGGGCAGAAACGTTCTCAAGTGACGATCACGAACCGAAAGACGCAGCGTGGGGCCTATGAACCGACCTACAAGATTGACAGATGATCTTGAGTCCGAGGGTCGCTGAAAAATGCAGGTAGCGCATGACCAGCAATTGTGAAGGGCAAATTGGTAAAGGTGCACAATACAATTGCAGCTTTCAGAACACCTGCCCATATAAAATAAAATAAAATAAAAATAAAAAAGCCTTTTATTTCTTACAGATTTAAACAAAATTAAAACTTACTAACTATCTTATATGGTAAATTTAGTCTGCAAGAACTCCTCTGCAGGTAAAGGCCTCCTCCAATGTGATCCAGTATTCTCTGGATTTTGCATCCAGCTGGGACCCGCTATGCGTTTAATCTCGTCCTCCCATCTGTTCCGGGGTCTCCCTTTCTTTCTTTTGGCTACTGGTCCATTCCATGCCCATATATTAAACACAATTACTGTATTACAAGTACGCAATAACACTCATAACTCATTATGTTCTGCAAATTGAAGTTTTAGTTTGCGTTATGTTTGTAAATAGTTGTAAGTATATACCGTTAATACGCAACTAAACTTATAGTTGTAACATTACTTTAAATTTAGTTATATATTATTTTAATTACAATATTCTCGGTTTAATCCGTAATACTGATCATTTCCGACTCGGTCTCACCGACGATTCCGTAATTTCTTAAAAGTAGTAGGTGTACACCTTCTACCGAACATCAGACCACCTGACAAAGTTTGCTTATAAAATATGAATGATCATGCTTCAGAGTTCAAGGCGGAGGATAATATTAGGTCTTTACCTATGAAATTGCCGTTCTGCAGTACTGGCCATTTCAAATCAAAATAATTTTTGTTTGGCTAAGAATTCTAATTTCAAATTAATTTTATTTTAAAAACATGGATTCTTTTTTCCAAAAGTAGTCATTTCTTTATTGATTAGTGTTACATTTTCATCGCATTTCAATCTTTTTCGTCATCATGGATACGTTAAAAATTCGAGTAATTATGGAATATGAGTACCGTCGTGGCAGCAACGCGGCACAAGCGGCACGCAACATCAACGACGTTTACGGAGCTAACACTACAAACCAACGCACCACCTGTTATTGGTTTGCTCGCTTCCGTTCTGGAAATTTCGACCTGAAAAATGAACCTCGCGGTCGTCCGAAGACTTTGGTCGACAATGACGAATTAAAGGCGGTTGTGGAAGCTGATGATACACAATCTACGGCTGAATTAGCAGCAGCTTTCGACGTTAGCGTCAAAACAATATTGGTCCATTTGCGTCAAATTGGCAAGGTAAAAAAGCTTGACAAATGGGTGCCCCACGAACTCAATGATCGCCAGCGCGAAGTACGCGTCGAGACGTGCCTTGCACTGCTCAACAGACACACAAATGAAGGAATTTTGAACCGCATTGTTACCTGCGATGAAAAATGGATTCTGTTTGATAACCGCAAGCGCTCAGCAAGTTGGTTGGATCCTGGTTCAGCACCTAAACAATGCCCTAAACGAAAACTTACCCCTAGAAAAGTGATGGTCACTGTTTGGTGGTCTAGCGCCGGTGTGATTCATCACAGCTTCTTACCAAACGGGGTGAGCATTACTGCAGATGTGTACTGTGAAGAACTGAGCACAATGATGGAGAAGCTGGCGCATCTCCAACCAGCATTGGTCAATCGCTCGTCTCCGCTGCTCCTGCACGACAACGCGCGACCTCATACTGCACAGCAGACGGTCTCCAAGTTGCAAGAACTGGGGTTGGAAGCTCTCCGTCATCCGCCCTACTCACCAGACCTTGCGCCTACAGACTACTACTTTTTCCAGAATTTGGATAACTTCTTGCCGGGAAAAAAATTCAATACCCGAGAGGCAGTACAAAATGCCTTTGAAGAATTTGTTGCCTCCCGTCCAGCTGATTTCTTTAAGAAGGGCATCAATAAACTGCCACTGCGATGGCAAAGATGCATTGATTGCATGGGTGATTACTTCGATTAATACAAATAAAAAAATTCATGAAAAAAATTCGTTTAAATTTTTTCATACAAAACGGCAATTTCATAGGTAAAGACCTATTATATAGTATAATCTAATTTACTAAACTGCAAATCACTACAACTTATAAAATAATTTTTACCCGAGAACAACTTGGAGTAAAATTTAAGATATTTTGTGGGATAAACAAGTGAATGCCTACCTTTTGGTTACCACAGTTGAGCTGATAAATCTAGATCCAGAGACCTCTTAGATACAAAAATACAAAAAATAAAATACAAAATACAAAAATGTTTATTGCGTTATTACACATATGTTAGACAACAGATTTGTTGGCGTCTCCTTTTAGGCATATAGATGCCTGTGCCAGAAGACGCCGCTCCTTCATTTTATAAGTGTGTAATTTATATACCAAAAGAATGCATACATATATGTTTTACAATAGATAGTACATTTTTCGTAACATAGTAAACATTTAAGATAAGATAATCTTAGATGATCCGAAACTCAACGAAAATTACTAGTAATTACTACAAATTTCGTAGAGTTGGGTATCAGTCGATTAGTGTAGTAGGTGTAGGTACACCTTCCACCGAACATCAGACCACCTGACAAAGTTTGCTTATAAAATATTAATGATCATGCTTCAGAGTTGAAGGCGGAGGATAATATATAGTATAATCTAATTTACTAAACTGCAAATTACTACAACTTATAAAATAATTTCTACCCGAGAACAACTTGGAGTAAAATTTAAGATATTTTGTGGGATAAATAAGTGAATTCCTACCTTTTGGTTACCACAGTTGAGCTGATAAATCTAGATCCAGAGACCTCTTAGATGATCCGAAACTCAACGAAAATTACTAGTAATTACTACAAATTTCGTAGAGTATCAGTCGATTACTTTGAATAAAATAAATAAATAAAAAATAAAAAAGGTTTTTATTCACGTAGACTTTAAAAAAGCGCTTGTAAATAGTCAGAACATGTTTGTAGTAATATAGTTGTATACATTATTATTTCTAATAAGTTCTAATCATTTACTAAATAAAACACAAGTTTTTGTTTAGTAAACGAAGGATGATGAATGATGCGTATTTATTTTGTTTTTATAGCTTTCATATTGGTTAGATACGGTATCATCTAAATGAAATGAAACTACCACATTATTTTAAAGTAAGAAATATTTTTACAAGGTACTAGTTGAATGTAATTTAATCGTGTATCTGACCGAATTTTAGCCATGACAGCCAATGTCGTTGCCCACTAAGCAGGATATATTACAGTGCACCTAACTTTTGTATATGTTGGGAGGGCAACCCGACTGCTACTACTGCTCTGAGGCACGGGGGTACTTTTTTTGGAGTAAATATCTCAATAACACCTTTATGCCCGAAATGTTGTACACACTATCGCCAATGGAAATCCGTCTGCCTACCCCTCTGTGAAACAGGCGTGTAAAGTAAGGCATGTAACGCCAAAACTAACGAGGCAATCGCCGAGTATTGGGTTATTAATTGCTTTCTATACACGGTATAGATAGCAGTTTCGGCACTAGAAGTGTTAAGCGGTAATGGAACGTTGTCATATTGTAGAAGCTATTTGGCTGTGGTAAATTTCTATAGCAACTAAACATTTTATAATTTATCCTTGGTTAAGAGTCATGGATTTTATTTAGTACCGGGGAACATATAAACATTATAAAATACAATATATCCTGGGACATTATTTAAACACGGCCATCTGATACCAAACTAATAAGAGCTTGTATTAGGGAAACCAGATAGAGAACTGATATAGACAGATTAACTCTTTATTGTACACCACAGAAATAACAAAATAAAAAATAACAATGGGGGTCTTATCACAAAATGTGATTTCTTCCAGACAACTAAAATGTATTAATATTACAAATACTACCTTTTTTTGTAAGTACATACTTACTGTCCTAGGTGGGAATCGGAACTACGACCTGCGGCGTGAAAGGCAAGCATTTACTAACCTAAATAATAATATTGGAAATATATCTTAATATATTTCCAATATTATGCAACAATGACGGCTAAATTGTATATTTGTACTGTGTTCGCTGCTTATAATGAGTCTCGGTTTCCATTCAAAAATAATGTAACCTGGTTCTGACTAAAAGTAGTTTCGGCTGGTCAAGCTTTTAAAAATGATTAGAAGATAGCAACACAGAATCAGGAAATTTCTTGCTCCCTTAATTTTAATGCCGTTGGATCCTTTTCAATCGCGGCCTTTTCAGGCCTAGAACTTTCCATTTATGGGCACATATGTTATACAAACATGTACAGTAAATAAAATACAACATAAAATAAAAAAAGTGTTAAGTAATTTCATAAATCTGACCAAGTGCATATTTAAACCTCACTAACTCGTGCTTTAACTTGCTTTAAACATCATCAGACATAATATTAACTATAAAATTGGTTACAAGTTTATATGTGAAAATGTATAGATATCCCTAGTTCATCAACGATCTCGCCATAGATGGTTAGTTTGAGTATGGATAAATGCACGTTGGGGATAAAAATAAATGCTTCTTATAATGACTGACAGTTAACAAGACTGTAATACAACTGTAATTAAAACACAAAAAGCATATATACTGATGTACCTGTAGTCAAACAAACATACATCCTGTGTTGTACCATAAAAAAACGCAACCCAACCAAAAAATTATACTTTTTTGGACAATAATATACAAATTAGCCGTAGAAGCGATGTCCAAAGGTATCATTTAGATGATTCATATTGAGGGGTATGCGAATTACCTTTACGTATATGGTTGGCAACTCAATCGTTAAACGCTCTTTCAGGTTATAATAAACAGTTCGTAAAATTGCTAAAAACTACAAAAGTTGGTCCTATAATGTAGAAGTTTATGAACAATAAATGTAAATAATGTGAATTAGAAAAACTTATTATATTAATTTTGTTTACAATATCTTGTGTCTGCATTTACAAAAGAAAAGAAAGATTCTAATAAGGTATTGTATAAAATTTTGTATAGTAGGGAAACTTAAGTAATGCATGCCTATCTAGACTAATCGAAATAGAAGCCAAGTTAAGTTGAAAACGGCTTGAACTAAAACAACACACCTTTTATAAAATAGCTCAAAATACGCAATACACACTCGTTTGCTACAATCACCTATGTAGATCGTTGACAAACATACATATGTGTGAGTTACCGAAAGAAAAGTAATGCGAAAATATTTTGTTCCTCGACAATAAACAAAATTGCCGCACCCCTCGCTCACTCGCCTGCAGTGCCTGGTAGTTATGTGTTTATTTCATCTCTTTTCTACCCCTTCACTTCATTTGAAGAGCTATACTTAATGCATATGTCCATAGTTTACAAGTCTCCGCTGGGATTGGTCCCTATGGCGGATAAGAATCAGCCATGAAAACTTTTTAATTTAGTGGTATATGACTGTAATATTTTATGCGAAATTGTTTGGACGCTTTGCCTATCAGTAAACAACATTTATTCCAATTCCATCCGGACACGATTTATCATGAAATTGTGGTTAACAAGATATAATATAATAGCTACCTACACAGAACACACGCAGGTGGGCCGATAAGATTTTGCGGTATATGCACAAACGAGGTGACCCATGAAACGATCTAAACGATTTTGAAAAGGCCACCGGTGCTAATTTCCGACCTACGAAGATTAGAACGGTCAACATTTTTTCCAGTAGCCTTTTTGGGACTTAAAATAATATGGCAAATATAAGAAAAAAATACTCTTAAACTTTTGCTAAGAGAAGCAAGTCTCAATTTGCTGATAATTCGTTTATTGGATTGCATTATTGGTGTTTTGGTTAAAGTAGACGCTTCACTACTACCTAGAAGCCATTATGTTCTAAGTTCGATGTCCACACAGGGCAAATATTTACGTGCCGGAGTGAGGTAAGTAATTAGTGTTCAACGTCCACTGTTGGACAAAGGCCCCCAAAATTCTTCACAATCTTGATAGCTCAATTTAAGATCTAGGCTATTGTCGGCAGATCTTTCTCAATTCTCCCCTATATTCGGCAAGCTCCTTTATATGGATTTCACTGTTTCTGTGACCTATGTAACTTCTCCTTGGTCTGCTTCGATTTCTTCTTCCACGATATTTTATTATAAAAAAGGCAGATCTTTTTACATCAACCACTTCTAAAATGTCTTTATTCGTTTTTTTCTCTATTTTCACCCAACACCACATTTGCGATCATTCGCACTGATGTAAGTTCTGATAAGTCGTTTTGTGATGTTTTTGGATATATGTACTTGTATATCCAAAAGTGGCTTGACCTGTGTAGCCCTAGCTATCTACTAAACACTACTGGTATACATCTGGAGTTGCTTATTATTAAATTTCATGAGTCTATAGGCCCCCTCTCACAATAAGAAGATATAAGCTATTGTGTACCACGTTGGCCTAGTGCGGGTTTATAGACTTCACATGGCATCAAGAACATTCTTGATGAACTACCACGCATGCAGGTTTCGTAATGATCTTTGTCTTTGATCTAAGTACGAGATAATTAGTAAGTTAGTAGTGCGTGCCTTTGGTTTGAACTCGAGACTCCACAATCTACTGGGCTAACCAGACTTCTTAAGTATCTCCACTTATTAACTTGCTTAATTCCTAATTATTGAACTTGATTGCACCCGTTATGAGTGTAAATTTACTATTAATAGCTGACCAATCTGCGATGAAGACATTTTTTCGTTAGTGTTAAGAGGTTCAACTACAATAGCGTAAGTGAACTATTTTATAGATAGTTTATAGGTGTGGTTTCTATATGGAATAAATATAGCATCCTTCTGTGCAAACTAACTACTCAGAAAGAAAATATTGGTATTACAAAACGCTCAACAGCCGGTGGAATATAAGCTCGCCTGTCCTTTTGTGGTACATAAAGCGGCTTTGGCTGGATTATCTCTAGTACGTTTGTTCGAAATCCGTCATATAATAGGTATTTTTTTATTTATTGCTAAAAGAAGGTGATGGCATTTCTATAGTTGTCTGTTCGCAGAAACTGTTTCTAGACCCAGCTGACGGGTCTAGAAACAGTTTCTGCGAACAGTCAACTATATGGATACAGTTCGAATTATGTGATCGTTTTCCATCGTACTTGCAGCCCCTTCTGGTTTACTTACCATCTGGTGACCCGCGTGCCCGATGGCCTTGCTATTATATAAAAATGCTTTATCTAAAATACTAGGCTTGTGTAGTATGTGGCTTTGTACTTCAAGAACATGGCTTTCCACATTTTCTCTATAATACAAACAGATGAATGTACAGAAATAAGGGGTAATTGTTTTTAGTTACTTGGGGATATCATATCTGATATCTTGGATACTGTGTTATCCAAGATGAATAAAAAACACATGTTTAATACTTTCTTAAGATAATGTTATTTACGAAGCTGTGAAAAATATCATCTACATTATATTACTTATAAAGATAAACCTCAACATAGAGGAATGTTCAGCTATTTACTGTACTCTGTGCGTAAATTAGTTATTCCAATATAGATTTGTATTAAAATTCCAGTAGTCAAATAATCTTTACCATTGCAGGTATAATTTATACATTTGCCGTTTTTGTTTATTCATCTTCTGCTCAATACAAGGCCTATTTCACATCGAAATTAATATTACCTACTGCATATTTTTACGAGTAGATCGGCGCACCGGCTTCATTCTCGCCTGGTACTATCGGGTAGAATGCCACGTACTGGATGAAGTGCACCTCATGAATTCATTTACAATTATACGTACAGATGCTCGCAATTCACGTATCTAAAAGAACAGTTTTTCAATTAGAAAAAATAAATTGTGGCTTTCATGCTCGACGACTCAATGAATTTTAATGAGTCAGTATAGAACATTTTTATTGAACTTCATTTTAGATTCAAACTTCGCTACAAAATAAACACAGTTCCGTAAGTCATTGGTGAGGTTAACCAACTAGGCTCGCGGTCAGTCCATAGTCGTAGTGGTTTAAATTCTAAGCGTCTCCATGCTTCGAAGGGCACATTAAGCTGTCGGTCCCAATAAAGCCATGTCAGAGGCCTACAAGGCAGCTTAAAAAACTCTGACACTAACCATTGCCCAAACGATAAGTAAGTACAAAACAAATTCTTCTGTGCCACATTAGACAATATGCTTCTAACACATATTGGTTTCTAACATATAACACCCATCTTTCCTCCATTAATGAATACCTATTATTCAGATTATCGAGTATTTTTAGCTATAGCAGGTGTTATTGATCGTCTCTAGTTACGTCACACGTCGTATAGATATACGTAGTTGGATTTAGTACGTACACATATGAGTTTAGACGTCAGATGACAGTAACTTCATTAATTCTAACAGTGAGTAGTAGGTTTGACTCGATGCCAACCCAAATGAAAGTGGAAAAAGGCAAGGAAGATAAAAATCAATCATATCCACGTGGTTTTTAAAGGGTTGCACAATCGACATATTGACTTTAGTATAAAACTGGCTGGTAATAAACATCCATCTTATATGCCTCCCATTCGATTGAATGGTACATAGTTACAGCCGTCCTTAAGGACGATACTGACATTGAACGGGAGCGGAGGGCACTGTCAGTGCTAGCGAACATGATAGCACAAAGATTTGCACGCTGAAGCACTACTGAAGCTAAAATTGCCCTATTCAAGGCTTATTGTACTTCACTTTACACCTGCAATCTATGGATCAAGTACACTCTAAAATCCTACAGTGCCCTCCGCGTACAGTTCAACAATTCATTCAGGGCTATGTTTTTTTTTTTTTTTTTTTTGTGATGATACAGTCTCCACTCCTTGCCATGAGCAAGGACGTTATTTAGAGCTATGTTGGGACTACCTCGCTACTGCAGTACCTCAGCTATGTTCGCCGAAGCGCGAAGTGATTGTTTTTAAACAACAATACGCAAGCGCGGCACATCTCTGGTGTGCAGGATGCGAGCTAGTTCCAACATAGAGGTGAAAATGATCGCGGACAGGATCGACTGTCCGTTTATAAGAAGATGCTGCGACATGCATGTCGTAGCGGCGGAATGCAAATAATATTTTATTACCAACACCTAGACTAAGTTTTACTAACAATTAATAGTTTTTAAAACTTGAATTAAACGTTTTATTATTATTATTATTTTATAATTAGTCATAAAAATAGGTCTACGACGATCTACAGTTACATACCATTATAATACCCCGATAGAAAATACCTGATCGGTAGATTTGTTCTTACTTTCGGTAGAAAACATTGCCAAGCTATTTGTTTTAAAAAGTAAACAGAGCTCGGGGCTAAGCCGATGGTTTCTGTTGCATTTACATAAATACGTTCCGCTATGCATTCTATGTTAATTTCTACGTAATGAAGTGGATGTAACTATATATAATTCATATACGGTCACCGTGGCCTAGTTGGTAGTGCTCCTGCCTACGAAGCTGGTGGTCCTGGGTTCGAATCCCGGTAAGTGCAAATATTTGTGTGATGAGCACGAATATTTGTTTCTGAGTCATGGATGTTTTCTAGGTATTTAAGTATTTATCTATCTATATAAGTATGTGTATTGTCGCCTGGTACCCATAGTACAAGCTTTGCTTAGTTTGGGGCTAGGATGATCTGTGTGACATTGTCCCTATATATTATTATTATTATTATTATATACTCGTATGTCACAGGTCGAAATACAAGTACGTAAGCAAAACAAGGAAATTTGACTATACATTTCCGGACAATCAATACACTAAATAACTTATACTGTTAATTAATTATCCGGAATACAACACAATTGAGATACAACTCAAAAAATGTCATTCCTCCAAATATTTATCGTCTTCAAAGTATGCCACATTGCTTATAATTTACCCGGATGCGCCTGCCAATTCGAACGCCCAGTAATCGAATGCCGTACATCGTCGAACGTTAATAGGTAATATCGAATGGTTAATAAATGGAACATTCGCTACTAGAAAAATAGGTTAGGTTAGAACTACGACATACATTTAATGAGAAACAAATGATTAGTTTAAACGACTCATTTGTTTCTCTTTCGTTTAATTTATTAACCATTCGACATTACGAATGTTCGAGTAAATACTCGAACGTTCATAATATTCAGACATTCGATTCGACTTGGCGTTCGATTTGGCATAGTACACCCCAATTTACCGGAGCTTCACTAAATACTTCTTACGTTGGTGGCGTATTGATTGAGGTACGTCCTGTGGCCAAATCTTTTATTGATGGATTTTCGACCAGATTTCAACACGCTACTCCATTTCGAGAGCCATGTCTGTTTCTATGAGGACAAATTAGAGTATTTCCGAACGTAATTGACCGGCCCCGCACAAATTATTTGCGGTTTTAACAATTCTTCTGCCTCTTTTAATTTACTATATGTCTATTCACTTCGCTCAAGGGCAATGGCTTGCAAGTTCTGTGTAGTACGGTTTACAATTTTGTAGGTTATTGAAGTATGAAGAGACGAATAGTGAAATGGGCAATATCTAGGATATTGGTAATCAAAAATAAAATTACTTAAACACAAAGATACATTTCTAAGCGGATAAAAAAAAATATTGAGAGTATTTTAGTACTGTCAACATAAAATATTACTAAAATAAACGTACACGCACTAAACATTTCTAGAATGAATAAGAAAAACATACTATTACTGTTAAAAAATGAATTCATTGTTTCTTAAAATGTTCTGCCATGGCTTCAGTGCACTTTTATAAACGATTAATCTAACTTTGAAAACATACCTCTCCTCAGTGGTAACCGTGCAAGCTTGCCTTTAATGCTTTTATGAGATGAAAATCTTTGTTAATGGTGGTAGACGGATGAACATCACGAAATTCAACACTTGATACAAATGCAGTAGATTGAAACGACATGCAATTCGACAGTTTATAGCTGGTTTGCAGTATTCAAACGCGATCGTATCAATCTCAGAGACGAACTTCAATTATTTAATTTTCATTTTTTTTTATAAAATGACAAAAACTCGAACCCTTTCAGCTTAAACTGCATGACCAAACCGAATGCCTAGCAGACTGCCAGGAAGTTACGGGTATCATACGGCCTAGGTCTTCTGAAGCCCTTCAATGACTCTGTATTTACCCTACAGAAAAAATATGGAAAATGGTTTAATCATCCTCAGACGATGCTGCCAGATACCGGCAGCTCAACAGACAGGTCTCATAGTAATTGATTTATTTATTTTAGGACCATACCATAAAGGAAAAGATCAAGATTTATGGGCTAATATCATTTAAGAGTTATTTTCTGGATCCGGCTCCATTCTTCCATATCTTTGGCATAGTTGACTAGTAGATACGACCCTACTTTGATTATGTATATCCTTGTAAGTCATCTGCTCCGATTTCTCGTTCCTTCTACTTTTCCGTTTATGAAGTCTTTTATGAAAGTGTCGTGCGGTATCAAGTGTTCCAGCATCTTTCCTTCCATCTTTTTTCCTACCGATTTTACCTACCGATCTATAGAAACAGGTTAAATTATAGATTTTTTAGAGCTCTAACTGCAAACCAGTGATACCATATGTACCTACCAACACTAAGCTGCAATTGCCAATCGGCGCAAGAGGTAATACATACTTCGGGCATGAACTACGACCTACGATCTTAACAAGTAATAGAAACTTGAGTTGTAACTAACGATCTGATATAGTTACACTATATCGACAGTTCGGGCTAGAACGTAACAAAAAAACTAAAGATTTGAAGTCTATTAGAAATGAAATTTACACCACACCACATTATGCGCAAATCATTCCAAATACAAATGTGATGTGCATAAATATACATATTGGTAGATACATAATTACGTATAATTAATGTTGTGGTTACCTATGCACGGTAGGTTTGATCTCTGGTCCGTAAAATCGGTCACTGCTCACAGCCCATGTGTAGATCCTGCTATGGCGATATACCTACAAAGGTAGGTATTTTGTACAATGTACGAACTGTAAACCCAAAGGGATTTAGACTTCGTATATTGTACAAAACACCTATAGTATGTTAATATATGAACTTTTTAAATAATGGCACAGATTTTATGACAGCGCAGTCAAGCACATAAAATACTTACTCATTAACTATCAGCGATTTTTGAATACTTGTTCAAATAATGTACTTGGCTTTCAAATTCGAAGGATTCTTTCACTTTGTTATCTTCTATTGTTTAGTTTCAAATTAAAAAGGCCGTGGTTCTGTTGTAGACAAGTCAATAAGAAATCTCTCCGATGAAATCGTGTAAATTACCTAAAAGATTTTTATATGAACGTTGCAGAAAGTGCGTTAACTGTAAGATATAGTAAGTTTTTTTAATACGATCAAGGTAGTTACACGATTTGGGGCATCTTGTAAAAGGTCGTTGTTGAAGAGCATTCCAATTAGCCTTGTGGAATATTTTCTTTTTGGATTAAGGGATCAAACAAGTTAGTTAAGTTCGTAATATTATATGCTTAAGCTTCTAACGAAATAAGACTTGGACCAAAATTTCCATCTCTTTTGACATAAAGTAAACCCAAGAGGCCTTTGTAAAAAATAAAAAAGAGTGATAGTATGAGCACTATGATGTTATGGGACCCGTAACTCATCAGCGACACACGCAGACAAACGAAATAGTTTTTAAATCAATTTGTTTTTATATTTTTCCATTGTAACACTTACCTGGTTGCTACTCTGGTTGCTACTACAAGAAGTATTAGAAAAAAAAGTAAATCATAAGTTTCCCAATGCAATTTATTTTAACGAACAGGTAGAATATGTGTTATCTTACTAATAGGAATAAAGTTAAGCAAATAAGAATAAAAAACTGTTAATTAAAATTACGAAAATTTATAATTGCATATAACGTTTCTGTTAATGATTATAGAAATTAAATAAGCTGCGGTAAGAATACATAAAGGCTTATTGTTATTAGTGATTATATATTTTAAATTGAAATCCGTTGTCTCTGCCTACCCCTCTGGGAAACAGGCGTGAGTTTATGTATGTATGTATATATTTTTTTTAGACTTACCTAGAAAGGGTTTTAACGAATGTATACTACATTTTCGTAGTATTCAATAAGTTTCACTAAGGTGTTGTTGTTCTGCCACAACCATAATAATAATAAAATCCACTCTGAAACTGGTACGTACCAAGGGCGAAATATGATATCGTATATATTATAGTTACTAGGCAGACGCGGCACCGTGGGGAAGCTGCGTATGTTTCGTCTCAAAACTGTTTCAGACGAAAGTGGCTTTTATGACCGTTAATCAGGGTTTCTTATGTTATTTGGGAAACTTACGTATATATAGGGATCTACAGTATACGTCATCGGCTTGATATCTTTCACTGCTGGCCATATGCCTCCTCCAAAGGTTTCCATAAGGTTGCCATTTGGTGGGGTTTGCCGTAGTCATCGCGCTTTGCATGTGAGTTGGCGACCGCAGTTAGGTGGTAACTAGTACACACATGGCCCTGCAGCCCGACTACCTGGTATATCCCTTAGTCGCTTTTTACGATATCCACGGGATATTATGGGCTATCCACCACATATGCAGTAACATAATTTTGTCTCAATATCTCAATGGCATATAGGTAAACTGAAAGATTTTGTTAAATAATATAATAGGTACTTTAAGCGGTCCATATTACGGATACCGCCTTTTGTTGTCATTATCACAATTTAAAAAATAAGAATAATAACATTTTAATAACTTATGATCTTCTATGATCGTTTTATAATCAATATTTTTAATATCAGTGTATTTGACGGGCCGGAGGGCGCGGTTGGTACAGGACACGTACTTGTGTGCAGGAACATGTCTGTTTGTCCTGAGTGTGGGTGTAATCATACTAACATTATAAAGGTGAAAGTTTGTGAGTGTGTGAGTGTGTGAGTGTGTATGTTTGTTACTTCTTCACAACGAAACGACTGGACCGATTTAAATAAAAATTGGTATGGAGATAGCTGACACCCTGGATTAACACATAGGCTACAATTTATACATTTTAGAATGTGTAATATATCAGTTATCTGGTTTCCATAGTACAAGCTCTGCTTAGGGTCCTAGGATGTTATTATAATAATTAAATGAATCTAATATTGTTAGATTGGCTTTAATTGTGAGAGGAGGAAAGTAATGGGTTGAAATTTATATTAATGAATATAGATTTGAGTGGTAAATATCTTTTATATAAACCCGTGTTATTTTTTTTAATCCAATGACATCCCAAAGGTAAAGCAACATATAACAACAATAATGCACAGAAGTAGTATTCCTAAAAGAAAGACGTAGGACTCGTAGGACTATACTGTGTAATAATATACGCACGTTTATTATTCAGTAATTCCATTTATAGAGATGATATAAACCGGCTTCCACCCGCGTATATATTCTGCCGTCTAAAATTATTATGCTATCCCTTGAGAACAGTATTTTTTCTTGATTAAGGGCACCCTATGTTACTACTTATAAAATCAGTTATCCTCCAGTGAGAATGCATAGACTAATCATTTATTTTATTGCTTGTACTATGGCAACCAGATAACTGATGTGCTACATATACTACTTTTCTTTTTTAAATAGACAGACTCAGGACAAAAAGACATGTTTATGCAATAAAATATCTGTCCTGGGTTAAAATGAATCCCGTACTATTTCACATATCGTATTATGATCAAAAGATGAACGAGAAATAAATCAACCTTCATCAATAAAAAGATGATAGACACCTATTTCTAATCTACACATTTTATATAGGTATGTAAAAATGTATCAACTTTGAGAAAAAGCTAAAATACAATTTCTAAGAAATCGTTTGATGTATCGTGACCCTCATTGCTATAAAGAAAAACTTTAGGAACGTGCTAAGTTTTGTTCTATTTAAATACGTGTGCAAATAGAACTCATAAGCTTTAGAAATAACTGAGTTATGAAGTTTAAACGCGTGACTTTTCTATAGTGGGGTGCCACGACACGGTGGTTCTTTTTGTAGAAGGAAATATAGGGTAGTTATTAGCCAGAAGCCGGAGGTGCGAAAACAATAGAAGATATAGCTTCCGTAAGCCGGATGGAGACAAAATGAGGTAAGCAGTAAATCCACCAATATTTATGATATTTGAGGTAGAAATAAAATGTAAATAGGATAATATGTTATATTTAGGTTAAGAATTAATATATTTAGACCCACTTGCGCCACCCCAGGTTAAATGCATTAACTCAGAGTTAGTGGCTAATATGGGGTAAAATTACAATTGCGTCTTGCACCACAAAGAGTTAGGAACTAACCTTGGGTTATTTTATAAAAAAATTAACCCAGCTATTTTGGTGGGTTAAATCACTAACTCTGGATTAGTAATGTCAAATTTGTTTCGTTTGAGAGGTTATGTTGGGTTGCAGAAGGGAATGTCAGAGATTTAATAACAGTTTTGTGTCCTCCAATTATGAGTGATTTTTTATTGTCTGATGATGATGAAGAAATCGTCGAATATAATATTAGCTCGGACTTTTATAAAAGAAGAGTTGCAGAAAGATCGATCATGTCAACGTTGCCATGACAATATTTTAACGACTCGAAATTGACAGATTGGTTTCAAACACAAACGATCAAATTGAAATGTCTTTGAAAAAACTTGACACATGAGACAGTCATATACAAAGTTTTCTTGTGACAAAAAGAGGTGTATAAATATTTCACTCATTGTTCACTCATTGATATTTGGTTGGATTACATTACGGAACAAAACCTCTTTAATGATACCAACGTAAAATAGAAAAACACGGAGTTCGTTGACTCGGTGTTATTTTTCATTGGCGCAACGAATGTTGATTTAAAATTTTAGAGAATTAACCCGAAGTTACTTAACTCGAGTTAGTTTATTTTAGCCTAGCTTTTGGTGCAAGTGGGCCTTATTGAAATCTAAGCTCTAGCCAAAATATGCTTTAATTATAATAATATACTTTAAGGCCCTTTTATTGCAATCATAAGTATTGCGCAATTTTTGCCCATTTCATATTATTAAAGAAAAATCGAAGTAACTAATCGTTCCAGTGGAAATAAAATTTATACATTTTATATATATATTTCGAAGCGGGCAGAAAATCGTCATTATCACGTTCGTCCATATTATGGTCAGACATGAAGGTATTCTTGAAATAACACTGAATGATGGTCCGGTACACTTATCTTTATTAATAAACCAAACCAACTTTGGTTAAAAGGGATTTAAAATAATCATATGATGTTTGTTGTGTCACCCATCTATCCTATTGATTCCCCGTAACCAAGACACAATTCTTAGCATTGCATGGATTCACCGTGCGGAAACCGGGACCATCGCGTGATAGAGAAGGGAACACTACACAGAGTCTGAGACTTGCGACTCAGATGTAGGTTTAAGGGAATTGTGATGAATCAGCGCTCACCTTCTCTGTCTTTCTGTCTTTCCCTCTCTTCCTAGCCAAATGTATATTTATAGCGGCATTATAAATTCTAATAACGTCGTTTTGGATACTCGTTCCAATAGAAAACTTACGAAAGTTGTTGATAATCCTTATAGTGATAATTGATAGTCTTTTAATAGGTTGTAGAGTATAATATTAATATCAAAGTTTATACAACCTTACACTACTACCTAAAAATGTCGCACTCTCCGACATATATAAATATTATTTTGAAATTTACAGTTAACTTAGGGGACTTTCATTTTATCACTAAATAGAAGAGGCGAGCGGTTTAAATACGCCGTATTTACACATGCAGCTAAAAATCAAACCAAAAATTGAATTTCCTCCTCAACAATACACAATCAAGTGTTTCAAATCGAATAAATCTGGGACGTCTGTTGCATGCATCATTTGAATTGTAAAGTCCACTATTTTACAACGAATGCTGAATAGGCCGCAATTTTGGTAGTAATTTTATTAACGGCTTGCCACGGTACGACCGATAGATATACCTACCAGGAATCGAAATTATACAAGTGATTACCTTAAGTGGTACAAATTAATGGCAGAGGTTGTATGTAGCACCTTTTTTCTTGTCAAGACAGAAACTAGGACGCTACACCTGCCTGATGACCGCAATAGTTTCATCTAAAAAAGAGCCATTTTCTTGGTCTATCTTTTTTAATGTTATGCTTTATCATTATCATTTATGATTCAATACCATATGAAATAAGTTCCACTATAATGAAACATATATGATACAGGTCCAATACAAGATAGAGTGAGAGTCGCTGAAAGCTGGATGCGGGTAGTGCAAGACCTGCAATTGTAGAGATCTTTGGGGGATGCCTTTGTCCAGTAGTAGGCGTCATTTGGGTCATATGATGATGATGACTCTGAAAAAAGTTTTATTTCAGAAAATAGCAATTTTGAATAATTTTCGGGATCAAAGCGTGAACATTAGTTTACATACACCTATTATAACTAAACTGATGATGATTAGTAATCTTAGTAAAACTTTTGGATATAGGTCCATCGTTATCCATCGTTTTCTAAACGGTGGATTTTCTGTTGTACAGAAGAAAATAAAGGAAAACATCTCTGCCTGATAACAGTATATCCTCTCTCCGATCGATTCGACATCGAGGTTATTTCGGTGTTCCGTACCCCAACACTGCTAAATATCCGCCAGTGCATGCTCTGCGTTTCACCTCCGCTCCGTAACCGTTCTCGTCTGGGTTCCGGAAATCGAAAGTGTGCGACGTAGTTATCGATGGTGACTGTTGCAGTGACCGTTCTTCATAAATTGTTCTGACAGGAATGAAAAGTAAAGATTTTCAAATCTATACTTTTTTTTAAACTGTCATAAAAGTGTATGTCAGTACATTATGGATATTAACAAAAAAAAGGTCGACACCCTGACCTTTTTTGTCCGGTTTCCCATGCAATAATGACTAGATCCTCAAACATACAATAAAACTAATGAGAATTATTGCAGTAACAGAGGCTCTACCAGCTAAGTCGCCGAACATCGATTTCTTAAATGGCGTTCAAGTAAATAAAGGTAAAATGACTTAATCAATCGTAAAATAGGATTTCATGAGCACATATAACGTCATAGATGGTCCGGAATCGATTTTCAACGTCGAAACCGATTTAACGTTTGATTAAGTCATTTTTAACCTTTATTTATTTGAACGCCATTTAAGAAATAAATGTTCGACGACTTAGCCGGTAGAGCCCCAGGTATGGGGATCGGTATCCGCATCATTAAATATGACTATAATTATTTATCTGTAACACCAATTGTAAACACCTACATTCTTTGCAAATAAATGATTACTTACTTACTATTCTCCGTAATGCTAACTGAAAGAAATCTGATTCGATTACATTTTTACCATTATTGTGACCGAACCATTAAGGTAAAAAAATTATGGAATCATTAACAGAGTAAAAAGAACAGAGGAAATCGAAAAGAGAAAATTAAGGTGGCAAGTCTATCAAAAAACTCAAGAAGACACTAAATGTCCCTGCTAGCTATGATTAGAACGAGGATCAGATTTAAGAGCTACCCCCAATACATATAAGAAATATTTTAACAATATTTAGATACATATCTATTAAGTATGTTTATTTACGGTATACTCGTACTAAATAAATGTCAAGAATAATCAAAATTCCGCAATCTATATTTAACCGCAAGCTTCTTTATTCAGTGAAATGAACCACTCAAAAGATTTGCTTCGGTTATGATTGCGATTACGAAATCATTCCCATTAACTTTTAAGCAGAGATTTCATTAGAACCTAACATAGATACATATACAAATATGCATAGCATTTATATTATATTAATAGCATATATGCTAATAGCTTTCGTATTAGAAATTAAAGCAACAAAGACTTCAGAGGGCGAGGTTTAACAAAACCGTGTCAATGCGTTTATTTTTTGATGATAATATTTTTTTACGTAACATTATATGGTAAAATGTCAAGTGTTTTCTATAATATTTCCTATGTTATAAGGTAATCTCTGCCAGAGGTAGGTTAAGAGTGGCCTAATAGCAAGAAAGTAAGGGTAGCACCGAACAGTGATTTCGCAATTAATTAACAAACACTAATATAACTAATTTGTACAATGAAGGGGTTAATAAAGCTAGAAATGCTAAATTATGACGGTAGGTATGTGTAATGATAAATTTGTGCAGAGGTTATATCGGGACCAATGAAGTTAATCCGAGGTGAGATTATTGCTAGTTGAAAACTAGGCATCTTATGTTGTAGGTAAGCGAGTCCTAAAGGCATAAATGAAGGTATGCTACTCGAAGTAATACTCGTATAAAAAGACATATAGAAAAATCCCTTTTTTGAAAAATAGTGTCACTTATCACAATCACGTTAATATTATAAAGGTGAAAGTTTGTGAGCGTGTGAGTGTGTATGTTTGTTACTTCTTTACGCCTAAACGACGGGAGCGATTTTAATAAAATTTGGTATGGAGTTAGTTGACACCCTGGATTAACACATATGTAGGCGCTCATTTATAAAGTTTACACACACAACTATTTGGAATATAATTTCAAATTAGCTATATAGTGCATTACCGTAACAATATAAATGTTTTTGATGGCAAGACCAGTGTGTCACTATTAACATAAGGATCCAAACCTTTCATTTGGTACAAAATGGTAGTCATTAATGTTATTATTACCTTATAACCTGAACGTAGCTAAGGTAATTTAAATTAAATCTAAGTTATTATGGTATAATAAGTAGTTAGGGTAGTAGGGAGGAATAAAAAAACCCACAAACATAGGTAGGCTTCTTCCTTTGCTGAACTCCGTTAAAGGTTTATATTCTTTCGTACATTAGTATTTCGCTCACTAATATAAGCTAACCCAGTATGATATCCGATATAGTTATCATAGATTGATCCGTTCAACACTAATAGACGGGTGGCACGTAGGCAGCTAAACCTAAAATTCTTCGAAAATTAATTTTGTAACATATGTAATACGTACTGGATTTTTGTAAGTGTGTTACACTGCTGATATCCGTGAAAACCTGTAATTGGCTTTATGTTTATAATTCTATATTTTGTATTGTTTGTGTAGCTGTTGGTTTTCCTTGTGATAAATAAATAAAAATAAATAAATTGCTTATGTAACTAATTATACATCCTCTATGATACAATATCGAATACTAAATGAGGAACGTAGGTAGAACTATTGAACTGAAAACTTCCTTAACTACCACAATGACATGCTGAGTAAATTTAAATTTCGAAATATCAACATGCAAATTGTTCTTGTGTGTATCTCATAAACTAATCAAAGCATTCAAAGCATACATATGTACAGACGCCAGCATTTCAAGCTACTCCAATCTGTCAAATTTCCCCAATGGAAAGTAAACCTTATGCTTATGTGATAAAGGTGAAAATCTATAAAAGATATTTGACAGATTGGGCTATCTGGAAGTGCTGGCGTCTGTACGTTGCTACTATTTGTAATATTTTTTAAATAACTACTAAGTAACTATATCGCAGTTTAGACTATAGGGAGTAGGGAATTTGAACTTTACAACATATTTTTGAAGCTTGATCTCTTTTGTAATATTATTTACACTAAGAATGATATCACATAGTTAACTAATGTCTTAAATACATTCAATATACATTTTACGATTTGTTTATAATGTAGTGGATACCTTTATAGCCATATTGCTTTATTTCCGGGCAGACATATTGGCACATTGATACAAGGCTTCTCGGGGGTCTCGAAATTCGAAAAAAAATATACAGTAAGGACCGCATGCGTATAGTCATGTCTTATATTGATTGAGTTCGTTATGTATCATTTGGCATTAGTTTTAAAATCAGCGTAAATATGTTACAAAGACAAGACTAAGGTTAAGAAAAAATATTTGTTTATTACGTGAAATTTAGTTTGCTTCTACTACTAACTATTTACTAGCCCAATTGTGAAGTATTTTTGTTGAAGTTTAATGTTAATATAACATAGTATAAAATAACATTTATAATTTGTAGAGTAACTCACAGTAGCCACATAGATTTGTACCTATCATGTTTAATTCTCACTGAACTTAGATGAATTTACAAGTTGGTTAAATTCTTAGAAACCTGTTGAAATCGAATCGTTATTTAAACTTTATTCACCATTTACATTTCGGCGTCGCGTCATGTCGTTGAAGGTTAGCAATGTATATAAACAGATGAAGATATCCCGAGACACACTTACAAAATTAGTTCGGCCATTCCAGAATAATCAAGTTGAGACAATGTGAGCATTTACTGTGTAACTTGAGGAATATTTTAACTAAACTACGTAAAAGGGACTCGGGCGTTAGGCTGTAATGTAATCAAAACAATACTTGAGAAACAAGTAAATTTTGTACTTACAAACTGTAGCGTTATCTTACTAATTAGTAAGTATCTTTATCAAGCTTGCTTATCATCTTTATTTCATTAATCACTCTCATTATTTTAATAAGGAGACGTTCAGGTCGTCTATGAGAAGACATATATCTAGATACAACTACATCTGTGTGGGATAGGCCGAGTAGCGACGACACACTGTCACCATTGCGGGAGTGACCTGGACTCTGCTCAGCACACACTCGCTGAGTGCCTAGTTTGGGAGGCCGAGAGGCGAGACCTAGTCGCAGAGGGATCTGTCCCCACCAGTAATCGTAGGTGCGATTTGCTTCACCAAATGGGATGCCGTGGTATCCATCTGTGAGGCAGTTATGCTCCAGAAGAAGGCCGCCGAGCGGGATCGGGAGCGAGCCGATCCCGCTCGTCGACGGAGGTGCGTGTGTGTACCCACCATCTGGGACACGACCCAAAAGGGGGGCACCGGAGCAGCATACCTGCGTTCCTGTAGCTCCTCCCATCAGGTGCCATGAGAAGTCCAGGGCAGGTAGATGTAATCGGTGCGAGTACAATATACCCACCCACTCACACTTTTTGTGGGTGGCATGCGTAGGCATACCCCCTGCCATCGAAAAACAAATAGAAAGATACAACTACAACATTAACACTTATTGTTCTGTGGGTATGGGGGCTTTAAGGCTAAGAATGGGGCAAGTTGGAACTAGAGACCAGAACCCCGGGTCCAAATGTTGGCTGACTTCATAGGTAAGGATACTCTTTATGATGAATTCCTTCTTCAAGTAAGCAGTTCACCATAAATGGACCTGGGTAAGCCCCGATGGTAAAACAATTTCGGGAGACTTCATCTTGTTGATGAGAAGTCGATCAATGCCGTTAAAATCGGGAATGATCACAGAGTGGTGCGAGGGTCATAGAAACTTAATTTCAAACTCTAGGTCCCAAGTGATGAAATCTACGCTCGGTCCTTTACCTATCCATGTCCACAATCATGAACATTTTCAGATGGAACTGCAAAATCGCTTCGAAGGATTGCGACGAAGTGGACTTATACCCAGACAGGATCGTAGAAGCTGTTCTTGACTGGGCTTAAGGTCTTTAAGGCCCGTCGTACAAACAGCACCAAAAACACCTCTAACCATATCCTACAACTTATGAAATAAACAAGGAAAATAAATTCAAAATAGAGCAGCGTAGCAGATAGATCTAAAGATAGATCAAGTCTTTGACAGTATTAAAGAGGCCATTGAGCGGACAAACATTCTAAAGTGTTGCCAAGAGATGCGTTTCTTGTACAGAGCCAACTGAAGCACCTGAAGATTGAGGATGGTAGAATTGTCACGTCTCGGACCTCAAATTTACAGCAGTATCAATTCTTAGGAACCTACCTACCAATCACACTGGATGTGGTTGTTTCCGGAACTTGGATAAATTGCAGCGGTGGAAAAACTTACAAGCTTAAAAATCGCCTCTAAAGATGATATCCGTTGCTGTGCCCAGGATTTCTAAAGAAGAGCAAATAATTTGTTAAAGTACATCGCTTTTAATGGCCAATACTTTAATTAATTCAATATAATAGTTTCATAAAAAAGATTGATTCTTTTTTAATAAAACAGAAATTTCATAGCTCAGAATCTAGTGTTATTAAAAAATGGAGATTAAATCATCGCTTTCTGTATCTCTGTATATCCTTTACTACATTCATGCACCACGATGTGTGGTTTGAACTTATACCTGCTCCTACGTTCCACCACAAATGCTCTCGCCAGAAGAGGAGATTTTATCCATATCAACTAAATGAATGGTTACTACCACCGTGTGTACCGTTACCACCGTAACCTTTTACCGCGCACGACCACTCTGTGGAATCAATTAACTGTGATTTGGCAGCCTACAACAAACGACTCTTGCGGCCCCTCTGTTTTTGCAAGTGTCGTTGGGCGGCGATGATTAGTTACAGGTATTTCAGGGGTGCATTATGCATGGATAGTAGTAGCTCTGAATATTGAGTATGTTGCAGGTAAATAATAGTAAAGGTCTCCACCAAGAATAGATACATCACCTTGCTCTCATCCGTTCCGCCTGCACGTAGAAGAGTAAAGCCCACGACTTATTTTGGCCTCTTTGGAGACTGATTTGTCACCAAACACCTGAATAAGATTTTATATTATTATACGTGACCTTAAGATACAAGATCTCAGTTACCCTCAAAGGAGTCAGGAACATTTAAGATCCATGGGTTACTCATTAGTATTTACGGAATGATACCATTTGATTAACAAAAAATAATTATATCATTGGGAATATGTATTAACTTCTACGAAAAAAGTTTAATGTTATCTATGAAGTGAAAGTAAACAATGGTGCCCCGTAGCGCTTAATTAGGAAATCATACAGATTTATTATTTTTATGATTTAATTGTAAAAGTAAATTTATGAAATAAAATCTAAGCTAGTATTTCGAGAAAATGCTCTAAGCGTTTTGCTGTCAGTATGACAAAATATCTGGCTATTAGGAGTAAATGAATTCGATCACTTAAGTTTTTTAATTAAAAGTATTAGCGATCCATCACTATGTTTTTGCGAACAAGACAAAGCAAAATTTACACTGAGCTGAATCGATAAAAGTTTGTTATTCACCGAAGTTTTTGAAGAAGAATGCTCTTTTAGAAATTTTTCTGAAAGGTTTTATAATCTATTTATTTTAAATCATTTTTTTATAAACAGTTTGCACCATTAACCTAAATATTACATACATGTCAAAAAAAAATTCCGCGCCGTGATCCACCAAAATTGATTAGCGGCATTTCCATGCTGTATTTTATATGTTTAATCGCTGTCGTAAATAAAAGCCAGCCCTCTGTTCACGAGTAGCGACGAAGCGACGACAGTGTCTTTTAATAACTCGCGGAATAAGACTATTCGTCTCAACCCCAATCGATACAAATATATTTTTTATTTCAGCCACATTGAAATTCCCAACCCGACTTAAGTACTTGATCCACTTTTTTGTTTACAAGCCCTTTAATTTAGCTGATAATCCTTAGATAGTTACAATAGAATCGTCTTCTCTCGTCTCTATCGTCTCCCTCTTCACTTCTGCCCTCGGTTAAACAACGTATTGTAGCATATGTGTGAATTCAGGGTATATGTTATCTCCATTTATTATTTTCCCGTTTGAGAAAGAAGGATTAACAAATATAACATATATACAAACACACACTGATACATATTTTCACATTAGTAGTTTGATTAAGAAGTTTAAAATAATGAAAAACGGTCACCACATATGCTGCGTTTAAAAACCGAATTAGCAATATGTTAATTATCTTCTATTTCCCGTTGGTTCTTTCACAGTTTATCGTAGAGAATGTGTGGTTAGGTCTTGGAGGCGATATATATAGAGAATTAGACATACAATGTATTAAAATTAAGAGTTTATAGTTCCAATCGTAAATAATAGTGTCAGAAATACCTATATGGCTGTCTCATATGTGGCATGTATTAAGTTTCAAGTTATTTATTGTAAAAATACGTGTTAATTATACGTACCAAGTGCATTTAGTCTTTACTAACATAGAAAGCCTATGTTAGTAAAGACTAAATGTACGTCGTACACACCCACGATGTTCCTTAATAATTCTAATACAAATATATAGTTATTATTATCATAAAAGCTGAACGAGGTGCTGGACATAAGCCTCCCCAAGAATCATCTTAGGGGGATTTGCCATAATTGCCACGCTTGACAGACGGGTTGGCAAGTGCAGTAAGATGATCTTAGTTAAAATAAAATTAATAACAAAATTTTAGTAAAAAGTAAAAAAATAATAACAAAAATATTACTGTAGCGCTGATCGTCCGATAGAGGCTTATAAGCCACAATGGCGAAGTAATAAATACATATATGAAATTAAAAAATAATTCAAATTTTAAATTTATACCTTAAAATAAATTCTTACGGACAAAAATACTTAAATCATACTTTAAATAAAAGGAGTGGCAACTAAAATAAACTTATATTCGTTATTCTAAATAAATTAATCTTTTTAACACAGCTTGGTAAATAGTTATATTGTTGAGCACTCGAGTGGATTATTTGCGCTTGGCGTCAATAGCTCTAAGAAAACGCCTCAACTGATCGTCCTCACCCCTTAAGTGGAATACGATATTAGTGTTTATGCCTTTTGATACTATTTTCCGTATAAAAATGTATGAAATATATTTTTTGTGCTATCGATATCCATTATTTTAGTTTCTTTGTAAAGTTTTTCCGACGAAAATATTTTCTTATAAGTTTTTAAGCTTTCAAACTTATAAAATACTTAATCAATATATTTATAATCAATTTTGCTGGCTGATTTGTTTTACTGTAGGATCCTTAATGCGCATTTATTTTGATTCAATGGCCTTTTTGATACGAAATTAGATCTTCATATTTACGTAGAACGACATTAGAAAAACAATAATAAAAAAGGTTCTCCACTCCACATTAATAAAAACGAGAAAGGGCTCTGTCTTGAGGCAGAAGAGGTTAAACTGATACTTAATTGTGTTTCTTTTAAGTGCCCTGTCCAAGTGTAACGAAAACGGTCAAGAGAAGGGGGAGGGAGACAAATGCTTTTTTCGTTATATCCTACTAATATTATAAACGCGAAAGTTTGTAAGTATGGATATATGGACGTTTGTTACTCTTTCCTGTAAAAACTACTGAATGGATTTTAATGAAAAATTACAATAATATAGCTTATACAGAATTTGTGTGAATTGTCCAAAATATGACGATAAGTGTCAAGTAAGTAGGAAAACATCTACCATTTGCGAGCTATTTACTTTATGCACTGCCAAAACCGCTAGAGGTACACATTCTACTAATATTATATATGCGAAAGTTTGTGAGTAAAGATGTATGTATGTTTGTTACTCTTTTACGCCCAAACTACTTTAACGCGGGTGAAACCGCGGGGCGCAGCTTGTAGTTAATAATTTAATTAAATAAATCTGATTGTGTAGGGCTTGTAATAAATAATTTTCAATTGCCAGTTGTGTATTTTATCTTTTACCTAGTAAAATATTAAGAAACCTGGCCTAGTTACACCTGTTTTTAAATTATTAGATACTGTCTATGTGTCCTCCAAACTCAAATGATGTATCTGTTGACCGACATAAGCCAACAAATACTCGTTCGTAACTAAAGAAATCTTGTTTATTAGACAAAAGTACAAGAAGCATATTGTTAATTTAGCTAGTAGAAGAGTACATTCTATATAACACGTTTCATGACTGACTGACTGACTTTTTAATTAAAAACCTAAAAATAACATTGGCTTAAGGCTAATTGCATTTCATTTCTTTATATATTTGTCTATATATTTTTATTATTATGTTTTGCGGTTACTTGCCATCTTTTTTGGATAGACAATTTTTCCAATTTGCCCAAAAGAAATAGCAGCATACCTAGCTAGGTATTTATTTCAAAAACAAAACATTTTTTTAGGTAGCTACCTTAAAAAATGTTTTGTTTTTGGAATAAATTAATGAATTTTGAGAGAGATAGGGCACACCGTACATTCGCTTGAAGAGCAGCACGACTGGGGAAGACCACCACCTTACAGAAGACATTCCTTAACAATAACATTAATAATTTAATGTTGTGTTTCTGAGTATGAGTAAGGTCGCCAGAGCTCATCGTCGAGGGTCAGCAACAGTTGTTTGCTGACTCTTGAAAGCCGGCAACGCACCCGCGACTCCTCTGGTGTTGCGAGTGTCCATGGGTGGCGGTGATCACTTACCATCAGGTATCCCACTTGCTCGTTTGTTGACCTCTGACATAAAAAAAATTACACATATTAAGAATGTGTCTTATGTTGTCTTACGTGTCTTAATAATGTGTTATTAAATATTATAAAATTACAATATCTTGTATAAACAAGTACGGATTGTAACCCTTACATAGAGTACTCTACCGTAGTAATTATATAGAGCAGCAGAGGCGCAAGGTGTTCTATTTCATAAGTTCACCCATTTCTATTTAAGCCCATATAGTATACATATATTACATCTAAGCGATTTAGCCTGATAAAGATAATATTGATCATCCTTTAATAACTAGCTATAATGGAAGGGAATAGTCGTTCGAACTCACAGATTATTTGAAATTTGTGAGAATCGGGTTATATAGACCGATAGAGATAATCTGTGTGGTCAGTTAATTTAATACACATAAAAATCAGAAGATAGTCTTCATCTTTTCTTCATAGAAATCCGTGAGGTTTCAATATGTGTACCAAAAACAATTGATGAACAATATGTTCTACCATAATATTTGCTATTAATCCGCCCGCTAGCTCGCCTGCACTTTCCTGTAGCGAGAACTGCGCCTTATAATCCGGCACACTATATAATCGGCACAAATACAATGTATGAAATTACTACTTTTACTTGGATCTGGATTTTATGTAGGGTTGCTAGACCTCAGTAACACTTAGAAAGTGTAGTAAAATAATCTATAAACACTCTGTATAGTAAGCTTTGGCTTTTAGTTACATTTACTTTTCAGTATCACTCAGTACAAACATATTGAAATATTGCACGTAAGAGTTATTGGTTTTTTTTTAAATTTAATTATGTTACTTTCATTACTATGTATATCTTATAGGTTTTTCTGTAACACGCAGGAAAATAACTTGTTGCTGGATAATTACCGTATTATAAAAACACATTTATTATAGATTTTGTAACCCTTTAATTTGATATGACAAACAATTTAGTATGCAAAAAATTTAAATATTTCTGATTTACACCTAAAAGTGGCCCCCATGTTTAAATCAAATTTCATCTGAATCAGCCCAGCACTTACAGAGCAAAAGTGTTGTGATAGTCGGAGGGAGCTTCGCGAGCAAAGCCACGCGCGTGAAAATTCTGTTTTCCATTTTGAGGCACGGTACCGTAAAAACATTTATACATTTTTTATGGCTATGATACAAATAATGGTAACGTAAAATTCGTATAAACAATTATATGATTTGAATTCAGGAGGAGGTAAATGTATTTTGGAATACGATTGGCACTGGAAAGTAAGTAACGCTAATACGTAATTGGTGATGAAACAGATAAAGAATAATGTAAACAACCTTCAATGCCTTAAATGCGATGACGTTAAAATTTAGAGCCACTGATATTAGTGTGCCGTTGTTTACTTCTATTGTTAATGAATGTCTTCAAATCTTTCATATAAACTCTTTTCGTGAACGAGAATTCTACAAGATCTAATGTTCTTCTTCAAACTAACTAACAATAAATTAGTTTGCTCTGAACTGATAAAGCACGTAGCTCTGAATGTACCATTTAAAATACCTAGATATTCTGTAATGAACATGTATCACATTCAACCTTCTAAAAGCAACCGGGATAAACTCACCGCTTAATAGGGTTTATAGAGAGATGAACTCTTTCATTCCTTAAATTGTTTCAAGTCCAAAATCTTGAAGTCACTCAAAACTACTGTTAGCTCGTCTTAGGTATTTCATTCTTCTATACCCTAAATAATCTCAAGTACCGATTATTCGCCTAAATTTGGAGAATGTTGGTTAACCCGGAATTGGCTAGTGTGTAAGTCTAATTTGTTAAAAAAATATTCAAAAGATATATATTGTATGCACAAGCTGTGGGCAAACCTAAAGTAAATCAATAATTTAAAATTAAAATTTTTAGTATACAATTTGGCATTATTAGATAAATAAATGAAAAAACGGGTGAAATCATCACCATAAATAAGATCAATGGGCAAGTAAGTCAAAGGGTCATTCTATTATTGTATTTTCATAGTATATATCTACAAATTGTCTAAACAATTTACCATTTTTACATGTATTAAGTGAAGTTAGTGCCCCCAGCAAGCTGTGATCTAGAAAATGTTTATATATTGGGAGATTTTAAACCCACTACCATGAGCCGTTGAGAAATTACAAAACTTCTATTCTGACTAATCTTGGATATGTACAGATGTTGAGATGCGGGACTGAACAGTGATACGGATACCTTTATAAGTGCTGTTCATGGAACTAGAAGATGGCTGCATCACTGTTTGGTTTCATCACTTTTCATAGGATATAATTGCAAATTTTGATGTTAATGTGTTAAACCATCTGCCCTTTCAACTGAAAATTAATGTTGAAATAGTAAAATTTAAAGCAAAGAGGTAAATTTAAGGCCGGCGCTTTAATTTATGGAGGGCATGTGGACATGGAGGGAAAATAGGACATGAACGCGAAACTACCATATTATTGTAATACCAAATTGCGGGATGTTGATTTCCCGCAAGTGTTTGAGAGTTGTAGCAATTGTTTTTTGCAGCTTGAATGAACACAGAGTTTTTTTGGATAATTTGAAGACACAGACTGTAGATATACTGTGTGTGTGGCAGCTAGACAATCTAAATCAACTTCGGAAGGAGTATAGACACCGGACAAGCGCGTGTGTGGGTGAAACGTGTATGTAAAGGCTGCTCACCGCAACACTAGAGCTTCTTTTAATTCCTTTTTAATTTCAATGAATATTTATAACCGTCACTCATTTGGGTCTTTATATGATATGCATCAAAAGAGGAATTCTTTTTAATAATTGCCAAACAACGCTGAATAAATTTCCACGGATAGATTAGGTAAACAATAGGTAAACAATTAGACAATAACAATTTTGAAAAAATTTTACAGTTAACCGCAAACCTAGACGTATAACCTGGTCTCTCAGCATATGTAGAAAGAAAAAGTGACTCGAGGGATATAACAAATATGTTTTAGGAACATTTTCAAGTTCAGTCCTCTCTCGGTCCGTCTCCCTTTGGTCCATTTCTCAGTTAAACAAGTAAAGAAGGTTATACACAGCATTTGTCGAGGTACGTCTCCAGGACATGATGGCTTACTTGTCGGAAAATCTAATGAAAACTATCGTAGTATCCATTGAAATGAACACGGTTCTCTCATCTCGCAAAGGGGCAACTATCATCCATTTCTCTTGTAACTGTCATAGCGAAAGTATTGGATAGTATACTTCATTCTTTCTTAAATGATTCCATACATATTCACGACGTACAGTTGGCGTTTCAGCCCTAAAGGTAAACGGCAAGAATGTATGAGACTTTTGTACCGCTAGTAAAATTTCGTGTTACGGGATATTTTATGTTTTAATTGGTGGTTAATGTGATAGAAAAGGCATTTTTAATTACTTAGATTTTTAAAACTTGGGATACAAAAGTTATAGCCAGTTTTATTTTAAGGTTACGTTTGGTAATCTGTGGGTCAACGCCATGACCGTGGAAACATTGCAGTTCGAAAATCACTCTTACTGCCTAAGTAATAAAGATACTATAAATATCAAAGTGTGTCTACTGATATGGCAATGAAATGCTAGTGTTAACTAGTGTACCAATGAAGATAGTTACTTATTATATTTACATAAACATTGTTATGGTGATAAAGTAAATGTTGTAGCTCTTTTTATAGTTTTTTACATGGATTTATTCCGAACCTGCCCTGAAAACCTTAAACGGGTCGCGAGTTAGGTTAGGAAGATGCAAAAAGCTATTATTTGTTGAAATAATGAAAAGGTCTGTATTTCCATTAATTACATAGCTCATAACCCAGTGTACATTTGTGTGAGGTTGCGAGGGGTTATATATGAGGTTTTGAGTGGAGGTAAATATAACAATAGATTCTTTGTTTTTGTAACTACATTAATTTTATTGATATTATTATTAATTTATCCTTAGTATTACTTCATCTAAGAATATCTTCATATAAGTACCAAACAATAATTATCACATAGCACAAAGCAACATTGGGTTTATTGAGAACTTCACTCTCTTCGGATAGTGCTTGTCTTCTTAGTCGGGACTAAAGGGGGTGATAGACGTACGAGCAAGTACGCGTACTTATGGCTCGACGACCTTTTTCGATTGTGTGTCACCGTAAGTACGCGTACTTTAAAACAGCCGCGCAAAATCGTCGACGATCCAACCGGTTTGAAATCTTGCTCGTAGCTCGTCTTGGCTCGTACGTGTGGCAGCACTGCGAGCTGCGAGCCGCCAGTTCGTGGACGCGCACACTTGTTGTGTTTAGAGATTTTTGTTTGATTCAGAAATTTCACAAATGTGTGATTTCCGAACTTATTGACATGAACTGCTAACCGAATTTATAGAAGCTTTCCGAAATAACCCTTGTCTTTGGAAAATTAAAAGCAACAATTACAAAGACAAAAATATGAAGCTTCAAGCATACATATACACACATACATACACGTCATACTCGTGAACGGGTGCTGCTTGCGGTAACTGGTCGAACTGCTGTTGGGGTACTCATTTTTTTTCTTTTTCGCCTCTGGTAGACTTCGTTTGACTTGTTAATTTTGTAAATGTACGCGGATGCACCCACCGTTTTTTCGTCTAGCAAGAGGATATTCTAAGTGCTTGAGTGAAATTGAATGCTATTGCTTATTTATTTTATTATGATTCACTGAATGACAACGGTTCTGTGCGTGCATTAGCCTACATAACAACCAATCCCAATGTAAGTAAAATACATGACATTTAAAAAATAAAAATCGTAAACTGAAAGCAAAAGAAGACGAAAAAAGCAAGCCCGGAGTTTCTTTGTGGCTTTCTTCTCCGGGTCGTCCACCTAGGCAGCTAGAGAAAGCCGCAGGCTAGCTAGGGTAGGTTCCTCAGCGGCGAGGATCGCTTTG
Organism: Pseudoips prasinana; assembly: GCA_951640165.1. Lineage (NCBI taxonomy): Eukaryota > Metazoa > Arthropoda > Insecta > Lepidoptera > Nolidae > Pseudoips > Pseudoips prasinana. The sequence continues at coordinate 22,889,246 of OX621234.1, forward strand.
GCCCATTAATGCGTGATCGGTGATCCCGTGCATGTGATCACACCCTCACTTAGAATTTCGTCTTTTGCTTTAGTCTTCAATTCTTTAATTTTAATATAGTAGAACTAAATTTCAAAATAATAGATTAGTACATTGTTATTTATTTAAGGATTTCAGAAAATATATGCGATAAAACAAACCGCACGGACTGACAGATTAATAATTTTTTTTTTGTAACTTTTTACTATCCACTTTGTTTATGTGTACTGCATTGTGACCTTGACAAGTACAAGTGTATGTTAATACCCAAGTGCTGAATAAATATTTCATTTCATTACAATAATTTATTAGAAATTATACGTAAGGTGGAAAGAGATGCTACGATTGAGAATGTAATACGATATTATTCCTAAATAGCACAAAGCTTCTTCTGTCGACGACATCGTAATACAGAGTGAGTATGCTTCACGTGTGTCACCGACGTCGAGCCGAGCAAGTTCGCAAACTTAAAAACCGCGTACTTAAAGTTCGTACGTCTATCACCCACTTAAGAAGACAAACTTCTTGCAAACGAATGTTTCAATTAACACATTGCAAACTCGTCATTTTAATTAAATGATAAAGCGTCCTCTCGTGTATCCACTTTCAACAAATATATATTAAAGCACGGAGGAACTGATGCTGAACTCACGTAATATCTGCAAGATAATTTGCTAAATTGATGACATGTATCAAAACAACAGCAATAAATACCTGACAGATTGTCTTTGCCTGTCAATAAATAATTGCCATGAACAAAAAAAATATTGACGCCGAAAATCGTTCCTATTCTAAATCATTAAATAATTATGATTTAATTCTACTGCTGTGCTTTCTTAGGTATAATGAATAAAATCTATAATTATATGATTTATATGTAATGTTGTTCCCATTTATACATAATTAACTAGCTGTGCCCCGCGGTGTTACCCGCGTTAAATTTTATAAATTTTCTTTGCTATAAACCTCACGGAGCCCGAGACCTTTCCAACGAATGCAAAACCGTGGAAATTGGTTCGTGCGTTCTGGAGTTATAGCGTCAGGAAGGAAAACCCGACTAATTTTTATATAGTAGACTAGCTGTACCCCGCGGGGTTACCCGCGTTAAATTTTATAAATTTTCTTTGCTATAAACCTCACGGAGCCCAAGCCCTTTCCAACGAATGCAAAACCGTGGAAATCGGTTCGTGCGTTCTGGAGTTATAGCGTCAGGAAGGAAAACCCGACTTATTATATATAGTAGATTATAATTTCGACATTTATATTATTTTACACATGGCAATTTTTGTAAACGTAACTGCATTTAGTTTACGATTTTATTACGTTTATTCATTGAAAATTTTATTAATTAATCCCAAGTTCTAAAAATATTATACTTACATTAAAATCAATACCTTAGTTGTCTTAACAAGTGGTACAAATTATATAGCTGAACAACAACGGAAGTATGCGATACGAATTCTGCCATTCTCTTTTCAACAGGAAGTGCTATTTTAGGTATCAAGCATACAGTTTAATATTATTTTCATCGTCAAACGCCGGTATATGCCTGTGTCCTTCATCTAGTTTCAAGCAATGTGGTGTGAAGACAGATGGGAGCTGATATTGGTAGATTATTTCAGTTTAGGTATAGATATCAATCCAACTATGTTGACGACATGGTGATCTTGGGGCCGGCTCAGCGATTAATCGGAGAATCGCAAAAGGTATGTAAAATCTATGCTGTCACATACCATCTAAAATACAATGAAGACAAATGTAAATACATGAAAAACACATCTTTGAAGTCAGAGGCAAACGAAGGAAGGACGAACTTGAGATCATTTTAAATGGTTCAATAACAAAAAGGATGTTCATATTCAATATAGCCGTCCGGATTAACATGTTAACTCGTAGATGTATGCGTTGTACAGACGAAGTAAAAATTTTACTTTTATAAAATTACTGCCAGATTTGTACATGAGTAATCTATGGGTCAATTATTCTAAAGGATATACGCATACAGTATATAAGGATTCTGATACCATTATTACTTACAGAGTAAGTTTGAGAACGCCTAGTTACTGCAGTGCGTAGAAAATATATGCGAATACTCACACCGGCGGGTTTTATGCACTAATACGCAAAAAACTGCATCGTTACTGAGGACAGTGAGAGGCAATCAGAATAGTATTTTGAAAATTGTAGCGGAGAACTTTAGATCACCAATACTGAAATAGTTTGCGTCGAGAGTGATGAGATAATATGTTACTTTTAATTTATAATATATTATATTATATAAATATATACAATACGACTATATTACAATATCTGTAATCCGTATAACATAGATGTCCTCGATACATACATAGCTTAGTTTTGCTATCACTACACAACTTACAAACTGTACAGAATTGGACAGCTAATAAACAACATTTTAATTTCATATTGTGGCGAGCAGTTGGTTATGGGATTGGAAAGATAACTAGTGCTTGCGAATGGAACCTTTATTGGCGTTGATAGTGACAGTTGGTGCAACACTAAAGCATATTCTAGACGGCTCTAATCCAACGTCCAAACAGAGGTGACCTTGGTGGGAACTTAGTTTCCATCCGCGGATTGTGTTTCGGCTACACGGATGTCATCCACGGGCCAACACGCGAATTATCGTGAACGGATGATATCGTGCTGTTAACTTCGAAAAGTATTTTCTGTCATCTCATCAACTTAGATAATAATATACCATTGTGTGGTTCAATTTATTACTGGACATGGAAATATTAAAAGTAAATTGTTTACATACAAATTACTATCTTCACCAATATGCTTTGAACAAAACGCCCACCACATACTTTGGAAGTGTGCTCTCTGGCATAAAGAACGAGATATTATGTTAAATAACTTCCAATCAATATCTGCAGTAGTTTATTATACAGATCTTGTAGCAATGAGGTACAACTTTTAAGCGTTTAAGCTCATTTGGCATACCTACTATTGGAATCAAGTATTAGTTCACTTGATAATAAACGTACCTATAGTTTATTATCAAGTTTTGATAATAAACCTTGGAGCTTTTGCTGGCCTCTCTAGTTGCAATATACTTGTTTTATGAGACTCTAGCCTTGTTATATCATCCTTTCTTCCGCTTTGCTCTGCAGGGAAGTGGAACTACTTTTTTCCAACTTCTCCATATTTCCTTCTGATTAAAATTGTTGCGGGATACAAAACAGTCGAAGCAATATCCCGGTACATGCCTCGGTCTCACCGCTTAGTGTCATTTCATTGTGTGCCACTATTGATGGCTTACAGCAGTTGCAGTGGTGGGTAAAAGGGCGGTACTAGTCCCAATTATAAAGACAGTGGACGAATAAGGAAGTCATGGATATTAAAAAGTTGTAGATTAGAAATACCGTGTAAAGACTAAGAAAATACAATACAGATTTAATACCCAAATAATTCCTTGTTTCATGTTTCACGAGTGTTGTACAGACGCCAGCACATCAAGCTTCCCCAATCTGTCAAATTTCCCCAATTGGAAGTGAACCTTATGATTTGGTGATAAAGTTAAATAAAAGTTCTATAAAAGAAATTTGACAGATTGGGGTAGCTGGAAGTGCTGGCGTCTGTACCTAATACTGTCATATCTGTTATGCGGGTATGATTTTGCCGTGATATGGGATAAATCACGATTTCAAGCAAGCCCAAGCTTGTAATTGCTTGAAATTGGTCATTAAGTATGAAACCATCCACAAACAATGAATTCGTCTCATAACATACTTATAAAATAAAAACAACAAACAGTCGAATTTCTTAAATATTCCATAATAGGTCTTTAATAACTCTTTTGAAGTAGGTTAAAATATAATATCGGTGCAGTAACATCACTTTTAGAGTTTCGTACCGAAACTTTGGGAGTAAGTCCGTGCTTTTATCATGTAAGTATATATATATATGTTAATGACTATGTTTATAATGTTTTCAAGGTAGATCTGATTGGAATTAAAATTAGATTCTATTTGAATACTAATCAAATCTATCTTCCGAATATTATAAACATAGTCACCTAAACAATTATCAGCTTTGAAGTAAAAATAAAACGAAGAACAAGAGAAAAGCAGAGACGAGACAAAACATACGTATTAGATACCAAAATTGTTGAGTCTAACTATAATTTTTATATGTCTTATTATGACTTATGGGTACATACATATTTTATTGTAGTTAAATATGCGATAAAAAATACTTTATTGCCCTACTGTGAAAACAAATATATATTTGCGTAGGTTATCATTTGCTAAATATGCTTGCCAATGTAATTTTACGAACGTACTTTCAGCGTGACGTGGCCCGATTTCAAAATAAACAAATTTAATTTCCATGAGAGTAAAAGCGAATAATATTTCAAGGTAAAATCAATAAGACGTCTAACAAAATCTACTGAGAATATTTTAGGAACTAATCGACTCGTTGTATACAGCGCTCCCTATATAGCTCAATTGACATTCAACACGTGTTTGAATCTCGGGTGTTGCGTAATAAAAATAAACTATGCGATGTAAATAATAATATAGGACAAGGATATGTAGAATTCAAATCGTCACATATCATTTTGAAAAAGCATTTGGTATTTCTACTATAGAGGTAAATATGCAAATCAACCCAAAAATAAAACTTTCCGGCGACGAAATGTGGGTCACACGATCCCACAAAATTAATGAAACTTTGTGTATTATGGAACTCTATTTTTAAACTTATTCCAATGAGTAGAAACATGTAAGAGAACAGAGAGACAACTATTTGATAAAAATATCTAAGGGAATGCGTTTATTCAAGTTTAATTGTTGGAGGTCGACGTTGTCAAATCTATATTATTTTTAAATAAGTTTAGTGGGCCCTAAATTGAAGCTGCTACTTATAGGGAACACTAAATTAACGTTACACGAAAACCAGGTCTAGACAACGCCAAATCTGTCTTAAAGGCAAGCAATGACACACAGACAAAGAACCTGGCATAAGAAGAGAACGGGTGATATGAGCCATGATGCCTTACTGGGCTACTGGGTGACAGCTGGCTACTAGAACCGCGCATGCTCCAATGTTGGTGGGTTATTGAGTTTAATTTTGACAAAGGCAATGGTTTTTTTATTAAGATAATATTGGTATTTGTTTTGTGAATTGTATTATTAAAGATTTGCTTTCTGCTTTTACAATCACTTTCCCATACTTCACAGCCCATCCAATTAGGTTTTAGCTCCAAAAGTGTCAGCAAGGCTACTTTTAACGTCTTATCAACCTACTTTAATAAGGTAGACTTAACATATCTTTAATTTTTTACATAGCCAAATGCCTATGTTTAATTTCACAAGACGGTACTTGTTATAGAAAACAATGAATTTAAAAAATGAACCCTAGAAATTTGGGCCCTTTGTAAGCAATATTACGGGATACCAACCGTCTGCCGACAAGAGTCTGCCGTCAACTGCCGGTCGACCCTCTTGGAACTCTCAATTTCAAGCCTCTGGTTTATCTTATTACCAGGCAACTAAATTTAAAATTTAATAAATGTTACTCCGATGACAGGACTCTAGGAGATGACGTGAAAACGTTTTTACAATATCCTTAAAAATGTCCGATTGGCCTTGTACAGCCCGGACAGGAAAAAACATGGCTCGGCCGCTATGGGACCGCGTTTTAAATCCCCTTATATTGAAAAAGTTTCAGACCATTCAAGTAGAATTAGGATTTATTCGGCCTATAAAATAATCTATTCATCCCACCTGTGGAAAAGAAGACAAAGTTGCAAGTCACCCTAACTTAGTTATACATTGGGACATTAATGACCGAGTTTTGTCACCGGCTACCACCCCGATACGATTTGGCGGCCTCGGATTCTTAGTTAATTTATTATCTGCATTTGTGTCATTTACATAGTACTGAAAAAAAAATATCTTCTTTTGGCGGTCTTAGTATTCGAATTAATAAAAAAAACCAGCAAATCTCAAGGAACTGCTCTACGTTAAATTTAAATCTGGATCAAGAAAATTTTAATGTAAAAGGCCTATTACACTTTAAATGATTACTTAAACGACACAGTTTTGACGAATTCGATTTTGATTTCGAATACGTTGGTCGCCTGACTGAACACAATATTCACGAGCATTTAAATCCCTCTTATATGGGGCTAGCCCACACGTCATACTCGTGAACGAGTGCTGCTTGCGGTAACTGGACGAGCTGCAGTTGGGGATCTCATTTATTTTTTTAATGCAGTCGTCACCTCTGGTTGATTTCGTGTGACTTGTTAATTTTGTAATTGTTCTTAAATACTTACAGTCAAATTTGTTACACACTATATACATATTTTACATTCAAGGCGTTTGAAAATTCGTCTATACAGAAAATTCGATGCTGCGTAGTAAGTTGTTATGGAGATATTCACTTAGTGAAGATTAAGACTATCCGCTGCCGAGTCAATAATGGAACATCCATTATTGACTCGGCAGCAGAGGTGACGACTGCCTTCCTTCAAATGATTAAAAAAATGTTCAGCTACATACAAGGGAACAGGCCACAAAGTTAATAGCAAAAAGAGCCTACATTTAATGTAGAAATTATCATTTCCACTGTTTGGTTAGTCAGTAAAAGTCTCCTAGGCTAAATGTAAACGGGTAGGGTTGGTTTTCTCCAAAATATTCTTTTCTCACGTGATGGTCTAATGAGAACCTTAAATCAATAAGAAATTTGTTATCAAAAGAACGATATTTCGATAATCTCTACGATGACGTTCTCTGTTTAGGTACACACGAAGTTTTCAAATATTCTGATTCGTGGCAAAATGCTTTGTAGCGTGGATAACCATCGTTTTTGAGCATTGCAGATGGTATTCTATCTTTTTATTATATTATTTGCCTTATTAATTCCCTTGTAGATATATCACCTTTAACAACAATAAATGGCGCCAAGATTACACAAATAATTACCTACAAATACACATCCACAGAGTGTTCTCTAGGTCATGCAAGTGCCATTAAGTCGTTATAGTAGGTTTAAGTCTAATGTTAAAGTTTGTATATTTATTAAGCTATTGCATAGCTTCTATCGCGGGCCATGAGCGTGGGGACAGAATCCAGAAATTCCGTAACGAAAAAAAACCTAACACCCCCCACTCGTTCCATCTATCGATGAATACCAGAACTTTTAATGACTTTTTGAAATATTACGCTTGTCTCTTTAGTTCAGCAACCCGCCTTTTTTTTAATAATTAAATAAATTCACTTTGTATTTTAATTTTAAATTAATCTTGTAGCTTTTTAAGCATTTATTGTTATATTAATGCAGAAATTATAAATACAGAAGTTTAAAATATATTTTCAACAATATCAACCGCGATTATATAAATAACCCTTTTATGAACGTTATAAACCGGAGTACTATTTCATATAAACGATCGGTAGAATATGCGACATTAAAAAACACCCATAAATTCATGGAATGTCATCAAATGCCATAGCCAAAGAGTATCTAACCTACAGTAGCCATAGCAACAGTTTGTTATATTCTCTTTGGTAAAATCTTGATTAAAGGATTGTTTGGATTCTTTGATAAATTGATAGACTTGTGTTAATAATTACGTTTTTAGGTGCTTTTTACAGTTTTCTCAACCGCAAAGTTACAAGGAGTAGGTACCTACTGTATATTCTCCACAAATGACCAAAAGTTGTGGTTTCGATATTGGAAAACTACCGTAATCAGCTGTTTGTGAGAAAGTATATTGGTGTATAGGTATTTATCATCTACGGACAACAGTGAATATCTGTACTCGTATAATTTGTGTACAAAGTGTTTTAAATATGAATAAACAAAGTGCATTTATTAATGAAGAAAGTCACGAAAAAATAGTGAAAGAAAATGAGTTAGTACTCTATATACATTCATTTTATTATTATTATCACTAATAATTGCATAAGTTGATAAAAAATGCTATGCTATGGCAGTCTCCGAGTGCCACACGTCTTTTTTTTATTTTTTAATCATAATACACAAACAATGAAATGGATGCAATTAATTAATCGTTTCTCATCTTTACTATAAACTTTGATATAATTTTGTGGCGAGCGGTGGGTCAGGGGATTGGAAATATATGCAAATGGAACCTTAATTGGCGTCATTGGAGCAACACTAAGATCTCGAAACACGCTTTTTTTTTATTGCCTTTGGAAGCAGACGAGCTAGCGGCCCACCTGATGGTAAATGGTAACCGCTGCTCATGGACATTCGTAGTGTCAGGGGGCACAGCAAACCGCTACCTACCGTGATATTAGTACTCTTTTTAAACCTCGTTTGAAGAAGGACATGTCGTAGCGCTGGGGAAACACCGCAGCAGGTAATTCGTTCCAAAGCCGGCATGTACGTGGGATGTATGGACGCTGAAAGCGAACCGTGCTTGACGAGAGCGCTTCCAGGTGATACGGATGAACTTTACTGCGAGTGCGCGTGATCCGATGATAAAAAGGGGACGGTGGCACCAGCTCAAACAGTTCCTCAGAGCATTCCCCGTGGAAGAGACGGTAGAACACGCAGAGAGATCCAAAGTCTCTCCGCTGCTCTAGCGACTCCAATCTGGCCGTAAGATTGGAATCCCCGACGATTCTAATAGCACGCCTTTGGAGGGAGTCAAGTGGGTCGAGCTGGTATTTAGGGGCTCCTGCCCAGATATGTGAGCAATACTCCATGTGCGGGCGGACTTGTGCTTTATATAGCGCAAGCCGCTGTCTTGGAGTGAAGTACCGCCTAGCTCTATTCAGGACGCCCAACTTCTTACTTGCCAGTTTGGCTTTGTCCTCCAAATGACCCCTAAATTGGCAGGTGCTCGAAATTTCGATTCCGAGGATCCTAATACTCTCGGATACACGGAGATCAACCCCTTGGAACCGGGGCGCTACGACAAATGGGTCCTTCTTCGCAGTGAACGCGCACACTTGTGTCTTAATGGGGTTAAACTTGACTAGGTTCTCTACACCCCATTCATAGGCCCGCCCGAGAGAACCTTCGACTTCAGACACAAGTTGCAACCGTTTCTCTTGTACCGAGCTGCGAGAGACATTCTGGTGGCCGTTATACCGCGCATCACCCGTTCTGTCATCCGCATAGCAATGCATGTTTTCTATAGATAACATGTCATTGATATGCAGAATGAATAGCGTAGGGGAGAGTACCGAGCCTTGTGGTACGCCAGCGTTAATGGTTTTGGTGTCGGAGCAAGAACCGTCTGCTACGACTTTAATGCTCCGACCGTCCAAAAAGCTGGTGATCCAACTGCAGAGTCCCTCGGGGATTCCATATGATGGAAGCTTCGATAGAAGAGCCTTATGCCAGACCCTATCAAATGCCTTGGCGATGTCAAGGCTACAGGTTAGAGCCTCACCCTTGCTTTCCAACGTTTGTGCCCAACGGTGTGTCAAATACACTAGAAAATCACCAGCTGAACGACCGTGACGGAAGCCATACTGACGATCGATTATCAGCTGGTGCTTCTCTAGGTATTGTAGGAGCTTAGAGTTGATGACTCTCTCCAGACTTGGACAGCAAGGATGTTACCGCTATAGGCCTGTAGTTCGTAGGGTCCGACCGGTCACCCTTTTTGGGAATAGGGTGGACGTTGGCTACCTTCCACGAAGATGGAACCCTTTTAGCGCTGTAAGAGAGACGGTAAAGGCGCACGTCTTTAGCACCACTGAAGGGATGCCGTCCGGCCCGCTCGACTTATGGACGTCTAGGATCTTAAGCTCCCGCCTAACCGCACGTTGCGTTATGCGGATTTCGGGCAGAGAGCAATCACACCGTGCGATGGAGGGGGGTATGGCACCCGCATCGTCCAAAGTTGAGTTTGAGGTAAAAGTTAGGCAAAGAAGATCTGCCTTCTCCTTAGCACTGTGGGCCAGACTGCCATCTTGCTTGTGCAGTGGTGGGAGATTGGACTGGCAGAAGTTACGTTGAGCAGCTTTGGCGAGCGCCCAGAAAGCGCGACTCCCGGAGGGATACTTTCCTAGTCGCTCGCCAACTCTGGCAACATGTTCTGCCTTGGCCTTGGCAATAATTCTCTTGTAGGACCTAGAAGCGGCGTTGAACTTCCGCTTCTCTACCTTGACTTCCGGATCTTGATTTTTCCGGGCCTTATCCCACACCAGATATGCAGACTGCTTGCGGCGCGCGGCATCCCTACTGGCTTTGTTGAACCAGGGGCGACTGCGGCCGCCAACGGGAATTTTGCCATAAGGGATGAAAAGTTCCATCCCCTGTAGTACCGTCTCCGTGATGCAGTCAGCACATGTGTCAGGATCTTCGGTGGAAAAGCAGAGCCGCTTCCAAGGGTAGGATGCAAAAAACCCACGCAGTCCATCCCAATCTGCTAACTCATATTGCCAGACTCTGCGGGACCCGACGGCAGGAGTACGGTCAGGGCGCGCAACAGGGGCGGAGCTTCGGATAAGGCAGTGGTCAGATGATCCTAAGGGAGCATTGACCACCACCCTATAACCGTGCGGATGAGTTGTCAGCAGAAGATCCAACAAGGAGGGCTCATGGTTCTCTATGTCTGGAATACAGGTGGGCTGTATTACCAGTTGGGAGAGACCGTAGGCCGAGGCCATATTGAAAACTGTACGACCAGGGAGGTCAGTGGTCCGGGATCCCGACCACTCTTTGTGGTGGACTTTGAAATCGCCAAGGACCACCACCTCCGCGGACGGACACTGTTCCAATATTAGGTCAATCCCCTTTTGGACGTTCTCGATGAGTTGAATTGACCCCGGATCACTGCCAGGGGACCGGTACAGACACGCGTAGATTCGGGTGAGCCCTCCATAGTCTATAAAATGGACAGGTCACCCTGTTCGAGGCCCCGATGTCGGCGACAACATATATCGCCCCGTACAAAAACGCACACCCCGGCTTTCCGAATGAACGTGTGTTCGACTTCGTACCCGGGGTATCTTAGGTACGATATATCGTCCGGGGCAGATATTTGAGTCTCCGTCAAAAAGAGTAAGGCAGGCCGCGCTATCTCCAGGTGGTAATGGACGGCGTCGAGATTGCTGTGAAGTCCCCTGACATTGCAAAAGTCCACATTAAATGTGGAATGGGTGTCCGCCGTAGAATTCCTTTTCTTTTTTTTGTTCCGGATCATTTTTTAAAAAGAGAGTTAGGGAAAGAGGTCTCCGAGGGGTAGGGTTAAGGCGATTCTCAAAGAAAGTATGCGGGGTTTAAACCCCGGCGGGCCCAATTGTTATATGAGAAACTGACACGGAGCACGGAAGGGCCCCCGATGCCCCCCCGCATCTGGGTTCCACTCCGTTCTCCCAATCCGGCACAACAGCTACATGACGGGATTTTTGCCGGATGGCGGGACGGCCTCCTGGACGGGATATACCCAGGTTCCCTACTGTCCGGCAGGTAGCCGACGGAACCATTCCCACCGGGTCTCCCTGAACTCCGCGTCAGATTGCCACGTTAAACGAGCCTATCGGGTCCCTGACTCACCGCTCGCCTCGAGAGCCGCCTGAACCTCACCCCTCACAAAGGGTAGGCTATGGGAGGACAGGAACGGCTATCTCTCCCCTTCAGCCGGAACACATTGCTGCTATTCGACCGAAATAGATAGAGTCGTGGTACCTACCCGATCGAGTCCATTACTAGTCGCTATTCCTTGACTGCTACATTAGCGTTCCGAAAATCCTATCCAGTAATGGACTCTACCACGAGTCGGGAGAGGTATGGAAAAGATGGGGACACCAATGTTGCGGAAATGAGGGGATGGACTTAAGAGTCACGGCAACAAACAATGCGTAAGATTTCATACGTGGCGCACTGATAGAGTCCCCGCGACAAGCACTGTGCGAAAGACACGACATACACAGTACACTTTGTACGGATCACTTGCACCTTTTCAATTTTCCACTTTTATTTCTTCCTATCGATTCGCCTTCGATTACACTTGAATTTAAAACTCACCGTTCTGTTGCAATATCTGTTTATTTACCCTTAAATAGTTCCAAATTTTAAACATTCCGAAAGTCAGTCATTTATTTCTAGAACCTTCACCAATACTTCTGTTCTTCTCTTCACTTATCTCCTTCTTTTCCAACAGAAAATTGGCACCATCTCTTTTTTTTCATTCTAGAACTTTCTTTCTGTCAGTGTCTTCACCTGTCTTTTTCTTTTCTAACAGGAAATTCACACCATTACTTTCTTTTTTTTTCTAGAACCATCTCTTGTTAAATTTTCCATCAACTATCCTTTTTCTTTTCTTGTGGTATTAAAAAGAACATTCTACTATACATACTACTATGGATTCGAACACCGTAAGTGACAATATGTAACTCTTTCGAGCTTCCAGCAAACAAATCGATAAGAAACAATCGTCAAGCCTGTAGTGTTTTATATGCCTAAATATATGTATATAAATAGATCTATTCAAAAGTAAGTACTTGGTAAGTCAGGCGACCACCCTGTAATTATGCTAGTTCTTGCGATCCAAACTTAGAGCTATTCAAACTAAAGTAATCAATACTTTCGTGTTTATAGTTCACAGTCAGTGTCATTCAGAAAGACGCGAATATAACGAAGGTACATTCCTAGAGAACAACTTTTAAGTTATGTATTTTATTCTTAGCTTTAGTCCAAAGTTGTATTTAGAAGGTGGTTTCTTTGCATCATGTGTTTAATTTTTGTTAATAAACCGTAATGTGGGGATGTAAATAATAATGATATTAATGTAAGAAAACACATAATGTATTTGCTATTGTTGTTTTGTATATTTCCAAAATTGTCAATACAAAGTTAAACTCTCTTTAAAGTCTTGTCCCGAGGAATACCTCCCGGAGAACGGGTAGCAGCGTTTTTTATAAACATGCCAAGCATGGTAAATGTGGGCTAAACTCTCATTCTTTGGGGAGGCTTTTGTCAAGCAGTGTGGTAATTTGGCTGACCTTATGAAAATATTCGACCGAGTACCAAACAAACCATCAATTTCGTGGACAACTACCACTATTGGACAAAGTACCTAGGTAAATACTAATGAAAATGTTATAAGTAACCTAAAATTTTACGGTATGGTATACATAACGGTATACTATACAGACGAAAGCACTTTGGACGGCTACATGATGAAGTCTTAACAGACTCTAAAAAACAAACCTGAAAAGTGGAGGTGGTACATTCATGATCATCATCATCATCATATCAGCTGGAAGACGTCCACCGCTGGATAAAGGATTCCCCCAAAGATCTCCACAATTGCCGGTCTTGGGCTATACGCATCCAGCAGTTTCCAGCGACCCGCACAAGATCATCGGTCCATTTTGTAGGGTGGTACATTGCCAATTGGGAATTCAAGAAAATCACAACATAATTAAATCCGTATACAACACCATTTCAGATACAGGACAGTGTGGAGTGTGGTCATCCTTCTAATCAACCGGACCGATTTTGGCTATTTATAGCATTTCAGCACAATAGTTAATAATTTTATCGTAGATTTACAATAAACCTGTTAAGTGGCACTGCGATCAGATTCCCAGTTATATTTCTATTTGTGTGGCAGATTGACGTTTACAGGGTCAGCTAGTATTTCATAGAAGATAACCATATTATTATTTGAGTAAAATTTATAGTTAAATAATCTTTCCCATGAAATCTGGCCTAAATGGAATGAAAATGCTAACTATATTAATAACTACATCAGATTTCTAATTTATTAATGTGGGCAGTAGCTCTTACTGCAGCGAATTTCCAATTCGGGAAGATATCTTCCCTTTTTCCATAACTTGACGGACCTATGGCGTAGTTGGTAAATGCTTGCTTTGCACGCCGCAGGTCGTGGGTTCGATTCCTAACCAGGATGGATATCTGTGTGCATGCTCATGTCTGTTTGTCGTGAGTCTAGATGTAATTATCAATGTATGTATTTACAAAAGAAAAATAGTATATGTAGTATATCAGTTATCTGGTTTCCATAGAACAAGCTCTGCTTAGTTTGCGATTAGATGACCGTGTGTGAATAATGACCTAAGATATTATTTTTCCATAACTAAATCAACTAACTAAACAAAGGCTATTTAGTCAATATAAACATCTAATGTTTTTATTTGTTCAGTGGTGGAGGGCTAAACTAAATCCTTCCGAGATAGGAGACGAGGTTAACATTATTTTCTGGACGCAATAGGATCTATTATGGGCGCAAAGTTTGTTTATATGTAAGTTTTTAACAGTTATTGTTATATGTAAGATATTCATATTTAGATTTTTGAGCAATTCACGACTTCAATAGTTTTTAATGAAGTTTTAAATTTACATAGTTAAATTATTTCTGGACCTTTAAACTAAATATTTTTATAAACACGTTCTCAATACTATATATTTGTTGTATGTATGTTGTACGTGTGTATGTTTATCATATATGTAGACATACCATGTATTTGGTATGCCCTTTTACACTTTTATACACATTTTTTCATATCAACTACTTCATTTGTTAGACACCCACTTTTTAAAACTATTACAGCTCCATCCATCTCCATCCATCCAAATTTGTCTGGAAGAAATCGCTTAATGTGATAAGACCGCCCATTGTACTAGATTGTTTTCTTTTTTCTCCTACCTATTTATCCTGCTTGTGTGTACGATAAAGAGTATTCTATTCTATATATCAGTTGAAAATCATATAAAATACAAAACTGCGTCGAAAGAATCCATGATCTTTCTATCTTAATCCAGCAACCCACCTCAGCTTCGCACTAGTAGACAGATAGGAGTAAGGATTACTATTTTGTAGAATAAACAGGTTAATCTGACTACCAAAACTAAACCTACCCACTAATAAACGTAGAGATTATGTGTACAACTAATATATGAACCATATTAGTTGTACACATAATCTCAAGGTTTATTTGTGGGTAATGATAGTACTATTATTTGTACAACCAATAGTTTTCGGAGCGTACGCCCAATAATGACTGTATAGATCAATATTAGATTGCTTGGGATACATTATTGTAATATTCGAAGAGAGTTCAATATTTATATTAATATGTATTAAATCTGAAATTCCAGTTTAGTTGTGTAAGTAAATTTTAAATGACACGTATGGTTCTTTTTTAATTAGCACGGCTTTCTTTCAAATCCAGTATATTCTTCACACTTTACATGAAAGATGATGATATAAAATATATATAGTATAAAGTATGACTAACTAAATAACTTTTTATATTAGTATCAAAATGGAAAATTATAAATTGTGTTGTCCGGCAGGTCTCAAACCAGCACCCTCAAACCAATGCGAGATAGGCGCTCTGTGTTACATTAAGAATGATACATATTTATTATTTCTCTACTTTGGGAGTAGATTTATGCCTTGCATTGCAATAATGCTATAAATTAAAATTTTATTTATATTTGACTAAGGCTCACAATCCTTAGTGTGCGAGATCATCTTGGGCGGTTTAATACATTTATTATTACAAAAGCAGTCACATTTCACTCGGTCTCGATTGACGTTTTAAAGACCGTTGCTCCAATACCTTGACCAGCTTAATTTAATTCGAGTAGGTAGTATTGTGTAATATGAATTACTAGGTTTCTGTTTAAAGGATAGTTAATAAAGGAGTAGGCTTTAGTTTTTAAAAGTGTGATTAAGACTAAATGTTATTCATGTTACGCTTCCAAATTTAACTAAGTGACTTTCAAAGTAGGTTACACGATGATTGGTCCTTGTTTTCGCAAAATTAACAGCAGTTGCTGGAATAAGCTCTCATAATAAAAATGCCGAGCGAGCTAAAGTGGCAGAACTCGAGCATTTAACAGCTGTAGCCACCCCTCGTTCGTAATTAAGCCAACTAGTGATGAATAGTCTTATTTTTCATAGTTGAGTCATAACAGATTTAGAGATTTACGGATTTACATAATAGCTCGTAAAACAACGGAGTTAAGTTAGCTACTTTACTAACATAATTTATTTGAGCACAGTTGTGAGCTTGAGAGATGTCATTGAAAACTTTCCGCCATAAAACATCTCTTATATAAAGATGAGAAAAAGATAATTCTTTAATGAAAGGGTAAATCATTTAAAACGATGTGCCTGTCACAAGTTTTAAATAAAAATAAGTAATGATGAACTAAATGAGCACTTACAGTTAACTTTATCTCGTTGCGTGACACAAAGGGCTCTTGGCCAGGTGCCCTTATCGGTCCCTAAGTGATCGGCGTGTTGAATCATATAATCAGTCTATAGAGGGATGACCACTTTGGTGGTTTATTTTCTAAACACCTCTGTGCTTCGGAGGGCACATTCTATTGTCGGTCTTGATTATAATAATTAGTCAACAGACATCATGAAAATTTTGTGGCTGGAGAAAAGAAAGAAGATACATGACATTTCAAATGACAGCAAGAATTAACACCTTCAATTATATACCTCTATTGGGACTATTGTAAAACCAATATCTAAAACTCTGTCTTATTATGAAGAAGCTGTGATAGTCATAGTCTATGACTATCACAGCTTCTTCATAATAATATAGCAGTTCTTTGCGGTATTTAAAATTTAAAAGACAAATACTTAACTTACTTTTTTATCTTTCATTTCAACCGATAGCAACAAAAATATAAACAAGAAATAACTAAACACATCATTTTAATCCATGGTATAATTTCCATAAAGAAATATAGAATGCAGGATTTAATACAGTAGTAATACAGAATGATATAGTTCCCATGTTATCAAAACTACTGTAAATGCTGAATTGAGTTATAAAATAAAACCTTATTCCTCACATTTCGTATTGCACACCTAGGGGTGTAATTTCCAAATCATATCGCTTATCGACGCCATACAAGCCAACTTTACTGTTAAGTAAATTTAAGATCCCTTAAAAGCTTTTAATCCCTATTACACGTTTGACAGTAAGTATACAAAAATGCTAAAACTCATTACCAACTCTGATTGTTGCGCAATATATTGGCGACTAATTTTTATTGCTCATATTTAATGTAATTTTTAAACCCCTTTTTTATGTTAAGTGGTTGTACTTCATGATTGAATCGGGGCGGCTACTGTGTGACTGTATTTCTTGATGAAAAAGCCCAAGAACACTCTTTGTCATGACCTAGGATTTGAACCCAAGACCTTATTTTCTTATGTTCAGCTCGCTATCGTTAGGCCGACTAGATAATCACCAGGTACATTATTTAAAAGAAGGAGTATTAAAAACTTGATAAATTGATAAAAACTGAATTCTATATCGAGATAAACTAACTAATAAAAAAGTAAAGCTATGTATTGATCTTTCGATATCTTAAATATAAATATAGTATAAATACTTCATCATGTTCCGTTTTTGACAGCTTTTCATTTTGTTTGCGAGAGAGTGAAAGTCTGCAAATGACTTGCTTTTTGCGATGCCTTGTTGTTAAATATATGTGTATATTTGCTAAGAACGGATGCTTTGTAAATAGATATTCTGTCACATTAAAAGAAAATCTTATAAATAGAAATAATAAATTAAATGAATGTCGGCGATTTCATGCGTACAAGCTTGAAAATTGGAACATAGTGATACAAAAGGGGAAGAATCGAGAGAGAGAGAGAGAGAGAAAGAAGAGAAGAACAATAAGAACATAAGCTAAGCCAATGGTAGCCAGTCTCGAATATCTCCAACCTTAACTTATACGTATATTAATTACATGTGGCTTCAATTAAAAAAAAACATAACGTATATTTTTTATAAAAAATAATCCGATTATAAAAATAAACTAAAACTTGTGTGCTTACACAAGCTTTAGGTAATTTTTATAAATACCAGACAAGTACGAATCGGATTCCCAACCGAGATTTTATGATCTTCTTTAAACGTTTCTTAAATATTGAAATTGTTTTATTATATTTTAGCCAACGTTATTGCAAATGTAACGTTTTCATGTGTTTCATTTCTTTAGCAAAGAGAAATAAAGAAGACTGACATAATATTATCACATGAAAAATGTAAAATCATGTATCATTTGAAACCACTTCATTTATTCCTCATAAAACCTCACTTACATATTTCTATTTTGCCTACTTTGCAATCGAGTTCAATTTGAACTTTGCCTTTTTTATATATATTGCCTCCAGATAGTACCTTCGCTGTTCTGTCGTTTCAGGAAACAGAACCTCGGAATAGTTATATATAATATATATATAATTATGAACTATATATTAAATAGTTCATAATTTTAATACGTAATCAATATAGAAATTTGTTTAATTTTCGATAAACCAACATAACTATTAATTAAAACACCACCTTAAATAATAAAGAGCTTTTGTAAATTTAAAAACTTTGATTTATGTTGTACTAATTCAACAGCAAAATAACATAATAACACTTCAATATTGTTTTTTGAAAGACAACGCCCGCACTAGGGATATCTAATACCTATGTCGCGAGGTACTTTACAAACATAATAGACGGACACAAATTATATCCAGACTCAGAACAACTGTTTATGGGACACACAAATAGGAGTCCGGGGGCGCGGGACTTGAACCCGCGACACAAAGAGGCGAGGCAACTGACTTAGGCGCAGCGCCCCACGTGTAGTAAACTTTTAATAATATTTTTATAATATTGAATATAATTTTTTATATTAAGGTTAGAAATAGAATGATAATTTTTTATATATAGTTTTTATGGATCAGCAAAAACATTGAGTTTATTAGGTGTGGTTATTATAATAATCATCACTAAATGTGCGTTGTGAGAGTAATTTGGAACGGACACGGGCGTCAGTATGACGATTGCTGACTGAATTGATGCTAGCCTATTGATGCGAATTTGCGATGGTGAGGAAAAATGGGGCTTGTCTCTTTAATCCATTATGATAACAGTTATAAAACGTTACAAAATACGCAAGTATCAGTATTAATTTAGAAATGATGTCCGACAGAAAATAGCAGTGTTACCGCGTTTTAAAGTTGAGCGTAGAAATAAGTTTTGACTGCTAATTGAGAATTTTAACAAAGTACTGTAAGTCTCAATAAAGAAACATTTTCTAAAATGTTTCTTTATTGAGAATATAAAGACAAACTTCGATTAAAATCATTACCTCTGGCATCTAGAATGCTATAAGTACTTATTTTTAGCGTATAGTACTATTAAAGCTCTACTACTCGGAGGCATATTATTTATAAAAAGTTGAGTCGTAGTCATTTCCTCCGTTGTAAATCATGTAACATGTTATAAAATATTTGTTAATGTCGACTAAATATTTTTTTAATACAAAAATTATTTCTTAAATTCTTTCCGTACTTCGTTAGTGTAAACAGTTGTTCGGCGAACTACCTGAGTTATATTTTTGATGGCACTTGTTGTAATTTATCTTCGCCAGGTTGAATTAGCTTGTCCTTATTATCGTAAACATCATCAGTGCCCTCTGAAAAATATATTTACGAAGAAGTATTTCTCCTTATTAAATAGGTAGTTATGCAATAAAATACAAGTAAAGCTTTTTTGGGACTTAACTGTATTGTTCTTTGAAATATGTGAAACCTTAACCCAAATTTATTTTCAAGAATTACTCGAGCTCCAGATTGTTTCTTATTAAATCGACGTTCCGGTGTATTTGCGTTGTGATTTCCTGGATACGGTTTCATAATATTTGGGTATTTCAAGATATTTGAGTTGGTAATAGTGGTGCTAATAACTTTAGAGCATCGTTAGTGATCATGTCCCAGAACACAAAAATCAGCAAGAAAATAATAATTAAGTTCTATAAAAACGTAAGTACAATACTAAAACTTTATATGTAATTTTTGTAGTTTTAGTCGTCAAAAAATAGTGAGCCTGCATCAGGTGGACATATCACATTAATATGATTCTCACCAATTGCAAATTCGCAATCTCTAGCCATTCTTGTGCAGATGTCGGAATCTGAAAATAACAATGTAATTATTGGGTTAGATAAAGTAACCTATTTTATATAGGATAATGAGATAACCTTGTATACCTCCACGTTAGTTAGTCTGTGTAAGTTAAGTCAATTTTCTTTCCCTCTAAATAATTTAAAGCCTTGCTACAAGATAAAATCAATATTACCACCAGCACTTGGTAGCACCAGATGTTGCTCGCTATGTGAAGCACAAAGCCATTTGGAGCTAGTAATTAATGAAATCTGCCAATAACAATGATGATAAAGCGTATTATGTAAATTAATTTTCAAAGCATATGTAATAGTAGCTTGGCGGAGGGCAAGTCGCGGGTTTCCAATTCCATTTACCGTCTAAATAGATTGTATAAAGTCACAAAACGACTAACGCAAAAAATATATTATTTGCCAAAAATACATTACGATTCGATCGACCACAATTTTGCTAACGCATTAGCAAAGTCGAGGTTGATAACTTTAATACGAAACGATACAATTTTTTATCTTTTGTATGATGTTTATGTTTATCGTAGTCTTGGTATTATGAATACATGATTTCGAAGTTTTAATTATAGGAGCTAAGTAGTTATATCGGAACAGTGTTTGAATGATTTCGTTTTGTGCTATTTATAGGTGTTGTTGGTTCTTTGAGGTAATCTAATGTTATTTTACTAATGACTTATATCGAGACATGTTGCAATTAAATTTTTATTTGGAATTAGTCGTTTTAATGCTTAAAACTGCACTCGAAATTATAAATATATGATAAGATACTACTAAGAGTGAAATAATTTTATATGACGAGGGTAGCTATAATTGAAATATTTACTATTACACAAGCATTATAGATATAATTTAGTTAACTAAACGTTGTTTTTCCTATGATGCTAGTTTAGTTTAGGCAGTGGGAAAAGTGCAGCTGTTGCACTGCATAATGAAATCAAATATCAAAGTGAAAAATGCCACGAAGGCGCACCGTCGAATCGAAATAAAGTAACTAGAAATGCAATTAGTGACTGAGTAAAACGCAATTATTTCGATCCTTTAGATTCATGAAAATGATAATTTTCTTGTGGCATTTATATTTGAGAGCTTTCTAAGCTCTTGAATAAAAATGCCTTACTCTTTCATTCGTCATAGTGAAATAAAAGTGCACGCTAATTCACATCGTAAGTATTTATAGATACGGCCTATTTATGAACACAACAATAATAAGCATCCGTAAAAACAGTTTAAGCATCTCATAAGTCATAAGCGTATATAGGTATATCGGCGTATAAGCGGTTTTCCATAATGAATCCTTGATCACAGGCGACGCATCTAATATATGGTTATAAAGAGGAAAGGTATGTATGTATGTTTGTAACAAATTGGCTCAAAAAGTACAAGACCGATTTAAAAAATTCTTTCACCATTTTAATGCTATATTATCACTGTTTAATAAAGGCTATTTCAATTGCAAGAAAAAATAAGGATCCCTACTAAAACTACAATAATGTTACCCAAGGTGTATAAAAATGCCTATAAAATAACCTTCATCGCAGGCGGTGCGAAAACTAATGATGATAGAACAAAAAATTTTCCACAATATTAAAAAACATATAAATTATTACAAAAATGTCGCAATAGCATGTGTAACTATTGTAGTTATATCACTATAACTACTTTTTAACATTTTACAATGTAATAGTAACTCCGACTAAAATTAGACCAAGTTATTTATATGATTAAGGCAAAGCTTAATCATTACTTAAATAACTGATTTCTGAAGCAAAGCTGTTTAAATACCTGTAAATTACTTTTTAGTTTATTCAAATCAGACATTCTATTCGAAAGATATAACGAGTTGAATAAAATTGAAATAAAATTAATTCGCCGCTACGCCGCCACCGTGACGCGCCGAAGCGCCAGGGCCAGAGTGCAGGAGAGGTGGATATCCTGATATATAAATGATGCGCCATTGGTGTACAGCGTTCCCAGTCAGAGTGTTTTTACCCCAAGGAACTACTTCAACATGTACGAGACCCAACATCGTTCCAGAACTTAAAAACCGTTGACGGAGTGACTAAAGAAACTTACCAAGCAGCTTGCCGAGATAGAGGTTTGCTGGAAAATGATAACCGATGGGAAATTACTTTGAGATAAGCTTCAATATCAGAATGTCCCTTAAAGCTGAGAGAACTAAGTATATACTAAATACATAAGTATTTAGGTATGTCCTTTATTTACTGTAGGTTTATGCCAAAATGTTAAAAAAATAAATGACCACTCGTGCGAAGCCGGGACGGGCCGCAACTCGAATATATTTTTCGAGAAGTATTATTGACAGATACAAGAGCCATATATTCTTACTTTTAAGCTACAGCTGCATATTAATCTATATTTCAAAAATTATACCTCCACACTTAAAATGATAGACATCATGAAATAGTTCATTTACTTTGCGTTATTATATATATATATATATATATATATATTTATAATAACGCAAGTAAAGTTAAGTTTTTATTTTTAAATTTAGTTCAATAAGTTGTTTATAATTTTAATACCAACACTATCGCATTAGGTCAAGACCTGTAATGATAGGTGTTAAGGAGAGAAATAAATAAATAAATAAATATATATATATTTATATATATATATATAATTTGCGGTTTTGTCAGTCTATCAGTTGCAGTTCTGTCATGGTGACAAGATGGCATGAATGTGAATATAACTTATTGTTTGTCTGTTAATTATCTTAGAGAAGACAAAGGCATGGAACAGATCTTTTCTTAATTGGTTTTATAAAGCTTGGTGTTGTACCTTTATCTATATTTGATGTTTGTTGGGTAAGTAAGTGCGGTTGTCTTCTGGGTTTAAAATAAGATATTTAACGAGACTCGTTTGAAAAAGTACTTGTGGGGTTGGTTTGTGGAATACATACTACAGTCTTAAATAAATATTAGAATTACTACTTAAACCTACTAAAACTATTAAAACTAGTATCTAATACAATTTGAAAATTGTATTATATAGTTAGTCTCATAAGATAGCTTAAGAGTAAAGATGACATGCTTGTTGAATTTGTTGAGAAGTTTATCCATGACACATAAGATATTTGAGATGGCGACTTCCAAGTAATTACACTGCCATTCATCCATGATGTCATATTTAAAAATAACATGAAAACAGTTAGATTGTCAATACCGTTTCACAATACCCTAATAATTTACCCTTATTTTGTACTGTAAATTTTTAACTTATTACCGGAATATTACTTATATTAGAATACTTACGCGAACCTTGTTTATGCTTAAATTTTTAAAACTTTATCTTTATCTCCCAGAAAAGCGTATATAGTTTCGTACCTAAATAAGTCTGACTATAAACTGCACCAAGATCTCCATGTAGAAAACATAGTATTAATCATGGAGCTATTACAAAGTATTAATAATATATATATATATAGGGACAATGTCACACAGATCATCCTAGCCCCAAACTAAGCAAAGCTTGTACTATGGGTACCAGGCGACGATATATATACTTATATAGATAGATAAATACTTAAATACATAGAAAACATCCATGATTCAGAAACAAATATTCGTGCTCATCACACAAATATTTGCACTTACCGGGATTCGAACCCAGGACCACCAGATTCGTAGGCAGGAGCACTACCAACTAGACTACGGTGACGGTATAGTAACAACAACAAGAAGCGGACTTATTCCTGAAAGAATGGCGAAGTACTTGCAGCACAGCAGCGGCAACTTGCAGCGGAGATTACTGGGAAGTAAGTAATCACCGCTGCAATTTGACCCGCTTGCTCTTTCGCCTTGCTATTTTATTTAAAAATATTCCAAAGCTATTTATATATATTAAACATGTACGGTACGGTGATAGTTAATATTTTTACTCATTACAGGTTTACTCGTTCTTAAATTTAATACGTAGTTTAAAAAAAAACGCTCTTATTTGGGATACACTAAAAACATAGAAGCAGCCATTTAGAAAGTTCTAAGAAAATATATGAGACTTTATTTTTTAATTTAGATGCACACAATATGTTACAAAAGCAGCGCTTATCTCAGTACAAATTAGACTAGATAAAGTTCGGAGTGATATAATACGATTACTCAATTGTATCAAAATAATTCGTAAAATAAAACTTATAGTTTCTAGAGGAACTCCACTAAGAGGTACGCCGGATTAGAGCAACCATTATTTACTACCATTGCGTTGTGCTCCTTGCCCGACGAATGGGAGAAAATTTCCGGCCCTTTTGCAGTTTTTTCTTAACTTACACTTATTGGGTGTACACTCCATTTGACAACTCTCTTACTAGTAGTAATTATTAAAAGGGTAATTTACAAATACATAATTGCCGGACATAAACTACATCCAGACTCAGGACAATTATTTATGAGTCATAGATAGTTGAAGTGCACGGAAATCGAACCCGGGACACGACGTGGCGAGGCGACTGATTTAATCGCTGCGCCACACTTGCAGTCAAATTACATTTTTGTTCCAATGAAGCAAAATAAAATAATAATAATAGTATTCAGGAACATTATTCACCCACGGTCATCTGATTCCAAATTAAGAAGAGCTTGTACTATGGAAACCAGATGACTGATATATACTACTTTTCTTTTGTAAATACAAACTTATATAGATAATTACACCCAGACACAGGACAGACAGACATGCTTATGCACACAAATATCTGTCCTGGATGGGAATAGAAATCACCACCTGCGGCGTGAAAAGCAAGCATTTACCAACCATGACAACTAGCCTATCAAAATAAGAACAATCTTGGCAGTTTTAGGAACAGAAAAATGGGTAGGTATTTATTCATAAACCTATGGTTTGAAATACGCTCCAATGTCGTCTACTTTGGGCTCTTTAGAAAATGTTATAAAAAGGATTTTTTAAATATTCTGCTATAGCTGAATAAGATCTGATATACAATACAGTTGCATTCACGTGTTACTGTGTCAGTTGGACACACATAATGTGTGTCTGCACTATAAATGCTTGTTTTTACCGTTTGCTAGTGAATCTTATAAACAGGCAATTCCATAAATGTATTACCTACTAGATATTCCCTGAGACATATTTCATAGAAAGTTTATCTCAATATATGCCAACACAATTCATGTTCGTCAGAATATAAAGTGGTTTCAAGAAGCGAGCAGTGATGTGTGAGAAGTGATTAAGAAATTACCATAAATTATTTACCGAAGTTCATTGTTTCCATAGTGTGCATTTATTTTGTATGAGGTTAGATAATAATAATATCCTCCCGACCGAATTTCGGCCACGGCGGCCAGTCTCAATAGAGACTAGCCAATTGCGCAGGACATATTATTATAGTGCACAAGTGTGTGCGCAAACACAGGGGCACTTTCTATTCCATCACTCTCATGATCGGATGGGACGGCTAGCGACACGACCGGAAAGAGATCAGGTACAGGACCGACGGCTTTACGTGCTCTCCGAGGCACGGGGGTGTAATACCGCCAACTTCCAGACTTCGGGCAGATACTGAGAAATTTCTTTTTATGGAAAAATCCCTAAATCACTTTTTGGCCCGACCCGGGATTTGAACCCAGGACCTCATTTTCTGCGGTTGAACACGCTACCACTAGACTACTAGATATTCATATATATAACCGTGTGGTTTCCGGCCTAAAACATATCAGGGTGACCCCCCCCCCCCCATACCATCCCGTGGGTGTCGTAAAACGCGACTAAGGGACATCAGGTAGCCGGGCAGCACCGCGTTACTGCGTTCGCCAACTCGTATGCCAAGCGCGGTGACAACGGCAAACCTCTTAAAAAGGCAACGTTATAGTAACCTTTCCGGGGAGGCCTAGGTCCAGCAGTGGGCGATATATGATATGTATTTGATATAATCTATACATATAATATAATCGTAGGAAAGTCAAAACTGTACATTGAATATTTTTTAAAAGGATACTTGGGACGTGATCTACAATCGATATCGAAGCCAAAAATATAGTTTTTAGAATTTTTGTCTGTTTGTCTGTATGTATGTCCGGGATAAACTCAAAAAGAACTGCATGGATTTACTTCAAATTTTGCATGAATGTTACTAAGAGGTCGGGTCAACATATTATCACGCTATCACCTTCGGGGGAGGAGCTGTGACAATTTATAAAATTTAACGCGGGTAAAACTGCGGGGCACAGCTAGTTTCATTATAAACTTTAACACATAGTGGCATGGTAAAGCTCAAGCCCCAGTTTTAAATTAAACACTGTTTTAGTATTAAAATTCAAATTCTGAATTTCATGAATTCAAATTGTGTCAACTTAACTATGTCGCTGTACAGTTTCCATATACTTGGCTGTAAGAAAACATTTTGTGTGTAAATAACTTCTAATTTAAATGGCCTAGACGTAATTATTAACCATCATTATGTTAGCCGAAAGGGCAACCAAAATCTCTCTTACCTGGAGAAGGAAGTTAAGGTTCCATTAAGTTACAGCATGGGATAAGGTACGTAAGACATCGAATGGTGTCTGGTAATGTATGGCCATTGTAAGGTGTTTCATGACACCTGACAGTTCAAACTTATAAGCAAAATTTTAGAATTTGTTTTTATTAAAAATCTAGAATTATCTTTATATATATTCTATTATTATAATATCATCTAAAATTACATTATATGCTAGTAAATAAAAGTACAGCGTATACTACATTTTATTATCAAATTAACATATAAATATATAGTTTGTAAGTTGTAGGTGTGCATGTACATTAATATTTGTCTGCTGGACAAAGGCCTCCCCTAAGGATCTCCACAATGTCCAGTCTTGTGTTGCCAGCATACATTAATATGCGTACTAAATTTAAAAATATGTATTATTGATATAATACAAGTAATATAAATTGTTTAGGCGACAGCATATACATGGTGAGTCATAATAACAACAGAATGCAAGAGAAAATTTGTATTATCGTTTAAAAGCATTGTAAATTATGCAAAGCTACGAAATAGCACCGTAGTTAACATATTTCACGCTACAAGTTAACGATCGGGCACTACTGTTGTACTACGTCTGTATTGCTTGCTACGATGCCAACGACCGTGTGCATATTAATCTTTTAGCCGTAGATCTTTCATATTTAATCCTCGACTCGAGAATGAAAAGTTATTTTTTATTATCATATATATTTGTGGCGCCGTGCAGTGGCCAGACGTAGCATGCTTTTAAAGCGGCTTTTTTTTTAAATAAATTTAATCAGAATGTCGGTGCTATAAATAAATAAATATCCGGTGCAATTTCGCAGCTTGTAGTTATTTCAGAATGTGTCATAAGACGTATATTAACTGTTATACAATGCTAGTAGCTACGTATATAGCTCTAATAAAAGTATAAGCTTAATAAAATAAATATGGAATAAACAAATAATATATTTTACGTAGTTACAGTAATAAGTAAGTAACTATTGTAGTATTTGAAAGCTACAAATTGACACAATCGCGTACTGTACAAAGTAGTTTAATATGGTACAAAGTCGTAAGCACGCGACCCGTCTGCTAGTAAGCGGTTACTACAGCTGCAGTATAGGGTTCATTTAAAACTATTCTATTTCGCTTGTCTTTTATAAAATAAAACGCAACGCAGTAAACAACATAAAGGCATAGAATACAAACTCGCATAAACAAAAAAACGGTACGCTATACCGCCCTTCTGCCGTGTCTCTGCTATCTCTTCAATATATAAATATTAGTAAATGGGCTTTGAAGGTTCAACTGGCTAATACAATACAATACAAGACTGTTTGTACACCAGAAATAACAAATTAATTACTAAAATAGTTATAATAAATTTTGTACAAACTTTGGTATTATCGCTAGCTGCAATTTTTTTCAACGTTTTTCTGATCGTAATCATTTTATGGGTATGTTTGCAGTGTAAAAATAAGATTTATATTTTAGAGAATTATAATACATAATTATCCAATTAAGCTCATTATTAAGTGAATTATTCATTGTTCAATGTAAGTCCTAACAATCGTTAAACCTAATACAGTAGTATTACAAGAATGTTCAGACGGCAGTACATCCAGCTACCCCAATCTGTCAAATTTCTTTTATAGATTTCCTACTTTATCACATAAGCATAAGGTTCACTTTCAATTGGGGAAATTTGACATATTGGGGTAGCTTAATGTGCTGGCGTCTGTACAATATCTGGGATGCGGAGTGTATTATGAAAATAAACAGTTAAGTGGATAAAATAATTTTACTGTGGTATGAAAAATTTGTTGATTACAATTTACTTCCAACTTAAAATATATTTAAAACTACTATAAATTACAAATTAAAAAAATTGTGAGTCGTCACGGGACGCCTGGCAGATGTGAAACATCGACATTATTTTTTAAAATTAATATGCAGAAAAGAACATATTTTGATATGAACTAAATTATGTCATAATGATAAAATAAAATATTACACGACATAAAAAAAAAAAAAAAACGTGGCGACGCGTCGCTCCCCTAGAAATCTTTTTTACGTGCGGCTATAGATGTTGCGCATTAAATATAGACACAGTGGTCTACAAGTTAGTGGTTAGGTTACAAAATTAGATAAGACACGGCAGCTAACCTAAGACTCGTGTTGATTATACTATCCTGGGACATTAATCACATCGGCCATCTGATCCTAAACTACTATGGTAACCAGATAACTGATATACTACGTACGTCGTACACTACTTTTCTTTTGTAATATATACTTATACACCCAGTCTAAGCACAAACAAATATTCGTCCGGGGAGGGAATCGAACCCACCTGTGGTTTGAAAGGCAAGTATTTACCAACCACGCCAACCGGCCCGTCACCATTGGATCGCAGAAAGC
The DNA here is from genome assembly GCA_951640165.1 of Pseudoips prasinana. NCBI lineage: Eukaryota > Metazoa > Arthropoda > Insecta > Lepidoptera > Nolidae > Pseudoips > Pseudoips prasinana. Next base: position 22,918,092 of record OX621234.1, read on the forward strand.
CTGCCGGCCGTAAAAGAATTTATTTAATATTTAATAATCATCTTTTGTAATATTTATGTGTAGATAGCCATGGTAAAAAAATTATGAGTTCAACGTGCTATTAAAATTAGACTAAGTAGCTTTTTATTAGGAGGAAAAACACCTTCCACTTTTATACGAGAGGGCACAAATACTCAAGAGGATTTTACAATCTAATATAATTGATATTGAGTTTTCACTCCAGTTATATTGGCGTACCTATAAGAGTTCATTTGTTCAATGGAAGATTATAACAAAAAAGCAACTTGAAAGACAATTCTTTCAATTTACTATTAGAAATTAATACTTTCCAATTAAATTATTAATTCATAACCAAACAAAGAACTTAACTGCATTAGTATAGCTGCCACTGATGTGAGTATACTGTTGACATGCATATTATTTCGGTTATACGAAGCCTAGGAGCTTTCACTCCTTCACCGGACGATAGAGGTGAGGGCGAGGGAGCTAAAACCGTCTGGCGAATAAAACTATAAACTATACGCTAAAGGAGACAGACTTTTTGCGGCTCGAACCTCTACTAAGGGCAGTTATTGATGTAAAATTGCTGCATTGTGGAACTGTGGCTCTACATTAATACCCGAAGACGCGGGCCGCTCGTTGTATTGGGGATCTGAGAATGAATTGTTTAAAGTAAGTCTTCATATAACTATCCGGATTGCAAGCACGGCTTCTCAGCCGGAGGAGCCGTGCTTGCGGGTGAGTATGAATGATATGGATTTGATTTTTGGTACATTGCCGAGGAGGAAAAGCTTTAAGACGCTTGGTGTATCCGATCGACTATGGTAGGTGAATGGAAATAGGCGCGAAAGCTTTTATTGCGAACAAACCACGAGGCTGAACTGCATAATATTTCCCTTCGCGGGCCCACAATTATTACTTTTACTATTGTGAAGTGTAAAGGCCTTATTATTTATTATTATTTATTTGACCTTTTGTCTATCTGAAATTTTAAATAACCTGTGTGTCTTCCTGGTCGAATTTCGGTCGATTTTCAGTTTTAATGGGGCCTAGCTATCTGCTCGGGACATATTATAGTGCACACGTGTATATTCAAACACATGTACACTTTCTAATCCTCCACTCTCATAATCCAATGGGATAACTAAACGATACGTTGGGAAGAGTTCAGGAACAAGACCAACGGCTTTACGTGTTCTCCGAGGTACAGGGGTGTAATTCCATTCCCGCTCCGGGCTGATACTGAATAATTTTTTACAGAGACTTCTCAATATCGTTTCTTGGTCCCAGACAGTATTTGAACCCAGTACCTCAAAGACGCTCGCGCTATAACAGTTACGAATATAACTACGCTCGTCTACATAAAGTTCCGAGACTCATTAATTCATATCTTAGCTAAATCGAAAGGATTTTTTAAGTCACGGGCACTACTAGTATTAAATGATAATAAATTATCTCATAAAATGAAACGATACAGCAATGAAAACTCAATGGATCAGATTAGTAAGTTATAGGTTAGAATGGAAGATAAGGGTGTAGGAAAAACAGTAAGGCGTATATTTTTATAAATATAGATCAAATAAGGTAAACTAATTTATCTAATATTTTTTTGGGTAATAGTGGCAAGTTTAATAGTAAATAATGTTAAAATCAAGTCCTGATTAAACAAAATACTTAGAAGAAGCTGAAATTCTATACTATTTTGTTTTTAAAAAGTGAAAACGGTAACTTAATTCGAAATTGCGAAAGGTTTGATAAAATATATAATATAAATAGCTTTGATAAACAAAATAATTCATCGACGTAGATTTTGATTAAACATGATTCCGGACTTTTACCGAAACAATATTATTCTTTACATAATATAAACAATATTGTATTATTAGCAGTTTTATTAGTATCTTGTTATTTTATCTTAGTAACATCTTACTAATAGATTTGTTTGGCTAATTCTCGTTAGTCGATTTTACTCAGTGGATTTATTTATAATGGCAATGAAGCCCATTACCAGGCAATTAACGGTCTCCTCCCATAATTAGAGGGTATAGGCGCATATACCACCTCGCTGGCCTAGTGAGAATGCCATCAAGAAAATTTTAGGAGAACTCTAAGCATTCAGATCTCCACACAATGTTCGCCTTCAACCGTTTAGAAGTACAAGATAGTTAATTGTAAATAAGCACATGGATTTAAAAGATCGGTAGGTACTTGGGTGATCCTTGGGTTTGAATTACATGTAGCCACAGTCCAACCGCCAAATTTTAACATTATCACTATTTATTAAATTTTTATTCAAAACAAAACCAGAGTACTTGTTTCAATGACCTGAAAGACTTATCCATTTCCTTTATTTTTTTTATATGGCAGGGGGAATGCCTACGCACGCCATCCGCAAAAAGTATCTACGGGGGGGTATGTCGGACTTGCACCCACTAAACCTATACCCTGGGAGGGCTCTGGATTGCCCTTCCCTTTTGCCGACTCCTATTATAATTAATTAATATTAAATAATTAATATCCTTAATTCTATTATAATTGAAACAATCTTCTTCTTCTTAGCGAGTCGATGGCAATCTAAATTGTGTCCGCCGAGAACTTGGCCACGAGAATCGCATTATGAGTAGCCTCCATCAGTTCTTTAAGCGTGCAGTTGGAAGGGTACGCGCTAACTGATAACAGATGTCTCATTGTCTGTGGGACTACACCACATTTGCATTGAAGGCTGCAATCATTGATATAACCTCACATGAACAAGTTGTACCTCTAACGATCAACCTAGGTTCGAAGCCTATTTAATGACTTCCAGACTAGCCAAGTTTCTATCCAGCGCCCCTGGATGGAAACTGCCGGGGCTAGTCTTTCGTCCTTCCGCTGAGCAGAGAACTCTCACAGGCTAGATGCCAGCTGTGGCGAGAGTGTATCAAACTGCCTACACTATTTGTTCCACCATCTGAAAGTCTCATTGAAACAATAAGTCCGATCTCCTAGAACTGAGCTACAGCAAATTTATTCATATCTATATAAGTGATTGTATGTGGTTATATACTCTGTGGCTTATTGTTTATTGCATTAATAACGTTCTGTACTGTAAACAATCTGTAATACTGATAAAATAATTGCGAAAGTTTGCCTGCTTCTAATTTTTATTAAATACAATTAAGTTTGATTCGTAAATAAAAATAATTTAATAATGTTTGAAATAATCATAAACCATTTTTATTATGTATCTAATAGGTTGAATTTTTCTGTCGACGATTCTGAGAGTCCTGGTGGAATATAGTACAAGTTACATCTTCCGTGGTATACCCGAGTGTCAATAAAATACTTACTAAGTTCAGTTGTGTGTTTAAAGCATTTCTTGGTGGTGACTTGATGATGATTTTTATAGAAAATACGGTATTAAAGCTGAAGCTTTAATGCAGTCTATTTCAATAAAGTAAAATATTATATACATATATATGATGTTAGGTAACAATATGCGTGGATAGTAATAGCAAAACGACGATAATCTCATGGCTTATCTAGAGTAAAACAAGGCTATTAAAATGTACACAATCTGACATATCGTATCATCATTACCCTCTACGACCCTTAATTTACATTCGTATGGATAAAACGCCTTCGGCTTAGGCTTCGCCTCCGACCTCCAATCGGATGAGCGTTTTCTCTTACAACGAAAGTTGAAAAAAGTCTCTTAAAATAGTGCAGTTACTGTTGGGGAGACTACTACCGAGGCAGTAACAGTAATCAAACCTTATGACTTACTTCATCGTTGGAATCATTACGAATTAATTAAATTGACTAAATTTTTTTTACAAGTATCTCCGCCATAATTTTGTACCGTGTCGATTAACAAGATAAGTTTAGTAACATTATTTCGTTAAAACTGAGATGTAACGCGGTAGCCATTACGAACGAGCAAACTGTACACTGTGTTGAACGAAAATAAAAAATCGATAACGATACAACGACTTTTTCTTCAAGAATATCTGCGAGCCCCTCAAATTGCACATTATATAAAGAATTACATTTTACTTATAGTTTTTATCTGGGTACGAATAACAGGGCCACCCCATTCCATTCCGTGGGTTTCATAAAAGTCTACTAATGAATACCGCAGGTAGTCGAGCAGCAGCGTCACCTGTGTACTAGCTTCCACTTAACTCCCATGCCAAGCATGGTGACTACGGCACACCCCTCCAAATGGCAACGTTATACAAACCTTCTGAGGAGGCCTATATGCAGTAGTTCTACTAGACTTGCATCGTTCATTTCGTTCGTTTTACACTATTTAACAGACTAGGCTAGACCAAGAGCCCGTCACTGGGACTTTGTTACGGACTGCGCTGGTTTTTTAAATTTACTCGTTGTTAATTTTCATAATTTCATGAATAATTATTAATTTCCAAAAGATGAAACCAGCAAACGGAATCAACTTGCGGCCCACGTGATTATTCTATATTTGTGACATTTGCATGTACACTACGGCATAGTAAAGTGGGGTTTTGAATAACAATTCTGTTTATCTTCAAAGAGCTCTCTCAAAAAGGTCAGGTCCCAGGTGAGACAGCTAATTTAAAGCTTTAAGGAAAAAGGAAAATAAGTTTCAAGTTTTCTCTAGAACCCTTCGCATTTCAGGTTTGGTTACGTTTGGAGTACGTTGAAGTACTTACATACGTTTATATTGACTTCGTTCTGTAAATAGGTTTTTGCAACAGTTCAATTTCTAAGACAGCAAAAATCTGGAATCTAGTAATTTACGGTGCATGAGTAAATCAAATTGAATCACGTAATCCACAGACTGTAATTTAATTTAGGCCTCATGGTAGTGGAGCCCTTCATAAATGCAGCTGATAAACTACCAGGACCTTTTTGCAACTTCAGTATGATTTGTTTTTGCGCATCAGTAAGCTTTCTAGGTACTCAAAGTGCGCCTACTTAAAATATTGTGTTGCAATCATCTTTTTTTCCGAAATCAAACGTAACGTTATACTCTCACAACAATACTTTCAACGTTTTTAACCATTTCTTTATCGGTAATCACGCAGGCGCAGAGCGTTCTGACCGAACGTCATCTATGGTAGATGTTTTCCACGTTTAAATTCGGCGCACCAACGTGTAAATCCGGCAGATAATCTAACCACTAACCAATCCCGTAATTCTTGATTTTTTTACTTTTCCGTTGTAGAATTTATCAAGCACTGATACATAATGATCTCGCGTAACATGTAACATCAAACAGCAAACCAATACTTGAATTTATTAATCCAAATAATAATCAGTTTTTCAAAAGAATTACATCGTGAACACTTTATTAATTTTTTTACTTCCACATAGGTTATATTTTCATTCTTTTTATATTTTCTGATCAAGTAATCGTGATCAACTTGCTCAAAACGTAGGGAAAAAAGTTGTAGTAAAATTGTGATTATAATGTCGAAAAATAAGAAATACTGTATATTTTGTCTGTAACTAAAGACAAGTAGGTATAGCTGGAGTAGGTACCCTAAGTTATTATTAAAAAGGAACATGGTTTTAGGCAAGTAGTGTTAACAGTCCAAACTGGTTGTACAGAATAGTTATTATATCACGGTTACACTATACAAAGATTAAGTTCGTAAAATAAACATAAAACAAGCACAGTACACTGAACAGTAATTTACGTGAAACCATAAACAAGGTATACAAGTTGTGTAGCAAAATCATTCAGCATACATTAGAGAGATTAGCTTAATCATGGATACTTTATATGTAAATGTTAATATATATAATGTATGTATGCTATACAATTGAGTGAGGTACGCGTGTACAAAGGGTGGTCATATCGCTAGCTGTATTTTCTTCCAGACCATCTTGAAATAAATAAAACAATTAAAAACCGAAATATGGGTATTAAAAAGGTGTAACAGGTAGATAGTGAAAGAAAAATATAAAATTAATCAATTTAAAAGCAATATTGTAGTGAAATCAATTATGATGCAGCTAATCACTTTGTTAGGATGTAATTGGTTGAATGCGGCGCGGCGTCGCGACAAAATAACAATAGCCTGCAGCGTTACAATAGCTCTATGAGCAGTTCCACTGACTACGTTCTATGAACTGGGGAGTTTGAACTGCTCCCTACTCCCCACTACCATATGTAATACGCTACAGATATTAGCATAACTATGTTAAAGTTCTAGTCCTGGAAGATTACCAGAGCTTTTCGGGGAGGGCGGAAAGGTTTTATTTTATTCATCAGCCCTGAGTTATATATGTTGCCTTATATATTATACATCTTATTTATTGCTTTTGTTTTAGTGTTATGTCCTTGTTGCAATTTTTATATATTATCATAACAATTATTTTAGCAACCTATCTCCTGTACTGTACTTTAATTAGTCTTTATACTGTCTTATTATAGTCGTTTTATAGTCTTTATACTTCTAGTTGGTAATTATAATTTATTATAAGATTGTAAGATAAATTGTAGTAGTATAAGATATCGAAGTAAACTATTTTATTATTTATGATATATAAATAATAGGTACAGATATGTTTATGTATGATATGTTCTGCAGATATATATGTATATATATCAAATGCAATTCAGTGTAATAAATTTGTGCCTAATGGTTATTATTAAGTTTGAAAGGACGGGAGGGTTGACAAGGTATTAGTGATGCCACTTGGGTCGCAACGTCATAGGCTAATGTAATCTGTGGCTACGGTTGGCGCTTACTATCAGGTAGACTGTAATATTATTTACCGATTTGGCAGAATGGGTGCTGGTATTTAACAACATATTAATAATAAATATCTTCGGATAACTAACACACTGCTATGTGATTACAAACTAGGCATAGCCTGTACTATGGGAAGCAGACATTTGGTAAACATATTCATGTATTTCTATAACACATATTATAAATAAATTATACCCAGGCACTGAATTAATAATTGTGCTCATCACATAAAGATTTGACCTGGATGAGGTTGAACCCATGACCCCTGGCTTAACATTTCGGATCACTAACCACTAGACCAGAAGGACAGACAAGAGGAAGATTTTCCATGATATAAGATTTTCGACCGTACTCAAAGACATATACGGATTATGAAATTTATAGTAAACGTCATGTATATGCTGCATGCCATGTAAAACTTTAAAATGGCGATGGACTGGACATATGATTAGAGATACGAATGGAAAATGGACAAAAACCATAACAGAATGGTATCCCAGGGACGGGAATAGAAGTAAAGGGCGTCAAACAAAATGATGGGAAGATGACCTCAAAAGGGTAGCGGGTCCAGAGTGGACGAGAACAGCGAGAGACAGACAGAAATGGAAAGCTTTAGAGGAGGCCTTTGTCGGAAGACAAGCTGTGCAGTGAAATCAATCGATTAATATGTAAATTTATTGTTTTATGGAACAGCAATAAAGGCTTATTTCATTTTATTATATGCCGCATGCCATAAATATCGTGCAGTCGGTGCATTCTCGCATGTAAATGCCAGTGTTACTAAACTTTTCATCCATTAGTGATGTTTGCTTAATTGATTTTCTGTAGACTAAGCGAGTCGGTGCCGCGTTTTATCTTTAGTGGTTTGTGTTGAGTATATTGATTAAATTGGAAACATTCTGTAATTATATTATTCGATTTCACTCTTGCCGCGCGGATTTTCATCTAAAGCGGCGATCACGTTTTCGTTTATTGCTTTAGATTTAATTTTATCGTTTATTTCGATTAATTAGTTTACTGTTTACTAATTTTGACGTGAGTAAATTTCGTATTTTATATTATATTTAAACGAAAGTATGTACCTAGAATTTATCTTTATTTGAGTAACCAAGATCCGAAAATTCTTACTTGATCGTTATTTTGGTATTGTTCACAGTCGTACCATCCTATTCTGGAACCCACTCAGAGCACTTTCAACCTACGTTATAGATAAATGTGACTGCACGTGTGGCGCAGCAGCTAAGATCGTCGCCTAACCGCTTCGTGTCGCGGGTTCGAGTCCCGCTCCGGACAACTATTTGTGTGACCCATAAATAGTTGTTCTAATTTGTGTCCGTCTGTTATATCTTAAGCTTACCTAATGTAAGGACCCACAGATACAAATACAAAAAATTATACCAGCACAAACAGTAAGGGTACACTAAAAATAACACCAAAATGCTATAAACAGACTGAAAAACACAAATGAATACAATTTCACATGTGCTTGTCACAACTATCCGAAGAAAAAAAGCTCGTAAAAACTTATCAAAATAATATATCTTAATGTTTGGCATTATGACACATTTTATGTTCCGTAGTAATTTAAATAACTGACTTGTTTTAATACTTCACAACTTACAGCGAACTGTACATTTTGTGTAATTATATTTTTGTATTGTTTGCGGGATTAACGTCAATTGTTTTCTACTTACATGCGGTACAATTAGGTGTTTATTAAAAATATAAGATAATTACAACCTCCTTTTGAGTTTTGACTTCTTAGTTGGCCTAGCGGTAGATTGTTCAACCACTCATAACGAGGAGTGCTGGGTTCACATCCCAGGCTAGGCCAAAAATTTTATTGGGGCTGGAGTCTGACAGTTGGCGGTGCTAAACGCCCGCACTTGGGAGAGAACCTAAAATGGTAGTTCTGCGCCTGAACTGTCCCCGGTCTTATCACATAGCCGTCCTATCAGATTATATTAAGAGCTCTCTTTGAGCGTTCTTTTGTTTGTGCGTTCTGCTTGTTTTTGTGGTCTCCTTTCAGCCGCTGTAGTTGAAACGCGGCTATGAGCCTAATTTTTATTATTATTAGTTAACAATATATTTTGTTTGTTATAGGTAGAACCATGGCGATCATCCAGTCGTGCTGCTGCTGGCGCAGCCTGCGGCGAGGATGCTACGCTTCTGCAGTTTACACCATAGTGGGTACCTCCAATAATTATATTCTTGAGTTAATCTATACATATAATAAAATCATAGGAAAGTCAAAACTGCACATTCAATATTTTTTAAAAAGGATACTTGGGGCGTGATCTACAGTCGTTATCGAAGCCAAAAATATAGTTTTTAGAATTTTTGTCTGTTTATCTATTTGTCTGTATGTATGTCCGGGTTAAACTCAAAAAGTACTGCATGGATTTAATTCAAATTTTGCATGAATATTACTAAGAGGTCGGGTCAACATATAGGCTATATATTATCAAGCTATCACCTACGGGGGAGGAGCTGTGATCATTTATAAAGTTTAATGCGAGTAAAGCCGCGGGACAAAACGCGGAAAAAATTAAGTGAACTTAAAATTCAACTATAGAATAAAGCATACCCGCATATACGCAATTTTTTGCGACGCTTTTTTCAATTATTCGGCTGTTTGATTCGAAGCCAAAGTTATTTAGTTTAAGTTAAGCTTTAGCTTAATAAGGTCTTGCATAAGTGCTCTTATGTTCAGGGCGAAACGTGCGAAGAAATTTAGAAACCTTTATATACTATCAGACTTGAGTGAGGTAGAAAACGTCCTGTATACCCCTTCAATACAATTTTGTTCACTTCACAAAAAATGTACCGCGGCTTTTCGGTCTCTTTGAATCGGGTTGTGGGCTTTCATTCTGTTATGTCGTGATATTGCCGTAAATATCACAATAGTTTTTCATTTAGTAATTGACCAGAATATCACCTGAGTGTAAGTGAATATATGGTAAGGTAATAATGATAGAGGAATAATGTAAGCAGAACCCTTAGTGACTACTGTACAGGTAATACTTCTCTCGAGTCGAATTTCTACGATTCTACATCAATATCAAAGTCTGAATATTTTATTATTGTGGTACGTAACGAACGTCTGGTTAGTACCTAGATGCACTTAAATTATACTAGTAATAACTGATAACTGAAAGTTGTATATATTATTGGAATTTGAACTTTGTATTGTTTGTTGCAGATTTATTTCTCGCTCACAATAGTGGCTATGGGGCATTTTATCGAAATGGAACAAAGATACCTCAGCGGTGAAATGGTAGATCCAGAATCAGAGAGCTTTTTGGAGCCTGAAAAGATTACGCCAAGTAAGTTATTACAATTATAAGGTTTTTCTATACATTATTCCCACTTAGCGTTCAAGTCCCGTTTATAACTATGTATTATATACAGAGTATTTATTTTATGCTTTACCAATAATCCTTTTATTATTTTATCATAAATTAGATAACATTTAGTCCAATGTCCTAGCAAAGAGATATTCATGCGATTAAATAATAATTTAGCAACAACTATTTCTTAGTATGTTTGATTTCTGGTAGGTACTCTTAAACCATTATGGTGGACTTTCGTTCGTTAAGTAATATTAAGTTCGTCTAGCAGCAATCGGATTTCTCAATGATGGTTAAAATTAACCATCTCTTATCAGTTGTCCATTATTCTATATACTGTATAAGCATAAACGAATTCCTTTAGTGCCAGCCACCAAGGAAGAATTCAAATAATTAAACCACGTTTTGTAAACTGGAACGTAATGTATTACAATAAGTGACGTATTTGAATGTCTTTCCTTAGTTATATATCGAGCCATTGCTCAATTTATAGAACGAAAATGACTTCTTCTCTTAAAAGGAAAGAGCTTTTTTCATAGGCATGCTTTAAAAAGTTTAGTACTTATACTACTTGTGTCGGTTTGAACTTAAGGATCTTAAAAAAAATAAAATAAGAAGCCTACTTGTCCTTTATTTAACGCTTTTTAATAATTCTTAAATGAAAAATTCTAAAGCAACTTACTGTAAGCCTCTCTAAAAACTTTAAGCAACAGGCAACATAATTTATAAACTCAGTTACGGAAACTATTTTTTCCGTTCCTTGTGTACCATGCAAAATATGCATATATATATAAATAGCTAGATGCTCTCACCGGTCTGTAAGCGATCGGCGAGGTTAAGCAACTACGCTCGCGGTCAGTCCATAGTTGGGTGACCGCCAAAGTGGTTTAATTTCTGAGCGTCTCCGTGCTTCGGAGGGCACGTTAAGCTGTCGGTCCCGGTTTTAGTCATTAGACAACAGTCGTTAAGCCATGACAGAGGCCTACTGGGCGGCTTGAACTCTGCCACTAGGGTTACCACTGCCCATACGATAATCAATCACCATGCAACAGACACCGGAGCTATTGCTTCGATATCCGTTGAGCGGTAACTAAGTGATAGTAATTGTATTAGGCGACTAGCGTGACAAACACTGCTGAACGTTCCAGTCCTTTGAGAAAGTTATCCGATGGTAAATAAACTTAGGTACTAGTTTATTTTTATGACTGTTACTTAGAATTCACTATTCCTTGTTTCTACTTGTCTTCCTAGAAAGTAAGAAATGTTGTACTGCTATATGATATTAAATTTGATTTTGATTCAATCGATTTATTCCCTGTAAATAAAGTCCACAGTTTAAGTAAAATTTCATTATATCGTATAATATTTTTAGCCTGTTTTAGACATATGAATATCGACATCATATTACTTTGAAGATGATCTGACTAAATTATCTATAACCTTCACAAGTGAATAACCCTTTCCTGTTTGCGGAAGAGTATTAAAAGACACGCTTAGTTGTATACTGATTTCCGTAAGAATCCTGTCCATAACATCACATAGACCTATGTTCAACTACCGGTCTATAATATACAATTCTTTTGTCATAATAATAAATAAATAATAATATCCTGGGACATTATTTACACATGGCCATCTGATCCCAAACTAAATAACTACACCCAGACTCAGGACAAACAGAAATGTTCTTGTACACAAATATCTGTCCTGGGTGGGCCCATCGAACCCACAACATCCGGCGGGAAAAGCAAGCATTTGGCAACCACGCCAACAGGCCCGTCATGTCTGTTAAAAGAACTGTGTGAAGTAGAACTGTGCATCCGTATTGCTGCAGTAAATTATAAAAGTATAAAATTTAGGTTGTTCTTTTCTTGATACGCGACATTTAAAGTTTGGCTATATTTCGTTAATATTACCCCAATCCGTCAAATTTCTTTTATAGATTTTCAACGTTATCATATAAGCATAAGGTTCACTTTCAATTGGGGAAATTTGACGGATTGGGGTAGCTTGATGTGCTGGCGTCTGTACTTCTGTTGCTGTACTAATATGACTCAAATTCAATATAATTATAAAGCGCACCGTGTCACCGGGGTGGCATGGCCGCATGGCCCACCAGCACGCGGCTACGTCAAGTTCAATAACTTAAATATCACATATCTACTTCTTCTAGCTGTGTGGTGATGGCCTCAAAGAATATCGCCACCTCCACTCATCCCGTGGGGGGACGTAGAAGTCGTCCCGAGGGAATATATACCAAAGAACGGGCAGCAGCGTTCTCCTGAGTACCATGTCTATCCTACTGCGATCACCAACCCGTCTGCCTAGCGTGGCCATTATGGCATATCCTCCCAAATGATGGATACTAATAAACCGCGGCCCCCAGTCCCCGGCAGCCCTGCTATTCCCAGCCGTGATAACAGTCGTGGTTACGGCAGGGCAGGGGGTGCTAAGAATCCGCGGCAGATTTCGGTTTACCAAAACCGACGACCTCTGGCCCTGGCAACGTATAACACAAGTACACTGCGGTCCGACGAGAAGATAACCGAACTGGAGGAAGTATTGAGTAGGTTACATTGGGATATTGTAGGATTATCTGAAGGCCGAAGAGAGGCTCGTTAATACTCAAATCCTGAAACCTGCTCTATTACCGAGAGGGTGACCAACTATCCCAAGGTGGTGTCGGGTTCATAGTCCACAAGTCCCTCGTGAACAAACTAGTGAAAATCGAGAGTGTGTCGACGATGGTTGCGTACCTTATACTCAGAATCACCAAGCGGTATTCATTGAGGTTATACAGGTATACGCACCCACTTCGACAAACTCCGATGGTTGAGCCCCGATGGTAAAACTAAAAATGAGATAGATTTTATCCTGTCGACGAGAAGACAGATGTTCTATGATGTCTCATTGATCAATGCAGTTAAAACCGGGAGTGATCGCAGACTGGTCAGAGGCTCATTGAACCTTAATGTCAAACTCCAGAGGTCCTGACTGAAAAAGTCTACTCCCCGACCTTTAGCTATCCACGTCCAAAACCCTGAAACATTTCAGCTCAAACTGCAAAACCGTTTCGAATGCCTAGCAGACTGTGAGGAAGTGGACTCATACTATGACAGGCTCGTGGGAGCATAGTTTAATTGTATGGTCAATTTAGTTTCATGTCAACATGTTTGTCTAAATGAAATGAAAACTCATATTAGTTACAAGCCTTCTAAAACCTGGATATTGAAAAGAGTTTATTGGCTTACATGTTTACGCGATGCTTACGGTACATGGCATTATAAATCAGTACTATTGTTAACAAAATCAAACATTCTATTAACTTTCTAGTTCAATGACGATATTTTTGTATCAAAGCTTTATAAACAGCTAGTTTTCCAGGTCACATAACTTGTTGGCGTATCCACTTTAGCCAGAACAAAGAAAACCACCGAAGCGTATTAATGGAAATCTCAAATTAGCTTTGAACATATTCTCAAGTACGGGGTGCGAACCCTAGTACCAGTAAGGATTTACGGTGGCACATTTGGTGGTAGCATTGATAGAATGTTCTAGATAATACCAGAACGCAAGAAAAAAGATAGCTGATGGAAGGCAAGTACAAGATTCTTTATGCAAAAATTATATTACCTAGACTGACTTTTAGAATAAAAAGAAAGAGATAGTGCGAATTTCGTAATAGAAAAGAAAGAGAAGAGGGCCCACAAGGACAGAAAAATTACAATTAATCTGCCATATTGGTGAAGCTTCAAGAATGATACGAAAAAGACGGTACTAATTTTCTCATAGATAATAAAGAGTAAGGCGAAGACCAGGACTGTGCCAAATTTGACTCCAACGTCCGCGTAAATTTCGTAAAATCTCAAGTAATAAGTTTATTTTTTCTTAACATTTGTTCATTAAGTCATGTTTGACTATTTCTTCGTAAGACATATTTAAACAATTTTACGAAATAAAACATGTTTGTAGAATATGGTTACCAATAGGTGGATACAACACTGCCTATTGGTACTAGTTTAGGACGTAATGTACGAGTATAAGTAACTACTATTATAACACAACTAGTCCTACTATATTATATATATTTTATTATATCTTTAATATTATAAACGTGAAAGTTTGTAATTATGGAATTATGGAAGTGTGTAATTATGGATGTTTGTTGTCTGAATTCTATGTTGTATGAAGCTGTATAAGTTGTATGAAGATTTGATTTCAGCAAGCTAATAATATATTTAGAACCTCATACCATGAAGGTTAAGTCTTAGTGACGCACAGCTAGAAAACCAATAAAAAGGTTAAAATGAAAACAAATTATAAATAAAATTAATCTATTAAATACTAACTGAAATCATCCAGAAAGTATATGTATGAACGAGTAAGTCCCTTCGTCTGAAACCTGCAAGTGAATACCTCTGCGATGAAAACATTATTTTCAATGTGATTGAGTTACAAATTGAGGTATATTTATATTTTTCTATGTGATCAAATTCGCCGGCGCGCGGCGTGTGCAAAATGTACAAGCATAAAACCCACTTCATAAGAATGGAAAAATGGCGGCATAAAAATCGCTGACACATTTGGAAGAGGTTTTCCTTCCACCTTTAAAAACCGTTCTTTTGCACACGTCATGGCCTATGTTAATGAAACTTGCTCTGTGTACGTTTTGATAAAGCCATGTGACGGTTACCAAAAATAAACAACAACGAACAATGCTGGCAATTCTGTTTTTAAAATCAGTTAAGTAATAGGTGTCTTAGAACGTTATTCCACAAGGCCATCTGATCCCAAATTAAGCAGAGCTTGTACTACGGAACAAGATAACTGATATACACATACTTATTTCTTTTGTAAATACATACTTATATAGATAATTAGACTCGAATTATATTGAAAATAGCCATGTTCATGCACACAAATATCTATCTTGGGTCGGAATCAAAAACACGACCTGAAGCGTAGAAGAAAAAAAATCGTTCTAAACTACTAATGCTTATAATACCCGTATTAATTAAACTCATCAGGAGCTTTATTAGTCGACAGGTTCTAACTTTTGCTTATTTTCCTTCATTATTTTCACTACAACTAAAGATTTCTTGTCCTTTTTTCAAGAGCTATGTTAGAAGGAAATGCAATGTCATTAAAATTAAATTCTATAACATAGAATTGGGGAATTATCGCATAAAGGTAGAAAAGATATAGGCAGGTAGGTAGTATCACCTTACAATTCAATTCTTTATGAACTATATAAAAAATCACTTAGTCTTTATTTACGTATATTTTTTCCATTGATTTCTTTCTTATGTCTCGTGTGATGATTACACACTTAAACTATGGCTCTCTGATGTTATCAGTTTCACTAAGGACAATAGTGCAGTGAAAGTGTTTTCATGAAATTAATGCCTTTATTACTACCTATATTGGCCACAGATATATAAATATTAGATATTGTTGGTAGATTATTTTATGGCGCAGGATTAAAAAAAAACTTAAAATTACGGCACACGAAGAACACATTTAAAGGCCACCAATGCGGCCGGTACTTTGGGGCCACAAGATTAATTAAAAAATTCAAATTAGGGACCAGTTTTTTTGTATGTTAACTACCTTTACGGAAATACTTTTAGATAGCACGCAGTTTATTAAAAACCCTTTTTCGAAGGTTCAGTAAATTACAAATACCAAACGGCTGGCTTTTGGTTGAGATTCCAACTATAAAAACACATTTAAATTTCAGTTGTTTATCCATTAGGTTAAAGATCGATGACTATCGAATCAATCACTAAAACTCGTCATTGTTTCGGTTATTGGAAGAGGGTCACCGATTTGAAGGTGTTCGTGGTGAAAGCCTATAGCCGCTTGATTTTCTAATAGTGAAATAATGAAATTTATTCAGAATTTGGGTATTAACATACACTTATACTTGTCAAGCTCAGTTACTAAGCTAATATTTTGATATTAAGTTCTACTAGATTAAAATTAAAGAATTGAAGACAACAAGCAGTTGGCTAGCGCAGAGGACCAACCAGTAGCTTAATTTAAGCGGCTAATACCTCAGGGCACATCATCGGGCCACAGCTCAGGGAGTCGCTGAAGCAAAAGGCGGAATTCTAAATGAGGGTGTGATCACTTGCACGGGAACACTGATCACGTGTTAAGAGGCTGACGTGTTAAGAGGAACCTACCCTAAACCTGGGGCTTTCACTATCTACTTAGGTGGTCGACCTGGAGAAGAAAGCAACTAAGAAACTCCGGGCTTGCTTTTTTCGTCTTCTTTTGCTTTTTGTTTTCTATTTTTTTTTATATCTTGTATTTTACTTACATTGTTATTGGCTGGTATGTAGGCTAATGCACGCACGGAACCGTTCTCATCTAGTGAATCAAAATAGTTGTGAGGTAATAAACAATAGTCTGTTAGGTCTTCACTTTTAACCCAACTACAGCAAAATGAGGATTATTGTTTTTTGGCAGTCTATACTAAATTTAACATAGGTAAATAGTTGACGTAGCTTAAGTACCTATGAAATTTAAATATATAACAAAACTGACACTGAAGTTTGTGTAATGGGGAGTTAGAGAATGAGATGTTAGTTTTAGCCGACCATTCAATGTTGCCTCTTAGGTTCCTTCGGCGTATTTGGAAGTAGGACATAGCGTTCTTTCGTTCATAGAGCAGCCCGACGGGGGAAGTACCTCCACCTTACAGAAGACATTCCTTAGTAATAACATTAATATATAAATAAAAATAATAATAAAACATCTGTTTATTTCAATTACAGTAATACAATTATATTACATTAAATCTTAACTCTAAATCTTTAAAGTGTAACATTATATGGTTAAGGTGTTGCCGCTTATATTCTAATTAAGTTTTATTTAAAAAGTGTCACTTTAATATGTTGCTTACCTGTCGACTATTTCTGTTTTCTAACTTCTGTACTATGGGTATGGGTAATTTATTCAGTGTTTTGGGTAGAATGCAATTCCAAACCCTTTCATCGCACACATTTGTAGTTTGAATTAGTTCAAATATTGGAAGATATAACAAATTTCTCAACATTTTGGGCCGCGTTGTCTTATTTAGGTTACCCATATAATTGCTGTACCGAGTTATGATTGCTATGTCCACTTTATCATATACGCTTAGTGCTTTGCAATAGTCAAACAATCTATGATAGTTATCTCTGTATTGGTACTTGATTTTTAGTGGAACAATAGTTTAGTGGAATAATAATTTCAATGTTGTGTTGTGAGTGTGAGTAACGTCGCCAGAGCTCATAGGGGGGGGGGGGAGTCCGGAGACGCACCCGCGACTCCTCTGGTGGCGCGAGTGTCCATGAGCGGCGGTGAACACATACCGTCAGGTGACCCACTTGCTCGTTTGACGTCCGCTGATATATATTTTGACTATGCGTATATGTCTGATATTTTCCGGATCAATCATACTCTTACCTGCTACTACAACTCATGTAAGCCAGGATGAACAATGATATTCAATGAAATTACTCTGAGCATTGAGCATCAAACATAGAATAGTTAAAAAAAGTAGTTCCACTTCCCTCCTCAGTAAAGTATGAGACGAACTAAAGCCAACTTCAACAGTACCAATATAAATAGATTTGATAAACTAAACAACTTTGAAATACCTATAATTCTTTTACAATTTCCGTGACCTGTAAGAAATTGTGCCACACAATGGTCTATGATTAGCCAAATTATATTTAACCGTTTGTGAACGTCCGGTCCGGACATAATTGACGCGAGTGGTGACTTGGTTAAAATATTTAATTTATTTGTATAAATAGCCAATAAATGTAAATACGGTCGGCTAATAATAGAACATTATTTCCCAAGTTTATGCGCGGAGTATATTTCAATACTGAACTTCTTTGAAATTAAATATCAACTACTTCAAATTGATATTTAATTTCAAAGAAGTTCAGTGTACCCGCTAGTACAGATAGGGCTTCAGTACTGACTAATTTAAGAATATCAACGTCAACCGTTGCCTATGAAGAAATTGACTATGCCAATTTAAACACTTTGCCGCCTCTAAAAAACCAGTATTTATTCGTGAATATGTGAGCTTAGGTGCTTGCAGCCCTTTAGTTTCGCGAGTGTCTATGGACGGTGCTGACGACTTACTTGGTGACCCACCTGCTGGTTGGTCTTGCTAAAGTATAAAAAGAAATTGTTGCGTTACGATTATTATACGATAAAGCCATATATAAATATCTAAAGTAATATATAAGTTTTATTCTTTTCCGTAATAGTTTTCTATAGACAGGTTTCACATTTTCGTGTTGGTTATCTGACCCTGAAAAAAGACAACAATGTGACTACGATAACGATGGGTAATAAAATAATAGTTAAAAAGAGGAAAACTGTATTTACTTATGAATAGATTATTTAACAATCTCTATTTAAATTTAATCAATTTTAGAATAATTAAAATGGGGGGACGCGAATGTATAGTCCGCTGTCCGTCCTGTTGTTTGACAGTGATGTATTTCATAAGCCGCAATAGGTAGACAGTTCAAATTTTCTTTGAGCGTGTATTTTAGTACCTACACTAAAATACCTATTAAAAATATATAAAGTAGAAATTAAAAAATAATTTTCTTAAACCCATCGATTCGAATATGAAGAATTGACAAGCCTGTTGGCGTGGTTAGCAAATGCTTGCTTTTCACGCCGGAGGTCGGGGGTCTGATTCCCACCCAGGACAGATATTTGTGTGCTTCATGCACACAAATATCTGTCCTGGGTGGGAATCAGTCAATTCACATGTCTGTTTGTCCTGTGTTAAGGTGTAGGTAATTATGTACATAAGTATGTATTTACAAAAGAAAAGTAATAAATGTATATTACAAGCTGTCCTTAATTTGGGATCAGATGACCGTGTGTGAATAATGTCCCAGCATATTATTATTATTACATATTATTACGATTTTTCAACAAGGATGAATTGATTGGGTTTCTACTATAGTACAAATTGTCAGTGGTTTTGTGTACAGGCGTGCCAGCTTAGACTGTGTGTGCTCTACTTGAAAATTATTTTCCATCAACTCGCAGAGAAACTGCACCCGTAGTCGGATGGAAAGAATTTAAAATGTTGTTCATAAACTAATATGGTAGCTGCAGATACAGTAATTTCACTACGGGATATTGTGTTAGATGGGATATGGAATCATAAGATAGTTCCAGATTATTCAATCTGAAACTATCTGTCTATTTAGGCCGGTATTTATTAATAAATCTTAAACCAAATTGCCTTTGATTCGTATTCCATCGCAATCGTTATCTTAATTTTGTTGCGATTGATAGTTTCGATGGGCTAGCGTCGCCACGTTTAATATTAATTATAATAAGGTTCTGTGTTCGACTTCTGGTTTGGACCAAAAAGCTTCATTCGATTTTACTCAGAAAAAAAGTTTCAGCACAAAGATAAAATGGTACGGTACCTTTTTGTCTATGCGCTGAAACTTTTCTTCGGATTTTAGTATAGCGCACGTAAAGCTGTCGATCACATTCCGGCTAATTTAGCTTAGGTACTCGTCTGTCGTATTGCAGGTTGAGGAACAAATTTGAATCTGTCTACGCGCACTTGTCTTATAGACATGCACTACATATAATCCCTTTTATTCGGTTCCTCGACTAAATCACCATCATCATTATGTTAGAAAATACCGCGAAGCGACAGAATACTTCATTGTCCATTTAGACCAAGGTCGATAATTTTTAAAACTAAAAAAAATAATAGTAGGATGAAACCCATTAGAAAAGGAGGGGAATATTATAAAAATGAAAGGAAAAATAATTTACGGGCGATCTGAGTTCGGGAAGGGTATGGGGGTGAGTTTTTAAGGGTAAAAAACGGTTTTTCTCGATTTCCGGCAAAACTAAAAGTCCTATCGAAAAAAGTCAAATGGCAAAGTTGTAGGTAATAAAAAGATCTAAAACTTTTGTATTTACCCTTTTTTCACATAACCTAAAATTTATGTGAAAACTTCAAAAAACCAAGATTTTGGTTTTTTATTTTAATCTTTTACATAAATTTTACTTTTTTAACGAAATTTGGTGAAAAGCTACCTTATTATGTTCCAAATACGCTGTAATTTATTTGATTAAAAATATTTATTTTTTCACCATCGGAAAGAAGAGATTTCAACGAACAGAAAATATACCAACTTTTTGAAAAAAGCTGATATTTTGACGGGTGACTTTTCGATTGAAAATTAGGGTGTTTTTTCGATATTAATTCAAAATAAGGTGAAAAAATAAATATTTTTAATCAAATAAATTACAGCGTATTTGGGACATAATAAGGTAACTTTTCACCAAATTTCGTTAAAAAAGTAAAATTTATGTAAAAGATTAAAATAAAAAACCAAAAACTTGGTTTTTTGAAGTTTTCGCATAAATTTTAGGTTATGTGAAAAAAGTGTAAATACAAAAGTTTTAGATCTTTTTATTACCTACAATATTGCCATTTGACTTTTTTCGATAGGACATTTAGTTTTGCCGGAAATCGAGAAAAACCGTTTTTTACCCTTAAAAACTCACCCCCATACCCTTCCCGAACTCAGATCGCCCGTAAATTATTTTTCCTTTCATTTTTATAATATTCCCCTCCTTTTCTAATGGGTTTCATCCTACTATTATTTTTTTTCACTTTTTATTAATTTTAAACGCTTCTACCCTGGTCTAATTGTAAATAATATTGATACAAAATGAATACGTTCGAAAAACGGTGAATAGAAATCCAGGGGTGAAGAAACAAGGAAAACATTAAACTAATTGATTGTCCCTATCTCCATTTACCCCTGTCAGTTAAAAGTCAAGTATAAGAATGTCAATATTAAAAATATATGAGTAGTAGAAAGTTCATACAATTATTTTACACCGTGGAAAATATCTCAATGTTTGAGCGAGATGGCTGTGATCTAAAGTCTTTTTTGTGCTTATTATCTTCATTGTTTTAACAGAGTTTAAGCCAAAGCGATTTCGTGTAAAATGCTAATCAGATGAGCGTTGTTTTCTATCTAGAAGATAGTTTGTGTTTAACTTAGGAACAAGCGGAATCGTGTTTTCGGATTCAAGGTAATTTTATGAACTCTTCGGCAGTATAGCAGTGAAGAGCACATAAAACATTTCAAACATTTCCTGAAAAACATGCAACATGAAATTAACGTCCGTTAATTTCATGTTTCATGTTTTTCAGGTTTTGTGTCTACAAAACCGACTAATACTCAGAATAATTAATAGTACTTATTTGTCCCTGGGGATCCAACTCAAAACAAGAATGCACTGAGTAGCGAGTTGATTCTAATTAATCAATACCTACCATATGTAGTCTACCTAATTATCATCACCATATCAGCCGAAAGACGCCCGCTGCTGGACATGCTGCCCCAAAGATCTCCACAATTGCCAGTCTTATGCTACCCGGCTGCCAGCGATCCTCACAAGATCATCGGTCCATTTTGTAGGAGCCTGCCCACGCTGCGTCTTCCGGTTCGCGGTCGCCACTCGACAATCCTTCTCCACACACACAGCAACCGTGTATTCTCTTATTGTTAAAATAATTTTAAACGAAGCATCCACTCTGAAATATTGTATTGTATTGTATAACTTTTATTGCGGACAAATAAATCCATAGAGTGTTAGTAACATAAAAATAACTTATTTTCTAGTGTTAGTATTTGGCATTAAACAGTATTTCTTTACGCTCCTGTAACATTTATGATAAAAAAAATTATTGCAACCCATGTGCAAGTGAGATACAAATGGGACGTGCCACCTGCCACGCGTCACGTGCTGCATATGGGGTGGTACCGCCGCTTATCATTATATACTACTAAGTTTTTAAGATTTCCATTGCATTTTAGATTTTTTCGTCCTTCGGCACCCCAACGCTTATATTTTTTCAAGTTAATAATATCATCCTGCGATATTACAAAGTATATTTCTTGTGTTTGTTTGTCTGAAATATATAACAGAAAATAGGGGTGAAATGTAACGCGCGCATGCACGCATTATGTCCCAATTAACTTAGATACATTTGTTACAATGGGACATCTTTAGACGTTGCTTAAAAGTGTGTGTGATTAAAAATAATATTCTTGTTATGAATATATGTATTGCAGTATTACTTTTTATATTTTTTTTATTACACGCTTAAACATTAGCTTCGCTTGTATGTTTGTTTGTAACCGACTCCTTTGGGCGCAATTTTGATCCACTTTAAACAGTCAGATTTCATTAAAACTTTGTAAATTTTTCGAGGACTCTTGACAATACACTAATTGGATAAGATTACTCCATTATTCAATTTGAAAAATACGATTTTTGTTAATTTAAATAAATTTTATCTAGTCGTTAAGGGGAATTGAAGAAAAAAGTACTCGTTTAGAAAAAACTTTTTACAATATATTTTTTTTCTCTTTTACACTATTATTAATTTCAATTTATTAAAAAACATACATTATTCGTCATTGTTTATTTTCAATTTTTTATTTCGGATTTCTATGAATAGCGTGTCTTTTCTATTTTTTTTAAAGTATTATTTTTTTCCTGGGCATTATTCACACACGGCCATCTGATTTTAAAATAAGCAGAGCTTGTACTATGGAAACCAAATAACTGATATACATAGACTACTATTCTTTTGTAAATACATACTTATATAGATAATTATACCCAGAATACGACATTCAGACATGTTGATGCACACAAATTATGTCCTGGTTGGGAATTGAACCCACGACCTGCGGCGTGAAACGTAAGTATCGACCACGCCAACGGCTCCCTCAGTATTGTATTGATCGTACCCTGTTACAAAATATGTATGTTTCTCCTACCAGTTTGTAAGTGTAGTAACTTACTAATATTATAAATGCGAGAGTTTGTGAGTTTGCATATATGGATTTATAAATATACGGATGCGTGTTACTCTTTCACACAAAAAACTACAGAACGTATTTCGTTGAAACACATAGTTGAATAACACATAGGCTATGTTTGACGCTGGTAAAACTGCGGGGCACAGCTAGTACTTAGTAACTCAGAAAAATACTGCTTTTAACCCTGAATAAAAACTAGACTAGAATGTATGAATTAACCGTATAAGCTTTCTTTATATTATAATTCATGTAAATTCGATCAACCATTAACATTCTGCTTAGTTGAACTAACTTGACAAAATGACAAACTTTCGCATTAATAAATAATAATAATATATTGGGACAATGTCACACAGATCATCCTAGCCCCAAACTAAGCAAAGCTTGTACTATGGGTACCAGGCGACGATATACATACTTATATAGATAGATAAATACTTATATACATAGAAAACAACCATGACTCAGAAACAAATATTCGTGCTCATCACACAAATATTTGCACTTACCGGGATTCGAACCCAGGACAACCAGCTTCGTAGGCAGGAGCACTACCAACTAGGCTACGGTGAATTATAGTAATGTAATAGCAATAGACTGAAAACAATTTTTAAGAGCCCACTGAATGCGTCTCACAATGACATGGACACTTAGGATTTTCATTAAGACGCAACGAGAGACTACACCAGAGCTCACATTACAAACAAGAGCTTTGGTGCACTACCCTTTGTGTCGTTTACAGTGATGCATCTTTTGTTTCGTTGCTCTGAGTTTTTACAAATATTAGACAATACTTGTCTCAATCCCGACAGTAACGAACTTAAAATATAAAATACAATTCACCTCGCGTACGTTTCTAAATACAGTGCTAAGGTGTGCCTGTACGAGCCCTGTGTCTAATTAGATAAGATTATTGTTTATTAGGTTTCAATTATGACGGTCACCGTAGCCTAGTTGGTAGTGCTCCTGCCTACGAAGCTGGTGGTCCTGGGTTCGAAACCCGGTAAGTGCAAATATTTGTGTGATGAGCACGAATATTTGTTTCTGAGTCATGGATGTTTTCTATGTCTATAAGTATTTATCTATCTATATAAGTATGTATATCGTCGCCTGGTACCCATAGTACAAGCTTTGCTTAGTTTGGGGCTAGGATGATCTGTGTGACATTGTCCCTAGATATTATTATAATAGGTGCGTTCAGTAAAATGCAACACATTTTTACACAATAAAATTGTTTATGTGTTACAATATATATATTTAGCAATCATTTGTGGTGGCTAGCACCTTAGCTAAGTTATTCGGAGATAACTTGTATTAAAGGTGCTAGGCCTAACTTTGTTTGTATAGTTCCATCATGAGGCGCAGTGGCTAAAACAATCGCCTCGCCGCTTTGTGTCGCGGGTTCCAATCCCGCGCCGGACAACTATTTGTGTGTGTCTATTATATGTTTGTAAAGTATCCCGCGACACAGGGATTAGAAACATTACTGCGGGCATTGTTTTAAAAAAAATACAATTATATATAGGTGAAAGTTAACATAAAAAGAGTTAAAGTAATAATATGAACAAAATAAAAAAAACCAGCCAAGTGCGAGTCGGATTCGCCCATAAACGTGTTCCGTAGCAGCAAGTATTCCAGTTGATCAAATGAAAGCAAATTGCGGTTTACGATTAATGACGTATTAAAAAAACCTCTTGCTAGATCTCGTTCAAACCAATTTTTTTTGTTAGTTTTAGTTACCAAATTTCAACAGTACAGCTCTTATAGTTTCGGAAAAAAGTGGCTGTGACATACGGACGCCAGACAGACAGACATGACGAATCTATAAGGGTTCCGTTTTTTGCCCTTTGGCTACGGAACCCTAAAAACTTATATGAGATAATAGATTTTAATAGAAAGCTCTTATATTAGTGCATCAATTATGTAACATAAATAACATAATTGATTGCATCATTATGTTATTTATGTAAAAGTAATGCAATTTAGTACTTCAGTGCTGCCTCGTGGCAATAAGAACAGTGAAACTATTTTTGACCAAACTAGTTTCAAATTGATTCAAAATAAGCGCAATGAGCTCTATTAGATGTGCTAATCTAAGTTGCAATATTCGATTTGAAACCGGTAATTATTGCTAATGATAACGGCAGTAAGTCCATTGTACGTTATACATACCTTACATAATACATAACAATAAACTGCTGTAAGCGTAAATAAAATATAGCTTATATATCCGAATAACGCGGGTGAAACCGCGGGCTCAACAATTAAGTAATATTTTGTAAGTAAAAAATATATGTTAGGTTTAAATATCATGAAACATTTTGTTTCAGCTTGCAATGTTAACACTGTACCTTGTTGGTGTAGAATATACGTCGTACGAAAACACAAGTTTTCTTTCTGATATATTTTTTTTGTAATGAAATGATCGCACTGGCTATTGTAGTGCCTCGGGAAATTGCGGTGACACGGCTGATCGCACATTTTCCGATAGTAATTAGCACCGCGCGCTCATTTGTGTGATGAGCATGATTATATATTTTGTACCTGGGCGTAATTTATGTATAACATGTATGTATTTATAAATATATAAGTATGTTTATCAGTTGTCTGGTTACCGTAATACGGACATAGGCCTCCCACAGTGTGGGAGGGGTTTGCCGTAGTCACGTCGCTTTTCATGCGTGATTTGGCAGTTAGGATGTAGCTAGTACACAGGTGGCGCTGCTGCCGTGCTACCTGGTCTCCCTTTGTCGCCTTTTACTACACCCACGCGAAGGGATGGGGTATCACTGTTATTCTTTTTGGGCTGGAAACTACACGGCTTATCAGCAACAGAGATCAGAGGAATATAATATTACAGGAATACTACTACAGGAATTACTAACACAAGTTTAAGGTTTTCTTCTTATTTATTACTTAACAAAAATTATTCACGATTATATCATGAGCCTGATATCTGCTATATCCAAGCTCGACATAGGCCTCTATCAAGGTTTTGTTTTTTTTACGGTGCCATTTGGGTGGTTTTACCGTAGTCACCGCACTTGGCATGCGAGTTGGCGACTACAATTGGGTGGTAGCTAGTACACAAGTGACGCTGCTGCCCTACTACCTGATGTATCCCGACGCCTTTTACGACACTCACGGAATGGTATGGGGTGTCCCCGTTATTATTTATGGACCGGGAACCATAAGTTTATACAAAATTTTCAGTTTGTAACCTATTTCTGTGTGTAAATTCACCTAGAACGCTTTCACAACTTCACGGGATAATAGAGGCAAGCGGAGTTGAAGTCGTCTAGATAATAGGAGTAATTAATCCGCGCCCACTTTTCCGTTTTAACCTCGGCTCAGTGCGGTTATGGACATCGAGAATAGAATAGAAACAAAGGCTTTTTTCTGGTAGAAGGTAGATGGTTAGCCTATAGTTGGACCGCTAATACGGTTTAAAGTCTGGGCGCCTCCATGCTTCGGTAGGCATGTTAAGCTGTCGGTCCCGGCTGTAGTCATTAGGCACCAGTCGTCAAGCTATACCAAAAGCTTACGGAGCGGCTTGACCGAGGGCTCTGATATAATAACTGTCATTCTAATCCTTACTATTATTATAAATGTGAACGTAACTCTGTCTGTCAGTCTGTCTGTCGCTCTTTCGTGCAAAAACTATTTAACCGATTTTATATTTTATATGTGCACAGATAGTCTGAGAAAGGACACAGACTATTTTTTAATGTGAATAAAGGGTTGTATGGGGTGAAAGCGGGGATGAAAACTTGTATGGAATTATCGTAATTTTTAGAGCTAAACGCTTAAAACTCATCTTTTAGGCTATTGATTCGATAGAAATAAAAATGACATTCAAAGATTGTAAAATGTTACCCTCAAGGGTATAAAATAACTATAGGAAATAGGGGATTAAATTTTGTATGGAAATGTATTAGGTCAGAGATATTCTAGTGTAGTATTTATGGAATCATTACAAAATATTTTGACGAAGTGGCGGGCACAGCTAGTCAAGCTATATTTTAAGGACAAAAAATTGAAATACTGTAATAAATAAAACAATTAATTATCGTATGGATAATATATCTATCCATACGATAATTAATTATTTTATTTATTACAATATTTCAATATTTTCAGAAATTTTTAAATTTTTTATATAAATTAAAGTGCGGGTGGGAATCGAACCCATGACCACGGGGTATCCGACCCCATATGCGTTAACCTCTCCGCTACCACACCGTGGTACTGAAACTTCGAATTTATACAATCCATTCGATATTTCATAACGCTTTAAGATAATATTTCTAATCGATTTTCTCTTGTTCCAGTTACCGTTACACTGAACATCACCCTACTGGCCTGTAGCACATTAGGTCTCATTGCATCGGTCTTACTCATAGTTGGCGTATACAAGGCAAGTAGTAACTTATTATTTTTTTTTTTTAACATTTATCAAGCATACGACCAGCCTGGTAAGCATGGGTCTGCCATTATATTTGAACTGTTGCAACAGGTAAGTACGTCTATGAACTCTGCAAACTTACTTACGCAGAGTACAACGTTAGGTTTTTATGTTGGCGTAGTCTGGTGGAATACATCCCTGTCGAATCGATTTGCCCTTTAAGCGTCGGCTATGCCCTACCTTTGTTAACCAAGTACCTACATTGTGTACAATACACATTTACATTCCTTTAAAAGTTTACATTTTGTGGTGATCATTTAGCTTTGCAATGTTCACCGAATACGTTTTTATGAAATAACGGGTATAAATGTCTCTTTAGATGTTTTATTCGTGTTTGAAAAACGTTTTTTATTACTCACTGTATACTTAATATCAAATTGACAATGTTTACAGTTTGACCATTACCACCAGGCTCAACTGAGACTATCCACCTGCGCAAGCTATGTTATAGTGCGCAAACACAGGCCCACTTTGTATTACCTTAGATCTCATGATCAGATGGGAAAATCTGAAACCGGAGAGCCTTAGGGCCAGGACCATTATTCCCCGAAGTGAGGGGATTCATCATATCAGCCGAAAGACGTCCACTGCTGGACAAAGGCCTCCCCCAAAGATCTCCACAATTGCCGGTCTTGCGCTATCCGCATCCAGCGATTTCCAGCGACCCGCATAAAGTCATCGGTCTATCTTGTAGGGGGCCTGCCCACGCTGCGTCTTCCAGTTCGTGGTCGCCACTTGAGAACCTTTCTGCCCCAGCGGCCGTCGGCTCTACGAGCTATGTGCCCTGCCCACTGCCACTTCAGCTTGGCAATTCTTACGGTTATGTCGGTTACTTTGGTTCGCCTGCGGATCTCAACATTTCTGATTCGATCTCGCACTCCAAGCAACTCCAAGCATAGCCCTTTCCATTGCTCTGTGGGTGGCCTTGAGTGAGCGACCACGTCTCTGTTCCGTAAGTCATCACTGGCAACATACACTGGTCGAAGTCTTTCGACTTGGGACACTGCGGTATTTGGGTGTGGGGATTATCACCACCTAATTACTGCCTATGGGCTACTACTGACGGTTTTTTGACAGAAAATTCCCAATGATACCTTTTGGATCGACCCGAGATTCAAACCCCTTCTTTAACGACGGTTTAATAGGTTCCCGTTATACTTACAAAAGTATCTACATTCAAATTGTTTCTGAGGAGGATCGGTCTTGAAACGCTTTCTAAGTTTAAAATCGCAAGTATAAGAACTGCGATACCTATAGCTACCGCTGTGTCAGACAAATGGATATTATTTTAGTAATGAGCTCTTAAAACCCTAGAGATAAAGGCAATGGTTGTCTTTAACTCTTGGGTTTTAAGTGCTCTATTCATATTTAACAAGGAAAGTAGTAGCTAAATGAAATTTGCATTAAGAATACGTTTTAATTCAAATTTCAGAGATGTATAATTACAGAAAAGTAGAAACAGGACTTAGATTTGGTAATAGATGATTAAATATTAGTTTTAAATCGAAAAGGTCCGAGCCATTCATACTCGTATATTGATAATATATGTAGAAACACATTCAGATATAGCAATGCTATGTAAAAAATCTTTTAATTCAAGTTTTCTTTGAAATTAGCGTTACTGTAACCCTAGCAAAAATTTAATATTGCATAATGTTTCATCATAACAACAATGCAATCTTGATAACAACAAATAACACTGTGGCCGTCAGTCGCAACACAGTCGCATTTGATGGACACAGGAAAGGCAGTCAAACATGTCTAAATAGAGTCAAAATAAGCTATTTGCTGCTGTGTGGTGAATCTGTGCCAGTTTAGAAGCTTCTTCAGAACTGACACAACAATAACTGCAAAGACATACTGTGAAAAGATGCAAATACCGAGGCTGAGCTCACTGTCAAACCGCCCGTCCGTCAATTTATCGGTTCCTCAAGTCAATAGATTTTTCTCAACAACATTTTTCCACACAGTGTACAATGGACCGTACAATTAAAATTTCAGAAGTTATGGCTTAAAACTCGGCTCACTTACCGTAGTGAGAGTGACTTAGTTCCAACAAATGTATTTATTTTTCATTTAGAGGATGTTTAAAGGGTCCAATTTCAATTCCGTTCCAATTCCGTTGAGGCCTTGAAAACCGCCTCTAAATATCTTAGTGATATCCGTCCACAGGATTTAAATAGCAGAGGCATTAATGGCCTTCCATTAAAATGGCAATATATTAAGGTGGTAAAATGTTTCTATGAGAACACCACCATTTCAGTCCTACTCCAGGACCAGAATTAGAAACATATCCGACTGCAGCGAGATGTGAGATATCTCCAAAAATGTTCCAACTTTTGGACTGGAAAAGCTTTGGAATCGGACATTTATATTCAGTTCCAAAAGTATTTTCTGTGACGGATGTTATTTGGTTCATCCGATTATTCTTTGTAATTGGATTACACTTTGATTTTTCGACTTGAGGTTTTATAATAAATTGTTTCGTGTATTTTTTATTCGACCTATGTCAAAGATTTTTGTGTAGCTAGAGTAACAGGTAGCCGAGGGAAAATATTCTGTTCAAACGCACCCTGCACGTAGGTGGAATGTTGAGTTAGAGAGAGAGTCCATGGCGTCCTGTGAAGGTTTCAGTCAGTGAATCTACGTTTGATGTTATTTTTTCTTGACAAGAATAGTCTTTTAAGTCATTAAAAATTGGATAAAACGCAAGATTGGTAATCTTTAAGTTCGTAGTTTTTAAATAAATAAAATCTAATTGTTCTTAGTTATTTATGTCCAGTGTAGATGGAAGTTCTACTCTTTAAAGTAGATGTTTATGCAATAGGTCTTCGTTCAATCCTTTTTACCATTTGGTTAAAATGATGAAATACCCAATATACTCTTTTATTGTTTTGTAACAATGATCAGGCATAAGATCTATCTATATTTATGACAAATAATCTAAAATGCTTCAGTAAATTGATCTAAAAAAAGTTGGAAACGTCGTAAAAATCTCTCATCAAACTGATCTCTTAAAAGGAAATCGACATTACCGTCTTTCTAACTTTATTTCAGTATGTCAAACTAATAAAACGGCTTTATTTCTCAAAGTGTTTACAAACAGAGCCTTTTCGATGAAAGGTCTTGCTAGAAGCGAAGATAATCCCTCTGTTGTTTAATTGGTTTTCACTGCTGCGATGGTAACATAATTGGTTTCTATTCAGATTAAAAAACAATTTCTCTAACAATAACCAATGTTTCATCTACTTTGTACGAAAACTATATTTAAGTCTGTGGTGATAATAGACTATTAACGTAAATTATTAGATATCTAAAACACAATTGTACCTCCAAATTACGTTCTAGAATCTGTGTTGGGAACTAACAAATAAGCAGTGCTTTATATCTATATAAATTAAAAAGAGAAGTCCTGACTGACTGACTGACTGACTGATCAACGCCCAGCCCAAACCCTTGGACCTAGAAAGCTGAAATTTAGCACAAATGTTTTGTTGATACTGTAGACAAGGAATAAGGGAGGATATTTCGAAATTCAACCCCTAAAGGGGTAAAACGGGGTTGCAAATATAGTATGAAACTTTGTCGTTTTTGAAGATAAAGGTATGAAAATTGGTATTTGGCCGTACAGTTAAAAATAAAAAATTACGTGTTTCAGGATTTTTGGAAATTCTACCCCCAAGGGCGAAAAATAGGGGGTGTAAGTTTGTATGAAAAATGTGTCAATTTTTAGGTGAAACGCATGAAAATTGGTATTTGGCATTTTAGTTAAAATATAAATTTCAGATTTTTTCGAGAATTACACTTTAAGGCGTAAAATAGGGGATTTAAGTATGTATGAAAATCTGTTCTTTTTAGGAGTTAAACGCATGTAAATTGGTATTTCAGGTAAAAATAAAGCAATCCAGGAAATAATTTGTTGTTAAAAAAAGGTAAGTAATCCAAAAACTGATTAAATAGATGGATACCAAAAATTTACGCCAACTCAAATTTTAGAGTAATTCGTTTCTTATACCAAGTTGCTTAAAATGTCGTGGTCGTTGTCGTCTAATTTGTAATTTGTAACTTCTTATTTTTTTGGTAATATTTATAACAAATTAGAAAAACGAAATTTTAATCAAATTGGCATAAGAAAAGAATTTACCTATAATTCGTGTTATGGAAGTATAAATTGTTCGTGTCGAGATGATCGCACCCAAAAAATATCATCTTAATTTTACTGATCTACAAGTTCACAATTTTGTAACTAGATGGCGTTTATATCGTTTCAGATCCCAGCACTTATTTGGCATATCGGTTAAAATAAATAAATGCTTGGAATAAAAGGTAGCCCAAAACTGAATCAATAGATGATCGCCTAAATCTCACCCAAAAAATATGCACACATCTTAATTTTAGCGCTTTACATGTTTATATTTTAGTTAGCAGATGGCGTAATCATCGTTTTAGATCGCGCTATGGTTTCGTTCACAAAATGTGATATTAGACCTATCAATGCCGTAGTCGCAACCTAATCTAATGGGAGTTACCTTTGTAATGAATACATCGTTGATTATTATTTTACTTTATTTGACTTACTGACTTTACTTAAGGACAATTGATATGTATTCTTTGATTTTTTTGGTTGATAATATCGGGTCCTTTTATTTTAAATAACAGTAGCAGAGTAGTCTTTAGTTTATTTCCTAGCTAGATTATTTATAGGTTAGGTTTTCTTAAATTTATATTGCTCATTTCTTTTAGAAGTTTCAATTTTTTAGATTAAGCTAGAAGTAAGTAGTTACATTGGTCATCATTCAAAATTGTCGCGGTTGAAGTCGCGGGCACCAGCTAGTATTTTATAAAAGAGTATAAAGCGTTCAAATCAAATAGCTAAGTACCTACAAGTACATCTCTAGTGATTCCGAGATATCTTTGAACAGTGTGTGTTGCAAAGTGATGACTTACAAAACAGAGATGTAGTTATACTTTGGTCCTTAAATAAAGACGAAACGTCATCCACATAGCAAAGAAGAGGGTTTTGCTTGATATTCCTACGAGATCGATTCAGCAATGTCGAAATCCGCAAATGAACCAACTTAGACAGAAGATTTACTAAATTGAAGTGATAGTGGGCGGGACATATAGCTCGTAGAACAAACAGCCGCTGCGGCAGAAAGGTTCTTGAATAGCGACCACGAACCGGAACGTTCGGGAGAAGTCGCTGGATGCGGGAAGCGTAAAATGGCCATTGTGAAAATTCTTGTGAGAGGCCTTTGTACGTCTTTCAGCTATGAAGCTTAGTTACACGGACCAATAAAAAGGATTTATTTACCAGCACTGGCAGCAGCAGGCTATCTTTGAAGTGTAACATTAACACGAAGGAGCAAGAAGATACTCATAAAATTAAAAAAAACGCTCGTATTGATACATATCACACGTCCTCTAAAAACCTATTGTAACTTGGAAAGTGCAGTTTTGAGATAATGAGTATTTAAAGTTTTTTCGATATACCAATTCTATAATGATTACAAAATTAATGATTACGAAATTATTTGTTAATTCTAAAAAGGTTATTCTAAAAAGTGCAATGTTGTTAATATTTATGATGATCTTCAATAGAAAATAAATAAAAGTGAATGATATGACCCTTTTTTATATTAATGTTAATATATTTTGTGAATTAAAACATATTATATACAACTTTAATACGGCTAGTGGAGGAACAGACGACAGACGAAGCGAGTCAGCTAAGCGAAATTTGGTGAAGGTTATGTGATCGGAAAACACTGGCAAGACATGTGTTATGTTGTTTTTATGTATTTGGCAATAAACGTATGCTATTTTTATGCACTTAAATAACAGTTGTCACACAAATATTTTTGGTATTTTATTACAGTAGGTTGATTTATCACTATTTAACTAAGGGAAACAATATTCAGCCATTTCACTGGCGTACTGGGTGGCTAGAAGAACTTTGATACAAGGTGACCACCGCGGAATAAATAAGTTAGGAGGTAAATGCTATACTTATAGATAGTTCTGTAGCGTATTAGTTTCTCACACTAGTTTTACAGATTAAAGATCTAATTTATGCTATCTAAATGACTTTCTTATAATGTTTGTTTTGATAATCATCGCAATCACACGAAGTAAAAGATATCACACCTGGACTAAGTAAACCACAATGGAGTTGTGTCTAATATTTGGGCGCGGATATAATAATATACTTAACTATATTACGGACAAAAGAGATCCAATCTCAAAAAATGGGAAATAATAAATTTAAACGTCCGCCGTGTCTCGTAACAGCACATCTACCAATCGGGGTCGGCGATCTGCGTTAAGCTTTCAACGATTCACACTGGCAGATCAAATTTAGGATTCCCTTGCTAATAACCTTTTCAATGTAGATGTAGATGTTATCCATTGGCTTTGTGAAGGTGGTTTCAAAATGATTAAACTGTTAATCACACATACGTACACATAATTTAGATTATAGAACTCAAAGGTCGCCCATTGTGTCAGCGCCGCACGGATATTCCGGAATGAATGTGTGTAACTTTCGGCTTCATTGTACACCTGACATCTAATTGCTTTCCATTTATACAGTATTTTATAAGGAAAAAGTATCTTATAAAGGGAAGCATATCGGTATTTAAGTTCTTTCTATGTAGCTATTATATGAGGCACGTGTAAGGGACCTAAATGATATTTCTAAGAAAACAAAATCATTATTAAACAAGAAGCAACGCTGTTAATAGCTTTTATCATTGGCAAAGTTAAATATAAATATCTAAACTTTTTTTAATAACTAAAAGCGATAACTTGTAATCAGATGTGAGTGATAAATAAGAGGTGAGCAATGTTTAAATATAAACGATTATAAGTATAAGTAAAAGATAAACAAGACATTAGATTCATTCCACATCACTCAGAGAGTGCGGAAAGTATGCGATTTTTCAAAGTGGCTTCATCGCGTGGGTGGAGGAGAACAAAGGCTGAACACTTGTCTAACTACACTACTGTATGTTAATTCTTGTTCTTCTTTTTCTTTTGAGTCAATGTTTCAATAGAAATTTATAATTAATTAAAACCACTTTGACCAGTAAGTGGTTGCCCACACGGCCTTGGAGGAGGCCATTATGTGATCTTTCAAAGTGCAAGTATCGGGACATGAAAGACACGCAAGTGCATGCGGCATCGACTGTACCTGTGAACCACAGTGACATTACGTCTTATTTTCGCAAGTCATGCCCCACTTATGGAGGTTCTAATTCCTCCGTTCTTCAAAAGTAACATTTTGGATTATAGAATAAGGTCATTAAAATAATATCCTTTTCATCACCCCATCTCGGACAGAGTATTTTTGCTCTTCGATATCTGAGTGAAAAAGTCGTTTTTATCCTCTAGAGGGTAAAGTAAATTTTAATTTAGAACATCGTGTGCACTAGGTTTGTGAATAATCAAAATATCATTAAACCTTTTATTATTTACTTCTACCTCTATGGTGCCGAGTTTATCATAAAACTTTTTTAATTTATTTAAAACTAGCTGGTGCCCGCGACTTCGACCGCGACAATTTTGAATGATGACCAATGTAACTACTTACTTCTAGCTTAATCTAAAAAATTGAAACTTCTAAAAGAAATGAGCAATATAAATTTAAGAAAACCTAACCTATAAATAATCTAGCTAGGAAATAAACTAAAGACTACTCTGCTACTGTTATTTAAAATAAAAGGACCCGATATTATCAACCAAAAAAATCAAAGAATACATATCAATTGTCCTTAAGTAAAGTCAGTAAGTCAAATAAAGTAAAATAATAATCAACGATGTATTCATTACAAAGGTAACTCCCATTAGATTAGGTTGCGACTACGGCATTGATAGGTCTAATATCACATTTTGTGAACGAAACCATAGCGCGATCTAAAACGATGATTACGCCATCTGCTAACTAAAATATAAACATGTAAAGCGCTAAAATTAAGATGTGTGCATATTTTTTGGGTGAGATTTAGGCGATCATCTATTGATTCAGTTTTGGGCTACCTTTTATTCCAAGCATTTATTTATTTTAACCGATATGCCAAATAAGTGCTGGGATCTGAAACGATATAAACGCCATCTAGTTACAAAATTGTGAACTTGTAGATCAGTAAAATTAAGATGATATTTTTTGGGTGCGATCATCTCGACACGAACAATTTATACTTCCATAACACGAATTATAGGTAAATTCTTTTCTTATGCCAATTTGATTAAAATTTCGTTTTTCTAATTTGTTATAAATATTACCAAAAAAATAAGAAGTTACAAATTACAAATTAGACGACAACGACCACGACATTTTAAGCAACTTGGTATAAGAAACGAATTACTCTAAAATTTGAGTTGGCGTAAATTTTTGGTATCCATCTATTTAATCAGTTTTTGGATTACTTACCTTTTTTTAACAACAAATTATTTCCTGGATTGCTTTATTTTTACCTGAAATACCAATTTACATGCGTTTAACTCCTAAAAAGAACAGATTTTCATACATACTTAAATCCCCTATTTTACGCCTTAAAGTGTAATTCTCGAAAAAATCTGAAATTTATATTTTAACTAAAATGCCAAATACCAATTTTCATGCGTTTCACCTAAAAATTGACACATTTTTCATACAAACTTACACCCCCTATTTTTCGCCCTTGGGGGTAGAATTTCCAAAAATCCTGAAACACGTAATTTTTTATTTTTAACTGTACGGCCAAATACCAATTTTCATACCTTTATCTTCAAAAACGACAAAGTTTCATACTATATTTGCAACCCCGTTTTACCCCTTTAGGGGTTGAATTTCGAAATATCCTCCCTTATTCCTTGTCTACAGTATCAACAAAACATTTGTGCTAAATTTCAGCTTTCTAGGTCCAAGGGTTTGGGCTGGGCGTTGATCAGTCAGTCAGTCAGGACCTCTCTTTTTAATTTATATAGATATAAAGCACTGCTTATTTGTTAGTTCCCAACACAGATTCTAGAACGTAATTTGGAGGTACAATTGTGTTTGAGATATCTAATAATTTACGTTAATAGTCTATTATCACCACAGACTTAAATATAGTTTACGTACAAAGTAGATGAAACATTGGTTATTGTTAGAGAAATTGTTTTTTAATCTGAATAGAAACCAATTACGTTACCATCGCAGCAGTGAAAACCAATTAAACAACAGAGGGATTATCTTCGCTTCTAGCAAGACCTTTCATCGAAAAGGCTATGTTTGTAAACACTTTGAGAAATAAAGCCGTTTTATTAGTTTGACATACTGAAATAAAGTTAGAAAGACGGTAATGTCGATTTCCTTTTAAGAGATCAGTTTGATGAGAGATTTTTACGACGTTTCCAACTTTTTTTAGATCAATTTACTGAAGCATTTTAGATTATTTGTCATAGATATAGATAGATGTTTGCCTGATCATTGTTACAAAACAATAAAAGAGTATATTGGGTATTTCATCATTTTAACCAAATGGTAAAAAGGATTGAACGAAGACCTATTGCATAAGCATCTACTTTAAAGAGTAGAACTTCCATCTACACTGGACATAAATAACTAAGAACGATTAGATTTCATTTATTTAAAAACTACGAACTTAAAGATTTATCCAATTTTTTGTGGCTTAAAAGACTATTCTTGTCAAGAAAAAATAACATCAAACGTAGATTCACTGACTGAAACCTTCAAAGGACGCCATGGACTCTCTCTCTAACTCAACATTCCACCTACGTGCAGGGTGCGTTTGAACAGAATATTTTCCCTCGGATACCTGTTACTCTAGCTACACAAAAATCTTTGACATAGGTCGAACAAAAAATACACGAAACAATTTATTATAAAACCTCAAGTCGAAAAATCAAAGTGTAATCCAATTACAAAGAATAATCGGATGAACCAAATAACATCCGTCACAGAAAATACTTTTGGAACTGAATATAAATGTCCGATTCCAAAGCTTTTCCAGTCCAAAAGTTGGAACATTTTTGGAGATATCTCACATCTAGCTGCAGTCGGATATGTTTCTAATTCTGGTCCTGGAGTAGGACTGAAATGGTGGTGTTCTCATAGAAACATTTTACCACCTTAATATATTGCCATTTTAATGGAAGGCCACTAATGCCTCTGCTATTTAAATCCTGTGGACGGATATCACTAAGATATTTAGAGGCGGTTTTCAAGGCCTCAACGGAATTGGAACGGAATTGAAATTGGACCCTTTAAACATCCTCTAAATGAAAAATAAATACATTTGTTGGAACTAAGTCACTCTCACTACGGTAAGTGAGCCGAGTTTTAAGCCATAACTTCTGAAATTTTAATTGTACGGTCCATTGTACACTGTGTGGAAAAATGTTGTTGAGAAAAATCTATTGACTTGAGGAACCGATAAATTGACGGACGGGCGGTTTGACAGTGAGCTCAGCCTCGGTATTTGCATCTTTTCACAGTATGTCTTTGCAGTTATTGTTGTGTCAGTTCTGAAGAAGCTTCTAAACTGGCACAGATTCACCACACAGCAGCAAATAGCTTATTTTGACTCTATTTAGACATGTTTGACTGCCTTTCCTGTGTCCATCAAATGCGACTGTGTTGCGACTGACGGCCACAGTGTTATTTGTTGTTATCAAGATTTCCAGAACAACAACAATCAAAGATAACACACATGCATTGTTGTTATGATGAAACATTATGCAATATTAAATTTTTGCTAGGGTTATGCCAATTTGATTAAAATTTCGTTATTCTAATTTGTTATAAAAATTACCAAAAAAATAAGAAGTTACAAATTACAAATTAGACGACAACGATCACGACATTTTAAGCAACGTGGCATAAGAAACGAATTACTCTAAAATTTGAGTTGGCGTAAATTTTTGGTATCCATCTATTTAATCAGTTTTTGGATTACTTACCTTTTTTTAACAACAAATTATTTCCTGGATTGCTTTATTTTTACCTGAAATACCAATTTACATGCGTTTAACTCCAAAAAAGAACGGATTTACATACATACTTAAATCCCCTATTTTACGCCCTAAAGTGTAATTCTCAAAAAAATCTGAAATTTATATTTTAACTAAAATGCCAAATACCAATTTTCATGCGTTTCAACTAAAAATTGACACATTTTTCATACAAACTTACACCCTTATTTTTCGCCCTTGGGGGTAGAATTTCCAAAAACCCTGAAATACGTGATTTTTTATTTTTAACTGGAAGGCCAAATACAAATTGTTATGCCTTAAACTTCAAAAATGGCAAAGTTTCATACTAACTTAGCGCCCTTGTTTTACCCCCTTAGGGGTTGAATTTTGAAAAATCCTTCCTTATTCCTTGTCTACATTATAAAGCAAACATTTGTGCAAAATTTCAGCTTTTTAGGTCCAAGGGTTTGGGCTGGGCGTTGATGAGTCAGTCAGTCAGTCAGGACTTGTCTTTTTATTTATATAGACTAAGACTCGGAACCTGCTTGGTGTACTTTTTTAAATTTGTTTTGTCCAATATTACTGTTCTATTACACTCAAACTGTGGCAACGTTACTTTAAATTCTACTACTTCTTAATTATACCTCAGTATTATTTGTTATAATTTAAAGATTGTGCTGTAATACTTACATATCATAATATAGTAATTAATCCCTAAACTGAAATAAAAGTATTTATAATAAGATTTTTTTTTGCATTTAGTCATTTCCTCGCTGAGGTGTGATAAAAAGTTACGTGTTGCACTCAAGTGTAAAGTTTTTTCACCTTGTGCTCTTTTGATTTCCTCGCTAATGCTCAGGATTCTGATTTATTAATATCAATCAAATCAATAGAATCCTTCGATTGCTCGGTCATCAAAATTGAGCACGCGGTTAAAAAGCAACATCGCACACTTGTATAACAAATAACCATCACTTCTGTTGAAATAAGTGTTTATTTGCTTGTTTTGTACTTTATTCCCGAATTGCCGGCTATTACAAACAGCTTGAATAAGATTTTCTACGGAAAACACGCCATTATCTGACAATTGACACGTAAATCCGTCGTTTGGATAAAAGATAGTAATAAACGTGTCTATTAATGCTTTAATTCCTTAGCCATAAACAAGGATATTATTTGGCAATCTCATTACTATTACTGTCGTTTGAGTGGCAGTGGATTTGATTAAACACCCGCAAGGATTCTGTTTATATATAAGAGTAAAAAAATTAAAAAGTGTGTATGCAATTCACACATGGCACAAGTTAAAGTTCAGAAAAGTAGCCTACCAGAGAATGAGATAAATATAGAGAATCAGGAGAATTACGACAATTAAAATGGATATTACTTTTATAATCATTTGACCACGCTTATAAATTTTAAGTAATCTTTTTCAACACCCAGCTATTGGGAAATAAATCCATGAACCGAGAGGTATTTTATAAATATACAAGACTTGGATATGGTCACGCAAGTAGTTCATCTATACGGGAATTCAACCCGAAACACGAAGTCTCTGAGGTAGATGTGAGGTGACTTCTACAGTACCTATCCCACAGCCGTAAGAAGCAAATCAACAACCATAAAACAATACTAACTGGGTGTAAAATTGCATGTATATTATAAATTACTAGCTGTGCGCCGCGGTTTTACTCGCATTAATCTTTATGAATTATAGCCTATGTGTTCATGATATCATCATAAACAGCTGTAAGAAGTCCACTGCTGAACAAAAGCCTCCTCCAAGAATCATCTTGGGGGATATGCCATAATTGCCACCCTTAGCAGACGGTTTGGCGATTGCAGTATGATGCTCATAGTACTCAGAAAGAGGCTGCTAGCCATCCTCTGGTAGATATTCTTTCGGGTCGACTTCTACGCCCCCTAGAGGATGAGAAGGGATGATGATATTTTGACATTCACCGCCGTCACCACACAGCTATGCCTATGTGTTATTTCGATATATAAGCTATATTACTTTGACTCTCTTTCTTTTTAACAGGCCTATTGGCGTGGTTGGCAAATGCTTGTTGTTCACGACGGAGGTCGTGGGTTCGATTCCCACCCAGGAACAAGTCTGTTTGTCCTGTCTATCTATATAAGTATGTAATTACAAAAGAATAGTATAGTATATCAGTTATCTGGTTTCCATAATACCAGCTCTCAGCTACTCAGCCCAGTTTAGGATCATATGGCCGTGTGTAAATAATGTCCCAGGATATTATTATATTATTACTGCAAAGTTTCGTCAAAATCCGTTCGGTAGTTTTTGCGTGAAAGAGTTACATACATCTATACATCCATACTCACAAACTTTTGCATTTATAATATTAGTATCTTAATAGGATGTAAGAAATTCATACTCGCAAACTCAAAATCGTCAAAATGCCTGACTGCACGTGTGGCGCAGCGGCTAAGACAGTCGCATTGCCGCTTCGTGTCGCAGGTTCGAGTCCCGCACCGGGAAACTATTTGTGTGACCCATAAAAAGTTGTTCTGAGTCTATTATATGTTTGTAAAGTACCCCTCGACACAGGGATTTGATTACCTAGTGCGGGCGTTGTCTTTATTTGCGAAAAAAAATGTGACAATGTAATATGGTTTTTCTTTAGCGGAATGAGATTCCAAAACGGTATTGAAATTATAGGCTATAAAAGGATAAATGAGAATCCTGTTCCTCGTGATTAATACTGGGTGCCCAGATTTTATTATTATGTTTTTACCACATTTATTTATCAGTTTCATTATTCGAACCGTAAGCCTTAGAAAGGTAAAGATTATGGATAACAGAAATCTTTAAAATCCAATATACCTAAAGACGGTTAAAACAAAATGGTTAAGTGCGGCGCGGCGGTAGGCGGAAAAGGGTCGGAGCAAAATGAAGATTAGGTTGTATCGCGATCAATCTTGATGAATTTTCATAAAGTGTGAAAGACGTTCTTCAATATTATTTTAAAATAAAGTGTGGGTGTTGGTGCGTATTCAATATTCTGATTCGTCTACAAACCGCTATACTAGAACCAGAATTATAGTACTAATAATAATATCCTGGAAAATTATACACACACGGCAGTCTGATAACAAACTAAGCAGAGCTTGTACTATGGAAACCAGATAACTGATATACTACTGTAAAGATTTTCAAGATCACTGAGGTCACGTGGTACTTAGCCATATGGGTCCCTGTTTCACTTTGCAACCAGACATCGGCACGTGTGAATCTCTGCCGGTTTACGAATCGATTAATCTTGAGTGTAATGTGCGTGTTTACTGTCGAAGTGATTTGCCATAAGAAAATTTTTGTTCTCTAATCATTCATCATCTCTAAATGAATTATTACGAAGTGTTAATAAACCTAATTTTTGTGATGAAATTAATTTAAAAACTACCTAAAACTACATTATGTATACTACTTTTGTTTTGTAAATACATACTTATAACTAGCTATGCCCCGCAGTTTTACCCGTGTTTATAATGAAATAATGAAATTTATTTAGCACTTGGGTATTTACATACACTTGTACTTGTCAAGCTCAGAATGTATTATATAAACACAGTTTAAAAACTATAATGAAAGCAACAAAATATTTTGAATTAATCCGTCTGTGCGGTCTGTTTCATCAGATATATTTTTAATATCCTTAAATAAATAATAAATAGCAAGTTACTAAGCTATTATTGACTTTTTAAATTATAGCCTATGTGTTAATCCAGGGGCTCAGCTAGATTCATACCAAATTTTATTAAAATCGCTCCAGCCGTTTAGACGTGAAGAAGTAACAAACATATACACTCAGAAACTTTCGCCTTTATAATATTAGTATGAAGTATGATAACATTCAAGACAGACATGTTCATGCACACCAATTTCAGTCCTGGGTGTCGAAGCCACGACCTGCGGCGTTAGAGGCAAGCATTTAATAACCACTCCAATCGGCCCGTCATTATAGTCTACAACACGTAACTTAATTAACCACATCCTGAAAATAGTTTGTTAAGAATCGTTTACTGAATCGATTTATATCATTTTTAATATAGATAATTTTTTACTCCAAAATAATTAAAATTTCGGAATTTTTTATCATACTAACCCTGTACAGTCAAAACAAATTGAAATGGACCGTAAATCAAAGTAATAAGACTTTTGAAATCGCAGTTTTGTTTGTATTTATACCAATTCCATCATTCAATACAAAATTAAGAAAAATAAACTTTATTTTAAGTAACTAATTTAGTAAATACCAAAGAATATACAAGTCAAATTAAAAATTCAGTGTATGTATTACAACATAATTATCTAATTGGGGTGTTTGATGGTGTGCGTTAATTACGTTACAAGTTGTATAAATATCTTCAATCCCCCTGTAAGAAGTAGATATATGTATTACACTATGTTTTTCTCGCCAGCGTTTAAACTATCTATCATAAATTTGCACCAGGTATCGTTCTTTATAATTATAGTTAATTTATTGCTACTATCAACAGCGCTTATATAGCTAATTAATTCCGTGATTGGAATCTTTACGCCGTACTTTATGCCGTAAGGATTGTATGTTTTTTCCAAGCATATAGTTATGGAATGATTCCGATGTCATAGAAACGCAGCATAAGGTATAAATAACCGTTATTTGTATTAACAATTTACTCACGTAACATTAAGCTATCTTCCACAAGGGAAAGGCAAACAATCAAGGACTTTTGTGCGCAGACAGAATTACGTGTGTTACCATTACAGTGTATCGATATTTCCAAAAATCAGTCATTGAATCAGATATTTCTAACTAAAAATAGGTTATTCTACTCAAACTTATACAGATATGACGTGCCAAAAGCTCATTGATGTGTAGATCACGTTTCTATTGAAATGCACAGCGAAATACTCGTAATATTGAAAATAAAATATAAATGTCATTACAAGTTTACTTTTAACTTTTTTAATTACCTGTAGTATGAGCTTTGCTTGTTTCTGAAGAGGTATCTTGTATAGTAAGTACCATTGCCAATTGTGTAGTATAAGCATAGTCACCGGCAGCTTGCAAATTATTAAACGGGAAATCTGCTTCCAAATATGTTTGGATTTTGGTAGTTACGTAAAATTCGATTTAAATGCCAACGGTTTGATTTTTTGAAGCTAGTCAATGTTTTAAAGTAAGTGAAATAACGTTTACTTTGTCTCAATTACTTTAAAACATTGACTAGCACTAATTTTACAAAGTTTACGTAATTACCAAAATCCGTTTATGCTAAAACGATGTGACTGTGCAGTTAATAACATCCTACTATCAAAATATTCAGTATACGTTTTACACTAGCCTATTGTAGGATTAAACGACCCGATTTAAAATTTTAAAAAGAATCTCTTTTGCACTACCATGAAGTAGTGCAAAACTGGTTAATTAAAAATATGCGTGTCAATCAAAAAATACTATTTGTATGTCTTATGGTTGGGTAGAATATAGAGCATAATACCAATCATTACAACCATTTTACTTAGTAATTGAATATATAATAATAGTTATGCATAATATACAGTTATAAATGGTTATTATGATTATAATGAAATGTCATATATTACAGTAATTTCATCTGCCACTAAGATATTAAAGCCTATTTCAATCTACATATGATTTGCAAACACATTTTAACACCCTGCTTCCGCTCATACTTTAAATCAAAACAATAGTCGTTTTTTTTAAATATCGTATTTAGTCGTGTTCTGTGTTTTGAGGTATTTAGTGCCTTTACGCATGTGGTTTTTAGAATCCCTATTCAATCCATTCAATAGGATGATAGAAAAGTCTCTGTGTGCAATTAAAATTTCTTAGATTTATAATACTTACCCAGCTTAATTATTTAAAAACCGTAAAACGAAAACCGTAAAATGAAAATTGTTAAATGTCATGTATTTACATACAAAAGTGGTATTAAAACACACAGACATTAATAAGATTTCATGTTGTAAAATTATTGGTCGAATTAACACAGATGTGTTAAATATTTTAACACAAATTAATTAAACAACGAATTTAACACACAAATTCAAAAAATAAAACACATGGATCTTAATACGTTGTTTATGACATGACACATTTTCCGAAGGCTTTGTTGACGCAAGCTAAATCCTTTTTATGAATATGTTTATCGCTTTTGTGTGTGCTCGTTTATTTCATTTGACTAGTTATTTAATCATC
This sequence comes from Pseudoips prasinana, assembly GCA_951640165.1. Taxonomy (NCBI): domain Eukaryota; kingdom Metazoa; phylum Arthropoda; class Insecta; order Lepidoptera; family Nolidae; genus Pseudoips; species Pseudoips prasinana. The sequence continues at coordinate 22,962,726 of OX621234.1, forward strand.
TTAGTCTAGTGCATTGCATTTGGACTGATAGCATTTTACCGGCGCGTGTCATTTATGATTATTCTTTAGATATAATACATTAGTAGTATTTTAGCGCTCGGGCAGCTATCAATACTATTAACAAAAAGCCATTTACATTCACCACCATCCACTATAGTAGTTTAAGCTTCAGTGTTCCTAACAGTCAGTAAAATTTTACCATATTTTCTAATCTACTACATGGGCTGTAAAATCCCCTTACCACATACACAGTTACACATACATGCTACTACAGCCGTAGAAGGATCCATTCATTAGTATTTGTGTTGTGCGGAACATAGACAGTTCATGGCGGCAAACAACCAACATCTTCCCCGACACCTTCTACAGCACCAGTTAATCGCGGCAACTTTCTCAATTCTGTTAGAACTGCGAATCAAGGTGTTTTATTTTAACCAATTAATCTAATCTGCCACCATGGAGGCTTTACTGGAGACTAAACAATAATTTAGGGTTGGCACGAACCAACTTGTGGTAAACCTTGAGAAAGATGGCCGTGACCGCAAAACACCAGACTGTTAGATACTTAGATTATAATTAATACTCAGTTAATGATGATCGACCATATGCATCGACCAAAAACTTTTATATACAGTCAAGGAAGACGATAGAAATACCAATGAATGTTTACATAATATCGACATAGTGAATCATATGTCGATTTTTTTACACCTACACCTACAGCGAAATACCCTTAGGAAATGGAAACAAATGAGTAATATTTATGCTTGGTATTCGTATTTATATTGGTGAAGAATCAAACAAATTCATAAAAGATTGCAAGCACACAGCGCAAACGCGTTGCGGCGGCAGCGGCCGCGGCGGCGCTTAACAAGTTCGACACGTTTTAGAGAATCGCCGAGCTTCATAAAATTTGATCTGCCTACATTGTTAGGTGCAGTCAAGCCAACATTTAGTTCTTTACTATCGAAAGTGGATCCCCGCTTACGACTTGTGAAACCACATTTTATTGTCAGGCCAACGTGGGCCCCGACAAGTCTCCCGGGGGACCTCTGGGGCTCCATCTATACCACTGCTGTGTACTAATTAGCCCTGCACACTACGCAAGAGCTTCTAAATATTCTTGAGTGTCTTAAAAATTATGCATTCGGTTTGTATGTTGTTTCGGACTGAAAAAGTTCGACCATATTCTCAACTTCCGTAAAGATCCTAAGTGACTCCTTCGTAGGAACGCTCGCATATTGTGTTTCCTTTTCAATATCCTGCATAATCCTTCCTGTCTGTGAGAGTGGTTTACTTATAAATCAGCCTGTCCTGAGTAGATCTCACCTGAAATCCCTCCTAAAACTCCCTATCTATAAAACTGATTTTTATTCCGCAATTTTCATGGATCTTACACAAGCTTTTGACTACGTAGACCATGAAATCCTACTTCATAAACTAGAACAATATGGTGTTAGAGGCAACATACTAGAAATGTTAAAAAATTATCTTAATGACAGAACCCAATACACAGTGATTACTAGAATCGATGTCACTGCTAAGAAAGAAATTACCTATCAATCGGAAGGTCGCACAGTAAAATACGGTGTACCACAGGGATCTATTTTAGGACCCTTACTTTTTATTATATACATCAATGACCTGCCCAATGCTACTACTAACCCACTAACACTCTTTGCTGACGACAGTACTGTTACCATTAAGTCTGCAGAAGATCATACCTACATCCAGAATATAAATAATACTCTGGGTTCTATTATAGAATGGCTAGATGCTAACAATTTACGGGCTAACATAAATAAAACAAAACTTATGAACTTTGCACAACGTACACCTACCCATTCTGATATAACTATAAGCTACAGAGGTAAATCAGTGATTGAGGTCGATACTACAAAATTTCTTGGTCTCGCTATTGATAAGAAAATAACATGGAAACCTCATATTGATCAATTAAATAAAAGATTAAATAAGTCTGTATATGCACTTTACGAACTAGCTCAAATTAGTAACGTCAGAACTGTAGTGACTGCATATCATGGTTCCTCAGGTCTCTATCAGGTATCCTCTATTTTAAGATATGGTTTGATTTTTTGGGATTTTTCTCCACAGACCGAGATCGAATTTTCAAAGCACAGAAAAGATGTTTAAGGGCCATGTTTGGGTTAAAAACCATTGAGAGTTGTGCACCCTTTTTCCGCAAGTATAAAATACTACCACTACCTTGTCTTTATATATATGAAATTGCTGTGTTTGTTAAACTTCATTTATACCTGTATAATGTAGCTTCAGAGAGTAGTAACAGACGGCAACGAGACGAGTATCGTCTTTGACTTAGAAAATCAAAAACTACTCTGATGCATAAAAGCGTGTTCTATATGGGGCCACTAATATATAACAAACTGCCCAAAGCGTTTAAAGGAAGTAATGACAAGATTTTCAAAAAAGAATTGAAGCAATTTCTTGTGAATAAAAATTATTATAGTGTGACTGAATTCCTAAATGATAAATTTTAAATTGAAAGTAATGCTAATTGTATTTTTGTACCTGTATGATTGTTGTATTTTAGAATCTATATAAATAAAAAGACAAGTCCTGACTGACTGACTGACTCATCAACGCCCAGCCCAAACCCTTGGCCTAGAAAGCTGAAATTTTGCACAAATGTTTGCTTTATAATGAAGACAAGGAATAAGGAAGGATTTTTTGAAATGCAACCCCTAAGGGGGTAAAACAGGGGCGCTTAGTTAGTATGAAACTTTGCCGTTTTTGAAATTTAAGGCATCAAAATTGGTATTTGGCCTTCCAGTTAAAAATAAAAAATCACGTTTTTCAGGGTTTTTGGAAATTCTACCCCCAAGGGCGAAAAATAGGGGATGTAAGTTTGTATGGAAAATGTGATAATTTTTAAGTTAAACGCATGAAAATTTGTATTTGGCTTTCCAGTTAAAAATAAAAAATCACGTATTTCAGGATTTTTAGAAATTCCACCCCCAAGGGCGAAAAATAGGGGATGTAAGTTTGTATGGAAAATGTGACAATTTTTAAGTTAACCGCATGAAAATTTGTATTTGGCCTTTTAGTTAAAAATAAAAAATATGTGTTTCAGCATTTTTGGAAATTACAGCCCCAAGAGCGTAAAATAGGGGGTGTAAGTTTGTATGAAAAATGTGACAATTTTTAAGTCAAACGCATGAAATTAGGCATTTCAGTAAAAAATTAAAAATATATATTTCAGGAATTTTGGGAATTCCACCCCTTAGTGCGTAAAATAGGTGATGTAAGTTTATACTGACTGACTGACATATCAACGCACAGCCTAAACGGCTGGAGTTAAAGACTTGAAATTTTGACAGAAGGTACCTTTTATGACGTAGGCATCCACTAAAGAAGGGTTTTTGAAAGTTTGTATAAAACATGTGAAAAGTTAAACGCATGAAAATTGTTATTTGGCATTTCAGTAAAAAAATAAAAATAAATATTTCAGAATATTTGAGAATATAATATTTGAGAAATACTTTACGCCCTTAGGGGGGAACCCCTAAGGGCGTAAAGTAGGGTACGTAAGTTTCTATGTAAACTGTGACTTGAAGTTAATCGCATGAAAATTGGTACTTAGCATTTCAGTTAAAAATTAAAAATATATATTTCAAGATTTTTGGGAATTCCACCCCTTAGGGCTTAAAATAGGGGATTGTATAAAAATGTGACATTTTTGAGGTAAACGCATGAAAATTGGTATATGGCCTTTCATCAAAAAATTATAAATATATATTTCAGGATTTTTAGAAATTCCACCCCTAAGGACGACTAGAATAGGCGATGTAAGTTTGTATGAAAGTCTGTATTTTTTGAGTTAAACGCATGTAAATTGGTATTTGGTCTTTCAGTTAAAAATAAAGCAATCCAGGGAATAATTTGTTGTTAAAAAAGGTCGTCTAAAAGTAAAGCGTTTTATAAGATTTGTAACTTCTTTTTTTTTTTGTAAATTTTATAACAAATAAAAAAACGACATTTTAATCAAATTGGGATAAAAAACGAATTTATCTAAAATTCGAGTTATCGCAGTATAAATTATTGGTGTTGAGATGATCGCACCCAAAAAACATCATCTCAATTTTATTGATCTACAAGTTCACAATTTTGTAACTAGATGGCGTTAATATCGTTTCAGATCGCGGAACTTAATTGGCATATCGGTTAAAATAAATAAATGCTTGAACTAGGTCGTCCAAAAATTAATCAATAGATGATCGCCTAAATCTCACCCAAAATATATGCACACATCTTAATTTTACCGCTTTACAAGTTTATATTTTAGTTAGTAGATGGCGTAATCATCGTTTTAGATCGCGCTATGGTTTCGTTCACAAAATGTCGCAACCTAATCTAATGGGAGTTACATTTGTGATTAATGCATCGTTGATGATTATTTTACTTTATTTGACTTACTGAATATACTTAAGGACAATTTATATGTATTCTTTGATTGTTGCTTGATGATATCGGGTCCTTTTTGTAAACAGTAGCTAAGTAGTATTTCATTTATTTCTTAGTAAGGTTATTTATAGGTTAGGTTTTATTCAATTTATATTGCTTATTTGTTTTAAAAATTATATTTTTAGATTAAGCTAGAAGTAAGTAGTTACATTGGTCATCATTCAAAATTGTCGCGGACAAAGTCGCGGGCACCAGCTAGTCTTATATATTATTTTGACATTTACTTCTATTAACGTGACATTGTTCAATACTATTTGACATTTATTATAATTCTATATCTTATCTGACATTGAAACATTTACTTAATTAATTGATTATATTGTGATCTAATTATATATATATAACTTAAGTTTAATAATTGCACTCGTCGAAATCAATGTAACTTATTCTTGTTTGTTTAAATTTGTATATGAAACAATTTGCATGCCTTAGTTTTTAGGTAGAATACAGCGTTCAAATAAGTTTAATGTGTACCATCCTCTGTAATACCTGTATTGAGCAAATAAAATTGAATTGAATTGAATTCCTACTCCGTTACTGTTCATGCGGCCGTCGGTGTCAGATTGTGAAATTCTATTCAAAATCTCTTTACTATTTCAAAATACACGTGAAAAAACACTATCTCTTAGATTAGCTTAACTGTGACGTTATTTTCCCTTAATATTATGCGGCTAATTGACATAACTAAAATAGCTTGACCTATTCTTAAGGCCGTCGTTACAGAGAAATTGGTTTAGTAATTTAAAATGTTTATAATTCAAATTATATGTATATCACAAAAATAATACTTAAAATTAAAAATGGAGGCAGTATATGACTGGCTGGATACTGAGATTCCAAAACTTAAGTTAGTTTTATAAAACGCTGCTTCGTTTAAAAACAGTTTCACTTGTTATCTTTTAATTATGACATTATTTTTCCATATGTAATAAATGACTAATATCTGATGTACTTACGATTATGGTAACATAACGCTTGAAACATCCTAATTAGGTATTTTTATTTTAATTGAATTAAGAGATTTATCATAACTTACTTTATAATATCAGCATAGCCTACTCTAGTGCCAGATTTGTTCAAGTCACCTAATATGCCTCTAACATAATGGCAGTAGTCTAATGACTACACCCGACAGCCCAACATGCTCTCTGAAGCACGCAGTGTCACATCTTGTTATTCCACCTCACCGATAGGTAATCGGTGAGGTTCAATAACTATGTTGTTTGGTGAGGTGCAATAACTAGGTCGGGACCGTTTGTGGAGAACTGGCTACAGTACCAGTAAAGATACGAATATATATGTTTGTTTTTTTTTTATTCACGTAGACTTTAAAAAAGTGCTTGTAAATAGTCAGAACATGTTTGTAGTAATATAGTTATTATTTCTAGTTACTTATTACAGATATTTAGGTACACGGAATGTTAAAACATTTATACAATTTTATGTTATGAACCTTAATATTATTCCTTTCATTGATTCAGAGATGAACCGCTTCTACTATATTACAAATTTACCGTTTTATAAAACTTTTTCGTACCTTTTCTAAAAAGTAAACTTAGTCTGTTAGGTGACTAATAAATGCATTAGACTCATGACACTTGAGATGCAGGTGCTAACCACTTTTCCAATGTGTTAATTAGAGTGCCGCACGCCGTAATGTTCTATTTAGTTCATAAAATGACAGTTTTCTAATAGGAAAATTCAACAGAATTAATTGAAGCGTTATATCAATACCTATGGGTATATAAGATAGACAAAATTTTTGTTATGGAATTTATTATAGTGTACCAGTGTATTGTGACACCTATTTGGCATTTTGTATACCTAGCACACATTAATAATAATATTCAGATTTACAAAGTAATCAAACTCGTATTACCTTGCGGCTGTGTAAAATCAAATAATTTAAAAGAAACCAGATAATTGTATCCATAGTATTGATAGTAAATTAATCTTAAAGAGATGTTATTATAAAAATAAATGACGCGTTCATTGGGATAAACTTGCACTCTTTGTGAAGCAAGCAGTAAACTTGTGTCAAAGCTTACTGCTTGCTTCTGTTATCAACTCGATCTATTGAACAATATTTAATGATAATGTTTATATCTACTCATATCTCTGAAGCTACCCACCGTTGATAGTACGAATTTGAACTATACGAACGTCTTATTATTTCTATGTTTAACAGTACAATATAAAAATAAACCAAAACGCCATTTGCCTTCAGCGAACATTTTAGCCGCGTGGTTTTCGGCATAGAAGGAATAACAGGGCCACCCCATACCATCCCGTGAGTTTTGTAAAAGAGATTAACGCTACTGCTCGACTATCTAGTGTATCCTACACTAGATAGTCGAGCAGCAACGTCACCTGTTTACTAACTATAACTCTGCGGTGATTAAGGCAAATCCATCCGAATGGCAACACTATAAAAACCTTCGGGGAAAGCCTATGTCTACCAGTGGACGACATCAGGCTGATAATGATGGAACTTCTACCGTAATATAAACAGCAATTATAGAAACTCTACAGCTCCATTTTTGGCCTAACCCAATATGTTGTGTAAAATGCACCACTGCTACTCCCGCAAGACAAGATTCAGGGTGAGAATTATAGTATAAAATATATATGAACTACAGTGTATAAGCGAAGGGTTCGGATAAACTTTGGTTCTTTAATATACAAGCTTACAAGCTGTATGCGCGAATTCATGCATGACTCACCTGAAACCTTCATCGTCATCATCATCATGTCAGCCAAAGTACATCCACTGCTGGACAATAGCCTTCCCAAAGAATGGGGGATATGCCATAATCGTTACGCTTGGCAGATGGGTTGGCGATTGCAGTTTTCTGGTTGGTTAACTCCAACCTTACTTAGTTCTTAATTAATATTTAGCCGAATAGCAACTAAACCTACTAGTAGTAGCGTAGTAAATCCCTTCCATACCAAGATACATAAATGTATAAGCGTTAACGCTTACGTGTTTTCTACAGTTATTACTTAAGTAATAACTGTAGAAAACACATCGATTCCTTAATAAAAATATACCCCTTTAAAGGTATTGTGTAAATAAAAAGTAAAGTCTATTTTCCAGCGATAATAAAAATTATAAACAGTAGGTAGGTAGGTAACTTACCTTTTTTAATTAACATGGAAAATGGGGGCTATTTTTAAATCATCCATAAGTTAAGCCACTGCTGTACTCATAATTAAGGACCTTTGAAAACTTGGCTAATGTTTCTTAACAAATGTTCAAAGAACCAAAAAATTCCAGACAATTTTATTTCCTTTTATTTGTTAAATTATCACTTTATTATATAGTACTAATGATCGCCGGCGGTTTCACAAAGTTCCTTTTTGTTGCTGTCCCTAAAGTTGTGTTGACCAATTGGAAGGATATTATAGAAACACACAACTGATAAAATACAATTATGTATCCTATTATGGCGTGTATTATATAGATATTTAAGTATGTAGACAGGCAAGGAAGGAACTAAGGATTTGTTTTTATTATTTATCAAGCAAACGGTTCTGATTTTTGAGTAATACAAAAAATGCATCAAGTGGGGCTGAAGCTCTTACTACTACTCTTACTTACTAATATGGATTATAGGTATATGTGGCAACATCAAGCGGTGACGTTTGTCAGGTAAACGAACTGACTGCATAGGAACTTTATTCTGCGACAAGTTACGAGTTGGTGTTTTTGTATTAATATACATTTTTTACCTACATATGGAGAAATTATTACATAATATTAGAAGTGGTAACATGTATTTACCACTTTTAATATGTAATAAATTTACATTTAGGTTCACAGTATTTTGAGTGATTATTTTATTTTACTTCGGTTTAAGGTTTTAACAGTAGAATTTACTAGATAAAGTTTAAATGGGGGTGAGGAGGGAATGTGTAAAATGATTACAGTTTCGGTAGTCTAACCTCACTAAATTATTTTATTGGCTTGACATGATTTGAAATATGAATGTGGAAGATACCATTTAGTGATTTGAAATTGAATTTCCGTGTCATTGCTGATAACTAATAATTATTTATCTACACTTCTTTTAGATATATTTACTTATCAGGATAATTTTTTTTCGGTCAGGATTATCTATGCAGCCTGGGAGTGCAAAAAATTCATTATTTTTGTGATAAGACCAAGGGTTTTTGAGATATTCACTATTCGTTAATCGAAGGAATTTATTAAAATAAACGAAATTATAAATTAGTTGGGACTCATAAATAATATAAATTGATTTAGATTTTGCCGGTTAAATAAAAGTTTATGGTGACAGAATTTTTAAATTATTACATTACTTTTATCAAAGTATTACAGACAAAGTTTACCAAACGCATAATACAAACCCGAATCGTAAATTCATTGTCACGTAACATGATACTAATTAGTCCTCCGTCCTAGTATATTAAATAGTAAATGCAGCTAAAGTAATCTATTTTCCTTTTTGAAATCCGTTTTGGTCAATGCTTATAAGGTTATTCTTACTTAAGAATCATGTAATTCTTTTATGCATAACCTTTTCAAAGACTTTTGCTATAATGGTACAATATAAATAAACGGATACAAAGATATTATTTATAGAAGGGTTTTATTCTGGATATCCTTTAGTCAGGAAAGACGCCTTGCGAAAAGGATAATTTTCTTCCGTATCTGGAGCGCTTATTTTTTAATCACACGTTTCGACTGCACTGGTGGTGCAGCGGCTAAGGCAGTCGCCTCACCGTTTCGTGTCGCGGGTTCGAGTTCCGCACCGGACAACTATTTGTGTGACCCATAAATAGTTGTTCCGAGCCTGTATGTAATTTGTGTCCGTCATAATATGTTAGTAAAGTACCCCGCGACACAGGGATTAGATTCCCTAGTAGGGGAAAGTCATAAAAATGAAAATGTGTGCACTTATGTACACGCGTTAGAAGTTATACTTCTTTGGCGTATGGAAAAAAAATAACTAAAATGCAGTAGTGATTAACGATAAATATTAAAATTAATCAAAAAGATTTTATTTAAATAAAAATACTAGAATATACAACTTGAACATAGTTATCAATTTTCATACCACCTAGAACTAACTTCATGCTGTTAAATTTAGGTGTCAGTGTGCGCGCGCATCGTAAAAATTCACTCTCATCTAGAACTAACTTCATGCTGTTAAATTTAGGTGTCGGTGTGCGCGCGCATCGTAAAAATTCACTCTCATCATTTTTCTCCATCGCGCCAAAAGAAGTATAACTTCGAAAATAATCAGAATTTCTATATCAAAGTTTTATCTGCAGATAGGCTACATAAACTTTTATTATTTTCTCGGGGACGGAAACCTTACGGTTGCTTCCAATTTCAAATTATTGATAATTCTTGAATTTTCATAAAAAGAATGCAAAATGTTTATTCGCAATGACGATGACGTTTGCGGAAAATGTAGATAAATAATTAGATTGTGTTGATCACATTAAATGAAGTTCTGGCAATAGACAATAGAAATTAAAGTGTGTACTCATAGATTAATTGAGGCTATCAGCGCAAAAGCGGTGTAACCCCCGACACTGCACTTAGGAAAAATAGAAGGAATTAAAATTTGCTAAGATACATTTTTTTTTATTTTTTTTTATTGTCTTTTTTCTAATTTATAAAAAGAACTTCTAAATCTATAATTGTAGTATATTTTTGTATTAATTAAACTTATAATTATGAAAAAAATGTGGGTTACACCACTTCTGCATTTAGATGTTCTGGTAAAATTGAAAATAATAAACAGGTTACACCATTTCAGAGCAAGTTTATTAAAGATAACAACTGTAATGGGTTAATCTTCATCTGTTTCATCATAATAAGCTTCATCCAGGACAGTGTTGGAACTTTTTAGAGAATTATAAAAAGTGTGATGAACTGGTGGGATAAACTGCAAAAGTTCAAGAAGGTCTTTTTTCTTTTTTTCTGAAATAATTGGTTTTTCCAATGCATCTAGTTGTGTTATGGTTACTGACTGCCTTTTTTTAACGCTGACTTCATCAAAGAGGGTTTCTTCATTGTTGGAATATTTGTAAAAAATTGAAAAAAAGTGGAGTTTATGGAATTTTAGCCATTGAATTTTTAGCCACTCCACCTTGCTGCTGCTCACTGATATTTTTCTGTTTGTTATATTTTTTTCCAAAGATTTACTTGATACAAAATCACTTGCTGTCATTCTTACAATCTTGAAAGCTTGCCTTTTTCGTGCCGTTTTAATTACTTCGAGCCAGTTATCTGGTATGTAAATCTCTTTGTAGAATTTTTTATTTTTTTCTATTAGACCAAAATCTTGGTCACATGGCAAATATGAATGCCCACTGACTAAAAATTTATGGTCTATTAAAATTTCTTCAATAGTAAAATCCGGATGAGATACAATATACTGACAGAACAATGACAATTTTATGTTTCTATTCTGTCCACCACATTGGTCAGAATACATGACAACTTTTTTAGTTTTCACATAATGTTTAAAAAAATAAAGCAGGCAAGAACCAATTTCTTGAGGTCCTCGCGAAGCATCAGCCTCATCCCAAACAAACATGTAGGCATCATCTGTCCCCATGTTGTGAATACCAAAGCAAAAGGTCCAAAGCTGCCTCTTGTAATACACTTTTCCAGTTGTCAGCACAGGCGTAGGTAGGGTTTTCATTAAATCAAAGGTGATAACAGTAATGTCAGTAGATGATTTTGCTAAAGCCGTATCATTCTGTAGCCCTTGTCTGGCACTGTCTGCTTTCCTCTGATGTAATTCTTGTTCACGTTGTAACTCTTGTTTTAGCTGTTCACTCTCAGCGCATTTAATTTTGTTATGGAAAAGATCACATCTTTTACAAGAATCACTGATGAGTGCATGGAAACTTAGGTTAAAACATTCATTAAATATTTTACTGAACATGAAGGATGATAAAGGTTCGAGTACACTTTCTGTATAGAGAGTATACATGCGTCCAAGACTTAGATCTGGTGATAGAAATCTCCTATTCTCACTTTTATGTCTGGTGTAATGAGACTCATAAGCAGGAAACTTGGCAATGAATTCTTTTAATTCTGCTATCTTATTATCTGGTGTTTTGTTTACAGAGCTTTGTCGACCTCTCTGATCAATAGGTGGGACATTGTGTATACTTTTTCGCTTCATTACCCTGGTTACACGTCCGTCAGAAACTTGAAAAGTTCTCAGGAAAAAATTTTTACACACCAGAACTTCAACACCATCTTTATTCAGTAAATGATAGATATATGTTTTCTGTCTTCTTGACTCCTCTCTTCCTGTGTAGCTTCTGCATTTATTTGTCACTCTAACTAACAAGAACAGTAATGCATTTTGTATATCGAAATTAGCTAATGCATAAAAGGTTTGGAATATTTGCAGCTGGCGTTCTTCATTTATCTTTAGATGACATTTTTTTGGACATAGACATTCCCCTTTTTTGGTTGTCTTCGCAGGAATAACGTTCTTTTTGTGATTTTCGTATTCTTCGCCTTTTGCTCGTTTTAATTTAAGCACATTTCGCTGCCAAGTCTCAGGCTTTTTAACACGTTTCTTGCTTTTGAGGACAGGGGTTTCATTGGTGGTTTCAGCTGATACTTGTTCAGACAAGCTTAATTGAAGCTCTGCTGTTGGTATCGACACAGATGTGGTTCGCGAGGGCTGTGGTAAACTTGTTATGGTTGAACTAGTACTACGCTGTTGGGCTTCTTCCGAGTCGTCATTGCCTGATGAAGGCGTAGGTGATGGGAGATATTCAGAACCAGAATCTTCAAAGTCTCCAACTGTAACCAAAACATTAACTAGGTTAACAATATGAAAAATACCACGTGACAAGTTTAGTTATAATTTACAGTCAATCAGACTATTTTTATAACTTACCTGAAGTAATATCATCTTCTGCGTCCATGGTTAATTACAAAAATATTGTTATTCAGTAAGATACAATGAAATTCAGTTTGTTTTGTCTCAATTTTAACGTTTTTCATTTGACACTGACGTTTTGCATTTGACACTGACGAATGACGTTAGACGTAAGCCACAGACAAACCTGTTTTGCCATAGAGCAAAAGTGGTGTATCCAGCTTACACCAGTTTTGCTCTAATAATATGATAGATTACGTTCTGTGCAAAAACTATGTTTTAGCGCCATCTGTTGTTTTGATAACAAAAGGTGGCTTACTCCACTTTTGTATTCAAAGTTGATAATCTAAGGAATGTAGTTTACACCAAAACTGCAACCAACACAAATAGTGGCTTACACCACTTCTGCGCTGATAGCCTCAATTAAGATCCGAATGAGAACATAAAACACCATCAAAATAACCAGACAATGCTCTGTCGTCCATTTAATGAAAGCTAATTTTTTATGTGCTTTATTTTTAAGTCTAGTGTCTATTGATTCAACTGGTATATTGCGACTTTTTAGTGTACCTAATGTTCCAAAATTTCCACTTGGCCCGAAGTATAGGGAGTATTAATATTATTATTATTTTAGTTTATTTTTTATATTATTATATTGTACATTTGTTACTCAGCCAGTAGCGCAAAAATACAAGAATCAATAGGATTTACTGCAAAAAAAACTATACAACGTGTAACAGAAAGAGTGAACGTAACTTAAGGGGCATATACGGTCTCCTTAAGCCTACCTATACACAAAATCTCATACCGAAATACCATCATTTTAATCTTGATCGTAAAATAATATACGATTCAATATATCGACAAGTATTTTTATCGATATAACGAACATCCGTACTAACACAGCACAGCTGATTCTGATTTACGCTAGAAATTGTTTGAAATACAAAAATTCAGTTAAACATTTAATTGAATCTTAAAATAAACACGTGTAATAAATTATGTGACTGTACAGAACCACACTTTTATTTACAGTCTAAGTAGTAGGTACCCAAAGAGTTCGCGGTAAGGTTCATTACCCTTGCAAGCGGCTGAGTTTTTAGTGTTGTTCATAATGTCGGTAATCTTACTTGTTGAGTTAGGTTGTCGATAGAAAAATAAATTACTAGTTGAATAAAAAATGATTATTTCTGTTTGAAGTTTCGTCCATAGGTAGCCGTCCTGATACCCTATAACCCCCTTAAGTTACGTTCACACTTTCTGTTACACGTTGTATATAAATAAATACATTCAAACATCTTTGTTTCAGGACATCAAGTTTATGCTGCTACCTTGGATAGTTGCCATGGGACTGGAAACGCTAGTGGAATTCATCAATCTGGTATATCTCTTCTACCTACAAACGGTAATTTTATTTTTTTTGCTTACTAGCAGTTACTCGTGCTACTTTATCTATTTAGAGAAATAAAAATAAACAGGCTGAAATTGTAGTACCCACCTGCATATAATTATACGTATCTTTTTGAAGGCAACAAGGTTTTAACCACATGCATCTGAACATTAGATATCTGCGGATTTAATTAATGTGAGCATAACTTACTATTAGAGATTGATTATCTCGTGATTAGGACGGTGAAGGAAAATATCGTGGGTACATGATACGATGCGACGTAAGTATGTCTGTGTAATTGGGTATTAAATGCGATCGCCATTTGCGAGCAATACATTGCGAGCATTAAATTGCGTGTTGGCATTAATTGCGAGAATCAAATTTCGTTGTCATTAAATTGCGATTTACCAGATTGTTACTAGGTGATGTCTATAAGGACTTCATAATGTAAATTACATGATGCAACGCCACGTACTACCCACATGAGAAATAAAATAGTACATGGACGTATTTTACTTAGTTTAGGTTTAGCTGATGCTAATATTTAGTTTTATTTATGGGTAACGCCTGTTTACTGAAGTTTCAATACAATTTTTTCATTAATTTGAACTATTATCTACTGTAAAATTAATTTGAATTATTATTCTTGTAACGAAATCTTAACCAACCATTAATAACCATAACCATTTTATTTACGAACAGAAGCTCTCAAAAATTTAACTAAAGATAGCGCCTGAGTCTCTATTGTCCGCTTTATTGCCTGAGTGTTATGAAATATTTTCGTAGGAAATCAATAGATGTCGCTCAACAAAGCATATGAATGGACTGGTTTTGACATGGTGACCTGGTGGACCATGGTGAGTGGTTTGGGCAAAGAACCGATAGCTTTTGACACTTTTTAGTCTGTAATATATAATAGTATCGAATTACAAAGATCGTTGCGTGAATTTTTGTTACTCCTTAACTTTTCAATATTTGATTTTGGATGTATTGTTATACGTTTTGGAACTGTGGACTATGTGGGTGCGGGCAATGGTGGAATGATATAGCAATGTCTAGCTTCGGGCCTTTGGAGAGTATCCACGGGAGGCTTCGAGAAACAATTTTATTTTTACTTCAAAAAGCAAGGCCTTACACTGTGGAACAGTCTTTGTTTTGACTCCAAAAGAGCATGGTCTCTCCTATGAATCAGATTAGTTTTGACGTAAAGAGCGTGCACTCTCTGATCATTGTCTT
Organism: Pseudoips prasinana; assembly: GCA_951640165.1. Taxonomy (NCBI): domain Eukaryota; kingdom Metazoa; phylum Arthropoda; class Insecta; order Lepidoptera; family Nolidae; genus Pseudoips; species Pseudoips prasinana. The sequence continues at coordinate 22,977,741 of OX621234.1, forward strand.
TGAGTTTCTTCAAGAGAACACGGTCTCTCATAGTAGTGGTAATTCTTGATAAAATAAGTAGTTTGTTCTTTTCATGGTGGACTTGGTTAAATGGTGTAGGCGGCCCCGTATTGGAGGGAATTTAATAGAAAAATATATATAAAAAATATCTCCCTGGAACAATAATTTAATAACGTGCCTTAATGCGGCTTACATTGCTTGTTTACGTATTATGTTGCTTGTTTACAAAGAAAAATATTTTTGATGTAAAATATTCGCTTCATTTCATATTTATTTATAACAAACGATTAATCCTCCTTCGATTTTGTATATTTTGTTGTCGTATCTTTGTAAGATATTTATTTGTAAGGTACCTAACGAATAGGAACAGTGTTTGGCCCGACACAGCGACTAGCTATTTCTCAAGGTAAGTGGGTGTTATCTAAGTAAATAGTATTTATTGTATTTGACATGTGATGGTAACATGTATATATTTATGTATCTATTAGGAAGTGTTGTACTCTTATTAATGAATGAACATTATTTTTACCTTATCTATGAGATATTTTTTTTAATGATTTTATATTATTTTTTCAATATTGAATATATATTTCTTATTACTTGTATTAGACGAACAAATAGTAACAAAATATCTTATTACGCCAAAGTTATTTTTTTGTACCGATAGCGCCCCTTCCGCTGACTCAATAATTCCAATAATCAAATCACAACAAATATTTGTAAATCAACTAAATAGAATATCTCACTTTAATATTAAATACGTAATGTCTATGCTTGGAATGGAATGAAAATCTATGGAAAATTTTCCGCCATTTGATTAACCTCAGACGAAAGGTAAATCACTTTGAAAATAACAAAACGTCCAGTGGAAATGGCGGCCTGCAGGTTGGACCTGTGGTCCGTCTGACCGTGTGGTGGAGCGATGAATATTAAATATATTATATTAATTATTACTAACGTTAGCTGTACGACCAGTTAGGTCATATTATTTTAGTTAGTTATTCGTTAATAATTTAGGATATAAGAGTATATGTATGTACATTATTTAATGAGTCAGCCTTAAATCACATTTTCTATCGCAGGCTTTCAGGTACATTGTGAATAAATATCGAGAGCGTAGAGGAAGAGAGCGAGAGACGCAAACTGTTGGAGCACAGTTTGCTTTGTGGTTTACACGAAGCCAAAAGTGACCCAGGACAAATCTTTGGGTAATGAACACGATTATTTGTTCTGTGTCTGAGTCTAATATATCTATAATATGTTTTATGGTTTAAGACGTTTATTTCTCATAAAGCATACAATTTATTATCTGAGAAATATAGGATACTTAATTTAAGCTTATTACTAAACTAACAAGAATTCACAAAGCCGTATTGAGTAAGTATGATTAACAAAGAATGGTGATTTTATACATAATTTGTTGGTAAAAATTGGTACATTCGATGAAAAATAAGGGTGTATTTAGAAATGTATACGTATATTTATCAGTTGTCTCGTTGCCATATTTCAGGTTCTGTCTAGGCGGTGTGTTTGTCCCAAGATAATTATTATTATTTTTCATTGATATAAATAAATAAATAATAATAGTTAACAATATAAAGAGGGTCAACGAGGCAAAAGAGGTACGCAAAGATATGAAAAATGGAAATCCTGTTGTCTATCTGGGAAACAGGGAATAATCGATGTATCTATGTAGGTATTTATTTATCTGTGAATTTTATATGAACCAGCACTATGTAAAATTAGGGATCTTGTAATTGAATTCGTTCTGTTTATAAGTTATTAAGACAGAGTGTTATTAGGTGGGTCGAGGAAGACCAAAGGAAGTGTGCGGTAAGATAGTATTTCGTTTTGTACTGTCCTGACAAAGAGGAAATCTTCTGGGTCACCTAGTATAATTCAACCCATTTGAGATTCTACTTTTTCCTTTATTCTTATATTATCTATTGTCAGTGTAACTTTGAATGGGTTTTATCTTACACTCGTAGCTCCATTACAGGCCTGTCTGGTCTAGCTGGTTGTAATTCTGTTCCTAGAACCCTTACACGCTTTCCAGCAAGTACTTTCATGTGCATAGTATTTGATAAGCACTTTCTTTTTATCCTAGCCATAGATGCCGGAGACGAAACAATCTGAATATAGTTATAAATGGCTCTGCCTCCAAATAAATTCTCCCTCGTGCAATCAATAATTGCACCAATACTTCCAGCTTGATATATTTGTACTCTTATATTTTCCCGTGCATTGTTTCCACATATGGTTTACTAAAATCTGTTACTCGTTTCCATTTGTACTTGATTTATTTGTATAACTGATTTCTTTTTGATTTGCGTAGCGTTAGCATATTTTACGTAGTGAAAACCGAATTGATTAAATCAATGAATTGTAAAATGGCATAAATTGTAAAATCCAAATAAGTTTTATAAAACTTATTTATTATCATTTCGCACAAAATTGTTATTATTAAGATGTAATTTTAATTAACTTACATATTTCGTTTCTTCTATTTAATAATTATACAGTTATATATCATACACATTTGTATCATTACAGTCATGGGAGGGTGGGTTCTATATCCACCCAAGACTAATATTTGTGTAAGGAACACATTGACTTATTCAGTGTCTGAGTGTAATTTATCTATAATATGTATGTATGTATTTCATAATATATAACTATGTTTATCAGTTGTTTGTTTGCCATAGTATAGGCTCTGTTTATTTTGAGATCAGATGGCAGTGTGTTAGTTGTTGCAAGATATACTTGATCGGGACAGGAGACAATCATGAGGTCTGAGGTATAGTACAACATCAATACAGAATATATATATATATACTATTCCTTTATTTTCATGCTTTACTGTCTCTGCCGCCAGTGCAGTTTTCAATTTAGTCCAAGTTTACTAGTAAAGCGACATTCGACGTTGGTACCTTATGATATACTTGGTTTAAAAAAGTATATATATTATATTTCAATGGTTCAATACGTAAATTGAGTTGGCAGAGGAGTTAACAGATTCAAGCAGCCGATACCAAAAAAACATATTTGCTTTAACATAGTTATTATTTTCTATGCAGCTAAGGTTTTGAGAATATTGATCGACTAGACTTGTTATAATTAACATAACTTAACAATGAATGTACATTGTATGGTCATGTATGTATAATATTATATTCCGTTTAAGGTTGTCTGGAAGAAATCGCAGCAGCGATAAGACCGCCCATTGTACTTTATAAACTTTATGTTAAATTATTATGCTATGTATTGGTGTACAATAAAGAGTATTTTACTTTACTTTACTTTATAATATTGAATATATATTTTAGATAATATAAATTTTATAAATGTTTTCATACAATCAATACAATGTGTACCTAAATATCTATGTTAGTAGAATTAATAATAATGTGTACAACTATATTACTACAAACATGTTCTGACTATTTACAAGCGCTTTTTTAAACTCTACGTGAATAAAATCCTTCTTTATTTTATTTTATTTATTTATAGAACGTAAGGATGTAAAGAAGGATGAGTTCTAATACTTACGCATGTCTAGTTCAAAATAAATATTTTGTCAAAATATACTCGTCTATGATTAGATCAACGACTTCTGATAAAGTCTCGTGATCGTTCGTTTGTTTTGTACTTAGCTTTTCCGTCCTTTTAACACAAGGTGAAAATAAATTACAAGTTAGTCGATATTTAATTCCACCACGACCGTTGTTATTATCCGGAGGGGTAAAATAATCCAGGAGCCTTTATTGAAGTATCATAGATTTGAGTGACTTAATTTTCTATGCCAACGTATTAATAATTTTCTTTACAAGATTTTAATACTATAGAAACTTTTAATACTATTTTGATATCTGCCAAGGCTACTCCCAACGGTTTCTTATTTGTGGATATGGAGATGATAAACATCCAAAAATCAATAAAAAGGCCTGTTTTAAGAGAGTGCCTTTTAATATTTTTTTTTATAAACAAATAACGGATATTTTCGGTTATCTAGGAGGAAAGAGGAGATTATGACAATATATATTTTGTTTTCTATATGTACATATTATTGCTATTAATATAACATATAATGTATGTCAGTATCGGCACGCACAACGATACCTGTAACCAATTATATAAATATATGCAGGTTTATTCAAAATGGCCGGCAGCAATAACGTAGACATGAGTTTAAAATTCTAGGTATTATATTATAATAGTCAATTAACTGTTTACCCACACTGGTGTATTCAGATTATTATTTATGGAACATGCATGATTAATAAGTGTTTACTCCCCATGATAACATGATGATTTATTATTCATTAATTCATTCATTATTATTATTCACCTCTACCTACACAACTAGGTACACTATTTACCAATTGTTAATGTTACGTTGTTTAGCAAATTATTCAATATTATGCGCAGTGTGAACTTTTCAATTATGTAATATTTATAGTTTAATTATATACAAATATCTTGTTTCTTCTCGAAGTTATTGTAAATCTTTGAGAAATAAAGAAATTCCAACCGTTTTATGATCAGTTAACGCACTCCAAACATTTTTTTTTGAATTTGTCTTCCGATATTCTACAGTTTCACGAAGAGCTCTTTCTTCCACGAAGTAAACTTCAATATTTTTGTTTCATGTTGTAGGAATAAGGGTATTTAAAACCTTTTAAAACAATAATGGTAAGCCGGTTGATTCATATAATGTCCTTAAGAAGTGTGCCGACAAACGCACATGTTGTTACTCTTATTTTTATAACGAGAAGACACACTTTATTATGATATTTCTTTTTAAACTTATACAGAATACACTTTTAGTCCCAACCTAGACACTAAATGTGGGGCCTAATAACCTGTCGTTGAGCTCTGTACTGTTAGGCTAACGAGTCAGTATATCAATTATACAATTAATAAACTTAATCGGTTATCATTATGAATCAGAAAAAGTTAACTTAGAACCTAGATCAATTTAGTAATAAAATTAAAACTATCCTTTATACTTATTTTTATGTTCTTCAGAATATATTTTCTTCACTATATAGCCCATTATTTTAAATACCTTAGTACTTGAATTTATTTGTTTCTTTTAATTTGAAAACCCTTAAAGCTTCTTTTGCAGTGTGCTTCGTATGCAGAACGTCTCTGAAACTTCATTAATTTTGAATTTCGTCCGTGTTAAGCGTCTTTGAAGAATGAAAATTATTTCATGAGTATTTTATTGTTTGGTACAAAATCGTGATAGGGGTGTATTTAGTATAAAATAATATTTATATTCTAATATATTATCCAGTGATCTGTGATATAATCTTCTACTTTTAATATCTGACTTTGTGGTTGGTTTTTTTAAAGACAAACCCCGCACTAGGGAACCTAATCCCTGTACTGCGGGGTACTCTATAAACATATAATAGACGGACACAAATTACTTCCAAACTCAGAACAACTAGTATTTATGGGTCACACAAATAGTTGTCCGGTGCGGGACTCGAACCCGCGACACGACGCGGTGATGCGACTGTCTTAGCCGCTGCGCCACACGTGCACTCAACTTACTGCAATACTAATTAAACTCATAATGCGCGTCTATGATCTCATATTTCTTCATGAGATTATTGTCTTAATTGCATACAGCTATGTATGTTATAAAAACAATAAACTAATAGAATAATGCCATCCTAGTTCGAGAATTATAGCCCCGTACTCAAAAATAATATTTATAAAAAAAAACTGTTCTTATCGCTGCTGCGAGGACAGAGCGAGGAGAGAGAGGAGAGATATGTCACACAGGTCTCAAGCCTACTACAGACTCCAGCTCTCTCAAAAGTTCAAAATTAAAGTACATCGTGCAGCTCGAATGGTCGTTGACGACGGGAGTCCCACTATTTGGCTTGATCCTCTTACCCAGCGGAGACACGTGGCGTCTCTATGTATCCTCTACCGCATTTATCACGGAGAGTGTTCAGAGGAATTGTTCGAGCTTATACCTACCGCCACATTCTCGCCAAAAGTGGAAATTTCATCATTATCACTTGGATGAATGGTCATCTACCACTGTGCGTTTCACAAGAAACTTTTTGCCGCGCACTACCGCTCTGTGGAACCAATTAGCTGCGGAGGTATTTCCGATCCGGTATGACATGGCAACCTTCAAGAAGCGAGCCTATTATTTTCTTAAAGGCCGGCAACGCACTTGCAGCTCCTCAGGTGTTGCGAGTGTCTATTGGCGGCGGTGATCACTTACCATCAGGTGCCTCACTTGCTCGTTTGCCATCCTATTATATAAAAAAAGTTAGTTTTTGTACCTACTCTTAATCTTACATGAAATGTACACACGGCTACATACCAAGCTATACATTTCCATACAATGAGAGATCAGCTTATATTGTAAATATATAAAATAGATACTTTAACCGTGTGTACTAACTAGTATTTGTACCTTTTTGAGAGAAATAAACGATTATATTATTATATTACGTTTTGATGGATAAAAGTTTCAAGAGCTTCTTACTTATTGAAATAGAGCGACTTAAGAAATTCCTTGTCAGAGCTGTTAATTTTTTATAATAATAATATAATATATCCTGGGACATTATTTACATACGGTCATCTGATCCCGAACTAAGCAGAGTTTGTACTATCAATCAATCATTTATTTGCTAGAATGTGGTTACAATAGCCGGTTAAATTATAAATTGATATAGGTATAATAAAATATAATGCATATTTATGTGTTTGTATCTTACTGGTGCATAATTATATATTTTAGTTGGTATACATCAAACGATATTTACGAAAGGGATACAGAGGAAAATCACTCACTGAAGCTATCGGCAGGATCTATGAAACGTGGTGTGTACTGTTAAACGTATGATGTTATAATTATTGCTTTATTCGCAATTGTTTGACATTTTGTGGATTTTGGCTCTGCAGAGCATACATAAAGCGTGCAGCTGCTTCACGCTTATGCCAAGAGCACAATTATTAAATTTGCTTGACAGTGAACTTTATAGATATCTACACTGTAGATGCATTCCTTATGCAATATAGCTAACTCTGAAGCGAATAGTAGTAGGTAATAAAACTATATAGTCACTGACTGTTAGTGGCGATAAGGGGATTTGTGTAGAATGGATAAACATGACTAACGCATATGCAACTATGATGTAATAAACTATTCTTTTATATACAACCAGTATCGTTACGGTATACGTGTAGGTAAGTTGCGGACTTCTATTGGTGTATGTTTACTACGGCGTAGCAATGCGTGTAGATTTTCTCTATTGTTGGGCATATTCAGACGATCAGTTCAAACTAAGCATCAACATTTAACAAACATCCACTAATATTTACATAATTAAACAAATGAAACTCTCTCTTTACTATAATAATATGGTAAATGTTGGGTAATATTTTTATGATTTGCCCAATCAACGAGATATTGCGATGATAGTAATAAGACATGTAGGAAAATGTTGATTTTATTATTTTTATTGTTATCTAAGAAACCGATTAACATATTTTTGATTTAAATCATTGCTTTAATTTTTATATTTTTTACTTGAGTAACGAAGTCGACAAAAATCCAAAAATGCAAAGAACCCTAGTTCTTTGTTTTGTTCTAGTGAAATATAGTAATTACTACCAATTGATCATTCAATGTTTCGAATTTCAATCTAATACCAATAATGACAATATTAGTAATCTAATAATAGGTACTGCCGGTCTTGTGCGGCCCGGTAGTTATGAAGATTTGGGATGGGGGGGGGGGGTTGTCCAGCACTGGACGTCTTTCGGCTGATATGATGACATAGAAAGGTTAATTTAATTTAATTACTACATTAATTTGCAGTTTTAGACATGATCATAGAGGGCTGATTTAGAATTCGATATTACTCGGAGTGGTGATCTTTTAATTATTCTTGATGGCTTTAATTAAATAGTTTTCATGAGAAAAGATTTGAATGAAATAAAACCATACCGTTTAAATTACTTTTTGCTATTTTACTACGGATGTTTTGAGGTTCAATGCAGCCATTCAAAGTCCCTTTAATTAAGATACCTAAAGTAGGTCAGCTTTCAATAAGAGACGGTACGCCAAGTATGATTAACCTGCCGCTGATATAAGCAAAGTTAATGGTCATGCTTACGGTTATAAACACCATTCTAACCAACCAGATCATACACAGTCAGTCACTGACTCACAGTACAGTTATACTGTGACTAACCGACATAAAATATATGTATACTTCCTTGACTTTCTTCTGAGGGCATAATTATTCAAGCCATTAGCAGCCCTCTGACGTACATCTGGTAAAACTGACATTCTGGTCACATTTGTCAGTATTTAAATTGTTTATTGATATTCTATGTATTAAGTATTTATCTATCTATATAAGTATGTATATCGTCGCCTGGTACCCATAGTACAAGCTTTGCTTAGTTTGGGGCTAGGATGATCTGTGGCATAGTCCCTAGATATTATTATTATATTTGATATGTAATTTCGAAATCAAAATGTTGGGACTATCAATAATCTCGGCGTCAAAGTGGAGCGGTTATTCCAAAAGCTGAAATTCATTGATGTTAAATATACTGATGGACAATTCTGTCTACAAACTATATTTATATCTTATGTTAGATGCCACCACTATCTGCTTTCGTGTTTAATAACCTGGCCAGGATCGCTATTTATTTTAGGGGAATTATAAAACGATCGAATACAAAAATACTTAGCGACTGATGATGAGATACTGTTTTAATATCTTGAACAGCATGAATTTGAGTGAGCGATAAATTAACTAAACTAACTACGAATATTGATTAATAATGAAATCCAGAATGAGCTTACTAAAAGTGGGTTATAATTAATCCATTTCAGATATCGAAATTCTAGCCGTGCGACTAAATGACTAATTGAGCGACTAGAAATACAGAGAGGGCAACTTCCATATTAGGATAGAGACGAGTTTTCCGGAAGTTATTTGGGTTAGAACCATCTAGCTAGACACTATTGTTGGTGAAGATTGGTGGAAAGTTTTCAAAAATCCCATACTTTTTTGAGCTTTTGATTTTTTCAGGAGACATACAATGCAAATCTAAACAAAAACAATAGCGCTTGAAGTCCGCCGCACAAGCCTCTGATCTCTCTGAGGGGTCAAAGCGAAAAAATATAAGTTCGCTCAAATATTATGAAGCTTCTCATTTTGTATTTTAAGTAACTCGAATTAATATTTGTTAGTTGCTGTTTTGTTAATTTCTCGTCACTCGCAGTCAGTCGCTCACTTAGTAATAGTATAACGTAAATTCATTAATTTTGTCACTTAAAACTTTAATTTACAGTCACTCGTTTAAATACTACCCTTTATTTTATAATATCTAACTGCCTCGTTGTTCTAGCGGTAGCTTGTTTAACGGCAGAGAATAAGGACCTATATATAGCTAGGAAACGCACATAAAGTTGCCGCGCTTCGACACAGTCTGGCATGACGTTCGTACGAGTCGACGAGGCGTGACTGTGTGATCGAGCACTCACTTCTCTTTGAGGCTTGCAGCGGACAACTATTGGTTAGATACTGTCTCACGTTTCATTGTGTGTGTTTTATTTATTGTGTCAAAGTGAATAGATAAAAATAATAAAATAGATGTACAAATTGATCTACTACTTTCACTTTAATCATACAAAGTATAATAATAAAGTATAAAAGCCCACATACTGTCAGACGGTGAAGATTCGAGCGACAACCCTCAACTTTTTCCAACGTACATATTATGTATTAGGACGAATCTTTGTCATTTTATACGGTATATCACGCTCGCTACTAATTAAATTAGTAACGAACGTATCTGAATATGAGTAATAAAGTATGTAAAAATACAGTTTCTTGTCGTAATTAACCAATTATACAGTCCTTGGATAATGATTTTATTAATCACATTATAAATTTTAGTAAGTATATATGAGAACTATAATGGCAGTAAACGAGGCGAAAGAGGTTTGCAGGATCGTAACAAATGGAAGTCCATTGTCTCTGCCTATCCCACTGGGAGACTGGCGTGTGTCTATGTACATATGCTGTATATAGTATATAAATTAGCTCATTACTTTCGTATCTAAGAATCCCGAAGTTAATTTTGTCAAGTTGTGTCAAGAATAACTTCATAGCCTTATTACACCACCGCTGTACCATTGTAAAACTCGTGAAAAAATATATGAATATTTTTAATAGTTCACACGAAAATTCCACGCTTATCGACGAAAAGAAAAACAAAAGCCGCGCCCTATTCTTTTAACCTTTACAACTATCTTGAGAAGAAATGAAATCTCAAGAATAATAATAAACTATATTAAGCATAGAAACCTTAGAGAAGAGGAAACAGCTTCTGCCCCATCTAAAGAAAGTATAAGCAAAAGGCAAAATATATTATTTTGTCACGGATGAAATCGTAATTAAAGAGCCGAAAGAACATAAAATTGAGCCCAGAGAGGTTGCCTTCAGCCAGAGAGGTTGCCTTGATTCTAACTGGTACGGTTGCCCTCCAGGTATCAGTGAATCCCACCCCGATTAGGTTAGCCCACAGATCAGCCAATCACAATGTAAAAAATATATATTAAAAAATCTAAAACAAAAATAGGATTTCTTTCTGGCTTTCTTCTCCGGGTCATCCACTTAAGTGGCTAGAGAAAGCCGCAGGTTAGCCAACATAGGGTCCTCGCTGGTGAGCATCGTATCGGCACTTAACTCCTGACCGGTGATCCCGTGCCAGTAATGCGTGCCAATGATCACACCCTTTTTTAGAATTCCTTTTCTTATATCAGCGGCCCCCTAAAGGTACCTCAGCTGTTAGAAGCTTAAGTTAAGCCGCTGATTGTACCCCTTCTGCGCTACTCAACTACTTGGTGTCTTCAATTTTATTATTATAGTATAAAACTTTAGAATAGTAACTAAGTAGCTTGTTATTGGTTATTTATGTAAGGATTAAAAAAAGTGTAAGCCCGCACGGACGGAGAGATTAGATCAATTTTTTTGTTACCTACGTTAATATTGTATTGGACTATATGTACTGCATTATGTGCTTGACAAGTACAACATTGGATACCTGTATTGTACTAATCCGCCATGTTGGGTTTAGAATGACGTCTCATAGCTAAACATGAATACAAAATTTCAGCTCAACTGGTTGACGATATGTGCTTAAAAATTCTGATGCAAAAATGCACCCGAACATACATAGTGACATGCATTGCAAGTTAAATAAAACTTGTAGAATGTTTTATTGAGAATACAATTTTGAGATAGGTAGTTATAAATTATTTGAATCTAAATATCTTCGTTAATCCCATAGTGACGCTTAAAGGCGTCGGCCGCTCTGGATCTGAAAACTTATGACAAAGAATAAGACCGCAGTTAGCTAAAGCTTAAATTTATTACTTTAAAAAAGTACTATTTAAATGATCAAACGACTATCTGTACGCTTTTTGCTTTGTGCGGCGTAGAAGCTTTTTGTGTAGAATTGCTGTCCCGGCTGCTGTGATCATTAAATCTAAGTAGTTGGATGCTTCCAGGGATGTTTGAACCACTCCGTAAACTCTTTGACGCTTGTCTAACTACATAAAGGAATGATGACACTGAGAATATTATGTAACAGCCTAGTTAGAGATATGAGCAAATTGTTAATATATTTAACGGTTAACAATGTCCAATTTTATGTTTGTAAATTATATTTATTAAAAATAGCGAATTAACAACTTTAATGCCAAAACAATTGGGCTAATAAGTTAGACAATGAGTTTTTTATTCGGCCTACCTACCGTTTCAAAGTGCCTGATATATTCTATAATTTTGGGATAGAAACACACAAAGCGACTTTTAAACAAGACAGTAAAATTTAAAAATATTTCTTTTATTTTCATTTATATGTATTTTCAGAAATAGTTCAAGAATATTTTAAAATATTACTGTTTTTTTTAATGCAAGTAGAAAACGTTTAAGGGATTCTAAATGTTTAGTAAGGATCAAAAAGGTTTTTGCACATACCCTCGTCCCTCATGTTAACTTCAATATTTCTATGTGAGTCTATTATTAAATTCGTATTTTTCCATTTAAGTACATAGTATAAATCATGTGTGGGTAACACATGATTTATACATATTTAATTTGCTTTATTCAAATATATTATATTCATCCGAACTAGCAGCATCCAAATATAGCTAGAGCCAATATTTAATTATTGTGACTGTAGTTAAGAAAGCATTTTCTATAACACCAACAGATTTTCAAAATTTTATTTATACACTAGCTGTGCCCCTCGGTGTTATCCGCGTTAAGTTTTATAAATTTTCTTAGCTATAAACCTCACGGAGCCCGAGACCTTTCCAACGAATGCAAAACCGTGGAAATCGGTTCGTGCGTTCTGGAGTTATAGCGTCAGGAAGGAAAACCCGACTTATTTTTATATAGTAGACTAGCTGACCCGACAGACCTTGTCCTGTCTTAACGATGACTATTAACGCACGCTATCTGTCAATACTATGTCAAATAAAAAAAAGTTACATAAAAAAGGTTATATTGTCCAAAGCGCTAAGGTTAGATTAGAAATAATATTTGGTTGTGAAGTATTCTTAAATTTTCTTATTTTCCGCGCAATTTTAAATTCTTTTTTTTACATAAGAACCTTCTCCTGACAATAACAAACACAATAAAAAAAGAAATAGTGAAATCGGTCCAGCCGTTCACGCGTGATGTCGAGACAACGGAAAACTGGTTTCATTTTTATATATATAGATATGTATATCGTTACGTGTCCTGAACGTTGACTGATTCATCAATGACTTAACCACTGACTAATGCTGCTTGTAAAATTATGATTTCATATAACATTGAGTTCCAAAATTTTTATCAAAAATAGACGTAGATTTAAATGTTGATTTAACTGTTTAAATTTTTTAATGATTTAAATATTTAATTCTGTTTACATGGGAAATTAGTCAGTATCTAATTATGCAGCATGGCTTTAATTTATTTTTAATTCTACTTCTAAATGTGTTCTAAGAAAATAATCGCTATCTCCCCTACCCAATTTCTTCAAAATGTTTCAAAAATGAATAGTAATGAAATAAAATTTGAGGCGACAAGAAACGAAATTCAAATTTATCATTTCATAAATCAATTCCTTATAAAAAGTGATCTCTAAGTAATTATAAATTCATATTTGCGACCGAGCATAAGTCGTTGTCGTATTAAAGTTCGCTTATCGGCAAAGTAAAAATATAGACTTTACACATAAGGTGTATGTGTAAAGTCTATATTTTTAATGTGTGTAATTAGTTCTTAATATAATATATTATAATAATATAAATTTTTGACGTACTTATGTTGTAGTTCACTACACGATTTGGCGCCAAAACTGTAAGAGTAGCGAACATTTGTTTATTAAAAAAAAAAATAACCAAACACTGATTCTCCGGGTGTCGCAGGGGTCAATAAACCACAGCAACCTTTAACCATTAGGTGGGCCGTAGGCGTTTTAAACAGCAAGTTATAAAAAAATATTGCCTGAAAATAATTTGTTTCACGTAACGAACCATTTAGAGTTTTAATTTAAATGTTTAGGTGTACAGTACTAAGAGTAAATATTATACTTCATTATAAATGTAGCACGTATATTTTACTTGATAGTATAATATTTTTTTTAATAAATTATTTGTTTTGATGTCATTCTTAAGGGGATTATTTATATTGTGACGTTGAAAAATGTTCGAGCCTATGCACACCACGTTTTTTAAGCGCGCCGTTGCTTGTCGCGCGTTTCTAGTGATAAACACGCGCGCGTGCATCGCGTCCGTATTGATTCAAACAAAAAACTTGAGAGGTGTCAAGGGACACCCGGATGGAACGAAGTTATTTCTTATTATTTATTATGTACAAAAAACCTGTATACACTCAACAAAAATAATCGTCGCGATACCACACTGTTCAATGCGAAATAGAAATGAAAATATCTGGCTTGCTTTCTATATGAGAGAGAGAGAAAGACAGACAGACAGAGAAACATGCGCACGCCGCACAGCTGCAAAAAGTGTCTTGACAACTTTTCGTAAGAATTTTTTCCGTCTAGCCCTCTTTCACAACAACAAAATGCTAACAAATGCTCTCCATAGGAAAAAAGCGCGCCGTCGCGCATGTTTCTAAAATGCGCGTCGACGGCGCGTTTAAAACATTATGGAACCCTCGGACACAGTATGTCCCAACTGAACAATATGACTAACAACGATAAAGTTATGAACAGATAAAGTTTTGAACAGAAAAAGTTAACATCAATAGAATATAGCTATATTTCCACGGGACAGTTATATTCTTGAAAGAAGAAGAAGCAACTAGAATATAACGTGAGCGTTTTGTAGTTGCCTCCGACCGCACATTCTAATGGAATACTTTTGTGTGGTTTTATGCAACTCACAATTGACTGCGGGACCTACTTGGAAATTTATAAATAAAGAAACGGGGTTTTTATTGTGGAAAATACCCCATTTCTATTATTCCTTTTTTTTAATTAATTATAAATCATATTTGTATGTTAGTAAACAGAAGCAATTAACAAATAACTTGTAACCAAATTTCCACGCATTCAGTATTGAGGTAATATGATTAGTCATTTCTCGCTACGCAGTGGTATATAATAGAGAGAGAGAAAGAGAAATATACAGAGAGAGAGAGTGATAAAGTCACAGATTGTTTTTGTTTTTTGTTATCATCATTGTGTATTTGTTTGCTGAATGAATACATTTTTATTCTTTAACATAAAGGGTTATTAACGCTTTTTCCTAATTGAAGATTTTTGCCACTCAATTACTAAACCGAGTTACGGAACTTTTTAGCAATAATTTCAACACAATAATCAGGTTAAATTGTAAGATCTACTGACATACGTACATATGCCGCTTCGGCGCTTCTAAGAATCTCTTCGAACACCTAATGGCTATTTCTACTTGAATATTGAAAGCAATAGCCTCATTATTTTACCAAGTAGGTATTAACTTACTTATCACATGGGATGTGGTTTCCCTAGTGTCAGTGTTGTTCAAGCCGCCCAGTGGACCTCTGACACGGCTTAACGACTGTTGCCTAATGGCTACAACCGGGTATGCCTTACTAATGCCACGTACGGTATGGCCTGAGTGCAGTGTAGATACAACTTTATTTTGAGTGTTAATTTTGTTAGTATGAATCGTATCACCAATAATTCATAAATCGAATTATTATACACACCGACTTTACCTTCTTGTACCTATCTATATACGTTATAGAAACAGAGCGTGTTCATCTGATATTAATAATCTGTAGATACATTTATCGTTACCCTCCCCTGTGAACTCTCTTTGACCCAGAAAACAACCTTCGCACTTGATTACATATAAAGCAAGTGCAAGTCGTTCATCTAACATAAGAAACGATAACATAAATTTGTTTGTTAAAGAATTCAATATTTTTTTTGATAATACATTTTCCTTAGAAACAAAATATGGAGATATTTACATCTTTGTCATCAATTATAAGCAAATGAGAGCCAAGAAAATAAAAGTCTATTAAGCCATCTACGGAAAAGGAGGGTCATGTTTTTGACAGTCTATGTATAAATGTTCCTCTGTTCCCTCCAATTCCTTTACTACTGACCCAATTTTAGTAAATGTGTGTGTCTTTGGATGAGTACCATCACTTCTGGTATTATAGTAATATACTATAATACTAGAAGTAGTGATAATGATATGATTAAAACAATATAGACACATCAAAAGTGTCTAAGGATCAAGTAAATTTTTAAGTTTAATAAATCAACCAATTAATATTTACCAAATCAACTGTCTAGTCTTCCAGACTGTCTTATTATTTTAATTAAGTTACAACTTATCCCAATATTAAATTATATTTTGTGCAACTTAAGAGAAAGTGCAATTTTAGCAAATTGTGGGAAAATAACTTTAATGTTGGCAAAAACTGTTAGGCCATTAGAACTTCTACATTGGAACTTAAATAATGCATCGATATGGAGCATCATATGACACGAGCAGAGATGATGAGTGCCGTCGGAATTTTACAAGGTAGTTCACCGCGACATAATGTCTGTCACTCTTGGCTTGGCGCATCACCAATTGCAGACAAGTTCGGTTCATCCAAAATGCATGAAGATGACTACGAGGTTCCACAGCTCTTCAGGCTTACCTATAAGCGATTTCATCCGAAATTGATTACATAAGTGCATCGAGTCTGCGTTACGAAAACTGCTAAGAGTTCCACCTACACTTCGCGATCGCTGAGCTCGTCAATAGGCTTGCGATGGTGACTGACTTTCTGCTTGCTTTTCCGATGAATTTGGTTTCGGTATGAGGTCGGATACAAAACGTACATAAATATTGAGGAGTTGTGGACTTTTTTGTGTGACATTTGGTCAGGAAGTTCTTTCACAGACAGGTTACAAAATGGCTTGGAACAGTATTTGGACCGGTGGAAGAACTGATCACATTTGGATCAGGGAGAACTTCAAGTCTCGGATTCATGCAATTTTTTTGTCTCTTTGTGAAGCCGATTGGGTGATTCGTTTCGACGAATGCACGATAACGCACGTCCACATACGGCCAGAGTCGTAACACGTTCTCTTGCCGATGCTGGCATCAGCGTTCTGCCGTGACCTGCTCAATCGTCAGACCTCAACCCTATTGAGCACGCATGGGGTATTCTCACAATTTTTTCCATAAATGGGATAAGTTGTTAATATAAGCATATGAATTAAACTAAGGCATACATACATAGACTCCCGCCTGTTTCCGAGAAGGGTAGGCAGAGACAACGGATTTCCATTTGTCACGATCTTTGCACACCTCTTTGCCTCGTTTACTGTCATTTTATTATATTATTATTTTTTTGACTAAAAAGCTATACATAGTAAAAATACATAAATAATTTTCAGCAAAGCTTTTCTGTTGTCGGATTTTAGTATTTTTTTACTTTCATTTTATTTGAAAGTGGTTTCTGGCATTTTCAGTTTCCACATTGCATTTCATTAATTTTTTGCCGCGTAGTTTCATTATGACATTTTACTTTCAAACAAGTTAAATTGAAATTTAACCACTGTTCCAGCTCTCTTCATTTTCAATAAGTTTGAGCAAGCAATATTACTTCGCCACTGACCTTTACAGTGGAACAACACAAACTTATAATCAACAACAATGGTTATCGCTCAGTTGTGTTGTGATTTTACAAATTGTAAACTACAATTTGTAAAATCACCATGGACTGTTTTGTACAAATGATCATATTATCTTTATTATGTTATTAGGAATTGGTTCCTAATAATATAATACAAAATAATATTATTATATAAAACGATAACATTAGAAAATAAATAATTTAAATATAGACTTATAATAAAAATTTCTCTTAGAAACTGTTTCATCTACATATAAATATTTTCATTTCATTTTTCACCGATATAAATTTCTTATTGCTATAAGTAATATACTATATCAAAACATCGGGTACGAGCATTTTATTTCAGTTAACTCAACTTAAGTCTCTTGCCAGAATCCTCTTGCTACGGACAAGTTTTTTCAACAGGTTTTAAAATTCTCACTTAAACAGTGTAATCCTGCAAAAACTAGGTCTCTAAAAGATGTATATCATGGTAATAATGATTTTACAAGTGTACACCATTGTCTTGATGATTATAAAATCTAGTTTTCAATTAGATTTTTTTTTTTTTTACAAAAATGTTTTATTTTTATCTCTACAAATTACAACGTATTTTAACAAAAATAGTGTTGACAAACTATACAGCATAATATGTAACTCGTGAGAGATCTGGAGTCTAAACTAAGCCGAGGCCTGTATCTTAGCACCCCAGGCTAAGATACAGGCATTAGATATAATTATCTCCTATATTACTTCTGAGTAATATTGGAGATCATTATATATTAAAATAAAATATTGGCTAAAGGTTAATTTAAAAGAGAGTAAAGCTTTTTTGATCTAATAGTCTGTATTATTATTGCGTACTGTTGTTAACCTTAAATAGGTAACCATATATTTAAAAAAATATAAACAATATCTAATCTAATATCATGAAATCTAATGTCTGTCTCAAATTATTGAGAAATTAAAAACTTTAGCATCGCCTCAGCTCATTTTACTTTTTACTGCGCAATACAGGTAATCGCTGTTGTTAGAGACTGCATAGTAGCTTTCTAATAAAAAACAGTTCTATTTTTGGAAAATAAAATACAACGGGAAAAAGTTTCGTGTTCGAAAGCAGCAACGACATCGGTAAGTCGACGTCTTGACACAATAAAAACCATAAAGAAAATCAATAAAAAATAATTATACCTAAAAATTTCAATTGACTCGCCAAAGAGTATTTTTTAATTGTAAAAACATATACATCGTCATAAATTTATTATTGTTCTAATAGCACGATATGTTAAAGATTTTTATCTGTATATTAAAGATATCTATACATATAATAAAATCGTAGGAAAGTCAAAACTGTACATTGAATATTTTTTTAAAGGATACTTGCGGCGTGATCTACAATTGATATGGAAGCCAAAAATATAGTTTTTAGAGTTTTTGTCTGTGTGTCTGTATGTATGTCCGGGATAAACTCAAAAAGTACTGCATGGATTTAATTCAAGTTTTGCATGAATATTACTAAGAGGTCGGGTCAACATATAGGCTACATATTATCACGCTATCACCTACGGGGGAGGAGCTGTGATCTTATCTATATATATATAATAAAATCGTAGGAAAGTCAAAACTGTACATTGAATATTTTTTTAAAAGGATACTTGAGGCGTGATATTTATTGATATCGAAACCAAAAATATAGTTTTTAGAATTTTTGTCTGTATGTATGTCCAGGCTAAACTCAAAAACTACTGCATGGATTAACTTCAAATTTTGCATTGATATTACTAAGAGGTCGGGTCAACATATAGGCTACATAATATCACGCTATCACCTACGGGGGAGGAGCTGTGATAATTTATAAAACGCGAGTAAAACCGCGGGGCACAGTTAGTTAATTTATATAAATACTAGCTGTGTAATTAACTAACTGTGCCCCGCGGTTTTACCCGCGTTAAACTATATTTTTGGCTTCGCTATCGACTCTAGATCACGCCACAAGAATCTTTTAAAAAAAATATTCAATGTACAGTTTTGATTTTCCTACGATTTTATTATATGTATAGATTAATACAGATAGAGTTCTATTACATATTGTGTATACAAATTAAAATGTTAGGCTCAAAGAACGCACATTCTCATGCAGCGAAAATACCGCTCACAGCGCTTTGTGGTTTCCAGCAAACATGAACTTCGCGAAACTCAAATTATGGCTGTTATAACGCACGTGCCGTGTTGTATTGACCAGTAAGCGAAAATTGTGTTTTTTCGTCCAATAGGTATTTTTGGTATTACAAATCTGTAAGAGAACTCTTGTGTGGCTACAGACCTAATAATAATAACAGAACCACCCCATACCTTCCCGTGGGCGTAATAAACGGCGACTACGGCATACATCAGGTATTTGGGCATTGGCCACACCTGTGTCCTAAATTCAATTATTAATCCGTTACCATTTATTTACATTAATGTTTTTGTTTCAGCTCAACTTTAATCCCATCACTGCGTTTTTGTTTACGCTGGATTTCTTCATGATCGTGGTGAATGTAAGTAACTTTTGATTAACCTGACTCTTTATATTTACCTTTACGAATATAGGAGTACTAAAATGTTTTGATAGTAAGCAATGAATTATATCAATCTTCGAATTTGACAGTACATAATCTATTCTCGACATTAAAATCTTAAGGAGCCGTGGGAACTGCTTATATTTATATTATATTATAATGTACGTCCTGTACTCTGCAAGCATTACAATGCCACGTAAAGGATAACCTAGAAATTCAAAGTAAAAATACAGTTGATCTGTTTGCTACCAAAATGTTAGTCTGAGGTTATATGTAGATGAAATATAGAACAGATAATATGTAGAAAAATTCAGTCAGCCTACATGAATGGCAAATAAAACACAAAACTAACAAGAAATCACAAAAGAGAAACCTCTTGATCTGATTGCATGAAGTTTGTCTAAAAATTTCATTGAAATTGCTTCACCCGTCTCGAAGTCCAGAGCCATATAAATACGAACTTCGATTTTCATACATATAAGTTAACTGCGTCTTTATACACGGAAATAATAAATGTCAAATGTGTCAACGTGACACACAAAAAAAATGCTGCTACGTAGAGCAAGTCTTGCTCTACGTAGCAGCATTTTTTTGTAAATTGGCATTTCATTTCCTGATGTCCGGGGAATCGGAATGCTTTGTGAACGAGAACTAAAGAATTTATGCGGCCTTGTTTCTAGAAGTAAGGTTCATACTGCGGTCGTTTAAAGCCCTAAATGAACGACACGGATTTGCTGCAATAGCTTATCTTGTCTGTGGCTTTATACTGGCTATAACATTTCACCCATACCTCCTAGCCTTTTAGTCAACTACAAATATTTATATTGTAAATATATGCAGTTATCTGTTAAATTGACTTACAATTGACACGAAAAAACGAAGAAAATCTGATATTTACTGACACTTATTTTTCATTTGTATGAAAAATAAGTGTCAGTAAATATCAGATTTTCTTCGTTTTTTCGTGTCAATTGTAAGATATACATATAGGTTTAGAGGGTAACGACGACGCTTAACCACAATCCCGGCTGATGTAGACTACGATTTTATCCATCGTAGCGTACTCAAATGAAGATTATTCACTCTGGTTCTTAATAAACCATGTTGAGTATATCTGTTAATAAGTAGAACGGAAAAGAATTCCATAGCTTTACCATACAATGGTGAAAAAAGAAACAAAACGCTTAATACGGCAAACTGGAATGTCAATTCATTTGCACATGTGTTCTGAAGTGGATATTTAATATGAACATTTCTTCTTTAGAACTACTAACCTGGATGCATAGTTTATTGAAAGTACTCGAGGTCAGTCACGGAAAGTTATATAGATAGGAGATAACTTCTCAGTTGGCGGAACAAATGAATATGGAGCAAATTTATCTAGCTACAGGCTCGCCCTGGCTTTCAGTACTTCTACAGTAGCTATGGAAGTCGCTATAAAACTTTTACCACTTTTCTATCGTCGACGAGCTGGAGTTGAGCAATATAGAGTTTGTCTCTTGCCTATGCTTTCACACACAACTAAACACCCCCTTGCGATTTCTGCCTGTGGATACATTATTTAAAACCGCGATTCGCGGCAGCCTGTGACTGACAGTTTGGGACATGGCGGACCATATTTATTTCGGAGCTTCTCGTACATGCACTGAACAAGCATTCATCAGTGCAAAAATACAGATAAGAATCAGTTGTTCGAAGCACTTTTGGTGTAGTTTTTCAATTTGAAGATCTTAGTCGCAGCAATAGGTTATTATTGGTATTATGCTTGGTATTTTAGCAATATCTGTTGTATAGGGCAGAGTTCGGTCCAAATAATCCGATATTTTGGAGAGCTGTTTTGGGTAATAGTCAAATCCGCCCCAAATAGTTAAGTCGGCGTCGCGCTTGACTATTTCTTTTTGTAAAATAAAACTGCTAGATAAGTATATTTTGCATAGCCAAAGTATATGTTTTGTTTGCTGAATAATAGAGACAAATATCGGTAAATATATATAAGCATCTTAAATAAAGACGGGCCTTATGAAAAAAGTCTTGTCAACACTAATCAACCCAGAAATAAGAGAAATAAGCACCAATTTGGTCACTGTGGGTTTTCTAACTAACAAAACAAATTACCATTTTTTTAATTAAAAAAAACATACTATAGCTACCATCTAACTGCAGTCGCCAACTCGCATGCCAAGCGCACTACTACTGACTACGGTTAAACCTATCAAATGGCAACGTTATAGAAACCTTTGGTGGAGGCCTATGTTTAACAGTGGACAATATCAAACTGATGAGGATACTACTGAATTGCCGGATGTGTTAAACGTGTACAGACGCCAGCACATCAAGCTACCCCAATCTGTCAAATTTCCCCAATTGAAACTGAACGTTATGCTTATGTGATAAAGTTGAAAATCTTTAAAAGAAATTTGACAGTTTGGAGTAGCTGGACGTTCTGGCGTCTGTACTTATGGCTAGTAGTTAAGCCACTTGTAAACCATACTCAAAGCCACTGCACTGACAGCGCTGACAGCTTGTCAGTCTAAAAAAATCATCCAAAAATACCAATAGCATTATCTTCAATATTTGATTATTAAAAATGATGCTTTATGCAATTTCAAGTAACATAATCAGTTGTTAATCCTTAGACCACAGGAATAGGTACTTATATAAAGCTATAATACTGTGCCCTTTCGATTTATTCTGGCCGTAAATGTTAATGTCAAACCTATTTTATTATCACTCGGACTTAAAAAGAAGTTATAAAACTAAAACTCGATGGAGAATAAACCTTAACAAGGTAGTTGTAGATACTGGCCATTTCTGAGTTGAAATAAAGGCTTCCGACTACAACACTGTGGCCGCTTACTATAGACAAACTTGGGATTTGACTTTAAAACTAAATTTATTTCATAGTTTTTATGGGACAAATCCTTTGTAAGCTAAACTAATGGCGACTAGTTTGCTAAATGCTAAATGTCTGCTAGGAACCTGAATATTTTCTCTAGATTATTGCTGCCTATATGTCATTCTGGGATATGGTCTAATTTTGTTTCAAATTTAATGCTTGGTTAAAAAACAGCTGTAAGAAGTCCACAAGATTTATCTTGGGGCGATATGCCATAATCGCCATGCTTGGCGTAAGCCAAGCCATCTTACTGCGATCGTCATAGTACTCAGAAAGATGCCCGTCTTCTACGCGCCTCACAAGATGAGATGGGCTGATGATATTCCGATATTCGTCGCCTTCACCACACGGCAACACTCTCAATGCGATATAATATTTTTATTGATACTTTTACGATTACTTTTTAATATTTTTATCACAATAAGTAATCTTTATGGCTCTGGTCTATAAAAATAAGATAGCCTTCAGACTCCCTTAATTGGACGCTACTACAAACACCCGTAACCGTTATCTTAGTTATACACAAACTATTTGAAAAAGAAAAGCTTAATTCTAGTAGTTTTAGAGCTTTTGTGTCTAATCGGTGAATGTATCTGTTACCTTTTCGCTTTTATTTCAAACAATATCGACCTCGTATACTCAACTGCATCAGTTAAATAGTGAGTTCTATGAACTATGTAAGCCATTAACATGATGGATAGCGTCGCGTTGTTTTCATATGAAGTTAAAACTGTTTGTTTTGGCTTGTTTCGTTTACCCTTGTGATGTTGCAAGTTTGTTATGTACGTATTAATTGACTGTCTCGATTGGCTAGACGTAGCGGGTTTGTAAATAAAAACTTCATTCTTCATAACGGTTCGAATACCGGGTTGGGATCTAAACTATATTTTAATATTTCTGTAATGAAACCTTTTTTCATTGGCACCTTTGAAGTCTGTAAATGATAGGTGTACAACCTCGTGCTCAGGGCACCGTAAACTGTCAGTTTACGGTGAAACTGTACCTGACCTGTGCACGGACGATAGGTACCTACGATTCATAGTTGAAACGTTAAGCACTGATATAAAAAATAGAATAATGTATGTTAGTCTTCATCATTGATAAGTAAAATTAACGTGTATGAACACATCAATTTTAATTACTAGATAAATATTTAATTATTAGCACGTGCCATGTGCACGCTTATGCTAAAGTGATAAAAACTGTCTAATTTAACTTATTCCATTACATTTTAATAAAACTGGCAGCTTCAAACTCATTAAACGCCTCTGTTTCTCTCATTACACAATACAGGAGTACGCATAGGATGCCTCCGTGATGATGAAATGTTATATCACGTTTGGTGTGGCGTCATACTAAATTAAAATTGTTTTATTCTGCTTTTCTAATATAATAGGTAATATATTAGATTGATATAGTATAGTAGTCATTCAGTTTCTAGTGTAAGAGCTAGCTAAGTTTCTGGTGTTCGAGCACATGGGCCCGTGGTTGGGGGAGCGAGTAGAGCACACAAAATTTTGCTAGTATATATAGTTAAAATAGTAACCGAACACCAGAAAGCTGAGTATTTTAGTTTTAGGTATAAATCTTCTACTAGGTTTCATTACTTTTTTGAGCAAATGCATAGTTATCGAATATATATTACCTAGTGGTTAGTGACCCTGACTGTTAAGCCAAGGGTCGTGGGTTTGATTTCCACCCAGGATAAATATTATGTGATGAACACGCTTATTTGTTCAATGTCTCATTGTATTTTAGATGTATATATAGTTTGTATATATTATAAAGATAAAAGTATGACAGTGAATTAAAAGAATTTAAATTTAGTATAATGCTACACCTAGCGTTGTATAAAATTCCGTCCGTACCCTCTGCGTTCAGTAGTGCATGAGATAAATAGAAACGTTTTATGAGTTTGAAGCTGACCGTTTTATTTAAATGTACAAAATTAGTACTGCCGAGACTCTTTCATGGCGTAAAAAGTCTATAAAGCTATCGTTTTCCAATCTTCTATTCAATTTAAAAGATATATTTTTAGTCTTATTAATTAAAAAATATATTTATTTAATTCAACTAATAAAGAAATAGAAATTTATATAATTAACTTAACTTATAAGAAACAGTAAAGTATAAGCTAAAGTAACTATAATAAGTAACTACTTTAACTAAGTTATAGGGCGTCGTAGTATTCCTCCGCATCGTCGGAAGGTAAGGTTGGCGACATCGTTTTTTATTTCTAGTTGACAGATTAGTATATTTTGGGTTGTTTTAAATTGGTTTTAGTGAATTTAAAACTTTGCAAGTATTTCTATTACATCGTAGGTTCGTAAATGCAGTAACTAAATACTATTAGGCTAGTGGAAGGTAGGGTTACAGGCTTTTAATGATTTGGTAGTTATAAAATTAACCAATATGATAGATTGAAAAATTGATTGACTTTTTAAAATCGACCAAGTGCGAGTCAACGTTCACTTTAAAGGTTCCGAGCCAACGTACAAAATTCAACACGATTTACATGTAAGGTCAAGCAAAACACATAAAAATTACTTTTGTGTTTGTTGTTGTGGTACCTACAAATATATACCTTTGAAAAGTACACCTGTTATGTCACATGAGATGCATCCCTCAGTTAGATAAACAGACTGACGGACGGACGGATAGCTGAGGCTTTAGTAATAGGGTTCCGTTGCGATCCTTTGGGTCCCAAAAATAATATGTATGTGTTATTACTACTCTCATCGCTATAGTCATCACTAAAAGCTTGTATACATATTCATTTCCATAAATTTAGATTCTCATACCAATTACACAATAAATTTTTAAATGTATTGACTGGCTATATTTGTACGAAGTGGGTTTTGTTTTAACTTTAACCTTCTACCGTGATATATAACTACCTAACAGTTATCAACTTGACGTGATGTTTATTAAAATATAATATAAAAATGTTTATAAAATTCTGTTAAGCCCGCAAATATAATAGTATTTTTACAAAAGACGTTAAATGAGCTGGGGTGCTCAAACCAACTATATCCACGATATGAAACCGAAAAGTTAGTTATTAGAATAATATCAATATTATTAATGAAAATCTATGACCCAGTCAATGTTGCTGCTCATTTGTTATTCGCGACGAGAAGTCTAAAATATATATATAACACTAGTTGCCCCCGCGGTGTTACCTGCAGTTTAGTGATTTATTGTAGCATTCGCATTCAAGTATTTACGTATTCATTAGAAAATTTGACCAAATCCTTTTAGCCGGTTTTGCGTCATTACGTAACAAGTGTATTTTAAATACCGAAATTAGGTAAATACATAACCTTTTACATTTCAAATACAAGTAGGATATTTAAGCTTGTAAGGTTGAAGGTATATTCAACCTTCTAGTTTCTCTTAAAGAACAAATAAAATATGTACCTAAATGGAAACACCACGCCCTCAACTGCCCTTAAGCCCACGGTCGTAATGTAGCTACTGCGACGTACTCCAATTAATTTATCCTTACTACCCCAAACCCCTTTTATTCTCTGTACGCGTTGATAATAAAAAATGCGGCTACGTTTACAGCGGTAATTGTAAGTATCTTTGTTAAAATAATGTTCTACTATTCTAAGCTTTTGAACGAACGATGAAGTTTGAGCAGTTTATATACTGATTTATTTAACGACTAAGGTGATGCCAAAAGTTTGGTTATAAAACTGACTATCTAGAACACAGACAAAATCTGCAGGTGTCGGATAAAAATACCCAAATTGCGAATAAATCATATATTTGCAATTTGGGTATGTTTATCCGACCCATGCCTTTAGTTTTGCGCCATACGGGATTGATTATTTCCAATTTAATTAGTGAATTTTATAAAGTATATCTTTCAATTTAAGAGTATTTAGAGTAAACATACATTAAGTCAAAAAAGTATCGGGAATGGATGATTTGTTTATGGGTCCAAATTCAATTTTGTCCAAATAATGTTGTTGTTAGATTGGCACAACTGTTTTCCATTTTGGCGCGGAGTTCGAGTTGCATCTGTTATTTATATTAAATACTGTGCTGGTTTTAGTAATATCATATATAGTGTGTATTGCGAATTTCATAATGGACAAAAATATCGAATAAAGAGTTTGTCTTTTTGCATCGCTAATGGAATTTCGTGTTCGGAGTCACTGAAAATGTTACAGTAGGCTTACGGTGAATCGACTTTATCAAAAACTCGTGCTTATGAGTGGTTCAAAGTATTCAAAAGCGGTCGAGATGTGATGAAAGATTTGCCTCGCTCTGGTAGGCCATCACAGTCTGCAACTGAAGTTAACATCACAAAAGTGAAGGAAATAGTGACTGGAAATCCTCATTCAATTCTGAGAGAGATAGCCGCCGAACTTTCTGTATCTCACGAGTCGATTCGTACCATTTAAACTAATCATTTGGGTATGAAACATGTTGCCGCTCGGCTAGTCCCAAAAGATCTGAATTTTCTCCAAAAACTCAATCGCATGAAAGTCGCTGAGGACATGGTAGAACGAGTCAATTCCAACCCAACATTCATGAAACGCATTGTTACTGGTGACGAGACGTGGGTATACGAGTTTGACATGCAAACTAGTCAACAAGCTTCAGAGTGGCGCCTTCCAACTGAACCTAAACCGAAAAAACCACGCCAAAGTCGATCAAAAGTCAAAGTCATGTTGACTGTTTTCGTTTACTATCGCGGTGTTGTGCACTCTGAATTCTTACCGGATTTGAGCGTTATGCGGCGTTTAAGAGGGCAAATTCGACGAAAAAGGCCAGATTTGTGGAAAGAAAATTCTTGGATTTTGCACCACGATAATGCGCCTTCGCTTGTGCGAAGGCAGATTATCGTGGACGTCATTGTGAACGAATTTTTGACCAAACACTCAACAAATACCATCCAGCAACCACCATATTCACCAGATATGGCTCTAGCTGACTTCTTTCTTTTTCCTAAACTCATTACCACTTCGTGGTACCCGTTTTCAATCGGTAGAAGACATAAAGGAGAATTTGCGGCGAAAACTGAACTCAATTCCGAAAGCAGCGTTTAAAAAATGTTTTGATGAATGGATTATTCGTTGGCGTAAGTGTATCGTTCCTGAAGGAGCATACTTTGAGGGTGATAAAATAAATTTGGATGAATAACAAACATTTTGTATATTATTGATCTTTTCCCGGTACTTTCTTGACAGAGTAGTATAAATACTTACTTTTCAATAGTCTCTATTATATCTCATCTATATTAAAATATCTTAGAAACTTATTTAACTTATCGAATAATTTGTCCTCATACAGGATTTGAAACGTGGTAGCTTCCGTAACCCCGTAAGTGCAATTGACGTGAAATTTACGTTTAAATGTCAATGAGTTTAGACTGATTGACATTTAGACGTCTAAACTCATTCGCATTAAAACGTACACAAGGTAACTCATATAAATAAGTGTATAGGTATTCTAAAATTTTATAGGTTTCACAAAAGTTTGGTCTTTTATTAAACTTTTTGTTTATGTTGGTACTAGTTCGTTAAGAATAATTACTGTTTCATCGTTTCGTTAAAACATACATATATCGCTCCACTCCCGATCAATCAAAATCGGTTCACAAACCGTAAAGATAGAGCGTAAATTATATACACGAAAAAAAACATACGGTTTAATTAATTCTTCTGAATTCGGCTAATATTAGGCACGGTTTAAAGGGCAGACTATAGGACAGTACATATTTTAGAATTTCACACACGGCCATCAAAAACCAAACTAAGTAGAGCTTTTACTATAGAAACCAGACAACTGATGTACCTACTACTCGTATATAATTATAGTAATTTTCTTTTGTAAATACATACTAATATAGATAAATAAACCCAGACGTAAATGCAGTGGGGCCAAGACTCAGGAGAAACACCCATGCTCATGCACACAAATAACTGCCCTGGGTGGGAATGAAACCTACGACCTGCGGCGTTAAAGGTACCTACATATTTCTATTTTTCGCCATTCAATTCAAAGCCATAACTTTTTCCATTAGTTCGTGTGCACACGCAGAATTGGGAGTATAATAAATAATTATTTTAATATGGAACTCTTTTGAATATTCATTTCGATCCATGTCAATACGACGTCTTCATAGTATCAAATGATAACAACCACGCGACGTAATGTTTCAAATAAATGTATTGTTTACTAAGTCTATTTAAAAAAAAATGCTCAACTCCTTCTTAGCTTAATGCAGGAAAAAAGAATTTCACTTACTATTGTGCCAAGCCTATACAGTTTACACTATATATGTAAGTATACACTAAGTATACTACAGTATACTAGGCGTTCCATCGGAACATGAGAGTGATGGAATAGAAAGTACTCCTATGTTTTCGCACACACTTGAGCACTATAATATGTCCCGCTCAGATTGCTTATCTCTATTGAGACTGGCCGCCGTGGCCGAAATTCGGCTAGGAGGACATTATTATTATTATTATACAGTATATATAACAGTCAGTACAGTGGCCCTACCTGAACTAGTACGTGTATTTCCAGTTGAACTTGAAATACAACATGACAATATGCTAAATGAATGGCAATTTAGATGGAATTTCACAAGCAAGGGTCGCCACTTGAATTTCAATTGAATTCTTTCCGTATTTCCTCTTTTGCGAACGCAAACGGGGAAATAAAACAAGACTAATCATAAACTATTGTGCGACAGAATTTATTAGCCGACAAGTGTAAAAGTATATAATTTAGTTTTTAAAAAGTACCTTCACCAGTCAGTCTTTGCTCAACTTCCTGTTGCAAATATAAACAAACCGCACATAACGTACGAGGTTGGTGGCTGATCTCTGGCACAACGAGCGCGATACTATGGTAAATAGCCTGCATGTAATATATGGAGTAGTTTATCATAAAGATTTTGTAGCAACAAGGAACAACTTCCGTACTGTACCTAGTATTGGGATTAAGTTTAGTTCACTTGATAGGACCTTAGAAATATACCCATGGTGCTTATGCACCTGGCTTCTGCGGACGCAATTCTCTCGTTTTATGAGATTGCTCATTATATAATTCTAGCATGTGTGAGTTCCCACGTGGCGCACTTAGAAAGTCCCCACGACGAGCACTGTGCCAAAGTCCCGATATACACAGCACACTTCTCACTGCGTACTTGGCACTGTTTACTTTCACTGATCACTGGCACCTTTTCACTTAATTTTTTTCATCTTGATTTGAATTGAATTTAAGGTCACCGTTCTGTTTCAATATTCTGCTTAGGGGAGGTCCTTGTCTAGCAGTGGGCATCTTTCTACTCATATGATGATGACGATATGCCTAAATTATTCCATATTTTAAATATTCCAAAAGTCATTCCTTATTTCTGGAACCTTCACGAATACTTCTGTACTTGTCTTAACCTATCTCTTTCTTTTCTATCAAGAAATTCGCACTATATCGGTCTCATTAAATATCTATTTTTGCATTGAGAACTTTGTATTACGTTTTCATCAGCTATCCTTTTTCTTTCGTTCTAACTAGAATATTCTAGCAATGTTAGCTCGAACGTGACAACATCCCGCCCTTAGAACTAGACGAAAAGATGTACGGTAATTAATTTAGTCTCAATAAAATGGCCTAATGACGACTAAATTGTCAAAATGCATCAAATATTTTCGTTCAGCGTTGGTAAGTTATACGTTCAATATATT
Source organism: Pseudoips prasinana (assembly GCA_951640165.1). Taxonomy (NCBI): domain Eukaryota; kingdom Metazoa; phylum Arthropoda; class Insecta; order Lepidoptera; family Nolidae; genus Pseudoips; species Pseudoips prasinana. The sequence goes on from OX621234.1 coordinate 23,008,102, forward strand.
TTAAGATTATTAAAAATTATATAAGTACTCTAAGAACCAGTAAATCTATATTGATATACTTGTTCCCAGACTATGTAAAGATATATATTTTTGTAAAAAGATTTACCGTATTATTGACAATAAATATTATAAGCAGGGTATATTTAACAGCCAGTCTTGAATTACATTATTGTGTCGGACGGACTTGGACGGAGCTACAAAGACATTGTGATTAGACTTGAACGCGCTCCCATAGAAGTTTTAAACGTTAGCATTTTTCTCCGTTTGATTATACTTAACCCTTAAACAGTCTGTGGACGATAAAATATCACAACAATTTCAACCTTATCTCTTTGGAATTAGGTCCAAAAAATGAAAAAAATATAACAAGGCCTGTTTAAGGGAAAACGCACTATTCTCCGTACTTACTCATTAAGTTAGAGATGTTATTATTAAATATGGTAGTACTGAGTGGGACTAAAAAAACACGTATTTTTTATTTTCCTAAATATTATAAATTACTTTTTCCTAAATTTAAAGTAGAAGGCCATACTAATATCAAAATTAATTTTATTATTGGTTGGTCCTTTTGACGTTTTATGTGTAAAATAAAAGTTTATTAACTCAAATATAACAAGGAAACGGCTACGCTAGTACTTTTTTTCACAAGGTTCTGTTGAATCTTGTAGAAATATTAGTAGAAGCGTGGCCGCGTGGATATTAACACAGGTAATTTGATGTTAAGTTTAAATTGAATTGTAACTGTGCTGCCCAGGCTATATTCTTTTATAATTTGGAGGCTTAATCTAGGTATCCGCTAATATTAATATTAGATGCTTGGATAACAATCTACAATATCTGTTTGTCCTGTCTCTGGGTGTAATTCTCTAGGGAGGGGATTTACAAAAGAAAAGTAGTATATGTAGTATATCAGTTACCTGGTTTCCATAGTACAATCTCTGCTTAGTTTGGGATCAGATGACCGTATGCAAATAATGTTCTAAGATATTAATAAATTAATTATTATTTCGATCTGAGTGATGTTTTAACTGGCAAATTTTCGGTTTTTTATTTTACCACTATACACATGTACAGACTCCAGCACATCAAGCTAAACTAATCTGTCAAATTTCCCCAATTGAAAGTGAACCTTATGATTAACTTATAAAGTTGAAAATCTATAAAATTAATTTGACAGATTGGGGTAGCTGGATGTGCTGGCGTCTATACATTGGTCGTCAAGTGTGATAATTAAAAAGAATATGGATGGTTAAGTACTATTTTAATTTATGCTGTTAGATAGCGTTCTATAAATGAGGTTCAAAATCGATTCCTTCATCATCATCATCATCATCATATCAGCCGAAAGACGTCCACTGCTGGACAAAGGCCTCCCTCAAAGATCTCCACAATTGCCGGTCTTGCGCTATCCGCATCCAGCGTTTTCCAGCGACCCGCACAAGATCATCGGTCCATCTTGTAGGGGGCCTGCCCACGCTGCGTCTTCCGGTTCGTGGTCGCCACTCGAGAACCTTTCTGCCGGCTCTACGAGCTATGTGCCCTGCCCACTGCCACTTCAGCTTGGCAATTCTTAGGGCTATGTCGGTGACTTTGGTTCGCCTGCGGATCTCATCATTTCTGATTCGATCTCGCAGGGAAACTCCAAGCATAGCCCTTTCCATTGCTCTTTGGGTGACCTTGAGCCGCCTGATAAGGCCCATAGTTAGCGACCACGTCTCTGTTATTAATCGATTCCTTATAATATAACAATATGAATAGATGGTTAGCTATGATGCTGGGTTATCTTATTGAGGAGCTAAAACCCGGCGCCGCAATAACAGTTCTCATTCAATTACAACCTCTGAATAGTTTCGTAAACTTGGCAGCTTGATTGAAAGTTGCTTTGAATTCCGCGTTCCTCGAGTACAGATCTTCTGAAATTGTATTAAATAATTAATTTGAACTTTCAGGAACTGATGAAATCAAAATTAATTAAGTTTTACGATGATCAAACCGTACCTATGTGAATAGAAAAAAAATAGAGCCTAGACATAGGCGAGAGGCTTCGTTCACACATCTTGGGTTGGGAATCGTGATTTATCTCGAGATATAGGAAAATTAATGAAGAAAATAATACATTAAAATAACACAATAATAAATACAATATTTATTAATGAAAATGATAACATATATTTATTGCATATGCCCCGGGCAGCACTATTAAACTTGTTCCTATGGTAAAACCGGTAGGGTATTTAAAGCTAACGTCGAATTACTTATGTATCATTCACACAATCACGCTTTTGTAAATATCATAAAATAAATAATTTCATATTAGTATGGCCTTGGTATTATATGTTCATTTTTTATACTTATCAAAAATAATATAATTTGTAATCTTTAAGAAAATTATAAAAAAAAAACATATTTGTTTTAGTGTCACTCAGTACTTCAATGTACTATAACATTTCTAAGTTACTGAATTAGTACGGAGAATTGTAAGTTGAGTATAATCATTGAATTATAAATAAAAAAAATAATATTCTAAATGCTTGGTAATTATAATGATTATAGCCTGGGACATTATTCACACACGGCCACCTGATCCCACCCAACTAAACAGAGCTTGTACTATGGCAACTAGATATATTACATCTACTTTTCTTTTGTAAAGACGTACTTATATAGACACCCAGACTCAGGGTCACCCTGAGTCTGGGTGTCACAGTATCTGTCCTGGGTTGGAATCGAACCCATGACCTCTGGCGCGAAAGGTAAGTATTTAAATTATTCGAAATGCTTGGAAAAGAATTAGAAACGTTTAATAAAGTCTTCTTGCGTATTTTTGATACACGACCTTACTTTTTAATATAATATATTAAATTAGTATGATCGTCACGGACACATGACATATGTAGTGAGCACACTACTCGCATGTTTGTGGCTTACACAAATAGCTGTCTAATGTACGCGGCCAATTTCTTCTGCAACTAAAAGCACGTGGCCCGGCCACGTACTGATGCACAGCACATCCAGCTAACCCAATCTGTCAAATTTCTTTTATAGACTTTCAACTTTATCACAAAAGCATAAAGTTCACTTCCAAATGGGGAAATTTGACAGATTGGGGTAGCTTGATGTGCTGGCGTCACGTACAAATTACATTCAACGAATTAAAATCGATAATATATTTCGTCAGTTTTGTTTATTTTGATCAATTTCAATTTTCAATATTGTACTTTCGCGATTTGTAGTGGTTTACATTTATTCTGAAAAAAAATGAAAACATAACAAAAGTCATCTTAAAACCTGGTGTCATCATAATTCAAAATTGCCATATAATTGACTGCACTTGTGGCGCAACGGTTAAGACAGTCGCCTCGCCACTTACTGTCCCGGGTTCGATTCTCGTACAGGGCAACTATTTGTGTAAACTAGCAATAGTTCTGACTTCGTGAATTACATGTTTGTAAAATACCCCGCGACACAGTGGATTAGTTTAACTAATAACGGAGGTGTCTTTAAAAATGCTATACCTAAAATTACGTCCCAAGAAAAAAAGAATTCATTTATTAATTATTATTGTTAAACCTCCAGTTCATTTAATTTAAGTTATATCATACTTTCAAACCAAAACAATAAATAAGGTTTTTCGAATACAGGTAGGGGAAAAGCCTGTCGTCAACAATTCCACTGACCTCATTTTACCCCCGTGCCCATGAGGGTTGGAACATTTCGAGCGGTAAAGGGGAGGGAAAGTAGATAACTACACACAATCCATAGTAGCGAACACAGTTTATATAGGTATCATCATTAAAAGTAAAACTTAATTTTATTACACCTGTTCGGAATGAACTTCATTACATGTCAGAAACTTGAGAAGAAGTCGACGCTTGGGTAGAAATTCAATACAAGATTGTATTTAAAACTATGTTGGTAATTCGGAGAGATTTTAATGAAGTAAAGGATATCGCCTGGTCGAATTTTTGCTATAGCAGCCGGTGTCCACAAGGATATGCGATCTGCGCGGCACGTATTAGAGGACAAATGCAAAGTTAAAATGAGTCTACTATGTGGGATATTTCATGATCTTTTTATGAAACTGGGGCACTTGTAGATTATTTGTTTACTTTCAATTATAATCGAGGCGATCAGATAAAACACTTGGTATAAAATACAGTTTCATTCTAGTATTGGCTAAATAATATTTGTGGTTGTTATAGTCGGCAGATTAATAAAAATATATTTTACCTCAATAGTTGACCATTTCTAAAACATGTTTGATTTTTAAATCGTCGGTGATCGTCTTAAGAGATAGGGGTTTTAATATTAACCTGTATCATAACCGGCTAGTAAATAATTAGATGCAATATTTTCATTTGATGCTCTGTTATAACGTAAAGATGTAAGTTTAGTTTAATATAAGTTTTTACGAAGTTCGCATAACCTTCTATCGAATTCAAGGTCAAAAATTAAGTTTATATTTTGTGAAACGTCTCGGTATCAAAGCCAGGTGATTTCGAAATCATTTATTTTTTGCCTTATTGTAATATTGAACTATATATGTATGAAGTACTGAACTCTCGATCAGAATGCAGCAATGTTATAAACTACTGTCATTCTGTTCGTGAATCGCGTAGCTTAAGTGCCTTTGTATTGTAAGTGTATTAGTCAGAGCCATATACGGGTTAAGTAGTCGCGATTTTTTGAGAAGTAAATATACATATGGTGCCATCTGAACATATATTTATATATATGAGAATATATGGTATGTTAGAAAATATATTTATAAATATAAAAAAAGTATACTGCATGACATAAATACTAGGAATAAAGACAATATTGCCATGCCAGGCTTTAGAGCCACGAATAAATATTTTTTACTAAATGGTATTAGGTTTTATAACAAGCTTCCTATTCACATTACTGATCTGCCTGATAATAGTTTCAAGACACATATTAAAGTGTATTTATGGCTAAGGGTTACTACACCACAAAGACATCTGGCGCTCGACACCCACCTGCACGATGCTCGCTGGGGATCTTATAGCCATAATATATAATCTGTTGTGTAACGTGAACTTTGTTATAGCTAAAACAGGAACAGATTAAATTCTTTAAATTTGTCCAAAACGCACATATTTTTGGGACTGGATAGCCAGAACGAGTGAGAAATAGTTTAATTAACACACGCTTCTATACAGTATTCTGTTCATCCCATCTACTCCACATTATCTCAAAAAACGATTTAATTTTCTTCACACAAATAATTCAAGATTTTTGCGGTCATCAGAAAACTTACGACTAAAATGCCCTGCCATTCTACAAATTTTACTGACAAAGCTTTCAGTATACAAGCTGTCCGATTGTGGAATGCATTGCCTATCAAAATAAGACGCGCCCAGTCACTTAGATCTTTTAAATGTATGGTTAAAGAACATTATTTGAACTTACCTAGTTGCCGCCGAGACTTTACTTGAATCAGCCGAAAGTATGCTAGTTTACATATTAGTTTTTATGTGAGTATAATTAGGTTTATATATTTATTTATATATGTATATATTTATATTAATATATATGTATATATGTTGTGTATGTATGTATACAGTACTGTATATAAGTATTATTCTTACGTATATGTATATACGTAAGCTATCTTTTCTTATTTTCAATAAATTCGTACACCTTTTGCTACCATTATCCATAGATATTAAATTCTGGTTCATCCAACGCAAATAGGTTGCCTGGAAGAGATCGCTTTTAGCGATAAGGCCGCCAATTGCAAAAATGAGGTTCTATGCATACTGTACTTTGTATATTATTTATGCAATAAAGTGTACTTCTTCTTCTTCTTGAGCAAATATCATACTAATATTATAAAAGCGAAAGTTTGTGAGTGTGTGTATGTTTGTTACTTATCACGTCTAAACGGCTTGGGCGATTTTAATAAATATTGGTATGGAGTTAGCTAACAAACTGGATTAACACATAGGCTATAATTTAAAAACCGAAGTTTTGGAGTTTAGAATTATATTATACTAGCTGCGCCCCGCGGTTTAACGCGGGTTAAACCGCGGGGCGCAGCTAGTATAATATAATTCTAAACTCCAAAGCTTCGGAAGAAAAATATACTGTGCAAGAATTGGAGCAAAAGTGATGCGTCCTTAAAATTTTGGATATTATTATTTGGTTGATTTAACAATTCACCACCTAAGAAACTTGTTAATAATATACTTCACTTTCACCTTTGACCAAATTCGGTTAGTAGTAGTGTTTTTGATATATTAGGTAAATTTTGTTTGACAATTGGGGTCTTACGGAGCATTTTCCAACAACAAAATTTTTGTTTTAATTAAAACACTCCAAACGGAACTAATAAGTACAACTTCGCTACTTGAATCTCTAAATACTTCCTTTCTTCACTTGAACATAATTTAAAATATCGACTATGTGACGGCCATTGTGTTTTTAAAACTCTATATCGCCAGATTTAAATGAAACAATTAATTACATATATCACTTATTTAATTTCTTAAGTTGTATAAAAGGTCAATAGCTGTACAAAGAATATTTTCTACTGAAAATATTCTTGACCAATTAGAAAATTAAGGGAGCACTTACATTTAATGGACTAAAATCTACCCTTCCAGTACCCCATTCCCGCCTTCCTTAAAAAATACTATCGGTCGCTCTCGGTCCTTTCCTTACATCCAATTTAAAAATTGTACACAAAGAATAAAACTCGTCTGTTTTGTTACCTGGCTTAGTTCGTCTTTTACTATAGCAATTAATTTAATTTAAGCGTTTGTTGACGTGCCTCAGTTGATAATCATTAATAAAAAGTAAAATGTTTAATAATAGGTCTTTACCTATGAAATTGCCGTTTTGTATGAAAAAATTTAAACGAATTTTTTTCATGAATTTTTTTATTTGTATTAATCGAAGTAATCACCCATGCAATCAATGCATCTTTGCCATCGCAGTGGCAGTTTATTGATGCCCTTCTTAAAGAAATCAGCTGGACGGGAGGCAACAAATTCTTCAAAGGCATTTTGTACTGCCTCTCGGGTATTGAATTTTTTTCCCGCCAAGAAGTTATCCAAATTCTGGAAAAAGTAGTAGTCTGTAGGCGCAAGGTCTGGTGAGTAGGGCGGATGACGGAGAGCTTCCAACCCCAGTTCTTGCAACTTGGAGACCGTCTGCTGTGCAGTATGAGGTCGCGCATTGTCGTGCAGGAGCAGCGGAGACGAGCGATTGACCAATGCTGGTTGGAGATGCGCCAGCTTCTCCATCATTGTGCTCAGTTCTTCACAGTACACATCTGCAGTAATGCTCACCCCGTTTGGTAAGAAGCTGTGATGAATCACACCGGCGCTAGACCACCAAACAGTGACCATTACTTTTCTAGGGGTAAGTTTTCGTTTAGGGCATTGTTTAGGTGCTGAACCAGGATCCAACCAACTTGCTGAGCGCTTGCGGTTATCAAACAGAATCCATTTTTCATCGCAGGTAACAATGCGGTTCAAAATTCCTTCATTTGTGTGTCTGTTGAGCAGTGCAAGGCACGTCTCGACGCGTACTTCGCGCTGGCGATCATTGAGTTCGTGGGGCACCCATTTGTCAAGCTTTTTTACCTTGCCAATTTGACGCAAATGGACCAATATTGTTTTGACGCTAACGTCGAAAGCTGCTGCTAATTCAGCCGTAGATTGTGTATCATCAGCTTCCACAACCGCCTTTAATTCGTCATTGTCGACCAAAGTCTTCGGACGACCGCGAGGTTCATTTTTCAGGTCGAAATTTCCAGAACGGAAGCGAGCAAACCAATAACAGGTGGTGCGTTGGTTTGTAGTGTTAGCTCCGTAAACGTCGTTGATGTTGCGTGCCGCTTGTGCCGCGTTGCTGCCACGACGGTACTCATATTCCATAATTACTCGAATTTTTAACGTATCCATGATGACGAAAAAGATTGAAATGCGATGAAAATGTAACACTAATCAATAAAGAAATGACTACTTTTGGAAAAAAGAATCCATGTTTTTAAAATAAAATTAATTTGAAATTAGAATTCTTAGCCCAACAAAAATTATTTTGATTTGAAATGGCCAGTACTGCAGAACGGCAATTTCATAGGTAAAGACCTAATATTTTTTATATTAAATAACCTTATGAATAGCAAAAGCAAAAGGACAAATCGTGAACACTCAAGTTGTGCCATAAATTCTGCCCCTCATATAATAATGAATAATAATAATGTCCTTCTAGCCGAATTTCGGCCACGGTGGCCAGTCTCAATATAGATTAGCCATCTGTGCGGGATATATTATAGTGCTTAAGTGTGTGCGCAAACACAGGAGGACTTTCTATTCCATCACTCTCATGATCCGATAGGACGCCAAGTGACACGACCGGAAAGAGGTCAGGTACAGGACCGACGTCTTTACGTGCTCTCCGAGGCACGGGGGTAAGTATAATACCGCCAACTCCCAGACTACGGGCTGATGCTGAGAAATTTTTCTTTTTACAGAAAATTCCCAAAATCACTTTTTGACCCGACCCCGAATTTGAACCCAGGACCTCATTTTCTGGGGTGAACACGCTACGGCTAGACCAACGATGCAGCCCCTCATATAATCATGTAACAAAACAAAAATTACATAAAAAGTCATTTGCTTTATAGATGTTGTTTAATGCATTGCAATTGCTTGCAATGTTATAAAAACTGATGGTATTGAATATCCTAATCTCATGGCTGGCGTAAAAGTAGACTCGAGGGTATATCTACCAAAGAACGGGCGGCAGAGTCTCTCTGTGTGCTATGTATGAGCACCATACTGCGATCGCCAATCCGTCTGCCAAGCATGGCAATTATGACATATTCCCTATTCCTGGGCAAGCTATTGGTTAGACATAGACGTTATTCGGCTGTAATGATGATGAAGAATGGTGAGTAGTAAGTACCTGTTAGTCAAAAGGACCACCTCATTCTTTCAATTTCTACCATGCTTCTACATTCGTGGCTTTAAAATATGTAGGCTCTGCTTTCGCAATAGATTTGCCTATATAATATGCAACTCTCAGATCATATACAACAGATATACGTGTTTCGGTAGATTACAATGCGCGTACAGTTACATCATCTCATTTGCTATGTCACTTTTTCAAATTGAATACATCATAATATAACCCAAAGTTGGATAGCACAAAGCCAAAGATGACTGCGCGTGTGGCGCAGCGGCAAGACAGTCGCCTTGCCACTTAGTGTCCCGGGTCCGATTGCCGCGCAGGTCTACAATTTTTTGTACCCATAAGTAAGTTGTTCTGAGTCTGGATGTACATTGTATCCGTCAATTATATGTTTATTCGACACAGGGATTAAATTCCCTAGTGCAGGCGTAGTCTTTAAAAAAGATGTGTAAAAAAATATATATAAAAAAAGACTAAATCGGTAATGTGCTTTAGGAGATTCGTGATAACAGAACAGGAGCTACGGATATGCATACATAATATAGACTGTTAAAAAATTTTTGTGATATTTTGGTAGAATGTGGCCTTAGGCTAGCCAAATTTACTATTTAGAGTCTGTGCACACCACGTTTTATAAACGCGCTTTTCCAAAACGCACGTCGACGGCGCGTTTTTATCCTACAGAGCAGTTTGTTGTCGTTTGTATGGATAGCGCACGTTAGCATCGTGTTTCTATCACGTCGACGCGCGACGGCGCGCTTTTATCCTACGGAATTGTCGATAAATGTTGTCGTTGTCGCGTCAACGGCGCTTTGGACCATTTTTTGTTAAAGGTGTCTACAACAATAAAATATTGAACCGGTTATAAAAATCTACTTGGTATCTATAGTATAACCAGAAATAAAACGTTATAGTCAAAAATTTGCAATCACGCATCACAGTATCGGCATTCATAGCATTTTCACTAACTTTACACAACAATATATGATGTGTAAATCTTAATTGGGAAAAAGGGGCAGAGCACAAAGGTAATATAAAACTAATATTAACTACACTTTTCCAATATAATAGTAAGATACTTACTGTCATAAATAAGTATCTTACTATTATATTGGAAAAGTATTCATATATTTTATTACTGAACACGTAAACACCATCATCTAAAATATAAAAGAATTTTTTGAGTTAAAAAGTTATATTCGGAAAAAATTTTGACCAAATGAGACTGTGCGCTGAGATTAATCTTGGCCGTCGCGGTCGGAACGAAGGAACGAACGACTTTTCGTCTGTTTATGCGTGACTTTACGATAAGGATTGAAATATTATTAATTTCATCAGTACGGGGGTGTTAGTTTTGGTTATTTAATTTTATAGAAAACATGATTAAGTTCCAGATAAAATAAAAAAAAATAAAGAACAACGTTTTTAATGCAGTGGACTTTAAAAAAGCGCTTGTAAATAGTCAGAACGTGTTTGTAGTAATATATTTAAGTATACATAATAATTATTTCCAATTACATACTGATATTTAGGAACACGGATTGGTAAAACATTTATACAATTTATTTTATTTCTAATTGATTATTGATTAAAAATCTAAATATGGAACTATAATAAAATGATTGAAATGTAAAATAATTTCTAATTTGTGTGTTGCGAACCAAACATCGCTTTTATTTTTGCTCTGGCCAGTACGTTGATTGGATTCGATGAGAATGTTTCGAAGTTAGAACTCGCTCGGTCCTCTCCCTTCCGCTACCGCGAGATTCGGAGTGACCGTTTATGCTTTGGTCTCTTGCTTCAGTAAACACCACGCGTTTATCGCAATCCTTGAAGGACAAAACTTATATTGTAATTAAACTTTCGTGGCGACGGTATATTGATATATTGTGCGGCACTTTGATATCTAGGATAGATTTTGTTTAAAACGCAGGTGCGTGTGAATTCTGTTTGTTCTCACAAACCTAAGAGGCAGTTTAAAACATAGTGATTGACATTTAGTGAGCCTATTACTATATATACGACTCATTAAGGTTTAGTTCTTTATGGCCATATAGGGTTAATCATGTTGGTAAGCTCTTTGTTGTTTATACGTTGTATAGTTAAGATTTAGGAAGCTCCCTGTAAATTGCGGACAGTGAGTGAGTTAGACTCGTATCATAGTGACTGATTTAAATTGTGTATCCGTGTTAAACCACTGCACAGTACTTACTTAATATAATGTACTGCCTCAACTCGCTACTAATTAAGGTTTAGCTTAGCCAGGCGAAATTAGTCTATCAATAGTACTTCTACATATTTATGGATCGAATAATTTCGCCTGGAGATAGAGTTAAAGCTCTATTTAATTAGTTAATTCGATTGGTTCACAAGTCACTCAAGCTTATAGTGAAGCATGACTAAGTTTGATTTATAAATTTATCGATATGCATCACTTGAAGCTAAGTATAGTCTCATGTTGGAACGGGTACAAAATAAATTCATTAGATATTTGTGGTATATTATTATGGGGTATATACCCTTTAATGTATCTCACTCTGTTTATTTTCGAAGGGAACTGGCACTCACATCATATCTAAACAAACAAATACTAGCAATCAATACATTAGTAGAATGCACTATACTACAAGTACTCTTTATTGTACACTAAAAAATCTATATAAGTATATAAAAGAAAGTCGTGTTAGTTACTCCACTTATAACTTAAGAACGGGTGGAGCAATTTCAATTATTTTTGTGTTTTTGGATGTATCTTCGTCAGGAATAGGATATAGTATATATAAGTAATAAAATATAGTAATATAATTATTAAAATAAATAATTCAAATACATAGAAAGTAATTGCATCGAAATGAAATAAAAACTGTCAAGATTGACAATCACTTTCTGTCAGGCTTTCTGTCAGTTTTAAGCTTTAACTAAATCGGGAAATTGTCTTTGATTTTTTTAATAGGTTACTGGTTAATTTATTTGTTTAGTGCGAGTGTTGTTAAAAATATGATCATGCAAGCTTGTTAAAAAAACAGCGAAATAATATTTCTCAACGAAGCCGTAGTGCCGTAAGCTAGCTAAGTTCATAAATAAATGGATTTGATATTACATTATAATTGTTAATATATAAAATTTGGCGAATTGGGAAATTAAGAAAATCACATAATAATAAAATCCGCATACAACACCATTTCTGATACAGACAGTTTAGACAACCAGACCGATTTTGGTTATGTTTATAGCGTTTTAGTGCGAGCGGGACCCTGAATAATTTTATAGTAGATTTACAATAAACCTGCTAAGTGGCACTACGGTCAGATTCCCCGTTATATTTATATTTGTGTGAAATTTCTATTTGTGTATAATTCTATTTGTCTATACTAATATTATAAAGAGGTAACGTTTGTGAGTTTGTGGCGTTGTACGGGGTAATCTCTGGATCTACTGAAAGCTACGTTATTGTTAAGTATCATAGGCTTTAAAAAATATCCCGAACGTTTAACCCGAAGTATTACGCGGGACAAACGGGCAGGGACAAAAATATTTATAACGCGGAACGAAGTCAGCGGGCACTGCTAGTAATAAATAAAAACAACTATGAGTATGTTAACAAGATTGTACAAATGGCGGCCTTATCGCTAGGTGCGACCTCTTCCAGGCAACCGTTGAATGGACCAGAAGTAAGGGAAAGGCATTTGGGTATTTATTGGCATAATTAGCAGAAGGGTTCTTTTTTTCGTACTTAAAAATAATTGTAGTGTAATATACACTACAATGTAGTATACACTACAATTATTTTTAAGTTCCGACAATCACATGTAACTACCGTAAGCGGGGTGAATAGCACGGTATACTATGCCAAATCGAATGCCAATCAATAAATTAATTGAACACTATAAATAGAATCTCTAAATACTCGGAGGTTCAAGTCAAATTAAAATTTAAATATAATTATAAAATTACATTATAATAATTATTATAATTATTAAATTATATTAATATAAGCTACTCAGAAAAAATTAAGATTAATTACATACTTTTAATAAGTATGTGCTGACTTACCGGAATAGAATCGAGACCATATCTATATTCACTATGGGATTATTGTTCACCCGCTTCACAAAGACCTATTGTTATCATCGGATTAAATTTAATTAATTAAACTTATTCCACTGTTTGTCTTTTACAATATATTATAATTATAAATATAATTAATAATAGACAGATTGCCAGCTGTGGCAGTCGAGGCAAAAATAAGTAAATATAGTTTAAATTAATTTCAAATATAAAAGAACTCTTCATATAATGAAATGTCTGATCTTCAATATTTTAAGTACCTACTTACCCTTAGCCTTTGAACGCCCCGTATAATTCACTGGCGTTAAATAGATTCACTTTTCTTTTTCAGTCTTTGCGACGGCTAAAGAAGCTTATAAAGTAAAAGTAGGTAATAAAGTTAAAAATAGTTTCAACATCAGACAAACTAATTTTGCCTTTACCGGTATATCCGAAAAAAATTCAATGATTTTGTGAATTAATTCATTTCATACAAGCGTTTTGGCAATTCTGATAATACTGTGGCATTATCAGAGTTAAAGTTCAAGGTAGTAGCCAACTATTTCTTGTTACTACGTATTTGGATAGGTAATTTTACTAAAATACATAAAAGAACAGATTAACTTAGGTAATTACAAATACCTTTTGCCACTATCTTTGATACTCCCTGAATTATACATTAGTTTTCTTATGAGGCCCCTTTTTATAAGACAGGGGGAATGCTTACGCAGGCCACCCGCAAAGTGTCTGGGGGTGAGTATGTCGACTTGTACCGAATAAACCTAACCTGTAGTGGATTTCTATTGGCGCCCAATGTAGGGGCCTCGGGGACGCGGTTATGCTGCTCCGGTTTGTTGTTAGACCCTAGAAGTAGATTATAAGGCAATTACGAGTATATATATCATCATGTACCATCACGATATATATAATTCACTACGGGACTATTAATACGGTTTCCAATGGCACTAATTCTATACTCATTTGACTTTTACATAATATGCATTTGTGCGTGCATAATATGCATTTCATTTTGTGTAATTCTAATTGCTGGCAGTAATGGACAAATTTAAGTATGTACTTTCGTATAATTTTATTTCACATAAGCTCATCATATTCATATATTATATATATATGACTATGATGAGCTATATTGCTTATAGTGGTAGTGGTTGATTTTGCGTTCATTATTTTAAAGTTTTATTTGTGATAGACAAAATCCCATTATTTTTAATAGTAGCATGTTAATAAAATCCTTATGTACAATAAATAAAGCGAATCTTATTAGTATTACATCATAACAACATAATTGATCGAAAGATTTTTTCTACGAAACACAGACTTACTTTAAAGTGATATGGTTTGCGTATACACAACACAAGCGGGCGAACTGATGCGAATGTAATGAATATAAAAACGTCATGAACTTAACTAGATTGAGTAGATTCAAGTGTAAGTAGGAGCCATCGTGCTCTTGTAAACCTGGGGTAAACGAGACTGTTCAACACTTACTTTCCAAAGGCGCCGTCCTTGGACTTGTAAGACTTGAGTGTCCAGTTTACGAGGGAAACGTGAACGTTATCGTTGAATCTTAAAGACTTAGGGAAATATTTATAAATGATGATGTCAATATAATTAACAACATTGACAATATAATATTGTCGAGTGTTTTTGTATGTACCTATGCTGTGTGTATGTATGTATGAGTGCTGGTGTACAACTTGGTGTAGCTAGTCCAAACACAATAAACAATATTAATAAAATATATATGAGCTGGATGTTTAAAGACAACCCTGATCAACGTATCTAAATTAACAAGACAATATGTACTTTATATCATAAAAAGGCATCTTGCATGCTATAACCAGATAGGAAAAGGAGACTTCCTTAGGACAAAAAATATCCGGCCACGGATTAAGTGTTGTCCCGAAATTCGACAACATTTAAATACATTAATAAAATATTTTATTTCGAATAAGTAATTCGTCTATATTTACCTAAAGTTTACGACTAGACATAACACTCCTTAATAATAATTTATCCTTTATCAGCCTAAAAACGAAAAAACGACCCACTGCTGGTACACTAGGTACAATATGCCATTCAAAAATGTTTTTTAACTTAGATCACTCATCTGACAAAGAAAATTTCGGTTCTGATACTGAACTTGACAAATCGAATCAAGATGATTAAATTAACATCATTCTTTATTTTGTATGGTATTTTTAACACAAATAAAGATTTTCAAAGTCTTAGCAACGTTGAATGCGTCAAAATATGTATCAAAACCGAACACTATTAAAACTTAGCGACGGTTGTCCTAAATGTTATACTACAAAGGTTAATTTGTACTTTGATGTGAGTTAAAATTGAAACGTCAGTAAAATAAATATGAAATAGATAGATAAACATTGTAACTTAAGCTTTTTCCGTCTGTACATTTTGTTTCATGCTTTTTTGTTCCAATTACGTCATATTTAAAAATTAATATAAATATACATTAATAAAAAATAATATTTGTTACAACGATATTCTATATGTTTTATTTTTCATTTAGAGCCCATTAACATAAAGCGATATTGACCGACGATTTTTGAGCCTTTGTTTTTTTTTTGCATGGCAAATTGTATTTTATTAATGTATTTGAGTCTTGTCCCGAATTTTGGGACAACACTTAAATACGTGTCCGGATTTTTTTTTGTCCTTAGGAAGTCTCCGTTTCTTGTCTCTGTTTTTCGAAGTTTAGGCAAATAGGAACTAACTATTCCTATCTGGTTATAGCATGCAAGATGCCTTTTTATGATATAAAGTACATATTGTCTTGTTAATTTAGATACGTTGATCAGGGTTGTCTTTGTCTGTTGCCTATAAACTAACAGCGTATAATATTTGTGTCTTGCACAAACTAGTTATACTAACGCGAGTTAGTAGTCAAGGATAAACTAGTTATAGCTCATGAAGGTCCTATAATTCAGTTATAGGTCTAGTTAGTAATAATATACACCATTCTGGTATAAAAAAACTAGAAGTCATGCAGACTAGAATGTCATAATGACGCTTAGGACACAACAGTTAGGTGTATGGCATCCTACTTATACTAATAATAATAATAATAATAATAATGTCCTCCTAGCCGAATGCGGCCACGGCGGCCAGTCTCAACAGAGATTGGCCATCTGCGCGGGACATATTATAGTGCTCAAGTATGTGCGCAAACACAGGAGCACTTTCTATTCCATCACTCTCATGATCCGATGGGACGCCTTAGCGACACGACCGGAAAGAGGTCAGGCACAGGACCGACGGCTTTACGTGCTCTCCGAGGCACGGGGGTATAATACCGCCAACTCCCAGACTTCGGGCTGATGCTGAGAATTTTTTCTTTTTACAGAAAAGTCCCAAAATCACTTTTGGCCCGACCCAGGATTTGAACCCAGGACCTCATTAACTGCGGGTGAACACGCTACCGCTAGACCAACGAGGCAGTCAGTCAGTACTTATACTAATGCGCGTATGACCCATTTTGGCTTGGTCGTCAATGGTAGCAAATAAAAAAAATATAAGTTGATTTTAATAATTTTACCACAATGTACATTAAAAAGAATGTTATTTTTCATAAATAACCGAATTATTTTTAAGCCTTACCTTCGCATGGCTATTATTCCTTTTCAAAAATATGTGGCTGTATTGAAAGAGGATATGGAGGATAAGGAGATAATAGGACATACTATGTAATCAAAAATAAATAATTTAAATAACCAATTTAAATTTGTCGTACTTTATGTTACGATGCGAACTTTTTATTTAATTTTCATCTATGACACCGTGTTATTCTGTTTGTCAAGCGTATTGGTTGTTGTTTCTTGCTGCATGGATAAAAAACCAATCTGCGTAATCAGATTTTTATTCGGACATCGTATTATACCAGTTTTAAGACGACCAATAGTAGCATTACACAGACGGTTGTGCATTAGACGTTAAAGTCTTAAAAATCTGATGCAACGACGTATGAGCACTAGACGCTGTTGAGGTTAAGTTTAATAAACAAATACAACACCGAAAACAATAAATCGAGCCCTTGGTCCAAATGCAGTTATGTAAAAAATCAATTTATCACAAATACACCTCATTTAAAAAAGTTGTATTTCCTGATTCTAACTAAGTAGACTTGTGTTCACTGCACTCTCCTTAAAGTACTTAATTGATTAAAATAGGTAAAATGAATACAAACTAAATAAAAGAAAAAGCAAACATATCGCAAATATAAGATAAAAATACTTTTTGACAAAGTAGTAAAAAGACGAGACTAATGGTCGCGGTTAACGTGTTTATGTGTAAGTGAGTGTGAGAGTGGACGCGTAAGGGTTCGTGTGCGCGCGCGTGTCAGTAAGTAATAGAACTAAAATTAAGTCAGCAGTCTCATTACAGCTGCAGTTCATAAGCCAGTTTCTTTCTTGCGTTTAAATTGAGTTAGGTATTTTTTTGTGTAAATCGTTGTACAATTCGATACTAACTGCATTAAATTGCTGTTTACTGAAACGTATTGCATTTCTGTCCGCGAAATATGCTTCTCGAGCTATGTTTGCCAATAATGCGGTTTGAAGTGGGAAGTTGGGAATGATGGAGACAATACCGATAGATAGTTATCTAAACCACAGGATCTTATATTCGCAGTTAAGTGTATGCGTTGCATATCTACATATACATACATACGTTGCAACTGTTGCAAGTCATAACTTTCAAAATTGCTCTTTGAGCCCTTTCCAGCTCCATGGGTAAGGTTTTAGCACAGTCACACCAGGTGGCACAAATACAGTAATTAATGATTGGCAGAAATACATTACTTTTGAAGTGTTTATACCTCCGTATTTATTAAGTTTCTTAACGACGACAATTAGTTTCCTAATTCGTGATATCAAAGTTATGTGGAAACCAAGACTTTTTGTGATTAGTTGTTGCTAATTAAATTGGTGATTTCTGCAAGCTTTTAACACATTGTATTCATTGGTTCATACAATAATAATATATATTCACGCCAAATTTAACTATATATTGAAGAACTTCATTGTTAGCAAAGCACAATTCAACTACTCTCGCTGTATATAATGAAATCACAAAGTCACATTAAAAATGCTTAAAACAAAATAATCTCGAAATTTAAAACCTGTATTATAATAATAATATGTAGGACACTTTAAAATGAGTAAAATAACATTGTTGTATTACATATCTCATAAAGATTACATTTTTCTCCCATTCAATCATATATTGTTATAGTTCACAAAATGGAATGAAGAGAAAAATATTAAAACACGTAAAGACGTGTTTCAATATTTTTCTCTTCATTCCATTTTGACCTGCACTTGGCAGCTTATACAGGCGAGACTACTGTATTAATATTGGGTTTTGTCAGTCTTATAACCCATGAAATGAAATTAAGATTGAATATGTAGTCAATCAGCATAGGTAGGCTTGAGGCAGAACTATGGAAGTAAACAATCCACTACGACACGCCACAGAAGAATCTTTAAATTGGTTAGAAATAAAATCTAAACCGGTAGTTCAAATTAAGTTAACCTTTTTTCATAAGATGTCATGAAAATATGTTAAATACATTCAGTCAAAAAAGTATCGGGAATGGATGATTTGTTTATGGTTCCAAATTCAAATTTTTGTTTTTTTTTGTTGTTGTAAGATTTTCCATTTTGGCGCGGAGTTTGAGTTGCATTTGTTATTTATATTAAATATAGTGCTGGTTTTAGTAATATCATATATAGTGTGTATTGCGAATTTCATAATGGACAAAAATATCGAACAAAGAGTTTGTCTTAACTTTTGCATCGCTAATGGAATTTCGTGTTCGGAGTCACTGAAAATGTTACAGAAGGCTTACGGTGGATCGACTTTATCAAAAACTCGTGCTTATGAGTGGTTCAACGAGTTCAAAAGCGGTCGAGATGTGATGAACGATTTGCCTCGCTCTGGTAGGCCATCAACGTCTGCAACTGAAGTTAACATCGCAAAAGTCAAGGAAATAGTGACTGAAAATCCTCATTCAACTCTGAGAGAGATAGCCGCCGAACTTCTCTTCTCTCTCACGAGTCGATTCGTACCATTTTAACTAATCATTTGGGTATGAAACATGTTGCCGCTCGGTTAGTCCCAAAAGATCTGAATTTTCTCCAAAAACTCAATCGCATGAAAGTCGCTGAGGACATGGTAGAACGAGTCAATTCCGACCCAACATTCATGAAACGCATTGTTACTAGTGACGAGACGTGGGTTTACGAGTTTGACGTGCAAACTAGTCAACAAGCGGCGTTATGCGGCGTTTAAGAGAGCAAATTCTACGAAAAAGGCCAGATTTATGGAAAGAGAATTCTTGGAATTTGCACCACGATAATGCGCCTTCGCACAAGGCCATCATTGTGAACGAATTTTTGACCAACCACTCAACAAATACCATCCAGCAACCACCATATTCACCAGATATTTCTTTTTTCCAGCTGACTTCTTTCTTTTTCCTAAACTCAAATTACCACTTCCTGGTACCCGTTTTCAATCGGTAGAAGACATAAAGGAGAATTCGAGGCGAGAACTGAACTCAATTCCGAAAGCAGCGTTTAAAAAATGTTTTGATTAATGGATTATTCATTGAAGAAGCATACTTTGAAGGTGATAAAATAAATTTGGATGAATAACAAACATTTTGTATATTATTGATCTTTTCCCGGTACTTTCTTGACAGAGTAGTATACATCGCATGGGGGTAAAGTAACTATATAATAGATTTAGATATTCTATTATAGATTAATTTCCTAGTAACTATAGTAAATCTTCTCAGAAAATGCAATAAACCGAAAAAAACTCGAATTCGATTTTTTTTTTATTATTATAAAAAATTTCATAAAAAAAATGTGATTGCTGCAATTTGTTTCAATTAAAAAGTTGATTTATTTAATGCTAATTACATTTATGTCCTAGAAAATCTCATTATATATAAATATAAACGTAAATCGTACAATTAAATGTAGATACTTTATTCTGATTACGTTATTCATAACAATATTTTTAAACACATTAATCTTATCATTCATAAATACCTTATCTACAATTCTAAACACTTATCCACTAGTTTTTGTCTTTTTGATGAAATTTCTTCATCGTTAGATTCGTCAAACATCACCAATTCTAGTAGATCTTCGAAATCTTCAACTTCTTCCTCTCCAACATTATTTCCAGACTGCGTTGGTTCTTCATCCACAATTTCTTCTGAATCATTAACTTCCTCGTAGGTTTCTTCTTCAATATTGGAGCAATTTTCAGAACCATGACAGTTTGAACATAAATTTGTGTATTTTAAACCATGTTTTCGGCAACCTCATTTTTAACTGTTACATCCAGTTTCATAGCTGCAGCAAATAGTTTTTAGCAATATTTCCGGAATTAATTCTTTTGTGTAAATTTGGGCATAATTCCACGTTGATATTGCTTCCAGTCCCAATCTCTTGCTGTTAATTCGTTACCCAACCAAGTTTGAAGCTGATAATATGGGCATATGTAACAATGTTATAATAATAATAATAATAATATCTAGGGACAATGTCACACAGATCATCCTAGCCTAGCATGTTGTTCTGCTGCTCCTTCTGTGGGTGGGAGGTTTGCCAAAACGAAAGATGATTTAATTTTTGCCAATTGATATTTTTAAACCTTAATTGATTCAGTGTATTTTTTCATTTTTACATTTATAAATAGATTTGATTAGTTGTAATCCATTTTTTTTTTCTTTCTTATAAAAAACATTGGCGAAATTTGACAAATTTTTAACGTCTAATAATGAATTGACGATACTTTTCTTTCCTTTTCCGGCAAATCCAGATGTTGTATCGCAACCAGAAAAACAATGCAGAAATGCAACAATGTTTCTTAAGGATTCATGTTTGAAACTATTAGACGTGAAAAATAGGTCATTTACATTTCCAGACCCTGGTTTGAGAAAATAAATGTCATGAGTATATGAATTTAACTGATTTAAAAGGACCAAAGATCAATATCTTGGCCCACAGCAATTACAGTTTTATTAGTACTCATTGCAACTTTTGCATTTTCTGAGAAGATTTACTTATAGTAAATCTTCTCAGAAAATTTCTACTTTCCGATGGTGAAAAAAAATATATATGTTACTATAAGTAACATATATATTTTTTTTCACCATCGGAAAGTAGAAATTTCAACGAACAGAAAACATACCAACTTTTTGAAAAAAGCTGATATTTTGACGGGTGAATTTTCGATTGAAAATTAGGATGTTTTTTCGATATTAATTCAAAATAAGGTGAAAAAATCAATATTTTTAATCAATTAAATTACAGCGTATTTGGGACATAAAAAGGTAAGTTTTCACCAAATTTCGTTAAATAAATGTGGAATGCTAGATGAAATGGAACGTTAGGGAGTGAGAGAGAAATGTAAGTAATGAGTGAAAGAGAGGAATGAATGTCGAAGAAAGGTGACAGTTGGTTGAAGAGTGTGGCTACTAAGACGGAACGAAAGGACGACAAGAATAGACTGAAATTATTTCTCTTTGTCTTTGTGGATAACCCGAAATATAATTTTGTGTGGAACTTTACCCAGTATTTTATTCCTACAATTTGGGGGCTCGTCCGGGATACCACAACAAGAGGAAATAAGAAGGGATTACGAAGATTGAGGACGATTGTCTTGCTGATACAACGAGGCGACGCGACTACCGGTGCGGTTTCTAACCTTACCATTTTGTCAACGACGGTTTCCATACGACGATTTGAACGACGCGACGGGTGAAATGGTAAAGGGCAAGGTACGCAGCCGACGGGCTGATTGTGAGGACGCAGAGGGAAGCGGTGCAGGCGCATCTTTAGTACAGAAGGGAGCCCAGAGCACGTTTGCTTATTCAGACGAGCTGGTGCCGAAGTTCAGTGGACAAAATAGCATCGATTCCACGCAACGATGGATTCAGGATATCGAAGATAACGCGGAGATATTCGAGTGGTCGCCACTGCAGCTACTAATAGTGGGACGGAGGTCTCTGGTCGGGACAGCAGCGCTTTGGTTGCGCTCAGAAAAACCCTTCAAATCATGGGATGAACTGAAAGCCGGATTACTGACAGAATTTCCCGATTCAGTTGACGTAAAAGCTATACACGAGATGATGGCTGCTAGAAAAAAAAAGCCAGGTGAGAGCTGTATCGACTACTGTCTAGCTATGAAGGAAATGGGTAAGCGAGGGAAAATGCCCGATTACGTCGCTATTAAATATATAATAGACGGCATAGTGGACGTAGAAACCAATAAAATTATGTTGTATGGGGCCACGACCTACGCTGACCTAAAAGCAAAACTTAAAATCTATGAGACGGTGCGTGAAAAGATGGCTGCAGCTGTGGAGCGACAAAAAGCACATCAAAACACGACCACCCGAAGTTATAACGGTGATCGCAGCACGAAGTCGATGAAGTGCTATAACTGTGGGGAAAATCAGCATATATCTGCGCAGTGTCCACACAGAGAGAGAGGTGCGAAGTGTTTTCGTTGCAATGATTTTGGTCATAAATCATCAGAGTGCACAAAACCTGAGAATCGTCAACATTCCAATTTCACGACGAGCGGGAACCGTGGTGAAGTTCGTTCAAATTCAAGATGGCGGAACGACAATGTAACGCAGTCTCATTCCGAAACCAAACGTACGATGTTCACGAGAACTGCCGAAGCCGAACGAAGCAGTAAAACCAACATAACGGAATTTTATTGGGTTGCCGAACCGAGACGAACGAACACGAAAACACCCGAACAATGTGTCATGGCGGACGGAACCATAGATTGGAGATTGAGTGAACAAACGTGTCAACGAGGTCAATGGAACGGAATGGATTACGTAATGTCAAATACGAAAAACGTAAACAATACATCGAAGCCGGTAAAACACATAGAATTTTTGGAAAATAAAGCGTTTTCCTCAGCGGGGCTTATCGATACGGGGAGCGAAGTAAATCTGATGACCAACGAAGTGCATATGAAGATCGGTTCACCGAAATACGACGACGAACAATGTGTATCATTGAGTGGACTTGGACAGTTAGAGGTTATTCCTTTGGGAAAAGTGACTTTAACTATTAAAATAGACGGTGATCTTTTTAAGAATGTAGTGTTTTACGTAGTTAATAAGAGTTGTTTGCCGTACAATGTTATTATAGGACAGGAGTTTCTCAAACGTATTGTGATGGTGATGAAAGATGGATGCGTGTCATTGCTGGCGAAAGAGGATGAATGGATGAAGCAGGTTGATGTTAGTGTGTGTGATGTTTCAGGTTATGTGGGAGAATCTCGATACAGGGCACAGATTACCGAGTTAGCTGAAAATTACCAACCTAAGAAGATTAAAGAGGCTCCTATTGAGCTTAAAATTGTGCTCAAAGATGACATCCCTGTAGCTCAACGTCCAAGACGACTATCACTACGAGAACAACAGGTAGTGGAGGAACAAGTGAACGAGTGGCTGACTAACAACATCATTCGCGTAAGTTATTCTGAATATGCTAGTCCATTAGTGCTTGTCAAGAAGAAGGATGGAAACATAAGGGTATGTGTTGACTATAGGCTTATAAACAAAAAGATGGTGAAAGATGAGTATCCTTTACCAATAATCGAGGATCTTATAGACAGATTGCAGAGCGCTAAGATATTTAGTGTGCTTGATTTGAAAAATGGATTTTTTCATATGAAGGTTGCAGAGGAATCTATAAAGTACACATCTTTCGTTACACATCATGGACAATTTGAATTTCTACGAGCACCCTTTGGCCTGATGAATTGTCCTAAGAATTTCATGAGATTTGTGTCCATTATCTTCAGAGAGATGATAGCAAAAGGTACTATTCTGATATTCATAGACGATATTTTAATTCCAGCCCAAAGTGAGAAGCAGGCTTACGATGGACTGAAGGAGGTACTTGCAGTAGCTTCTGAATATGGACTTCAGTTTAATTGGAAGAAGGCTCGACTGATGTGTCATGAGGTAGAATATTTGGGACATGTGATTAAGGATGGTGCAGTTCGTCCATCAGCCGACAAGATAGATGCGGTGGTAAGGTACCCTGAACCTAAATCGCTCAAACAACTACATAGTTTCATCGGGTTGACTTCATACTTCCGTAAGTACATAGAAAACTATGCAGTGATAGCTAAGCCCTTGACGGATTTGTTAAGAAAGGATAATAACTTCATTTTTGGACATGAACAAAGACAGGCTTTCATTACATTGAAGGATAAGTTGGTAAGTGCTGCCATTTTGAAAATTTATAACCCAAGAATACTTACAGAGTTACACACCGATGCTTCGAGTGTGGCATATGCGGCCATACTGATGCAGAAACATGAAGATGGTCTTTACCCTGTTTATTACATGAGTAAGCGGACCACTGAGGCTGAAAGTAAGTACACAAGCTATGAGTTAGAAGCGCTAGCCATCATCCAAGGAGTCAAGAAGTTCAGACACTATTTGTATGGCATTAAATTTAAAATTGTTACTGACTGCCAGGCGTTTCAGTCGACATTAAGAAAGAAAGACTTGACTACAAGAGTGGCAAGGTGGGTATTACTTTTAGATGAGTATGACTATGTGATTGAACACAGACCAGGAAGTAGAATGAAGCATGTCGATGCACTAAGCCGAAATCCCTGTACAGTGGCAGTGGTAAGCACTTAACACGAACAGATAAAGCAAGCTCAGTCCAACGATGATGGATTGCGAGCAATCATGGAAGTTTTGAAAGAGGGACCATATGATGACTACATCTTGGACAATGATTTGTTATACAAAGGTCTACAAAGATGTTTGGTTATACCAAAGTGTATGGAAAATGAGATCTTAAAAATGGTACATAGCAAAGGTCATTTTTCCAAGAAGAAAATGTCAGAATTGATATGTAAAGATTATTTCATACAAAACTTAGATAAAAAGATTGAACAGTTCATTTTGAGTTGTGTTCCTTGTTTGTTAGCAACAAGAAAAGCTGGGAAACAAGAGGGATGGTTGAATTCCATTGAAAAAGCAAGTATTCCAATGCATACTTTACATTGCGACCACATAGGTCCAATGTGTCAAACTAGGAAGATGTACAACTATATACTGACTGTGGTTGATGCATTTACTAAATTTGTGTGGCTGTTTCCAACAAAAAGTACGACGAGTAAGGAGACAATTGATAAATTGTTGATATTGCAACAAACGTTTGGAAATCCTACACGCTACATAACAGATAGAGGTACAGCATTCACAAGTGGAGACTTCAAGGCGTACTGTGATGAAGAGCATATACAACATATTACAATAACTACTGGTTTGCCTCGTGGAAACGGACAGGTGGAGAGAGTACATAGAGTTCTAATATCTGTACTGACCAAACTTTGTATTTCAGAACCTGCAGCTTGGTACAAGCATGTGAGCAAAGTCCAGAGAGCGCTCAACAGTACTCATCAGCGCAGTGTTGGTACTACACCTTTTGAGTTGTTAGTGGGAACTAAAATGAAGAATAAAGAGGACTTGGAACTTTATGAGCTAATTTCACAAGAAACACAGAGTTGTTTCATACAAGAAAGGGCTGACCTGAGAAAATCAGCAAAGGAATGCATACTGAAAATTCGGGAGGAAAATCAAAAAGGATATAACAAAGGAAGGAAAGAAAGTACAAAGTACATAGCAGGTGACCTAGTTGCCATCAAGCGTACACAGTATGGAGGTTGTTTGAAGTTAAAACCTAAGTATCTTGGTCCATATAAAGTGAAAAAGGTCAAGCCGAATGATCGGTATGATGTAGAGAAAGTGGACTATAATTCAGAAGGTCCGGGCCGAACGTCTAGTTCTGCTGACTACATGAAGAAATGGCCAGGTATTGATGATTGACTTTGTTAATTATTATTATTATTTTGCTTATGATGTATGAGAGATGAAGAAAGTATGTTTTTAGTTGTGTATTTATTGTTTAAGTTTAGAAATCAATTTATATTGTTTATTTTATATAAGAAAAAGATGTCTTCATTATATTATTATGTCATATTTTGTTCTACTGTATTTATTATGTAAGATGTTAAGTATGTAATATGTATCTTTGAGTCAGACTGAGGGCAGTCTGGTTGCAGGATGGTCGAGTGTGGAATGCTAGATGAAATGGAACGTTAGTGAGTGAGAGAGAAATGTAAGTAATGAGTGAAAGAGAGGAATGAATGTCGAAGAAAGGTGACAGTTGGTTGAAGAGTGTGGCTACTAAGACGGAACGAAAGGACGACAAGAATAGACTGAAATTATTTCTCTTTGTCTTTGTGGATAACCCGAAATATAATTTTGTGTGGAACTTTACCCAGTATTTTATTCCTACATAAATAAAAATTTTGTAAAAGATAAAAATAAAAAACCAAAAACTTGGTTTTTTTAATAATTTTAAATAAATTTTGCGGTTATGTGAAAAAAGTGTAAATACAAAAGTTTTAGATCTTTTTATTACCTACAACTTTGCCATTTGACTTTTTTCGATAGGACTTTTAGTTTTGCCGGAAATCGAGAAAAACCGTTTTTTACCCTTAAAATCTCACCCCCATCCCCTTCCCGACCTCAGATCGCCCGTAAATTATTTTTCCTTTCATTTTTATAATATTCCCCTCCTTTTCTAATGGGTTTCATCCTACTATTATTTTTTTCACTTTTTATTATTTTTAAAGGCTTCTACCCTGGTCTATTAATTAAGTTACATGTTGTATATATATAATTATATATATTAGGTAGACAAAAGTTTTGGAAACTCAGGGAGTAACTCTAGATACCTCAATATACCAAAGATTGTGACGTATATAGAATAACGGCAACGCCTTTGAAATCAAATTAAGCGTGGTTGCTTCCTTTCAAAGAATAATCTTGCCTTTGAATGTCTCTTTTTTACTAAACGTGAAGTAAACCGTAGGCTTACATTATAATGAAAATCAATGTCAACACGATCGCGTTCATTTTTAACGCGTGGACCTGCTTTATGACGATTTAGTCTCATGTCTGCTTTATCATGTATAATAATGTAGGTTTAGTAATAAAACCACATGATGTGTCGATTAAAACAAGGTAAGCAAAGTAAGGAAAATTAAATGTATACTATTCAAGTATAAATTGTCACTAAAATATAATAATAATATTATCGTGGCACAGTATTTGACACGACGATCCCAAACTAAGCAGAGCTTGTACTATGGAAAACAGATAACAGATATACTATGATGATATGTATGATCACTGCAATTAGAAAAGGTATACAAACAAAATTTTGTGCAATTATTTTGTCAAATGAGAAAAGGTTCAATATTTAACTATAGTTACTTTGTAGTAACTATAGTTAAATATTGAAATACTGGTGTAGTACGTGTTCACCCGTGGTGAGAACGAGCTCCTGGGTTCAAATCCCGGGTCGGGCCAGAAGAGATTTTGGGACTTTTCTGTGAAAAGAAATATTTCTCAGTATCAGCCCGAAGTCTGGGACTTGGCGGTATTATACCCCCGTGCCTCGGAGAGCACGTAATGCCGTCGGTCCTGACCTCTTTCCGGTCGTGTCGCTAGGCGTCCCATCGGATCATGAGAGTGATGGAATAGAAAGTGTTCCTGTGTTTGCGCACACACTTGAGCACTATAATATGTCCCGCGCAGATGCCTAATCTCTGTTGAGACTGGCCGCCGTAGCCGAAATTCGGCTAGGAGGATTTTAGTATGTATAGTTATACTTATAAAAGGATACTCCATTCCCGTTAAACTGTAATACTCAAGGTATCCAAGGTACATGTACGTATTTGTGAGTGGCAGGAGAGCAAAATTACATTCTCTTTTATTAGAGTAGGTGAAATAAATGGTGTAAATAAAAGTTTACACTGAATGCACTTAGGTTTTGCTCGTGTCGATTCAAATTGCAACAATTTGAATTACTTGGGGGAAATCCATAACATTCATAATACTTAATTAATATGTAGTGTTAATTCCGCTAATTGTCAGTTTATTTAAGCCGGGATGCAATACACACCACCTGCAAAAAAATACACATGCAAGTAGGACGATTTAAAAATGCAAACTACATGCGCTGGTACGATACCCAGCACGTGTTTCAGTTCTCCACGGTCCATTCTCAAGGGATGTTAACTCGTCGACTGCTGGAATTTTGAATGACTCTGAATTGTTTCTCCTTTAATGAAAATGTAGAGTAACCTCGTGTAAGAGTGAAAAAAACCGGCCAAGTGCTAGTCGGATTCGCGCACGGAGGGGTTCCGTACCATTATCTATAAAAACTATAAATGCACGTTTGTTGTACGGGGCCCGCTTTGATGTTTAGTATTTGTTGTTATAGTGGCAAAAGATATACATCATCTGTGAAAATTTCAACTGTCCAAGTATCACGGTTCATAAGATACAACCTGGTGACAGACGGACAGACAGACAGCGATGTTTTAGTAATAGGGTCCCGTTTTACCCTTTGGTTACGGAACCCTAAAAATAAATAATAAATAAATACAGTACAAGTAGTTCAACTTACTACAACTGCTAGCAATTGCCTATAAATCCCAAAACTATTATCCTATTTAAAAATGGTATTTTATAATCGGGCACTTTATAAGACCATCAGTTTTGATCAATATCGCGTAAGATCCATATAAAATGAAAACAGACATATACCAAAGTTTAACGCTCATGAATTATATCGCTTCGCAAACTGATAGTCGCAGCCTACTTTAATGGTCGGATTTTACACGGCTACGAGGCGGGGGAACAAAATTAGGGTGCGCGGCTGAGTTAAGGGGTATATAAGCAGTTCAAGGACACAAGGTACTAATAAATGGCTGCCTCAGATAGAAAGCGTAAACTGGATTTATTCATCTCCTGCATCAACAAACATCGTTCAGAATGTTTGAAAATCGTTATCGTGTTCCTTGTGAAGTTATAGGTTTTAACATGCAATTTTTTTGCGATAGACATAGACGCAGATTATATGTACATGTATTTGAACGTGCAAGCTTCAATCAATCAATCATTTATTTATTTGCTAGAATGTGGTTACAATAGCAGGTAGTAATACATCCTAACTAATATTATAAATGCGAAAGTAACTCAGTCTGTCTGTCTGTCTGTTACTCTTTGACGCCAAAACTACTGAACGGATTTGAATGAAATTTGGTATACAGATGGTCTAGACCCTGAGAAAGAACATAGGCTAATTTTTATAGTTAGGATAACACATAGGCCATATTTTATAAATTTAACGCGGGTAAAACCGCGGGGCACAGCTAGTACAATATAAAATCCAACACATTTTGCCGCTTAAGGCGTGCAAATTTAGTAACAATACTATAACACATAGCAATAAAACATTTACATTATTAATATATGAAATGTCCTGTCTTCTAAGTATTCTCTAGTATTATAATATTTTTTATTCATAAGGAAGTCAAATAGTTTATTTCTAAATTGTTTGTATGTCAATTTCTTAATGTCTTTTGGCACATGGTTATATAATTTAATAGCCATACAGTAGGCGTTTTTCTTGAACAAATCTAATTTTTTTCGAGTCAATTTCATATGGTCTCCATGTCTGGATGTAGAGTCGTATTTTTCAAAAAGTTCTGAATGTCTTTTTGTAAATATACACATTTCTAATATATATAGACATGGTAGTGGCAATATTCTATGTTTTTTATAGAGTGGTTTGCAGCTGTCTAGGAAACTGACTCCACTTACAGCACGAATACATTTTTTTTGAGCTCTGAACACTCTATCAAATTCGACTGAATTGCCCCAAACTATGATACCATATCTTATTATGGATGACACATATGCGTGGTAGGCAATTAATGCTGTATTAATGTTTACAGTTTGTCTTATTTTTTTTAAAACGTATACAAAGCGGTCTATTTTATCCACTAACTTTTGGCTTCCAGCTGCAGAATTATTCTATTGTAATTCCTAAAAATACGCAATCATTTACACATTTTATTTGAGTGTCTTTATATTGTATGTTCAGTGAGGTTATGTTTGCTTGGTAAGTTTGAAATTGTATCATGTTAGTTTTAGTCATATTTATTTTTAGGTTATTTAAGTTCAGCCAGTTGAAGGCATTGTCCAGTGTTTTATTTGTGTTAGCTTCTAGTTGGATTTTATTTGTATCTTTAATTATTAATGTTGTGTCATCTGCGTAAAGTATTGAGTCATGGCTTATTGTGTCTGGGAAGTCATTGATATATAACAGGAAAAGGAGAGGGGCCAAAATACTCCCTTGTGGTGTACCGTAATTGTTCATTTTGTATGTAGATCTATAGATTTTCTGTTCGTTTTTAATTGTTTTAGTTATTTCGGTGGACTGCGATCGGTTCTCTAAATAACTTATCAACCATTCATATGTATTTCCTCGTAGACCATAGTTATAAATTTTCGAGAGCAATGTTGTATGACAAACGTAGTCAAAGGCTTTCGTCATCTAGGAATAGACAGGCGATCATTGACTTGTCGTTCAGGCTTTGTGTTATGTGTTTGACTAATGTAAAGCATGCTAAGTCAGTAGAGCGTATATTATAAGTTTTTAGGAAATTTTCTAGTTTGTTGTACATTATTTTTCTTCAAAATTAGCTTCATAATGGGAGTGAAAAAAAGCACATTAAATATCAAAATAAATGCATAAAATCTTATTCTGATTTAAGTAACCCTGCATAGGATTTATTTCCATTATGGTATTCAAAGATGTTCCACCGTAATATTTACATTTCAATTGTAACTACCACGGCGCTGATTTGATATTTCGATATCTACACAGGAAAACTGTTTGTGTATATATGACCCTGGACTTTTGGGACCGTGTCACCGACACAGTCCATGTCCGTGAATTGCATGTTTCTTAAGTCTCCCGCAATACCGATAGTTATTTGACTAAAGCGGGTGGTTTTAGTACAAAAGATCCCAAAGGGTCGATATGCTGCGTACGTAAGTACAGCCCTACCAAGACAAGACAAAGCGGGTGATGACCTTAACGAAAAAATATCATAGTTTTCAATTTGAAAGTTGAAACTGAGAGATGAATTGAAAACCTCTCTACATATTTGATGAGCATTTATGATCTAAATTAGAAAATACTCACTAGACAACACGTTAATGCTTTACACAACCTAGTATACGACCGGTATTATTTACTAGGTTTCTTGTAGATTATGTTCTATAGTCACAGCCGATGCGTCGGATTTATTCTAGAGTCAGGATATAAAGGTGTATGAGTCCCTGCGGAATTGTTCCAATTGGCTTTCCTCTTTGATTTATCCACAGATCTCCTAATCCAGAGGCTGGCCTGCCTTTCCCTAACTAGTAAGAAGTTGGATGAATTATTCTTAGTGTAAAGATTTCGAACCAATTTTATTTATTTATAAATGGAGTTGTAATGTAACAATACCAAAATTCAAAGAAACTCTCATAAATATGTGAAGGTGAGAAATGCGAGAACCCAATTAGTTAAAGTATATCTGAGCCTGTTTACACATTCATTTATCAAGCGGTACGCCGTACATTTTAAATTAAAGTAATAGGTACCATATAAGCGTGGCAACGGACCTCTTGGCTCATACATGATATAATTAATCTGCACTATAAAGGTATACATACATTCTTAAAATGAAGTACACCTCCGCGAAATGTTGTTTGTATGTGTAAGAGGAAATATATACTGCAATTCTATTTATTGTGTGGGAACAAATTGTGTGATCATACTCATAAGTACATAATATATAGTATTGTGTTTTTTGCTGCACAAGATTTAAGTTCTGACTTGCCTGATATTGCGAGTATATGAAATAGTGGGCGTATGGATCCCGCTGATAGAGCCTGTAGAATTAAACAAGTATATTATAATGGAACAATTAACCTTAATGACTAGTGACTATCTAGTTTAATTTGCATACGTTGACGTCTATTTTTCATAGTAAATACATGCACGTTACATTTTAATGTACCTGGGAGTTCACAGTCTGGGAATAATATACTTTCTTCAATAAAATATAATGTCTAAAAGATGTAGGTAGGTAGGTACATCTGTGTACCTAGACGTTAATTAAGAGACGCTCGATGAATTTTAATGTTGATATTAGCATCACCAAAACTTGCTTGAAAAACTCTTAGAAGAGTAATTAGGTTTTACTTGTTTTTAGCCTTTATCTAGGTAGTGTCGTTACCGATTTTATTGTTGGGTATATTAAAAAAAAATAAAAGTAACGGATTGGAGTCGCTATGAAATTTTATATGATGTTTTATTGTTTTTCAATATTTTTTTTTTAATTTTGATTGTTTGTTATGCTATTGTTATGAATAATGAATAAGTTGTTGTAACTATAGTGAACTGATAATAATCTGTACTTACTTTGAATTTGCATACATTAGGGGCTACGGCATGCCAATAGGATGTAATTTGTGTCCGTCTATTATATGTTTGTAAAGTACCCCGCGACACAGCGATTAGATTCGATAGTGCGGGCTTAGTCTTTAAAGACAATATGTATGTAACATAACTTTGATCTAAAGAACATTTGTTAATTTAATAATAGAGCGTCTAAATTAAAGGATCAGGGCGGTTACCGCCTAAGTCACCGGTCATCGTGATCGACGTTCAAATGGATGAAGGTTAAAAATTACTAAATCATTTGTTCGATCGGCTTCAACGTTTAAAATCAGATGTGCTCATGAAAACCAATTGAACGAATTATTTAGTGATTTTTAACCTGCATCTATTTAAACGCCGTTCACGATGATTGGTGTTTGAGGCAGTAAGTCCCCCGGAAAAAGTTCCAAATTTAATAATTGCAACATTTTATATTATATATTTTATTATATTATATACTCTCTCTATGAGGCAGTACTCGTTTACTGATGATGACATATAATACAAAATAATCACCAAAATTTAGCATCAAGCTGAGTTTGTTTCGCTGGATCTTCTCATTTGGGAAGCATTGGATCCGGTGGTAGCATTAAACGTGACCGTCATTACAAACACAAGGTCCACCATAATAATAATATTTAATTCGTACCTTAATATAGACAGAACCATTCAGACAATATGTAGTAAAAATATAGCAAAAATTTTAAATTTCGATAATAAACCTACACATGATCTCATTGACTATAACTTAATATAAGCTAGCTAAATAAACCGTATTGTAATGTTTTTATACTATCCGTGTACCTAAATTTCTATATGTACCTAGAAATATTTATAAATAAACTAACTGTGCCCCGCGGTGTTACCCGCGTTAAATTTTATAAATTTTCTTTGCTATAAACCTCACGGAGCCCGAGACCTTTCCAACGAATGGAAAACCGTGGAAATCGGTTCGTGCGTTCTGGAGTTATAGCGTCAGGAAGGAAAACCCGACTTATTTTTATATAGTAGATTATATATTACAACAAACATGTTCTGACTATTTAGAAGCGCTTTTTTAAGGCTAAGTGAATAAGCACTTTTTTTATTTATTGTAATCATAATACCTGATGATAAAGCTTGTAGAATTATACATAATCCGTGTATTAAAACCTCATCAACACCTGTAATTTCTACAGAGTTACTGGCTTTTAGGAAAAATCTTCTTGACATATAACTCGGATCATTCGAGTTGCCACTTACTTATCTTGTTTTATCAATTATTAGGTAGTGATATTTAATCACTACCATTATAAAATAAATTGTATAAATGTTTTAACACTCCAAATATTTTATTTTACTTATTACAGAAGTAACTAGAAATAATAATTGTATTACTACAAACATGTTGTGACTATTTACAAGCGCTTTTTTAAGGTCTACGTTACGTACGTACGCTAGCTTGTATTAAGTTATTGTCAAGGAGATTATGTTTAGGTTTAAAGAAAAAGTAGTATATGTATATCTGTTAGTTTGGGATCAGATAAGTGTGTAAATAAATTCCGAAGACATTAGAAGTACTAAAAAATTAATGATAAATTAGAAAAGAAAGAACAATAATGAAAACTTTAGCACGGTCGCGTAATGATAAGAAATAATGCGTTTAACCGCAGATTTTGAGACCCTGTGTTCAAATTTCGGATGGGGGCATTACAGGTGTTATCGAAAGTTAAGAAGTATCAAGTAGCAGCTAGGAGAGCATTGAAAGATTGCGGTTCTACGCCAGAACTCTGCCTGATCGCGTTAGAAAGCCATCAAATCGGATAATGATAGTGAGAGGATATAGAACTAATTGCGTTTTCACAGATACTCCTTTTCTTTTTAAAGACAGCGGTCGCATTAAGAATGTGTATCCCTATATCGAGGGAAACTTTACAAACATATAATTAAAGAATACAAAGTACACCCAGACCCAGAACAGCAACTTTATGGCTCGCACAAATTACGTCCTGTGCGGGATTCAAAACTGGATACGAAGTGGCAAGGTGACTGTTTTAATCGTTGTGCCATATGTGTAGTTAAACCTACACTGTAACACGTCCTGCGAAGTTAGCTAGTCTCCATTGAGATTGGCCGCTACTGATTCGGGTACGAGCACTCTTGTCGCCATGACATGACAAATTATGTTAGAAGGTAAGGTAGACAGACACTTCATTATTTCAAAATGATTTTTAAATAATTGTAAGTAGATATCCTTACACTATAATACACCATTTAACAAAGAAAATTGTCTTCGTTCAGTTCGAACTTATAAAATATATTTTTTGTTGAATCATGAATTTTGTTCAAGAAACTTGATTCACATCTTGAACAAAGAAATTATATTGAAAATTTTAAAGGTTAAATATTTATTATGTTCATACATTACATTATTTTGATTTTTGCAAAAAAAAAACTTGATGCATCACTTTACAAAACTAAAGACTCAGGCACTGTTTGGTGTTATTTTATTCTTCATTATTAATTCCTAATGATTCCAAACATGGCGTTTCTTCTGTTAAATGTTTGAGAGCTCTTGTTCATAAATAAAGTTGTAAATAATGTTCAACGCGAGCAATGAAGTAGTAACAATGTTACAGCGTCTGTGTAGTGGTGAATGTTTATTTTCAGAGACGAAAATGTGTAAGTAGCTTTAATATATATAAAAATCATCCTGATAGCATGATGCTTAACACGAGAACTTTAGATATCTATGGAGAGCTATTTATAACATTTAAATGGAGCATCTATGTACTTACATACTTACAAGTTACCCGATAATGTTTACTTGTGTATTAAGTGTTGTATTGTGGTGGTTTATGATTTCATAAGACGCCCAGCCTTACGTGAACGTTGAGTTTTGATTATTAACATTCGTGTTTGACCTGTAATTTATGGAGTAGAATAGATAGACATCAGTTTTCATATAGTTAGAAAGCTATGGATGTAGACGCTAGGTTATAGACACTAACATCCTTATTTAAAAACGAAGTCTAAAGTTAAACTGCAGTTGAACTATGGATCAAGCAATCTGATTGGATGGTTTTCGACTAAACCGAGGATCAACTGCAGTTTAAGTTTAGACTTTGTTTTTAAATAAGGGTGATGTTCGCTTACAGTATTATTTTAAATACCAGAATCATAGATTTGGGTAGAACCAGGTACAATATTATGTAGTACAATTGAGGAAAGGTTTTGCTTTGTACTAAAATACGACTTGTAGGTATTTGTATTATTCTTATTTCTTTGCATTTGTTTCTAGTAGGTAAAGATTAAAGATTTTTTTTAAGATTAAGGTTAGGTTAGCTTAGGTTAAATACCTATCATTTTGGCAAAGGTGTGTTTGTTATTGACAATATTTTGTCCCCATAACATTTTTTGGAGTATTCTGAAAAGTAATTATTGGATATTACTTACGTTTATTGTTCTGATGGCTAGGTGAGCTGTATATTCAGTCTGTAATACAATTCTAAGTGAGTTACTTCCAAAGCAACAATTATTTATACGTTCAATTTAAAATGGGTAGGTAGGTTAGTTACTAGCTTTGCCCGAAAAGCGCAGGTCAAAACAAAGAAACTATTATCACAAACTAAATACACATTATTACTTCTACCTGCGTTTATGGATGATGGGTGAGATGTGAATATTAATACAGGTGTAATACCCTCGAGCACAACACTGCCATAACCAAAACGTATCGTTAGGAAAGATAATATGTATACCGGGAAATATAATATTATATTTTCCCTCAGAAATACAATATGTGCGCGGTAAATGATGGGTCTAAGAGAATGTATTTAAATCTACCATAGATATTGACCTTCACGTTGTAGTCCCTAGCGTAAAAAGAAACCATCGATTGCATTTGGCGTAGTATAGGTATCGAATTTGCTGATTGTGTTAAATCTAAGTTAGTGTAAAAAACCTATCTGCAAAAATGTATATATCTACTCCAAGTCGAAAAAAAATCCGCCTAAGTGCATGAAGGGTTCCGTACAATTATCTATAAAAACCGCAAAAATATTACGTTTCTTGTTGTAGCCCTTTTAGATATATATTTTATTGTAGTTTTAGTATTATTTATTTGTTGTTATAGCGACACCAAACATACTTACATCATTTGTGAAAATTTCAATTGTGTTACTATCACCATTCATGAGATACAGCCTGGTAACAGGCGGACAGACAGACAGCAGAGTCTTACTAATAGTGACCCTTTGAGTACGGAACCCCAAAAAGAACTATATGTTTTGAACTTACATCAAATATTAATATATTTAAACTAAGCCTAAACTAACAAATTTAAACTAGTCTTCAGATCAGTTTGTTTTCAAAATAGAATGATACACATATATATGCTATTTGCGTTAGCCGCTGAATGCAGAAAGCTCATTATGGGCAAATGTGGAGATCTTTGGAGGAGGCCTAAGTCCAACAGTGGACATCTGATCTGATCAGTGATGATGATTATAAAGTTATGCTTCGAAACTAAAACACCCCCTTCTGTGTAGGAGAACAAAAAGATTGCTGACATAAAAATAGAAAGACTTGAAATACGTGGGAAAGTATGCAAATGTTCACGACTCTTTAGGTGCGCTATAAGAATATATGTTTGATCTTAAAACAACATTAATTCAAGAGAAACCAAGATGATATTTAATAGTAATGGCTGATATGATAAGCGAGCAAGTTATCATAGCAAGTGGTCTTACATATGTATTTTATATTTATACTTAGACTTCAGTATACTTTATTTACTGTTTCTGTTGTAGTAATCTGTACTACACTGCACATCTGCACATCAAGCTACCCCAATCTGTAAAATTTCCCCAATTGAAAGTGAACCTTATGCTTAAGAGATAAAGTTGAAAATCTATACAAGAATTTGACAGATTGAGGTAGCTGGATGTGCTGGCGTTTGTACATAATATGTAAATAATTATTAGTTTTTTATTCTGCTGTACGTTAAAACTATCATTCACGCCAATATTTATTTTTAAAACATGTAGACTTCGCCAGCCAAGTATATTATAAAGATGCTTTATTAACACACTCTTTAAACTAGAGGTTAAATCGATTTTATATTTCATCATTACGAAAAAATAACGTATTGGAGAATTTTAAACTTCATAAGATATTTTAAAATACTATAAAACCAAAAGAAATATAATTGTTACAATTTGTTACTTCCGCACTGTTAAACACTCCTGTTTAACAAAATATAAAACCGTTTTTTCTGGGGCTGTTTAGTTGAGGGAATATCTCCATGTCTTAAGCGTCTTAAACTGTCGCTCCTAGAGAAACACATGCATATAAATGCAAAAACTATTATATAAATACAATGATAAGTATGTAGATAGAGGAGAGTTTAATATAATAAATAGCTTTCGATGTATTTCCAGCTATGTAGAACAGCCCGATGTAACGTGACAGAGTTTTTGACAGCTCTGATTAGCGGATAAGACATCAAAATCAGACAGATTCAAACTGATTGACCTCCTTTGCGAGGTTTTCTTCAGATCAAATTTCGAGTTTAAATTCTCACAGTTAAATTAATAAGTTGACACTAGCGGTAAACAGTTAGTTCAAATACGTACCAAGAATGCCCTATATGTACACGTTATGCATAAACGTTAAACTATACGGGTCAACTCAATTAGATCGGCGGCTGAACTCTGATGAGATAACTACCATGATATTAATACACTGTAGCAATAATCTACCACTAGGTATGTGATTAGCTAGAATAGCCATAGCAATTTTAGTAAGTAAGTAAGTAAGCATTTAGAATAAGATTAAAAAATTAGTAATAGCTTTATAAGGTTTTGATATCATAATGATATATAAATAAAGGCGCGTAAAGTTGAAACCTTCCACGGTTAATTACATGTTAACCCTATGTTAGGATTTTATCGATATGAATGCAAACTAAGTGTCACGGATTGGATTGTCATGGAGTGTCATGGATTGATATGGTGTTCGCGCCGGTCGTAGTCGTACTGTCCCATCTCACCCGACGAGTACAATATATCGGATTGTGGACTTGGATGGTGCATGGCTGAGTCATTCAAGCCTTTCGACACTTTGATTTATTCATTGTTTGAGGGAAGGCTATTGGTAATTAGGTTATTGGCCTAACGTTCGTTGCATCAATTTTACAGGTTGGGATTGTAACCAACAAACTGATTAACAGTCTCCACGTTTCCTAACGTTTTCCTAATAAACTCGATCGAACAAATTTTCAAATGTCGTACTACCGGTTTCCTTAAAGTTTTTGATACATTCGCGAATGAGAGAAATAGCAGAATCTCTTACGTACTACAGTTGGTTAGTCCTAATCGCTCCAAATTGACTGAATTCCTGAAAGCCAAGCTACCAATTGACATATCATCGCACCCTTTGGATTATTTGCCGCAATCAGCTAAATCAATTTAAACTTATTTTTGAGATACTGTACACAGTATCTTAAAAAGGACTAACGTTACCTTAGAATATCTTCAACAAACCAACCATACTTGTCTTTCTTCCAGTCACGTGCAAGGACACCACAATAACAAGCTTTCAAAGCGACATCAAAGTGAGTTTCTAAAGCTAATCTAGTACCATCCGACGTCAATAATAAAACAGGTATAAAACTTATTTACTATGATGTTATTAATTGACGACGATTATAAATAAAATAATATATAGTAAGTATATTTATGGAATACGAGTGGTGCTAACTGTATAGCATTTACTTAGGTATTTGAAAGTAAATGCTATGGTGACAAATCATTTGTTTTGGGACAGAATTTATGGCAAGATTCCCCAGTTTTGCCATAAATTCTGTCCCAAAACAAATGATTTGACTTTAATAACAAAATTATAGTTCGAGAAAATATACCAAGTTAAAGTACTCTAATCTGATGAAATTATCTACTTAAATATTTTTAATTATTTATTATAAAAAATAATAAAGAAAAAAATTACAGATGGTCCGGTTAAAGTCATCTGGCGCTTCGGGACCAGCTAAATCTTGAGATGGCGGAGGAGCTAGGATCGCTTTATATCTCTTCTTGTATCAATAGCTGCTTTACATTCCGCTCCTTGGAAGCCGACAATATCGCTACCATCGTATTGTCCCACTGTTGGACGTGACATGATAATATCCAGCATTTCTTATTATTTTAGGTTCTAATGGTCGAATGATATATTTTGTTATGTCACTGAATAAACCTGAGATCGCATTCTGTGCTTCTACTTGTGCGTAATTTTACGGATACTTGAAAAACGTCGTGTCGTGTGTACATGGAACACGAGCTTATTCCGACTTTTGCCTCTTTGTTCTATTCGGGACTCATGATATTCATCATCACTCAACTATTTAGGGTGTTACTAGACAATAACTCACCAAAGTGGCTCTACTAGAATCGAGGTCCTATGTGGTCCACTAGACTAGTGCTTGTAAATAGGGGCTTACTAGTGTGGTGTTCAGAGTGTAAATATGAGATAAATAAAATCTGAGTCAACAGTTTGCCATTTTAATACCTGAATGAATGTGCTTGCAACAAAATAGTACTAGCACAGAAATATAGCACATAAATTATAGGAAGACTAGTACTAAAGCGAAATAACAGAAATATCTTTTAACATATAATTAATAAATAATAATAATAATATCTAGGGACAATGTCACATAGATCATCCTAGCCCCAAACTAAGCAAAGCTTGTACTATGGGTACCAGGCGACGATATTCATACTTATATAGATATATAAATACTTAAATACATAGAAAACATCCATGACTCAGAAACAAATATTCGTGCTCATCACACAAATATTTGCACTAACCGGGATTCGAACCCAGGACCACCAGCTTCGTAGGCAGGAGCACTACCAACTAGGCTACGGTGAATTAAAGTGGGTACGTGTGTAGGGCGTGGAAACGATTCACCTCACATACAATTAGCACGACAGGTTGGTTCTGCTCACGCGTTTACTAAAAATGAACAATACATGAACTTTACTAAAATTGTCGTTTCTATAATCACCTCCATCAACCGGCACGATATTATTGTGATTTAAAATACAAAAATAAAATAATATGTGTTCTAAAGTATTGAGGGTGGAATCTAAAAATATAGTTACTCATTACGGCGCTCGGAAAAAACTTTTCAAAGCGTCTTAGTCGAGCCCCAACCTGAGCGTTCAGAACCTGTTCGAGCGTCAGCTCAAGCGTTTAATCGCCGACTCCGATTTTTTTATAAACAGTGGAAGGATGCAACTCTGCGCGCCTTTAATATTAAATTATGTAATTTTTCCAAAAGTTTTAATATTAAAATAAGAAAGTGGGAAATATGCACAGCCGTATATGCATGCCACTCAATCGCTCTGGAAGGTCGCAAGTGGTTTAAATGTACATAGATCATCAGTACACCTCATTTTACATCAACAACAATTCAATTATTGCAGGCATTAAAGCCCCAGGATGCCAGTCAAATGATTAGCTTCGTAAACAATTCAATTAAATAATTTTCAACGTATACCAACATTTTCGAATGAAACTCATTTTAATCTTACACACGTAACATAACAACACGTAATTAAGCAGGGCTTCCGCACCGGAGTACAAAGCATCCAAAACCTTTTCGTTTACCTAAAGTCCTGCGTCCTTAATTTTTTAAAGATGAAAGGGAAATACAGTTACGGAGAATTCAATGTTATGTAAACACGTTGGACGATTTATTGGTGAACTGCCTAATGTCCCTGGCTATATTCGTAGAACATGGTTCTTACTGGATGGCGCAACGTCACAGTCTGTCAATGCAGCTCAGCTAAAAGTTTAAATTCTTCCTAGCAAATATATCTCCAGAAGAGGTGACATAAATGGCCTCCAAAGAGTCTTTATTTAAGCCCTATGGACTTTTACGTGTGTTTCCTGTTTTAATCTCAAAGCAAAGTTTACGCTACTAAATAAACTTGCCTAAACTAAATTACAGCCATCACGGAGTTTACCTGCTCAGCCATCGTTGGAAATTTTACTGTGCGATTAAATGAGTGCTGCGAAGGCGAGGGTATACATTTGATCATATTATTAAAAAAAAAACTCAAATGCTACATCATTTAAGAATATTTTTTTAAATATATTAGTTATATCTATTCTAATATTTTCAATAGATTTACGCGGACAATGATGATGAAATGAATAGAACTATTGACTACTCAGTTGTTTCTCTGCCATTAAAGCAATGGCAGAGAAGGCTAGGACGTTTCCAGATTATATCAAATACATTTTCTGGTAGCAGAGCGTAGTTACATCAACTAGGTAGGCTGGCAATTGTTGGTTAAGCGATATCAAAATAGGCGTGCTCATTAAAAAATGCACATGTAGTAGATTTTGGGGTTTATCTATCATTTGATTTTGTTAAATGACATCGCCTGCACTTGGGAATTTAGTCCTTGTGTCGTAGTGGAGTTACAAAAATATAATTGAAAGACATAAAGTACATCCAGACTATTTATGGGTCACACAAATTCTTGTACTACGCGGGAAACAAAGCGATGAGGCGACTGTCTTAACCGGTGCGCCACACTTTTCAGTTGACAAATATAGGTTTATGTTGGTTATTCCTTAGAAGCTACCGTCATAGAATAGAACTCTCTGTATGGATTTCCTCAAATTTTGCATAAATATTACTAAGAGGTCGGGACAACATATAAGGCTACATATCATCACACTATCAGTTACGGGGGAGGCGCTGTGATAATTTATAAAATTTAACGCGGGGAAAACCGCGGGTACAGCTAGTAAACGTAATAAAATAATATGTATATCTAAATCACGAAAAGTAATATGCCTTCTATAATGGAGCAAACGGTTCCCCAGTTGCTTGGAAGCTAACTGTACTTTGGTTATTTATTAGGCCATGTTTGCCTATCCGTATCGCGGTTCCCATTTGAGTTATGAACGTAATGAATATTTTTATCTTCTTTATACTTTCGTTAAACACGTGTATATATGTACTTTGAAAAGGATAATCGTTTACTGGGAACCTATGCTACACATTCTATTTCTGGGTAAAAGTAAAAATATCCGTACCGATTAAATAAATCTCCTTCTTTGTATCGCAGCTTTGCAGACAACTATTCTGTGCAGAATTTGAACTTG
The DNA here is from genome assembly GCA_951640165.1 of Pseudoips prasinana. Taxonomy (NCBI): domain Eukaryota; kingdom Metazoa; phylum Arthropoda; class Insecta; order Lepidoptera; family Nolidae; genus Pseudoips; species Pseudoips prasinana. The sequence goes on from OX621234.1 coordinate 23,050,728, forward strand.
ATACCTACTAGTATTTGACAGGCGACTACCTTACACTATGCGACACGAGCAGTAAATTGATTTCTGATTCTATTTTATTTCTTAGCTATTTCAGTGGCCTATAGTTATTATAAGACATGTTTAATAGTATCCTAGGGCATTATTTACACCCGGCTATCTGATCTCAAACTAAGCAGAGCTTGTACTATAGAAACCAGATAATTGATATACTACATTTACATACTTATATAGATAGATAATTACACCCAGACTCAGGACTAAAAAACATGTTTATGCACACAAATATCTGTCCTGGGTGGGAATCGAACCCACGACCTTCGGCGTGAAATGCAAATTTACCGCCAACCGGTCAGTCAATTTGCAAATACCTTATCGAAATAATATGTTAAATTTCATAAATCATACCGTTAAACAGTCAAAGCAAAACCTTAATTTAGAATATTCAGTATTTAAGATAAACCAGCAACCCAGGGTTCTAATAATAAAAATCTGTAAAACTTACAAACTGAACTAGGCTGACGCTTGTTATATATGAATTAAACAAGATTAGTCACTTCACGAAAGTACTGTAACACTCGCCGGCAATCGCAACTAGCGCTACAGCACCGCACAGTAAAAATTCAAGGTGAAATTTTAAATGACACAATTCTAGTTTGCCATAATCATTATGTCAGCCAAAGAACATCCACTGCTGGACAAAAACCTACCAAGGAATGCGGATATATGCCATAATTGCCGCGCTTGGCAGATGGATTAGCCATTACAGTTTGATGCTCATAGGTCACAGAAAAACGCTGCTGCCCGTTCTCTGGTAGGTACTCTCTCAGTCGATTTCTACGCCCCCCACGGGATGAGATGGAGTGATGATATTCTATGCCGTCACCACACAGTAGTTTTCCATAATAAATATATTTTATTAATTGAAAAAGATTTCATAATCATTGTTGTACAGAATCGTAAAGATCACATTAAAAATAGAATCAGAAACGTCGGAATAACTAATAACTGCTACGAATAATTTGTCGATTATCTATCTCAGTATGATAAAACACCTAATACGTAGATATCTATAGGGTGTGACGCAATATCTGATGTGAAATAAAATAACACCTATAAAAACTCCTGCAGTTAACTTTTTATGATTCTGCAATAAAGTTAACAATGGCGGGCTTGTTAATATCGTCGGACGAATATGGATTCGGTTGGAAATTGAAAATCACCCACTGTTAACGCCTGGATTAGTTGAAAACCGTGTAGGTATTTATTACAGAAAAACTTTCCAATTCATGCCACTGAATTTTTAAACAAAGCTTATAATGAGTAATTATTGTAATTAGTCAAGAAAGTATTTTTTTTTGTTAGTTCTTTAGAATTCACACGGTATATACATTTCTAGACGAATAATGCAAGTCTAAAGTAAAATTTCAATAACTGTATATTGCTCTCGTAACCGCTGGATCTATTCAATAGTCAGAAATCTTATATCGTTTTTCTTAAAGTTATGGTTAGGATATCGGTTTTGAACTTTCTTCTTATCTACTTACTAATCCAGCGGCCGAATAAGGTATGATGTAAAGCTAAAGAAACAACTCTTGTTACAGTGATTAATCGATCGTCATAATATACCAGTCAACTTATAAATGAACTTATGAAGGTTGAGCTAGAAACAAAATTACACTTATATAGTCCAAGTTCAGCTTTATGTGGATTATGGTAAAGTAGGATCTACTATTGAGAGCAAATAAATCATATAACAGTTCCTCATCACCAAGTTATAGAGAAGTAGCAATCGATTCTCAGTTGGCTACTAGAGTAACTCGAGGCGAGATACCACACTTTTTATTTGAGCGTCATAACTTTGTTGCTGTTTGGCTGACGGCATAGAATACCACCACCCCGTCTCATTCCGTGAGGGCCTAGAAGTTGGCTCAAGGGGCTTATATACTAGAAAATAAGCAGCAGTGTCTCTCTAAGTATTATGACACAACAAGACCGCGGCCGCCATTCCCTGGCAGCTCTATTATTCCCAGTTCTGGTAACAACAGGGCTGAGGGTGCTAGAAATCGCTGTCAGGTGCCTTGTAAGTAGCCAGAAAGAAAGGCCTTTGGTGTAACCAAACCTATGGTCCTGGCTATTTACACTAGTCGTGGTTATGAGGGACTTTAACTCCAAGCCGGGGAATCGATATGGAATTGGAGAACTCCTGTGGCCAAATGTTGTCCGGCTTCATGGATAAGGAGGTCTTTTTATGATTTATTCCTTCAATAACCAGCCAAATCACTATCAATGGACCTAAGTGATCCCCGACGGTAAAAGAAAAAACGATACTTCATCTTATCGATGTGAAAATATATGTTTAATGACGTCTCTGTTATCAATGCTTTTAAAACCGTGACCGATCAAAGACCGGTGAGAAGCTCATTGAATTTTAATTTCAAACTTCAGATGACCCGCATGATAATGTCTACGCTCCAACCTTTACCTATCCATTTCCAAAACCCGAACTCTTTAAGCTCGATCTGCAAAACCAATTCGAAGGCCTAGTAAATTGCGAGAACGAGGGTTCATACCACGGCTTGCTCATTGTGGCTGACCATAAAACTAGATCTAAGTTCTTTAAGGCCCAAACAGAACCAAAAACTACCATAGAATTTGAATTGGAAGAAAGACGGAAAACGGTTTTAACATCATCAGATGATGCTACCAGATACCAGAAGCTCAACAGACAGATTTCAAAATATTTACTTCGCGACACGCTTGAATTTTATAAAATCAGTATGAAATTGTCCGTAAGAAACTTAAGTTGAATTTGTCTGTAGGAGAGAGTCAACATGCCACGCTGGTGATTGTGGATCGTATAATCGTGACGTCTATTTTGTTATCCTAGAGCAAGGCTATCCGGACATTGCACAGAAGGCACCCCGGACGTCAGTCTGTACGAGATTAAATGCTCTCAAACAACTTAAAAACTACACTCGTTATGGCGGACTTACAGCAGAGTTTTTGAAGGCGTGTGGTACACCAATCCAACGGGCACTTCAGAAGATATTTAACTGCGTCATATGAATTGTTCAAACGCCACAAGCATGGCACAGAATTGTGGTGCTCTTCTTCAAAATGGGCGACAAACCCTATTGAAGAATTATAGACCCATCTTACTGCTAAGTCGTTTTTACAAGTTGATGTTCACAAGTGTCGAAAGTCGTTAAAAATTATTTCGGTTTCCGAAAAACCATAAACCACATTCTGCGCCAAATTATACAGAAGACCGTGGAGTATAACCAGCAATTATGCTTAGCGTTTGTAGACTATGATAAAACCTTTGATTCAATATGTTCATGTTACACCCACTCCCACCTTGTTGTACTCAAGGTAAGGAGGGGAAGACTCTGCTCTCGAAATTGTACTTCTAGGTAGGTTCAACTTCGAGAAGGAGGTCAATTGTAGAATCCATATCGGCAGCATAGCGTTCGGAATGCTTCCCAAAAGCTGCGCAACCGTGTTGGAGATTTAATCAGAAATGTCAAAATCTGCAGGCGAACCAAAGTAACTGCGCCCACTGCCATTTCGGTATGTCTGTTACTTTGGTTCGCCTGCGGATACATAACTCGTAGAACCGACGCTCATTGGGGCAGAAAAGTTCTCGAGTGGCGACCATAAACCGAAAGACACAACGTAGGCAGGCCCCCAACCAGATATATTTATAGCTTTGGGGAGTCCTACGCCCATATTAATAATTTCATCTTTTTACTGTAATCTATTTGAAAGTCTAGTGTCTAAAAAGTAACTGCGGCCACATATTCAAAGATTATACAGTCTCACATCTAAAGAAAAGTATTAATTAGTTCAGGAATTAACAATCGTAATCACTGCAGAATTCGGTTCCTTCAAATTCGCAATCTTTACTCATAAGAGTAATCTGTAAGTGCTGTGTAATTCTTAAATACTGAAGGCTAAAGCCAAAGACTAATCCTAATTATTCTTAAAAAAATGCAACACCATTTATACTAATATAGTACATTACATTACACCTCATTTACAGTGTTAAAACTCGAGGGAAATTTCCTATAAAACTTAGCTTACATTTTCTGTAGCATGGCCACAGTATTAATATTAACACAGAATAAGAATTGTGCCGCTATGTGTTTTAGACTATTAGTGACAAAGGAAATCAAAGTAAACGTTATGGATCCATATTTTCTATATTTACTTATATTACGAGTTGGGATACTTCCATCTTCTTTCAAATTTACATACATGTTGAGAAAAACAAACCAATAATGAGAGCTATAAAGCTGCAGACCCATACTGACTGTTCGTTAAATTGAAGCTTAAATTTTAGAATAGCGCATTAGTATATAGACAAATATTCAATAAATTTGTTAATTGTGACACTAACCATGTCCAAAAGTCGAACGATTCACGTTTGATTTTCGCCCATATTTTTATAGGAACGGATACATTCGTTTGGTGTCGGACGTTGGCACACCATCCAGCATTTGCTGATATTAGATTGAGACATATTTGGGTTTTATATGACCACATATGAAATTGATAACCTTTTGAAGTTTGGTAAAAATAGCTGCTTATAGGAATCATGAAAGCAAAGAAATCAATGCATTTGTGTACTTGTATTGCTTTCTGTGTCCTATGTATTCTGTGGTATAACGATATTACGTCCGATAACCTAATTACGGGAAGTCTGTTAACGAATTAGTAAACACAATGTGTTAGCGGATTTAATTAAATTTAAACACGATTTCGGCTATTGTTGGTAGCATGAAACGTAAAAGCTTTATGGCTTTATTCTAGTAAATGGTTTATAAATAAAATAATATGGTTCAGTTATAATGTAGAGACAAACGTCCACAATATTAATATATTATGGACATATTATTGCTTTATAATGTGCATTAAAGTGTTTAATAAAGTTCCAAAGGGAGCTTTATTAAAGGGCTTCCACTAATACGAATGAAAAGACCACTAAAACAGTGGCTTTTAAGTAATGTAAAATATGTTGAACTGTGATGATTATAAAATCTTGTCTGTACCATATTTTGAGCGAAATAAAGATTACTTACTTATGTTTGGTAATTCATATTATCCACGTGCAGTTTTGCCAATGTTGGTGAGTCATGATATCCTGTTGTATTATTATAAATATTTAAGATGATAAGTTGCAGATGAAATACATATAAATAAAAAGCACGACAAGACATTTGTGCATTATCCACATTTGAACTGAAACTTAAAAAGGTTTAATTATTATTAGATTTCGTTATTAGCAAATAGAACTAATTATAAATATAACTCAGTAATAAAAATAAAACTGCAATGTCCAGGGAGTATTATTTAATAATAAGCATATGCATACTGCACTCATATGCATAAATTTAGGTAGTATTTCTGTTATTTTATAAATTACCTAAATATAAATCGCTCCTAATGAGTTATGTAAATTTTTATTTAGAAAAATAAAAATCTACTTTAATTTACTATTGGTTACTTAATAATATTGATTAACTATCGAGAAGTGATAAATAAAATAAGAATTTTTTATTTGATTTGATTGATTCATCAAATCTAGGTTAACTCCAAGCGTTCACAAACTTTATTAGATTTTGGATTTATAACCAAAATTTTCACCATATAGAATATCTAGACCGGCAATTGTGGAGATCTTTGGGGGAGGCCTTTGTCCAGCAGTGGACGTCTTTCGGCTGATATGATGATGATGATGATGATGAATATCTAGAAACATACTGAAAACTGCGAGATGAGACACGACCTCAAGCGGATCGCATTTGCCCTGCAAACTATAGAGATTGAAATTACTGTCTTAGTCCAACATAAAATTAATTACGTGAGTTTTCACTATGTTAGTTCAGTTTTAATTATAATAATATTTAAAAATCATTAATTTACGTGATCTCTAAAAACATTCTAATTTATTATTTCCGTAATAACCTAGCAATAAGAAACGTTTCTACTGAGTGGACACGAACTTGATAGATATCAAGTGCAGTCAAGCACTCGGCATCTGTCAAGTACCCGTCCGCTCGGTATACGTAAGTGACAGTCGCATTTGCTTTCCGAATCAGAATGGTAAAAACGGTAGCCTAATAAATTAACCCTCTAACACTTCATCTTCGCCCAAAGAAGTTATTCAATAGAAGGTATGCACAGTTTGGTCCATTACTAAATATGCATAAATTTTATGGTTGTACAATGACGTGTCAGCTTATTAACCGTCATGCATTAAAATGGGATGCTAGTGACCCTATTGATATAATATAAACAATTTACAACTGAGATTTAGGAATTAAGTCCAAAAGTATTATTATTATTCATTATTTACTTGTCAGATTCAGTCACAAGTCTCAGTCACGAATACAAAGTTAAAATTTGATACCTTTTAGTATGGTGAGATTGTATTATCACGAAGTATAATAGAAATTACTGTGAAATCACACAGTCAAATACTGCACGTGAGCGTAGAAGACGAACGTCAATTGAGGCACAGAACATGAAAATACAAACAAATTTCATCATTATCAGCCTTTTGCCATCTACTGCTGAATATATGCTCCCCAAAACAATGCTTCCGAAAGGTTCCCAAAACATAACCATGGTGGTCATAGTAGGTGATGCTGCTGCCTAAATACCTATTATATCCCTTGGTTTCTTTATTTTCACGCACAGCTTTATATATTATTAATATATTATGTACATCATTTATCCATACAGTACCTACAGCTAGTATGGAAGAATATTTTTGTCTTTTACGCACACTACTACTACGTGTCTACGCCGAAGGAACGTCGTAGTAGCTAGCTACGCTGCGTAGCCAGATCTTTTGCTGTTAATATAATAAGTAGGTATAATAAGTACGTTATTTATAATAATAACGTGCACGTAGTAGTAGTAAAGACGAGTAAAACCTTTATAACTACATATTATAAAATTCTAACAGAAAAATGCCAGTATATCAAAAATATTTACAAAGGAAAGGTCAGTTTATGGTATTTATATGTTCCAGTTGTTTAATTAACTTTAAACTATTTCAATTACTTCTGACGGCGATGGGTTTATACTAATGTATCATATTTAATTATTAAAGTTGCATACAATAATTAGTGTACCTGAACTGCCACCCACCGACAAGCAGTGAAGTTGATAGTACATAATATAAATAGAGACTTAAGATAAAGATAATATAATTTATTTGTATGAATTTGTGTAACCTTATTACACAAATTCGATTAATACATTATTATAGAGGTTAGTGACCCTGACTGCTAAGCTTTCTGACGCTAAACCTTTGGTGATAAGCACGATTATTTGTTCTGTGTCTGGTTGTAATTTATCTATAATATGTACGTATTTAGAAACATATAAGTGTGTTTATTAGTTGTCTGCATAATGCTATTGTACAGTACCTGCTTTTTTATGATAAGGTATGCTTATGCATGCCACCTGCAAATGGTATCTACGAGGGGGTACATTGGACGTGCACCAACTAAACCTAACCTGCCGTAGATTTCTCTTGGCACCTGCAAGGGGAGCCCCGGGAACGCGGGAATACTGCTTCGGTGCATCTTTTTACACTATGTCCCTCATGGTTTGGGGCACGTGCCCTGGGAGGACAATTGCCTCCTCACTGATAGGTGACAGTAGAGTATACTTGGTTGGGCTACCAGCTCACCCATATTTTAATGTTATCCTTATACACTTAAGCTTTGCACTTCGACTATTTGAGTCAAATTAAAAAAAAAACCCTTTTTCTTAATATTCCGACAGCTTAGACATTCAAGCAATTAATTACAGAACACAATAAATTGTTGTGACGGCCAACAGAATGTCGGTTTTCAAGCTGAGAAACTTCTGTGACTAAGTATCTACGTAACATTTAATTTTGTGAAATTCTAAGGGTGCGGACCCCATGTCATTGGAGTTTGAAAGGACATGAATATTGTTAATAGGGTCATCGTTTTATGTATCGTTGAATATGTATAGCAATGTACGGAACTTTTTCGAAATACCCTTATCCGAAACGTCCTTTTGGGTGATTTAAATTTTATCGTTTCATCGTTATTGAATTTCATTTTCCTTTTATTACGTAGATACATATATACAGTATTTGTTTACAAAGAACTGGAAGACAATGATTTAATTTTCCGGGTTGGAATGAGTATAAACGAAATAAAAATGAATGAAGAAATAATATAATACTTTTATTACTTTTTGGTACATTTTCACCTTCTGTACGGCCTAATAAAATCGGTTAATATTCCACTTTCTGGTAAACTTTACAAAAACAAGTACTGACCGTACAGCGTAGAAATTTTATTGTTGTGTCTCTAAAGCTCCTTGTTTGTTTTTAGTAGCTAAACCTTTCGCTTTCAAAACCGATGTCTGTGAGAAGCTTTTGGACGTGCTTTTATAATGTGTGGTGGAATTTTGAACATTTTAGTTACAGGCTCATTCGCCTTCTTCATCTATAAATTAACAATTTCCTATCAAATTGGCAATATCGCTGAGCGTGCGCGTTATATTTCACCTCGTTTTTTGCTTTTTAGCCCCCGACTTCGAGCCGGCCAGCCCACTTGTTAAAACTTGTCATAAAAACTTAACCACTCACCCGATTTGGATTCTGTACGTGTGTAGTTTTGATGATCAATACATTACCAATCTGATAGCTGACCAATATAATTTTGTAAATATCGATTATCAAAGAGACAGTGTAAATGGGTTCGACCTTGATAAAATCAAGGTCGTATTTTCTTATTAATTTGGGGTTTGATTTTGGGGCCAGAATACCTACCACGACACTAAGAAAGAACCATATTATTCACCGAAACTAATGGTTTTATTTAAACTGAAGAACTGCAGAATCGAGGTAATCCGCTCCAAGTACACAGCCATACTATTCTCAAGGCCGAACCCCAGCCTCACAATAGTACATGTCCTAATGTTTGGCGAGCTTATCCCCTGGATACGAAAGCCAAATATTTGGGGTTGATCCTTGACCGGAAGTTAAACTTTAGCGAGCACCTGCGATCCGTGCGTAATCGGGCCGCATTTGCTCTTAGTCGATTACACTGCCTCCTGAATCCGGGTGGTAAAATCCCTTGAAAACAAGGTAAGAATTTACAAGACGACGACATGATGACCTTCGTGAGTCTGGTATTCGCACACACCATTCCTATGTTCATTCACAGACTCCAAATGCTTAAGAACCGGATCATGACACGTGCCGTAGGCGCACAAAGTTACGTCCGCAACGAAAACCTTCTCGCCAATCTTCAATCTCCAATCGCCTACCTACAAGCAATGTATGAAGCAAACGGCCAAAAATTATGTGACTCTGTCCACGCCATTTGGTGGTACAGGCGGTCAATCACAACCCTTCTCACCTTTCACGTAAGCACCTTCCTTCCAGGAACGTCTAGGATGGTCCGAATGACGACATTAACAACTAGAATTGTCATCATTCATCTAATAGAGCACCTACACCTGACCTACAGTAAGTCAAGACTCTCAAAAATGTACACATCAATCGGTATATCGTACTCGGCGGATGAGAGTACGACTGCAAACGTGTCGCGACCACCAGACCACCACCATGACCCTTAGTTGGTCCTCGAACTGATAAAGTGCCCGCTCAGAACCTAAATCGGACGAGCGGCCTGCGTCGTTTATTAACGTAGAGCGTAACTAACACAAAACAGAGATGAGGTTCGAACCCGAAAGGAAGTGCCCTCCGGCGCGGGTACTCAGGTATTAGGTGTATTTGATGCTGGAGGTGTGTATAGCTGGAGGAAGCTGTGAAAGCCTCCTAGGCTAACAGTAAAGGTCAAAAAAAGAAATAAGCGCGCTCATTTTGAACCTGGCAGCCAATGGCGGCGCATCGATAAGTCATTATACGCACCCTCTAGGGAGACAGCATTAGGTATAAGTATGGTAATTTGACAATCTATATAAATAAAAAGACAAGTCCTGACTGACTGACTGACTCATCAACGCCCAGCCCGAACCCTTGGACCTAGAAAGCTGAAATTTTGCACAAATGTTTGCTTAATAATGTAGACAAGGAATAAGGAAGGATTTTTCGAAATTCAACCCCTAAAGGGGTAAAACAGGGGCGCTAAGTTAGTATGAAACTTTGCCGTTTTTGAAGTTTAAGGCATAAAAATTGGTATTTGGCCTTCCAGTTAAAAATAAAAAATCACGTATTTCAGGGTTTTTGGAAATTCCACCCCCAAGGGCGAAAAATAGGGGATGTAAGTTTGTATGGAAAAAGTGAATTTTTTTAAGTTAAACGCATGAAAATTGGTATTTGGCCTTTTAGTTAAAAATAAAAAAAATATATTTCAGCATTTTTGGAAATTCCAGCCCCAAGAGCGTAAAATAGGGAGTGTAAGTTTGTATGAAAAATGTGTCAATTTTTAAGTTAAACGCATGAAAATTGGTGTTAAGCATTTCAGTTAAAAATTAAAAATATATATTTCAGGATTTTTGGGAATTCCACCCCTTAGGGCGTAAAATAGGGCATAAGTTTGTATGAAAAATGCGACGTTTTTGAAGTTAAACCCATGAAAATTGGTATTTAAAAATAAAAAAATATTTATTTAATTTCATAAATATTTATTTCATTTAGAATTCCACCCCTAAGGGCGACAAATAGGGGATGTAAGTTTGTATGAAAAATGTGACAATTTTGAGGTAAACGTGAGGTCGTGGTCGTTGTCGTCTAAGTAAAGATTTAGCGTTTTATAAGATTTGTAATTTCTTTTTTGGTAAATTTTATAACAAATTAAAATAACGACATTTTAATCAAATTGGGATAAAAAACGAATTTATCTAAAATTTGAGTTAGCGTAGTATAAATTGTTGGTGTCGAGATGATCGCACCCAAAAAACAGCATCTTAATTTTACTGATCTACAAGTTCACAATTTTGTAACTAGATGGCGTTAATATCGTTTCAGATTCCGGAACTTAATTGGCATATCGGTTAAAATAAATAAATGCTTGAAATTAAAGTTAGACCAAAACAGAATCAATAGATGATCGCCTAAATCTCACCCAAAATATATGCACACATCTTAATTTTACCGCTTTACAAGTTTATATTTTTGTTAGTAGATGGCGTAATCATCGTTTTAGATCGCGCTATGGTTTCGTTCACAAAATGTCGAGTTACCTTTGTGATTAATGCATCGTTGATTATTATTTTACTTTATTTAACTTACTGACTATACTTAAGGACAATTGATATGTATTCTTTGATTTTTGCTCGCTGATATCGGGTCCTTTTTGTAAATAACAGTAGCAAAGTAGTATTTCATTTATTTCTTAGTAAGGTTATTTATAAGTTAGGTTTTATTCAATTTATATTGCTTATTTGTTTTAAAAGTTATATTTTTTAGATTAAGCTAGAAGTAATTAGTTACATTGGTCATCATTCAAAATTGTCGCGGACAAAGTCGCGGGCACCAGCTAGTGTGATATAAAATAATAATTAAATAATTACAGGGATGAGCATTGAATTTTCTAGAATTTCGAATGCTAACTAGTCTTCACCCGTAAAATATGAATGTACGTCCAGTAACGTGGCGTATAATTACCGACGTAAAGCCATGACATTTAGAATGAAACATCATTTAAATATCCCGCTACGCATACTGACGCTACGCTCCGCACAGTTAACCAAAAATTATTTAACGAACTTCGTTTGTGTTAGTGCTTAGAGTGACTAAAGGAGTCTGCACACATATAAAATCGGAAAGGGATCGTCATTGTATCGCCTTCGCCTCACCGTCAAACAGGCGTCAACCTAACGTAACCGAAGCGGATCAACAACTCCTATACATCGACTCTGCCACAGTATAAAAAATATAAACAGTACGCAAATTACCTACAAACGATCGAATCGAGACACTCAAATAAACAAGTGCGTCGACAACACCTCTAAGTGATTGTCATTATGCTGTCAATAGTGATTGCCGCGTCAAGACGCATGGTCACATGTAAGTTAATGTTCGCGATTTTTTTAATAATCTCACGAGCGTCTTGCGTCTTATAATGCTGTTTGAACTCGGCTTCAGTCGGGAGTGTGTAGCTACTGGAGCAGCATACCCGTGTTCCGGGGGCTCCTCCCATTATGCGCCAAGAGAAGGCCACGGCAGATTAGGTTTAGTCGGTGCGAGTCCGATACACCCACCCGCAGACTTTTTGCGGGTGGCATGCGTAGGCATTCCCCCTGCCTTAACAAAAGAAAAAGGGAGTGTGTAGCTAGTGCTTTGCAGTAGGGAGTTTCATACAAAGAATACTGAGCGGCTTGAGTTACTGCGGTTACGATGCGTTTCCGAGTTAATATATGTGCTATAACCTGAAAGAGAACACAATATAAACAAAATTGATTGCTTATAATCCGGTCAATTTAGACATCAAAGGTTACAATAATTCCCAATAGGCTGAAAATTGGTAGGATCGTTCATTACACTGTTATAAAGGAATGTGAAAAGTTCTCATTGATCAGGCACGTGGAAAAAAAATACTCGGGGTCAAACGTCACAAAAACGGGTTTATCGCGATTTTCAGCAAAATGGTAAGTTTTATCATAAAATTAGCTAAGAAAAAATTGTAGATTAGATAATTATGTATATAAAATGCCTCAATACTTTTTTCCTAAGAGCCACCGTTTTTTAGATATAACGATTCAAAAAGTTGAACGTGTTGTAATCGTCATAATATGCACACGCTTCCATGCCACCTTTGAGGTAGGGTACTTACCGCGTTTTTTTACATGTGGGTTCCCCGGTAGGCCTATTTGACATATCTGTTATGATATTGTTTAATTTGGAGCTATTGAATGACTATAGATATTGGCAAGGGTTGAAAATGATATAAACGGTGTAAATTAAAAAAATAGGAAAACATCTTCCTCGTCTCCTTGTTCTTCGTTTTGTTGTTCTTCTACTCCTTGTTTGCCTTCTTCATTCTGGGTGCAAGTAATTTTCCCCAATAACGAGATTTGTTTTAATTTACACCCCTTTTATCATTTCCAACCTTTGCCATGCAATATCTCTATAGATATTTTCAAGGGTTGAAAATGATAAAAGGGGTGTAAATTAAAAAATATGTCGTTATTGGGGAAAATTACTTGCCTATTCATTCATGACTATTCATTCAATAGGTCCAAATTAAACAGAATCACAACAGATCAGTGGAATAGGTTTACTGGGGAAACCACATTAAAAAAACGCACTAATTACACTACTTAAAAGGTCGCGTGGAAACGTGTGCATATTATGACGCTTACTACTATTTCAACTTTTTGAATCGTTATATCTTATAAACGATGGATCTTAGAAAAAAAAGTATTGAGACATTTTTATAGATAACTAGCAGTGCCCACTGACTTCGTTCCGTGTTATAAATATTTTGGTCCCTGCCCGTTTATCCCGCGTAATACTTAGGCTTAAACGTTCGGGATATTTATTGTTCATAGCCTATGACACTTAACAATAACGTAGCTTTCTATTGGTGAAATCATTTTGAAAATCCGTTCAGTAGATCCAGAGATTACCCCTTACAACGTCAACGTCTTTATAATATTAGTATAGACAAATAGAATTATACACAAATAGAAATTTCACACAAATAGAAATAGAACTGGGAATCTCATCGCAGTGCCACTTAGCAGGTTTATTGTAAATCTACTATAAAATTGCATTCGCACTGAAACGCTATAAAAATAACCAAAATCGGTCCGGTTGTCTACACCGTCTGTTACAGAAATGGTGTTGTATACGGATTTCATTATTTTGTGATTTTCTTAATTTCCCAAATTTTATATACTAACAATTATTATGTAATATCGAATACATTTATTTAGGAACTTAGCTAGCTTACGGCATTACGGCTTCGTTGGGAAATATTAAGTTCGCTGTATTTTTAACAATAATACTCACATAATAATATTTTTAACAACACTCGCACTCTACAAACAAATTAACTAGTAACCTATTCAAAAAATAAACCAAATACAATTTCCCGATTTAGGTATAGCCTAAAACCTTCGACCATAGATAAATGCTCGAAGCCTAAAACTGACAGAAAGCGATAATGGATTATCTATTCTAAAATCTTTATTACATTCTGTATTGTAAATCTTGACAGATTTTATTTCATTTCGATGCAATTACTTTCTATGTATTTGAATGTTGTTTTTAATAATGATATTACTATATCTTATTACTTATTATCCTATATCCTATTCCTGACCAAGATATATCCCAAAACACAAAAAACATTTTAATTGGTCCACCCGTTCTTGAGTTATAAGTGGTGTAACTAACACGATTTTCTTTTATATATATAGATTATCTAATCTACAATTTTGTTTAAGCTAATTTTATGATAAAACTTGCCGTTTTGCTAAAAAACGCGACAAACTCCTTTTTATGACGTTTGACCCGGAGTATTTCTTTTTCACGTGCCAGATCAATGAGGACTTTTCACATTTCCTTTATAATAGTGTAATGTACGATCCTACCAAATTTCAGCCTAATGGGAATTATTGTAACCTTACCCCTATTTTTTTGTCTAATTTGACCGGACTATTATGACGGTAATCATTTTGTGAATTACTTTTTTTTTTAAGTTCGTCTTTGGTACTAATATTTTTAATTTTTTTTAATAGCATTTCCTTGATATAAATGTATCCAATTTCTACATTATTGTCAGATAGTTATCCACTAAGGATTATTTAATGTAAGTGTTATTATATTTATTTTGGGTAATTTTTCGGAGTATAATATTTTTTTTAACTTTTGTGTATACCTACATATAAATAGTAGGTATGTATGGCATCAATCACATCATCAATGGGTTCAGGAAAATTAAGTTTTGTTTTAAGTACCTACTATAATTAGAATCAGTTGTATATTCTGAATAAAGTATTTCTTATTTCTTTTCTTCTTCTACTTCATCTGGAGCAGTTTGTTTTACAACCATGGTTGCACGATATGAACAATGAAACGAAGATCATATTTTTTACGCATTGGTAATTATTGCCGCCGAGTGGAGAGAATCAGTTAGAGAAGCCTCTCTCTCTAACTAGTTCTCTACCAGTTAGAGAGAGTGAGTTAAACCAATAAAGAGATGGTGGAATTTATATAGGAAAATATATCTGTTCTAAACATCTCAACACAAAAGTTCGACAAGAAACATCATGGAAAGAAAATAGAGGACAGCAGAAGTTGGGGTACACTTAGGATACCTTAAATAGATCAGATGAAAGAAAAGTTTCAAGTAGAGTCGATGACATGATAAGCTGGAATGAATGTAGATCGACTGACACAAGGGTAGCTTATGAAATAAATAGAAAGAATCAGTAAACGACATATCAAGTACAACTTGCTCATTATGTTAACCAGCGCACGTATAACATTGGTTCAAAAAGTCAAACAAAAAGGCCAAAAGCCTAAAGACCTTTTGTCAGGTATTCCTGACACAAGGATTTGTTTGATTAATAAGGTGTAAATTAATAAATCTCAATACTAATTTTATAATTATAAAATTGGATGGACTTCTTAGCTATTATCTACCCACCCACACTTATACAGTTAAAAATCTCGGCCAGGTAAACGTACAACACCCAAAAGGACGGGTTGTTAAATATGTATGTTTAATTTTTTCACATTCATTATGCGAACATCGAGGACAGCGGCGCTGTCCCACCGAAACATTCTGCATATTTTAAATAAATTCCGCTAGCGTGCCGAATAATTTCAGTGTTCCAAACGCCGAAATAATTTGGCACCCTATTACTGAACGAAATAAATTACGTATTTAAACTTCATTATACTTTAGGTACTTGGGTTACTTGGATTGCCCACTAGGTTCGGTATCGGACGTTGACTTAGCACTTGACTTACTAGGCCATGCCATCGATAATACCCAAACTCAGATACGGATTGCCAAAGTACCCTTAATTAAACCATTACGACAAAATTGGCTCAAAACATTTCAATCCTCGCAAAGGAAATTGAATCAAAAATTGAATGGACTTTATCACGTAAAAATGTATTTGTCAAGGGGAATGTTTCTTGATTTATCCAACCAGGGATAGGTCTGAAAAGGAGTTTCTACCTAGGTAGATATTGCTATTTTAGACCTAAATTGCTTTTTTGAGTTTATAATGATTCCTTTTGTTGGGCAGACGTATTGCTACACCGCCAGCGGCTTCTTTCCCTAAATTCCTTGTGGAAATACTAATATTATTAGCAAAGCTTATTATAATATACAAATACAATATTAGTTTTCCCGAAATTATTGAAATCCTACGAGTATATGTTACGCAGTACAATTGTTTGCCTATGTTCTAAATTTTTCAAATAAATCAGTTTTCAAGTTAAAACCTAACCTCTTACAAAAATACTAAATTGTTATTTGTTTCTTTATAATGTTTTCTTTAATCATGTTTAGTTTTATGACAGTATGTAAGTAAATATAAGATTTGTACAAAGTGTATGTGTTCAATAAAAACATCTTCTTCTTCTAAATAAAAATACTTACATAACTAAACACTGAAGCGTACACACAATTTTTGTCTAACTCTGTACGTGTATAAGAAAGGTTTGATATAAAAATTAGTATGGCAAGTATTTTAAACAGTGAAAACATTTGTTTTACAAATATTACCAGTTCTCTTTGCTATTTTTGCACATTTCGATCGTATCATTTTATTATTTATCCATAGTTAGCTCTCTGTTCTTCTTGATCGTTTTGTATGAATTAGTTTCAATATATCATTAAAATAGGTATCTTATTTTTTAAACAAAATTCTACATCAACTTTAGCAAGAAGGGAAATATTATTGTTATTCATAACCTGCTGAATACATTTACAAAGACGAGAATAGAAACTTCGAGAAGCGTATTGTTTATGTCTTGTTTAATTACAAAGACCCGAACAAATTGAGATAAGGGAAGGAGTGTGACGATGAGGATTGGGGTATGTACTATATATACTATTCATTAGAAGTTGTACTTTTCGTAGGTATGGTCGGCTTAGTTTAGAAACGCTAGGCAGTTAAAACAATAAAAAAAACAATAAAGCTTTTATTTCCATATCCTTAACAATTTGCATTTCAAACGTTGTTAGTATTTAGTTGTTAGTATTCTGCTTATTAATTTATTTTGCTTATTAATGTTAGTACGGGTTAGTTCTCACGTTAGATATGGACCCCTCTTCGAGTGAAGGCTTCCTCCAGTCTTTTCCACTCGTCTCTGTCCCTACCGATTGTTTGCCAGTTATCTCCAGCTATTTCTATAAAGTTGTCAGCCCACTTTCTTTTTGGCCTACCTACTCTCCTTTTTCCAATTGGCCCTTTCCACTTTATAGTTTTGATCGTCCACCTACTGTCTGTGTATCGTGATACATGACCAGCCCACTGCCATTTTAATTTTAGGGCTTGTGTAAGGGCATCCTTTACCTTTGTTTATGTCTGATAACTTCACTTCTGACTGTGTGTATTTTCCTTATATTTCGGATACTTCTATCCTAGCTCTTTATGTTCCTCTGTTCTATCTTTTGTTTTTCTTTTGCCGTGAATATCTGCGTTTGACTACCGTACAATAGGCAGGGCAATATGCAAGTATCTAATATAATTTTCTTCGTGTTTATCAAGTAGTCTCCTTAGCTACCTCAGCAGTTACTTGGGTATAATTGTACAGTCAAATTACACAAAGTTTTAAGGAAGCGCATAATAAATATTAGTTTTATGACGATCGTGGAAGTATATTCACCTTAACGCATGTTTGTTAAGTAACGATACACAAGCTATAAAAGATGGGTCTGCAATTAATTTTAAATACGTAAACTATGAATTACCAGATATTTCCCTTATCTGGTAATTCTAGGCCCCCTTTTTAAGATTTCAACTTTAATGTCAATATAATGACCAGATCACTAAACTAACTTTCTTACAATACAAATGCCATTTACTTATCAGCATAGATTATTAATGTTCATAAGGCGTATACATACCTGAAAGCCGCAAAAACATATCTGGCTATGCATTTCTAACATTTATCCTTTATTAAATATTCTGAACTCATATGCACCTGTTATATTACCAACCATAACATTAATAACATCTTAATCTTAGTGGGAGGCCATGCCACACAAAAATGTTCACTCCTTTCTTATAAATGTGTCACGGCAACTTTTTTGCACAATGTGAAAGAATTAAAGCCGTTTCGCCGTGACTATTCCAAATTGCTTGAGTCACGAAATATCAAATCCATACAATAAGCTTTAATGTCAGACATGAGCTCTTTTGTTGCTCCTATAAATTAACTCCAATCAGATTAAACAATTTCGGATGAATACAATAAGGTATCTGATGTAAATGTAAGTAATTAAGCACATTAATCTTAAGGAATTTTCGTTTTAAACAAGCCACTTTTGTATCTATGTGATTAACTAGATAAGACCACTTATTTTACATTAAAATATTGCTAAAACAACCATGATAGTATTGAATGATCGTAAGGGCAACCTGCTACCTCTACATTATTTGTTATTAAATTATTATTTCACATGTGGACTCCAAATTCATATATGAAATATTTATCACGTTCCAGGTATTCTTTTGCTAATACATATTTAATAACAGTTTATTATTACCGTATAATAAAATATATGGTATAGTAAACACACTCAAACGCTTTAACGACATTAATATAAAAACAATACACAGCAATGTTTAATCGTTAATACGCAATTCGCAACAATTTATGTATTGTAATCAGTGATAGAGCACGTGGTTTAATATTTTACAGTGCTTAAGTATCTCTTTATTAAAAAGTTTAGCCTTCTATAGTTACCAGCTCCTTTTTGATTATAACTAGATATTTGTTATTCGACATTTTCTTATGGATCTGACGATGACGGAAGGACACTCATTTATCTTTTAGACTGCTCGCTCTTATCTCTTCGTCTTTGCCAAAGTTACAAACATCAAATTAATGGGATATTGCGAAGTTTTCTTGCGAATCTTGCAATGGTTATCTCGTAGTAATCTGATCTAGATTTGTCTGTTTATAACTTTTTTTTATGAATACAAGGATTATAGAAGAGGCGAAAATTATTAATATAAATTGGGTATTTAGGAGATGCAGTAGTTGCGTTATTCATTAAATTATTTTGTTTTCAGGCGGCGTATAATATTATGTTTTATTGCAAAAATAATAATCCAAATAAAACTAAAGTTTAGTTTATATAATTTGCTTACATCATTAACTTATTTATCTTTTCTTTTCAGATCTATGCCATGGTGTGCGTTATTTCCCAGTTCCAAGAATATCTCGAGGCTCGAGGTACTGCTGCTTTTGACTATTCAGACCGAGTAAGTAAAACAAGGTGATACCATTAGTGTTACATGAATAACTCACTATTCAACTCCACTTATCTTTTATAAAATATAGGGACTAGATAGCAAACACCATAAGCAACGACTTGTTTAACGAGTTTGAACATAGCACAATTAATGGTTTTACACGGACGAGTGGCGACTAGAGAAATGGGTTGAGTTCAAAGACGCTAGCGCTGCACGCCTTCCCTGCGCCTTCGCAAGTGTATATTTACGTAATCATTATGATGCACATAGAGTTTCACTAAATTCAAGAGGGAAATAAAATTAATGCTTGTAACGTAGGAAAATAAAACCTAACAAATTACCAAATGGTGTTGAACAAAAGTTGTAGCTTACGGTGTTAGCTATCTAGTCCACCAACAACCACAACAAGATACATTCTGTTCAAATTGGTGTTATTGTTTTATATGAGAACAGAATAAGTTGCCACATACTATAGAAATAGAAGACGATTAACCGACAAGGGCGTATAGTGATCTACTGTAATTATATAGTCAACGCCAAGTCAGTAGACACAGTTTTACCTTGATAGCTTCTTTATTTTATAGGTAAGGCTGTTTCAGCTATCGGTTATACAATGTGGTCGTCCATGGGTCAACGAGAAGATGCGTTCGTTATGTCACACCAATTCTAAACTTTATTAAATTGTATCCACTCAAAAATTAAGGTCCTGTGATCTTATTGAAAAAAATTGTGAGCCTGCTTAATCTTACAAACATCTAGCTCTAGCAATGTTCGATAGGCATAACCGGACCCCAAACGATCACGATAGAATTCGCTTATCTATCCAAGTAAGGTCTACGTAATGATATTCAAACCCTGTATGACTTAGATAGCTCTGTAACGGATGGAGGAGCTCCTCTCACTTAGCTTAGTGTTTAGATCTTGGAACCTATGAATAACTGGCTCTGGCTTAGAAGTATACCGTTCTACTAAACCACTTTCTCTCAACCCCGTCCCTCGCCGAAGTCTTTTAAGTCCTGACGACCCTATACCACGAAAGATAAGCTTTTTTAGGCCCGTAGCAATGAATCAGAGTCACCGTAATATATATGTCAAGAATACATTTTATTATATACAAATAATCGTGCTTAGTGGACAAAGATTTGTCTTAGGTGGGGACCGAACTAAGCCAATAGTCGTGCCACTGGCTTAGCACTCAGAGTCACTAACCACTAAACCGACAGGCCAGACAAAGGACAGTTAGCCTTATATAGTATCATCATAGATAAACCACGTTCACCTACTGGTTTATTTTTCTGCCTTCCAGTATAATAGAAAGTAGCACAAATGAATGTTTCAGTAATTTTCTAAAGCTTGACACTAATCTCAAGCCTGCTTCTTCGGTACATCTGGCTATGATACCTTAATTTTTAGATACTCCTAAACAAACGTTCAGTTCCATCGACATAGCTGACTCGCGAAAAAATCCAAGTAAACAAAATTTCTGAGAATCATGACTCTTATCACAACGCACTAGTGCGAGAAGTCCACGCGCACGCTGTTTTACGGTGTAAGCAGCCGCATCAGCGCGATGAAGTGAAAAGCGAAATTAGTGGGATGAAAAGATGAGCAAAATTTCGCATTTTGCTCATGTTTTATAAACCCTTTGACTTTTGGAAACTTCGTTGGGTCAAATCGGTCTCAGAATCAGCCTTAACATCACTGAACCGATTAGACCAGTGTTCGATGATGTATGTTAGCTATCTAACACTAGACCCACATCACCTCGCTGAGGTTGATTCTGAGGTATAATGCAGATTTGCAATCCCAATCCCTGCAACTCTAGGGTCAAGTCGTCTAAGTAGTATAGTGGCGACAATCCCGTGGGGCCAGTGAGAAAAGCTCTAATTAAAATTAAAACAGTCTTGCTAATCGGACTGAGAATTATTTCTGAATGCCGCTTGTACGGCCTGTTGACAGCACTGCGTTATATTACCCCAGCGGCAGTTTGAATGCCATACAAAACCATCTGCAGACTTTCAGCAACGCCTTAGGCAAATGGTTCAGAAAGTGGGAATTTGAGGTAAATCCCAAGAAAACTCTTTTCGTTTCTATGATCAATCTCTCTTTCTTGGGAGAGGAATGGTAAATATTTGAGTAAAGCTTTATTGAACATCTTCGTAATCACACCACATTTTGCTAATAGTTTATTTTACTACCTCCTGATTTACCGCAGTAAAACGCCACATGTCAACAATGTAAGAATTAACACGTGTATTATAATGAGTGACGATATTTCAGTGTTTGCACATGCTACTACTAAATTCCAATTATAAACAGTGAATAAAAGTAGCCTCTAAACGCCTTTTTGAATCGTCCAAGTCCCTTGGTGGCAGTCTTGATAATCTTCTCCTGTAAGCATTGATATTCCAGGAACGTCTGATATAATCTGGATGAGAACACAGTTTACCTAGAGCAATGACCATTACAAAATCTCGTGACACTATCCGATATATTACTCTCATCAAGAGTTCAACCGTGAATGTGCCTACCACGATCGCCCTCCATGACCCGTATTTGGAATAAGTATTGGGCTATTTTTGCTGATCCCTTCGATCTGGTTCAGTAGTTAATCCCTCCTAGGCTAACTGTATACGTTAGAAAGACAAAAACAAACAGAAAAAGCGTGGTGCTGCCCGCAACGCTCTTGACCTCTATACGGTGGATGAGCGATGTTCGTTTGTATTACCTATCGTAAGCTGCGCCCGGAAAATCAGGCGGAAAATTGTTTGGAGACAACATTTTATGAAATGTGTGATATAATACTCGCCAGGCATTTAAAAGTGAAGGGAAACTACATTGACTGCAACAATTGCAGGACGACAAATGACATGCATGTTTTAAGTGTGATGATTCGTCGTTCGCACATAACGAGCACGTAATTCACGACTCTTACTCGCCCGATATCCACTTTTAGGTACTATGCAGACTCAAAACTTGGTAGCCTGGAGACTTTAAAGGTCATTTTTATTAAAGTTATATAACTTGGTCGTAAAATATTTTATTAATTTATATATTATTACAATATTATAGCACTAAGAAACCAGTCTAGTTTATATTTGAGCTATCAACAGCTTGGAGGGCTTAATTTCCTCAAAAGTATAATTGGAATTCCAATTTTTAAAGTCAATTCATGTGATGGCAGTCCAGAAGGGTTTAATGAATTTAAAAACTCCTGGGGATAATGGACTGCGTTTTCGATATTGGTCACGGTGTCAATCGATTTGTATTTTTTATTTGTCCGGGAACTTTTTGAATAATTAGATTGTTTATTTGGTGGCACTATATTGCCCTAGAACACAACCAATGAACGTCCTTATCTTGCAAATCGCCTACATCGCTTATTATGGTGCCGTCTAGCCGACCATGCGACATTTTTCAATTAACTTACATTTTTAAACTTGTGATCTCTTTCGAATGGATTTTCCAAATTAAACATTTCATAAAGTTATATAATGGTATCGAAGCACACTTAAATATGAAGTCATTTATTTTGATAAGGATTAATTCCAAAGTATAAATAAAATAGCTTTTATAGCGGTGGCTATTACATATATTTTTGTTAAATAAAAATAACACTTATTGTGAAATAACTATAATAGTAAGATACGTGCTGTTGCGGTATTTTTTGTAGATAATTATATATTCTGCAAAAACGTAGTACATTATTTTGTTCTATAATCAATAGTTTTCGCAGGGCACGCAATGTAAGAAACTTATTTGGCATTTTTTCACACCTTTGGTTACATTATTGGAGTTTTAGTACGGTACCCTAACATTTTTGAATATTTAATATAGACTATATTCACCCGGAGATAGTGTAGAAGGGTGAAAGAATTTTTCAAATCGATCAAGTATTTTCGGAGCCAATTCAATACAAACTAACTAAAAAACAATCAAATCTTTCCTCTTTATAATATTAGTGTAGATGTCGACTATGGTTTTAAGTATCTTTAATTGTAATTTATATATTGTAATTTATATACATATATTTGGCTGTATTGAATGTATGACCCTGCAAGCGCATTATATGACATATTTTTTATTTTAAACGGGGTGTGTTATTAATAGTAATATTTGCCAGAAAATGTCTTAAGTCTAGTACAACCATATGATATAGCCAGTAAAATTTTGGTCTATACCCAATCCAAGATATGTGTGTATATCAACCGTCTCAATTTCCGGGAGGCAACATGCAACAATGCTATTATCGTGTAGGCATTTGTAGTCAGGCGTCATTAGTTTTATGAGGGGTGACTACTTGACTACTCTTAATAATAATCATTTATTTCGGAGAATTGTTCCATAGATTTATTGTTACTTACCAAACAATAAGCGTTATATAAATAAGTTAGTACACCAGCCACTGTTTCTGGATAGGACAGTCGTAACGGTCGGCGATCATTTTTAAAATGCGGTTAGAGCTACTTAATTGTCGGTAAGTAAGGCAGTCTTTTTACGTATAATAGCGTAGAAATCATCTTAGCGTTTGAAACATGTGCAACCCCAATAACTTCCTTAAAACTACTAGCAGTATAAAATACTATAAATAAAATACTAGCAGTTTAGTTTTACTAGCGTTTTCGATAAGCCCAGCATCATGACGCCACTTTGCTACATACAAGGGCGTATCTGACTAAATACGATCACATTACTGTTTGTGATTTTGAATCACTGAGTATATATATATATATATATATATATATATATATATATATATATAAGTCAAGTGAATATTGGTAACACGAGCTGTTCACAACTCAGTTGCTTAAGTCGTTGACGTACGACAGGAAGAAAAGTGAACCAAGTTTTTTTAAGTAATATTGACCCAAATTTTGCATGGGACCTCGCACTCCACATTTCTATAATTTCAAAGAACTAAGATGTCAAACGCACGTGAGAAGTCGATAAATAGAACTAGCAGTAGTCTTCTCTCATTTGACTTTATCTGTTGAGATAAAAGAACTGCCGTGCTCTTGCCCGATTGAAAACGAACTGGTTGGGGCTTATTACCATACGTTTCCTTTCCATCATCATACCCGCAACCAACGGCATCCCGTGCGTCTTCTGGTTCATGGCCGCCACTTGTGAACCTTTTTGCCCCAATGGCCGTCAGTTCTAAGAGCTAGGAAGCCCTTCATTTTGACAATTCTTTGAGCTAGGTTTGTTATGAGTTCGCCTGAGGATTTCACCATTTCTGATACGATGGTACCGAGATACTCCGAGCATAGTCCGCTCCATTGCTCTTCGGATGACCTTGAGTCTCCTTTTGAGGCCTATAGTAAGCAACCACATGTCTGTTCCGTAAGTCATCACTAGCAACAAACACTGGTCGAATACTTTCAACTTGAGACGCTGCGGTATTTGAGATGAAAAGATAAAGCGTAGCTTCCCTAACGCTGCCCAGCCGAGTTCGATCCTATGATTGAACTCTTTCTCTCCTCCCTTTCTCGAGGTGGGACCTGACGAGTTTTATGGTCTGGCCTAGGTATATATAGTCGTCTACAGTTTCGAGTGCAGACACCCACCTTCATTTGAGCGGTTGCTACATGGGTACGATACGATCTTAGTCTTATCCCTGTTCATTCTTAGACCTATTTATTGTGAGTCTCTACTTAGGTCATCGAATATTGTTGAGGTCTTTCTTGATTTCAACCCTGACTACTTTATCTTTGGCGAATCGATGTTTTCACTTTAAATCAGAAATGGTAGGTGTTATATACTGTCATATCGATTTAATAACGGAAACTGAAATAATCAAGAACCTGGCGCATTTTTTGAATTGTAATCATTTGAACACTGGAGTCTTGTTTAGGAAATATTTTAATTTTTAACCGATTTCAAAAGAAGGAGGTTTTCAAGTTTTTTTCACCGGTTTTTTTTTGTTACTTACATTCATTTTGGAGGCAAAAATAATATTATTACCGCGTCGTCTAAACTAATATCGAAGTTATCACCAATAGTTTTGAAAGTGAGCCCTTGAGAATAAAATTCCTTAAGCATATCAGTGTCAATAGGTAACGTTATTCGTCCTATCATTTAGATGAGTATGTTATATACATTTTTAATATTGTTATAGTTACTGGTTTTTATTCCTGTAACTACATACATGTATCAGTGGTGTTGGGTCCATATAAGACGATTTTTGTCCTTCTTACCTTCCGGCTTCTCTTTTACAAAATTCTATATTCGTGGGAAAATAGTGCCGCGGTTTTCATACTTGTGAGACAATTTCTCTCGGATGTTTTATTTTTCTCTCACACTTCATTTTACTAATTCAGAAACTATTTAAATATTTCTTCTATAATTTTGGGAAGCTATTTTATTCCAAGTTTGTTTTGACTGAATCTTGACCTATTTTTTAAAACATGAACGAAGGTAAGAACGCATGTGTGAAAATTAAACAAACATTGCGCCCCATCTCTCAGGTCTCATCCCTCGTCTCCCTATTACATTTGCGTATAAGATATGTAGCCCAACAGAATGGAATCTGTAGAATATGCACCAAATATGCGCACTCATCTAACTGGGCATGATTTAATTCAGTTTTAGATATACCTGGTTTTTAAGGTTCCGTAGCCAAATGGCAAAAAGCGGAACCCTTACAGATTCGTCATGTCTGTCTGTTTGTCTGTCGGTCCGTATGTCACAGCCACTATTTCCAAAACTATAAGAGCTGTACTGTTGAAACTTGGTAAGGAGATGTATTCTGTGAACCAAATTAAGATATTCACACAAATATAGATAAATAAAACAATACATTTTGGCGGTTCCCCATACTTAGAACGGAAACTTAAAAAAATTTTTTTCATCGTACACATACATATGGGTATTAATGGATAGGTTTTCAAACATTATATTGAGGTTTATAATAAAAAAAAATTGTTGGCGTGAAATACACTTCCAAAGTGGTAAAATTAGTGTCCCCCCTCCCTATAACTTCTAAAATAAGAGAAAGATAAAACTAAAAAAAATATATGATGTAGGTACGTTACTATGCAAACCCCCACCGAAAATTAGTTTGAAGGAGATCTAGTAAGTAGTTATTTTTAATACGTCATAAATCGTAAACTGCAGTTTACCTTTCATGCAATCAACTCAAATACTTGCAGCTACGGAATCCTTGATAGGCGAGTCCGACTCGCTCTTGGTCGCTTTTTTTACCAGGGAACCTGCACATATGTGAGTGCAGAAGAATTTTAAGTGTGTTAGCGACGTTGTCTTGACCTGTACGTTAGGCATAAACGTTTCTACGAGCACTCACTGTCGAAACCTAATCGCTTCAAAATATGTATTAGTTATTTGTTTACGTATAAGGTTAAAAATGTAGCTTTGCTCTATTTTGGTAGCGAGTACATCACACGATTCCACTAACTACTGTAGGCTATTCATTCATGTGGTTGGGATATATTGCTAGGTAGGCATGCATCTCAACGTTTGATTATATGGAGTGAGTGATTTGAGTTTAGGTATACTTACCAAATTAATCAAATAAAACCGTGTAATTTTGTCAGTGTCAAATTTTCCTTTAGATTGGTTTTTTATTAGGTTAGATAGCGCAAATAAGGTTAATTATTTAGTAAGTTTGGCGACTTGTTTTCTGCACTTAGTTTCCTGATGTATGTTTAGTGTACAGTGTCCGGTGATTTTACCTATCACCATGCGTAGATCCTTTCTGTTTAGATGTAGTAGACTGTGCGATAGGCGTTTGTTCAGAGATGGTAGAATTTCTTTTATCTGTCTATAAAATTTTAGATTCATCCACTTTTTTCCATGTTGCTGCGTGGTTTTTCACGTAGCCATGTTTTTAGTTGGTTAAAGGGTATGGGTAATAGTGGTTTTGTTCTCATAGTAGTCGTTTCCGAACCCTTACTTGCCAGCTGCTACGCATGTCATTACTCAGAGATCCACTGAGACCTCGGATCCACTGTAATGTAACCTTATTGCCGGGTTCTATATTATCGAGTACACAGTGCCACTCGATGATTAGATCGTTGTTGAAATTGTTGCTCATTAAAGCCGCAAGCATCATATGGATTTGCGATGCACCATTCTAGTTTTTACTGCTGTTCTCTTTCCAACTCTTCTTTCAAACTCTTTTTTCCAAAGCGTAGGCATAATTAGAGCTGCTCTAATTATGCCACGCTTTGGAAAAAAGAGTTTAGGCTTGCCAGAGTAGTTGATACATTGATGTTTAGGTCATTGAAGAAGACACCGTTAGGGACAGCACCCCCTCAGTAATGCAGCCATCGCCACGGTACAAAAAAGCTTGGTTAGAGGTGACCTCTTCGCACATTTGATGGTAATACCTTAGACATGAGGAAGTACTAGCAAATACCTAGTACAAATTTGCTTTTATTTCTCGTCTTCTCTTTTATAGGTATTATCACAGAAACTTGACCACAAAAAGGACTTACGTATTTTTATATTCTGCGTAAGAAATTTTCTCTTATATATCCTCCAAAATATTTATTTTATTTATTGTACTTACCTGCTAAACTTCTAATTAAGCCACTTTTATGTTTTATTATGTAAAAGGATATAGAAATATCGATATTTTCCAGCATAATTGATAATAATTAGCCGTAGAATAGCCTTATTCAGTTTTACTTTTTATCACACTAATATTATAAAGGCGAAAGTTTGTGAGTGTGTGAATGTGTATGTTTGTTACTTCTTCACGTGTAAACAGCTGGAGCCATTTTAATAAATTTTGCATGGAGTTAGCTAACACCCTGGATTAACACATACGCTATAATTTATAAAGTTTAACGCGGGTAAAACCGTTGGGCACAGCTAGTTATTCTATAAAATTT
Organism: Pseudoips prasinana; assembly: GCA_951640165.1. Lineage (NCBI taxonomy): Eukaryota > Metazoa > Arthropoda > Insecta > Lepidoptera > Nolidae > Pseudoips > Pseudoips prasinana. Next base: position 23,078,996 of record OX621234.1, read on the forward strand.
GAACCTTCTAGCTTGTGCGTAGAAGACATTCAAATGTTCCCATCTAAAGTTATTTTATTTATGCTAACGCCTTTCCTTGGAAACACAACTCATTGACATAATTGGAAAATTCTAAGAGTTAAGATTTTCAAATATAAGCCCGAATGCCAATTTAATATATGGCTGTAGAGTATAGGTATGTATTTCGATATTGGTTCAGCAGACACGTCGACCTAATTTCTCAGCATTTCATAAATAATTTGCGTTATAAATTGTGTGTCGGTTCTTACTACACCTGATAAATAAAAGGGAAATCAGATGGAACTTAAACATATACTGTCTCTATAAGATACTTTATATTTGCGAATAAGATACTTTCAACATTAAATGTATACAACTTTACCTGATTGTCTAATTTGCTCGTTAATCAAGTCTAGTAGGCACTGGAGGGTTCTCAACTAGTCATCCAGCGTGCACACCAAGCGTATCACATCGTCACTTCTATTCAAAACCTAGCATCTTATGGTGACTGAAGATATGTTCTAAAGGTACCCTCTTTAGAACATATCTTCAGTCACCATCAGGTAAGATTCGTAATCCTGGTTTGACATCTTTCATTCCATACATTCAATATTAATTTGGTAATCCTTTACCAACTATAAAATAATACTAACTTATCGTATACAGTGGTGTCGGACTTGTTCAAGCCGCCCAGTAGGCCCCTGACATGGATTAACGATTGCTTTCTAATGACTGTAGGCGTGGTTGGCAAATGCTTGCTTTTCACGCCGGAGGGCGTGGATTCGATTCCCACCCAGCACAGTTATTTGTGTGCATGAACATGTCTGTTTGTCCTAAGTCTGGGTGTAATTCTAATATAATATTATAAACACGAAAGTTTGTAAGTATGGATGGATGTTTGTTTCTCTTTCACGTAAAAACTACTGAATGGGTTTAATGAAACTTTACAATAATATAGCTTATACATCAGAATAACATATAGGCCATAATTTATAAAGTTTACACTAACTGACTGGGGCACAGATATTATTACTACAACCGGGACCGCCAGATTAACGAGCCTTCCGAAGCACGGAAATGCTCAGAAGGCAAACGCCTTTGTTGGTCACCCGTCTATGGACTGACCGCGAGCCTAGCTGCTTAACCTCACCGGTCGTTTTCAGACCGGTGGATTCATAAATCCATAAAATAACGTGCAACACATTAACTTAAAAAATACACGTATAAACTAACTTTCCATATAACTAAACATATCGATCATCGGACGCATTTTATAAATGAAGCCGTAGCGAACTTTGTGTACGGAACCCTAAAAAGAGGTTGTAACCTGTTTCAACAAAAACATTTAATACTAATTTACTCATAATTACAGTTAAGTAGTGGTATATTAATATGGAAAAATTATCTTTATTTATTTAAATGTTACACGATATTCCTAACTACTACAGTGCTTTTGAAACAATTAATAATCGCCCAATTTAGTTATGTGGGCCGGTTGTTACTCGTACATGAATAAGTAATGATGACCTGGATGAAATTGGGCCACGGCCAGTCACAATAAACTAGCTATATACACGGGACATATGTGTGGAAACACAGATGCACTCTCTATTCCTTCACTCTCAAGATGTGATGGCATGCGTTAGCTGAGACGATCGAAGTTAGGTACAGGACCAACGTCTTGACGTGCTCTCCGCGGCACAGGGATGTCATACCGCCCGCTTCCAGACCAATACTGAGAATTTTTCTTAAAGAATAATCCTAATGTTATCTTTGGCCAGACTCGCGATTTGAACCCTAGACCTCATAATCTATTAGTTAACATGCCAACTTTAGACCACCGAAGCAGGCTTTAAATACTAATATAAAATATGTCAGGCCTAAAAAATCTAAGTACGGGACTACGACTTGCTTAGCTGCCTTTTTTTTTCTAAGATTTCTTAAATAACTTAAATAGAACTAAACTATGAATTCATAAAATTTATTGGATATTTTATTTTATTCTAGTAAAATTTAAAAATACGTTTTCTACACAAAATAATAAATACAAAATTCGTTATGGCTCGACAGTTTAACAAAAATACATATTACTAAAAGTGTCAAATTTTCCAACTGATGTTTTTAAATGATGACAATTTATTTTTAAAGTATTTTGGAGATGTGATATTATGATTATTACTTCGGCTCGAGCTTATATTTGTCATTTACCTATTACCGTCAAGATAGATTATTAATTAATGGCTCGCGTGACGCGTGTATTTGTCAAGTTAGGTTTTTGACTCGCGTATGTATTAGTTGTTTAAAACTCCGAACGGACGCTAGTAGAAATATAATTAGTGATTGACATTTGTGCATTTATTTGTGACGAAACACTGTGTACTGGAGTTACCTGTTTGTGTGTGTGTGTGTGTGTGTGTGTGTTGAGACCCTGATGGGCGCCTGCTGGGCGCTTGGGTGAACCTATAATCATTATATACATATATAAATATACTCTTACGGCTACGGGAAGATTTATGTCTAGTAATAAGTTGTAGCCGTCAATTTACATATCTGCTCACATCGAGGAAAGTTTAGGAGTTTGACTCGTAACAATTTGTTTGCGGGCATCTCTGTTCCGCCTCTGTAACTATGTAGATACTAGTTTAATGTTCCACTTTTAAGAGTTCTGTACCTAACGGATGCCGACAGAAACCTTTTATTAAACCTCCATTGTCCGATACTCTGTCTGTCAGTATTTTGTATCTTATGAACCCTAAAAAATATAATGATCAAAATGAGATATAATGATAGAAATATTTATTGCGATTTTCTTGATCTTTTTATTGAAAATCGTTCTACAGCCTTGTACGATGGTAAAAGGCCCTTCGTGGGCGAATCCGTCCTGCACTTGGCAGGTATTTATTTAAATCTATAATATCAAGTTCCAGTACAAAAATTCAACACGCTTTTCCATTATTAAAAGCCTTCAAACTCTTTTTCTCGAATGTACGCAGTGGTGGAAATATTACGTCAGAACGCAGGTGTAACCAAGGTCTCTGTCAATTTACAGAAACTCATACAAAATTTTTCGACATCACTAGCACATTTGGCGCAGTCACGTCACCGCACAAAGCGGTCGTCTCCTGTAATCCACACACAATAAAGCACACTGTTTGGTTCGCTGTAGGCCATTAGTCCTTTTGAACGCAGTTGGCATGTTAATCAATCAACCTTTACGTATCGCTTTTATCGTCATGTATGAGATCAATAGTGAAATTGTTCGTATTGTAAAATGTCTGGAAAACAAGCATTCATGATAATACAAGCTAAGCCAGCTCAGTTTAACTTTGTATGTTTATTGGATTTTTATTCAGACTTAGATCTTTTTTAAATCTCAAATAACTGTTAAATTGTAAATATATTATTAGCTAAATATTATTTAATGGTTTTACGGCTACAAATAGACTATTAAATGATTTGGTTTTCAATTAAAATTACGTTTACTGTTGATAGACATCTAAGTTACTATAAAAAAAAGTATGTTTTCTACTTTCTTTATATGGTTTATCTTGATTACACAAACTTTGCTCCAGCTCGGCTAGAGCTCCACTATCTTCTGGTAATACGTATCATCTATCCAGCCTATAACATGAGGTTGTACTTTAAAAATACAACAACCACATGAGTCAGACATAAAGAGGTTTCATTCTCAAATTATTGTATGGGACATACCTTCTTTTTTTGATTAGGTAGGGGGAATGCCTACGCGTGCCACCCGCAAAAAGTTTCTGCGGGTGGGTATGTCGGACTCGCACCGACTAAACCTACCTGCCGTGGACTTCTCTTGACGCCTGATGGGAGGAGCCCCGGGAACGCTGGTATGCTGCTCCGGTGCCCCTCTTTTGCGCCATGTCCCAGATGGTCGGGACACGTACCCTGGGAGGGCTTGGGATTGCCCTCCCCTATTGCCGACTCCTGCCAGTCTGGCACAGCGAATGTGCCACAAACAGATCGCTGTCTTCCCGGAGCTGCTTGTAAGTGGCCGCAGTAGAGGACACTTCTCACACTGCCGCCGCCCCGCTCCCATTTGGTGGAGTCACCCGCCAGGATCGCGCCTACGATCGCTGGTGGGGACAGATCCCGTCCGATCACTGCGACCAGGACTCGCCTCTCGTTCTCTCAGGCCGGCACTCTTCCAGCGTATGCTGGGCCGAGTCCAGGTCGGTTCCGCAGTGGTGAAAATGTGTCGTCACTTCTCGGCCGATCCGGCTCAGATACTCACCGAAACATCCGTGTCCGGCGAGTATCTGAGTCAGCCTGTAGGTGACGTAACCGCCCTTCCTTCCCACCCAGGCCTCGAGGTGAGGCAGGATAGCACCGACGGCGCGTGCACGCCACTGTATTAGTACGCGCCGGTGTACATCCCGTCTATACTCAATGAGCGTCTGGTCCGGCGCCCCCCACTCCCCTCACTCCCCTGGCGGACGCGTATTTAGGTAAAAACCGCCGCGTCGACAGCCGCTAGGAGATCGAAAGGCGGGAGGCGCGCCAGGAGTATTGCCATCTCAAAGGATACCGTACGGTATCCTCGTACGATCCGTATGGCCACCACACGCTGCAGGCTATTCAGAATTGCTCTGCAGCGGGAGGCGCCCGTCAGGCGTTCAGACCAGACGGGCGCCCCGTAGAGGGCCATAGATCGCACGACACCTCCGTAGAGGCGGCGAACTTCTTCCCGTGGATCCCCGAGGTTCGGCAACAGCCAGTATAACGCGCTGGTTACCCGGCGCACTCGTGGGGCTAGATGCTCAAAGTGCTCCTCGAAGCCCCATCGACTGTCTAGGGTGAGGCCCAGGTACTTCATGTACCGCCCTACCCTGACCTCTACGTCACCTACCCGCATCGACGTACTGGGTGGTTCCTGCCTACGGCGCAAGCCGTGGAACCATAGCGCCTCGGTCTTGTGAGGCGCTACCCGAAGGCCCAGTCTCTTTATGGCCGTGACGACACATGCAACACCGAGTTCGGCGAGCCGTACCGCCCGCTGGAAGCTGACCTCCCGGGCTATAACGAGCGTGTCGTCCGCATAGCAGACGACGCTCACTCCGGGAGGGAGGCCAATCCGCAGGACCGCATCATAGGCGAGGCTCCATAGCAGAGGTGCCATCACGGACCCCTGAGGAACCCCGCAGGAGAGCTTTCTCTGGACCTCAATCCCGTTCCGACCGAGGAACTTGATCGCCCTCCCTGTCACGCAAATATGCTCCGACTATACCACGCAGATAGGGAGGCACGTTATGGTAGACCAGTGCCTCCCGTATCGCCCACCAGGGGACGGAGTTGAAGGCGTTGACGATGTCTAAGCTCACCGCCAACGGAAGCTGAACTGGTTGTCCGACAAGTCGGGGCCAACGCGCGACAGATGCTCGCTGAGACGGGCGGCAATGACACGCTCAAAGAGCTTGCCCGCCTCGTCCAGCAAGCAGATTGGTCGGAACGCCGAGGGAGAATCGGCGGTCCTGCCCGCCTTGTGCAACAGCACAAGCTTGGCCTCTTTCCAGCAGGTAGGGAACACGGAACTACGGAGGCAGCTTGTGAAAAGTTGCCTCAACCGGTCCCCCAAGACTACCAGAGCGTACACCCACGCCCTGCCCGGTATCCCATCCGGGCCAGAGGCGATGTTTCGGGCTGCAAGTCGCCGTACTGCTCGGTCCAACTCTCCCTTCGCCACCTCAAACTGGTCGTCCCAATCATGGTGCGATAGTGACGGAGATTCCGAGGGACTGTCCTGGACCCTAGGGAAGAGGGTGTCCATCACTCTCTTCAGAAAATCCGGGTCCAGGGTACTCGTCAACGGAGGGACCCAAGGTCTGAGCTTGCCCAGTACCATTTTGTACGGGCGCCCCCATGGGTTAAGTCCCTCGATGAGCTCGTTCCAAGACCGAGATTTGGCTTCCGCTATCGCAATCGATAGCGCCTTGACGGCGACTTTACTCTTTGGCATTGGCTCGCCTCCTCCGACGGGCTCGCTGGTGTCGGCGACGCGCTGCGACGTACTCCGATCGGAGTCGCGCGATTTCGGCCGACCACCAGTATTGCGAGCCTCGTCTGTCACCCGGACGGATCCGATGCATCAACATGTCGCAGACGCGAGACATGATATCCTGGGACCAGTCCGCTTGCGAATCGGGCATTAAAATAACGACTATTATGTTCAGATATATGTGCAACTAAAAAAATATTACATGAACACTTTGCACATTTACTTCCATCAAGCTCTTTGGCTTTGTTTACCTAAATTATTGATAGCAGCCACCAACCGACCGGCATTTATAACTCCAGAGCGTATTAGTTACAAATTTCCCAAACGCACGAATGCCTAAGCGATGCCAGCATAACTAAGAGTTTCCACTAACTTTTCGGCCAATGGAAACGTGATACCGCGACTTAGCATTGGGACGTTATTTATGGTTAGAAAGTATATCATTAGCAAATTCTTAATAATCGGTGGATTAGTTTTTTAAGGCTATCAACCCATTTACGACCGATGAGCTGGCCCCATGTGGTAGTAACATACACGACATGCAGTAGCGTGCCGGTCTGAGGTAGTTTAAAACCCTATATAGTCTAACTAAACAGACTAATTGCCAAGCGGTAATTTATCGCATTATAAATTCCTTCCTTATTTCTCTTGTTGTTTTTATTAACACGTAATATATATAAATACTTTGTTGCGCTTAAAATCGCAATAAAGACTAATTTAAAATACTCTTAGTTCCTTAAGCTTTTTAGCACGTATGTGCACACCCGTTTATACACACATTTTATACCATTCAAAATACCCATTTTGAATGGTATAAAATGTATCTTAAAATACAATAGGCATACCGCTATTATCTTTTAAATACATCAATATAGTTTTCAATGTATCACATACTAGGTAATTACAATCAGGCTGAGAGACTAAGTAAAAGTCAAAGTCAAAATCATTTATTCCGTAAAAAAATTACATTTATGTGGAATCGTCATATTTTTTACCCTACCGTGCAGTGCATGACGTGGCAGCTACTGAGGAACACTGCCAAAAAAACTCAGTAGGAATCCTTTTTTAAAATAAAATATACTTAAGATTAATTACAATCATGTGTGTTAACTCAGAACAACTCAATCCCAAGCACTTTTATCACTTAAATAATCAGAAATTTTGTAATATGCTACACAATTTGGCTTTAATAATTCTTTTAAACTTATTCGTAGATAATTCTCTAATATCATTGGGAAATTTGTCATAGAATCTTATACATTGCCCCATAAAGGAGTTACTTATTTGTAGTATGCAATATGACATTATTCTTATATCTAGTATTTACATTATGTGTATCGCTCCTTTTACAGAAGGAATCGATATTTTTATGCACATATAGTAAGTTTTCATATATATACTGAGATGGTACAGTTAGAATGTTAACCTCTTTGACCTTTTCTCTTAGAGACACTCTCGGGCCAAGATTATAGATAGCTCTTACAGCTCTTTTTTGCAATATAAATATGGTGTTAATGTCAGCAGAGCTACCCCAGAGAAGAATGCCATAGGACATTACACTATGAAAATAACTGAAATAAACCACTCTAGCTGTGTCAACATCAGTCAGCCGTCTAATAGTTTTCACTGCATATGCTGCAGAACTTAATTTGCCGGACAGTTTTTCTATTTGTGAGCTCCATTGTAGCTTTGAGTCAATAGTGATACCCAAGAACACAGTTGATTCAACAGGGTCCAACCTAGCTCCATTAAGTTGTACATTGGTTGTCGCCTGTTTCACATTCAGTGTAGTGAATTTTATTACTTTAGTTTTCTTATCATTAAGCACAAGATTATTGGCATTAAACCAATGAACAACTGTAGAGATTGCATCATATCATCATAAAAAGTAGTTTCTATGCTAACTCAAATTCTAAGAAACAAAATATAGTGTATAATACTTCACTTTTTATAATTTACTGGTATTCATATTTACAATAATATTTTTAGCATTATGGGTACCGTAACTTAAGTACAGACGCCAGCACATCTAGCTATCCCAATCTGTCAAATTCCTTTTATAGATTTTCAACTTTATCACAAAAGCATAAGGTTCACTTTCAATTGGGGAAATTTGACAAACTGGGGTAACTTGGTGTGCTGGTGTCTGTACATATGATATAACTGACACTAGATCGTGATTCGAAAGAAAACTCCTAACCATAACCCACTGGGTTACCGACTGCTTACTAAGGATATTAGATACCTATGTGACTGCTCGGTCCTCGATAGACTGTCTTCAAAATCGTTATTTGTAAGCCTTTAAGTATTTTGCTCGCGTTTCGGTTGGCAATTAGATACTAACTTCTTACTAAGGGTATTCGGTGTACGACTACTCGGTACTCGACGGAACTGTTTCTAATAGTTTTCTGTAAGCCTGGTAATCCTCCGCTCGAAGTTTTGCTGTCACAATCTTAAATAATGGATTTTAACTGGAGTGGTGATTTTTATTAGATCCCATGGTCTCTGAAGATATATTAGTTGTCAGTATTAATCTTTATCAGTAAGACCGTGTAAAGCCCAAACGAATTTCTATGTCCAGAAGCCAATACAATGGCCGCCATTTGAACTTTTTAGGTACTGGATTTATTATCGTCGAAAACTACGAACAAAAAATATCCTTTCGGCTGTTCATTTTTACGACATACTCTAAATGTACATATACATATAGCTCCCTAAAAATACCTGGATTAGCCATAATGCCATGTTTATATGTTCATGAGACGGTAGGTATAGTAAAACTTACGAAATTCTTTAAAAAACACCTAGAATATGAACGCGTGAAATGAAAATAAATAAAAAGCCATTTGTGTCTAAGGCTGAGATCTATAGAGCGTACTTAGACTTTGCTCAGACTTTACTTAGACAGAAGTTAATGCATGTAACGAAATTACAATTGGTGTTTTGACTTTGTCTGTCTTAGCTTATGCTAAGCATAATCTTAACGTCAAAAAGTCTATAAATACCAAATCAAAGTATAAGCTTAGCATACACTTAGCAAAGTTTTACGTAAGTAAAGTATGAGCAAAGTCTAAGTACGCTCTAAAGATCTCAGCCTTAGACTCAGAAACTCAATATAAATCAGTAAATACATAATTGAATCAATATTTACTAGTTGCAATTCCACTGCTAAAACGAATAACTAAATATTTTTGGATACATCTAAATAGGCAAAATATGATATCTCAAATTTTACTTCTCAAAACACTTATCGCCCTAGTTTAATTTTTCAAATAAAATGTATCATTTTAGAATTGAATTTTATTTGTCTGGTCCAATTATCATTTGGCATTATTTTACTTTGACAAGTTTTACAAAACGAAATGTACAAAGCTAACGTTATATTTTGGCTGATAGTTTTATAAATATTAAATCGGAATAAGTGTATAAGGTAATAAGGTGCGAATTGTGATCTGACAAATTTGAACTGCTGCCAGGAAAGTAGGTTTGGTTAGAACTGCAACCAAACCAGCGAAGCGTTAGTGCCACGGCAGCGGACGGTGAAGTGCCAAAAACGAACTGCTTCGAAACTTTATACTCAGATATTTTTTGAAGGCCAAGATCGAATGGAAATTCTTACCTGTTAATACTTGCTAAAAAGCATTTGCTAACTGAAAAATTGCCAGGTTGTTAGGACAAATGATGAGGATTTTTTGCCAAATAAAATTTTGTTCATGATAAGATATGTATTTCGCTTTTTTGGTCATACATTAGTAAACCTCTGAAGCGATACATACAAATGCCCTGTGCACAAGTCCGACTAGCATTAGCCTATCGTATTCTATAATCATTTACTATATGTACTTATGTATTTAATAGTTGTAAAGAATATACCGGCAGTCTGAAGTTTCTCCACAGTAAATACGCAATTACAGAACACAAATATTGGAGGTAGATAGCCTTAATATTTTTTCACCCACATAAAAGTAAAAAGTAGTAGAATTCCTATCTCAAGAGCCTTTCGAAACGATAAGGAATGTTTAAATCAATGACGGAAAGGGTCCTCTACAAAGTAAACATTTAAGACACATTTTCTCAAGAATTCGTTTGCCTAAAATATATTTAAGGTACCAGGTACGTAAGCATACATCAAGTTAGAATTAGTATGTCAGTCAAATAACACGTTTTACTACCTTAGAACATGACTTCAAGAGCGATTTCTCCAACAAACGAGTAGCCCTGACTCTTCTTTAAAATAATAAGGATAACTGATCAGACAACTAAGCCTTTGAATTGCTTCCAGATGGCTGCAGTTCAATATACGGCCACGGCGCAGCATACGACAACCACCAGCTCGGCGATGAGTGGACGGCGCCGCTCGGCAGGTCGGCCTATGCCCAGCCGCTGCGACCCTGAGGAGTTTTCAGAGGTTCCAACCAAGACTATCAGTAAGTCCAATTCTATAGAAGATTTAATACTTTTCGTAGAGACTCTGGGTGTTTATTCACACAGTCAATGTCAACCGTACAAAATTAACGATTTGGCTCAGCAACGTAAATGCTGGCAAGTAACGGTTAATTTTCTTAATACTTACTAAGTGTTAAGACCACATATCGTGTGGCGTAGAGAAAATATTGTCGCATATATAATTTCAATGCACACTGACTGATTTATCGGCGTACGTAGGTACACCTATATAGGTATCTTAAATTATGACCATAGGTCCTTATTTTATTTTTAAGTATCGAACAATTCTTACAAGGATGAAGTGGGGGTTGAAAGTTTGTATAAAATGTCCGTAAATACAAAGTTAGAAAAAATAACAATAAGTATTCATTAATTTGATAATATATAAAAATAGGAAGGAAACCTTAAATGAAGTTTGTAATTTCCAAATAATAATGTAAGAACGTAAATATCTAAGCTCCAGTATATAATTAAACGTATAAATGAGAACTATAACATTATATACATTTTTAGTTCCTATTTACGGGTTTTCAAATGAGAGCTTGTAATATGAAACAAATGAAGCCAAGCCACGAAAACGTTCTAGTACATACATTGCTACAAAATTAGAGCAAAGGATGAGACAAGAGGTGGCTAAACATAACATAATCACAATAATGAGCAATAAAAAGGAATGAAAAATTTCATACGATATCGTACGGATATATTAGATAAAAAAATATAAATATAAATTTAATATCAACACATATGGAACGGCAAACGTTACCAATAATTATTTTATAAGAGTGACAATTACAATAATCAAAAGTTATTAAAAATAAAACTAAGAATTTAAGTAAATATATACATAATTATAAGTTAAAATACAAACCATTGAAAATAATGTATCCAACTGTGTCAGAGTAACGTAAGCAAAAAATCGGTTATTAACACGTTTGTTGCGATAACTGTTTTTAGTGCAAACGTGGCCCTTATACAATTGATATTAATTCTTATTCAATGTCCCATAAGATAATGTCATAGGTACCTCAGGTTAATGCTTCCACCCATAATAATCAATAAGTTAGGCGCCTATGTTGATAATTATTCCATCACTAATGTTGAGAAATATTTATTTTAAGATCATTCTGAGAAGCCGTACCTATATGGAAAATAACATTTTCATACATGTTCGCCAAACCAGACACATGTCAATAGAAATTAAGCGATGTTGAACACTTTCAGTTGGGTTCATTTATATGAATATTTATAACTAAAAATCATATAAACTTGTACAATAAAATATAAGCTTTAAGTATGTAGAGTTATGTTATTTCATAAGTTTCTTCATTTACCAAACTAATATAACTTCTTCAAAATTTTACAATCTACGTATTTTACAAAACTTTTTTAAGTAATTTTTACTTTACTTTATTTCCGGATAAGTTTGCATCTACAGTTGCATGCTTTCATTAACAAATCTGGAAGATGTTGGTACATTATTTTTACATTTACAAATCCTAGTAAAACAGGTTGTTACACCTTCCTATTTTATAATAAACTAGCGGCCAGTCCCGGCTTCGCACGGATGGACATTTATTTTCTAAACATTTTGGCATATCGTATACCTATCTCTGCAAGTGGCTTGGTAAGTTTCATTAGTAATAATTCCGTCAACTGTTTTTAAGTTCTGGATCGATTGGGCCTCGTACATGGTGAAGTAGTACCCTGGGGTAAAAACACTCTGACTGGAAAGGATGAACGCTGTACACTCATTCCAATGCCGCATCATTTTTATATCAGGATTTCCACCTCTCCGGCCCCGGTGCGGTGCTCCGGCGCGTTACGGCGGCGGCGCGGCGAAGCGGCGAATTAATTTTATTGAAACTCGTAATATCTGTCGAATGGAATGTTCGATTTTGATAAACCAAAAAGTAATTTACAGGTATTTAAATAGCCTTCTTAAGAAATCATTTATTTAGGTAAGCATTAAGGGAAAGGTATAAATAACTTGGTCTGGTTTTGGTCCGAATTTCTATTAAATATTAAAATGTTAAAAGTAATTATAGTGACATAACTACGAGGGTGCGTTTTTAAGTTCGCGGAATGGGGGGGAGGGGATAATAATAGGTCATTATCGGGATGGCCACGACTTCAGCCACTCAATATTAGTATAAATACCAAGTTTTATCTTAATTGGATCATTAGTCTCTGAACTATCGTCAAGCAAACAACTCAATCGGGAAGAAAGTGTGAATTATGGAAAAAATCGAGTACCGTGCCGTAATAAAGTTCCTTACCAAGCAAGGAAAGTCAGTTCAAAATATACTGGAAGAGATGGAATCCGTTTACGGGGACTCTTGCCCGGGTAAAACCATGGTTTACAAGTGGCACAGTCTCTTTAAACAAGGCAGGACCTCACTTGAAGACGACCCTCGGCCCGGACGGTCGCCCGAGGTGACTACTCCGGAAATCATTAAAAAAGTCGAAAAAAATATATTGGAAGATGCCAGACTAAAGATGAAACAGCTTGCAGAAATGGTTGGAGTATCGGATACGACAATTTTCAAAATTCTACATGATCATCTTGGCATGACAAAGGTCAGTGCAAGATGGGTGCCAAGAATGCTCACGCCGCCTCAAAAACAACGCCGCGTGGAGTGCTCTCGCACGTTTTTGGACCTCTGTAACGAAGATAAGGATGGACTTTTAAGTCGAATTGTTACTGGAGATGAAACTTGGGTTCATCATTATGAACCTGAGTCGAAACAGGACTCTATGCAGTGGCACAAAAAAGGCACACCACCACCCAAGAAGTTTAAAGTGTCACAATCGGCTGGAAAAATCATGGCAACAGTGTTTTGGGATTCGGAAGGGATCCTGTTGATCGATTATAAAGATAAAGGCGTTTCTATAACCGGACAATACTACGCTTCCATCCTCGAGAGGTTAAAAGAAAGCATTAAAGAAAAAAGGAGGGGAAAATTAACCAAAGGTGTCCTTCTTCTACACGACAACGCGCCAGTTCACAAGAGCCGTGTTGCTTTGGCTGCCCTGCATAACGTGGGCTTCGATATTTTAGATCATCCACCCTACAGCCCAGACCTGGCTCCCAGTGATTACTACCTCTTTCCAAAACTCAAAAAAGAACTTCGTGGGAAGAAATTTTCTACTGATGAAGAAGTGAAGGACGCGGTTTCAGCCTATTTTTCGGACAAAGACAAAACATTTTTTTATGAAGGTATACATAAGCTAATTGAAAGATATGAAAAATGTATAAGGGTAGCAGGTGAATATATTGAAAAAGAAAAATAATTTTGTATTTTTATTTACACTTCTTACCCTCCATTCCGCGAACTTAAAAACGCCCCCTCGTACAATAGTAAGACACATGCTATCCAGACATTTTTTGTAGATATTTATATGTTCTTTAATATTGTGGAACATTTATTGTTCTATATTCAATAGTTTTCGCAGCGCATGCGATGAAAGATATTTTATAGGCATTTTTGACACCTTGGGTAACATTAGTGTAATTTAATTTTATGTTGTTGCCATTAAATTAGCCTATATTAATCAGTGATAATGTAGCATTCAATAGGTGAAAGAATTTTTAAAATCGGTCCAGGACTTTTTGAGCCAATTCGTTACAAACATACATACAAACCTTTCTTCTTTATAATATTATATTAGTATATATTAGTATTAGTATAGAATATACTCTTACAATAAGGATTAAACTGATCTTTTTGTACAGTAATACTATTTGTATTTTAGGCTAAAGCGCTGTTTTGTCTAGATATAAAAATATGTTAGTCTGACAAAAATGACGTCACTCCTATATTTGATAAAGGTATAATAGGCACTTATACCCGAATGGATAGTTGTTTCAATAACTTGTAGTTATTGTTTTCGTAAAAAGAAGTCTCAACGAGCCTAAAATATATCAAAAACAAACTGGAAACAGCCATTTATAGTAATGTAATTTGTTACAAACATTGTGTAACTTGTGTAAAAAAACGACGACTACGACGTGAAAGTAATAAATCAAAATGGGTAGACGCATCTATAGTTATATTTTCCCTTAATGTTCTTCGAATTCTGGTAGGTTCTTACGATTAAGTATAGAATAACATCGGGCTATTTAGATGCTATGAGTTTGATCGATAGTACTAGTTCGATAGTAATAGATCATGTTGAACATTTAGAAAAGTCAACATAAGTTTTGCATTTATCAGGTTGTAAATATCACTACAAACAGAATAAGTACAATATAACTTATATAACTTAGCAATTCAAAAAATTATGTGTAGCACCCGAAAAAAATCTAGCTTAAATGTAAGTACTTTAATGATGTATTATTTCTGTTCAATGATGTCTGCTTCTAATCTATTGTTTTTTTTTTTATTTTCGGTGTAAAAATAAATTACTAATTTAATAAATTGAATAAATACTTGTTTTAAAAGATATTATTTTCCTAATAATCTCTTTTTACGTTTTAGTTATCGCTGGAATGGTTTCGCAGTCGGTCTACCTCATTCAACGCGTTATCGTTTGTACGGTCTTTTACCGGTTAATTTCGAATAGTCTAGCTCTTCAATGAGGACACTTTCTAATGACTTGACTCTACTTAATGCTTCGTTAGCTTGACCACCAGCACAGAGCTTCGAGCCTAAGTAAACCACGGCAAGGTCGTATTACTTCTCTGAAAGTCTGCAGTGGGAAACCGGGGCAATGTGGGCCCCTTAAGGGAAATGATGAATAAAATCTGAGAAAAACAAGATAATGAAAAAAATCAACAGCCATTTATTGGTCTTATTATTACTTATTATCATTAATTATTAAAAAATATCTTAGGCTACCAGTCTTTGGTGCTAATATAACTTAAAAAAAATAAAAAAGCTGCCTGTTTTGCCCCGTGTCTGGGGTAAAATGGTCATATGCGGGGCATAATAGGCATGTACGCTTAAAACCGAGCACAAAAAGTACAAATGTGAAGGGATTCGTCATCATTATCCTCTTCACCGGCGCAAGAACAGAGGGCCCATCTCTGGCATGCACGGCAAGTGACTCAACCCTCAGTAGATTCTGAGTACAAATTTCCACAGTACAAACATTCTGCATCTTCTTCCTCCGATTCGTTTTCTTTATTTTTTTCAATTTTCTTCGTCTTTTTCTTCCTGCCTTGCTTCTCATTAGCCACTGGTTTCCGTATCTGGGCTTGTTCTATATCCTTCTTATATGGTGAACTGGTTATTAATGCCGTTTTTCGCGTTTCCTAGTGACTCGTTTTTGGACACATGCTTTGGGTTTTGGCATGATATCTAAAGGCGACATGACATGAAAAGATGTTCCAGGCGGTGGAGTTGCACATAGCTGGACTACTGTTAATGCACCCGGAGAAGGTGATACAGGAGGCTGCTCGATATTTGGCTGTGTCTGGGAACCAGTTGAACTTTGTGTGGGATTATGCATAGCCAACGGTTGTGGTTGGGATTCTTGATTCAAAGATGACTGTGGTACAATTACATCATCCATAGGCAAATCTGTAGTGTCAGCAGGTAAAAAATCCTCATCACCAAAGATTTCTGGGTTAATTGGCCAGATACCTGTTTTACGAAATCCATTGATTGCTACAAGCATTGTAGCAGATTTTAAAAACGCATTGCAAAATAAGGTTGTTACTTGATAATGTGTCACTACACGCCCTGGATTTGATCGGAGCCATTTTTTAACTTCTTCTCCATAATAAGCACTCAGTGGTTTCATGAAACTAACATCCAGCGCACAGTGGTTCGTGTAGAACAAGCTAGCTGGACAATATTATTTGTTTCGATTTTTATTTATAAATGAGGTTATTAAGCAAAGATATAAGGGTCATAATACTATTTGAGGTCCATTGGTCGTTTGAGCAGGTATAGTGAAATAAAAACACAATATTTTTTTAAACAATTTTATAAATAAATTTAACTATAAATGTAACTATAAAATCTAATATCAGATACATAAAATACCTACTTAAAAACTAAATCGATCACTCATCATCACTATCATCAGATGAATCATCCATTGAATAGTCATGATCATGAGTGGCAGAACTATGAAAACTAGAAACTATATTAACATTTTGTTCCTTAAAGCTAGGTTGAACTAATAAATCTAGGACTTCGATAGGGAATGAACCTATTTTCTTCCGGGGAATTTCTCTTAAACCATTTATTACAGGGTCAGATGTTATCAATAACATATTAAGTAAATCTCTATTCGTAGCTATTCTTTGCACAGCTGCTATTTCTTGCACAGCTGCTCCACTTTTCAGCCAATTTTGAAGAATATTTTGAGATGATGACCTTGACGTCTCTCAGGGACTGCTCCGTAACACCATCAAAGTCATGTCTCAAAGATATAAACCGAAAGAGCTCCACGTTTCGCGTTTCCTTCGGGTGTTTTAGCCATTCTTCAAAAAAGTCCATTTTTGAGACGGTGAAAACTGTTTAAAGAAAAAAAAAGAAAAAAATTAGTTGTGCAAATAATTCGCAATATTTTTTTCTACTAATTACTACTAGATACTTGTGAGAATCATATAAAATAGATTTTACAGAGTGGACATGAGTGGACATGTAATATTTTGACTATTGAATTCAAAAATATGGGTGAAAAAGTCCACTTTTATCGAAACATTTAATTTAATAAAATTAAATAATGAAGATCCTGTGATAAAAAATAACTAAAACAAAACTACTTACCCTTATGTACACAATCCATCACAAAAACACTATCACAAATTTCTTTTAGTGACTTAAAATAATGTTAACAATATGGTGTAAAAATGCAAATGAATGCACTTTGAATTATCAACACTTTATATACTTACCTTAATGACGGGCCTAATGAGGGTAATTACGAAAATTAATAGATGTATTCCTTAATGTATAGGGCTAATGAGTTCATCTTAATAATTAACTATTAGGAATTGAAGAGTTGTTTTTGTCCAGCTAGTTTGTTCTACGCGAATCACAGTGCAGCGGTTGAAGCCGGTGCGTGCAATGTGGTGGGAAACAGATAATATGAACACCACTTGATCTGGCAATATCGATAAGTTCTAAATTTTTAACATGGCTAGCGTGTCCATCTAGGAGTAATAAAACTGGTTGTTCCTGCGTAGCTCTGGACCAGGTCACAAACTTGTTAAACCATTTCAAGAAGATTTCCTTTGTAATCCATCCTTTTTCATTGCATTCTGCCCAAGAATTGGGAGGAGCTCCATCCATTAATTCAGGCTTGAGTCTCTGGCGGGGAAAAATGAACATTGGTGGCATGAAAACCCCTGTAGCACTCATACAGATTTCAACTGTAAACAGTTGCCCACGCTTTGCCGATGACAATGATCCGACTTGTTTCCTGCCTTTGGTGGCCACTACTTTTCCAAGGCTTTTTGCAACAGTTGTCATCCCGGTTTCATCAACGTTATAAATTTTATCCGCTGTAATTTTAAACTTGTTGACTGTCTCGATTAAAATTTTAAAGAATCGCCAAAATCGCCAAGCTGTGGAGGCTCCACAGCTTGGCGATTGAAGCCCATGGCTCGAGCAGCGGATGTGGCTTCAGGTTTGCGCAGGGACAAAGAAGAATTGCGTTTCAGAAAATTTGCTAACCAATCCTCGCCAGCGGTTTGAGTCGTCGGATCAAAATTATGTGGGATGTTATTTTTTGTTGCCAATTGATAGGCCAGCTGACGAACTTCTTTTGGAGACAAACCAAACAATCTACCTTCCATGTCTTTAATATATGAAGCTAACTCTTCCTCTTGAGCAGCTGAAAATATTGGTCTAAAACTACCTAGTTTTGTTGGTGATAAGTGCTGGTTTGATTTGTACTCCTCGAGTTTTCGCTGCAAAGCTGTTGATCGTGGCACATTGTACTCAAGAGCGGCCCGTTTACAGCTTAATCTGCCACTAGCCACATATTTTACGGCTGCTTCCATATTCTCCAAGCTCCATTTGGCACGTTCTGTCTTCCTTTGGTAGTGGCGAACCATAATTATATCTGTAGAAAAAAGATCAACTTAATAAGATTACCCGAGGCAAAACGGGCAACCTGCCTATTTTGCCCCGCCCAAAATGCCCCCGAGGTCAAACAAAACAAATGATATCCAAATCAAACGAATATGTGGTGGTTAGTACACAACTCTTTCTAAGTTATTTAGACACATAATTGAACGTAGCAATTTACCTAATAATTGGGAATTTAACACAAACACGAATTAGCAATAGCACAGACTTAAAACCAAAAAATTATATCAAATGCATCAACTTACGTAATTTCGTTCTGTTGACGTACGACGGACATCTACACGCACACAACCACTTTACTCGCTGGCGCGAGGTCGACTGCAACGCGATCCGACTAGTTCCGAGCGTCTCGGTTTATTATCCTGCGGGGAAGAGGGGGTGCCCGTCTTTCCCCGGGGGCCCGTAACCCAACATAATATACAAATAGATTTTAATATCCCAATAGGCTTAACCATCTCTTTTACTCGAGCAATAATCCGATAAGCTAAGCCTACGAAATTAACACAGTGAAATTAAAAAGAGCAACAAAAGTAATTAACTTAGGTGTTAAATTTACTGCAGATTTACAATTCCACAATCAAATCGTCAATATAATAATATTTGTAAACCCTAAAACCCTATATAATAATAATAATATCCTGGACATTATTAAAGTTACACACGGCCACCTGACCCCAAACTAAGCAGAGATTGTACTATGAAAACCAGATAACTGATATACTACATATACTACTTTCCTTTTGTAAATACATACTTATATAGATAATTACACCCAGACTCAGGACAAACAGACATGTTCATGCACACAGATATCTGTCCTGGGTGGGAATCGAACCCACGACCTCCGGCGTGAAAAGCAAGCATCTGCCAACCACGCCAACAGGCTCGTTTATGAATGTGAGATTAATATTACGTCGATTATCGTTGAGATGAAGTTTTAGTAATATTAGAGGGATATACGCCTTATACAATTCGTTCATGAGGAGTAATCTCGAAGGCAATGCAGTTATCTGCGCTCCGCAATTAGGTAAATATAGGCTTTTGTTGGAGAATATTTAATATATATTTATACGCTACTTGTATTTGGGACACAATGGAATATATCCTTTTTACCCATTGATGTATCAAAATTAGAGAGTTACGGGTACGGCGAGACCTGGTATCCCACATTTTTAAACTAATTAGGGAAAAAATAAGTAACGCTTGCTTTTTAAGATTTGTGGGTTTCTGCACCCCCGATAGATACGTGTCGCGTAGCCGTCGTCGGCCGCTGCTGACCGTGCCACAAGGGCGTATCTGCGCTCCTGATGCGAGCAAAGCACGTCCTTAACCAGGTAGTAGAAAAGATTGACTTGTTTTCATGTTCTCTAAGTAAAATCACTAAGATTTGTTAATTATAATAGGTTACAATGAATAGATTGTTACACTAGGTTAACACGTGTGAAATTAATTCTAAGAGAGAATTAATAAAATACAATAAATAGCAGCGCCGTTCTGTAGTGCCGTGATCATATCTTGCTGGAAATTCCTTTTAAAGTTGAATGAGATGAACACAACATTTACCGAAGTCCATACGGACGGAGAGTAGTAACAATAATAATAATATCCTGGGATATTATTCACACACGGCCATCTGATCCCAACCTAAGCACAGCTTGTACTATGGAAACGGGATAACTGATACACTACATATACTACTTTTTCTTTTGTTTATACATAAATATATAGATAACTAGCTGTGCCTCGCGGTTTTACCCACTCTAAACTTTATAAATTATAGCCTAAGTGTTAATCCAGGGTATTAGCTAAATCCATACCAAATTTTATAAAAACCGCTCCAGCCGTTTATGTAGATGTGAAGAAGTAACAAACATACACACTCACAAACTGTCGCCTTTGTAATATTAGTGATATTATAACCAGACACACGACATGTTCATGCGCACAAATATCTGTCCTGGATAGAAATCGAACCCACGAACTGCGGCGTGAAAGGCAAGCATCTTCTAACTACGCTAAACATTTGTGCTCTCCGGAAGTAGGCCTCTATGATTTCTGTAATATTTACAATGGCACCATTCGCCGCACCTTTGGATACACTAGTGTAATGTACTTAAGTACTTGCACTGCAGGTATAAAGCAGTACTTATTTTATTTTGCGATTTGTGACTTCAGTTGGATAACTTACTATGCGACTCGTCTGCTTCTAATTGAGAAAGAAAGAGCGGTCATAAAGTACTAAAACGAACTTCACGCTGTTCAGGAATTTTGTCTGCTCTAACTTGAGAATCCTACTTTCCAAAAGTGCTCAAACGAACCTCTCGCTGTTCATCTGATTCGGTTTTTTTGCAAGTCGTGTGTCGCTTTTACTGTGTTACTGCTGCTCTTTGCCGTGTTATTAAGCCTTATCAAGTTCCAACGATAGTTAAGGGTGTGATTCGCTAATGCCCTGGTCACGAGTACAAAAAAAATATTCGTTGACAGAGCTTCATTTAAAAGGTTAAGAGCCAATACACGGTACATACACGCATTACTCCCTGATGCCACATATCTTCGGCATGGCCTCATTTGACTCTGGTGTTTGGAGGAACGCGCCACTTAATTCTTGAACCTTACTTATGCCTTATGGAACACAGTCTTGGGTTTGATTTTGGAGTTATCCTTCTCCTACATAGATTGCGAACCAATGCTATTGATGCCTACTCTGCCAAATTCCACAAATAGAAGTTAACCAATCAATGCTTCGAGCTCTAACAATTTGTCATCAATATTATTTCATTTGATACCTATTTTGAATGCTATAAAATAACTAGTCGCTACCTAGGTGTTCCGCATTGTTGGGTTTAGAATAACGTCACTCAGCTAACAACTAATTATCATCCAAACTAAACGTGTATACAAAATTTCTGCTCAATTGCTTTTAGATATCTGTTACAAAATTACGTTAATAAAAGCTTGTAAAAACAGTGGCACTCCGGGAGTGTTGACAGAAGTGAACTTGAACAATGAAGTGGTGTCGGTAACGGTAAGGATAACTGTGTCGCGAGTTGAGTTGTTTTATCCTATCTCAAAAATGCCAAACAGGCCTATTGAAATTTCACTTCAATACAAACTTATCTATACATTTCGCAAATATACTTGTCTTACATTGCACAAACATTTTTTCAAACGTGTATAACATGTTGGTTATGAGAGATTATAATAATTAAACGAGACAATCCAATAACGTAGATAAATAATAGGATAGTCATGTTCCTGTCCCGAGCCCATCAACCATTGTGAAGTCGTTTATTCCCTGCGATATGATATGGAAGATGGATTATGAAACAACGGTCGTATAGTTAATTGTTCATTACGACCTACGGACCTTTAGGATTGAGCCACTGTAACTAAGACTCTAGATATCGACGTAATATGACATTATTGTCAGGAAATCATTGTCTTTTCCACCAGCAAGTTACGGCATTATGAGTGAGAAGAGTTAACGAATTCAGTGAGATTGAAAGATCTCAGCCGAACTATAAGTGAAGCCGTTTATAGCCATTACAGCTCAGCCTGAGATATTCTTTTGTTTTTTTTTTAAACAGAAATGTATTTATTTCCACACTTACAACTATTTTTACAGGTACAACCCAATACAATAGTGTAGCAAAAAAACTTAGACAACCTAATTTCTATAACTAATTATATACAATGTTATCCTTGGGAATCCACTCAGTGTACAGGCAAAAATGTCTATATCCTCTGCTACCCTGTTTAGAGTGCGAAGTGCTTGGGTCAGGGGCGCCTTGTTTAGGAAATTTGTTTGAATTATTTCCCTTCAGCCCTAGCCAGTTGCCCTCATCGACACGAAGACAATCGATGATGGTAAGCATCAACGCGCGCGGTCATTCTATAGACATGTGATTAGAAGAGTGCACCATTTGCCCGGATGTAGCCATTAGATCACATTCACTCGGTAACTAAAATTCACCCTACTTACAAAATCCGAAAAGGAGGCAAAAATCACTGCTATAGGCTAGAAATTAAAAAACATGCTAATAAACTTAAAAAGGTTTGAAAATCATGCTAATAAACTCAAAAAGCGAAAAACACTGAGGATTTACAAAAATATACATACATCCTCAAACCATTACAAATAATACATTATATTTCATACATATAATTTTTTTTTTATTTTTGTTTTAAATTACATTACATGATAACATCAGATCCAAAAACGAAGCATACACAGTAAAAATAATACTAATACATGATACTCTCTCTAGCCTTGTAAAAAACAACGAGATATCCGAAGAAGAAATCGAAATAATAATAACATTATTATAATAATAACAAACCGAACCCCTTAGATTTGAAAACGGCCATCCCAATAGTAGGTACGAGAAGATGCAATTGCCTGGATGATAAATAGTTTTCTGCACATTCAAGTCTGCACAACTTTGAACGAAATATTCCCAGCACACATACAATGATGCCACAAAACTATAACTCACACGTATTAATATTCATATAAAGTCGGTCTTTTATACCTCGCCAGTGGAAGGAAGTCCATGCAGTCTAAAATAAAACAAGGCTCATAGATTAATCGGACCAATCAACCATGCAAAACACACTGGGTGTTCTGGGTGTGATCTTGCTTACATATATGACCATATATTTAAGCAAGATACAGACCCACTGTGTCAATCAGGTCAAAGTCTATCACCAACACATTTATAAATTTAGATAAAAGAATAAAAGGGGTTTCGATCTGTCTATAAACTTTTAATGGAAAAGGAAAAGGTTTTAAACTTATAGTTTAAAACCTTTTTCGTGCCATAAATAATTTAGGACTATGTATCCCTAGATTCTGTTGATGTGTGTGTATAGAGTGTAAAAAATTTCTTGCTGGGTGGGTACGGTGTACGGAAAAAACTCCAGTAGTACCTTATCTGTAGTAATAATCGTTCAGTAGATAAACAGCACAAGCGATAACCACAGAAGACAAAAAAGTCAAGAGAAGTTGAAGAGTAGATACAGTATTACAAGTAAATAGAGAGTCAACTCTCGCCATTATAATACCACCATGTTGAATATGCGCCACCTGTTAGTGTTGTTCCGAAACTTTTTTTAAATAGATACGTATAGATCTCAATATACTCTATGTATATTGTGTAAGATCATTTCACTCCTCCATGTAAGCTACACGAATTTATTGACAGTTGTGGAATTTCCACTACTGCCTATACACGCTTATACCTATATATTATATAAGGCAAATAAAACAAAAGAATGTAATGAAACGCACAGGATTATTTCTTATTTTATTATGTTACAATTCATTATCACACATCCAAATACACGGCGTCTACATAGATAGTTAACCTCAGATCTAAAAACTATAGTGTTCAATATCGCAAAACTTAACTAATAGCATTCAATATCAAAACTCGTACAGCGTCTATTATCACACCAATTAAGTAATAGCGTCAAAATAGCAAAAATAGGCACTAAAATGTCCACCGGCGCCGCGGCGCCGCGGCGGCGTAAAACTTTGACTGCACGTGTGGCGCAGCACGCGTCACCACTTCGTGTCCCGGGTTCGATTCCCGCGCCGGACAACTATTTGAGTGACCCACAAATAGTTGTTCTGAGTCTGGATGTAATTTGTGTCCGTCTATTATATGTTAGTAAAGTAGGCTTTGTCTTTTTAAAATGAATGAAACGCTAGGCTGGCTAGGGTTGGATAATCATGAATTGATCCTAGATTGCTGTGGATCCTTCACACTTACGAGTATCTGGAGGAGCGAAACTCTCTTCGTGGTGCTCACAGTTAAGCAGAAAATGCAACAGAGATAGGCAGAAACAATCTTGCCGAAAACCAGTCGCCTACATTGTCATTTAACAATAATTTATATTGACAGAATTTTTTAATTTATCACCTAATTCGATATTATGGATGGATAAAATTATTGTGACTAAAATTTAGTTTAATTTTTTCATTAAAAACATATTTATATTCTCGATGAAAAAATAATTGTTTAATTGGCTTTGTTGTGCGATCTTGTGAGTAAAGTAATAAATATTTAACCATTTTTTATTGTCGAATAACGGTACGAGATGCCATCTCGTACCGTTATCAAAAAATAGAACTATGCTATATAGTAATATGCCACCCCTGGACTTGAAGCCCCGGCGGCGCACGATCATGGATGCGGGCGCCGGTGGCAGGGCTTACCTTACCCCTCATCGCACCTGCCACCGGTAATGAATGCTAACAGTACATAAAAAATCTGTCCGTACGTATTGTAGGTAAACATATTGAAGCAATAAAATTTTATTTATATATAAAGTATCACAATAATATTATAAAGGTGAAAGTTTGTAAGTGTGTGAGTTTGTGAGTGTGTATGTTTGTTACTTCTTAACGTGCCAAATTGGTGTATTTTCACATTTAATTAAGTATCTGATATTAGAATTCATCATAATCAACATACCATTGAAAATATATTAATGCAATGTGAGACTAGTGCGTATTCGAAGCTTATAGATACGTTTAACTTATCAATAAGTTTCGAATCAAGCAAATAGTAGAATATAGGGCATTTTTTTAGTAAATCACATTTCATTTTGCCTTAAATTAGGGAAGCTGGCTCTCTTTTTTTTTAGTTTTGTAAATGTATTCCTCAAATACGTAAATTTTTATTATTTATATTTAGATACACGTTTATATCTCTGCAATTACAAGTTCATATATGTCGTTGCAGAACCTAGATCATATCTTTACAAATTCTTTCGACATCGATACCGACCTAAAATAATCGGGCTGAAAATCAGGATCTGATTTTTCTTTTAGTTATGATTTTTGCACATTACCTTGAACCGTAATTCAAGATTGAAATTGATTTGATAATCTAGCTTTTCTGCTAAACCCTTCACTGCAGTAACCAACAAAATTTCATCCCAAATTTCTGCTGTTTTAGAGGATTCAATGTAATATAATACGAGCTACCTTACAATGGTACCAACAGTGCAAAATTGTGGTCCATTCTCAATTACACTTTCATAAGTAAATATATATTCGATGTGGTAAATATCACAGTATCCGCGAAAAATGCTCAAAAATTCTAGCTGTGTAAATCACATCATGAAAACCTGCAGAGATGCGCATAGATTCCAGTACAGCTACGGATAATTACACGCAACCAGATAATGAACAAATCTCTGACTTTGAAGCCTTGGAGGTAACTTTTAAACATTACGTTGTTAAGGCCAGGCCAGGGTAAAAAAAAAATAATGTTTTGCTTTCTATATTGAAAACAATGAAGTAGTTTAGTATAGGTTTCAATTCAGAAACAATTTGAACAATAGAACTTAGAAACGTTTCTAGTACCTGGTATTTACATTGTTACTGATATTTTTCTGGCAAGGAAAGTTCTCAATAGCAGCCTGAAGTTGAAATTTTGCGGGGTTACACGCTTTTACCTGGGAGTGCACGAAAAACGGTCGTTCTTCCGCCTAATCTTAGATCCGGTCTAATCGGATAGTAAGAGGATTTAGTGTGCCCAGTTACGCGTTCACTTCTGCACTATAATACTTCCTACGTTAAGATTAGCCGCCGACATTCGGCCACAAGTACTCTTATTACAATTATTATAAATACTACTAATATATAGCGAGAGAGAGACTCGTGTCATTTTGAAGTAAAAATCATAAATATATCTACTTTATTATGCATATTAGCATTATAATTAGCCGATTCTTAATTGTATTTTAGTTAATGGCAATTGGTACCTGGCGTACTTACCATAAACTACAATGTAATAAATAATGGAATTCCATTAACTTATATGAACTATAAATGAAATAAGAATGAGTAACTAATTAAGTATTTAATAAACAAATAAGAAACTTAAATAGACCTTTTAATTCAGTAAAAGCCCTCCAAACTAACTCCAAAGTTAGATTAGTTTAATAGATGAAATTTAAAACTTCTTTATTGAAAAGTCTTAAGCACATCAATAGGATGTTTGAGGGAATTATTCAGATTAATTTGAATGGGCTATAAATGTAAAAGGTAATTTAAAACATAGTGTTTATGCTTCATACCTATAGTATGAGTCTATATATCTTGTATTTTCGACGGCCTTGTAAGTCTAGTGGGAGCGAGAAAAACCGCAGATATGAGGCCTAGAGTTTAAATTCCAGGTCAGACCAAAAATTTATTTGATTTTATTGGTTGATAATTTCACAAAATCAGGGCTAAAGTTTGCGGTACTAAACTCCGTGCCTCGAAGACCGTCATTCCTCTACTTAACTCTTTCCAATCAGAAGAATCATAGAATTGAAAGTGCTGTGTTTACATTTTAGTTATAACTAGCTGCGTCCCGCGGTTTGACCCGCGTCAAACGTTATAAATTATAGCCTGTGTGTTAATCCAGGGTGTCAGCTAACTACGTACCAAATGTTATTAAAATCGTTTCAGCCGTTTAGACGTGAAAAAGTAACAAACATACACACTCACACACTCACAAACTTTCACCTTTATAATATTAGTGTGATGTTAAAGTGTATGCGCAAACACGCATATGGCCCGCGCAGCTTCCATTGACACAGGACGCCACGGCCGAAATTCGACCAGGAGGACAATATATCTAGTGTCCTCTTTTATTGTTTTAGATGTAATTCAATTTTATAGAAAACTAGCAGTGCCTGCGGAACTATTTATAAATATTTTTGTCGCTGCCCGTTTGTCCCGCGTTTAATACTTCGGGTTAAAGTTCGGGATACATTTTGGAATTTATCATAGCCTATGGCACTCCAAAATAACGTAGCTTTCTATTGGTGAAATAATTTTGGAAATCGCTTCAGTAGATCCAGAGATTACCCTTTACAACGTCACAAACTCACAAACGTTACCTCTTTATAATATTAGTGTAGATGTTAGGTAGGAAATATATTTTAACAACTATATTTGGTTTTTAATTTTTGTATTGAAGTTTACTATACTAGAAAACTATACTAGAAAAAATAAATATGTATACAAAGTTTCTTAGCGTACTCAGAAACTACATAATATATGAACCAAAAAGAATAAAATTAAAATTTTAGGTTTATATCAATATTCGTAGTTTAACGGCAGGGGGTGCTGGTTTAACATGATAGTAACAACAGCATTCTAAAAAAACCGGCCAAGTGCGAGTCGGACTCGCACATGAAGGGTTCCGTAGCAGCAAGTATTTCAGTTGATTAAATGAAAGCAAATTGCGGTTTATAACGCATTCAAAAAAAACTACTTGCTAGATCTCGTTCCAACCAATTTTTGTTGTTAGTTTCTATGGTAATGTACATCATATATTTTTTTTAGTTTTATGATTCTCTTATTTTAGAAGTAACAGGGGGGGGACACTCATTTTACCACTTTGGAAGTGTCTCTCGCGCAAACTATTCAGTTTAGCTAAAAATGATATTAGGAACCTCAATATGATTTTTAGACCTATCCATAGACACGCGTCATGTATGGGTAAGATCAAAAAAAAATTATGAGTTTCAGTCCTATGTATGGCGACCCACCAAAATTATTGTTCTTTTTCTATTTTCGTGTAAAAACCTTAATGCGGTTCACAGAATGCACCTACTTACCAAGTTTCAGCAACACAGCTCTTATAGTTTCGGAAAAAAGTGGCTGTGACATACGGACGGACAGACAGACAGACAGACAGACATGACGAATCTATAAGGGTTCCGTTTTTTGCCATTTGGCTACGGAACCCTAATGATCGCCGCCAGAGCGGAGAGTCCCTTTCAGGAATACTGGGGAGAGACAGTTCTAGGTCTTTGTAAATAATTATTGTGTCAAAACTAACATATATACATAATAACCATTGTTACTAACACCAAAATACTAACACAATTATGGACAATTATGTAGGGAATTATTTTTTTCACCGGAATTATATATATACATTCGGAATTTAAATGTATGTGTTTTATTTTTCAGTACTTTGGAATAGTTTGGCTTTACACGATAGTTTAACATGTACCATAAAGAAATCAAAACTGCTTTCGTCACATTGACAATGAACAATAAAAGGACTGAGGAAATTTCTTATAAATTCGCCAAAGTGATTTACCCGTATTTAAAGAGAATTCTTTAAATAGGTTTAAGTATGCAAGTATTTAAAATTACGTAGACTATTTGTGCCCCTTACATGTACCATAAAGAAATCAAAACTGAATAGAATCATTAAATCCAGCACAATTTTTATTGACTTATTAAATTATATGTATTAGAAAATACTACTTTATTAACTAAATAGTTAAATATATATTTTGTTAACAGCCTCGGTCCTTTCGAAGCCAAGTCGATCTGCTATCAAGAAGCATGTCCAGTTTCCGGACGAACAGAGCTGCATTGAAGAGGCTACCGAAGCACCAGCACCAGCTGACACTGATTCGAATCCAGGTAAATACTATATTTTAACACGTAAGTAACATGTAATAGATAATTTACACACAGACATAGAACAAATAACCTTGCTCATCGTACCAAGATTTGTGCCTGGTGAGGATCGAACTCACGAGTAGACACATACACGGCTATAATACGGCTGAGGAAACAGGTAAACTCAACACTTAGACCAACAGGCCAGTCCACGCTTCAACATGGTGTGATAAGGGTACATGGAAAGATAGCCAAACAAAAAATGTCCCACTATCATAAAAAATTCATTTAGCGATAGTAAACTAAGCAGTATAGTTCGTCTTAAACTAATACATTCAGTCAAAAAAGTATCGGGAATGGATGATTTGTTTATGGTTCCAAATTCAAATTTTTGTTATTTTTTGTTGTTGTTGGATAGGCACAACTGTTTTCCATTTTGGCGCGGAGTTTGAGTTGCATCTGTTATTTATATTAAATACAGTGCTGGTTTTAGTAATATCATATATAGTGTGTATTGCAAATTTCATAATGGACAAAAACATCGAACAAAGAGTTTGTCTTAAATTTTGCATCGCTAATGGAATTTCGTGTTCGGAGTCACTGAAAATGTTACAGAAAGCTTACGGTGAATCGACTTTATCATAAACTCGTGCTTATGAGTGGTTCAAAGCGTTCAAAAGCGGTCGAGATGTGATGAAACATGTGCCTCGCTCTGGTAGGCCATCAACGTCTGCAACTGAAGTTAACATCGCAAAAGTGAAGGAAATAGTGACTGAAAATCCTCATTCAACTCTGGGAGAGATAGCCGCCGAACTTTCTGAATCTCACGAGTCGATTCGTACCATTTTAACTAATCATTTGGGTATGAAACATGTTGCCGCTTAGCGAGTCCCAAAAGATCTGAATTTTCTCCAAAAACTCAATTGCATGAAAGTCGCTGAGGACATGGTAGAACGAGTCAATTCCGACCCAACATTCATGAAACGCATTGTTACTGGTAAAGAGACGTGGGTTTACGAGTTTGACATGCAAACTCGTCAACAAGCTTCGGAGTGGCGCCTTCCAACTGAACCGAAACCGAAAAAACCACGCCAAAGTCGATCAAAGGTCAAAGTCATGTTGACGGTTTTCTTTGAATAGTGAGGTGTTGTGCACTCTGAATTATTACCGTTCGAGGTAAATAAAGAATATTATTTGAGCGTTATGCGGCGTTTAAGAGAGCCAATTCGACGAAAAAGGCCAGATTTGTGGCAAGAAAATTCTTGGATTTTGCACCACGATAATGCGCCTTCGCACAAGGCCATCATTGTGAACGAATTTTTGACCAAACACTCAACAAATACCATCCAGCAACCACCATATTCACCAGATATGGCTCCAGCTAACTTCTTTCTTTTTCCTAAACTCAAATTACCACTTCGTGGTACCCGTTTTCAATCTCGAATCGGTAGAAGACATAAAGGAGAATTCGCGGCGAGAACTGAACTCAATTCCGAAAGCAGCGTTTAAAAAATGTTTTGATGAATGGATTGTTCGTTGGCGTAAGTGTATCGTTTCTGAAGGAGCGTACTTTGAAGGTGATAAAATACATTTGGATGAATAACAAACATTTTGTATATTATTTATCTTTTCCCGGTACTTTTTTGACAGAGTAGTATATTGAAATATTGATTTGAATATAAATTGGAAGTCCCACAGGCGCTAGGCGGCGGAAAATAGTTGAGATTCAACTAATGAAATAACTGAATGAAGAGAACCACATACACAGTACGCGTATTATACGCGTAGCATACGCGGTCTCATGTCTTCGCAATTTTATGTTACTCTGGTGTAATTCGATCAATGATTTAAATTACAAAAAAACAATGGAATAGGATTATTGCTAATATAGGAGGTTTGTTGACTTATAGTCTACATTTTAAATTACTTATGACTGAACGCTTTCATATAGATACATATATAAATGTGCCGTTTTGTGAGAATAAACTTGGCACTTTTTTTCTCTCACATGAGATTGTAATTCATAAACGCCAATGTCAGAAATAGTAGCCGACTAGCTCTACCTGCCTAATTTATATGTAAATATATAATTTATTTAAAATAGAATAAATATCTTGGGACCACTAACACACTACCATCTGATCCCAAACTAGACAGAGCCTTTACTGTGTCAACGCGATAACTGAGAAACATCCTTATAGAGTTTCTACAAATCAAATTATGGATAATTGAATAAATAAAAACAACATAAACAGGGTAAGAGAAATCTGACAAAACAAATTCTTGGGTGGACTTGTAGACTAAGGCTAAACTGGAAAGCCCATGTTGATATTTTTTTGTATTTGAATGTGCAAATGAAACATTTTATACAACGTAACATCATTTCAGACAATAGTAACACAATGGCGACGGCCATATATTGGTCCTTCGGCAGTTAAAGGGCTACCCACTTAACCCATATTAATTCCCATTTTGACTCCCCATTGAAATAGCAAAACTATTTAAAGGACGACGTTTAGTACTAAAATATAAATCCAATTGCAATAGTTGATGTAGATGTAGTAGAGAGGCACTCACCTCACTATTATATCTAAATCAAGTATAGGTACTATGGCGTATATGC
The DNA here is from genome assembly GCA_951640165.1 of Pseudoips prasinana. Lineage (NCBI taxonomy): Eukaryota > Metazoa > Arthropoda > Insecta > Lepidoptera > Nolidae > Pseudoips > Pseudoips prasinana. Next base: position 23,110,564 of record OX621234.1, read on the forward strand.
AGTCCAGATGCCTTCGGGATCTTTTGGATATTCAGGGATAAAATACGTTGATTTAAACTTGAAATTATATATATTATATATAACGACAGAACCCGATATAAATTTTATATCGGGTTCTGTCGTTGACTGAATGCCAAAATGTATTTGTTTTCCGTTTGAATTATGCACGATTATTTTTTTAAAACGTTTTCTTGGATTAACGAAGGTGTACAACCAAGAAGGTTGTACACCTTCGTTACTCAGCTATACTTTTCAACGATATTCTTACAGTCAGCAGTATTCACTTAGGACTTCCATTCCATTGCCCCATACCACCCCCTATACTAGGATATACTCGCACATTTGATGAATGTGAAGAAGACATCAACAAATCCTAATGTAACTAAAATATGTATTAATATCACGTCTTAAACATTATCTCATTATAATTTACAAGTTTAACACAATATAATTATTTTAATAAATTTAATTGAGTTTTCTTGCATTAAGTCAGTCAGTTAACAATCCTTAAAACGGTCAAAGTCACTTTAAATACGGCAAGTTATTAAAATAGTTCTGAGCATTTATTTAAGAAAACGGTTTTTAACGTTATAGATTAGTATGCAGAGCCAGATCAACTGGATTTTTGTTTATTTACCTGACTTTTATTGAGCTGAGAAAATAGGAAACGGGAATTATAATAATATCTGGGGACAATGTCATACAAATCATCCTAGCCCCAAACTAAGCAAAGCTTGTACTATGGGTAGCGACGATATACATACTTATATAGATAGATAAATACTTATATACATAGAAAACATCCATGACTCAGAATCAAATATTCGTGCTCATCACACAAATATTTGCACTTACCGGGATTCGAACCCAAGACCACCAGCTTCGTAGGCAGGAGCACTACCAACTAGGCTACGGTGACCGTTGAGTATATATCTATACATATAATAAAATTGTAGGAAAGTCACAACTGTACATTGAATATTTTTTTTAAAGGATACTTGGGGCGTGATCTACAATCGATATCGAAACCAAAAATATAGTTTTTAGAATTTTTGTCTGTTTGACTGTATGTATGTCCGGGCTAAACTCAAAAAGTACTGCATGGATTTACTTCAAATTTTGTATCAATATTACTAAGAGGTCGGGTCAACATATAGGCTACATATTATCACGCTATCACCTACGGTGGAGGAGTTGAGATAATTTATAAAGTGTAACGCGGGTAAAACCTCGGGGCACAGCTAGTAGTAAATAAGACGGTAACTAAGTAAGCCGCATCGTAGGGCAAACCCTATGGAGTACGAACCTCAGCTTAGGGCTATTACCGACATCTTATTTACTTATCGAATTGTGGTTACCCTAGTGACAGAGTTATTCAAGCCACCCAGTAGGCCTCTGACATGGCTTAACGACTGTTGTCTAATGACTACAACTGGGGCCGACAGCTTAACGTGCCCTCCGCAGTACGAAGACCCTCAGAAATTAAACAACTTTGGTTGTCAGCTATCTAAAAACTGACCGCGAATCTAACAGCTTAACCTCGCCGATCACTTACAGACTGGTGAGAGCATCTAGCTATGAGCGCCTACTTTACTATTACTGAAATGTGGCTCTAGCACGAGTTCCTGCAGTTTACTTACTCGATCACACGTACAGTTTCATCCCATACATTGAACACCAGAGTTTTAGTTCTTAATAGTTTCCGCGAGAGGCGCTTGTGTCAATGTATGGGAGGAAACTGTACGTGTGATCGAGTAAGTAAACTGCAGGAACTCGTGCTAGAGGCAATGATAAGCATAAGAGGATGGGTTGTTGTGGATTCGGGTTGCTCCACCGATTAAGGATCGGAGGCTTGAGTTCTTTATAAGACATTGTGGGTAGGTATCAGACATGATTGGATTTTATTTTAGCCCAATTTTTATTTTTTATTAAACACACAAACATTCATTTCGACGGTCACCGTAGCCTAGTTGGTAGTGCTCCTGCCTACGAAGCTGGTGGTCCTGGGTTCGAATCCCGGTAAGTGCAAATATTTGTGTGATGAGCACGAATATTTGTTTCTGAGTCATGGATGTTTTCTATGTATATAAGTATTTATTTATCTATATAAGTATGTATATCGTCGCCTTGTACCCATAGTACAAGCTTTGCTTAGTTTGGGGCAAGGATGATCTGTGTGACTAGATATTATTATTATTCCAAATTTAAGTGACATGTTACAAAGTATCATATCCCGGTACATTATTGACACACAGCCATCTAATCCCAAACTAAGCAGAGTTTGCACTATGGAAACCAGATAACTAATATATAACATACTACCTGTTTCCCGCGGTTTTACCCGCGTTAAAATTTAAAATGCTGCCTATGTGTCAATCCAGCGTGTCAGCTAACTCCGTACCAAATTTTATTAAAATCGATCCAGCCGTTTAGACGTGAAGAAGTAACAAACATACACACTCACACACTCACAAACTTTCGCCTTTATAATATTAGTGTGATACTATTTCTCTTCTGTGAATACTTACTTATATAGATAATTACACCCAGACGCAGGACAAATAGACATAATAATATCCATGCACACAAATATCCGCCCTGGGGCTCTACCGGCTAAGTCGCTGAACATCGATTCCTTAAATGGCGTTCAAATAAATAAATGTAAAAAAATCAATCGTTAAATCGGCTTCCATGAGCACATGTGACGTCATAAATGGTCCGGAACCGATTGTCAACGTTGAAGCCGATTTAACGATTGATTAAGTCATTTTAAACCTTTATTTATTTGAACGCTATTTAAGAAATTGATGTTTGGTGACTTAGCCGGTAGAGCCACTGGGTGGTAATCGAACCCACGACGTGCGGCGTGAAAGGCAAGCATTTACCCACCACGCCAACCGCCTTACCTACATAGGCGAGCTTAACTTCGTGTCGTTATTGCGTGCGGTGTGTTATAACAATCACATTTACGTATGTATTTTTCATGCAGTCATTTGTACCGTAATAATTGTATACTCTGCACCGATGCGTACACGCGCCACGTTTCCATCACTGTCCGTTAACGATTAATATTTAATAGCCATTTATCAGGCCTCCATTTCGTTCTTATAGATTGTACAACGAGGGCATAAAACTAACCATAAAATGGTTTTATAACCCAATCATACACAATGCTTTTCAGATTTATTGCTTCCAGGAATGTCTTAGACGGTACCTTGACTTCCTAAACAAGTCGAGGCCGTACGACCCCTTGCCCGCGCCCTTCTTGACACTGAGTTGGCATTCTTATCGATGAAATGCCCACTCCAGTCCTTATGTGTGTATACGCGTAATAATATACAGCGACAGCTACATAACTCATCCCTAGAACCCGACCATATCATGGATATCCACGTCAGTTATCGCTCTGAGCCCAAATGGTTCCTATGAGGCACAGGTTACTTAGTTTGTAATTGTATTAGCGCAATATCTAGAACCTTGTATGGTGATGTAGTGAAAGCATCCTAGACTAATTATAAACATCATGTTAAAATAATACAAAAACTGGATGTATTAATACGAAAAATCTGCGAGAATATAATATGTTTTACGTAAGGCTTAATTGTCATGGTCTTAGAAGAAGTAAATCATTTAACAGCTTAAATACAGTTTTGTTACACATTATCTTATTGTAAACAAGAACTAAATTAATAGGTACTTACGATATTAAACTTTCAGCGAAATGTTATTATATCCTTGAAACTAAAAGATTACGGATCACCGTTAATCGGATAAAGATACCATTAATCCATCTATTTGCCGTCTATTCAGAAACTTAAATAATTCTTGTTACCTTAGAAAATAAATAAGTCTGGTTCTAAAGAACAAGAAGTTCTGGTTCTAGAGGAGCAGTTTTCGATATTTTCCCTTCTTTTATTAATGTTAACATACCATGACATACGATTACCAAAAGAATGTCTAATACCTGAAAAATAAAAGACGTAAATTACACTTGAGGATGGTTAACTGCCGAGAAAAAAATATTTATGTAAATATCCGCGCCGCCTTGAGCTTCCTTAAAGACAGCATCCGTTCATTGAATGCGTCTCACGTTTTTCGTTTAACCATTAGTCTACCTGCTGATCCCGAATCACTTCATTTACCTTTTAAGAGTCTACGAGACTCCCATCTTATACAACTTTGAATATGTTTAAAACAAAAGCAAAGTGTTCTTATGAATAATTTATTGGAATTGGATAATAATGCCACGTTTCGTTTAAGTACGAGTAAGTAACAAACTTGAAGATAATAATTAAAAAAGTAAACACTTCACACATATAAATTAACGTAGTCGTTAATTTATATGTGTGAAATGTTTATACATTCATAATATTCAATTCATGTACATTCATAATATCGGGGGCTTATGACATCTATACATATAATAAAATAGTAGGAAAGTCAAAACTGTACATTCAGTATTTTTTTAAAGGATACTTGGAGCGTGATCTACAATCAATAACGAGGCCAAAAATATAGTTTTTAGAATTTTTGTCTGTTTGTCTGTATGTATGTCCGGGCTAAACTCAAAAAGTACTGTTCAAATTTTGTATGAATATTACTAAGAGGTCGGGTCAACATATAGGCTACATATTATCACACTATCACCTAAGGGGGAGGAGCTGTGATAATTTATAATGTTTAACGCGGGTAAAACCGCGGGGCACAGCTAGTACAAAATATGGAGATTTCTTATTCTCAGACCTACCCATTATACACAAAAAAAACGAGTGTGCTTTAGACCACACGGCTGAAGTAGAACTTAGATGTACGAAACGTAACGGGTTATGGGAGAAAAAGAGAGACAGAGAATGTGTGCTCCCACGTCCTTCTCTTGTCTCTACAGTGATATACGAAACCTAACTAGGTTTACGACAAACTACTATGATAAACTGGTATGAAACTGAGTATTGTGTAGAACTAGGGTAGGTTTACTAGTATACCTGGAATTAGCTACCTATTTAAATAAAGAGCGATTTCAGTCGTCAGCAATGAGAGTCTGCTATCCTGTCTGGACTTGTTAAATACAATACAAACATAATCGAATTGCGAACCTCTCTTATTTTTAATGTTGGTAATGAAATATCTAGACCTGATGATATTGAGACAATATGAAATTCCAAAAAGCTCTGCCACAATGTTGTAAATAAGAGGCACAGATAGCTAGATATATAATACCTTGGTGGCAGAAAATATCTTAAAAGAAAATTTTAAGGACACACCTGACGCTGTGTATAGGGCTCATTCCCTAGAGAAGAATCAATATACTGAGCAGTGGCGTAAAAGTTTTAACTTTTACACTATCCATGCAATACTGTAAAATTCCTTGGTGTATAAAGAACAAGTTATCAGCTTAAAATATTATGCTTAAATTATTACGGCGGCGAACATCAGCATATCATTACATGGAGTAATGATATGCTGATGTTCGCCTCATCTCTCAAAGGGCGTAAAACCCGACCCGCGGGAATATCTACCATAAGATGGGCAGCATCTTCTATTTGAATACTATGATCATCATACGATGATGTGTGGGGCGATTATGCCTTATTTCCCCAAGATGACTCTTGGTGGAGGGTGTGGTCCAGCAGTAGACTTTTTAAAGCTGAATCAATAAAAGTGCATATAATTTAATTAATGCCTAGATGCTTACCCGTAGTTCCAACGTTACGCTTACAGGTATACCTCTACATAGCATATTAACCATATTTTGACGCATAGGTAGAAGCAGCGGCATGGGATCTATGTATGTAGCACGATTCCACATGGCTTCCTGCCGGAAGTTATAAACCGTGACCATATATTTCTGTTCTTTATAATCAGCTACAACGCTCGTTCACCTCTGTCAGGTAGGATTAGCCAATTTTTTTTTATCTATACAGCAAATTTGCTCTTTTATTTATTAATCAAGTCGGTTACTCTTATGTTTCCGTATTATCTTTTGTCTTTTTTATTCATGCGTAAAATAAGTATCAATTACTTTTATCCATTATAAACAATACCTACTAACCATTTCTATTTTTTTCTAATATCCGTTTGACTTACGTTTTTCCTATTTCTTCTTTTTGTAAATTGGCGAGCTACCAAAGCATTGACAAGATTCGTCTGATACTTTCCTGTTGAAGGCGTCGATAATATAAAGCTATATGAATATAAGAAAATCTAACACTATCAGCAACATTATAATATACATTTGTCTAATTTTGCTGATGGTTACAAATTTATATTTAAGGGTTATTATGACAATCGCTATCTGAAAACGCTCCTGATTAACCAATTTGAAGTATGGACATTAATGACCTTAAACTCTATATAACATTTTAATGATGACAATATAATGTCTTTGACAGTGTAATCTTTTTTTTTTTCCCTTGATTCTCGTTTCATAGTACACTAGCGAGCACTAGCTACCCACGAGTTTGACCGCGACAATTTCGAATGAGGACCAACCTAAACAAAAAGTCCCAACATACGTGAAAAAGTAACTTCGCGAAATTTTAAAATGAATAAATAAAGTGTGTAAAATAAAAAAGTGAATAAATAAAGAAAGGCCGTTCCTTAAAATCTTGTATGCCGTTTCTGTCAGAAACGGTTTTAGAGATGATCCAATTAAAATTGTTAGTGATACTAAAGTCAAGTTATATTTAAATTTGAACACTCAGAAAAAAAGGACGCAAAAAAAAAACACAGCGTTCATAATAAAAGTTTCACTGACTCACTAATTAACACATAAGTATACGATAATTTTCCATTGGCCTACAATTTTGAAATTTGGCACCAAGAGCTAGAGAAAAAAGGGAAATGTATTGATTTTTGCTACGTGTCATTAGCTGTCAACGTAAAATTGAGATTCTCCCTCTGTAAGACCAAAAGCTAGACACGCAAGAGAGGTAAAACTAGCCATGTATAGACTATACCTATCAAGCGTAAATTGTTAGTGTCGATTTATTGAATCAGTTTTGCATTTTTTTTAACAACAAATATTCCCTGATATTTGGTTTAAAACATGCATTTCTATCTTTATTTTTAACTGAAAGACCAAAGACCTATTTTCATGCGTTTAACTTAAATGTCACATTTTTCATTCAAACTTACATCCCCAAAAATATTGAAATACATATTTTTTATTTTTAACTGAAATACCAATTTTCATGCATTTAACTTCAAAAATGACAAATTTTCATACAATCTTTCATCCCTTATTTTACTCCCTTTGGTTGGTATTTTCGAAAAACCCTTCTTTAGTGGATGCCTCCAAAAAATCAAGTCTCTAAACCCAGCCGAAAGGCTGGGGTTAGGTTAGACTTGAAATTTTGATAGTAGGTACCGTTTATGAATGGTGAAGACTGCACGTTGATATACCAGTGAGTCAGTCAGTTTCCTCTTTTATATATATAGATAATCATTCTTTACGCTATTCAACTATACAGAAATTATATTTTGAACGTCAAAAATATCCAAATCCAACTAAAATAAAGTGGTCGCTCTTAAAATTGTATTATTAATGCTTTCGTCACTGTACTGAGGCTTTCTCTGTTTTCTGCAGTCTTTTGATTTAATAAGTACATAATACGCTAAAAACATCATTGTTTGAATAAGAAAAAACAGACACTATAAATAAATTATGTTTACAGATTCTCATGCCCATCTCAAAAAAAGCAACATACATATATAAAATCTTTCAAAAACACATACAGATATGTAAATTTTATTTATGACATTATTACTAATCATAACTATCCGATGTTTCTGCCTTTATTTTAACGCATGCCACGAAATACAGTTTGTATAATAAATAGAGGAATATAAACTCAATTCCATAAGCATGGTATGGAAAATAAGGAATTAAGTTCGACAAAGGCATATACGATTTGAGTAAATAAATTAACCATTTCGTATTAAATTAGTCCAAACAACTTCTTCAACTTCTTTTGACATACCTCAATTTTGTATCAGATATTAAAAACTAAACTAAATAATATAACTTAGTCGCCTCCCCACTTCGTGCCCGGGTTCGTTTCCCGCACAGTACAACTATTTGTGTAACCCATAAGTAGTGGCTCTGAGTATGGGTATATATTGTGTCCGCCAATTATACCTATACTTGGTCAGTACCCCGTGACACAGACATCCATGACAGGTGTGGTCGCAAAAAGTTTTTGGCCTGTATTGCATTATATTAAATCTTACAAACATTATTAAAAAAGCTACTTTTAGAACGTCCGTTTTCCCAACTGGAAAGTTCTATGAGCCATGTAATGTTCTTAATTTTAGCAAACTTTTCATTTTCCACATAATTATTTTCAACATTATAACATTTCCCATAAAAAAATGACAAACGACGCTAAGACTTAGTCTGTAAAATCCGATAGCTCGTTTTTCATTCACAAAACGATTTATGTCGTGTGAAATTTCTGTTCGAGTTCATCTAATAGAGGAAAAGAGAAGTATGAGGAGAATGAAGTCTATTTACATAAACTGTCCCGAATAAAAATATAATTTAGTTTATTTAAAATATAATTAACAAATAACTAAACTAATCTTTACGTCTGTTTTTACTTGTGTCACTCTTTTATGTATTAATTATTAAGAAAAAAAAAAGAAATTGTATAATAACACGTAATGCTTTATGGCAATCTAGCAACCTAGCTAGGGGCGCTTTCCATAATTTAATCTCCTAACCATTTCAGTCATAATTTATTGTTTTACGTAATATCACCTTATTAAAACGGAAATAAACTAATCATTTATTAATTCAAAGCTGTAAAAGGTCTAACCCCTTATACCTGTCCAACAAGCCTGATAGATCCATTGTTGCAAAATGACTTCCACATTACGTAGCATTGCGTCGTTCTTGCAGTTGAAGACAATGGTTAATGTGTCACAGCCAATTTAAAGGTAATTTGAAGGGCTGTAACTTTCACTATAGAAATGTTGTGCAGATTCCATTCTTTATATTTATATTAATTTATAGATTAGGAACTTGATTTTCGAGTATATGTATTATGATTATATGCTACAAAAACTTCCATACGCTATATTTTATATCGTAGGTCGAGAATATTTTAATGATAAAGCCTCAACACCTTACACTGTAAGTGATTATGTGACATAAAGTCATGGTCGCTTGGTTTAACAAAATATTAAAATGTTACTACTATTCATGCTAGAAATAATAATGATAGATAATCATACTAATATTATAAATGCGAAAGTTTGTGAGTACTTTGTTACTCTTTCTCGCAAAACCTACCCAACGGATTTTGATGAAACTTCGTAGTAATATAGCTTATACATCCAAATAATACATAGGCTATAATTTGTAAATTTTAACGCGGGTATAACCGTGGGTCACGGCTAGTATAAAATATAAATAAAATAAATGTAATAATGTTTCCTTTGTTTTTAGGCCAATCCAACCTCCGAATAATAGAAAATTATATAAAAAAATAAACGCAAGGAAAAGGCAAAAAACAAACCGTAGTTTCTTTCTGGCTTTCTTCTCAGCGAGATAAAGCCGCAGATTAACAAGAGTAGTATGTAATCACCCTCTCAGTTATGACACCCTCTTTGTTAACATACTACTTCAGAGTCCCCCTGAGGTAAGGCCTGAACCCCATAAGGGGTACTCTTATGGGGTTCAGGCCTTAGATATAGGTGTATCAGATATTTGTCGCTTAAATTTAACTACTGGTTGAGAGCCTTCAGAGTACGCCAATTACTCGTTATCTTCAATGTCTAAATAAAGTAAAAATATGCTTATTTACCTTTGTTTTTGATTTTAATAGTGCATTGTAAGATTGACAGGTGACAGGACAGACAAAGAAAGAAAAGAAAGAAAGAAAAAATATTTATTCCGTAAACAAGCACAGATAATAATAATATATATAGGTACACATAAAGAAGTTCTTAATTGCTATCTGTGCGAGTCCGAATTGGTCCCATCTCAGCACTAGCTGCGACATTACTGTATAAGTGTATGTTTATACACAAATGTTAGATTTTTTGTTATTATTTCATCATTATTTCATTTGTATTGCCTATTAGGAAAACACAATAGTCTGAGTAGATAGTAAGAAGTAATAAAGGCTCTAATTATTTCCATTTTATTATTTTTACAGTGTCTATTATTATTATAAATTAGAAAAAATGGTCATACTTAATATTACTAGAAGCATTACTATAATTCGCAACGTAGTTGGTTAATTATTAAACAAACAATGTTGTTTTCGTGAATTTGCGCACATCCAAGCGATTTATGGCAATCCTTTTTATCAACCCTCTTTAGATCGCACGCGAGGACATACTTTTTATATCGGTTATATGTACCGGCAACTGTGCAGATCTTTAGGGGGGCTTACGTCCATCAGTGGACGTCCTTCGTTTGTCATAATGTTGAAGTACTGTAATAATCATTAACTCGTATTTGTTCACAGCAGAGGGTCACGTGATAAGCTCACTATGGATGGAGTTGGAGACTGAGGCGCCGGCACCAGAACGCTGACGGCGGCGCAGCGAGCAGTACTACCGGCCGGTGTCGCGTGCGCGCATCGAGCGCCGCAAGATGTCTGCCGCCGGAGTACCGCCCGCTGAAGAGACCAGCAAAGATTCGCTATAAATAGATGGAACTTGCCATGGTTGATCGACTTAAATATTCTTATTGAGGCTATAGTAGCCAGAACAAACGCACCGTATCTATCAGTAAATGTGCGGTTCATTATCAATGTACTCGCGGGCCACTATATTAGGTCTTTTTTTATTAAATTGAACCGTCGCACAAAGTTATATTGTAATTATTTAGTACACTAAAAGTTAGGTAAATTTGACAAAATACCCCTACCTAAATTGCCTATCTACCTAACTCTTATTATTTTTGTTCCATCTGCCCTTAGACACAGACCGTCTCTAACTCAGGATCACAGGCTTAACTTGCATGATCATGAATGTCTGCTACGTAATTCTGTTGTTGCCAATAGTTAGTAATGGTATTTTGCCAAAAGTTTTTGTTTGATTCTGTTATTTCAGGTACGAACTTCAATCGTAATCAAATCAAAAATCGTAAGGATACATTTACGATTTTAACTTTTTAGATACTTTTAGATATGCGTAATTTTTCAAAATAGCTACGAAAGATCTTTTTACTGTTGTTGGTATTGCCTGCCTGCTGTTGGTACTCCTACAATAAATTAATTAAGGGTATTGAATGTACAGGAAGTTACAACTTAAAACATAACTTTAATTTTTTTTATTCTTTACTTCGGGAAGAAATCTTCTGGAAGAGTTAAATTTGCAACTCTTTGAGCTGGTCAGAATACAAAACAGATATTTTAACAAAGAAACTTGTGTTTGTTATTAGATGACAGTTCATTTGCTAACAATTTAAATGATTAATAATATTTAGCCGCTGAATTAATCCAATATAAGTAAGCGAGAAAGATTTCTTTTTTCTTAAGTATTGTTTTTTGGCAGGCACAGGTTCGAGCATATAGACAAAGGCACACTTAAATTCGGTAATGCTCTTTTTGGTTCATTAAAACTTTTTGGTTACTAACGAAACGACCGAATACGTACCGGCCAAAAATACTAGTTACCTAATGTAACAAATCTATCATAGACGGTCATTAATCGACCGACAAAACTAGAGAAGCGGTTCAACAAAACTTTTGTCATTACGGAGCAGCGATCACTGCGTAAAACCGTCAATAACAAAGACAAGCCCGGACGTAGGGGATGTGGCGGATATAAGACTATAACATTCCGACGTATTATTAAGACTTCAACGGTCGGAATACTTACCTACATTTTCGAGGCGTTATGGGAACATTATGTAACTACAACTTATTCAGCTCATCGGTCGTTTAAGTTATACAGCTTCCAAATTTTAAAGTCTCATGGAAGACAATATTTAGCAAGAATCTACTTGAACACGAATACATGCATCGTGTTGTTCATTTTGCCTTTGACCTAGCATTCCCAGCTGGATGCACATACCTATATACCGATGCCAGGGTTGTCCGCAGGTCACGCTGTGACCTTAAACTACTTTTCGAGGTCGCCGACCGTCTGGTCTAACAGATACGTTTAATAAACGCAAAAAAACGGATCAGTAAAAATTTTACACCTTTAAATTAGTCGCAATTTTGCTTCTACCAATAAACTTATCCAGTTGTTATGCCCTTCAATCAGCTCCAATCAGCTTTAACATCATTTCTAGCTGATATAGTCGTCTACAATTTATAGATATAATATAAGTACATATAAAAGTTTGGATACCGATAATTATATAGGAGATGTATACGTATTCCCTGCTGATGGTACCTTCCCGCTTCAGACAAGGCCAAAGATACATACAGGTTCTGATATTTTACACCTTACAATATGATTTTATTTGCTGAGCAGCATATCTTATAGTTATTTGTTATGTGCCTACTAGTTCACATGCAAATCGGTAAATAGCTACATTGGACGTGGACAGCGGCTTGCGTAGACAATTAGATCGGTTTTAGTAGAAAAATATGGTAACAAAAATTGCCCCATTAAGATTTCATTCCTAATGAAATCGCAATATTTTGTTTTATGGGATTCCTGTTGTTATACCTTTGAGATGTACGGCAAGTCCATTTTATGATAGCCTGGTTTATCCAGTTCGCTTCTAAATGAGTCTTACATTAGGAGCTTTTCTTTTATGTCAAGGCGAATGCCTACGCATGCCACCCGCCAAGTGTATGCATGGACGTTTTTGGCGCCTTGTGGGGGGGGGGGGTCCCGTGAACATGGGTGTGCTGGTCCGGTGTAAATTAGAAGCTACAAATTAGATATCTATTGGTAAGTATTACTTGCATTACAAAACGAAACACTGCACGTTTTCATTACATTACATTGAGGTACTGTTAAGGTAAGTATACTCAATTAATTCGAGATAACAATACAGTAAGATAATGAGTTTTGAAATATAAAAGACGACAGGGGCCATTATCAACCAGTCCTTTTCGCATTCAAAAGTATTTCTCGTTTTGAGTCATGGATATCTAGACTAGTATTATTTGACACAATACATATTATTTGTCCCGCCCCGTTTTTTAAGTCGAAGTTATACTCCGCGTAAACCAATAATAGTCTACTTAAACTGCTGAATGTATACATTTGGTAAAATAGCCACTGAAAAAAAGAATAAACGGTGAAGCACCGCCTATTATCTCAATACTATATTATGAAATAACATAAATTTAGCTCATTTTTGTAACAGAAAATAGGAGAATACAAAGCCACAATTTTGTGGATTTGAGTTTTATTTGGTTTTTACATGTATTCGTAGACAGCGACACCGACTCTACCGTATCAATACCTCTCAGGTCCTCGTATGGTACTGTGAATATTTATTCATGTGGAAAAATAATAGCATGGAATCCCTGGGTTATTTACTCTGCATAACAAGCATTTAAAGATAAAAATCTGACTGTAGCAGTATAAATTACAATATAATGGAAGGTGTCCTATTGTTCCTATGTTTTCATTATTCTCGAATTGGAATACTTATTAACATTTATTCTTTGAATCAACAGTTTTCATAATACTGGATTTTATTAATTATAGACTGATTTATTGCGCTGACATGCTTTTTAATATTTCTTTGATGATATTCATACAGAAACCATAACCACATTGTGACGGCGGCATTCCAATATAACAGTATCAATATTAGTGTAGTATATATTATATTCCTGCAGTGGACCGCACTTATGTATTTTTTTATTTAGGTGCAACCAAAGAGTCTTTAAGGCGATTTAACTATAAGCAAACAGGGTAAAGCCAAGCTATAATCAAATTAGACAAAAAAAATCTATATTGCACTATATTTGTAATTATGATGTATGTATGTAAGGACAAGAAATATACTAAGGATTATCGATGCCAACAAAAACCGCAGCGCTATATACTTTAGCTACTCAATTATGGTATTTTTAAGGCGATTTGAATTTCAAATGCAAGCTTACTGTTTAATTATAGTTGTCGGCGCTTTCTGTCAGACGAATCTATCAGAGTGCTGTATTTATTGACAGTTTCATACAGTCCATATGCAGATTGTCTGTATAGAAAATTTGTTAGCATATTTATGCCTATTGTTTGAATTATTATATCATAAATAGCTTCATATTGCTCTACAGAGTAGTATTACATACTAAACGTTTACCGTGTGTAGTATATAATAATATAGTATATTGATAATTATCGATCTATTGAATACATTTTTGTCGTGTAATACGCATAATTAATAGTTTTATTTAAATTAATTCTTCATGTTTAATTAAGAGTGTATCGGGAAACAAAATGAATGACAAACATTTGAAGTACATGAAGCTGAGTTGCGATATATCAGTTTGCAATTATATTACCTGCTTTAAATACTTAACGAATTCGCATTCTATGAGATAAAACATGGTTTTCCACAAATTACTTAGTTTGATCACGATCTAAAACTGCTTAAAAAGTCCTTAACAATAAATAATTTATTAATTGAGTTAGGGATGGCAACAGATTTTGATTAATTCTAGATTTTAAATGGCTTCCACGGTGCATCTAACTATTAGTAGACTACCGTGTCACTGGATGCAAACGTAGCAAGAATAATTTTAAACTGTGTAATATAACAAGGCAATCAGGTATATCTTGGAAATCTATTGAATTATATTTCCAAAATGGGTCAGGGATTTGAGTTTCCACTACCGAAGGTCCAGTAAGGTCCTCGCAGTTGAACTATGTTAAACAAATTGAGAATTTATATGTAAAACTAATTTGTTGTAAAATTGTACTACTGGAATGAATATGATTCTTCCAGTCTACAAAGAATGGGAAATCTACTCCGACAGTCTCCAATCTAATATTATATTCATATACCAAAGATCAATATACCGAAGAAAACTAAGCCGATTCCTTGCCTGTTCGGTGATTTAGCTACTATATCCAATATCGTTATTCGTATGATGTTGATCAAATATCAAACTCGAAAATATCAACTGTCTAAAAGAGCATTATGTTATAATATCCAAATATTAACAAGAGGAGGTTAAGGATCACGTAGACATGCTTCCAATCGATATGGTTGAAGTGCAGAGAATCGTGATCACTTAATTAGGTAATAACACTATCTTCCAATTCGGTCATATTTATGAATGGAATTGACTGATGGGTTTTAAAAATACGACTACTTATGCACCCTGTACCTACTATAAGTACGTACAGGGTGCATAAAGTAACTGTAGCACAGCAACATTTTTTTAAGAATTCCATCAAAATTCAGCTAGCATGTTATCAATCAGTGTCTAAAATAGGTAATAAATATTATTTACGTCAGACTACATCGCTTATATTTGTTATAAACAATGTGTACTACGTTAGTAAATGGTAGAATTAATAACAATCACATCACATCTTAGTGTTCCAGTTAGAGTGCGGTCAGGCATCACAGAGTGTGTACCTAGCCAATACCGAGGATCACAAAGTTTGTACTTGCACACTGTGACCGCCTGACCGCAAAATTCACTGAGGCGCCCAATGTCCATATTAACACAATTCGGTTAAACCAAGATCATCGTATTGAAAGTTTGTTGAAAGTTACACGATTGTGGGATTATGAATACGAACCAGAATATTTTCATACACCTAGTTAAAAAAATGTTTCAATGAATAATTTGCTTCGTTTAAATAAAATATGTACCAGATAGTACCTATAAGTATTCACGAATCTAAATATTTAGTACTTATATCTACCAGGTGTCAGGATATGCGAATCTAGAGGGTCCTACTTAACTTTGTAAAAGTAAATGTAAGTTGGTGAAATAAATAGTTTTGTCTATTTCGTGATCAGCTATTTTATCAGTGATCAGATGTTGATCAGGATTTATGTTTCCCGATTTAGATTTAATTTCGGTACATGATACCTTACTTAAGCCAATAATTTTAAGCATTAGTTTATATTTTGTATTAAGTTTTGAATATAAAATTTAAGAAGATACCAAAAATATTTATAGTTATATTTCCTAGTAATAATGGCTGGTAAAATATAAGTCTTGTAGTTTGTAATGATTAATTAGGTTTGTTCGTAACCCGCCACCCTAGATACCTAATTACGCTAATCTAACAACGTGGCTGGCATTATGCTCTTGGACCATACAGCAATTTTAGAGACTTTATCGGTATTTATCTATTTACATATTAATACATAAATGAATATTTTTTTTAGCGAATTCCTTCTTCCTAGCCTAAATGTCACTTTTGGACTATTTGTGTTTTAAATTGTATTTCATTTAAATTTTATAACGTTAAGAAAATATGGTCCTTTGTTCTGAATAATTTGTGGCATTAATTTTAAACACTTGATGGGTAAAAAGTATAATTTAATATTTCTATTATACAATGTTTGACCAATTTATGAACATATTTGACCATTTGTACAATCCGCATATATTGAAATAATTAAAAAATCTATCATATTTCGTGTTAAAATATGTAAGTAATTTTAATTAGTGATTCTAATAACTAAATCGGAGCTCTGCTTATCTCCAAACTTGACTAGCTGCTAAGCGAGTCAGGTGGAAGAAACAGGTTCCCTAGGCCCTAGTGTAAAGATAAGCACGATTTCGAACTGAATTTCACATTTATAAACCCAGCTTACGGTATGTAACTATCAATTACCTGTGTCAGGGTATAAAATAGTTCGGCATAATCGGTAAAGTCATTTGACGGTAACTGATAGATACCTACCATATTCCTTACCAATATATTACACTCACGATGCGATTATCTGGAACATATTCAACCAATGTAATGTTAAATGTACCTATTTACTGTTCTGACATATGTTGTTTAATGTTTGTTGCTGTAATAAACGTATCCAATTAATTGTTGTTTTATTTGCTTAATAATACCCGTTAAATGTTATACCTTATGTGTACTCAACACACTGAGAACCCTGCTGGAAAAGAATATTTATATTTTTCTTTCGCCTCCTAAATTTAGCCCCTTTAGAAAATCTATACATATAATAAAATAGTAGGAAAGTCAAAACTGTTCTTTGAATATTTTTGAAAAAGGATACTTGGGGCGTGATCTATGGATTTACTTCAAATTTTGCATGAATATTACTAAGATGTCGGGTACGGGGAATCGCGGGGCACAGCTGGTTTAGAATATTAACAGTCCATCTCAGATCAAATACTCCATAGGAACCCCATATCATTCCGTGGGGGGCGTGGAAGGAGAAGTGGAGTGAATACCTACCAGAAAACGGCCAGACTGTGCTCATAGTACACAGAGAGCCGTCTCTGTGTACTATGAGCACCACACTGAGATCGCCAACCCGTCTGCCAAGCGTGGCAATATGGCATATCCGTCCATTCTTGGGAAGCTCTTGTCCAGGAGTGGACATCATACGGCTGCCAAGATGATGATGAAATTCCGTCAACTGTTTATGTTACATCTTGAACTTTATTCCGTAGGTACGCAAGAGGCATTGTGGTTTTAATGTTTTCAATTACTGTATCTATATTATCAACTAACATATATATTTTATCGAACTTGTAATAAGTTTGAATAGGTAGTTTAAATTATACCTAGTTAGAGCCGATTTCACCGTTAAAATTAAACGCGATCAATGGACGCTATTATTTATTTATTTTTAATTCTCCAAATAGAAAATAATGCAACCTCATTACCTAAAACATATTT
Source organism: Pseudoips prasinana (assembly GCA_951640165.1). Lineage (NCBI taxonomy): Eukaryota > Metazoa > Arthropoda > Insecta > Lepidoptera > Nolidae > Pseudoips > Pseudoips prasinana. The sequence continues at coordinate 23,128,327 of OX621234.1, forward strand.
TTAAAAAATTTAATGATTTTTTTTTACTGTTTTCTTCCGAACCTTAGATGTTATTTTAATAATGCGATCATATTAATTACATATAGGTATAGATATCTTGCTACTAAAATCACTGAAACCATGGAAGGTATCAGAATGTTCATTTAGGTATACAATTCAGCTTATATTATTGATCTGAGTTATATTATAGCATATCAGCATCATGCAATATATTTCTCAAGCTGATATTGCTAATCGCATTATGATAGGAGTTTCAAGTAGGGAACAAATTAGAATCTTAGCATTAAAAACCGGCTAAGTGCGAGTCGGACTCGCCCATGAAGGGTTCCGCAGCAGCAAGTATTTCAGTTGATTAAATGAAAGGTAAATTGTGGTTTACGATTTATGACGCATTAAAAAAGCTACTTAATAGATTTCGTTCAAACCAATTTTTGGTTGTTAGTTTACATGGTAATGTACATCATATATTTGTTTTAGTTTTATCATTCTCTTATTTTAGAAGTTACGGGGGGGCACTCATTTTTCCACTTTGGAAGTGTCTCTCGCGTAAACTGTTCAGTTTAGAAAAAAGATATTTCTGAGTTTCAGTTCTATGTATGAGGAAACCCCCAAACATATTATTATTTTGCTATTTTTGTATGGAAATCTTAATGCGGTTCACAGAATACATCTACTTACCAAGTTTCAACAGGACAGCTCTTATAGTTTCGTAAAAAAATGGCTGTTACATACGGACGGAAAGACAGACATGACGAATCTATAAGGGTTCCGTTTTTTGCCATTTGGCTACGGAACCCTAAAATAAAGTAAAGTAATTTAAAAAAAATGCTTTGCTTACCTTGTCAGGAGAACATCAAAACGCTCATAATAATACTGCCAGACTGCAAACTTGATGTATTAGTTGTAGGGTTAAAATTGCATGTGTTGCATTACGGAACTTAACGAGGTATCTACATAATACAAACGCTAATGACCATTGATCAACTAATATCACGTCACATGTGTGATAAATTTAAAGTACATAGATACTCCTAACGGGAAACTACCCTGCTAGACTCCTAATATGAAACTTAATGTCCAAATATTAACAGGCTAAGAATATTTTTACTTATTCGGGCTGACCCGAGTCCGAAGAGGCGTTCAGATTCGTCTCCGCGAATTATGTTCAGGTGTTATGAATGGATTCGGGAGGGTTACCTTTTTCTCATCATTAAGTAGACCTCAATCATGCTGCACTAGGATATCGCCATGCAAGAGATGTTGAGGGGATGCTCTCTGGCGAATTCAGCATAGCACTGAGGGCATCTGCGGCCTCGATGCTAGCTAGCACCCTGGTACGGGTGCTGAAAAATTCAGCACCCGTACCAGGGTTCTAGGCTAGCATCGATGTCATCAATCAGAATTCAGTGCTGAAACCTTTTGAGAGCGTGCAATTACCCCACACAGGGTAAGCGTATTCGCCACCCGGAAACGTTATCATCGGCCCAGATATATGCTAACTTGTCGATAGATTCCCCATGGTGTTTATGTAATACTGCACCACCATTTTTCCGATTCCTCCGCAGTTTTTTTACTGGTATTTGAGGATGGCGACTTCATAGTCCAAACCGCTATTCTTATACCTTCATAAACTTTGTAAGGGAGCAGTTTCATAGTATAGGTTTCACTTGCTCGTTCTCTAATCACAATGGGTACAGCTTAAGTAGTAATTCATTATTCTTTAATTATCAAGTAAACCTACAAACACAAGCTTCTCAAAGTGAAGAAAGAAAAACATATACCATTAAAATTCGTCAGAATTCCATCAATATAATGGAACTTACCAGTAAAATTAAATAAAAGACATTTTGTAAATTATGTGATTATATTCTTAATATTAAATGAATACACGTTCAAAGAAATTCGGTTTAACAAAGATCATGATACAAACTTTAATAATTAGATAGTTTAGTTTTTGAGACATTTTGGTTATGGACCTTATAAATATTGTTGCATAATTTAGTACATCAAATATATATCTCATCTAATTTAAATTCTTATAAATATGCGAACACTGGGTGCAAATATTAAAGGCGCGCAAGTCAATGGTTAGTATTTTACTAGGCTGCACGGTTTATGGTTTATTGTAGTTGGTTTAAATACGGCATGCATATAACAATCAAACTATTCAATCTACTTGTCCAGAGGGCAAAAATGGCCAACAGGATCTTACGTGTACTTATTTACTTTAAGGATTACGTGACAAAAGAGAATTACTTTCGGAAGAAATGTGATGATATTCAAAACAAGTTTAGGTGCTTAATATCGGGGTCACTGGCTCCCATTTCAACTTATAACAAGTAAACTAATTCTAATTTAATTGCTTTTCTTTTTAACAAAGTCCTTTCGAAAAGGTCCTAAAGTTTAAAGGCTGTCAGTCTCGTTTAATCATACAAAATACGCGTTATTTTTATTAAAAGTTACGATGTGGATAGATGTAAGCATGATGCTTTATTTTCTATACTAGAACTAATGCCTTCAAGTCGTACCTAACTGGACACTTGGTTTGGGGAATTCCCTTGCACAAGACTGTATTTTTAATACCTCCTTATAATTATTTACTTGTTCTTGAAAATACAAGTGGTTTTATATTGTGATAATTTAATTTTAAGAGCGATATAAAACAGATTGTGCCTTAGTACAGTATTAAAAATTCCTGCATAGTATGAATTGTTCCACTTATGTTTTGTTCTGTGATGAATTGTTCTCATTGATTGCGCGATAATAATATTGTATTACCATAATAACTCATCTGATAACATTAGATCAAACACTACTTAATGTAAGTACTTGTTTGACAAGGATTAATAAACTATATGCAAATAATTAGAATGCTAGCTAAAGGTACACCAATGATATAAAATTTGTGCAACGGTTACGGTACACAATTGTTATATTGCGTTACATTTTAATTTATATTCTTAAGTAACATTATATTCATAATCTTTAAGATTCTATAAACATTAATATATTTAATAATTTCACTTTACCACGGATATTCATGTTACGATTCTTATAAGACAACTTTTCGGGCGACCCTTTTTACAATATATTAATACCAAATTATATCAGAACATGCATTTTACAATCAACGACTTTTTGCATTACATAGGTACGTTTACGTTTGCCTTAATCTAACAATATAAATTTCAATCGTCATGTTCATCTATATGGAAACGTATTTGAATTTGTAGTCATAGTTTTATCTAATTTCTTTTTCGTTTCGTCTCTCGTTGCATCGCTTATAAATAATATAATCAGTAACACAGTAATTGTCTCACAAGTTGCAATGATTACATATAAAACTGGTCTCTTAAATCAATATACGGTTTTTAGAACTACAGTCGACATATCTGAAGTTAATTGTGAAATAATACAGTCAGTCGTTTGTCAAAACGGTAAATAACATATTGATAGTAAACTCCAAACAAATGACGAACCAATTCCGACCTACATAACAATATATTCGACCGTTTTAGTATGAGTAATCAAAAAGAAGTCTATAATTTGATAATAATAATATGTTATTATCAGTAATTCAGTACATAAATGGTTGTATAATCTAAGCCTATGGCCGTTGTGGCAAACAATATAACGCTTCGTTTTCTTTTGCATCTACCTACACTTTGAGAACCTCCAAAGTTACTATACTTCCTACTTCTGCATCACAAACAATTAAGTCTATTTTATACTTTATTGACCATTTGACGCTTTGCAAATATTAATAAATGGACAAAAGTGCTCACATTTAAGTTTTAGTTATGAATTCGTTTATTTGACCAGATAGTTCAGAGCAGTAACTTTGGTGATTGTCAAAATATATGTTAGGCTAATTGCAACTAAATATGATCCTCACAAAACAGGTGACAATGTTAATCTATAACATATTTACAATAATCATGTCGAGACATTCTGAGAACAACTTTCTTATGGAAGCATATTTAAAGCTCTTTTTGGATCGACAGTTAAAGAAATATTATTAGTAGCATTCTTACAGCACATCACAATTAATTATTACCATTACATTCGCTAAACATGTTGTATTTTATGGATATTGTTAACTATAAAAATATATTAAATAGACGCGAAAATTAGGTGCTCATAATCCAACATCATACGTTCTACTGGTATTAATTACGCTCTAAGGCGGATCTAAACTACGGTTTCTGGTATCTGAAGTAAGCAAGTTCGACTTAACAGCACTACATATGTGTCTACAGATCATTTACTCAGTAGTAAAAACCTTCAACCATGTCTTAATCTATTATAGTAGTCTATCAAAAAAAAACACGCTTTGTATGGCCTGACTGTAGTATTAATGTAGTAAATATAATTTTTCTAAAGGACCATTCCTGTTCCTTCTTCAATTTGTTCATTTAAAACTAAGTATATTTTTGAAAGAATACTTCGCTTCGTAACTGCATATTATTATGATAATAATGTGGTGACTTGTAGTACACATGCGTGTTTCAACAAGACTTAGTAAGTCGGAAACAACAGGTTCTCAATTAAATTTTGTTGAACCTGTGCACGTAGTCTAGGTCTGCCTTTTACATAAATATTATTTTAAGAAAAATACAGTACATTCAAGAGGCAACAACCTTTGCAGTTCTCTAATACATGAACTCTGTAGGCACCATGAGTAGAAGTTAGGCCAACACTTCATATAGAAGTACTACTCAAATATCACTTTTATTGTTCCTCCCAACCTTTCAAACCTCATTTCCACTATACATAGGGGTTGCTTTCATCCAAGTAATATTCAAATTATAATCCTATTAGCAGTGTGAGTAAACCCCCAATCTAAATAAGAATAATTTAAGTAGTGCATAAATGATTAAATTTAAGTTTAAATTCAAACTTATACACTAGCGCTGCAACAAACATCTACACAGGTACCGTGGCCAATGATTAAAGCGAATTTACATACATGTGATCAAATGCATAACATTGCAAAGGTTTTTTGTAATCATCTTATGTTATTATTAAATTATTTGTAAGTATATATGTATCACGTATATATCGGGGCCCACTGTTATAACAGCCATTCAATTAAATAGGTAGGCAGGTAACTGAACGTCGCATAAGTAGCTAGAAGTCGTCTAGCCAATTGGATGAATGACAAGTTTGACCGATTGGCGTAGCGATAGGTTAGCCAAATAAATATTCAAATATAGAAGTTTTCTTTCAAATTTATGATGCATTTTTATTTAGCCGTTTGGAAAAAGTTTATTAGGCACAATGTTTAACGATTTCAACTCAACAATGTATGAAAATAAAACTACACAGCCAATTGTTTACGTAGATAAACAGCCTAGCCATCTAACTAGCTGATCGACATCTCATCAGCAAGATAGGCAAAAATGTAATAAATAGGTTCATTTGTACGATAGCGTGAGTAAGGTCGATATTTCCACAAACTTTGTCGAAGTCAAAATCACTGTAACAGGTCTCGTTTCTTCAATACTCTACCACTGGTGCGTCGAAATTTATTTTTTGACGGTACTTTTAAAATAACATGCCAAACTAAAAAATGTCTAAGCCAAAAAACACATGCAAAAACTTTTTAAGATGTTGGAAATATGTGTCTACGTATTTCATCTGTCATCCATCATTGTAAACGTCGTAAGATTCTACTAAACTCACCACTTTAATATTACTGGATAAGTTTCTAAACTAGATTAATATTTATTAGTGTAGATAATAACTTGGTGTAAGGCAAAAGCTGTATTTGGTACGGTGAGTTTAATAAATCAAAGAGTGTTCATCATGTTTATACTTTATAACGTAATACTACTTCCAGAATATATTATGCAAGATCTCATAGCGATAATATAATAACTCGCCAATATATAACATTGTGCTCATTAGCAAATAGCCTTGTTCAAAATTTGACAATAATTGCTATTTTCACAATAAAACGGTGAACTTTGTTTTACAAGATAAACTAAAAAAAATATTTCTTTCTCTTAATTAAATTTCTCATATAAAAAAAAAATATTTCTTCATCTTAACGTGATCTTCATAGTCTTCATAAATCAAATAAATCTTCATAACAATTTGGAGGTTTACATGCAACTTAGTGAAATTTGTAAACAGAACATTACAATCAACATAAAACCAACTTGTTGGCCGTATAACGTACCGAATATGTTTTCACTATTGTTGCAGTCTGATATTTGAAACTCCTACGAAGTATTTCAAATTGAGGCTTATATGAATAGCAATTCGTGTCAATCTTGAATTATTGAAATATTCGGTTATTCACGAGGGCGATGCTTACACTGTCGACGTTGTATTGTAGTAGCGGGTTGTAGCCCTAGACGGGCGGTATCGTCCAGAGTACAGCGGTCTTGTCGGCGGAGGTGGACATGAACGAGAAGTCAACGGGGTGCCATCGGGCGGAGATCACTTTGTCGGGGTGACGAGCAACGGGTACACTCGGCAAGGGGCAAGTCAGGTCACCTGTATTAGATCCACATCATAAATATAATTAGACAATTATTCCATATTCTTTTACGATTAAGATCCTTTTCTAAGACAAGGATAGACCATTCATTAACTTTTGGAGACTAGCTACTGGGCTCATATGCTCTAGTAACCCAATACATGACCCCTGGGTAGCACTACACGGTAGAAACTTTTAAGTGGCTTAGACTGCAGCTCGACGGGGAAGTACCTCCTGCTTACATACATCAACTTAATAATGCTTTATCTGGTAAGGTTTTATTAAGTTGATGTCGTGGTTTGCGTGTGCGTAAAAACGCATTAACTCATCATAGTATGGGAAGGGTAGGCAATGCACGAGTGATGCCATATACATATGTCCCAGGGGTCATAGAGCACAGTAACACCTTACCCTTAAGGGATGTTCGGGCACTAGCTTGTACACACGACTTATCTGCTTCGTGCAAGTTTTCCGTTCTGATTTTAATAATAGGGTATAGTGTGACTGAATAATCTAAGGTTCGCCTGCGGCGTTAAGAGGATACGACACCGTAAGTGGGGCCGGCAGCACGGCAGGTGAGATTACATCGCTCTGCAACATAACCACGGCACCCACTACCCTCGAACGTCGATATTATCCACGTCAAGAAGATGCTGACAAGATCAAAATTTATTCAGTGACATGGCGAAGACTTTGTTTTATACGGACGCAATACACAATCAGACTCTAAAGTCCAAGGATACACTTACAGGCCATAGTCAAGGTTTAAGTTTATGAGGATATTATATAGAGCCGTTTATTATGCTTTTTTCTCATTAACATCGTAAAAAAAACCATCTGTTTATCGTGTCGTTAATCTAGTAGCAAAGAACCAGAGCCGTCACACTCACCTTGCAAATCCGTAAGAACAATATGTCCGTCATATCCGGCGGTGAGGAGATAGTACGCTCCGGGAGAGAAGCGAACACTGCGCAAATCACCCGAGTGCAATGTGAAGCCTTGCAGCGCACGGCAGCCGCGAACATCGTGTAGCACACAGGAGCCATCGTCATGGCCGCTTACCAGAAGCCTGCCGCTCGGGTCTACCGCTAATGATGCTACTGCTGACCCCTATTTTAAAATAATACATTAATAAAATAACCCAAACGATAAGAGGCAATTCTCCTTGATCTAAACATTTCTTTAGGTTAAATAACACAGCGGTTCAGGACATATCTTCCTATTTACTTAAGAAGGGGAAACAAAGTTAAGGGTGTTAGCAAGGGTATCCTAAATTTTATCCGCCGGTGTGTACCGTTCGACGCTTAACGTGACGGTGTAGGTTAGTCCATGAACAAGTTCTATTTCAAAGATCATAAAGAACTTGTTGATGAAATCAAACGTGACATCTATACGTCTGTTGTTGCGGGGAAAGGCTAATTTCCCTGGAAATTGATAAAATGGACTCTTTGCACTGATCTTTATCTATTTGTATATAATCCTACAGGATGTGGATGTACCATATAGGATCCTGTTGTGTACATGAAAATGGGACTGGAACAGACTACGTGCAGACAGACTACGCCGAAGACTCTGACCGAATTCAAAAACATTGCCCCATATGGTCGCCAAACATACCTCACTTAAGTAGTTTGAACGGGCAACGGCAAACGTTTTCCAAAGTAACCATAAACTGAACAGCTTATAGAACAAAAAATATAAATAAATATATAAATTTAAATCATACAGTTGACGATACCAAACTGCTTGCTCCTTTTGTCAAAAATGAATGATAGAAATAATACATTTCCGTATTTTTCAAAGTATTAATATATAATACAGCTAATTTTAAGTTTAAAAAATAGCTACCCGACGCAATAAAGTTAAATAAAATCTATTGTAACGTAATTTGAATTTACTAGTAGGGTCGTAATGGAAGTGTCGAGTAACACAGGTCTGGTGATAACTTCTAGATGTGCCACTTTGTATGGATCGTTATATTTTCTATAAAGTGTCATCCTAACAGATACAGTTACTGCCACAATGATAACAATTCACATGCTCGTACATCACTAACATGAATAACTAATCAAGAGAAAACTATTTCTTATTGTAAGCAAAACTAATGAGCGATAACTTTACCTAACAATAGGCATTAATAACCTGGTTTGAAATAAATCATAATCAGTACACATTGTTTTTATATCCAACATAACTTAGGTTACGCGGACCGTACGGTATGTTTTGCTATACAAATTATGACGCAATGAAACAAAAATAGTATAGTAAGCAGTACTATTTTATGCACGAATACATTGTTACTCAAGTGATAATAAGTATAATTTCAATTTCAAATATAAGCAATGACACGGAAATATGCAAAGGTGTTGTGAATATCAAATAAGAGATTGCATAACCTCACGTTTTTATTAATGCGGGCTCATCAATAAGCGAAAGTTCGCAGGAATGCTCAGCCTCGATTTAATAGAAAACCAATATAAATAAGCTAAAAATACTCGTTAATCTTCCAAGCTGATTGTTAAGAATCTTCTGCATAAAAAATATACAAATCTAAAACGACAAATGGTCACATATGTTCGTAAAAAAATGTCGAAGACCATTTAGCCAACGTAAATATCTTGCAATGTTTTGACTATATTCCATCGTGTTTTTATATTAAAAAATTTAGTAGTTGCGACCTAAAATTAATCTGAACGACCAATTTAAAATTTTAACACTAATTACTTATAACTAATGTTATAAAACACCACCGCACCGTCCATATTAATTCAGATTTTCAAAACCGTTACGAGTTTACGTTAAGCATTAAAATAAATTGAATGCCCTATGATTGTTTTTTTCTTGGCTATGGCTACGTAGTGAGCAACAATCGTACGATATATGTACTGTCATATAATAAATGCGATTATGACCCAACATTGCATGCGTATTAGGCCTCAGAAGGTAAATGTGTAGTAACAAATACATAGTATTTATTTCGACAAAAAGTAGACCGTTGGCCAAACCCTGCAAGGTTTAACCAACGGTCACATTGTTTATTGAATTTTATGTTCTTTATGGAATGGCTCCCCAGACTAAAAGCCGACCCCCATTTATTTCACAAAAGGCAAGGATAAAATAGATACTGCACGGTTTCCTCTGTGTAATATCCTAAATTGACAAAAAAATGGTGGTCGTACATCAGATTGATTCCTCTCAAGGCTTACGGAATAGTGAAACAAGATAATAGAAAATAAATTTCTCAGTCAGTCTATGTCCGCAAAGACATAAAAAGTACTCGTCGTAATAAATGGGTATCATATACCTTGCATTACTATAATTCATAAGAAAATCTTCGCAAGGAATGCTATCAGTGAGGGTGCATTTTTATTTCCGCAGTATTGGGGATTTGCTAGATTTGACTGAATCTCGGTAATAAAGGTAATCCTTAGTAATTATAAGTATTAATAATTAGTTTAATAAAACATTTTCGGGACATCAGTATTTGGATATTATCAACGAAACAACTCTATCGGGAATAACGTGTGAACTATGGCGAAAATCAAGCATCGCCTCTTCATTCTATTCCTTACTAAGCACGGAAAGAATGTTCAAACAATATTGTTAGAGATGTCATCCATTCACAGGGATTCTTGCCCTGGAAAAACCATGATTTGGGTTGCTGCATGGAAGGAAATAGGAATTGGATTATTGCGTGAACCGCTAAGGAAGAAGTCTTATTTGAAGCCAACTAAAAACCGCCAATCAAGTCAACCGTCCGAACGCCTGCGCAGGACAATTGCTACATGGATCGCTGCGGAGATCTACAAGCTTACATTCAACAGCCAGGGCTAGAACAACTAGGATGCCCACATATGGTGGCCCGGTGAGTCCTTCACACAGCAAAATCAACAAAGAACAATTCACAGAATTGAAATTTGAAACGAGTACAGAAAAAAATTACTTTTATTTGTTTTTACTTTTCCATAGCGCGTAGTTCGAAAATGGGTGGCAATATGGAAAAACTGTATAGAATCAACGTTGTAGAGAATTTCATAAGCTTTAATTTCATTTCAAAACATTTTTGGCTACAACGCACCATTTTTTACATATAAGCGAAGAAATCTTAAAAGTGAGACGTCAGGATTTTTAATATGATTTCTACCTAAGCACCCTGAATAAAACACAAAAAGATAAACATGGTAAAGACCTCTATGGCTAATAAACAACATATACGCATATAATACATTTTACTTATTAAATGATTGAATGCTTTGGTCTCAGACACTGTGTCGAGAAGCCTTAGCTTCGCATTCCGTAAAGCCCCTGATTTTCAGCTAAAACCTAGTTAGTGGTAGCAATTAAATAAATAAACTGTAACGTGTTCTATGGTATATGAAAGAGGCTTCGAAATAATGTTGTCAAAATCGGAATTTCAAAAATCTACTATATAAAAATAAGTCGGGTTTTCATTCCTGACGCCGGAGTTCTAACTCCAGAACGCACCAACCGATTTCTACGGTTTTGCATTCGTTGGAAAGGTCTCGGGCTCCGTGAGGTTTATAGCAAAGTAAATTTATAAAATTTAACGCGGGTAACACCGCGGGGCACAGCTAGTCTTTCATATTTATGAAGATAAAATTGCAAACAATTTCTGTTTAGCACAACGTATTAAACACAATCATTATTGAATTCAGTGTTACTAACAAACAAATATTTCGACTATTCACACTGTTTATTAAACAGGTAAACAGTGTTTGTTGGAGAACTACGAAATGGCGAAATAGTAATAACTCATAACATTAATAAATTACGCATGAACTGATAGAAATGTAAATAATTCACGTACCTTGTTGGGGTGTCCATCTGGGGGCGGTATAACATTGACGCAGCCGCCTGTGCGGAGATCCCAAAAGCGCACAGTTTTATCCTGACTACCGGAGACGAACATGGCACCACCCCAGTTGTATAACGACAGGATATGACCCGAGTGACCGCTTAGTGCCTGTACAACATTACAAATATTAATTTACTTTGCACCACTTAAAATTTCTAGCGAACAAACCAAATGTCCGTAGCCTTCAGCATTGAATTGGCTTTAATTTAATTTACTTAGTTGAGCTGGCGGCTTTTCTTTGAACTTATTTATAGGGCTATAAAACGCTTTTATAAATCAAGATGTATATGGGCTTTTTGTAGGCCTGGTCCTATTTAATATGTTGTTTTTAAGGTGATAGGATTATTATTATTACTTCTGACTTAATAATATACATAAGAGGGTTAATAGGTTTTATCTGATGGTGATTAGAAATAGGGCGGTCAAATGCCGTAGTTAGTAACGAAGCGACTAATATATTCAACCTGACCATTCGACGTAGTAGCCAACCATACGGGGTGTAACCACAATTTGCGCGATAATATCTGCTGCGTATTTGGATTATGCGACGTTTTGATTAGAGGCTACCGCAACATAATACTCTAATTATTTGTACAAACTAAAACACGTGAATAAGCATTCATGCGTTTTAAATTAACAGCAATGGTGCATGTGCACTGAACATTCTAGCAACGACGTATGCGTACATACTCGTAGATATGCCAATAATGCTAAGCTAGAGATCATCATTATCAGCCTAAAGTCGACCACTGCTGGTCGTAGGCCCCCTGCAAAGGTTTCGCCATTTAGAGGGGTTTGCCATAGTCACCGCGCTTAGTCTGCGAGTTGGTGACCGCAGTTAGGTGGCAACTTGTCTTGCCAGTCAGAGATAGGTTTATTTTGTTTTTACAAACCTTATCATAGTATTATGATAAACTAAATAATAAAGACAGCATAAAAATTAGGTAGTCGCTTCGCTACTAACTCCTCAATGTATTTCGATTGAGTTATTTCGGTGACCCATATATATGGTTTAGCTTGACTGTTTGGCTGTTTATAAAGTCCGCGATGATACACCCTTTAATACCGAGAATTATAGTAGTGCTTGCCACATTTGTTTAAAATACAATATAGAGACAAAGACCCTATTCTAAGCATTATTTTTGCCGCAATGAACGTAATCGTGTTGGTTCTATCTCGGGCAGAGGAGGCGATTTCCCTCTACCCCGAGATGGAGCCAATGACAGAGAGGAACTTTACTGACTTGTAGTGCAATTCCATTCTAAATTTATTCTTAAGTTCTCTTAAGCTATCGAAAATTTTATTCCAACCTCATCGGTTAATTTATTACCGCGGTAGTGCTAGTCCTCAGTTAAAAAAAAATCTTAGGAAACCCTTTATTTAGTTTTTAATCTTGCTGATATCTCGAATTAACCAAGAATCTCAATGAATTTATCACTTTTAATTCTTTTCTATTCAAATACAATAACTAATAATTAAAAAGAGAATTTGTAATGTATCTGTACACCGACAACTGCCCCTCTCAAAATCTCCATTCTCCGATCTTAAATTTGGTTGTCTGGAAGAGATCATTTTTGTTATAAGACCGCCCATTGTACCTTTAAAGTTTTAATTGCTTTTTCACAAAATTGTTATTCCTTTGGTGTACAGACGCCAGCACATCCAGCTACCCCAATCTGTCAAATTTATTTTATAGATTTTCAACTTCATCACAAAAGCATAAGGTTCACTTTCAATTGGGGAAATTTGACAGATTGGGGTAGCTTGATGTGCTGGCATATGGACAATAAATATATCTATTTATGTATCATTGTTTATTATTTACTAGTTATGAAATGTAGCATACAATTTACCTGGAAAGGTTTGCCTGTTTCACAGTCAGTGACGTATATTTTGCAATCGCCCGCGCCGCCGCTTACTAGAAGACTCGTTCTGTTTGATGTATCTTCGATGAAGCAAACGTCCCTTACGGTGCCGTCGTGCATCGTCAGCTCAACCTGATATGAATGTTTTATTAGTAATCAATAATTACAGCAGAAATAAGTCCACAGTTGGACAAGCCTACCCAAGAATCATCGTGGCGGGATATGCCACGTTTGGCAAACGGGTTGGCGATCGCAGAATGATGGTCATAAAACACAGATGGAAGCAGCTGCCCGTCGTCTGGTAGATATTCCCTCGGGTCGACTTTTACACCCTCCACAAACTTTATTCGTGCGATCATGCCAACGAAAGGCAGAAGTCATTGTTTAACTGTTATCTGTTCAGCTGTATTTGAAATAATATTCAACGCAGTATGCAATATAACTAATATATTGCCCTGTAAACTCCAGCGTTCATTTGATGTTTAGCAGTTCAACTGTAGAAATACTTCAACTACGGGATAGTCCTTTATTAAGCAAAAGTTTCCCCTACTTCAAGTGAGTACCTGTATTTATTAATACGCATCTATTCAACAATTTCAATAATATAGAACGTAGAGTTTCATTTGCATGATTTCTACAACATGTAACATAAGTGTGGAATAGCAACTCAATCTAATGAACAACATATAGAATCACCAGCTGATCGGAATGATAGACTGAGCTCCTTAATTATCTACAATATTGATATAACACGTCTTATATATGTAATGATGATGCTTAAAACTTTCCTTTAATTGTACATGGCCAAAACATCAAACACAGATTGCATACATTATTGCATACATATTGCATTAAAAGTCTCGATTTAGTTGTACAAAAGTAACATAAATCTATGGTCAGATAAGAAGGCCGTTTGAGGACGGGAAAGAATGTATTTTCAAGAAAAATAGAAAAACCCAGCACGCTTGGTGGTAAAGTTTGCTGTTTCATTTGGGCATCAAACCTTTTAATATTATAAGTCCATCACAAAGATCATCATCAGATTTACCATGTAAGATTGTGTTCTGTCGTTTGAGGGGCTGTCTCCCTATAGAAGTCTGGAGGATATTCCCTCAAAATTAATCAGGACTGGCGAAGGATTTCTACCTTACAGAACACCCTAGCCTTAAATAAACATCGTGGACTTCTTAAGGGTGCGTTGGATTGCCAGAGGGAAGAATCACATAAAGATGTTAATGTTGCCACGACTCATGCCCTCGTCTATTCACTTCAGTTACAATCAAGAAGGACGTATGCTAGTTTAATTACTAAGAAGTAATCAACACGTACATTATCTAAATGAATGCCTAGGCACGGAGATTCCGTGCTTATGTAAATATTTAATTAACTCGCGGATTTTAACACGGGTCCTCCAGCTGGGCTAGCAAGGCATTAAATACTTGAGTCTCTCTACAGAATTCGGCAAAAGAAGTCAGGAATTCATTCCATCACATGATAAAATAAAGGCACTATTTGATTTCATTGATCAAAAACAGTGTAGAAACACACATATGTGTAGACTACCGTGCTAAATTAATAAACAGAAATATAATCCTTAAATGTAGCAAAAGAAATTTCTCTTCAAATATGTTCAACGCCCAAAATATCCTTATAACGCTATATGTTGTGTTAGAAGATGACAAAATAAGGAATCAATTAAGATGTTCTTGTTAGTCTCGTATTAGATAAATATCCCATTTTTCTTTGATTGATTACACAAATAACATAATACTTATATTAAGTAAGATACATTAGATCGTCTTTGACATTGATAAATTCAGTACGACGCAATAACAAGACAAGACAAATAGAACTATGATATAATTGCTTGTACAAATAGCACGTTTAGCATACGCATAGCACCTTTCGAAACCGTTAATAACGCCATCTTATTTAATATGGTAAATCTATAGAATGAATGTGACATGTTTATTAAGTTTCGCAATATTTGAGCACAGTGCGTTAAATTAGACTGCCACTAAACGGAAATTTAAAGTATAGATTCCGATGAAACCGGTACTACACAGTTGCCAACTGTCACTTATTGAGTAGACATACAAGATTATAAAAAGTGGAACTATTTGTTTAGCTACGGTTAACTTTTTCATTAAGGTAAATTATTTAAATATTTTTCGTTGATATTTTTAGACACAGATTTTAAATTAAAATGTATACTATATTTCGTAAAATTTTGTATGATTAACGGTTACTCTTAGTATATCCGTTTAACATACATTGTAGATAAAAGTAATTATGATATTAATACGTAACATAAAATAGTGATAATGTTTAGTAAAATTGATTAAGTAAATAAATTCACAATTCTACTGTTCTATTTATGAGAAACGTGGGCCTTTTAGATTAGATGCAGTTTTCTAAATAACGTGGTGGACATTAGCATTAGGTGACTGTGTGTTATCTGCCAGTCAGCCCCTAGACTTTTATTAAGTACATAATTTATTAATTTATTGGAATATTAATGGGACATATTCTTTTCAGGTAACGTTTATTATACTTTTTCCCTCATATAATGGCTCCTGCTCCAAACCATGCAATGGCTCCACAAAACTGTAAATGTGTACTTCTGAACCAACGGCATAAACATCGTTATAAATACTTTTCCTGTAGAACAGATATCATCTACTGATTCTGTTAAAGGTGCGAGCCTTTTAACACAAATAAAGTGTATCGGTATTTTTGTGCTTTCAAGGCGAAATACTTCACAAGCGGTAACTCTAAACCAACCAGCTGGCAAAGAAAAAATGTGTATCAAATTAAATATCTCAGAAAGTATCTACTTTCTGAGATATTTAATTTGAAACCAATACTGATTTTTTTTATTGTTTGTTGATTTTCCATTCGTATCTCGATACATTTGTTCAAATATGTAGTCAATGATGACAAAAAAAAACTACAAGTTTTTTAAACCAGACCGACGATATAAATTTTCATTTTAAGTATTAGATAAAAAGATGCGTGACATAATTAAATAAGTTTCAAAATGGCTGAAACATTTTGTCAATATTCAGAAACGGTGTGTGTTTTCTTCAAATTGTAATATACCTATTAATAAATATAATATAATTAGCTATTTATTTTTGAATTTACTTAGTAAACTAATTAGGCACTTTACTTCTTGATATCCTTATCTATGCGTATACCTTTTAGCATGCTAATTTCCAGTAAGCCATATCCGAGTTAAAACATCATGTTCTTTTTACGACTTTAGCCATACACGTAAAACGCAAGACGTAATTCATAAATAATCAAAATATATTTATTTTCTCTTCACAAAGAATAGGGTTATCTAGAATCTAGTGGCAATTTAATAATAATATGACAATACTGCCAATCTAGAATTTAACTTTGTTAGCAACTGGTGCCTGATGTAGTTTTAGGACAAACCTGAATTACTGAATAATAATTTCTTACTTTATTAAAAATATCTAAAATTGTACTTCATGTAGTTATAATTGCGTACAATAGAACTAACATGGTAAAACCAATAAGAAGTTATAAATTTCACCAACTATAAAAACAATTGATCTTAAATCTTTAGACCTTTTCAAGCATATTTTGAAAATATCTGCATTCAAGGAAAAAGCGATTTATATTCTTTGTTTGTTTTTGTGTAATCGTATCTTCAAAAAACTTTAGGTGTCACAGCAATGCACTCAAACATAGACTTAAAATTAATCACTCCCTCTTTTCCGAACGGGAGTTCAAAAAAAGTCAGATAAGGCGATTGTACCTGGAGGCTCTTTTTAAATTGTTTGTTGTTATTGTGACCTCCGTCTGCTCTGACGGTTGTATGAAACTCGTTTTCACCTGTTTACTAAACGGATTCTATAGTAAATTTTATTTAATTTTTTCATGGTATAATTAGTTATATTACACAATTTTTAAGTCAGCACATGAACATGTTGATCATGTGATGTTTATGTGGTACACGCCAACATAGTCTTTCATCCCTCACGCCTGTTTCGCAGAGGGGTAAGCAGAGACAACGGATTTCCATTTGTCACAATCCTTCAACACCTCTTTGATTGTCAATGTTCTACAAAAATTTTAAATAGCTCTACGGTTTGTGTATCGTACTATCAAATGATACACTGAAGATTCAAGCTTCGAAGATCGTAAGAGGAGTCGCCGACCTCGCCCATCTAGGACTCGAGCGGTGATCAAAGCAGAGAAGGCGGCGAATCCAACGAAATACCGTGCTTAAACAAAAACCTTAAGCTCTTTAGTTGGGCTGGAGAAGACCTAGCACTACGAGCTTATAGTAAAAAACAGAACAAAAAGAATTAGGCTAGAAATTTGTTAAGTTTAAAAAATCGTCAAAGAATATTAGAACTAACAAAGTGATAAGATGTATGCCCACTGCAGTGAAGAAGCGATCGCGCGTATTCCGTGGGACGATGTTCAGGCTTAACTCAGTCGGTTTTATTTGAAAAATATATTAAAACTAGTGCCGTGGCGAACCAAAATACCGTCCAAACAAACATAGAGGAACCTCTTCCTCAAACAATTTTCAAAAATAGACTTTGGAAATTTCAACAGTATTCTCCATCAGCTCATAAGACAATAAGCACGTAAAACTGGTTGGCCGTGATATTGAGTCCATCAGACATGACGACCGACTCTCTTCTAGTCCAGATTTAAATCCACTGGTCTACAAGACATGGCAAGATTTGGAGGAAAAAGATTGCGCCAAACCTCATCATAATTTGGAGTTTCTCCTATGAATGATTATATGAATGTGGTGCGTGCTTAAAATGTATTTAAAATAGAGGAGAATTTAGTGTTACTACAAACTACTGAATGACAATAAACATGCAAAGCTGACTAACCTATTAAATGACCAAACGAATATAATAACGCTATTTATGAAAATATTGTTATGTGGCGAAATATCAAATTCGTATACTCAAAAGCTAGATAGTGCCCGTATTACAAAGTTCATAGTTTACATTATTGCATCAAGGTTAAACGAGTTAGGTGTCGAAGTGAATGTGATCATCTAGAAAGTGAATGAGATACGAGCTTCGCTGCGGTGCAAGCTTACATAGTGAACTAAAAATAAAGTCATTTCTGTAGATATGGATGAGTAAACATAATTAAATTAAATATTAAAATTAAATGCTTCCAGTCGAGTATTGAGTGGCAAGTGGAATAGGCGAAAATACTGACATATACATAACCATTCATTGTTAAGGTAGCCAGCTCGCAACTACCTCAAGGCTCTTGTATTTGAAGTTCGGCACATCTCTTTTTGTAACCCATATGTGATTGATCTGTATAGAAAAAAACTCAAAAACTACTGATTTAATAAATATTTTTCATAAAAAGAATGCTACATTATCAGCAATTAACATGGCTCTGTATTTATTTTCAAAAGTACACGAAGTAAGTTCATGATTATTCTACGAAAATTATAATTATGGAATCAAGAATTTGCTAATAGAATGTTATTTGATGTAAAATTAACATTATTTTTCCTATCCGAGCGAATGTAGGGCGAGCCTCAAGTGAAGTTGTAAAATCTTAAGTGCTACACAATTATAATCGTGCGGACGAAAATAAATTGAAGAATCTTTCCGGCCATACTGTTTCTTATACATATGTTAGTTTAATAAATATTATGAAAGATAATTTTGAATAGTGGACACAAATTGCGTAAGCCTGTGGTCGAGAACTCATCGTAATTACTAACAACGTAGGCGAAGTGACGGACAGTAGGTTCTCTAGTAGTAGCCTATTAGCTAGTCTAGGAACGCGGAAATGTGAAAAGCGGAACCCAACAGACGCATTCTTGCGAAACTATTCCAATCACCGTTAAGGTTGAATAAGGAATGTCTAATAAAAAAACCCGCCATTTCATATTCATGAATTTGTATAGGGATTCATTTTCTTACATTCGTCGGTGAATCAAAGTATCAATTCAGTAATACTTTATTTTATATATCTCATTTATTTTGACGTCAAAAAAAAGTCGGATATGACCAATAATAAGGATACATATCGACGGTGAATTATCAATATCTGTCTGTCTAATTACTACAAAAAACACAAAAATCAACTATAATTTTAGTTTATAAAGTTAAAATTTGCGTGTTTCATTTAACGTAGTTAGAATATATTGACTCTTCACCATCGATATATGCGTTTTTGCTATTTTGTGAAGACTATAATGTGTAATTTACATTTTACAACAAATACAATTATTTAAGTTGTAGATCATATTTCAAGCTATGGTTAACTTAATTCAAAAACTATACCTAAACAGACGCAGTAGTTTCGTTATATATTCAAATATAAAATTATGTATTAGATTAGACTATTTTAGCACTTTGTATACTTTTAAGTAGGTAATTTTAGCGTCTATACGTGTTGACGAAAAAACATTTTTAGAAACCATTAGAGATGAAGCTTAACGTGCTTAATTTCTGGTCAATCTATAAGGACCTGGGAATTGAACATTCGACCGCTCCGATTTGGGTTTATAGTACGTAGTATCGTCTTTTGGTAGGTAGCTAATTCATAATGTACAAAAGACAAACGTCGAACAAAAGTCGACCATACCTCAATAGTAGCATTCAAAAATTATAGTGCTGGTTTTTTCCAGGCAAAAACAGTGGTGTAAGAATTTTAAACCCATGTTCTTCTCTGTTTGTATCATACTGTAAGTACTGTAGTAGCTAGTAAAGGGATGAAGCAATTTCAATATGATATTTTTATTTAAAATCTTGTTTTACTGTGATAGTACATTAAATACATTTTATTATTCGAGTTAGAGTTGGTTGTTCTAATTGCGAACGACGGTTTTTTATAAGCGCTATTTTATTATACAATAAATAGTGCCTATAGCTCGGACCAGGAACCAGGCTTACAGGGGTTGCAGTAGTGATTAAGTCGTGGTACCAAAAAAATAGACAGCTGTTATATCTTTATAAAAAGACTGTTCATTATGTAAACATTTATTTACAATACGGAAAACAATTATTGAATGACAGACGTGTCAATTGAAAACCTTTTACTCTCTCACCATAGAGGTATTAAATACCATGGAGGTATGTAGGTATGCAACAGGTCTCCACCCTAAAAATGTCCTCACGGCTCTTGCCTGTGCTAGCGCTGGGCATCCGTCTCCACCCTAAAATGTCTTTTAGTCCGCTTCTATGGTGGTCCGCATCATCTGGTCGACGTGCCGCTTGTATGTTTCCCCGTCGTCTGTTTCTACCAAATAGTGAACCTGCCCCAGCACTCGCAATACCGTTCCGAATTCCCATTTCCTCATTGGCTTATAACTTCGCACCTGTACTCTTTGACCCGGAGAGAATATTCTCGTCTGTGGGTGTTGAGGAGCCCTTTGCCTATTATTGGTTAGTGTACCCTTAAATTGCACGTGTAAAGAAGTCCTCACGTCTCTACCAAACATGAGCTCATATGGGCTCTTGCCTGTGCTAGCGCTGGGCGTCCGTCTCAACTGCTCCTTGATCCCCAGTAGCTTATCTTGTATTGAACTAGAGTCAGGAATCGCAGTATTCAACGCTCTTTTTACTGTCTGGACTGAGCGTTCCGCTTGGCCATTTGTAGCCGGATGATAAGGTGCCGAGGTTTTGTGTACGATCCCGTTATTTTTCAGAAATGTTTCAAATTCTGTCGATACAAATTGTCTCCCATTATCAGAAACAATTATCTCAGGATATCCAAATATTACGAATAACTCTTTCAATCTCGCGATACACCATGAACTTGTTGTTATCTTCGTAGGTAAGATGTCTACCCATTTCGAAAACGCGTCTACAATGATGAACATCATTTGACCTTGCACAGGGCCCGCGAAGTCAATGTGAAGTCGCTGCCAAGGGGCCGCAGGCATTTCCCAGGGATGGTGTGGTGCTTGTGCCGGCTGATTCTGCTTCAGTCTACATTCACGGCATCCTCTGACTAATGCCTCGATTTCTTTGTCGATGTTTCTCCAGTAAACGAAACCTCTTGCTAAGAGTTTCATTTTTACTATTCCTAGGTGTCCTGTGTGTATGTCTTCTAGTACTCTCTGTCATGGTATTTAATACCTCTATGGTGAGAGAGTAAAAGGTTTTCAATTGACACGTCTGTCATTCAATAATTGTTTTCCGTATTGTAAATAAATGTTTACATAATGAACAGTCTTTTTATAAAGATATAACAAATTGGCGACGATGGAAGAACTAACGCGACTCCAAAGAACACGTGCATCGATACGCGGCCAGCTGACGAAGCTGCAACACCAATTATCACAGATGAACGGAAGAATTACGGAGTACGAAGCAAACATAAGACTCGTCACATTGGAGAATTATGAAAATAAATTCGATCGAGTACAAACTCAAATCGAAGCCCAAAATGAAACAGACATGGAATTGGAAATAGAACAGAGGTACAGTACTCAAGAAAATATTTTACAAATAAAATTGAAACTCCACGAACTACACCCACCACCGGCAGCTGCTGAATGTCCGTCGACATTGGTCATGGCTCA
This sequence comes from Pseudoips prasinana, assembly GCA_951640165.1. NCBI lineage: Eukaryota > Metazoa > Arthropoda > Insecta > Lepidoptera > Nolidae > Pseudoips > Pseudoips prasinana. The sequence continues at coordinate 23,150,118 of OX621234.1, forward strand.
AGGCTGCGATGGCACGCCCGACGTGAGTTTGACAAACTCAAACACACCAAAAATTTATTTACAACCTTTTCATGAAAAAGAATCCTTCAAAAATTTTGTGAAAAGACTAGAGATGTACCTTGAGTTAAACCATTATAACGACACACGGACCAGACTATACATATTATTATCCTCTCTACCACCGGAATTGCATCAAAAGGCGTACGATCTCTGCTCACCCAGCGACCCCCGTGAACAAGAGTTCGACGCACTGGTCAAACTTTTAGAAGAATATATAGACCCAAAACCGAGCATATGGGCTTGCCAGCATAGGTTCATATCAAGAATGCAGGGTGTTGACGAATCAATAATGACATACACATCAGAATTGAAACGATTAGCACAAGACTGCGAATTTACATGTAACGGTTGTAAAAAATCGATAAGTTACAACTTTTTAACATTACAATTCATTAGGGGATTGCATGACACCGACATAAAAACAAAACTATTAGAAAACAGAAGCGCAGTGGACTTTAAAGACCTAGTAGGTACAGCAACGGCGATGGAAATAGCAAAGGCAGATGGAAAGTTCTTAGTTCAACCACACTCTACAAAAAACAACTTTCAAGTTAATATACGACAAAAGAACGCAATTAAAAACAATAATAGAGCCTTAACGATTCGAGACTTACGAGGCAAATGTATGCGCTGCGGAAGCGCAGATCATCGCGCAAACGTCTGTAAACATATAAACGACATGTGTAGCAAATGCCAGCGCATGGGACACATTGCACGAGTCTGCTTACAATCAGCTAAGACTAACAATCAAATTGAACAAGTAAATTTACCTTTACAACAAGAGCCACATTTTCCGGACATTATCGACGATGATACCCACTGGAATACAAATATTATCAGAACCAACAGGAATGATAAGTATATGATAAATATATACATAGAGGGACAAAAATCGGAAATGGAAATCGACACGGGAGCAGCCCTATCGTCAATGTCAGTAAAAGATTTCAGGAATCTTAACACAGGACGTAAAATATTCAAAACTGATGTCACGATGCGGACTTACACTGGAGAAATTATCAAACCCCTAGGTGTTGTTTACGTCAATTGCAAATACAAAAATCAATCGTTCAATGGAAAACTATACATAATTAAACAAGATGTAGATCCAATATTCGGTCGAGCATGGATACGTTCAATAAAACTGAATCTGGCTGATATCAATACTATTAAGGAAAACACACATTCACAGCTGGACAACCTGTTAGAGGAATACGCTTGTGTGTTTGATGGTACGCTAGGCTGCATCCCTAACTATTTAGGACACATAGCCTTAAAAGAGAACACAACACCAATGTTTGTTAAGCCAAGACGGATACCCTACGCTCTGAAGGAAAAAGTAGACGAAGAAATAGATCGGTTATGTCAACAAGGGGTCATTACAAAAACAGATAATTCCGAGTGGGGAACACCGGTGGTGCCGATAGTAAAGCCGAACGGGAGCATCCGGCTATGCGCCGATTACAAGGTCACTCTGAACAAAGTTTGTATTGACGAACAATACCCGATTCCTATAATTGAAGACATCCTGGTAGAAATGAACGGAGGAAAAGTATTCTGTACTTTAGACATTAGCCAAGCTTACCTACATATGCTAATGGACGAACAGAGTGCCATAATGCAGACACTGAGCACGCATAAGGGGACTTATAGAGTCAACCGTCTCATGTTCGGCATCAAGGTGGCACCTAACTTGTGGCAGAAATTCATGGACAGAATACTACAGGGCATCACTGGAGTTAAATGTTTTTTCGATGACATTATCATACAGGGGTCATCTGAAGGACAATTGTTTAATCGCCTTCGATTAGTTTTACAAAAACTGAAAGAAAACAATTATTGAATGACAGACGTGTCAATTGAAAACCTTTTACTCTCTCACCATAGAGGTATTAAATACCATGGAGGTATGTAGGTATGCAACAACAGCGATCCTGCGATGCGATCGATCGATGCGACCAGGTACAAAATGGTTTGTGAAAATAAAATCAAAGTAAGCAGCGTTCACGCAAACTAATTCGAACTTTATTAGAATACGTTATTATGAGAGTAGCTAATTAAGTTATTTATGAGTCTTGAGGAAGTTATATTTATGTAGTATCTTTATTCAGTGGTTATAGGGAAATAATAAAATGAAACTATATATTGGGGTAACCTACTATTTTCTTCATAAGCATATTTGCGAAATATACTCTAAAACTTATCTAAATAATGTGTCGCCAACATAGGATTACAATGGCTCTCATCTATGTTTGATTGAAATATTACCTCGGCCTTGCTCATCTAGTCATATAAAGTCACATAATTCACAATTGTCCTTGTACACCCAATCAAAACATACAAAATGCTTGGCAGAATAAAATAAGCATTAATAATCGCAAGTAGATGTGAATAAAAAATAAGCTAAATCGACAAATAATTTCCTACGATTGTATATTTTATTCCTCTTTCTTTTATTTTCTCCTCAAAACTTATGAAATCAAATGTATCAGAAGACATATCCAATAAAGCTATAAGCCATTTACGAGCGCGGAACACATCTGCGTTTAATCGAGATTGACAATCGTTTATAGCGCGCTAATGTTGAGTGCCATAGAAATGTTTCATATAAATTGCTATTACTAAACGATAAACTTTTCAGTGCGTCCCATATTGGCTGACACGGAAGCTGATTCGCTTAAATGATGACTCTGGCTTCACCGAACCATCATTATACAGAATTTGATTCACTCATTCATTTCATTCATTCATTCGATGTTTGTTATTAAGTAAGCGAGTTTCAATTAATATTTTATTTTCTTATAAACATGGTGGCGTATTCATTGGCGTAAACTCAATTAACATGAAGTATAACTCAGCCAGCGGCTTCCCGCGACTATTGGCTACTTTTGTACGCCTTCGGATTTCTGATTAGATCGCTAGTGATACTCCGAGCATAACCTCTCCATTAATCTTTGGGTGTGCTTGAGCCTTTTTTGTGAGCGCCTTTACTTTTCTCTTGTTAGCTTATCTTTCTCGAGGCCTGCATGGGAAGAAAACGTCACCTACAGATTGACTCAGATATTTACCGGACGCGGGTGTTTCGGTGAGTATCTGAGGCGGATAGGCTGAGAAGCGACGATACATTGCGATCTAGATTCTGCCCAGCATACGCTGTAGGAGTGCCCGGCCTGGGGGCCGAGAGGCAAGACCTAGTCGCTGAGATCGGACGGGATTTTTCGCCGCCAGCACTCGTGTATGCGATTCTGCAGGCGACTCCACCACATGTTAAGCCGTGGTCTCCTTCTGTGAGGCAGTCATGCTCCAGAAGGAAGCCGCCAAGCAAGATCGGGAGCGAGCCAATCTCGCTCGCAGACGGAGGAGGTGCCGGGGGCGGCGGTGGCAGCTGTTAGCTCAACTTCCCTCGGAGCGGCGGTGGCAGAATGAGAAAAGTCTTCTACTACCGCCGCTTGCAAGAAGCTCCGGGAAGACAGCGAACTGTTTGTGACGCAGTCGCTGTGCCGCCTGGCAGGATTCGGCGATATGGGAGGGCAACTGAGAGCCCTCCCAGGGTGCGTGTCAAGACCATCTGGGACACGGCGCAAAAGGGAGACACTGGAGCAGCATACCCGAGTTCCCGGGGCTCTCCCTATCAGGCGGCAGAAGTCATCGGCGTCCACGGTAGATTAGGTTTAGTCGGTGCGAGTCCGACATATCCATCCGTAGGCACCTTTTGCGGGCGGCATGCATAGGCATTCCGCCTGCATTATCACAAAAAAAGTCATTTACTGGTAACACACACTAAGGCTTTTGAGAGTACTTAATTGGAGACATTTAATAAATGTAGTCAATCAAAAATGAGCCTGGTGTAAAAATAAGTAATTTCAAGTAAACTGTGTTTGAATCCACTGTATGAAGACATCGACTCAACAACTGTTATTGCAATCGAGGACTCGAACCTGTTTATACATTTTGTTACGACGAAAGTTTGTATGAGGCCGCTAGGGCTTATGTCAAACATAGCTCGTAAGCATAACAGCGTGGCCCTTTTCATTTTACCATAATTAGGTAAAAATGCGACATGATGATATAAATTTAGACATGTTAATGTTGCTGCGTCGCTTTTGATGTCACCAAGTCAGTATCGGCGAAAACTCGGTACGGTGAGCGTTTTGTCTAGCGCCATCCTTTAATCAGATTCTAAAGGCATTACCTACGTTCGTTTCTCGTTACATGTGTCATCAATACTCGTACAGCTAGTTTACGTTTACAAAGTACATTATGATTCAAGTGCATATTGTAATGTGAATTTTTTCCTCTTTTCTAAAACAAATAACTTATGTAAACAAAATCATTTCTGTTTTTGCTAGATAGTTGTTTATTCTTAACATGCTTTTATTAACTTCACTTGTAGCTAACTATGTACATATGTAAGCAAATCTTGGAATCTTAATTTGACCCACTTTCCGGTCTCCGATTAGGATGAAATTTTGCACACGCTCTGAGTTCTGATGACAATACATGACTAGCTAAGCAACGTCATTACAAATCCAATATGGTGGCCTCCCCAAGATGGCGGACTGATACCCATATCATGGCTTTTTGAAATGCGGGGTGCATTTCAAATAGCCATGATATGGGTTTTCCGTCAGGAATACGAACAAAGTAGTCACGTGACTTAAATCTAACATGGCCGACATCCAAGATGGCGGATTAGCTATTTGAAATGCATTTTGTAATTTTTTGTGCGTGCTAAAAGCGCATTTTTTTTTTAGTTTTTTAAACCATTTTAGAGATTATTTCTAAGTTACGTTTCATCTCTATCTGTCGAGTAAATGTAATTTTTAATGTCACTTGACTTTATGTCCATGCCTGTGGCTAAATAGCAAGTAAGGTACGACCACTGTAGCGGCTTAACTCACTCACTATGAACAAAGGAGCCAGTCACAAATTGCGGGGGTTTGTTAACAACAAAAGTATGTAATTTATCTTCGCCGTGTGGTTGCAAAAAACCGTGAGCCTTACAGTTTGTAACGCGTAATAATTTAGCAAACTAAAACAAGAATATATCCAAAAATATATAATCATAAAACTTTGCAACAAATATAGTGTAATTTTATTTTACACGTTTTCACAATTTTATGGCAAGATGTGATCCCGTACAATATAAATAGATTAGTTACAAGAGAAGTAGGTAAATTGTTAACAATGCATGGTTAATCTCACTTTGTTTCGACGGCTTTAATAAATCACAATGATAATTAATTATCTAAGCATACACCGCAAAACCTGTTCGCTCAGGTATTATATAAATAAAAATTGATTAGTATTATTACAGCCCACGCAACAATTTGTATTCGCTTAAGTAAAAGATATTGAAGGTAGGTAGGATCAGCTTTTTATGGTATGCGAAATATAATAATATTAAAGCCTAAAATACATGCTTCCGTGATATGTTTAATTAGGGAAAGTAAAGCAAGGTCGAGTTGTGGAAAATGTGAGCGAGTTACTGTAAAAATTCCTCTAAAACAAACATATTTTTTGTAAAGTTTGTGAGTTTTGGGCGATAATTAATTATATCAGCTTTAATTGGTTTTATAAACAGCTTTAACAATTCATACTATTAGTGTCAATGCGCGAGTTTTGTACATTGTATTGTTTTATGGTCGTTCAAAATACTCCATTCGATTTGATGTGCTTTGTCTTTATATTTTTTCATATTTTACGTTAATATAACTTCCATTTTTTTATAAAGTTAATATTTAATGTACTTATATTACTCTTTTTTAGTACAACTTTTATTCTAAGTTATCTTTTTAATTTTTGAGCTCAATAGTCTCTGGGTCTAAAAGTCATCCATGAATAATGTCTAAAGACTACCTATATTTTTCTTTAGATATTGTATGAATACATCCATTAATTTCAGCGTTGACTTTTATAAATAGCGGATCGTGTTTAATATTGCTAGATAGGCCACCATCCAGCTGCACCCTACCCTCTAACTTAATTTTGTGGGACCGTCTACAAATTGGGATTATCACTATCTTTAATATATCAATTTGTATTTATTAACGTTGCTTAGAATAACAATATTTTTATTGGTCAAACTTTATATACATTTATATATAAAGTATTGTGATTAATGAATAACGGATCTAATCACAAATATGATTAATTTGAACTCTATTATACCTTTGGTGTCTTTTTAGATTACAATGAATCTGGACGAACAGATTGAAGACTTTTATATTTAAGTATAAATAAAGTTTGCACTTAGCCTAGGAAGCTTTCTTTTTATCTTTTTTTGAGTCTGCCCGTTTGTCAACCTGGCAAGACATTTTTTTTTTTTTCAGGAACAAGATTGAGTTGATATTAATATCAAATAATAGGTAGAAATCCCTTATAAAAATACTACTATTAAGGTAACCGACAACATATTTAGCTATTTATGGTAAAAATTTAAATATTCACCATATTTTAATTAGCCTGCTTATTAAGCTATTTGGCATGGGACAACACGGAGTACAGCAATAAGTACGATTTTTATAAAAAGAGTTACCTATTTAAACTAACATTTTCAGTAAGAATATCACGATGTATATCGAGATCCGAAAACTTCCTTTTCTTAAATGTCTTTATCAACTGAAAAGTAAAATTTTCCCACTTTAGTCCATATAAAAGTAAATTTAATTATTTAAAAGATAAGCACTGTATGTTTATCTTTTAAAAAATTAAATTTATTTCATAGATAAATGAAATAAAACGATAAGTTGGATTGTATCCAACTTATCGTTTTCTTTTTACTTTTTTAAGCTTTATTAATAAGGGGTTTTTAACCACACGGATACATCAACCCCATTGTACCTTATGCTCTATTTACACACAACTGTACCTATTTAATAAACTATGAAAATAGAAAAGAGCATCACCGACTAGACTTTTGAATTAAACCACAAATTATGCGTTTAGTCTTTTCAGATTAAAGGTATGCCAAAATATTTTGAGCAGACCAACATCCCACATATTTAAATGAAACTCCCTAGTCAGAGATTCCCTTATATGCTTGTTCTTAGCACATTCCATCAGCAAAATATGTAACTTATCTTTTATTAAGAGACAATGTTTATACGGCAATTGCGGTTACATTTTACTCGTGTGTTCCTCACGACTACATGATTGTTTAATTATGCTAGTCCGACTCGTTGTCGGTTTTTGTTAAATGCACTACAAACTTGCCCTAATTATGAGTTCACTACGCTAACTTAACAACTGCACATTTAAATTTATGTATCAACACGGAACAAATGTTTTGCGTAAACAATGTTTAACACAAGTTTTCTATTTCATTAGTTTAACGCGTAGACAAGACTTGGGTTTAAATGTGTAAACCATTTTTGCTTTTGAAACATAAATTGTAACATCTAAATAATTATCAACACAGATTCATCAAACAATTTTTTGAATGATTGCGTTTCTAATATTGGCAAAGCATTACCCTCTTTAGATTTCTTTAAAAAGTCATGGATATCGACACAATCTTGTTACAATTTTCGTGTATTATTACTCCTGCGTTTGAGAGCCGATTATGTTAATAGCTTTTGAAGTCTCTGTTTTTTATGTTATCATGTATGCCGGTATAATCACCATATATAAATATCGCGGAAATTTGCGCTGCAGGAAAAATACAATTAAACGGTAGAGCATTTTAGATTTTTGGTGATAGTTACCTGTAGCGAGTGATTTGTGGCAGTGAAACAAGAAATTTAGATAGGCAAAAACAAGTATAATCAAAATAACTGAAAAATTACGTTAGAATCCTTAGATTTTAAACTAATTCTTCAGTTATATTTATTATGCCTTGCCTCTGGCCACTCGATCTTAATATTTGACTGATGTATATTAATAGTGCTCACATATAGAGCCAGCTACTTGGTTACGGAAAAAAAAATCTTACTATAAATTTAATAAATGAATGGAATATAACAGTAGTAACTAAACTAGAGATCTGAAAAACAATCAAAGTGACAGTTATAAAAAGTGTAGCAAGACTCCAAAAAGGATTGTACAAAACTCCATTTGGTGAGCGACCGCAAACGTGCAATAAAGGCGACATCAAGCCTGAGCCTGCTGCAAAGCCTTAATTTACTTGCTGCCTAAGTCGAAATGAAATGAACAGAGCTAAGCGAGTATATGCCTCGCTTAGCTCTCTTCATTCATTGCGACTTAAGCTTTAAGGCTTTGCAGCAGGACATAGTTTTGTAGGCTAGAAAGGAAGAAGACAGGTGGATTGTTTTCATCGGGTACTTATATGCCGTCAGCACCGATGAAATTAAGATAATGCAAGTGTCTGCGTGACTTTGATCTACCCTTTCCATCTCTGTACCTAAAATACTCTGACTACTGCTGATATTAAATTGGGTTATATTGCTATAATAGTGTGAATTGAATTGAATTGCAAAATAGTATTATGTCAAAAAAGAAACTGAGATATTCGAATAAAAAAATGATTTTAAATAGTTCAGCAAGACATTAGAAAATTAAGATGATAGTTAAGAAAACAATTTGACTTTCAGTTAGCGTAATATATTGCTGATCATTCAATAAACAATTCCCATAAAAATCAAACAAAAACATTCTTTTAACAAAAAAAAATCCCAATTGAAAGTGAACCTTATGCTTATGTGATAAAGTTCAAAATCTATAAACGAAATTTGGCAGATTGGGGTATCTGGATGTGCTGGCGGCTGTACATAATCTCAGCAATTACTAGTAGATAGATGGCTAAGAAATATTGTGACATTTTTCCATTTCAGGTTAGTGTTAGGTTGGTGCATCTTTTTAAACATCAACGCAAAAATGATGACTATTTCGAATTTCGAAGGCCAACACTTAACTGTTTTAATAGAGTAACACAGCTTTTGTTTCCTATAAGTGTATTGTTGCCTGACATTTGTAATAAAAAATCGACTTATTTTAAATAGTACTAATAAAGTTCTTTGGTCAAAGTAGTTCATCTAACACGCGTCTCAGTATACCTACCATGCTCTGTGTAAAAGTTACTATACCAATACCGGCATATTTTCACCTTAAATCGATAATGGTCTATACCGAGCGACGATACGCGATTACTTGTCCGTCAAACAGTAGATGTTTCAGCGCTCTCTACCGAATGTACATGGGCTTCGTTCCGCACAGCACTAATAGATTACTATTAGGTAAATAGCAATTGAGATAAAACTGTATGGGAGCAGCGAAGATAATTGATCAGAGACCCGAAGCTGTTACTTTGTAGAACCAAAAATAGATCAGCTTCATGCTAGTATTTTGGTTGATTTAAAATTGGTGTAGGTGTAATATTTCTATTTTCTTCTAGACGATAAGTTTATACGGGATCTAAAAATGAGACCTAAAACTATTTTTTCAAATAATATAACATAGTATGTATACCAAAACTTACCTCCTGTCCTTCTAAATTATAAGTCTGGCTGTTAAACCTCATAAGTTTGACAGTCTTATCGTTGGAGCCGGTAGCAAGCAGGTCGCCCACTGGGCTCCATGCTAGGCAGTAGATACTGCCCTTGTGATGTTTTGTTCGCTTAAGTAACACTTTAGGCGCCGTCGGAGCACTGTTGTCTCTGTGGACAAAATGATTTTAATTAATATACAGTAAAACAATCCTCCGCAAATCATTTTCTTATAAGACGTGCAGATGGCGTACAGATGGCATTCTGGACGCGAAAAATTATGTGCTCGGTCACAGACTGAGACGCTCACGTAAGCGGGCTTTACCATTCGATCAGGTTAAATGAAGATTTCTGTTTTTTGTAATCTACTTGCCCTAGGCCGCCCGTATTTTAGGCCACAATGGAGGGACTGTGGCAAAACACTTAAGACTTTTAGCAGAGGTAAATTAGAAGAGCGGCCAAAACAGTGCCAAATGATAACTGTTCGATTCAATTCGAAGGCCTTCCTAAAAGATATACCATTATCGCCTCGCTTAGCAGACGGATCGTCGATCGCAATTTGATGGTCATAGTACACCGACAGACGCAGCTGCGCGTTCTCTAGAAGTTTAAACGGGACGACTACAATGTCCCCATGGAATGAAATACCCTATTTCATCCCATGGGGACATTAAAGTCGTCCTGAGAAAATATCTCCCATAAGTACTGGTCTTATACATACTTTCAAAAACACCTTATTATTGGAAAAGTATTATTTAACAAGACTACAGGAAACGGACGACATTAGTAAATAAATTCTTTTACGGTTTCAAGTGGACCCAATGTACTACAAAGAAGCACGAACCGCACTTAGCCTTGTTTATTTTCTTTGATGGGCTTAACGTGAACGCGCCAACCTACATAATAAGGTAAAACTCTATTGAATTGGATTTGAGGATTTTATTATCAAATGACATACAAATAGTCAATGAAAGACCAGAAAGGAAGACTTATATAGCTTTCTAGAGAAAGCGAAATATAAAGTTTCTCCGTGTTTAATAAAATAATTAATTTCTACCTGTCTATGTATTACTTATAGTTGATGTAATTAAAGATTAACTATAGCATTGCAAAGACGTATTATAAAACTGACGTTAAAACTATATGAGTTTTCTTTTTCTCTCGTAAATGGGCCATCAGTATGACTACATAATTAATTAATTGAAAACCGTTTCATTTTCTCGTCACGTAATGACAAACAGCATTGATTATACACTTATAAATATACACCAGATGTTTGTTTGTCAAAAGCTGAGTATTAGTAGTTTAGCAAGCGAGACTTAGGTAAAAACTTAAAATATATCAGTCATAATTGCCGTACTCAAATGGCGTATAAATATTGGTTAGGTTTGTAGACCTTAATTGATATAAAATCATATAATCTATATATATAAAAATGAAACCCGTTTTCCGTTGTCACGACATCACGCGTGAACGGCTGGACCGATTTCACTATTTCTTTTTTTATTGTGTTTGTTATTGTCAGGAGAAGGTTCTTATGTAAAAAAAAAGAATTTAAAATTGCGCGGAAAATAAGAAAATTTAAGAATACTTCACAACCAAATATTATTTCTAATCTAACCTTACCGCTTTGGACAATATAACCTTTTTTAATGTAACTTTTTTTTATTTGACATAGTATTGACAGATAGCGTGCGTTAATAGTCATCGTTAAGACAGGACAAGGTCTGTCGGGTCAGCTAGTACGTTATAAAACAGAATATAATAATAATAAGAAAAATTAAAGGTAATGTCCGAATACAAAATGAGCTAGAATAAACAAATTAAATACAAAATTTAAAATAATATACTTTAACATAAGTAGTGCAATTACAGACTTACTTTTAAATAAATTTAAAATAATATACTTTGACTTATGTAGTGCAATTACAGACTTACTTTTAAATATTCGGAGATGTCATACTAGGCTTTGGCTATTAATAAGTTATAGATCATTTTTGAGCTCCTTTTTACTGAACATTTTCCAGTTTTTTGGCTATGAGAATCATATATAGAAATCGATTGTAGATTAATTTCTAACGTTTTAGCTAGGTCGTGCCGCGTTAACATTACGGAACTCATATAGGCAGTAAATACTATTCAAAACTCGTCACCGCTAGCAGTGACCGGCAATTTGTAAGAATTGGACGAGGAAGTTATGGTGCCATCAATGCACTGTTATAGATCATATATCATACACCACAGCTATTATACGACGATATTGCTTCGTTTTACAAACAAAAAAGAAATAGTCTAACCAAAAATAGGAAATACTCAGTTGCTAGCGCAAAAAAATAAATGACAGTTATTATCGTAGAATATTGTAAAAATTACCATAGTTTATTGTCTATATACAGGCTGTACATAGAATTTACTAATTATTACGCACAATAGAACTGTTTTATAGCCGTCATCAATGACACACTAAGATAAATATCACCATATTTTATACATCCTGCTGCCTTTGTTAACATGCTGACTATAATGTGAACACGTCGGCCCATTACAACATACTAAATGCCGTCACAATTTCCACACAAGTTCACACATGGACCTAATTTCATAAAGTACAATAAGTAACTTCATTGTTGTAATATATCAGCCAAGTGACAAAAGCGGTTAATAAGAACCATTGTTCTGCGGTTAGAATGATCAGTTTGGTACTTTTTATCAGATTGCTATGCTATACTTTATATCAGACTTTATATGTAGATGTTATGTCAATGATCAAAATCAAGGCGGTTTATTTCAGGATAAAATATAAACCTCATAGGTAATGGGTACTGGGCTGCCCTGTATGCATCCTACTGGCTTAAAATCTTATTGATTTTGTCACAACTAAACTAACTTCAACTGTTCTTTACAAAGACCGAATCAAACCTAATTTATGTGGGACCATTGCGAAAGCCTTCCCTTATTATCACAATCAGTTCACAGATTTTATTTATTTATTTATTTTATTTATTTATTTCACTCCTTAACACCTATCATTACAGGTCTTGACCTAATGCGATAGTGTTGGTATTAAAATTATAAACAACTTATTGAAAAAAAAAATTTTAACTAATTATTCATGCAACTAACTACCTTTAATAGGATCCTTACGAATTCACTCAAATTACATGAGAATATATCCACTTTTTCGTGTACTTCATTAGTTAACCTAATTGCTCGGGTGAGTGAGGTTTTGCCAGTAGATTGGTCCTAGCCACCGGTACGACAAGCAGCTGTGGACGCCGCCTTTTCCACACGTAATGGTCCGGCACCTGTAGTATAAGGTGACGCAGAACCCCTGGATTGTGTGCCTCACCACGCAATAGCTTTACCACATACGCGGCCAGAGCAAAGTTCCGTCTCACCCTAAGTTCATTGTACCCAACCATACCAAGTACAAATAGTGTAGGGTACATTAGCGGATAAAACGGATATACACCATACAACTTGCAGTACAGATGCCTTACAAATTTATTCTGGATGCGCTCCAACATGTCACTGTGCTTCGCTTCATATGGCCCCCATATAAGTGAATTGTGCTCCAACTGACTCCTCACTAGCGCATAATGGAGAATACGCGTAACATGCAAAAAAATTACAGTCGTATTAACGACCTGCTAACCTAGTTACCGTCCCGTTCTATTTACTTATTATTAAACTTCTTAGTACGTACACAAATTTGGTTAACTCTGAACCCTTATCCCGCATCTTGTACTAGCAAGGCTAAAGCGAAACTATGCAACTATTGATCTTCAATTGTAAACTAGTGATCTATATAGCTAGTAAGTCGTATCAATGTGAAACCGCTGAGCAATTATTGCGGAAATTTTGATATCACTTTCCTTTATGACACAAAATAAGAACCCTGAATTCACTGAAAAGCGAACTATTTTCGGGGATTACCGCTACCCTATGTTAATCAGAGGTTAAGCGCTCATGCGTTTCAATTATGAAGAAGATATTTCTGTAGTTCAGAAGTGAAAAGATAATAAAACTAACTCATACAAAAACAATTTCGATATTACAATATCAGTACGCATACGCAACTTAATATAGGTGAAATATTTACTGATTATTCGATTGATCATTAAATAAACGCAGAAAGCCATATTTTGTATTACAGCAAAATCAATTTATTTACCCGTGGGGAACCACTAACCGAGTATACTGGGACTAGTGTCAGTTGACATAGATGGGACAATTGGGAATGATGGTTTAACGAGCACTCCAAGTCACTATGGTAGCCTCTAGGTCACCAAAATCGGGAAGCTAATCTTATGTTATGGGAAACCTAAAAATTTCAATAAGTACAGACTATTAAGTCATACTGGACAGACAGATATACTTTTTACTCATCTCTTCCATCGTCAGGGGTGTTTAAAATATATTGGGGTGATAAGCCGAGTCGTTTCCGGACAAGAAAAATGACAGTGACGGCCCATACCATCCCGTGGGTGTCATAAAGGCGACTAACGGATACACCAGGTAGTCCAGCAGCCGCGCCACCTGTGTACTAGCTACCACTTAACTGCGGTAGCCAACTCGCATGCCAACTATTTCAAACCCCTCCAAATGGCAACGTTGTGCGTGATACTAAGTTAAGTTAAGGATTATCTGTCCTTGTTGGGAATAAATCTATATTTCTTTCTTTTTTCTTTATAAGCATTTCTCGACTCAAGGAATGAATGAATTTTTATGAAATATAATGCTTTAAAGACATCATTATTAGTCAGTCACTTGTAAATTAAAATGTATACTTTCCGATTAACGGTTTTATCCATAAACGTCTATAGATTTGGAAGGAGTTTTATTTTTCTTATGTTAGGAGTATGTAGATTTACTATCTAAAGTCATATACCTAATCTTAGTAAGCACCTAACTAACGGCGTAACTTAAGACAAACAACACTGATCTATCGGTTGTTAGATAGATATTTCCACAATATATAGTTAACACCAAAAAGATTATAAGTTTAAGTAAGGAAAGTTTTACTGTCAGGTATGAAAACAGAACCTTCAGTTACCGCCAAAAATTCATAGTCTTTCCCTAGGGCATGCGATCACGGGTTTCAACTTTCAACTATCGCTCGTTAAAGTTAAAGTACTCATGATATCAATTTTGATAACGATGGGGCTTGCGACCACGGGGCGTACCCAAACTCAAAGGAAAATTAAAGACGATTTTAGACAGGAACCTATTGATTTCATACCTTTCAGTAAAATTTGCGGTAGCCGGGATTTAGGTTTTACTTACTTTATTTCTATGTCTATACGTCCTTTTTTGTCAGAATAAATTTTTTATTTTGTTTTTTTAAATATCGTTTGATTCTTATAATATAAAGGTTTAGATTTTCTTTTTTATATTTAGTCGTTTAATATACTCTTTTCCCGTAAAAGTGTATAATTGTTTTTATTAATACCTGGAAACATTTGTATATTTTGGGGTATTTTTAACTGTTTTTTTTACATTATTATTCCATATTCTAGTACGTGAACAGTCTTGTAGATTTGTTCTTTTCGAATGTTCATTTACAAGTATTCGAATTGAACTAAGATATGGACATAATTAGGAGAGAATTGAAAATATGCTTGAATCATTTTATGTCTGCGTATCTGTTTTTGTTTCAATCTGAGTGACCATTGCCTCGTGGTTGTTATCAAGATCAGTACGATCCAATTTCATTGCGGTTTTTATATGACGTGGAAATCTGTTCGAGTGTTTAAAACATATAGCTGTTTTTTTTTATATTGGAATCTAGGATTCAGTCAGGTTAGTTATACATTATAACTTTAACCGGTAGCCATATGCATGGAGTCCACCGGCGGATGCGCCTTTATCTATATCATCCATCAGTCTCACTGATGTATTTAGCAGGCCATGGTTTGCTCTGACCTCGCTCTTTTGCGAGACAATCTCATGATGAGTTTGATTTATCACGTAAGTTATGGCGCGGCGAGGAACTTTATAAACATGCTCAGTCCAAACCAAACATATACACACAAATACTTGTCTAGTACGAGGACCCGAAACAAGCGGTCGCCGCCATTGGGCCACACGTGCAGTCAAAATTGTGAATAGGCTCTGTCTATGAAGGTACATCTCTTATTAAATACGTTTGTACCTGCTATTGCCGTGAGTTTAAAGAAACATATAGACACGATTAATGAAATAACAAGTCACTTCCATCAGAATTGTAGACAACGACTTTAGTAACGATCACACTTCGCCAAATTTTAAATAGTGTGCTTAGACTGGGTATATTCGACATAGGCATAGAGATTTTTCGCTTATAAACAGCTAAACTCTACGGTAATTCTTATACAGGGCTGCTTTCTATCTCTAGTAGTGCTTAAGGCTTTTACACAAGTAAACACCTCATATATAGACAAATCGCTGTGTCACTGAATTTAATGTACATTTCCTAATATACAGCCGGTAGTTCACTCTTAATAATTTTACATCATGCATTCTAGTCAACGACGTAATCTCGCGAAATATTTCGTAACACTCCACTATTTATGAGAGTCACGCTCCGCCCATCAAGTCATACTTTCTCATTTTATACGTGTATGTTTATACAAACTTCCGAATTTCACATTAAAACGCGACATCACCGCGCATACACGTAATAATAAGATTAAGCTCTGATCGACAAACTTAATTTACTACCGTATTGATTAGAAAATTATACGGGAGTACAACATTTTATAACATCGTGATGATATAATTCAATTAATTTATTCGTTTCATATTCAAAGACTTTTTAAATATTATGCTCGCCCATTTAAATTCAGATTTCTAACTGATACATACCTAATGCTTATAAAAGTGCAATATTTTATACATATAAAACACGCTTAGGTTAGTTACACTCAACTGTAGAGACTTAAGACTATAAATTCACACCATGAGGATTATGGGCCGAAAGTTTACACAAAACTTAGTTTATTGAAGTTAAGTTCGGAAACAATTCTATATGCGCTGCTTATGTCTGGAATTAATAAAATGAATTACCAATTTGGAAAATCATCCCTGTTGGGGACAATATTTACATTTTGTTTTGGATTAAACTAAAATTTACCTATGGTTGACAAAAAGTTTAGTATTTTTAGAAATTCAATCCATAAGGGATAAAACGGGAATGGAATTTCGTACAGTTCCTCCAGTTCTTGACTTTAGATATAATAACTTAACGTTATGACGTTATTCTTCTATAGTTTGAATAAAACGTATATGATTAAAAGCGTAAAAAGTTTGATTTACCTAAATACTGCTTGGAATTATTACGCTACGAAGACAGATCCTGAAATTGCATAGTATAATAATATAATTATTGTGATGTGGGGAGAAGTAGAATCTAAATAAAGATATTTGTATGTATGGTGCTTTTTCACGCTTCAACTACAGTATCTATTAGCCTCAAATGAATATAACAATTATCTGCCGCGCCGGCAAATTGATCGTTATTCCCTGCAGGACCCCGACGCACGGTATGGCGTAGCTGCGAGCGAAAGCTAGTCTATTCATATTAAATTAATTATAAGCGTCGAAACCCCCCATCTCTAAACACATAAGATAGGGATAGGAGATAATTAAACAGGATTTGAATCAGTTAATCAGTTTGGGGTTTCCCTGTCTGTAGCATGGACTACATCTAGAAATACTTGATATAATTACATAAACTTTCAACTCATTTTCGGAGGCCACTAAAATCATGAAAAGTAAAACTTCAACATTGAATATTGAAGTGGTTATTAAAGCTATACATTTTCTATGAACGATGATTACCCCGAACATACATTTAATAAAAAGGTCCACATTAACATAATACATAATTATGAAAGCTCGGGTATAGTTAATTTATATCAAAAACTAGTTGGAAGTATTCCAAAGTCAAGTGACGCCATAGACATACCATAAATGTCCTGGAGACCAAGTCTTGGTCAGCCTAGTGACACAACTTTGTCAACAAACTTCTAGTGGTGGGTCATCGACTTGGCGCTTAGTCACCGCTTTCGCGTCTATTGTGGATTAAGTGATGACCGTATATCGCCCGCAGCGATCGCAACATGATTCGTAATAACTGGCAGCCCGAAGTTATTTGAAGATTATTATATGCAGTATGGGCTTGAATATAGCTAAGCGAATGCCAACAGTGTCATGGAAAAATGTTAGCATCATAAAGTGGCAGATGACCATCAAACTACGATCCCCAATCCGTCTGCCAAGCGTGGTGATTAAGGCACATTCGCCCATTCTTTGGGAAGGCTTTTGTCTATCAGTGGACGTACTTTGGCTGACATGATGATCTACTAGTAGAACGAAATAATGGGTTGTTTCAAGGTCACAAGGTCCAAGAGATTGAAATCCTATATAAAAAATTGGCAAGAATAAAATATTAATGGCCATGACGTGATTTCTCACAATAGAAATTTTTAAACCAAATAAAAAAATATAAGGCTGCTCGAATGTAGTTTTACAGATGGAACTTGGCTCAATGTAAATCATACGCTATCAAAACCTTGGTCGGATGCAGCTGCTGCCTTCACTTCCACAGTGCTAGTAGGAAAAGGTGTTCGCCGCAAAATTTGCCATGCGAGAACAAAAAGAGGATTTGTGCCAGTTGCTCTGTTAGCTTCCAGACCAAGAGGAAATTAATGCGACGTTTTTGAATAGTGGTTCAGAAAAATGCTTACATGCATAAGATCCATCTACAATATTCATTGATTAATACACCATACCACTCGCGTCAAATAAATAAAATGTGAACGCAGGCCAACAGAAAACATGAAATCATAAACTGGCTCTGTGACAATCCACGGGAGGATGTGGGCGAATCTCTACTTAAAATGGAGCTACTAAATATTAAAAAAGCGGCCAAGTGCGAGTCGGACTCGCCCATGAAGGGTTCCGAAGCAGCGAGTATTTGAGTTGATTGAATGAAAGGTAAATTGCGGTTTACGGTTTATGACGTATGGAAAAAACTACTTACTGGATCTCGTTCAAACCAATTTTCGGTGGAAGTTTGAATGGTAATGTACATCATATTATAATATATTTTTTTAGTTTTATCGTTCTCTTATTTTGGAATTTACGAGGGGTGAAACATAGTTTTACTACTTTGGACGTGTCTCTCTCGCAAACTATTCAGTTAAGAAAAAAATGATATTAGAAACCTCAATATCATTTTTGAAGACTTATCCATAGATGGGGTATCTATGGACTTCAAAATTAATATTTAGGTTTCTTATATAATATATGCATGCAAGCATATAATCTAGAGCCTGAGAAAAGACATGAGCTACATTTGACTGCGAAAAAAGGGTTGTAAGGGGGTTAAAAGGGTGGATGAAAAGTTGTATGAAAGCAATGTAATTTTTATAGCTAGAAGCTTGAATAACTTATTTTAACTTACAGTTTTTTAAGTCTGTTGATTCTATATAAATGAATATGCCATTCAAAACTTGTATAAGTTTTACCTTCAAGGATGTAAAACAACAATAGGGAATAGGGGATGTATGTTTGTATGGAAATATGTAAGGTTTATGTGAATGTTCGCGAATAAGAGACCAATATTAGAAATATTCAGATCGATTATTATAATATGCTAGCTGTGCCCGCGACTCCGTCCGCACATTTTGTAATGATTCTGTACATTACAAAATGTGCGGACGGAGTCGCGGGCACAGCTAGCATATTATATACCACGAAAATAACGGTTCTAAAGTGCAAGTCGATTCACTAAAATTCGCGGGTAACACCGCGGGGCACAGCTAGTCTACTATATAAAAATAAGTCGGGTTTTCCTTCTTGACGCTATAACTCCAGAACGCACGAACCGATTTCCACGGTTTTGCATTCGTTGCAAAGGTCTCGGGCTCCGTGAGGTTTATAGCAAAGAAAATTTATAAAATTTAACGCGGGTAACACCGCGGGGCACAGCTAGTCTAATATATAAAAATAAGTCGGGTTTTCCTTCCTGACGCTATAACTCCAGAACGCACGAACCGATTTCCACGGTTTTGCATTCGTTGGAAAGGTGTCCGGCTCCGTGAGGTTTATAGCAAAGAAAATTTATAAAATTTAACGCGGGTAACACCGTGAGGCACAGCTAGCACTCCACCATTTATAGTCTTATGTAATTAACACACATAAGACTATCAATGGTGGAGTGACTATGAGTGAAGATCAGCCAAATTTTAAAGGATTCTGTGATTATTATATCTGTAATTGTTCTTTTGAGCTGTATGTATGTTTACGGATTTTATAATTTTAGTAATAGGTAAGGTAAGGGCTTAAGGTGAGAACAAAGGATATTATATATAATTAGGTAGGTATGTTATATATAATTCACTATAAACATATAAATTAATTTACTTATATACAACATGTAACTTAATTAACGCACATCCTGAAAATAGTTCAGAATCGTTTACTGAATCGATTTATATCATTTTTAATATAGGTAATTTTTGATTCCCAAATAATTAAACCTACGGAAATTATTGTCATATTAACCCTGTTCAGTCAAAACAAATTGAAGTGGGCCGTATGTCAAAGTAATAAGACTTTTAAATCGCAGTTTTATTTGTATTCATTCAAATTCCATCATTCAATACAAAATAAAGAAAAATAAACTTTATTCGAAGAAACTAATTTAGTAAATAACAACGCATATACATGTTAAATAAAAAATTCTGTGTATTTATTATGATTACAACATAATATTCTAATTGGGGTGTTTGAGGGTGTGCGTTAATTACGTTACATGTTGTATATATGGATGTTATTTCGTTATAACAGGAATATGAAAAATTATTTTGATTTTACGTCCTACTTATTCGTTTGTGAGTAGATGTATAGATGTATGGCTGTTTGTTGCTCTTTCACGCAAAAACTATCGAATGGAAATTTTGTAGTAATATAGCTTATCGATCCGAATAACACATAGGCTATAATTTATAAAGTTTAACGTGGGTAAAACCGCAGGGCACACCTCGTTATATATAATTCAAAACCTAGCATTTCTACGAACTTTAACTCACTAATAAGCTCATTAAGTTTAACACTTATTTTGGTATATTTCAAGTCTATTTATTAATCCATAAGAAGTAAATTTTACAAATAACTAAGTAACAGCAAGAGAAACCCGAATCCACTCAAATCCATTACACACATTTATTTTCTCTTTATTCAGTTGGTTGGTCTTTCTTTTATCTACATTTGATTGTTTCTATTTAAATAATTCATGTCTCCAATAGTTCCTGGTTATTTGACTGACCTTTCACTATTTACTTCGCATAATTTAATATTTATGACCAACTACAGCATTAACGCTAAAAGCGAATCAAAGACCAAAAGCCATTTTTACCCCCGCCCCTGCCATTAGCTCACACAATCTGCTGACAAAAAAATTTGCAAGTTTGCAAAAAAAAATGGAATAAAGTTGGAAACTTTATCTAGAATAGGTGTCAATTTCAAATCTACCATTAGTAGATGCCGAGATATATCGTTGAGGGAGACAGATAGATGGACTGAGTTCTTTTTTTTTATTTTTATACGGACTTACGATACTGAACTTAGGGTTCAAATTGTAATCTGCAACATAATTTATTCGGCGTCTATTTAGTTGAGAGACTACCCCTCGTGCTTGGAAGATCACTTTAAGCCAGCCATCGCATCAATGAAATGTAACATCGATACCATTGTACTTAATACTTAACGCGGATGAAACCCCGGGACACAGTTAGCAATATGCATTTGCATCCTTAATTCGCCCCGGATGGATATCAAGTCACGTGGGCCACACAGTATGAACTGATTTTGAGACTTGCTGCCACTCGCACTACATTTTTGGTACATTATATTAGCCTCTATTTTAGAAACATTTTATAGTTTTATTTGATATCTAACTATGAATTTATAAATAAAGAATATATTTACAAACTCTTTTAATAGCTCGTTACTGAGGACTACTAAGCAATATGTTAGGAATTGCGTAGGTACAAAAATGTGCTTCGGCATAGGAATTGAGCTAGTTAAACACCCTAACTACATCTTAAAATATCCTGTATTTTAACACAGTATCTAAATAAACTGATAATTTTATTGTTTGAAATGTATTGTTTAGGACCCCGCTACGAAAGTCCTATGGATAAAGAATTGTACAAATAAGCACTCGAGAATCACGATGTCTTATCATGTTTACCATTTAAGATATTACTTTTCTATTAACTCAAGCTAATTATAGTGAGAGAACACTGTGTAGTAAAGTAAATTAAGTAAGTGTGTTCGTTGGCTGATCTCATTAAGAGATACAAAGACGAGCCTTAAGACCACGGTTCACCCTGAGGTCGACATCAAGTGCCATCTTTGTTCGTGCTTAAACAACGTAAGTATTCATTCGACATCATAAATACTTGTGTCAGTCAACCACATTCCGACATCCAAGTCAGAAGCGTAGAGTGAAGTGATATAACAACATTTTCGAATAACGTTAAAAGCCTCGACATTTCATAACCTTATCGATATGAATATGACATAGTACATAGCACACATTATAGCTACTCTTCATTTAGAAGTGGACGTTATATATTCCCAAAAATAAGCGCACGGTAACTATTCAATGATTATGGAAATAGGTTTCTTTTGTACAAAGTCAAATAAAACAAACTTAGAGGTCAACTGATCAGGAGGAGAACCGTAGCTTCTGAAAGCTTACAATAATCGAGGCATAACTCACTCAATTCTCCATAAAACTCGTTGTAATACGTAGATATGAATATTTAGTTAAATACAATATAAGCGATTCGCTAAATTTGTCCCATAGTTATTTATTAGTGTCCCTCTCACTTTGTTGCAACGTTGTTCCTATATCCTTTAAATATTATCCTCCCTAATCTGGGATCGGTTTCATGGCTCCAAATTCAAATCCCATTCCTACCTATCCCCCCTCACTGACCCCTCCAAATGGATCGACCTGTATAATACAATACATGCTGAACTTATTGAACTTTTCGGAACACCGTCATAATGGAGGATCAAATGTTAGCGGGTCAATTGACATCCAAAGTTAAATATTTTTCTATTATTTTATTACAATCCACATCACCGATCCACGTAAAATTGTATCAGTGTGTCGAATACAAATTCTATACACACAGTATAGAATTTATTAGTACATATACCTACATGATCCAATTTGTACACTTTGTAGTGATGTTATTAAATAAATAAAAATATTATCACGATATATTATTTCCAGAAGTTCTGATGACATTGGGTGGGGCATTGCTGATAGATAAGTGGCGGAATATATCTGTCATGAGTAACGCTAATATCTGAGATAGGAACTGTTGTCCCAGGATGGTGTTATATTTCACTTATTTATCACGGAGGTGCATATTGGCAGAGTTGAGTTGAGTGTTCAGTTTTTAAACTGCATCGTTACAGAACCCACTGTAGACAATGCCCCATATTTGCTTTTAGAAACGGCAATGATACGGTATATGTCAGCATTTTACATACGGGATTTGGGCCATCATGGTCAGCTTTAGCACAAGTGATTGTGTCAGCATTTGTGCTTAGGTAGGTACCCATCGAATATCACCCTATTCGTGATGCTTTCAATGCAGTGCATATCCAGAACCCAGCCGATTGACAGTCTGAACGATTGAAAGAAGGACGTAGTATTTTGCAAGAATATTATTGTATTTTGCCCAAGCAGGAATCTGATATCAATGTTATATTGTAGGCATATGTGATAGGTAGGGCATGTGGTTTCATGCCTCCATCAATTGAAACGAATGGTCAGCGAACCTATGCCTTGGGCAAGAAACGTAAATATTTGGGTGTGACCGTTGACCGAAAGTTTATTTTATATAGCAAACATGTTATAACTCTCTATCTCTCTAACATACCACAATACTTAACATTTTAAATGGTTTGTTATGTTAAAAGTTTGAACGAAGTCGTGTATTCATTAAAAAAAGAATACAAGCTGTAATACAATACTGCTTATTCGCCATGTATAAGAATTAGCGTCATTTATGCCTATCCTAACTTGATTTGATACTGAGCGAATATTTTTGCCATATGGAATGCAACAAAATCTTTCTAAAGTATTGAGTTTTGCCAATAAAAAACTTCTTTCATATCGAAAGGTCGAATTGATTCATGTTTCGTTTTCCGTAGACTAGTATAAAGCTAATCTATATTTATTTTACTATCTACTGTTGGTTTTCGGACTAAACATATTAATAGGAACAAATTCATAAACAGTAATAATATCATAAAGTAAAATTTTATTAATGTTAATTGTATACAATCAATGTACATAAAAATACATACTGTGTGCTGGTACGTATTTAAACGTCAAAGTTCGAAGAAGCCAGTCGAATAATATCAATAACATCACACTGATATCACACAGAAATTAAGGAAACTATAAATATTCTATTTATACATAGAATAGATATGTATAAATAATTTATAACACTACTCGTGTTCCGACTTATCTCAAGCGCATTTAAAGTCTTTATTTTTTTTTAAGCAAATCGTTCGACCATTTTAAGTATATCTTATGGTGTTGCACAAGTTCCCATTTTAAACTAGCGCCACCTAAAATTTTACGACCAATCGCTTAAATTCTGAGAGGATTGCTTTAAATTACCAAAACAATAAAGACCAATATAACTCGAAAAGCAATTCAAGTAATTGAAAGCGAATTGGGTAAGGTCGAATGCGGTGGGCACGACGAAGAAAGTCCACGGTCACCGCGTCGATGAACGCGGAAATCTCAAGAGACGATTAAATTTACGTTTTGAGAACTCGTCATATCTGTATATAATAGGAACTATCAAACTTTAGCGTTAGTCTTATGATATAACTTGCAACTAGGATGTTGAAATGTGGTACCAAGTGTAACAAGTGTACCACACTTACCACTTTATCGATAGAACATTGTTATTATTGAAATACGACTTTAAGCAATGTCTCAAGTTTCCGTCCTTTGGCTTAATATAACAAAATAATACGACATCCCATCAGTCACATCAGCTCTGCCTAGTAAGTGATTACATGGTAGTGTGTTATAGTTATCCCAAGATATACCTATATTTATAATACTGTAAAGTTTATACCTGTACCTATATATAGGACAACCAATCCAGTCAAAAAATCATATTAACAGTTTATTAAAACTTAAGAAATAAACGTCCAGAGTAAGATAATAAATATATATTCATCCAGAGTAAGATAAAATAATTTAAACATTCTTGATTTGCAATTAGAAATTGTTAATCTACTTAAGTCAATACATTTCTCATAGGTGGTGTGAACTCATTCTTCAATCCGTTAAAGGGTTACATGTGGTGTTTTTTTTTATTGTACTACTACGTCACCATAATTTTAGCCAGATACGACATACTCTCGATTTTATTTCTAACCTTTTAGTTTAAAAAATTAAACGTTTAATTGATATTCTTAACTAGCTGTGCCTCGCGATTCACTCCCGTTAATACATTTTGGTCTATGAGTTATTCGGATATACGAGTATAAGCTATATTACGGCAAAGTGTCATCAATATCCGCTCCTTAGTTTTTGCTTGTAAGAGTAAGAAACATCCATAAACTTTCGCATTTATAATATTAGTAGTATGTATTTTTTACGTATTGCTCCAACAAAGAGTCCAAAGAACGCCTGCGCCGGACTCAGTGACACACAAATACCAAACCCTGACCTTGCCACCAGCAAAATAGTATAGCAAAATTCTTGTTTTGGTTTTCAATTTTGAATTACTTTCACCTATTTGTAAAAAACTGGCCAAGTGCGAATCGGACTCGCGCACGAAGGGTTCCGTACCATTATCTATAAAACGAGCAAAAAATTTACGTTTTTTGTATGGGAGCCCCCTTAAATAATCATTTTATTTTGTTTTTTAGTATTTGTTGTTATAGAGGCCACAGAAATACATCATCTGTGAAAACTTCGACTGTCTAACTAGCACGGTTCATGAGATACAGCTTGGTGACAGACGGACAGACAGCGAAGTCTTAGTAATAGGGTCCCGTTTTACCCTTTGGGTACGGAACCCTAAAAACAATGAGGAAAAGCACTTAGGCACGCACGTAGTTTATACATAGGATAACCTGAGTTGTTTAATTTCTCAGTCTCCGTGCTTCGGAAGGCTCGTTAAGCTGTTAGTCCCGATTGCAGTTATTAGAATACAGTTTTTAAGCCATGTCAAAGGCCTACTAGGCATACGATTAAGTAATTTAATAAGATATATAATAATTTTGTTATATTATGAGTCCAAAAACAGTTTAAATTGAATAAGGAACGTAATAAGCTAACGAAAAATCAACATTAATTGAACAAGGGAACAAGGGAATCTTTAATATCCGTCGACAGTGACCACAAGCCAAACCACTATCTGTTATTGGAATCACGGCGGCCTTAGCTTTCCAAGTAAGGAGAGTTATCATTATACAACGTTTTATTTAAATATACGATATTTAAATAACACGTTGACTGCCTGGTTTCAGAACTGTTATTCGAGCACGCTAAGCTAAAAGCGTTAAGTTAAGTTAGCGTTTGAGGCGTTAGTGCACCCGGTATCGAAGTATTTCTAGCTTAACAAAACATAGAAGGTTAAATTGAATCAGTAAAAATTAATCGTAGGAATACTTGGTGTTGTTAATATATAACATAACAAACAAAATATAAACATTACACGTTTTGATCGGAAGACAACACCGTGAGTGGAGCAAAGTACAATAAATACCGACAAAGTGCTAGTCGGACTCATGCAACAACGGTAGAAAGTTGAAATATCTGAACCCATTTTAGCTAAATCGCTAGCGTTTGTAAAAGCCGAGTTATACTGCTGTGACCGACGGCCTACAACATTGTAATCTAATCAATACCGAAAGTTCATGCAACGTTCATTTAGGTAAATAAATGAAACACAGTATTTTTTAATCCAATTTCGGAACCAATACGATACCCATACATTGATGACACAGACAAATTGTATTTGTTTCGTAATACTATAGGTAGTAGTTATTGCCAGGATGTGAAATATAGTAGTAGATAGATAATCTTGAAATGCGACTGTTTTTAGGGTTCCGTAGCCAAATGGGAAAAACGGAACCCTTATAGATTCGTCATGTCTGACTGTCTGTCTGTCCGTCCGTATGTCACAGCCATTTTTTTCCGAAACTATAAGAGCTGTACTGTTGAAACTTGGTAAGTAGATGTATTCTGTGAACCGCATTAAGATTTTAGCACAAAAATAGAAAAATAATAATAATTTTGGGGGTTCCCCATACATAGAACTGAAACTCAAAATTTTTTTTTCATCGTACCCACACATGTGTGGTATCTATGGATAGGTCTTCAAAAATGATATTGAGGTTCCTAAAATCATTTTTTTCTAAACTGAATAGTTTGCGCGACACTTCCAAAGTGGAAAAATGAGTGTCCCCCCCCCCTGTAACTCCTAAAATAAGAGAATGATAAAACTAAAAAAAAAATATGATGTACATTACCATGTAAACTAACAACGAAAATTGGTTTGAACGAAATCTAGTAAGTAGTTTTTTTTAATGCGTCATAAATCGTAAACCGCAATTTACCTTTCATTTAATCAACTAAAATACTTGCTGCTGCGGAACCCTTCATGGGCGAGTCCGACTCGCACTTGGCCGGTTTTTTAGTTTTGTTTGCATACATGCTGGTTTTAGAGTAAACGTAACTTTTATTTCTATTCAATAACATAATGTAAAGACTCAAATTTATTTTAATAATAAACAATACTTACTTGACATTCTCAATCTTGGGGTAAGTGCATATTCTGAGTGTCTTAGTGTTGGAGCCTACAGCGTAAAGCATTCCGTTTGGATGGAACTCTGCACATCTGACCGCTTGTAGATCTTCGAGTACTGTGACGGGCTTGAATGTCGGCCTGGGTACATTGACTTCAGATTTACCTCGTACGTTGCCCGGAGATGACATCGGGACACTCGGACCATTTCTGTTTTGTGCCTGTAAACAATCCTTAAATGTAATTTTGCAAGTCTACACATGGAGTTGTAACTGGCGACTAGGGAGGAAATGAATGGCCAGAATTATACCATAATAATAATAAAAAAAAATCGGATTCAATTTCTTATGGTTCAGCAACAGCAAAAAAAGGTTCAGTACTCCGTACTGCGCTATGGCTAGTGGCGAAGTAGTCGCCGCGAGGACATATCTACCAGAGAACGGACTGCAGCGTCTGTGTACTATGACAATCATTCTTCTTTCGCCAATACGACTGCGAGCCAAACGTGGCGATTATTGCATATCCCTCCAAATGATAGAAATAATTACATTGGAAAGATCTATTAAGGAGGCCTTTGTCTAGCAGTGGACGGCTGACATAATGACTTTATACTATATTTGAAAGTACTTTTTGACTTAGCAACATAATAAATTATTAATGATAAGAGAAAGGTGTATTGATTCTATTCACTTATAATGATAGTTTATTGTCGCCAGCTTATTAACACTTCAATATACAAGCACCATAACATTCATACAAGTATCGCGTTGATACGACTATCGTAAGTTGTTTGTAGAGCAGCACTATACGCTGAAGCTGTGACTAGTATGTTTTCACTTGGTAAATAATATCGACTTGATTTGATTTGGAAATAATGTCTGTCGAAGATACATGGAAAACTTTAACTAAACTTTAAGAATCGAGACATAAATTTAAATGTTAGTGGCCGACGATATATTGAAATATTACATTTTCTCAATGAACGGGCAGCAGCGTCTCTCTGTATACTATGAGCATCATACTGCGATCGCCAACCCACCTAGCCAAACGTGGCGATTATGGCATATCCCTCAAAATCATGGACACAACTCCATTGTGTAAATATTTTGGGGAGGTCCAGCAGTGGGCGTCATTTGGCTGACATGATGATAATGAAGATGATTATTTCTTTCCAACGTAGTTCTTAATATAACAGAATAGGGCATTTTGGTACTATACATTTAATTTGGACCGTAATACTATCCCGTGAACCTTCATTAACAAAACTTACATGGTCCAGACAAGCGGTTTCGTTAGTTTGACAGTTCTGTGTAATCAATGAGACAGTCCCAGCCTTCTAAACGATCTTAAATAGAAAGGGGTGGAAGCGCATTTTAAATAGTTTTTAAAACAGAATTGCCAGCATTAATATCTTTCTTTTAGTAGATCCCATACAAAGGCTTGTAGACCAGGCTAACTAAATTGCTTTTTTGGAGAGCACGGTTGAGCACGGTTATTTGTTCTGTGTCTGGGTGTAATTTATCTATAATATGTATGTTGTATTTTTCTTTTTATAATATAGTTTTCTGATTGCCATAGTACAGGCTCTGCCTAGTGGCAGGTTGTTCAAAAAATGCCACGAATTATAGGCCTATCTCAATACTACCAGCTTTAAGTAAAATATTTGAAAAGCTGATGCTCAGTCAAATGTTGTCGCACTTTAACGTGAATGAGATATTGCATAACAAGCAGTTCGGGTTTACAAGGGGCCGCTCTACTCAGGATGCAGGTTGCACATTAATTAGGTCAATATTGGAGGCTTGGGAGGGATCACAGGATGCGCTGGGAGTTTTCTGTGATCTATCTAAGGCTTTCGATTGCGTTGATCATCGTACGCTCGTTGTTAAACTGAAGTACTATGGAATATCTGGCACATCTCTTGATCTTGTGATGTCCTATTTATCGGGGCGACAACAGATGGTTTCGATAGGCGGTGCCACTTCGGCACGTCATCCTGTGAAAATGGGGGTGCCCCAAGGATCTATATTGGGCCCATTTTTATTTCTAGTTTATATAAATGATCTCCCTTATCTGGTAGAGAAAGTATCAGACATAGTTTTGTTCGCTGATGATACTTCGCTCATATTTAAAGTAAATAGAAAGGATAAAGATCTTATTGAGCATAATAAAACACTCAGCTTTATATCAGAATGGTTTTCGGCAAATAATCTCTTGTTAAATGCAGGGAAAACTAAATGCATCAGGTTCTCATTGCCGAATGTGACTCAAATTGTACCAACAGTTGCACTTAATGCGAAAATATTAGATCTAGTCCCATCGACCGTATTTTTAGGATTGACACTTGATTCAAAATTGCAATGGGGTCCTCAGATTGAAAAGTTAGCAGGTAAATTAAGTTCGGCTTCCTATGCTGTCTGGAAAATAAGGCAATTGTCAGATGTACAAACTGCTAGATTAGTGTATTTCGCGTACTTTCATAGCATTATGTCGTATGGCATTCTGCTGTGGGGTTCGGCGGCTGACATAGGTACTATTTTTGTATTGCAGAAAAGAGCAGTCAGAGCCATTTATGGTTTAGGCAGTCGCGATTCTTTGCGAAATTTGTTTAAAGAAATAAATATACTTACTGTGCCATCGGAATATATATATCAGAATATAATGTTTGTTAGAAAAAATATTCATAATTATAAAAAGAAAAGTGAACTGCATAATATAAATACTAGGAATAAAAACAAACTAGCCATGCCAGGCTTTAGAGTAAGCAAAACTAATAAATCATTTTTAGGAAATTATATTAGGTTTTATAACAAGCTTCCTACTCAAATTACTGATCTGCCTGACACAAGTTTTAAAACACATATTAAACGTATACTTATGGCTAGGGGTTATTACACCACTAAAGAGTACATCGAACACAAAGACGTCTGGCTCTCACTTCCTACCTGCACATTGCTCGCTGGAGATCTTGTAGCCATATAGACATGACTGATCTGCTGTGTTACGTGAACTATCTGTAAATGATTGCTATCATATACTTAATTTAAAATTATTGACTCTGTCTCAAAATGAATAATGTTATTGTTTCGAAGTTTTTCTTTTGTATACCTAAATATAATCTAAAATAATAAGCATTCAGACAACCGATCGAGCATATATTGTGTTTGCCTACTAAATAATTACTCTAATTGGACCAAATCCCGTGTTCATGCCCGCTTGAGTATGTTTCGCCGGACCGTCTCAACTGGGTCGTGTTGAAACCGGTAGTAGATGAACCCACTGAGTTTGTTTCGCTGGGTCTTCTCAGTTGGGGCGCATTGGATCCGGTGGTAGCATTAAAGCGCGACCGTCGTTATTAACACAAGGTCCGTCATAATAATAATACCTTTAATATAGACAGAACCATTGACAATATGTAGTAAAAATATTAGACTTAAACTAGATAATTAAACATAATCTCTTGACAATAACTTGATACGAGCTAGCTAAATATCATTTCTGTAATAAAATAAATTTTATAAATGTTTTCATACAAGATGTACCTAAATATCTATGTTACTAGAAATAATATCTAATGTATACAACTATATTACTACAAACATGTTCTGACTATTTACAAGCGCTTTTTTAAAGTCTACGTGAATAAAAACCTTTTTTATTTTTTATTTTATTTTGTAGTCAGGTGACAGTTTCTTAGTTGTCCCAAGCTGTTTATTTAAATTCCTAATACTTTGTAGACAGACCAACAGGCCAGTCAACTAATCGCAGAAGAAGTAATGTATTTTGAACGACTGTAATGCCTATAAAGTTTGTATAATATGTTCTCTATGGACTCCAAAACGGGTGGTGGGACCAAAACGGATTGTGTGAAAATATCATCAAAATGGCGATTTTGATGATATTTTCAGACAATCCGTTCATTTGCAGACAATCGGTTTATTAACACAGCGGCCAAAACTGTGCATTAGTAGCGATCGGATTAAATGTTTTGTTATTCAATCACGCAATAAATTGGGCTTAATCGAGAATTTTAATTAATTAAATTGGAACATACGATAAAATAAAAGTATATGTATACATATAAATGTTTCCATAATCGGTAAACCGTTATTGATGAAACCCAGTGGGTGAACCTGTAATTTTATCGTGCCAAATAGGTTTGAGTTGAATAATGATAGTTAATTAATTAGGTAGATAGTCCAAACTACACTCTAATACTATAATTAGTCACTTGAATAGAAAAAAAATACAAGCCCTAGAATATGAAAAAAATAAGAGATTAAAGTATTCTATTGCGCCTATTACTCTAGATCATATAAACACAATTAAATCCTCTTTGTATAGTCGACGCCACGTCAATGTATGCAACAAAATTTACATGGAACCACACTAAGAATTACGCATGAAACGCGATTTTCCGTTGTTAGTGAGCCGAAACAACGAATCAAACGAATTATATACATACAAAAAGAAACATAGACACAGTCGAACGAAAGGTTCTTTCTATTTTAAGTTAGCCAAAAAAACTAAATTATATTTTGAAGGACATAATAAAAACTATTCCGGAGCCCATGATATTTTCAGACGTTTAATATTATTTCCTAACCAAATATACGATACGCTTTAAAATTGTAATCTCGTTGAAAACGGTACGAAACAGATAATAAGCGTAGCTTTTAGTTTCATTCTTGCATTCGCTCGGCCCGTTAATTGTATTAGAAAGTGTACTTTACCAAATTTTTAAGACGATCACTTTACGAAACTTGAGCATAATAAAACAGAACTCACGTGAACTATTGTGGTTTATCGCGTCTTATTGCGCGTAATAAATTTAATTTAATGTTCACGTCATCTTCATTATTAGTAAAATGACTAATATTACTCAAGCATTAGGTCATAATTCCAATTTTAACGCAATCGTTAGTATTACGATACTAGACTAATGTTCGATTAAGTATGTTTTGTTTGTTAGTAAGAGTTCCATAGCCATGTTGCCGACATTAACTTACTATAAAGAACACATATCATATGGAAACCCTTATTACATGAAAATTTCTTCAACATACATGCTGACGTCATGGCTTCTAGGTCACTATGTGGTGTGGTATACTTTAAAACAGTAAGCAGAGCGTTTTTGCCCGGTTTAGAAACAGGATGTTGTCCTATTTGTTAAGCTTCCCATTGGAATTATGTCGGCGAATAGGACGTTTTGCGAAAGCGTGATAACATGTTAATGGGACGTTCTGAACGTATGTTACGGGTGAAGTTGGAAGATGGATACCAACCCCAATGAAATTTGAATTGAATGACAAACGCCTCACCACTAGTTCAGCGTCCGCCTGTTGCGGTTTTGACTCTATCGAGGGATACTTTTACCATAAATAGAGAATGTGGGCTGATTCTTATTTAGCCGATAACCCGAAGGGTAGTTTCAATTTTCATAATTCATGTGCATGTGTTCATAGTGCAGCAGAGTATGTGTTCCTCTGAACCTTGAAAAAATTACAATGACATAATTAAGCTAAGGTATTTTGTTCCGAGTGTCAACATTCCCTTGCGATAACAAATTCAATGCGGTGGATTTTAAACGTCTATGATATGTGATCATGAGCCGACGCGACGTTCACACCCCATAGGGAACTCCCTGTGCCACGAGTTACAAAGTAGTTTTATTTGCTAGAATGCGCGGTGCTCACTCAAGCCGCCTCTATTGCCCGGGGGCTAACTGTAAACGTCGTGATGATATAATGGATTGTAGAAATCGATTTGTTATCATTCAAATAGAAGTTAACTATAGATGGATGTTGTTTCGTATGAAAAGAAAGTTCTTAATAAGCTGATTACAAATAAATATACATAAATATGTAATAAAATGTTGTTTTATTAGTTGTAGAACTCCGACCTACTCAAATCTTAAAAAGAAGTAAAAAATATAGCCTGAGTCCACATTTGGCGGTGTGGTGGCTGGATATTTTATTTAAGAGGCTGACAATGTCCATTTTTACAGTTTCACTCCATTCCCGCCAATAAAAGATCAAAATAACGTAAAGAGAAAATATTTGTTGTTTTCGATTTACCTTATTTTGGGTTTAAAAAGGGCGCAACATGTAACAAAATCGCAAAAATGCGGGCAAAAATAAACTTTATAAAAAATCTAAGACAACAAAGTATTTCCAAATCGTAAAACGTAAAACAAGTAAACTTAAAGTAATTTTCTTGATTTATTTGTTTTAACCAGTATTTTTAGAGTTCGTTGAATCATATGTTGGTATAGTTACAATTGATCTTTTTTTAAGCCAAATAAACCAAATAGGCTAAAGTCTTTCTGTAAGAAATAAATTAGGCTGTTATGTCTTTTAGCTTGTTGCCAGTTAGATTTTAGTTTTACAAGTAGTTAAAAAAGAACCGAATTTATATAAATAATATGTTGTAGGTTTGTATAATTTACAAACTATATGTTTACTACATTTAAAATACGTTTAAACAACTCGGTTCCTTAAAAATTAATTAGGTCCTCACTATAATATTATTTACACCAATTCAGTTTTTTGTACTGATCCATGAAACTAATTTATTATTTCCTTGAACCATATTTAAAATAAAGTGACTTAATCATCGCCACCACAAGTCACGTCAATATCTAATTGGAGACTTGATTTCAGTGTGAAATTGATTGGTACATCCAAATACAGTTCAAAGTAAACTCAAAAGACTATGAATAACATCTTCAGCGCATTTTTGATTAAGACAGGACCAAGCTGGAAATTCCAGGCAGACCATATCCATACCAACTGCTCATTATTCGTTTTAGCCAAGCTAACATGGCGACCAAGACTCATAGTAACGCTAGAATAATATGTAATAAAACTACAGTGTGACAAATAATTATATTGTGAGATATAGTAAAGAAGTAGTGACTATAGAATCGCAGACAAAGTATCCCAAATAACGTGGCGAATTTACGAGGGCCTGACTGGCCAATAGTTCGTAAATAAATTAGAAGATTTTTAGCTAATCTTGCAAATAATTCAACAAACACTTCTAGTCGCATCCCTAGAAAACCACGTCAATAAAATTTTCGGGGTATTATACCTTTTCAAATGCTCAGTATCGATCTGGTCGGACCTTGACCTCCTACCAGAAAGCAGAATGTATACATCTTGTCGTTACTTGTTTTTTCTTATTGTTTACGAGAGCTACTGCGGATATTGTCACTAAACTCTGGAGGAGACTGTATCATTAGTATTTTTATCTTGATGAGTTTGCGCTTGACCACGTTCTCACCGGATGATAAGTAAAGATATGGTCGAAGGTGGACCGCGCGAACCCATAAGATCACTCTAGTCTTGAATAAAGTCGTTCAGTTTACCACTGGTAGCCGTATACCATCTACGGCTACCATAGACAATGGAAAACAGTTTATTAATGCTACACTTATATTTCTGTTACCGCACTTAGTTAGGACTATATTACTATCGACTAAATATCAAACCCAACGAAGTATAAATAGATAAGTAGATACACCTGATTTAATTGTTGAGTTAATGATTTTAATCAATGCTTCAACGTTTAGTCTACAACTGAGTACAGAAAACTTTCTATAAAATATAGAAAGCGTATAAACTAAAGATAGACCATTAAGAATTAAGTAGAACGCAATGCCAGTGATGTAATACAATAATATCTTATTTAAGTTGATAGTGACAGAAGGTATATAAACCTTAGGACGTATTGTACCTCTATATCTATGTATATGCGATAACTAAAATTAATATAAGGCCATTACGTTCTCACTATGTTTAGGTATATCTCGTATGAATTCTAATCTATCTAGTATTGCATAATAAATGGGTCTTATGATTTCCGCATTATCACAAAGCTATAAATATTAAAGTAGATACTTTTAGAACATTAGCAATTATAATGTAGAGAAATTTTTAACATAATGATTATGTATTATTGATATGATGTCAGTAATTATATAATTTTAACATCTTTATTTTTTTGTTATTTATACATCTTTTTAATATTTAAAAGCGAAAGGTCACCCAATCACTTACTGACAGAACAAGAAATCTCGAAAACTACTTGATCTACGTTGCTGAAATAAGGCAGGTACAGTAGGAGACGTCTGATACTACGGAAATAGTGCCATGGCCGAATTTAGAAATCAAAAAGAAGCGCACGCAGACAAAGTCTCGGCCGACTGCTAGTAATATACAAAATGTTGACATCGACTTAAAAGAATTCCACCTGTATTTATGTATCAAAATTAAATAAATCTCAGTATATATAAAGTAGCTCATATAATTGCGGTGACTATAACACCGTATGGATATTACTTATATGATATTGAACCTAATTAGTCTGATGTTTATTTAGGCATAATCTCTGGCAAAGTCATCTTTGTGAAACAACTCACGGAAAAGCACCACATACCATCAATAATGCATACCGAGTTTTTTACACTAATGTTTAAGTAATATCAAGTAGTGGAGAGAGAGGCCTTTATTAGATTAGTATAATAAAATATAAAAGGATATTTAGGGTATACCTCAATGGTGACCCGCGTGTGATCCGAGCGAGATGATATTGTAATATAAAAGAAAACTACATCAAAAATTAAAATAATGCGCTCGTGGAATTTAGGTATGATCATTTACGCTTTGAGAATAATTATTTATACTAATTAGTAAAAAAATCATAGTGGCAAGGAAAATCGTAAATTAGAGAATACTTAACATTTTTATTATATAGTTTTCAAACCATTATGTTTTCTCCACTAGATTATAAAATCACTAAACATATATAAGTTATTAATCTATATAATTAAAGAATATTGTGTAAGGAAAGTATATGCAACGGTGACGCTTCCGAATAAAAAAATGGCTGTGACCTGATGATACATGACATGGAGAATCTATTAGAATAGTTGGTCGACAACTGGGACAACATGACTATGTGATAAAATACAATTCGTAAGGGACATCCTTACGCATATAAAATTCAGAAAGTGATCAAGTGGAACAATCATTCTTACAATAGAATTCACATTCGCATTGCAAAGCTGCTTAACAAGTAAATGAAACGATATTCTTGTAACTAGATATCCTAAATTCGCATGATATATTTTATTACAGTATATTCCGAGTTTGTTGATGAAGTATAACTACGGTACACGTATATGTACAGTCATATAAAAAAACAAGTATTGAACATCCGTTACACACGCAGGACGGTGCGTTGCGGTTCAACGGAGCTGAACGCGCTGTATCGAGGCATCGTCAATGCTTTATTCCTATTCTAACAAACGACAAACACATAAAAACAAAATTTTATTAATCCTGACATATTCGCTAAAGCACTACAAACACACATTTTTCACTTCGCTAAGCATCAACAAGATAATCTTAGAAAGTACGCATAAATACATATGAAACGGCGGTTACAGTTAAACATGATGGTTAAATTAGCTCTATGTCGTTGATGGCATTCTAACAAACACAACTGTTCTAATGCAGCTATCTGACAACGACATAAGTGTCTCGGTAGAAAGTTAGTGCAATTACCTGAAAGGCAGAGATCCGTTTGGGTGGCAATAACTGCGGTGGTCTATCGACCAGATTTTCCATAGAGTGCCGTGTGAGGAATCCTTGTTTTTGGAAAGCAGTGTTCGCTTTGTACGACGTCCGATTAAATTTCGTAGCCGGTGCAACAATGCGATTGCCATTTTCATCGTCGTCTTCCCATTCAGTGACTACTTCTGTGCGCACATCCTCCAGAGAACGCGAACGACTACATGGACAAGCGGCCGATGGTGAAGGATTCGGATTCCTTAATTGACGAGGTCTATCTCTAACTCCGTATAGCTCAGCATGACTGCCAGGCGTTGGCGCACCCGCCGAACGATAGCTCGGGGACAAAAAGTAGTAATCCCTCGATTTATTGCTGTACGCGCTCATTCCGGAGAAATCAGAGTATGTGGATCCTTTTGATGAAGACGTTTTAAAATTTCTCAAATCCATCGGATCTGGTGGTCGGAAATAAAAGTTGGGCTGTGCCTGACGCGCAAG